>CM044007.1:84736410-86111152 GCA_024085815.1 Flaveria linearis
ATGAAACATGAAAAAAGTGCCCGACACATGGTTTTCATCAACGAATATCGTTGTATCTAACGTGGAAACGACTAGCCAAGCGTATAATGACAATTACACGTTTTTCTTTTGATAGATTTATTTACCAAAATATTATTTTTTTGAAAAAAAAGTTAGGATAGAAACAAATTAAGGGGGCTGTGGCAGGAAGACATATGCTAATCGACATTAACAAAGAAAGTAGATGATTAATAATACAATTAACCAACGAGACGGCATGGTTATCCTCTTTTTAATTTAAACTTGCTAAGAAAAAAATGGGAACTTTTTTACTAGAAATATTTTTCTTAAATAATATTAAAAACAGACTAACAAAAAACTAACCGATAATAAATAAAACAATTATAATACCTTTATCTGAAGCCAAATGAAACCCATTTTATCTTGACTTTACGGTTCCTAATTATAATACCTTGAAACTAGATCTCTTAATATAGAGAGTCTGGTGTAAAAAATTGTATACTTTGTGAGTTGAATAAAAGAATTTAAATTAACAGTTACTAATTAATTACAAAATTTTTTTTATAAGATATGATTGAAATTACATACAATAACTATCTTAACTAATGAAATGATAATAATATTTTTTATACTTTCATTCTTAAAAAAATTGTTTAAAAATTGCTTTTTGAACATTCTATTTTTCTAAAAAATGATTTCTAAATAATTTCATTTTTAGAAAAGAATTTTTGTATTAAAAAACTTCATATTTCACAGATGTCTTTTTATAAATGTTTTCTATAAAAATAAACACAATTTTAGTTTAATAAAAACCTTTTTCATAGTTTATAAAGGATATACTAAATAATATCTTTTACCATTTAATCTCATATTTAATTAGTTGACTTGCTATATTAGTAAATAATCAAAATATGCTTGAGAAGATGACATTTGCTAAAAATTATTTTGATTGATCAGAGAAGATTATAATAAAAAAATAATCATGAAGTTAACAAACTAATGATAATGATAAAATGCATGTTTTAATTTTCAACCAAGGGATAAATAATTAGTAAGAATCTATTTGATAGTCTCTTGATGTTCACTAAACGGTTACCAATTAATGGTTCATTGCATTTTAATGGTTAAGAGGTAACAATGATTAAGAGGTAGCCTTTTAATGTTACCTTTTAAACATTCAACGTTAAGGTTATCTCTTGACTATGAAAAAACTATGAACCATTAAAATGTAGCCATTTAATGACCATTAATAGGCTAACAAATAATTTTAAGAAACGAGTGTAAAGATCTGTAACATCTAAAAAATTGGGTGTTTTGCATTGTAATACTTTCGTGTCAAAAACAAAATAAAAATATACTTCATATGAAAGAAATAGGGTAAAAAGGTAAAAAGAGAAAGAAATGCAATTTGTTTGGGGGGTGGGGTGGGGTGGGGGGGGGGGGGGGGGTGGGAGTGGTGTTTACATGACCAAAAAAACACCAATCCCCTTCGATCCATTTATAGAATCGGCCTCCCCTCCCCTGTTTTGCCCCTATGTCGAGTTCAAGCAAGGTAAAAAATGAATTCTTAGATCGATTTTGGAACAATCAATGTTAGGATTTGGTTGGTTTTGATTTTTTTATTTATTTTATTAGTGTGATTAATTAACTATCAATTTGGTGTTTGACATAAAATGGATGAAATAGGAACTGTATAGTGGCTGGAAGTTTGGGTGTTCAAATCCATAGAATTTCAAAACCATTTAAAACAAGTAAACATGTAAATCAAACTAACCAAAAGATGAAATCTAATCCACATCCTAAGTCGGTTAGATATCCGTTGAACAATCTACGCTTACAAAACCCTCTTCTCGGGAATGTTCGTGGATTATTTAACCTTGCATCTTCAACGATATCTCTTCAATCTTGAATCCGAGCATACTGATTAATTAATCTTTACTAGGATGATGATTGGAAGGTCTTTGATGGTGGAGAATCGCTCAAAATTTCATCTCTTTTGCTCCAGGGAAGTGTATTTTCAAAACCCTAATGTTAAGCCTTAAATAGGGTTTGGCTTGATGATTTCACTATTGAAAATCATCTAGTTATCGACACACCATAACTTATAGTTTTTAGGTTATACGTTACGGCCCTTCTAATGGCAGACGCTCTTGTCCTTTGGCTTACGATGTCCATGGACGCCCATCAGCACCAGCCATAAGTTACGGTAGGTAGGCTATAGCTTACCACCCCCTCCAACTTACATGCTATGCTTTGTTTTTAATCCTCACTACAACCATATCCATTTTAACTTTCAAGTAACTTCTGAATAGTATTATTTACGCTCTGATAGCCTGCATTTCAAACATATAATAAAATCAATGTGATCGATATCAAAAGTGAGCTAATTAAAACATGGTTTTAAGCATTCCAATTTTATATGCTATATCAAGACATCACATGATAACTCTGTATAATCGGTTATGGCTTAAACGAACCATCTTAATTGTGCGATTCAACTAATTTGGTTCGCTTAACTTGATTAATTCCATTACAACTTGATTAATTCAATTATTTGCTCACTCAGAAAAATACCATGACATAATTGATATATTAGAAAAATTATATTAGATTTCTTAGAATATTAGCTTGAAATGCAAAATGCATCTTTTATTTATAGCTTTGTGTCAGTAACGCTTCTAGTTGTATGAAAGTTAAAATTTTGAACTTTTGTTTTTGCTAGAAAAAGATATAGAAAATATTTTTAAAATTGAAATATGTAATTTATGGTTTCAAAAAGAGAAAATATGTAAAAATTTTAATAAGAAGTACATAATCTTAGAGTGAAAATCACAAAAGACTTGTAATCACACGAACATATAAAACTAACCATTTCTGTTAATCCAAATAGAAATCCCACTCATAAAATTAATCTACATCTCTATCACGAGACCTAAACCCTCAACTACATATAACACTTTTCTTGCACGTTCGTACAGTTTGGACGCAAAGACTTAAGTCTCTATACGCATAAACAAAGTCCATTATGTAGTTTTACTTTTGATTTGGCTTAATAGTGGTTAAAGTAGCAATTATAGTGGTGAGATTGTAAGGTTATTGGGTGAGAGTTGGTTAGTTGATGGACAAGGGTTGGTGAATCGACGTGTTAAAATTAAACTATTCGAATATTACGATCAAATAATCATTTATGTTTAAGATACAACTCTAAAATGGACATACTTATAAATTATAATTATGTAACCGGACACCATGCACCCGTATAAAACGTTTTTGCAAACAAAGAAGCTGTAAAATGAATGGTGGTCGGATTACAAAATATTTAAGACAAATCGTAAGTGGGTTGATGAGCTGAAACTTAGTTATGTGTTTTCTTTTATTTTAATTTTAAACGAATTGACGGGATCGAAGGTTACTTTTGATGCAAAACATATACGAATTGACCGGTCGACCATTACTTTTGATACAAACCAAACACGACCCTAATTATTAAACGGCTAGCGGCTAGCCAAGTCAATTCAAACGTAATTTATTTATTGAAATCATTAAACAAAATAGCACAAAATCTAATTATTTACATATCATGTAATGTGTTTAATCATGTTTGTAATATTTGAAGTATTATGAAATACAAGTCATTAAATACTTAAGGTCTATGGGGTAATGGAATAGATGACTGAATGGAATGAATAAGGAAATGGAATGGATGAAAGAATAAAATGAATAATTACATTTTATTGTCCTGTTTGATTATCGTTTATAAATAAATGAATTATTAATATAAAAAATAAAGTAATGAAATGTAAAAGTAGTTATGCTAGTGATGGTGGCTAGTGGAGGTTTCTGACAGTGATGGTGGTCTGCGGCGGTGGGGTCCGACGGCTGGGGTGGCCGTGGTGGTTTTCGGCGGCGGTGGTGGTTCCCATCGGTGGTGGTGGCCGGCGATGCTTTCTGGCGGCGGTGGTTCCCGACGGCGGTGGTGGCCGGTGGTGGTTTGTGGTGGTGGTGGTTCCCGCCGGCACCGTTGGTGGCCGGTGGTTGGCGGCGCCGTTGGTGGTCGGCGGTTGGCGGCGCCGCTTGTGGCTGGTAGTTGGTGGCGCCGCCGCAGCGGGCCGGTGGTGGGCGGCAACGACGACGTTGGCTGGTGGTTGGCGGGGACGACGTTGGCCGGTGGTTGGTGGGACGACGGTGGCCGGTGGTGGTGTTGGTTGCAGGTGACAATCGATCTTGATGGCCGGTGGTGGTTGTTAAGGTGGGTGAGTGGGTGGTGTTGGTGAATGGTGACTAATGATAGAAAAAGGATGGAATGAAAAAAAACAAGGGGTGGATGTAATGAATTTAAGGGAATGGAATCAACTATGTAATGGTTAATTTCATTAGCTTCACCAACCAAACATGTATTTATTCATTCATACTCAATGGTTCATTCCATTCCGCTCCTTATTTCTGCGTACCAAACACTACCTTAGGAATGCTAGTTGCTGCCGATATGAATTTATCTAAGAACTAGAATCCAATCTTTTAGACTTTGTCTTTCAATTTGAAAAGCCGATAACTCTGATTAAATTGGTTTTAAACCTCCTAACCACGTACTACTTCTCTATATATAAGAGCCCCAAACCAAGTAATTGGTGATCTTGGAATAAAAGAAAGATAAATTGAATTGCTTGGTGACAAGTAATCAAACCAAAATTAAGAGTATTGGCGGCCTAAGCGTTGGGTTGTTAAGATAATCCAGTATTATATCGATGCTTGTCAAACGAAGGTCAAGGTTTAAGGAGGAAAAGAATAGGCTTTAAAGAAGAGTAATATGGTCCATACACCATAACTCGAGATCCTGATCTCCTTTTTCATAAGCAAATGATAGATGGTCATGGGTTCTTGATGGAGTTGAATTCTTCTCTATAAGGAATATAAAACATCAAATTCAATCAAGGACATGCATTGCTTCAGATTTGTGCTCCCATATAACAATTGAGTCCCACTCAAAGTAAATTTTCAGGCATGGGTGCGGATATGAATTGACTATCGACTTAGGTCTCCTTGCTGGTTGAAAGGGTAAATGTTATATCTCTTGCATGCAATTTATGGGGGAATATGTTACAACTACAGACCATCTTTTTATCGCGCGTGGCTTTGTCCAATCGTGATGGGACAATATTTCCCAATGGTGCGACATTCATGCTCTTTTCAGCTTCGAGGTTAGAGATGCCATTAACCTTCGTAAATACTCTTTGGATCTCAAATCAAGCAAGAAGGCTATTCATTGATCAGCAATTCTAACGATTATATGGAGCATTCGGAAAGCACACAATTCACTCAAACACAGATCCCTATCAACCACCTAGTTGAAGAAATCAAAGTGATGAGGTTTCTTTCGGCGAAAAATCAATCACAATTGAAGTCTTTTTCATGGGAGCAATGATATAATTATGAATTATACTAAAGGGCTAATAAACTCTTTTTTCTAATTAATGAATCTGTTTTGTTGTCCGTTTGAAAAAATAAAGAACAAGTAATTATCATAACACTGAGCAGTGGGATTTTTGTTATTTTTATGGTGAGAGACGAATTAAAAGCACGAAGTGTTATTTATTAATTAATTTGTTATAACATTGAACAACGTAAATATCTTCCTTGTAGACATACATAGAAGACTTTGAATGGCCTCGAAACATGAGTTCAGTTCCTTAGTTCATGGAGATGACCAATAATTGTGCATTTAATTTGTTCCGTTTTAATTTAATATATTTTCGTATAAATTCGACTATAGTTCAGCTCAATTAATAAGATTAATATGAAATCACTACTATATAAGTAAACAAATACCTCAAACTATTTAGTAAGTTAGATTTCTATTTTTTGATCCTATTTAAACTAAACACATTATTTTGTCGGACTATAATAAAATGCTTAAACAAATCATATAGATCTTTGTTTAAACACTAAACACAAACTATTTTGTCATGAATATGTCCATTTTTTATTTGTGTGCTACTTAAAAAGAATTTCTAGTGAAAAAGAAACAATCTATTTTAACTTCACTAACCGACATATAAAACAAGTTAGTTTTATTTACCGACTAACACACTCTCCGCTCTATAACTATTGTACTCCTATAATTATTACATTCACATTCTGTAGAATTTAAACACAACATGTGATTACTGAGTATATTAGTTACCACCATCTCAAATTTCAATTAACTTTCATTTCACAACAAAATTTTGTCCCACATTACCTCTCCTTGAATTCTGAGTCCTCTCCCTGAATTCTGAATCCTCTCCCTTTCTATATATAACATCTTCCAATCGTCTCTGAATTCTCAAATCTGGTTTACTTAGTGACCCGAACTTGGCACCAAGGGAAATAGTCTGGTTTATCGTAATATATTGGTGATTTTAATGTCTTAAGGTATTTTAGGTAATTGAATTCATTATTGACAAAAAAGATCATAATAGATATAAAACAAATAGGAAGGCATGAAGTGCACATTTATTTGATGATAATATGATTTCAAACACTTAGCTAGGAACCTTATAGTTCTAAGAGGAGAATCCCTCAAACCAAAGGAGGATTCCAAGGGGCATAACCCCTTTGGTGGGTTCCAAGAGGCAGGACCCCTTGTAGTTCTGTAAGTGAATGTGAACATTGTATTCTTATATGATGAATTAGACAAGGAAATATACATAAAAAGAGCGATAAGGGATGATTATGCCTGGAAAAGAGCATAAGATGTGCAAGTTCATTAAGTCACTATATGATTTAAACCAAACACCTAAACAATGACATCAAAAATTTGATGACATTGTATTATTAAATGGATTCGAATTAAGCTGTAAAGACTTCATTGTGTTTAAGTCAAATTTGATACTTTTAGTATATAAGTCATAAATTGCTTGTATGTTGATGGCACGTTAACATTTGTCACCAGCCAAGATCAAGTAGCTAGATAAAACTAAGGAATTCACATCATCAAGCTTCTGTTTGAAGCCTTAGAAAAGGCTAAGGAAATCTTAGGCAATAAGATTAAACATGATAACAATGACACTACCATTTCACAATCTCATTACATTGAGAAAGTATTGAATTTATTCAATTATGGACATTGTTCTCCTCTTACTACCCCTATGGATTCTAACATGAAGCTTTTACTAAACTGTTGATTCTTATATGGATTGTGAAGTCAACTATAGTTAGTCAATGTGATGTTATCAATTAAGCTTCGGAAGTAATATACTAAAGCTTCGGAAGTTATGCAATAAGCTTCGGAAGCAGTACAATAAGCTTTGGAAGCAGCTTCATATTACTTTGGTTAGTTTAGGGGTGCTTTATGTCAATAATCAAAGTATGAGGTGTTTAGTGATAGTATAGAAGGTTGTTATAGTTTGTTAATTGTTGTTAACGGCTATAGGGTGTTTAAAAAGGATCTTCTTCCTTTTTTGTATTGTAATCTCTCAATCTTTCGATCATCAAATTCACTGAAGTTTCTGTCATTCGAATTTGTTCATTTTCAATTCTTTGTGTTCAATTTGTAACAAGTGGTATCAGAGCCTGGTTCGGCTCAAGTTTGAAGAATTGATTCGATCGCGTTGGTTAATCGAGGTGACGATGGTATCCACCAAGTTCGAAATCAAGAAATTCGATGGCAAAAATGATTTCAGTTTGTGGAGAGTAAAGATGAAGGCCCTTCTTGTTCACCAAGGATTGGCGGAAGCACTCACCGGAGGTGAAGCCCCTGTTCCGGTCGGAGCGACTGATAAAGAAAGGAGGGAAATCACCGAGAAATGGAAAGAACAGGGCGTCAAGGCCCACAGCGCCATCATCCTCAGCCTGGGTGATAGGGTGCTTCGTGAAGTCACGAAGGAGACCACGGCAGCGGGAATTTGGACCAAACTCAAGTCATTGTATATGACAAAGAGTTTGACGAATAGGTTGTATTTGAAGAAGAGGCTATACACCTTTCATATGAACTCAGGGAAATCAGTTGAAGACCATACTGATGACTTCAACAAGTTGATACTGGATCTTGAAAACATTGGAATCAAGTTGAGCGAAGAAGATCAAGCCCTCATATTCTTGACTTCTTTGCCCTCAAACTACGAACACTTTGTGGACACACTGCTGTATGATAGGAATACCCTAACCATGGAAGAAGTACTAGCAGCATTAAACTCAAGAGAGTTGAAGAAAAGGTCAAATTCACAAGATGAAGGTGGAGAGGGTCTCTTTGTAAGAGGCAGGCCTGAGATAAGAGACTCAAGGAATTCAAAAATCAAATATCCAACAAGGTCCAAATCAAGATCCAAGAGGAAGTGCTTTGTGTGTCAATCCGAGAAGCACTTAAAGAAAGATTGCCCTGAGTGGAAAGGAAAGAAAGCTGAGAAAGGGGGTTTAAAGCTTCAAACAACTGCACACAGTCAGATGGGAATTCTGATGGGTATGAGAGTGCAGATGTACTGATGACTATTGGCGCTGATAGCAACAACAAAGGATGGGTGTTAGACTCTGGATGCTCATTCCACATGACCCCATTGAAAGAGGTATTTTCTAAATTGACACTAAAGAAGTCCGGGACAGTGAAGTTGGGGGATGATAGAGTCTGTGAAATCCATGGGATTGGATCAGTGTTGTTCAAGTTACACAATGGCACTGAGATGACCCTAACTGATGTTAGATATGTTCCAGAGTTAAAGAGAAGTTTGATGTCAATGGGCACTTTTGAAATGGCTGGATGTAACATCCTGTATTTTTGTGTCCATTTTATTTATGCAAATGTATAGCATCCTTAGTAAATTTTTATATATATATAAAAATAATAACAATAATAATAATAGATAATAATAATAATAATGATAATAAAAAATAAAAATAATAATAATAATAATAATAATAACAATAATAATAATAATAATAATAATATAATGTTAATAATAATAATAATAATAAAGTAATAATAATGATAATAATAATAATAATAATAATAATAAATAATAATAATAATAATAATAATAATAATAATAATAATAATAACAATAATAATAACCAAGTATTAAAGTGCAGGGTTAACTTGTCATTTTGAAAACTCTAAATACAAGTTTAATACATAAAATGATAAAACTGAAAGCACAGGGGCCATTTGTGTAAATTCCCAAACCACCCCCCCTCTACCCGTAATTCCGGTCACCGGCCGGTGGGAGCTCCGGCGAGCTTCAAACAACCATTTTAACATCGATTTCGACCAAATTAACCGGCCCCTCACCTTCGACTATGGGTTTCAAACCCGAACCCAACTCCAAAATCGAAATTCGCGCTCGTACCCTTTCCAAATCAAAACCAAATCAAAATTCTAAAAAAATTCGAAATCAAATCTTGCCAAAAACACAAATTGAATCGAATCAATCATTCCTAAAGTTAATACGCGGTTTAACAAATCAATCCATCCCCTAATCACGCGTCACAACAACTCGAATCTCTCAATTTTAGTAAACCCGAACGCGTTTTCAAAATCGAATGGGTTATGCTCGAACCTGTTAAATCAAGTCTATAAATGTGGGCTTTCGATCCATTTTGAAGTTCTTGAACTCCCTGAAACCTCAATTTCACCATAAACCCTCCGAATCGAAAAGCCCCAATTCAAGAACATTCGAGACTAAGTCGAACTCGACATCACTCGAAACCCCATCAAAACAGGTAATTGAAACCTGTTTTCTACTCGTTTTGATCCAAGGATCAGAAGCCCTATGATGATTTGGGTGTCTAACACCGAATCGAGGGTCAATTGAGGATCTGTTGAATCTAGGGTTATTCGAATTGGGGGAAACTGGGAGACGAGTGTTTAAATTTAAAACAAACCAATGTGAACCACGGCCACGGCCCTGGTTCACTGGTTCCTGCGTCCCATGTTCACAGGGAGGCCCCGGGTTCGACCCCGGGCAGCCCCCTCCCCTGTTTTCTTTTTTCGATTTTTTTTCTTTTCTTTATTTCTTTTTAATTATTAAACCTTTTTAAATTCTGAAAATTTCTAAAATTAATTTCATAAAATGCAGATTATTATGTTTACTTTTGTTTAATTAATTTGGGACTAAAATAATTTTTATAAAATACTTTTGTATTTATAAATACATTATTTTAGTTTTAAAAATACAAAAGAAATGAGTAAACATAATACTTGTATATGTATATATATATTTTTAAATAATTAAATGGTTTAGTTATTTATACCTATATATATATATATTTATATATTGATCTTTTAGTAATTAAATCACTTATTATGATTATACAATGTTATAATTGTTTAGTATATATATTTATACATATATATTCAAACAATTTAATTGTTAAGTTATTTATATATATATATATATATATATATATATATATATATATATATATATATATATATATATATATATATATTTATACATAGTTCTTTAATAGCTAAATCATTTATATTGATTATTATACACAATATTATAATTGTTTAGTATATATATTTATATGTATATTCAAACAATTAAATTGTTTAATTACTTATACCTATAAATATATATATATATTTATATAGTTCCTTATAATAGCTAAATCACTATTATATACAATCCTTATAAACGGTTTAACGTACAAGTTAATCAAGTTTTATTTATTAATTCTCTTACGCGCTAACAATTGATTATACCAAGTATAATCCATTCGTTCCATTAAACCGATCACGTTATTAACATGTAATAAATACGAATAATTATTAAATCATATTAGACCTACAATTAATCATCAAACAAATTATAACGCGCTACTTTATTTCGTTTAGGTACGTTGTGACATTTGTGTTGGAAATCTTATTCGTGGTTATTCTTATTACATCTACAAGTCTCCTTATTAAACACGTGAGTTCTTATGCCCCGCTTTATGATTATTTCACGTCTTTCGGGGTGAAACATGTTGCTTATACAAACTTACACATACACGCTTTGATACTTATTACACACGTGCAATTCTTTACATAGTCGTGGTTGTTTGGATGTGTTAAGTATTATATGAGATGTGACATACGTGTGCAATCATTAACTATTGCTAGCCTAGCGAAGTCTTAGATCTTTGGGCCTGACAAGCCTATTTGGTGCTAAAGTCGATGTATTGCCGACTCCTAGGAGCCGTATGCTTGTGCACTAGGGAACCAAATACACTTAGCTAATCATGCTTATTCATATTATTCAGTCGAGGCTTGATTGTAACTATGCATGTTCTATATACTTGCTATCTTGTGACTATTGACTAGAATTGCCACATTTTGTATACTTATTGTATTTAAAACCATAAGAATTCACCAACTAGTTAGTTGACTTTATTTTCAACATGTTTCAGGTACTGTGCAAGCTTAGCGATGATTGAAGGAATGCATAAACCTAGATCATGGACCTAGGCTTAATAAAGACGATTGAATTCTTGTTTTTGTTTGATTTATTTTGAGACATTGATGTATGTGGTGATTGAAAACAATTGATTAATGGCATTTTATACTTTAACATAGCGTTATGTGGCTGTGAACAATCTTAACCCTCACACCTCGACGTTTCCGCCGTCAAGGTTGGGGTGTGACAGATTGGTATCAGAGCCCATAACTATAGGGATTTAGGTTATTAGAAATAGTGACCTAGGCTATAGTTTATGCATGATCCTTATAGAATAGTATTCTTATGAATACATACTTATTGTTTGCATGCTGCCTAATGCTATGCCTTATTATGTGCAATGTGATGCCTTAGCATAGGTGCCTTTCTACATGACTACATATTGTTACCCGTCTCCCCTAGACTTATCTTAAACGTTAATTCTCCCCGACAGTTACTATTTCTTAAACTTATTCTCGTCTCCAAGTAGAATCTATTGATAGGAATTCTTTAGACTTTATGTCTAATCTTGTAAATATCCCATCAAGATTTTTGATTTCATAAACCAAAGAACTAGTGTGGTACATAGACACCTGTATTCTGGATTTTCTGGCAAAAGGCCCTCGGGCTAAGGCAAGCGTATTCGTATGAATCTCATTGAGGGAACCGTTACGCTACCTGGGGATTTCCGGGATGAGTGATAAACTATGACCAACATACACGAGTTTCTGAGGTGAATGGGTCAATTCATCTTGACGTGTCAACGTTTCCAAATGGTGATGCGTCACCAAATGGAATCATTCCGTATAATTCATGATTCTTACCTTAATTGCCCACCCTTATTATCCTTTAACCGATCCTAACCCAATTTGTATTTTTCCAGCATGTCTCGTTACCACGGAAACCGAGGAAGATCCGGCCGTAAGCTTGCTGCCGTGATTGCCCGGCAAATGGCTGCGGTCATCCCGACCATGGTGGATGAACTCAGCAGCACTATGATCGCAAACATCACGAACAATAGCAACGGTCAAGGGGAAAATAGTGCAAACCAACGGCGTAACAACCAGTCTTGCACCTTCAAGCATTTTAGTTCATGCATGTGACATCCGTCACTAAAGGTCCGTCATTTAACATGATTTACCTAACCTTGTTAACAGTGTTAGGTCTAGATTGTATAGGGCTAGATCAATTTTGTATAGGCTTAGTACTTGAAAATCAAGTCTTGTAATTAACATTTGTAACAGTCAAAATATATATATATGTGATTTGAATCTATAGGTTAACCCCATATATGTATGTGTGTTGATTTGTGACTTGACAGGATAAACAATATACTTGGATGGATTCACTGAAATTGACCAAGTGTAGGAAACATCTACGGATGAACAATTTTGTTAATCCGTAGATATGTTTCTTACAAGACCAAATGACCAAGTACATGTTCCTGCGGATGATCAAGTACCATGAAGTGAAGATTCCTACGGAAGAAGAATTTCCTACGGAAGAACAACTTTGCTACGGAAGACTAAGTCATCTACGGAAGAACAAGTATTCTGCGGACGAGAAGAATGCTACGGAAGAACATTATACTTGTGCGATTGCAAATACCAAGAAGTCAAACAAGTCAACACAATCAATAACAAATCCCGAGAGATCCGGTGTTTCCTTAACCGACTCAAATCATCTATAAATATGAGTCCTAGGTTTCACATCTCGGTGAACATAATCAATCAATATTACGGCGATCAAGAGTTCATTGTGCAACCCTAGCAGCCGTCACATCAACATCAAACATCATTCGATTCACAGAATTCGATTGTTCATAGTTATTCATTATTCTTTTGTAATCATTACATTATAGTTAATGAAATACATTTGAATTATTATAGATTTCGTGTTTATTGTGTTTCTGTGGTTGTGTTCATCATTGATCATTATAAACAATTAAACGTCATTAGTGATAATTCCGCGATCATTAAATGATTTATTTTAATACTGATAATTCCTGTATTGCGATCCTTGGATTCACAAACAGTCATTCTTTATTTTGACGAACCAATTACGTGAATGCCATATTTGCTTTACTTAATTGCCTTATATGTGTAGTATCGTTGCTTGACTTGTCATTATCTTAAGACATTCTCCAAGATTTGCCCCGTTAACACTAAACACGTCATTTTATAATAAAATAATTTTCACGAATAAAATCATTTTAACTTACAAATAACATAAATAACATTTTACCATCAATAAAACAAGACTAAATTATAACGTTTTTAACCGAAACAAAATTTGGAAACCCGGGGGCAAAGTGCGGGGACTAAACTAGAAACTTTGAGAAACTAGGCTGGGTATAAATACCCCTTCCCAGCCATTTTTCATTCTTTTCACCCTCTCACCACTTCATCTTTCTCTCTACACTCTCTCTCTAGAAACCAACACCAAAACCGACCCGTTTCTAGCATTTTCGTCTTCAAATCTCGAGTATCATCGTGAACACTAGTTCCTAGCAGGTAGATAACCTCACTGCCTCGTTCTTAACTCGATTTTACAGCTGCATTCGAGGGTTTTCGGGTGCTCGGTTCATCCGAGCACAAGAGGTCGTGTGGACTTGCATGTCTAGTTTCTGAGTGTGTTTCTTGCCTAGATAAGTTAGAATATGAGTTCTGGAAGGTTTGGTTGGGTAACACTCGTGATCGGGCAGCCGAAGGCCGACCTGAAACTCACTGCCGTCGCGACTCCCGATGGCGCGAAAGGGGTTGTCACGCGCGAAAGGGACGTGCGACTGCATGTGTGTGCGACTTGAGACACGAGCGAATAGGTAAGTCGCGCGGGTGTGTCGCGCGACTGTCGGTGGGTGCGAAATAGAGGTTGACACGCGAAATAGAGGTTGTCACGCGACTAGAGATGTCACGCGACAGGGGTTGTCGCGTGACTGGGCTATGCGAATGTGGAATGTGTGCGAGTGTGTGAAATCGCACGGTCAGATGTCTGTCGCGCGAAAGAGGGTCCTCTCGCGCGAATGAAGCTGATTCGCGCGGAGGGACTTTGAGTCGCGCGGTTGGCTGTTAGGTCGTGCGACTGGTATTGCATGGTACGACTGAAGGCTTAGTCACACGAATGGAGGATCAATTGTACGAAAGTAGCTAATTCGTACGACTGAAAGTCCACTCGTGTGAATGGGGTGTCAGTCGTGCATCCGGTCCTACTGTATAACTTAATGATGTGTGAGTGTGTGGATCCCCTCTTCGGAGATCTCACGACGATAATAAAATATAATTAAGTGTCATAGCTTGATCACAAAGATTAAAATCAACGCCATTAACAGGCACGTACTATTTGAAACAATCTAGTCTAAGATGTGTGTGACTGCTTGTGTGTACTACTCACGACCGAACCGAAACAACCCGGTTCAATTAAACAATATTATTAACAGTAGTCCATAAGATTAATTCTTAACATAACTGTCAATAGGTGATTGACTGTTCATACATACATACAAGTTTGGGAAGTGTCATCAGACGTACTTACCACTTAACAAGTGAGTTTCGTGGCCCCTTTTACGCTTATACATTGTTTTAATCTTTTACAAACATGGGGGAAGAGTATGCTCACACGTTTTCAATGCTGTACAATACACATACAATTTTCATACTTGGAATCAACGTGATACTATTTTGTGAGTACTTATCTGATACATACATGATGTTACTGTGTGGACTGTCTTACAACCATTAATCCCGGTGTTGGAACCAACAGATAGGTATTGGTAGTACTACTGGGTTGACACCCCCACCCTTGACAGATGGTTACTTGTGAGTACCATCACACTGCCAGGATCGGGCCTTGGGTGAATATATTCTGACAAGTTTCTTTGTGTACGTCATTAGGTTTGGTTGTATAAAACTCATGGTATGTGATTTTGCTTACTTATAACTGTATGCACGGTATTCCACTACAAACAATATACAGCATCAATTACAAGTTTACAATTTAAACCTGCGAAGCTCACCAACATTATTGTTGACCATTTTGAGCATATTTTACAGGTAACAATGAGAACTGAAGATCTAGGAGTGCTGCCTTGTAGAGGAGACCCTAGGATGCATTTGTGTTTATACTTTTGTAAAGCTTGAACATGAATATGATCTTTTGTACACTTGTTCCCATGTTGTGGGAATATTACATTACAAGCTGTAATCAATGTTTTTGTGATCATTTGTGTTGTGCTTATGACTATGCTGTCGTGAACATTGATTATACATGACACAAGTCTCCATTTGTGTTCGGGTGTCGTCATGACACGCTTGTCATCATATTTTTATTTTTATTGCTACTCTATCATATACCATGTGTTATGACGATTCCAGTCTAGTTCGCATTCCCCGTGTTTCCGCTTTAGCGGGGGTGTGACAGACTGGTATCAGAGCCATTGGTTATAGAGAATTAGGCAATTACACTTGACCTAGACTATAACCTAGGAACCTTCATGTAGATTTGCATGCTTAAGCTTGTGTGCATTATATATCTCGTGTATGTGTTCCTCCTTACATGATTGATTATCTGTTATGTGATCCTTCACCTTGTGCTTGAGCCTTGTGCTCGTCACTGATGAGGTGCTTCCTATTGGATCTCCCGTTCCCTCTGTGCGCCGAGTTATCATAACCAAATTCGGGAATCGAAACCCGAACAGATCGTCACAGATCATACATCGCGCCTGACCTCATACACTGAGAGACCGACCCGAGGAGGCCATGTCTGAGTCCTCCCAAGGACGCGATATAGACAACCTCCGCAAGACTATACGTGGTTACATGATTGGCTCTCAGTTGACTTGATGGATTATTATGGATATGATGTGAAGGAAGGTCGGATGTCATGTAACCGGATTAGGCATCATTCTCGGTACATCGTGGGTATGGTGGGAACGCTGCGGGGAACCCTATATATAAGCATCACCGGTATACCGAGAATATGCTTGAAATGGGCTGCATGGTGGTCTTGACCGACCGGAGCATCGAACGTTGGAACTTGATAAGTGGAGTACTTGATTATCATAAGGTGACTAAAGTTTATATGTTACCTCTTTTATGAATAGAACATGCCGCCTCGAAGATCTAACCGCAGAAGTAGTAGCGGAAGTGAAGCCCCGAGGGGCAGAGGCAGAGGCAGAGGCAGATCTTCAGGAGCAAATGAGGGTCCTATCGGCAATACTCAAGGGACTGGAAGCCCTGATATGGCAACCCTGATTGCTCAACAACTGATTGCCTTGATTCCCACTATTGTAGCTCAAGTGAGCGATGCTTTGCAACAGCAAAACCACTCCCACGGGGATGGTGGTAACGAGAACGAGGGTAATGGGAACCCGACTGGGAATGAAAGCAACCAGGAGACCGGAAATGGTGGTACAGCCGGTAACGAAACTGGGGTTGCTAATAACAAACGGGGCTGTTCTTACAAGGAGTTTGTGGCCTGTAAGCCCCGGGATTTCGATGGCAAAGGTGGGGCGATAGCCCTGATCAGATGGCTCGAGAAAATGGAGGCGGTGATCGACATCAGCGAATGCCTCGACAGTCAAAAGATCAAGTATGCTACGTGCTCACTGCAGGGCAGAGCACTAACCTGGTGGAACACCCAGGTTCAAGCGAGAGGAAGGGAATCTGCGATGCAGATGACTTGGGACGAATTTAAGGCCTTGATTACCGAGGAGTACTGCCCTCACAACGAGATGCAAAAGCTTGAGCATGAGTTCTGGAATCATGCTATGGTGGGGGCAGGGCACGCAGCTTATACTGACCGATTCCATGAGTTGGCTAGGCTAGTTCCACACCTGGTCACTCCGGAATCTAAGAGGATTGAGAGGTACATTTGGGGACTCGCACCTCAAATACGAGCAATGGTAACTGCAGCTGCTCCTCCTACGATTCAGAGCGCAATTCTGAAGGCTGGCGCTCTGACCGATGAGATGGTACGAACAGGGGCATTGGGCAAGGGAGCAGAGAAGCGAAAGGATGTTGGGGAAACAAGCCGGTCGAGTGCCGGGAAATCTGATAAAAGGGCCAAGATCACCAGAAACCTTGCGGCCGTGACTCAAGGGAAGAGGGAATATGTTGGGCCATATCCCAAATGTGACAGATGCAGCTATCATCATTCCCGGAGATGCAGTGCCGGATGTGCGCAAAGTGTAGGCGCCGGGGCACGTAGCAAGAGATTGTAGAGTGGCACCGAATCTGGTTGCACCCGTCAACGCGGTTAACCCGCCGGGAACGCCAGGGCATGTTACGAATATGGAGGCCTCGATCACTTCAGAAACATGTGCCCCCGACTAACAGGGCACCGGGTCAACAAGGGAACAATCAACAACAAGTGATGGCCATAGCGGGCGCTCAAGGTCAAGGAAACCAAGGAAATGCTGCCCGGGGACGCGCATTCGTCATTGGAGCTAATGATGCCCGTCAGGACCCGAACGTTGTTACGGGTACGTATCTGCTCAATCACCATTTTGCATCCATACTATTTGATACTGGAGCAGATAATAGTTTTATATCTTCTGAGTTCGTGCATATGCTTGATTTAAGTGCCAGTAGATTAGAAACTAGTTACTCCGTAGAAATGGCCAATGGTAGGGTTGAACAAGCAGACGAGATTATTAAGAATTGCACCCTAATGTTAGAAGACCAGGCCTTTAGCATAGATTTAATACCATTCGAGTTAGGCAGCTTCGATGTGATAGTGGGCATGGATTGGTTGTCAAATCATGGAGCCGAGATTGTTTGTCGGGAGAAAGTAGTACGAATCCCCATGCCAAACGGGGAGGTACTCAAGATTCAAGGAGAACGACCGGGAAGAACACTAAAGCTCATTTCTTGCATGAAAGCCCGCCGAAGTCTACGGAAGCAGTGTTACACTTTTCTGGCTCACATCGTAGGAAAGAAAGAAGAAGAGACAAAATTGGCAGACATTCCAATTGTACGGGACTATCCGGAGGTGTTCCCTGATGATTTGTCTGGATTGCCTCCTCCACGACAGGTGGAATTCCATATAGAGCTGGTTCCTGGAGCTACACCGGTAGCAAAGACACCTTATCGGTTAGCACCCTCAGAGATGCAAGAGTTATCCAGCCAACTACAGGAACTACTGGAGAAGGGTTTCATCCGACCGAGTCAATCACCGTGGGGAGCACCGGTGTTATTTGTCAAGAAGAAGGATGGGTCGTTCCGTATGTGCATCGACTACAGGGAATTGAACAAACTGACTGTGAAGAATCGGTATCCTCTTCCTAGAATCGACGACCTGTTCGATCAGTTGCAAGGAGCCTCGTATTTCTCTAAGATCGACCTTCGATCTGGTTATCATAATTAAGAGTATTCGAGGACGATATTCCGAAAACAACATTCAGAACTCGTTACGGGCACTATGAGTTCTTGGTCATGCCGTTTGGGTTGACCAACGCACCAGCTGTCTTTATGGATCTGATGAATCGGGTGTGCAAGCCTTATCTTGATAAGTTCATGATGTGTTCATAGACGACATACTCATCTACTCCCGTTCGAAGGAGGATCACGAAAAACACCTCCAAACGATTCTAGAACTGTTGAAAGAAGAGAAACTTTTCGCCAAGTTCTCGAAGTGTGAATTCTGGCTTCGAGAAGTGAAGTTCTTGGGTCATGTAGTCAACGAAAATGGAATTCATGTGGACCCCGGTAAGATTGAAGCTGTGAAGAAGTGGGATACTCCCCAAACACCCTCAGAAATACGGCAATTCTTGGGATTGGCCGGATACTATCGTCGCTTCATTGCCAATTTCTCCAAGATTGCCCAACCGTTAACTTTGCTGACTCAGAAAGACAAGAAGTTCGATTGGGGGAAAGCACAAGAACAGGCGTTCCAAACATTGAAGGAGAAGTTGTGCAACGCACCGATATTGTCTCTTCCAGACGGAACCGATGATTTTGTGGTGTACTGTGATGCTTCACATCAAGGTTTGGGCTGTGTGCTAATGCAGAAAGATAAAGTGATTGCCTACACTTCGCGACAACTCAAGGTGCATGAAAAGAACTACACAACTCACGACTTGGAGTTGGGTGCTGTAGTATTTGCACTCAAGATATGGAGGCATTATCTATATGGAACCAAATGCATCATCTACACAGACCATAAGAGCCTTCAACACATCATGAACCAGAAAGAACTTAACATGCGGCAGCGACGCTGGGTAGAACTGCTTAGCGACTACGATTGTGAAATCCGGTATCATCCGGGGAAAGCTAACGTGGTGGCTGATGCGTTAAGCCGCAAAGAACGTGTGAAACCATTACGTGCTCGAGCGCTAGGTCTGACTATTCAAACTAATTTAAAGGCTCAGATTCAATTAGCACAAAACGAGGCGTTTAAAGAAGAAAACCTTGCGGGGGAAGAATTCCGAGGGTTGGATAAACAGATGACTCGCAAAGATGATGGCGTTCATTACTTCATAGATCGTATATGGGTCCCCAGATGGGGAGGTGTACGTACATTAGTCTTGGATGAAGCACACAAGACACGATACTCTGTTCATCCTGGTGCAGACAAGATGTACCACGATCTGAGGGAGTTGTACTGGTGGCCAGGCATGAAGAAAGATATTGCTATATACGTGAGCAAATGCTTGACTTGTTCAAAGGTCAAGGCTGAACACCAGAAACCATCGGGATTATTGCAACAACCTGAAATTCCCGAGTGGAAATGGGAGAACATCACTATGGATTTCATTACCAAACTCCCGAGAACTCCAAGCGGACACGACACGATATGGGTCGTGGTGGATCGAATGACAAAATCCGCTCACTTCTTGCCTATCCGAGAAGACTACAAGATGGATAAGCTGGCAAGGTTGTACATCAAAGAGGTCGTGACACGGCACGGGGTGCCGGTGTCAATCATATCCGACCGAGACAGTCGATTCACTTCACGCTTTTGGCAGACGTTACAGAAAGCGATGGGCACACGATTAGACATGAGTACAGCCTATCACCCCCAGACAGACGGCCAAAGCGAACGAACGATACAGACGCTTGAGGATATGCTGAGGGCATGTGTCATGATTTTGGTGGCAGTTGGGATACTCATCTACCGCTGATTGAGTTCTCCTACAACAACAGCTATCACACAAGCATTGGATGCGCACCATTCGAAGCGTTGTATGGACGGAAATGTAGATCACCAGTTTGTTGGGCTGAAGTTGGTGAAAGCCAGCTTACGGGCCCAGAGATCATTCAAGAAACCACTGATAAAATCTTCCAAATCAAAGACCGACTTAAAGCAGCTAGAGATCGCCAAAAGAGCTATGCCGACAACCGTCGGAAGCCTCTAGAATTCAATGTTGGGGATCATGTCTTACTCAAGGTCTCTCCTTGGAAAGGGATCGTACGATTTGGTAAGAAAGGGAAGTTAGCCCCTCGATACGTAGGACCATTCGAAATTACAGAAAGAATCGGTCCGGTGGCTTACCGATTGAGGTTGCCACAAGAACTTAGCGGTGTGCATGATACTTTTCACGTGTCGAACCTCAAAAAGTGTTTGGCAGACGAGTCCTTACACGTACCAATTGAGGAAATCAAGATCGACGAAAAGCTTCATTTTATTGAGGAACCTATTGAGGTCATGGAACCGAAAGGTCAAAAAGCTAAGGCGCAGCAAGATACCTATCGTTGTATAAGATGGAATTCTAAACGAGGGCCAGAGTTTACATGGGAACGTGAAGATCAGATAAGACTCAAATATCCACATTTATTCGCGGATGACGTTCTAGGGCCTAGCACCAGTTGAATTTCGGGACGAAATTCCCTCAACTGGGGGATACTGTGACATCCGTCACTAAAGGTCCGTCATTTAACATGATTTACTAACCTTGTTAACAGTCATTCTTTATTTTGACGAACCAATTACGTGAATGCCATATTTGCTTTACTTAATTGCCTTATATGTGTAGTATCGTTGCTTGACTTGTCATTATCTTAAGACATTCTCCAAGATTTGCCCGTTAACACTAAACACGTCATTTTATAATAAAATAATTTTCACGAATAAAATCATTTTAACTTACAAATAACATAAATAACATTTTATCATCAATAAAACAAGACTAAATTATAACGTTTTTAACCGAAACAAAATTTGGAAACCGGGGGCAAAGTGCGGGGACTAAACTAGAAACTTTGAGAAACTAGGCTGGGTATAAATACCCCTTCCCAGCCATTTTTCATTCTTTTCACCCTCTCACCACTTCATCTTTCTCTCTACACTCTCTCTCTAGAAACCAACACCAAAACCGACCCGTTTCTAGCATTTTCGTCTTCAAATCTCGAGTATCATCGTGAACACTAGTTCCTAGCAGGTAGATAACCTCACTACCTCGTTCTTAACTCGATTTTACAGCTGCATTCGAGGGTTTTCGGGTGCTCGGGTTCATCCGAGCACAAGAGGTCGTGTGGACTTGCATGTCTAGTTTCTGAGTGTGTTTCTTGCCTAGATAAGTTAGAATATGAGTTCTGGAAGGTTTGGTTGGGTAACACTCGTGATCGGGCAGCCGAAGGCCGACCTGAAACTCACTGCCGTCGCGACTCCCGATGGCGCGAAAGGGGTTGTCGCGCGCGAAAGGGACGTGCGACTGCATGTGTGTGCGACTTGAGACACGAGCGAATAGGTAAGTCGCGCGGGTGTGTCGTACGACTGTCGGTGGGTGCGAAATAGAGGTTGACACGCGAAATAGAGGTTGTCACGCGACTAGAGATGTCACGCGACAGGGGTTGTCGCGTGACTGGGCTATGCGAATGTGGAATGTGTGCGAGTGTGTGAAATCGCACGGTCAGATGTCTGTCGCGCGAAAGAGGGTCCTCTCGCGCGAATGAAGCTGATTCGCGCGGAGGGACTTTGAGTCTCGCGGTTGGCTGTTAGGTCGTGCGACTGGTATTGCATGGTACGACTGAAGGCTTAGTCACACGAATGGAGGATCAATTGTACGAAAGTAGCTAATTCGTACGACTGAAAGTCCACTCGTGTGAATGGGGTGTCAGTCGTGCGTCCGGTCCTACTGTATACTTAATGATGTGTGAGTGTGTGGATCCCCTCTTCGGAGATCTCACGACGATAATAAAATATAATTAAGTGTCATAGCTTGATCACAAAGATTAAAATCAACGCCATTAACAGGCACGTACTATTTGAAACAATCTAGTCTAAGATGTGTGTGACTGCTTGTGTGTACTACTCACGACCGAACCGAAACAACCCGGTTCAATTAAACAATATTATTAACAGTAGTCCATAAGATTAATTCTTAACATAACTGTCAATAGGTGATTGACTGTTCATACATACATACAAGTTTGGGAAGTGTCATCAGACGTACTTACCACTTAACAAGTGAGTTTCGTGGCCCCTTTTTACGCTTATACATTGTTTCAATCTTTTACAAACATGGGGGAAGAGTATGCTCACACGTTTTCAATGCTGTACAATACACATACAATTTTCATACTTGGAATCAACGTGATACTATTTTGTGAGTACTTATCTGATACATACATGATGTTACTGTGTGGACTGTCTTACAACCATTAATCCGGTGTTGGAACCAACAGATAGGTATTGGTAGTACTACTGGGTTGACACCCCCACCCTTGACAGATGGTTACTTGTGAGTACCATCACACTGCCAGGATCGGGCCTTGGGTGAATATATTCTGACAAGTTTCTTTGTGTACGTCATTAGGTTTGGTTGTATAAAACTCATGGTATGTGATTTGCTTACTTATAACTGTATGCACGGTATTCCACTACAAACAATATACAGCATCAATTACAAGTTTACAATTTAAACCTGCGAAGCTCACCAACATTATTGTTGACCATTTTGAGCATATTTTTCAGGTAACAATGAGAACTGAAGATCTAGGAGTGCTGCCTTGTAGAGGAGACCCTAGGATGCATTTGTGTTTATACTTTTGTAAAGCTTGAACATGAATATGATCTTTTGTACACTTGTTCCCATGTTGTGGGAATATTACATTACAAGCTGTAATCAATGTTTTTGTGATCATTTGTGTTGTGCTTATGACTATGCTGTCGTGAACATTGATTATACACGACACAAGTCTCCATTTGTGTTCGGGTGTCGTCATGACACGCTTGTCATCATATTTTATTGCTATTCTATCTATCATACCATGTGTTATGACGATTCCCGTCTAGTTCGCATTCCCCGTGTTTCCGCTTTAGCGGGGGTGTGACAATGCAAGCCACCCAGTTATAGTGGCAAGGAAGGTGCCACCGGTCTCTTAGAGTGGTTTGAAGGGATGGAGAACACCTTCGTCAACTGTGAGTGCCCCGAAGCACTCAAAGTAAGGTATGCCACCAGTATGCTACAGCAACGGGCCTTAACATGGTGGAACAGTGAAAAGAGGAACCGAGGCCCGATGCAATCTTGGCTTTAACTTGGGAAGAATTCAAAAACATAGCCATAGCCAAGTTTTGCCCGAGGAGTGAAATCCAGAAACTGGAGGAGGAATTCTGGGATTTGAAACAGGATGGCGGGAACCATCTGGCATATTCTACCCGTCATCATGAACTGAGCATACTGCTGCCACACATGGTGGATACTGTTTCCCGAAACGTGGAAAAATTTATTAAGGGTGTGCCGCCTCAAATTCAGGATGCCGTTGTGGGTAGCCGACCCGCAACTCTGGAAGAAGCCATCACTATCACTGCACAGCTGACGGAGAACCACATCCGGGCAGGCACTATGTCTGCAAAGGGTGCCAAGAAGACTGAGAAGACGACCCCCGAGGAGGTCAAGGAGGTCAAGCCTGATAACAAAAAACGGAAGTTTGTACCGGCACGGAACTATGCCGTGGCTGCTCCTAAACCGCCCCAAAGACAGTGTACTACCGGGGCTACACCGGCAGCACAAGTGCCCGTGGCAAGGGCTTATGCAGGCCCTCTACCTATGTGCAACACATGTAGGTACCACCATCCGGGAAACCTTCCGTGTCGCATCTGCACACTATGTGGCAAGTACGGGCACCTTGTGGCAACGTGTCGCCGAGCATTGGAAAAACGCAGTGACGGAACCAAATGGGTCTGCTACAACTGTGGAGAACCAGGTCACTACCGACCCCAGTGCCCTCGTCTTGTGGGCAATGTTCCACAAGCTCGTGGACGTGCTTTCAACATCAACGCGAACCAAGCTCAAGCGAACAACGAGGTGGTGAACGGTACGTAAAAAAAAATTTGCAACCCTATCTCCATAGAATTTCTCTTAAAATTCTTTACTTGTGTCCTTAAGTGCCTTTAAAACCTATACAGGTATGTTTCTTATTAATGACACCTATGCATACGTATTATTTGATTCGGGCGCCGATAGAAGTTTCGTTTCCTTAGAGTTCGA
The DNA here is from genome assembly GCA_024085815.1 of Flaveria linearis. Taxonomy (NCBI): domain Eukaryota; kingdom Viridiplantae; phylum Streptophyta; class Magnoliopsida; order Asterales; family Asteraceae; genus Flaveria; species Flaveria linearis. The sequence goes on from CM044007.1 coordinate 84,761,227, forward strand.
GCCGACACTTTCTAAACCTCGCTCAAATCTAGAGAGACCTCTCACCGTCGAAGTTGCTGATGGAGAACCCATCACCGTCGACGTGGTTATCCGCGATTGTCTATTGTGCCTCGACAACCATAAATTTCTTATCGACCTTATTCCAATGAAGCTTGGAAGTTTCGACGTTATTATTGGCATGGATTGGTTATCCAAGAACCATGCCGAGATCATCTGCTTCGAGAAGTGTATACGCATGCCCTTACCCTCCGGTGACACGATGAAGGTGTTCGGTGAACGGTCCTCCAAAGGACTCAAGCTTATGTCATGTACTAAGGCTCAGAAATGCCTAAGTAAGAGTTATCCGGCATTCTTGGCATATGTAGTCAACACCAAAGCCAAGGAGAAGGAACTCAAAGATGTTCCAGTTGTACGAGAATTCCCTGAGGTCTTTCCCGATGATCTTAGCGGGTTACCTCCCGTACGCGAAGTAGAATTTAAAATCGACTTGATTCCGGGAGCAAGCCCCGCGGCTAAATCACCTTACCGACTCGCACCATCGGAAATGCAAGAACTCTCTAGCCAACTCCAGGAATTATCCGAGAAGGGGTTTATCCGCCCTAGTTCTTCTCCTTGGGGTGCACCTGTCTTATTTGTGAAGAAGAAAGATGGGTCTTTCCGCATGTGTATCGATTACCGTGAGCTCAACAAGTTGACCATCAAGAACCGGTATCCTCTTCCTCGTATCGACGATCTTTTCGACCAACTACAAGGAGCTGCAATCTTTTCAAAAATCGACTTGCGTTCGGGTTATCATCAACTGCGAGTCCACGATGACGATATCCCAAAGACTGCATTCCGCACCCGGTATGGGCATTACGAGTTCATGGTTATGCCTTTCGGCTTAACCAATGCTCCAGCGGTCTTCATGGATCTTATGAATGGGTGTGCAAGCCATACCTAGACAAGTTCGTCATCGTTTTCATTGACAACATTCTTATTTATTCCAAGTCTCGCTCCGATCATGAACTTCATCTCCGTCAAATCCTCGAACTGTTGAAGAAGGAACAACTGTACGCGAAATTCTCGAAATGTGAGTTTTGGCTTGAAGAAGTACAGTTCTTAGGGCACGTTGTGAATAGTCAAGGAATTCACATCGACCCTGCGAAGATTGAAGCCGTAAAGAATTGGAGTGCTCCCACAACTCCCACGGAAGTTCGATCGTTTCTTGGACTAGCCGGGTATTACCGGCGATTTATTGCCAACTTCTCGAAAATCGCAAAGCCACTCACGTCCTTGACTCAGAAGAACAAGCCTAACGAGTGGAAAGCCGAGCAAGAAGAGGCGTTTGAGACATTGAAGCACAAGTTGTGCAATGCTCCTATTCTGACGTTACGGATGGAAATGACGACTTCACGGTATACTGCGACGCATCGAAACAAGGCCTTGGTTGTGTCCTCATGCAACGGGGAAAGGTCATCGCATATGCCTCGAGACAATTGAAGGTTCACGAGGTAAATTATACGACGCACGATCTCGAGCTCGGAGCGGTGGTCTTTGCTTTGAAAATCTGGAGACACTATCTATACGACACGCAATGTATAGTCTACACGGACCACAAGAGCCTCCAACACGTTTTCAATTAGAAGGACCTCAATATGAGGCAACGTCGTTGGGTGGAACTAATTAGCGACTACGATTGTGATATCCGCTACCATCCCGGCAAGGCAAATGTCGTAGCCGATGCATTGAGTCGAAAGACGCATCAAAAGATGTTCTCCGTTCAAGAGATTCGCGACCGACGCCAATGGTTCGATACATTGGGAGAGTTGATACTGAAGTCCGACTCGATGTCAACAATGCTACGTTGTTATTGCAGAACTTAAGGATCGATTGTGACATCGAGGCGAGTATTCGAGAAGCACAGCAAGCGGTGCAAACCGAAGGGAGTATGAAGGAAGAGCTCGAGCCAAATCTCTTAGCCCAATTAGAAACAAGAGCCAATGGGCTAATGTATTTCGCAAACCAAATCTGGATCCCCAAACGCAATAACCTTCGGGCTTCTATCATGAACGAAGCACATCGGACTCGTTATTCTATTCACCCGGGCTCCGATAAGATGTACATGGACTTACGGAGTCAATATTGGTGGCCCGGAATGAAACGAGACATAGCAACCTATGTTGCTAAGTGCCTTACGTGCACGAAGGTTAAAGCAGAGCATCAACGTCCAAGTGGATTACTTGAACAACCCGAAATTCCCATGTGGAAGTGGGAACATATATCCATGGACTTCATAACCAAGTTACCTCGGACATCTCGCGGGCACGATAGCATATGGGTAATCGTCGACCGATTGACCAAGTCGGCACATTTCATACCCATACGCGACACGTATAAGACATCAAGGTTAGCCCGGATTTACATTGACGAGATCGTAAGCCGTCATGGTGTGCCTCTTCACATTATATCCGACCGAGACGCTCGATTCACTTCTCACTTTGGTCTACTATGCAAGAACTTCTGGGTACACAATTGGATTTAAGCACGGCTTACCATCCCAAACCGATGGCCAAACCGAGCGGACGATCCAAACCCTGGAAGACCTGTTACGTCTCTGTGTCCTTGATTTTGGGGGCGACTGGGATACGCACCTACCGCTCGCAGAATTCTCCTACAACAACAGTTACCACTCAAGCATCCAAATGGCACCGTTCGAAGCACTTTACGGTCGTAAGTGTCGTTCACCAATCTGCTGGACCGACGTTGGCGAGAATCTTATTACCGGTCCCGAGCTCATACAAGAGACGATCGATAAAGTCGCTATCATCCGCAAGAACTGGAAGTGGCAAGGAGTCGACAGAAAAGCTACGCTGATAAACATCGCAAGCCACTGGAATTCCAAGTTGGGGAGATGGTCCTTCTCAAGGTCTCACCGTGGAAGGGTGTGGTTCGCTTTGGAAGGAAAGGCAAGTTAGCTCCGAGGTTTGTAGGGCCTTTCAAGGTTCTGAAAAGAATCGGGAAAGTGGCCTACAAACTAGAACTACCCTCCGACCTTAGCGGAATTCACCCGGTCTTCCACGTCTCGAACCTGAGGAAGTGTCTGGCCGACGATAATTTGCATGTACCATTGGAAGACATTCAGATCGACGAGTCACTACACTTCGTTGAGAAGCCCGTCGAAATCATGGATCGTATTATGAAGAAGACTATGACCTCTACGACCCCAACTGTAAAGGTTCGATGGGAGAACAAACGAGGAGCGGAATTCACTTGGGAGCGTGAAGAACATATGAAGAAGACATACCCATCCTTATTCTTGTAACCCTTTTTGATTCTTAATTTCGGGACGAAATTCTTTTAAGTTGGGGAGACTGTAACATCCTGTATTTTTGTGTCCATTTTATTTATGCAAATGTATAGCATCCTTAGTAAATTTTTATATATATATAAAAATAATAACAATAATAATAATAGATAATAATAATAATAATAATAATAATGATAATAAAAAAATAAAATAATAATAATAATAATAATAATAATAATAATAACAAATAATAATAATAATAATAATAATAATAATAATAATAATAATAATAATAATAATAATGTTAATAATAATAATAATAAAGTAATAATAATGATAATAATAATAATAATAATAATAATAATAATAATAATAATAATAATAATAATAATAATAATAATAATAATAATAATAATAATAATAATAACAATAATAATAACCAAGTATTAAAGTGCAGGGGTTAACTTGTCATTTTAAAAACTCTAAATACAAGTTTAATACATAAAATGATAAAACTGAAAGCACAGGGGCCATTTGTGTAAATTCCCAAACCACCCCCCCTCTACCCCGTAATTCCGGTCACCGGCCGGTGGGAGCTCCGGCGAGCTTCAAACAACCATTTTAACATCGATTTCGACCAAATTAACCGGCCCCTCACCTTCGACTATGGGTTTCGAACCCGAACCCAACTCCAAAATCGAAATTCGCGCTCGTACCTTTCCAAATCAAAACCAAATCAAAATTCTAAAAAAATTCGAAATCAAATCTTGCAAAAAACACAAATTGAATCGAATCAATCATTCCTAAAGTTAATACGCGGTTTAACAAATCAATCCATCCCCTAATCACGCGTCACAACAACTCGAATCTCTCAATTTTAGTAAACCCGAACGCGTTTTCAAAATCGAATGGGTTATGCTCGAACCTGTTAAATCAAGTCTATAAATTGTGGGCTTTCGATCCATTTGAAGTTCTTGAACTCCCTGAAACCTCAATTTCACCATAAACCCTCCGAATCGAAAAGCCCCAATTCAAGAACATTCAAGACTAAGTCGAACTCGACATCACTCGAAACCCTATCAAAACAGGTAATTGAAACCTGTTTCTACTCGTTTTGATCCAAGTATCAGAAGCCCTATGATGATTTGGGTGTCTAACACCGAATCGAGGGTCAATTGAGGATCTGTTGAATCTAGGGTTATTCGAATTGGAGGAAACTGGGAGACGAGTGTTTAAATTTAAAACAAACCAATGTGAACCAAGGCCATGGCCCTGGTTCACTGGTTCCTGCGTCCCATGTTCACAGGGAGGCCCCGGGTTCGACCCCGGGCAGCCCCCTCCCCTGTTTCTTTTTTCGATTTTTTTTCTTTTCTTTATTTCTTTTAATTATTAAACCTTTTTAAATTCTGAAAATTTCTAAAATTGATTTCATAAAATGCAGATTATTATGTTTACTTTGTTTAATTAATTTGGGACTAAAATAATTTTTATAAAATACTTTTGTATTTATAAATACATTATTTTAGTTTTAAAAATACAAAAGAAATGAGTAAACATAATACTTGTATATGTATATATATATTTTTAAATAATTAAATGGTTTAGTTATTTATACCTATATATATATATTTATATATTGATCTTTTAGTAATTAAATCACTTATTATGATTATACAATGTTATAATTGTTTAGTATATATATTTATACATATATATTCAAACAATTTAATTGTTAAGTTATTTATATATATATATATATATATATATTTATACATAGTTCTTTAATAGCTAAATCATTTATATTGATTATTATACACAATATTATAATTGTTTAGTATATATTTATATGTATATTCAAACAATTAAATTGTTTAATTACTTATACCTATAAATATATATATTTATATAGTTCTTTATAATAGCTAAATCACTATTATATACAATCCTTATAAACCGGTTTAACGTACAAGTTAATCAAGTTTTATTTATTAATTCTCTTACGCGCTAATAATTGATTATACCAAGTATAATCCATTCGTTCCATTAAACCGATCACGATATTAACATGTAATAAATACGAATGATTATTAAATCATATTAGACCTACAATTAATCATCAAACAAATTATAACGCGCTACTTATTTCGTTTAGGTGCGTTGTGACATTTGTGTTGGAAATCTTATTCGTGGTTATTCTTATTACATCTACAAGTCTCCTTATTAAACACGTGAGTTCTTATGCCCGCTTTATGATTATTTCACGTCTTTCGGGGTGAAACATGTTGCTTATACAAACTTACACATACACGCTTTGATACTTATTACACACGTGCAATTCTTTACATAGTCGTGGTTGTTTGGATGTGTTAAGTATTATATGAGATGTGACATACGTGTGCAATCATTAACTATTGCTAGCCTAGCGAAGTCTTAGATCTTTGGGCCTGACAAGCCTATTTGGTGCTAAAGTCGATGTATTGCCGACTCCTAGGAGCCGTATGCTTGTGCACTAGGGAACCAAATACACTTAGCTAATCATGTTTATTCATATTATTCAGTCGAGGCTTGATTGTAACTATGCATGTTCTATATACTTGCTATCTTGTGACTATTGACTAGAATTGCCACATTTTGTATACTTATTGTATTTAAAACCATAAGAATTCACCAACTAGTTAGTGACTTTATTTCAACATGTTTCAGGTACTGTGCAAGCTTAGCGATGATTGAAGGAATGCATAAACCTAGATCATGGACCTAGGCTTAATAAAGACGATTGAATTCTTGTTTTTGTTTGATTTATTTTGAGACATTGATGTATGTGGTGATTGAAAACAATTGATTAATGGCATTTATACTTTAACATAGCGTTATGTGGCTGTGAACAATCTTAACCCTCACACTTCGACGTTTCCGCCGTCAAGGTTGGGGTGTGACACTGGACATCAAGTGTGTGCCTCAAGAATGGGAAAGCTAAGGTGATCAATGGATCATTGGTTGTGCTATCAGGGACCAGGAGGGAGAACAACATATACACTCTTGATGGGGATGTATGTATAGAAGAGGTGTCTATGGTGACGACCACAGGAAGTGAAGCTGCTATCTTATGGCATGAAAGGCTTGGGCACATAAGTAAACAAGGATTGGTTGAACTAAAGACCCAAGGGGTGTTGCCAGGGTTATCTGATTGCACCATTGAGTTCTGCGAGTATGCATTTTGGGTAAAGCTCACAGGGTCAAGTTCAATAAAGGGAATCATAGTACAAAAGGGGTGTTGGATTATGTGCACTCTGATCTTTTGGGGCCAGCAAAGCAGGTGTCATTGGGTGGAGCGTATTACTTTCTGTCAATCATTGATGATTACTCCGGAGGGTGTGGGTGTATCCATTAAAGAAGAAGTATGAAGCCTTTAACAAGTTTAAAGACTGGAAAGCCTGGTTGAAAGACAGGTTGAGAGAAGGGTAAAGAAATTGAGGACTGATAATGGGCTTGAGTTCTGTAGTGAAGAGTTCTCAAAGTTTTATAGAGAACAAGGGATTGCAAGGCATCTGACAGTTCCAGGTACACCACAGCAAAATGGGTTGGTGGAAAGGATGAATAGAACTTTGTTAGATAGGGTGAGATGTATGCTAACAAGTTCTGGATTGCCTAAGTCCTTCTGGGCTGAGGCTGTGTCAACAGCAGCTTATTTGATTAATAGATCTCCAAGTGCTGCTATCCAAAAGAAGACCCAATGGAGGTGTGGTCAGGTGAGAAGGTGAAGTATGACAACTGAGGGTGTTTGGGTCTTTGGCATATGCTTATATCAGTCAGGGGAAGTTAGAGCCTAGAGCTCAAAAATGTGTGTTTCTGGGGTTCTCAGAAGGTGTAAAGGGCTACAGGCTATGGAGACTTGAGAATTCCAAAGCTTTGGTGAGTAGAGATGTATTTTTCAATGAAAAGGTACTATACAAGGATATAGTAGGTGGATCTAGTCAAGTAGAGGTCCCTGAATCTCTAACCAAGGGTGTTCAGATAGAGGTGGAGCCTCCAACACCAGAACACACAAGCACTCAAAGTGACAGAGATGATGATAGTAATCATAATCATGAAGTTCCTTACAGTATAGGTAGGGGAAGACCAAGAAGAAATGTTCAACCACCTTTGAGGTTTAGGGAAGGGGATGACATATCTGCGGTGGCATACATGGCAGCTGAGTTTGAAGCTGTGCATGAGCCTGTGACATTTGATGAAGCAGTCAATTCAAGTGAGAAGAGTGAATGGATTGCTGCTATGAAGGATGAAATGAAATCTTTGTTTGAGAATGAGACATGGGAGCTTGTTGATAGACCTGCTGATCAAAAGCTGGTGGCATGTAAATGGTTATACAAGTTAAAGGATGGGGCTACTCCTGGGGACAAGCCTAGATTCAAAGCTAGGCTGGTGGCAAATGGATTTACCCAAAGAGCTGGGGTGGATTACACTGAGATCTTTTCTCCAGTGGTCAAACACTCTTCAATAAGAGTGATCTTGTCATTAGTAGCTCATCAGGATTTAGAATTGGAACAGCTGGATGTTAAGACAGCTTTTCTTCATGGGTACTTAGATGAGAAGATTTACATGGCACAGCCTAAAGGGTTTGAAGAAAAGGGCAGTGAACATAAAGTGTGTCTCTTGAAAAAGTCCTTGTATGGTCTCAAACAGTCACCAAGGCAATGGTATAGAAGATTTGATGAGTATGTTGTCAGTCATGGATTTAGAAGAAGCTTATATGACAATTGTGTTTATGTGAAAGAAGCAGCTGGTCACATTAATGTTTTCTTGTTACTCTATGTGGATGACATGCTTATAGCTTGCAAAGACAAATCTCAAATTGAAGTTATAAGAAGTTGCTGATGGATGAGTTTGATATGAAGCAACTTGGTGAGGCCAGGAAGATTATTGGGATGGAAATTGTTAGAGACAGAAGTTGCAAGCAGTTGAAAGTGTCTCAGGGTGCTATCTAATGAAGGTGTTGAGAAATTTTGGTATGGACAACAGCAACCTGTTAGTACTCCACTGGCTCATCATTTTAATCTCTCTAGTAATGATAGTCCTCAAACAGAAGAAGAATGTGCTTATATGAGAAATGTTCCATATGCAAATGCAGTTGGCAGCTTAATGTATCTCATGATGTGTAGTAGGCCTGATATTGGTTATGGAGTTAGTGTTGTGAGTAGGTTTCTTGCTAATCCTGGTAAGAAACATTGGTTGGCTGTTAAGTGACTGTTGAGGTATCTTAATGGTACTAGAGAGTTGGTTTAGTATATGGTGTCAATGCTAATACAGCACAGGAGTTTAGTAATACAGCATAGAATTTGATTGGGTTTGTTGACTCAGATTATGCTAAGGATTTGGATCGTGGTAGGTCAATCACCGGATATGCCTTTAAGTTCTTAGATAATCTGGTCAGTTGGAAGGCTAGATTGCAATCAGTAGTTGCATTGTCAACAACGAGTCAGAGTATATTGCTCTGACTGAGGCAGTCAAAGAAGCTCTATGGCTGAAAAGGTTTGTAATTGATTTGGGAGTTCAATCAAGTGCAGTTGTGTACTGTGATAACCAAGGTGCAGTGTTGTTATCTCGGAATAGTCTATTTCATGAGAGGACTAAGCATATTAGAGTCAAATATCATTTCATAAGGGATATTGTGAGCTCTAAGGATGTTGATGTGAGAAGGTTGATACTGAATATAATCCAGCTGATGTTTTTACTAAACCGTTGCCTGGATCAAAGTTCAGTTTCTATCTTGATGCTTTGGGAATTGGCTAATGGAATGCTAGAGTTGACTTCAAGGTGGAGATTGTTGATTCTTATATGGATTGTGAAGTCAACTATAGTTAGTCAATGTGATGTTATCAATTAAGCTTCGGAAGTAATATACTAAAGCTTCGGAAGTTATGCAATAAGCTTCGGAAGCAGTACAATAAGCTTCGGAAGCAGCTTCATATTACTTTGGTTAGTTTAGGGGTGCTTTATGTCAATAATCAAAGTATGAGGTGTTTAGTGATAGTATAGAAGGTTGTTATAGTTTGTTAATGTTGTTAACGGCTATAGGGTGTTTAAAAAGGATCTTCTTCCTTTTTGTATTGTAATCTCTCAATCTTTCGATCATCAAATTCACTGAAGTTTCTGTCATTCGAATTTGTTCATTTTCAATTCTTTGTGTTCAATTTGTAACATAAACAAAGGAAAAGTTACGTCTTAGCTTGTAGGCAATTGGTTCCCTTATGTATGACATGATTAGTACTAGAGTGGATATAACCTATGCTATTGTAAAGCGTAGTAGGTTCAGTAGCATCCAATTCGTTCACATCATTGGTTGGCGGGCTATAAGAAAAGCATTCCAATATTGAGAAAAGTTATGGATTATAATGGATTTCATTTGGATGTAGAAGATTATTTCAATACAAGTTGGATAACGAACATGTAAGATCACCCCTCAACAAAGTGGATGTTTATTTCTGTTTGGAAGACAAGCTATCTTATGGGCTTTAAAGTAATAGAGAGTTACATAACTAACTCAACGTACAATAGAAAATGAGTTTTTTTTTGTTTTTGTTTTTGTTGTGCCTAGTAAAAGAGTTGAATGATTAACAAATTTAGTGTATGGGATTCCATTGTTGCTTAAACCTATATAACCAGTTATATCAAATGTGATAGTGCTATCACATTGGCTAACGTAGATAAACCAAGTGTATAATCAGATGAGAAGTCTAGATACTTTGGTATTAATACCAAATTCTGTGTCTGGCATTACAAATCGTGCATCTCATTAACAAAATTATTAAACCTCATATGAGGTTAATTATGAGACAGATACAATGTTTGTAAATCTACTCAACAAAATTTGTCTTCAATATGAGTTTTGCGCCTTTTCATTCGAAATTTCGGAATGTAAATTACAAGGATATGGTGCGTCAAAGAAAGGTTAAAAAGATCAAAGCCACGTACTAACGTTAGATTTAATCACAAACTAAAATCCACAGATTACAACTTCACAGTTTATCACAAGGGTATGAAATCATGTATGATAAACTTGTTAAATCGTTTTTGTAATTGAAATAATTAATCATGAAATATTTAGTTTAAAATACTAAATTAATATATTATTAAATTATAGAAGCATAAGTACCGACTTTGACGATTTAATTCGTTTGTGTAATATGAAAACATAATTAAATCCAAATAAGTGCTATATTATTGATATTATATTATTTTAAACGACAAACCTATGTTACTTCTAAATTACACAACTTTAAACTAATTTCCATCAGATTTAAACTCCTCTAATTAAAATCTTTAAACATCCAGGTTTGATAAATTCAAAATTTTATCATATTCTTTAAGTTTTATATCTTATTTTCTGGATATAATATTTTCAAACAACGTTTTTATCTTATTATTAAAGAAAGATTAAATATGAATTTATGAACGTGTTTCCAAGAATTGAACCTAATTTTTGTTGGAGAAAGTGTTTGCAGATGGGGTTTTTGATGACAGAGATGAATAAGCATGTTGAATTGGCATCTAGGGTTTCACAAGAACCCTAACCCCAAAACATTGCAGTACTATGTACCCATAAACAATGTCATATCCCACTACACATACTCATTATAAAACATTGGTTTCTATATAGTCAGACTAGACTCATTTGTCACATTTCACAAGCTTTGATTTCATTTTTTTTTCTTTTAACAAAGGACTTGCTTCTGAGCAAAACCTGTGAGGTTTTGTTTGTTAATTATTTTGAGATCATGAGTTCAATCCATAATCTTAACATGAGTCTTGACTCATGCATAAAACTAAAGCAAAGTTATGCATCGAGCACACATTTATAAAATCTTTTTGAACAATCAACGTGAATTTTCATTAAAAGACAAACTTGCAATATGATAGATTACAAGATACAACCCTTTAAAGATTTAAGTAGTTGATTGTTGGTCGTCTAAATGATTTAATCCTACATTAAATGTTGCTTAGTGAACCACGAATGTTAAGTTAACAGTCAAGCCCGATATGCGATAAATTCATGAAATAATAATCAAACTGAGCGTACCTAAATCTTGTTAATTACGTAATTATATAAACAAACAAACATACCAGTTAGAGCAAGTTGGTGACAAGATACAAGTTATATTATAGAGCATTCAAACTAGCTAAATACGCGTGTATTATTTAGAATAACATAGATGGCTCAATTGTATGATCTCAGATTTTGGTATTGCTCAACCAATAATGTTTAATATAATATACGTTCAAAAACTGTTAACATGGGTTAGTTATGGTTAACTATGACAACTTTTTTTATTCCAAGATTGTTGGGAGTGATCGATTGGCATATTTCTAATAATTAATGACATTTGACAAATAGGCTAGTAGGTAATTACTTCATGTTGAGGGATTTCAAGATTGTAATTATCATTCATTTAGTCAGATATTCTTTTTGACTAAATAAAATCTAAGTTAAACAGGATTAAAAAAAGGAAAAACATGAAAGAAAATCATCATACAAGAGAACCAATAAACCCGTCATATCTAGCAGTAAAAGCAAAATATAGACAAAATTAAATGAGTAAGAAAAAAAACACCAGACCTTCAAAACTCTGTATAATAATAAAATCCTCCTTAGTTGTTATGTATAATTAACAACTGCATATAAAAATATAGTGAACATAGTTACATTAGCCCTAACTAATATCAAGCAGCACAACTCAAGTGTTTGCACTGCATATAAAAATATAGTGAACATAGTTACATTAGCCCTAACTAATATCAAGCAGCACAACTCAAGTGTTTGCCTGCTATTGATAGGGAGCTGAGATGAATTTTTGATCTCGTGAATTGACTAAAAGATATAATTATCAAGTTAATTGTTGAGAAGCACCTGCTCGCGATATAAGAGTTATTTCAAGAATCATTATTTGTGTGATCTACATCAATCAAAAGACGCGTCTATTAATCATTTTAATCATATTTTGAACTTAATGGATTCAAAAATCTAAGGTTGGTTGAGTTTTTGGCACAAATCTAAAAACTTGTGTATGTGAAGTTCAAACACGATTTAACTCACGTTAGATCTTGATGCAATTCATTCAAACAAATGATCATAGATATATAAACCTAAAACATCATAACTTTATTCAAATAAGTTCCAATAGTAAAATTCGAAATTGTCATCAACTCATGTTGATCAATGGAAGCTCGAATATGATACATAAACTTCATAATTCACAAAACCACACCCTAAAATTGAGTTATGTTATTCTTTTCAGGCTTATTTTCTACCCTAGATGCAAATCTAACAGAACTAGCAGATCCATCGCTAGAAACCTGGGTATTTAAAATATATAACACTGGAATTATGTCGTAAATCGGTGTACCTTCTCATCAGCTTCGTTTTTATTCAGGGTCAAGATCATCTATCACACAAGTATTCAAATCTATCTTGACCCACAAAAGTAACAACGTGAACCCTAATTATACCTATTTCTTTCATCTATAAGACTGAATTTAAAAAGATTTGGGGAGGGCGAAACAGTAGCTTTTCGAGAAGCTTGATTACCTGCAGATCTGTAATTCGACGACGTATCTTGATGAACACGACGAATATATTATTATCTTTCTCTTCATTACTACTGCTACTAGCCCCTTTATTCTGATTAGCCCTTTCACCATCAAACTCTCTAATCTTCTGCAAATACCTCTTCAATGGTTCTGCATAATCATCAAACCCTAGATTCATCATAGCCCAACACACGTCGTCTCCGTTGACCGTCTTTCTTTTCTCTTTTCGACAATGATCTGAAGCTTCTCCGGTCACAAAGCTAATGAACTCTGATACACATTCTTGCATGGTTTCTTTAGCTTCTTTGAGATCTTTGCGTTTGGGGGAAGAATTTGCTTCATGATTCGACCTACATTCGCGATCGGGAGTAATCGATCTTGCTCCTTCATCACACCTTGATCTTGTTCAGAAGCATTAGTATAGTGGTAGCATCGTATGAGAAGTTTAACACTTCTCTACTTGAGTTTGATCCTATATTGTTAACCATATTGGTTTAGTAAATCTTGATCCTCTAAAACACAGACACGTTGCTCTTTTATATCAATTAGGCTCCAATGTTATATACAAAAAATATATCTATATACCATCATATATATAGTGGATTCGGCTCTTTTACACTTTTAAGTAGAGGTAGTTTAGTCTTTATTATTAATTTCAAACTTTCATGTAGTAGTAATCTAAGTTTTATTTTCCAAGTGGTGTTACAAGACTTTTTACATAAAAAATCTTATCGACTATAAACAAACACCAACCGATATGTGTTTTATCTAATCATTAACTACTAGATAATAATACTCCATAACATATATCTCATAACACTATTTTCTTCAGTTTATTTGAACTTCAAACTTAAATTTAAGATAATATCACTAAAGAATAAAGATTCATGCACTTTATTTAGGTAACTTAATTTTATAGAATTTTTATTATTTATAAAAATTAGTAACTATGAAATAGATGTTCAAAGTTGAGTGACTTTGATAAACATTTTCAAAAACTTGATTACCATTCGATGAAAATTTTGTCTAATTTAAATCGTGATGACGTTTGTTAAGAAGACCCACCACTAAACGTGATCTTTACCACTAATTATAATTACTCACGACATCTTCTAATCAACGGATGAGATTCAGTGAAAATATATTAAATAACTTATATAATTGTCAACTGGGACTATAGATGGAATACGAATCTTATAAAAGCAATAGAAACACATGAGTAAACAAATTCAAGGAATTGTACAAGTTAGGTTATTTTAAATGATTAATCATTTTAAATAAACATTAATTAAGGCTTAAAGTGAGAAAATGACTTGCATTAATAACATGCAAGTAACTAATGGTCCCCGCTAATAAGGTCACTAATTAAATAGTTTGTAATTAATTTTGGTAATGGTTTCAATAATTATTGGATTAAAAATAGTTTTTATTGATTTTGATTTTGAGGAGGAGCACGTGTCCACCTCGTAACATGGGTGCTATCCAGCAAAACCTAAAAAGAATTTAATTATTAGTTAAAGCTCCATAAACTATTGGTTTGTAAAACTAGTTAATTAGGTTGCCAAGATTATTTACCAAATTAATCTTAGGTTTAACGTTTGTGTCACCCTTATCCTTGTTGGAAAATATCTGCACTTCTAGTGACTTCCCAAGGAACCTGTAACTTTTATTATATTATTCTAATATATAACACATATTTTAATATATACTGTCACATAAGACGTGAATGATTCTTTTTATTTATTATAGCTTAAGTTATATTTTGTTTCTGATGAGTGACATATTAAGAATTAGCTAAAATGGAATTTAAAACACTTAAAAGTGTATTATAGTTTATAAATTCTCTACAATTAACCTTTTCCCTGAGAGGTTATATAATCATTACTGTAATGGTTAACTTATTAATTAAAATTTTTATATTTTCATTCTTTTTTGAAATAAAAATAAATATTTTAGATAGCTTATTATAACTTTAATTTACAAAGTTTCATGCTCTATAAATAAGAGTAATTATTTAGACATGTAATCACCTTTCTATTTTGATCTTTAAACTCAGAGATAAGGTTTGTTCTCTTGATATTGCCACATCGGCCTATGAATAAGTAGCTATCAGTGAGATTTAATTTTACTGTTTCTTTGCTATTTTAGATATACTTAATTCAACAATAAACCAACTTTGTTAAGTTATAAAATATTTAAGTATTATCATGATGTTTAATTTATTATAACATCTTTAAACATGCATTTAGTTAATTAGTAACCTTAAAAAATATCCCTACATTCAGGAACAAAAGACTAAAATTAGAAAGCCTAATTGGGCTTTTATGTAGCCACTTACTGTCGGTTTATGGCAGGCAATGCAATGAAATCGACTTTTGTTAATGGGGGATACT
This sequence comes from Flaveria linearis, assembly GCA_024085815.1. NCBI lineage: Eukaryota > Viridiplantae > Streptophyta > Magnoliopsida > Asterales > Asteraceae > Flaveria > Flaveria linearis. The sequence continues at coordinate 84,776,494 of CM044007.1, forward strand.
ATTTAATTTGTAATTAGTTTATTCACATTTTCTTAACTATATGCATGAGCGCTGGACAATTAGATATAGTTAATTTCGAATAAATTAATTAATTTGAATGTTAATTTGCATTATTATAATTATAAGATTACTATTATTGTTATGAACTAATCTAGAACGTACGGCGGCCTTATAAACAAATAGATTTTCATTTAGAACAATATGATTATGATTTTTTTAAGCTCTTATAGTCCACTAAGTAATAAATATATTATTTTCAAACAGAAGTTAGGTGCATGGTTAGGAAATTTGGTGTTCCTACGTAGTATTTTTATAAAATGGTATTTATTAATCCTTGGGCCTGCTTGTGAAATTTTAAGGTGTGTATTAATCTTGCATGCGTAGTTGGATTATAAGTTTCTAGAATTAATATATGTCTACGTACATACACACATACATGAAAACATACACATATACATACACACATACAACATGGAAACACATACATATACACACACAAGGCCTACATGTTATATCATAATCGATCAATAACATGCTTAGAACTAGAGCTAGCGAATCACATAAGCACGTGTACATATAGCATTAACATGAGTTGGACAAAAGAATAAAATCAAAATAAATAGTTTTTTTATCACTTATCCCTCTTTCTTAATTTTAATTACATCTTCTTGATATTTTGAAAAAGCATAAATATATACATGTGTGCATATAGGGTGTATATATACATTTAGATAGAATATATATACTATCAGTTTCATACTTCTTAAATATAAAATTCAAAATGCATTTTGATTAATTTATATAATAATAGTAAAAGATTAAAGTTATTCTAATAGTTTTAACGTATCGTTGGATTTGAGGTGAAATGACGCCCATGATATCAAGGTCGATCGGCTCAATCTTTGTGGGCATAACGTGAACTTTAAAATGAGTTATCCTTTATTTAAACTTCGTTAATATATATGTTTTTAGTATCCTATATCAACCCATACCAAAAATTAAATCTTAATACTCGGTAACAATATCACAATTATAGAATAATGAAGACAAAATCAATGGAAACTATTCTAAACTATGTTTATATGATTATTCACCTTAGAACTTCAAAGTCCGATTAAATGATGATTAATCGGTTTAGATCTACAACCTTTCATTGTTCAAGAAATTGGATTTGGCTAATTTCTAAGTGTCGTCGACTTCCATACAAATCGGTAGGAGTGACTCTTCATGTTTGGGTTCGTTACTTTGTAATATAAACTGTTATTTACTTGTGGCATAAAGCGCGCAGGTGGAAACTTATAGAAAACAAAATTAGAAAACACTGGAAAAAAGAGAGAGATTTGTGTTAAACGAGATATATGTGAAACTTTATTATAAGATATCCATTGATTCAAAATATAACAACTGTTTTCAATGGGACTAAAGATTCAATCCAATATGATAGCTTTTGTTAAAGTGGAAGATAAATTAGGCATTAAAGTGATAAACGAGCAACATGCATGCATAAGGGCATAAGGTGCTGGTGGATATATATGTTCTATGAATTGTTGTGAATGCTTGTTTTCTGTCCACATCAACAGACATGATGTTTATTTCCCCTATATCTTCTTAGAAAAGAAATTGCTTGTCTTCTTAATTTTAGAACTATTATATCAAAATTTCATTCTAACATATAAAGACCGTGCAGTGATAAACTATATATTGAGCTTCTTTTAACTAATGTCTTAGGTTAATTATAAATTCAGTTTTCATTGGTTTTTTTTTAATTAAACTCCTTTAAAAGCCACCTATCCAGCATAAGTTACATTTTACCTGATTGGATTGATAAATATATTGGAAAATTAGATCAAGTAACAATCATATTATTCTTATCTAAACGACCACACTTTACAATGATCATTTACCTTATATTTATTGTTGATTCTTATATGGACTGTGAAGTCAACTATAGTTAGTCAATGTGATGTTATCAATAAAGCTTCGGAAGTAATACACTTAAGCTTCGGAAGCAGTGCAATAAGCTTCGGAAGCAGCTTCATATTACTTTGGTTAGTTTAGGGGTGCTTTATGTCAATAATCAAAGTATGAGGTGTTTAGTGATAGTGTAGAAGGTTGTTATAGTTTGTTAATTGTTGTTAACGGCTATAGTGTGTTTAAAAAGGATCTTCTTCCTTGTAGTATTGTAATCTCTTTCAATCTTTCGATCATCAATTTCACTGAAGTTTCTGTCATTCGAATTTGTTCATTTTTCAATTCTTTGTGTTCAATTTGTAACAAGTGGTATCAGAGCCTGGTTCGGCTCAAGTTTGAAGAATTGATTCGATTCGCGTTGGTTAATCGAGGAGACGATGGTATCCACCAAGTTCGAAATTGAGAAATTCGATGGCAAAAATGATTTCAGTTTGTGGAGAGTGAAGATGAAGGCCCTTCTTGTTCACCAAGGATTGGCGGAAGCACTCACCGGAGGTGAAGCCCCTGTTCCGGTCGGAGCGACTGATAAAGAAAGGAGGGAAATCACAGAGAAATGGAAAGAACAGGGCGTCAAGGCCCACAGCGCCATCATCCTCAGCCTGGGTGATCGGGTGCTTCGTGAAGTCACGAAGGAGACCACGGCAGCGGGGATCTGGACCAAACTCGAGTCATTGTATATGACAAAGAGTTTGGCGAATAGGTTGTATTTGAAGAAGAGACTATACACCTTTCACATGAACTCAGGGAAATCAGTTGAAGACCATACTGATGACTTCAACAAGCTGATACTGGATCTTGAAAACATTGGAATCAAGTTGAGCGAAGAATATCAAGCCCTCATATTCTTGACTTCTTTGCCCACAAATTACGAACACTTTGTGGACACACTGCTGTATGGTAGGAATACCCTAACCATGGAAGAAGTACTAGCAGCATTAAACTCAAGAGAGTTGAAGAAAAGGTCAGATTCACAAGATGAAGGTGGAGAGGGTCTCTTTGTAAGAGGCAGGCCTGAGACAAGAGACTCAAGGAATTCTAAAATCAGACATCCAGCAAGGTCCAAATCAAGATCCAAGAGGAAGTGCTTTGTGTGTCAATCCGAGAAGCACTTAAAGAAAGATTGCCTGAGTGGAAAGGTAAGAAGGCTGAGAAAGGGGGGTTTAAAGCTTCAAACAACTGCACACAGTCAGATGGGAATTCTGATGGATATGATAGTGCCGATGTACTGATGACGATTGGCACTGATAGCAACAACAAAGGATGGGTGTTAGACTCTGGCTGCTCATTCCACATGACCCCATTGAAAGAGGTATTTTCTAAATTGACACTAAAGAAGTCCGGGACAGTGAAGTTGGGGGATGATAGAGTTTGTAAAATCAATGGGATTGGATCAGTGTTGTTCAAGTTACACAATGGCACTGAGATGACCCTAACTGATGTTAGATATGTTCCGGAGTTAAAGAGAAGTTTGATGTCAATGGGCACTTTTGAAAGGGCTGGACATCAAGTGTGCCTCAAGAATGGGAAAGCTAAGGTGATCAATGGATCATTGGTTGTGCTATCAGGGACCAGGAGGGAGAACAACATATACAGCCTTGATGGGGATGTATGTATAGAAGAGGTGTCTATGGTGACGACCACAGAAAGTGAAGCTGCTATCTTATGGCATGAAAGGCTTGGGCACATAAGTCAACAAGGATTGGTTGAACTAAAGAACCAAGGGGTGTTGCCAGGGTTATCTGATTGCACCATTGAGTTCTGCGAGTATTGCATTTTGGGTAAAGCTCACAGGGTCAAGTTCAATAAAGGGAATCATAGTACAAAAGGGGTGTTGGATTATGTACATTCTGATCTTTGGGGGCCAGCAAAGCATGTGTCATTGGGTGGAGCGTATTACTTTCTGTCAATCATTGATGATTATTCCCGGAGGGTGTGGGTGTATCCATTAAAGAAGAAGTATGAAGCCTTTAACAAGTTTAAAGACTGGAAAGCCTTGGTTGAAAGACAAGTTGAGAGAAGGATAAAGAAATTGAGGACTGATAATGGGCTTGAGTTCTGTAGTGAAGAGTTCTCAAAGTTTTGTAGAGAACAAGGGATTGCAAGGCATCTGACAGTACCAGGTACACCACAGCAAAATGGGTTGGTGGAAAGGATGAATAGAACTTTGTTAGATAGGGTGAGATGTATGCTAACAAGTTCTGGATTGCCTAAGTCCTTCTGGGCGGAGGCTGTGTCAACAGCAGCTTATTTGATTAATAGATCTCCAAGTGCTTCTATCCAGAAGAAGACTCCAATGGAGGTGTGGTCAGGTCAGAAGGTGAAGTATGACAACCTAAAGGTGTTTGGGTCTTTGGCATATGCATATATCAATCAGGGAAAGTTGGAGCCTAGAGCTCAAAAATGTGTGTTTCTGGGTTTCTCAGAAGGTGTAAAGGGCTACAGGCTATGGAGACTTGAGAATTCCAAAGTTTTGGTGAGTAGAGATGTAGTTTTCAATGAAAAGGTACTATACAAGGATATAGTAAGTGGATCTAGTCAAGTAGAGGTCCCTGAATCTCTAACCAAGGGTGTTTAGATAGAGGTGGAGCATCCAACACCAGAACACACAGACACTCAAAGTGACAGAGATGATGATAGTATTCATACTCATGAAGTTCCTTACAGTATTGGTAGGGGAAGACCAAGAAGAAATATTCAACCGCCTTTGAGGTTTAGAGAAGGGGATGACATATCTGCTGTGGCATACATGGCAGCTGAGTTTGAAGCTGTGCATGAGCCTATGACGTTTGATGAAGCAGTCAATTCAAGTGAGAAGAGTGAATGGATTGCTGCTATGAAGGATGAAATGAAATCTTTGTTTGAGAATGAGACATGGGAGCTTGTTGATAGACCTGCTGATCAAAAGCTGGTGGCATGTAAATGGTTATACAAGTTAAAGGATGGGGCTACTCCTGGGGACAAGCCTAGATTCAAAGCTAGGCTGGTGGCAAAGGGATTCACCTAAAGAGCTGGGGTGGATTACACTGAGATCTTTTCTCCAGTGGTCAAACACTCTTCAATAAGAGTGATCTTGTCATTAGTAGCTCATCAGGATTTAGAATTGGAACAGCTGGATGTTAAAACAACTTTTCTACATGGATACTTAGATGAGAAGATTTACATGGCACAGCCTAAAGGGTTTGAAGAAAAGGACAGTGAACATAAAGTGTGTCTCTTGAAAAAGTCCTTGTATGGTCTCAAACAGTCACCAAGGCAATGGTATAGAAGATTTGATGAGTATGTTGTCAGTCATGGATTTAGAAGAAGCTTATATGACAGTTGTGTTTATGTGAAAGAAGCAGCTGGTCACATTAATGTTTTCTTGTTACTCTATGTGGATGACATGCTTATAGCTTGCAAAGACAAATCTCAAATTGAAGTTACTAAGAAGTTGCTGATGGATGAGTTTGATATGAAGCAACTTGGTGAGGCCAGGAAGATTATTGGGATGGAAATTGTTAGAGACAGAAGTTGCAAGCAGTTGAAAGTGTCTCAGGGTGCTTATCTAATGAAGGTGTTGAGAAATTTTGGTATGGACAATAGCAAACCTGTTAGTACTCCACTGGCTCATCATTTTAATCTCTCTAATAATGATAGTCCTCAAACAGAAGAAGAATGTGCTTATATGAGAAATGTTCCATATGCAAATGTAGTTGGCAGCCTGATGTATCTTATGGTGTGTAGCAGGCCTGATATTGGTTATGGAGTTAGTTTTGTGAGTAAGTTTCTTGCTAATCCTGGTAAGAAACATTGGTTGGTTGTTAAGTGGCTGTTGAGGTATCTTAATGGTACTAGAGAGTTTGGTTTAGTATATGGTGTCAATGCTAATGCAGCACAGGAGTTGAGTAATACAGCACAGAATTTGATTGGGTTTGTAGACTCGGATTATGCTAAGGATTTGGATCGTGACAGGTCAATTACTGGATATGCTTTTAAGTTCTTAGATAATCTGGTCAGTTGGAAGGCTAGATTGCAATCAGTAGTTGCATTGTCAACAACTGAGTCAGAGTATATTGCTCTGACTGAGGCAGTCAAAAAAGCTTTATGGCTGAAAAGGTTTGTAATTGATTTGGGAGTTCAATCAAGTGCAGTTGTGTACTGTGATAACCAAGGTGCAGTGTTGTTATCTCGGAATAGTCTATTTCATGAGAGGACTAAGCATATTAGAGTCAAATATCATTTCATAAGGGATGTTGTGAGCTCTAAGGATGTGGATGTTGAGAAGGTTGATACTGAATATAATCCAGCTGATGTTTTTACCAAACCGTGCCTGGATCAAAGTTCAGTTTCTGTCTTGATGCTTTGGGAATTGGCTAATGGAATGCTAGAGTTGACTTCAAGGTGGAGATTGTTGATTCTTATATGGATTGTGAAGTCAACTATAGTTAGTCAATGTGATGTTATCAATAAAGCTTCGGAAGTAATACACTTAAGCTTCGGAAGCAGTGCAATAAGCTTCGGAAGCAGCTTCATATTACTTTGGTTAGTTTAGGGGTGCTTTATGTCAATAATCAAAGTATGAGATGTTTAGTGATAGTGTAGAAGGTTGTTATAGTTTGTTAATTGTTGTTAACGGCTATAGTGTTTTAAAAAGGATCTTCTTCCTTGTAGTATTGTAATCTCTTTCAATCTTTCGATCATCAATTTCACTGAAGTTTCTGTCATTCGAATTTGTTCATTTTTCAATTCTTTGTGTTCAATTTGTAACATTTATACTATACAAAACTTGATCATGAAGTCTTCTAATCATACTCTAATACTAACAATAAAATCAAATCTACTAAATCTTTTAGTCTATTATTCTTATTTGTGTTTATCTCAACCACTAGTTTTCACCTTTGATCATTCATCTTTAACATGTATACAAATTCAAGATTATAACTTTTATTCTCTCCCTTAATCTTGATTTGTGCGACCAAGATCTTGAATATCCATCAAGACCCGTGCTTGGTCCACCATAATTCTTGAGTCTTGACCCGTATAACTCGAACTTTTCCTTGGATCTACTCCTTGGTCGCACTCTTCAATCGACTCACTCAATCTTGGTAGCCCCATGTCACTCATAATCATCATGATAATCACTATCGTGATTTGCATCTTCCTTTTGTCTCTTACGATCATCATTTCTTTTTTTTTTTTTTCAGTCACACAACTTGAGTAGCTCATGTTCCGTCCTCTTACACCCTGAATCACTCATGTTTAATTGCCTTCATAGCTTTCTTCTTCTATACAGGTATCACATCTTCGTCCTAAATCCGCACGAGTCTACTAGATCTTCTCGATTTTGATTCTTGCCTTCTAAAAACCAACCACCTTCTTTTATTTTTCTTTGTTGATCACCTATAACTAAGCTTATTCTTGATTTTTTTTTTCAATCACGGCAATCAATATTTTTTTTAAACCGCCACCAAGAAAACAATAATAAAATTTTACTTTGTTATCATCAACTAAACTTTACCTCAATCGTGCTACTGCTTCTCGCAAGTCGATTGCACTTGAATAGCTCAAGTTTTCATTCACCTCTTGATTGCTTCTCACAAGAGGTTTTCATAACCTCTTAATCGCATCACACGCTCAGTTTTGACTTCTCACCTTGATCTTGATTGCTTCACACAATTGGTATGCTTTCACATATTCTTGATATCCGCTAGTGTTTCACACGATTAGTTTTCACCTTGATCTTATTTGGACATCATCATGGAATGATTTTCCAAACACGAATTAATGGAGTAACCTACGTCATTTTCTCAGTTTTGGCTTTTGTCGCTTTTGGTCCTCAATAATTCTTTATTTCTTGCTTAAAACTTGAAATAAACAAAAATATCGAAGTAATGGTATTCTAAAGTAATAACACAATAAAACACCATATTAAATTAATTTAACATAAAAAAAAAACAAGATATCAGGTGTCTAAGAAATCAAATTTTGAATTCTTTACATAATCAAAGGAATTATTTGAATTTTGAAAACTGGATTTGAATTCATAACAAAATTTGAATTTAATTTGGTTCAAGTTTGAATATTGAATTCGAATGAAATTCTAATTCACTTAAATTCTTAAATATTTTCAAAACTATAAATACACTACAAGGAAACAGGTCTTTAGGGGCGACTAAAGTCGCCGCTAAAGACCCCTAAAGTCGCCGCTATGCCGCAAAAAGTCGCCGGTAAAAAACCGTCGCTAATGGTCAAAATTTCGCCGCTAATGTGTCGCCGCTAAAAAAGTCACCGCTAATACCTGTATGTCGCCGCTATTGAGTCGCCGCTAAAGGCCTCAGAATTGACGAAAAATATGTCGCCCCTAATGCTTATATGTCGCCGCTAATGGTTATTTTTTTTTTACTTTTTTTTGTTTTTTCAAAAATCTAGTTTTCATCCCAAATAAACCTAGATTTTCTAATAACATAATCTAATAACATAAACTACAATCTAGATTACGAAATATCATACAATCAAACGTAGATAAGCTATTCAAACATAGATTACGAAATATTATACAATCAAACATATCATACAATCAAACATAAAATAAGTTATTCATCCCCCTCGTCTGAATCATCTTCTTCCGTTTGATTTGGAGCCTTTTGCGAAGCAATTAATTGTGTCATTTGTGACATAAATTGCGCATTTTGAAACAGACTTGAAATTTGCTCCTGCAAAAACAAAAATACATTTATATTTTGACAAAGTATATGAAGTGTAAACCAAACATACTATGTTGAACTTAACACATCCAAGTTTAAGTTATTTTGACTCGTTTAACCACAAATCATGTCCTTTTCACCCGTTTTGACCCGTTTAAGCTAAACTTAGATAATTAAATTCTATTTTAGCGATTAAAAGTCATAATTAACTTAAAACAACTATGATTAACTTAACACATCCAAGTTTAAGTTATTTTAACTCGTTTAACCACAAATCATGTCCTTTTCACCCGTTTTGACCCGTTTAAGCTAAACTTAGATAATTAAATTCTATTTTAGCAATTAAAAGTCATAATTAACTTAAAACAACTATGTTGAACTTAACACATCCAAGTTTAAGTTATTTTGACTCGTTTAACCACAAATCATGTCCTTTTCACCCGTTTTGACCCGTTTAAGCTAAACTTAGATAATTAAATTCTATTTTAGCGATTAAAAGTCATAATTAACTTAAAACAACTATGTTTAACTTAACACATCCAAGTTTAAGTTATTTTAACTCGTTTAACCACAAATCATGTCTTTTTCACCTGTTTTGACCCGTTTAAGCTAAACGTAGATAATTAATTTCTATTTTAGTGATTAAAAGTCATAATTAATCTAAAACAACTATGATGAACTTAACACATTCAAGTTTAAGTTATTTTGACCCGTTTATCCGCAAATCATATTCTTTTCACCCGTTTTGAGCTGTTTAAGCTAAACTTAGATAATTAATTTTTATTTTAGCGATTAAAAGTCATAATTAACCTAAAACAACTATGATGAACTTAGCACATTCAAGTTTAAATTATTTTGACCCGTTTATCCGCAAATCATGTTCTTTTCACCCGTTTTGAGCCGTTTAAGCTAAACTTAGATAAGTAAAACAAAATGATGAGAATGGTTTGTTCAACATAGTATAATTAAGTTTAAGTTTAAGTTATTTTGACCCGTTTTGACCCGTTTAAGCTAAACTTAGATAATTAAAAGTCATAATTATCCTAAAACAAAATGATGCACTTACCTGTGTAAATGACTGAGGAGTTTGTTCGTGATCATGTACAAAAGAACTCGTCCCTGAAGATGAGAATGGTTTACGCCCAATCCCCCTAATATGTCCACGCCGTTGTCCCAACACCGACTCAAAAACATCGACTTCATTCAACGTTGATGATCCACTTTCTTGATTTTGGGTTTGACTTAGCTCATCAAACCTTTTCTTTAATTGGTTCTGTATTAATTAACAAAAATATATTAACATATTTATACATACATAAAGAACTCGACATTCTTAATTTGAAATACTTACATATTGTTGTTGTGCTACCTCGCTATCAAAGGTCCCATCTTTACCAGTATGTGTATCATGAAACGTCTCCAGTCTACTTTTATTCTGTTTTTAAAAAGTATAATATATATTAAAAAATACTAATATATAATACACAAATATATAAATTTAAATCATTACATTTTATAACAATAACTACTATATGAAGCAGTCCCCCACGGTTTGTATATATTTGTTGTTGACGATTTGCTTTGTTTGAACTTGACACATTTCTATATGCGTCACTCATAAAATAGTCAACGGTTTGGCTCCAATTTCATGATTCATGCCTGGTGGAGGATTCACCATTGCTTGTTCTACATTTTCGTATCCTCCAACTCGATCAAAATGTCTTTTTGCCATATTTTTTCGATCTTTAAATCGTTTGAGAAAGACCGAACGGATTCCACCCTCTATCTGTGCGCGCTCACGATCTCGCAATATCTCATCATAGTCAAAGCGTCGCTACATTTAAGTTAAATAAAATAAAAGTTAGTTATGTAAAATTAAATAACAAACATATAACTTATAAAATTTTACCGCCATATGCTCTTCCAAAGCATTCTTCTGAGCATCGGAAAGATTTTCATACGAACAAACATTAAAAGGAAAATTAGCTTCCATGTATATCCCTACCTCGCGAACAAACATATCATTAAGTTCGCCAACGGGGGTATACGTGGCAGCTCTATCAAATGAAAGAGATAAATGTCCTCCCTTTTTAGATAGCTCTTGCTGCAATTTCTTATTTTTCGCCTTGCCTCTTGTTTTACAAGAAGACGTGCCTGTAATTGGATTAAAAAATCATTAATTGCATCATATATTAATAATAATTGAATAAACATATTAATAAATTAATTATAATAACCATTACCATCTAACTCGTGACTGCCAGGACCGTCAAATGGAGGTAGTGGTGGATCCCCGCGCCATCACCTCCATGGCTCATAACATCAGCCATAAGGTATGCGAAAACAATCCACAATGAAATCATGTCTTGAAATATAAGATTTAGAACATAATGTTAAAATAAGAAGAAAGTGTTGTAGTCAACATGAAAATAGTAGTTGGATGTGTGCCTTTTGTTTTAACTGTAACACTACGTTGATAGCTATAATAGTATGTTAACCAGTTGTATGAGTGTTTGACAAACTATGAATGTGACTACGAATTGTAATATTGTAATAAGCAGATAATCAGTTTCTAGAAGTAACATGTTAAACACGAGAATTATGAAACATAAAATGAACATAATGCAGTCAATGACAACAAGTCTGTTCCAATGGTGGATAAAAGCAAGAAGGACTAGTTTGTTGGTTATGAGCATCAATCTCCATATGATAAGCATTGAAAGTTTTATGTAACTTCTCAAGTAGCATAGTTCTTAGGTTTTTAGTTCTTTTTATTGCTATAGTGTAAACTATTTAAAACTTATATCACCTCATGAATTTTCTTATTACTTCATTGTTGTCAATATTTACATCAGTTTCTTCTAAAACATCAACAAGCACAACACATCTATGATATGTTGCAGTCATATATTCACCCTTCATAAAGTTAAAATTCTCAAATATGTTCTCCTTATATCCGGCTTTGATATACTTCTTAACACCATGATTGATGTAGTTTGGAATGGCCACGGAAAGTATCCAAGGAGCTATGAATTCAGTTAATTTCCATCTTTTTTGGTCTTGATAAATGATAAATCTTTATTTTGATCTTCCAGGTGTCGTAGTCATTTGAAGTGAACATGAGACTCTTGGTTTGAGTCTCATTTTCAAGATCATGGTTTATAGTAATGCATATCTATCAAAACTGGTCCTTAAGTATGTGAGTTTTCGTCTCTATAAACCAACTAACTATTCAATATAGCTTTACTTAAGATTCATTTCTATAAAATTGTCGACAATGGACATTTAAAACAAAATATTCAAGGATTCTTAGCATACAAAAAATCAAATACATAAACATATGTTTATATAGCTTTTAACCATTTAGTCAAAATAAACATCCAATGTATTCATACTAAATAAAAAATTCATACCTAACAATGTCACCCAATAACACAACTAAATCAAAAATTCATACCAAAATAAGGGTGGTCGGTTGCGGTGGTGGTGGTGGGTTGTAGCAGTGGTGGTGGTGGGTTGCAGCAGTGGTGGTGGTCTTCAGTTGCAGCAGTAGTGGTGGTGGGTTGCAGCAGTGGTGGTAGTGGTGGGTTGCAGCAGTGGTGGTGGTGATGGTGGGTTGCAGCAGCGGTGGTGGGCGGTTGCAGTGGTTGCCGGTGGTGAGAAGTGGTGTTTGGTGGTGGGCGGTTGCAATGGTGTTCGGTGGTGGGGGTTGCGGTGGTAACCGGCGAGATGAGGAGGGAAAGGGGGAAAGGGAGTTGCAATGATGCTCGGGTGGTGGGGGTTGCGGTGGACCGCCGAGAGGAGGAGGAAAAGGGGAAAGGTGGTGACCGGTGGGTGGTGCTCGGGTGGTGGCCGGCGGCGATCGAGAAGTCGGGAGAGATTTCAGGGGATGGAGGGAAAGGGGGAATGTGGAGGGAAGTCGTCTAGTGGGTCTGTATATTTTAACCAATAGCGGCGACAGGTCGCCGCTAATAGTGTCGCCGCTATTGGTTAAGTACGATCAATCCCTGTCCGTTAGATCTGTTGCACGATCAACGGTTAGATCTTTTGGAAAAAAATGGAAACGGATTAACGAGCAATAGCGGCGACATGTCGCCGCTATACTGTCGCCGCTATTGTTGTCGCCGCTAATGACGGTGTCGCCGCTAATAGCGGCGCCACTATTACTGACATTTCTTGTAGTGACATTTATGTCAAAATACAAACTCAAATAAAAACATCAAAACAAAATGAGAGTAGTCTAACATTCAAATATTCACAAAAAAAGCATCCGAAATACAAACTAAAATGTCATGAGTTTATGAAACTAACGTTTTCAACCTTCGAAACTTCACGAGTTCACGGCTACAACCTATAAATCCATAATCAAAAGGAGTGCTTGGAGGCAAATGCAAATTAAACAAATAAACAAGCAAAATAACTAAAGAAGAAATCTAAAATAATAGGGATTGAAAATAGGAATTTTAAATATATAAAACATATATTAAATAAGTATACATACAAAAAATAAATCATTAATATAATTTTAAAAATTCGAATTTTGAATCGAAAATCACAATGCGAAATTTGATTTAAATCTTAAAATTCTAATTAATTTTGAATTGATGATTTTCGAATCGAATGAAATTCTAAATTTTTCAAACCTGATTTAAAACACCCATATCATTATCTACGTATTAACCTTATAGGATGCCAACTTCAATCAAATTAGATATCTTTTAACTAAAATACAAATACAACATATAAATGTCAAACGGTCAAAGTCCACGTTAAATATTTTGGCTGATTTTTGTCTTGTACAAGTACCTCCCAAGTTGCCTCGAGATGCATGCAGTTCAAAACATGGATTAATGGCATATAAACATTATTATATATATTAAAGATATAAACTTTAGCTACAGTAGTACAGTAGCTCCTCCACCTCCACCGACGGCGCTCCTCCACCGCCGGGCCTCCTCCACCGCCGGCCCTCCTCCACCGTCGTCATCCGCCGTCTCCACCGCCGCCGCCTCCACCGTATCACATCTTCCATCTTCATCATCGCCAGATCCATCATCGTCGCACAACCACCAGATCCACATCATCGATTCCCAAATCCATACACTACACCACCATCTTCATTTCTATTAAAGAAGATGAAAGCATCCAATGTGAGCTCACATCGATCAAGTTCAAAACAACAATGGCTTCTACTCCCAAAAGGCGAATAAGAAACCCTAAATGCTCCCCCGTACAAACTTTACCTTCAATCGAACCACCCTTAAGCTTATTGCCGTCGAAGGTGGAGTTTTTCAAGCTCATCGCCGTCGTATCCGTCGCCATCGCCGTCGCAGTGGGCTGCAACTATATTGTCACTTTGTTCAATCGTCAGCCGAAGCCGTTCTGTAATAGCGATACGGAGTTCGATTATGATCTTTGTGGTAAGCAAATGTGTTGTTACAAGATTGTTCCTTTAAGGTTTAGAATGTTGTTTTGGTTTGGAATTATGTTTAGTTGGTTTAGGTGTTGATGGAAAGTGATTGATAAAACTGAAATTAATCAGTGGTTAACCATTGTTCAATCCACTAAGTAAGCTAGGATCGAAAAACATACTTCTAAGTTGAAAGGTGAAACAGTCCAATGGATGATTCGATTGAATTACAGAGGGGTTTCATAGAAGAGGATATTTCATGCTCATATGCTCAAATAAGCTATTAGAGAGGAGTCTATAAGCACATATTGTTACTTTTGCTCATTAGAATTGAACATACCATTTAAATTTGGTATTCTTTTGTATCAATCACAACTCACTGGCAATATCATGTTATCTTATAAATTATAATATTGTGTTCATATGTTCAATTAGAGCTTTCTCAACCTACACTTGCAGAATCCATTCGTTAGGCCGATCCAAGAATTTGATAAAGATTCATTGCTTGATATTTTACCAGAGCTTCCATTATGGGTAAAGCACCCCGACTACGAACGTGTGAGCACTGAACTTAAACATTCTTACTGATCATATAAATATTTTCAAGAACAATGCAACATAACATGGCTTCTTTGTGATTATACAGCTTGATTGGTTAAATGATGTAATTCGTGATATGTGGCCTTACCTCGATAAGGTGACACAAATTTGGACACTTTTTGAATCTTTTTCAGATTGTTATGTACAAGAAGTGACACGTCTCACATCCATTTCAATCTCGTATAGGCAATATGTGGTATGATAAAAAGCATGTGTGAACCTATATTCTCTGAATACATTGGCATGTATTTTATAAGATCCATGGATTTTGAAAGCCTTACATTTGGAAGTCTTCCGCCTATAGTTCAAGGTATGTTCATTAATTACTAATGCACACATTATAGCTCCAAATGTTTCCAGTAAGCGATATAATCAGCAAGTTTGTAAAACAATTATAGGCTGCTATTTTTAACTTGACAGGCATGAAAGTACACGAATTAAACGAGGACAGTCTGGTCTTTGATCTACAGGCTAAATGGGCTGGAAATCCCAACATGATTTTCGTGTTAAATGTGTTCTATCTACCAATCAAAGTTCAGTTAGTAGATATGCAAATAACTGCAGCCATTCGGGTGACACTAAAACCATTTGTGCCTACGTTCCCTTGCTTTTCTAATGTTGTTGTCTCTCTAATGGACAAGGTAGGTATGATTTTAAATGTAGTTATTGAATACATGGACTAATATATTATTATACATTAATATTTGGATACTTTTATGCTGTGAATGTTTAGCCGGATATTGGTTTGAATGTAGTATTCAAGAGACCCTTCTTGGATGAGTTTTTAGTATTTTGCTTCGAGAAATTTGATGTCGCCATTTGGTCTTCACGAACCAGGTATTTCTAAATTATTTTTATTTTACCATTCAACTTCTCCTGTAACACATTATGAGCGTTACTTGTAACTCGTAAAATTATGTGCAGGAAAATTTTAGACCCTTGCGAGTAGTTGTATTAAGCTCCCGCGGCAACGCGCGGGAGAAATTACTAGTTAAACTTAAAGTTATACTAACTACTAAAGCCAAAACAACCTTCTTTTTTTAACAAGCCAAACAATTTAATCTTGGTTTGAAACCATAGAAGAAATTGATTCAAATAAATCGGATGATCTGAAAGTCATGAATATCATTTTAAGATTAAAACTATTTGGTGTTTAATCCAAACTTTCAATCAGATAAAACTCAGAATTTTTAAGAAATGATATATAAATTGATTGAAAGGTTTCTTGAACAAAAAAATAGAGAAAGTGTCAATCATATTTCAAATTTGTATATTTATAGGGATGAGTTAACTGCCTATATTTATAGGGATGGGTTAACTGCAAAGGCAGTTTTCGTGTTTAAAAACGCTCACTTTTTCCTCTCGAGTTTCACAGCTTGCCCCCGGCCAGGGCTCTGTTCCTTGGACCCCGTCAGGGTTGCCGCCCCTGGACCCCACTTCGGGGGCGTTGCCTTCGGACACCCGCCAAGAAGATGTTGCTCCCTTGGAACCCTCATTGCCTAGGGGTTTCGCTCCTAAGAAGGTACTAATATCCAAGATTACAATAAACTCAAGGTGTGCGCTGCAAGTACATATTTTGAACCAAGGTATCGTGATCACATTGATCGACTAGTCAATCCAATTACACTAAAATATATAACAAAAACTAACTCGTAATTAACTCAATAAAAATTAACTCACTCGAAAAACAGCTCCATGTACATATTTTGAACCAAAGGTATCTTGCTCAATACATTTTGCATTCTTGATTTTCTTGTACCTTAATAATTTATACAATATTATTTGAGTTTTGTATAATTTAACATTCTTATTGGGTTGTTTTCTGAGATTTGTATCACAAAACACATATATATGATTGTCAAATTAGAAAGCAAAAGAAGAAGCACGAGCTGGTTCGAGTTGAATACGAGTCAAATTGCGAGCTCAACTTCCTCCTTGAAATAACGTTGCTATTGTTATGAGATAGTGCCCGAGTTGATGCTCGCTCGACTCAACTTGCTCATTGGACAATGACGGGCCGAACATGAGATCAACCTTTCGCTCTTATGAAAGAAAATTCTACATATATGCCAATGGCAATTATCCAATATAATCAATTTTGTAAAATAAAATGGTTTTAGTCACATATTTTAAAATCAAGTGACCGAATATAATATGTAAAGGAATCACAATTTACAAGTTCCACAACTTTCATATTCATTGCTAAAACTAAAACTAAAACTAAAACTAAAACTAAAACTAAAACTAAAACTAAAACTAAAACTAAAACTAAAACTAAAACTAAAACTAAAACTAAAACGACCACTATATATGTGATGGCCTTTCAAAGCTATATCTTTGAAACATGGAGACGCTAAAAGACTTCTACATTTTAATTTAACTATCATATGTATAAGATGCTTGCATATAGTGTTTGGTAGTTATATGATTTTAATAAGATGAGATAGTACAATAATTGTATATAGTATTTTTGTTAGATGGGATGTGGAAAGTGATCTAAATATTCCTGATAAAGCTAGAATTGAATGACATTAAATTTGAACAAGTGGGTGTAGGCAAGCACTTCACTTGAACAAATCTAGGAACCTTGAGAATGTATGCTTAGAGTTCCACTTGTTTGTACTCTAATATATATTCTCCACTCCATCTAATTAACCATCCATCTCTTTCTTTAGTGGGCTAAGTATCTAGCTGTCACATCCTCAAATTCCGGGTCTGAAATTTATCACGGAGGGGTGAACAAACAGGATCGAACACAGTAGTCACACATGAGATGCAGTTATCTATATGATGAATTTTAAATAATCATTTCATTAATATTCAGAGTAATAAATATTATGCGTAGCGGAAATAAAAGATAGATTGATTCTTAACGACACGTCTAATCATATCTCAAATAATAAGCAATATGTATCTTGAGCTCTTATATGATCCTACGTGCATGTCCATAAACTCCTAGTAGATACCTGAGAATACATGTAAATCAAGTGTCAACATAGGGTTGATGAGTTCTTAGGTGAGTAAAACATATTTGATAAATCATTCATTATCATCAAAGTAGGGTTTACTGTAAAAATGTGAGTATAAACTACTCACTGGTATCACTTTGTATATGAATAGTCTGTCGGAACCCTTTTATAAGGTGAACCCGCTATCCCACATACTTACTAAGTACAAGTCAACAAATCCTTCACATAGGATTTGCCCATGTATCATAGTTTATTTGTATATGAATAGCCTGTCGGAACCCTTTTATAATGTGAACTCACTACCCCATATACCAACTAAGTACAAGCCAACAAAACCTTTAAATAGGAATTGCCCATGTAACATAGTTAATTTTCCCTTTTCCTTTTTATGTGTATATTATGTTAGTTATAATAATTCAAATCAGATGGTGCGAATCCTCTCTTTACATTTATCCTCATATGAGTTGTAAGTGGAACTATAATGGCAAACTTTACATAGCGCACATCTGCCTTCTCAACCCAGAACAGTCATCCCGAATGACAATAAGATCTTTGTGCATCTTGGTAAGGACCACATGTCCAAACCTTTGTAGGGGTAAGTCACTCCCTGATAGTAATATCCAAAAGATCCATGCTTGTTTATAGTCCAGTATACAGAGCTAGAAGGATTTCATAGTAACCATATGTAATCATAAATGTGATTCAATTATTATTTAACATAATACACAAAAATAATTTATAATTTTAATTACAACATGTATCCTCCCCAAAATATTTAAATGATTAAAAAGGGGAATAGTTAAGTATGAACTCACCTCAGTTCTTGTGTGGTGTTGACAAGCTAATAAATTCATAACCTAAATAAGTTAGATCTTGAATCTGGTGTTCAATTGATCTAGGGTTTGGTTTTCTAGGATTTGTTATAAACATATAATTAAATTATTTAATTATTTTTGTAAATTTGTTAATAACAAAAGATTTGCATTTCATGATATTTGATTAATTTAATAATGATTTTAACATACCATTATGTTCTAAATAAATTTTAGACATTATTTAAATATGTAAGTTCGTATTTAATATAGTAAGATTTTATAATTAAATTTATAAAATCTAATTTGTATTTATCTTGTCATTTATTATCTGAAAATAATTAAATATGTTTAGGTAGTCTTTATATTTATTTATTTATTTAATCCGTAAATAAATAAATATATATTAATTAATTATATGTTAGGAGAATAATGTTTTACATAAAAATGTTAAGATGTTTTATTAAATAAATTTCCAGAAATTCATTTTATAACTTTTAAAATAAAAGAAATTTATAAAAGTTATTTTTGTAATTTTTAGACATTTTTATATATTTTTATATAAAAATTATTAAGGTGTTAAGGAAATGATTTTACAAAAATTCACTAGATAGCTTTTAAAATAAAGGAAGTATATAAAAATTATTTTTATAATTTTTGGGAATTTTTGTATATTTTTTAAAAGCTTGAAAAGGCATTAAAAAAAATAAGTGAGGTGCACGGGTTCGAACCCGTGACCTCAAGAAGTGCACGTGGACAGGGAACTGGTGAACCAAAGGCATACAGCCGCAAGAGTTCACGGTTTCATTTTCTTTTAAACACAATTTCAATCAAATCACAATTCCACCAAGAACCCTAGGTTCGATCCGAATCAAATTGATCCCCAATTCGATGTTGATAACGATCGAATCCATGAGGCTTTTGTTCCCCTGGTAAAAACGAGTATGTAGGAAGGTTTAGTTACCTGATTTGATGTAATTTCAGTGGAGAATGATTACAGGAACAGGTCTCGACAGGGGATGGATCGGTTTGGTTTGTTTGTGTGTTTTTGTGTGAATTTGAAATCGATGGAAGCTTATAAATGTTTAAACGATCGTTAATGCGTCATTACTTTTGATTATTATTAATGTTCAGTGCGATTTGTGGCCGAAAAAGTGGCCGAAAGTATATTGAGTGGGTTAGGTTCCAATCACACTCGAATTTTTCAATTTGAAGTGGGCACAGGTTCGAATCCCCCACTAGAATGTGTCGGGGAGATTTGATTGAACTGAAATCGGTTAAATGTGGTTGTTTGGCTTCGTCGGAGGGCCGTCGGAATAGTGGCCGGAGAACACTGGGGCGACGGGTGGGAGGTTTGGGTTTAAAAATAATTTACACTTTTGGTCCCTGTGGTTTAAAGTTCAACATTTTATGTCATAAACTTTAATTATAAGTTTCAGAAATTACACAAATACCCCCTTAACCTTTTTAATTTAAGTTTGTTTAGTTTTTAAGATTAATAGTTCTTGTAAATTATTAATAGTATTATTATTATTATTATTATTATTATTATTATTATTATTGAAATTTTTGAAATTAACCTCAACATATTTAAAATTAATTGTTTATAAAATTAACTTTTAATTAAATAAAATTCAAGATGTTACCGTTTAAACCCTATAGTTCAATTAAAAGTAACGAAATTTTTTTTCCGGGTTGTCACACTAGCTCTTAACATTTTTAAGCAACTAGTTGTTACAAAATTGGGTGTTTAGGACTAGAAAAACGATCGTAAATTTCACGACTGGTTAATTTGTGATGCGGGCCCAAGTGTTGAAGACCGGGTCTTACAGTTTTTAGAGGCTCAAAACCGCGTTGTACGAAAATGGGCCTAACCTGAGCTATGAGTCTCCGTTTCTGACGTGCTACCCAGTCAAAATCACAGTGGAAACGAGGGCTATGTTATGGTAACACGTTATTTTTCCGAAATAAGGCCTCTAAATGGGTTTTTTGACCACTTTTATGTTTTTTCTAGTTTTTCGGGTTTGTTTTGGTCTTTTGTTTGGCCCATGGTTGTTTGTTTTAGGTCAATTCGGATTTTGTTTGCTTGTTTAAGTTATGTGGATGTAATGTAGAAGGACACTTGAACGTTACTGAAAAGTAAAATTTGTCTTTTCAAATTCGTGACTCTTAGAGTCGAATTTGGGGGTTTAGGGTGAAAATCATTACGGGTATTCGCAGAATCAACGTGTTTAAGATTCGATTTCGTTCCCAGCGCTACGTCAATTTGCAACCGAACTAAACGGTCACAAATTGATTAGATGGTAAAATGGTGCGACTGTTTAACTTGGTCATAAGTTGGTCTAAAAAATATTTAAAATTAATTACAATCAATTGTAAATAATAGTTGCAAACAATTCACTAAAATTAGAAATTGTATTTCGGTCGTAAAATAGTCACAAAATTTGTGCCAGTTTAGGCTGAAAACGGTCCCAGAAATATTAGGAAAAATAATTAAAAATTAACAGTAAATACTAATTGTTAAAACTTAAAAGAGTATGTGTTAACTGGTGTAAGATATGCGAGTGCAAAAGCGGTCCCTAAATCTAGTCGTAATCATTCCTCGGCCCCAAAGCTCTCGCAAGATTGGATTAACTGCAAAGATTTATCCTCTAAATTTTCGACCGAAAGTACTGACTTACTAGTTTAAATATGATCGTAAATACCATGCTTTCTGATAATGAGTTAGCCGGTTTTTATTCTTGTTCTTATTATGTATAGAGGATATCGGAAGCTCCAAAACCCAAGACTATTAAGTTTGAACATTGTATAAGCTTCTAAGTGTGTTGGAATCTAAACTTATTTATTATACCATAGAGTTAAGCATAATTTTCTTTAACAACAACTTCACACACCTACACAACTTGTCCATGATTAGACATGAATACTCACAACTTAAGACCATAACAGCATGCTAACCTAATTATGTATTTCAATATCTAGCATAGGGGGTAAGGGTTTAGATTGGTCCTATTGTGATGGTTTGAACGTTAATCACTCACTATTCTGCAATGAGAATGTATGATACAACCGCCTTTAGGATGCTCTCACACACAAGTTTCATTTTTTTAAAATTTAATTACAAGCACAAACTGAGATCATAATGTATATAAACGATATGTGCTCCTATATAAGTCGTATTATAAGAAGTTTATATGTTGTCAATCCTAATTGATATCTAGAGCAACTCAATAAAAGCAAGTGGGCAAAAAATGTCGACTTAAAGCATGCATAACATTTGATTTGTTTGAACTCTGAGGGGGGGGGGTATTTTTCTTTAGAGAGGCGAACCTGATATTTATATTAAAATTTATACTATTAGGCCAAACATTTACACTATCGGATTAAAATTTAACACCAGATAAAAAAAACAAGGGAGGCGGTGACCCACCCCACCCCCCATGCTCCACCAATGCCTAGCTTCACTCCCAAATTTCCCTAGCATCTTGTATATATTATTGAAAACAAGATTATAATTTATTTATGTGTATTTGTTAAAAAATTATTTATCTCTAATCTATATGCCTCTTAATAGTTTTAGTCAAAAGAACACATTGTTATAAAGTAATATAATTTTGTATGCTTTGACAAAATTAATATTTTGAGAAAGTGTTTTTAATCAACCAATTACCCTTACAAATATTACTCACCCATCACATATATTCGCCACCTCTTATCTTGAACCTCATCACTTGCAAGAGATGAGTATTTGTGGTTAGAGTCAACTCTTATTGGCAATAAATAATAGCAATTTCAAAAGTCAACGCACAATCATAGTGCTATTGTTAACGTGGGCAACAAAAATATCACATAGGACTCATAGCAAATAAGGGGGGGACATGAAGGAATTTATGATGGAAAGTAGTATCCAAAGACATTGGAATAAAGCAAAGATAAGAGTCAAAAACCAATGTTTTTATTTGATCCTTTTACTGGTTTACCAGTCGAATAAAAAATTAGATTAAAAAATACATATATATGGGTAATTTATAACAAAACTGGTAGATTACTTACCTTTATAGACGTAAGCGGACCAAAGGTCGGGGATTGTGTCAACAAACACACATAAATATATGCAATAGAAACCATGGTGACTCCCAAGATTTTTTGACATCGACACTTAAAAGTTATGTGACGAGTGACACCTGGAATATTAATTTAAAGTTTTTAATTTTATAAATTTACCTTTTAATAAAATAAACAAAACACTAAATACATTCTCGTTTAAACTACAATATAAATCTATTAAGCATGTTACTCAAACAAATCACTCAAGATAGAGATGAATACCAAAAGAATAAATAAAAAAAATTGACACCCGTATAATAAAATTCTTGGATCCATCACTAGAAGCTTGAAACAAGTAAAGTTTAATAAAATAAATAAAATTTAAAGTACTAAATAATAAATGAAACAATAACAAAACTTTTGAAGAAAAACGTCATTTATTTTTCCTTTATAGTAAACATTCATGAATAAGTCCACAAAAGCATAATGCATAATATACATGTTACGTTTTCTTCAAATTCCTCAAGTTACTTCACACGTATCTTCTCATTATGTAGGTTTATGCCATCCTGAGGCTCATTCAAGAGTTGGCCAAATGGATGAAGACAGAAGAACAATAAATGTGTTTAACTAAAAACAAAATTAACTTAAAACACAAACAATTACATGCAAAGAAGTGGATTTTTCAGCCACTCGATGATCAACTACTATTTACATTTGCTATTACGACTAGAAATTCACAAAAACAATGAAGATGATGGATTAATTCCGAATAAAAGAGAAAAGATAAAGATAATGTTATTATTTGTTTAAGTGTTAAACGATATGTTAAAGTTTATTTTATTGATATGTTAAGTTATATTAGGAATTAGAGATGAAGTAGAATACAAGTTTGTCTATTATAGATAGGGGTGTAATATCTTTGAAATTTGTGTGGTTTTATTCTTAATTAAGTGGTATTTATCGTGTTTGCTTGATCCAAAATTTCAAATAATTAGTATCAGAGCTTAAAAGACGGTTGTGGACAAAGACGTGAAGATCAAGCAAGAGGAAGATTGAAGAGGTTCTACGTGAGCTAAAAATTTAAAATCATCAAAGAGGTTTTGTGTGAGGCAATAACTTTATACATTACAGACTTTAGTGTTTATATTTATGTAACTTTTCAGAACCTTATACAACCATTTCAGAAACCCAAACAAAAAATGTTTCTAATAACCGTATTTAACAAAGAATCCCCTGGTATTCTTTACCTTTCTTTTTAACTTTAATCTTTCGGCCTATTTAAACATTTTTGAAGACCTAACAGAACTAACAGAGCTCATGGGATTAACCTTATGATTATCAGTCGGCTCGTTCACCGTATGGCTATCATTGGTCGAAGCCTCAGCCCAACCTTCGGATTCCTCAATAGCTCTCGGCAGAAGTACTTCTGGCTCGGTAAAAACAACAGTTACATTCACCGTAGTGTTAACAAAACATATCGAGTTAGATTGTCATTTTGTTAATGTATAATTTACAAAAAGGGCTTGTTAATTTATCATACATTTGAACCACAACGCAGCTTGGCGATTCATTTATTTAGGGGTTATTAGATTTTGATAATCTTAATTTTTATTTACTAGCTGGGATTAATCCCAACTTAGAAAATATTTACATACACTTCTAACTTTAAGTTTATTTTTCTTCAATTATCCATTTCTAATTGAGAGTTAATTAACAACATTAGTTTTTTTGATGATGTGGACTACTTATATGGCAAAAACAACAAGCAGAAAGTTGAAATCAACCATACATCAAGTCCGTCAATATGAAACTTCTGCACCGTTAAGCCCATCAATCTTCTTTCTGATTTGTACCACTTGGCTCGTTAAAGGTAGATTTCAGGTGATAATGCCATAATGGAGCCTAGACATTAAAAAACGGACCTGATGGAAGCTCAGTGGCGGAGTTGAACAATGACTCAAAATTGACCTCATTTCATTAAAAACTAATGGGTGTTAACTCTCGGATAGTAAATGATCATTAGAGAAAAATAAGCTCAAAGTTAGAGTGTTTGTAAACATTTTATGAGCCGGGTTTAATCCTAACAAAAAATATAAGTTGTGATTATTAAAATCCAATAAACTTTTATTTGAAGTCTAATAGTTTGTTGTAGTTAAAGATTATAGTTAGTTAATTTTGGAGTTAAAGCCATAAACAACCCTTCTTTGTATGCATTTAACATACAGATTATTGCTCTTAAAACAAATCAAAACGAAAACAAATATATCGAACTTGCGGTTCTATAGTGCACTGGGCTCACGAATGGAGCTTAATATTGGGCTCACGAATGGAGCATAATATTGGGCCACTGGGCTCACGAATGGAGCATAGTATTTTCTTTCTTAAATTCAAAAATTTACATTTGATTTGCATAATTCTCAATCAAGTCAAAATAAAATTACGAAAACATTTAAAAAGAAAACATAAACCGAAGTTGATCAAGCATAGCTGAAGCTATAAGCATTTGATATTATTTATATCTTGATTAATATATGACGGTCAATTATCGTCACTAAAGCTCATAAGTCATTCCAACCTTCAACAACTTCTTATGAGGAACATCAAACACACTATAACTTTGCCTCAAGTTCTTCTTCATAAAATTATAAGCATAGTTGATCAAGAACCTTTTCCCGATGGACGACCCCGCCCTCGACACAATCTCATGCTCGCCCACCAAGTGCACGACCCCGGATCTCCAAGCCTTTTCTAGCTTCACGACATCCTCATGCGCTATACGCCCTTGTTGTGGGTCGGTTCCATAGTCGTATTCAATGAAATCCTTCAACCGTTGGATCAAAATCTTCTCGAACGACTCTTTTTCATTGCGCACGTCAGTGTACCCGTACCTCACCACACACCTAAAAACATACAACTCGTTGGGCTTCACGCGTCTAAACAAAAACCGCTCTTCGGGCGCCACCCGACTAACGGGTAGTGACTTGATTGAAACAAACAAGATAACTGAATGTAAAGCGGGCACGTTGTCAACATAGTGTTTGAAGATTGGGGGAATCCCGTGGGCGAGCTCTGAGTAGAAAATCGCTAGCCCGCTCATGTGACTTATGTTCGTGGCGGTAACAATGTCTTTTATCGCTTCGCGTGACACTTTGTGGTCGAGCTCGTAGTTGTACTTTGCGCGATAAACGTAGTTCCAAGTGCACATTATGAACATTAACGCGAGAGCGAATGTAAAGGGCAAGTATCCACCTTTAGCGAATTTGTAGAAAACCGCGCTTAAGTAGATATATTCAGTTGAGCTAACCACTAGCACGTATAATATCACTAAAAGTATGTTGGTTTTCCATATGACGAGCATGATCACCACCAAAAATCCAGACGTTAAAGTCTCAGCAAATATCACCGCGATCCCTATAATAAACACAAGTAATTAATAGTTCAATCAACAAGTTAGAAAACACCATAAAAATATTTAGTTAGTTATGTGAATTTCAAGTGTTGAACAATGAACAGTACTTACCATAAGCGTTACCAATCTTTTCAGTAGTTTTGAAACTAGCAGTAACTAAAACACAACCCATCATCAGTAGATAATTCATTTCGGGTATGTACACTTGCCCTTCATACTTGGCGGATGTATGCACGACTTGAACACGAGGAAAACATCCTAGCGAAAGCGATTGTTTGATGATCGAGAAAGTCCCCGATATCATAGCCTGACTTGCTATAATCGCCGCCATCACAGCCACCACGAACACCGGCCAGTACAAGGCGTGTGGGAGCGACTTATAAAAGGTATCTGCCACCAAATCGTCATGCTTTCGTAGCCACGCCGCTTGACCACTATACGCTGTGATTATAGCCGGATAAACCACACAACCCATGCTTATTTGTATCGACTTGACCGTAAAGTGTCCAAGATCAGCAAACATGGCCTCAGTTCCTGTTACAGTTAAACCATATGTATATTAGTTAGGTTCTTATTTTAAAATATGTATCCTTGTTAGAAGATATGATTTAATTAGTTTTTTTATATATACTTTGTAAGTATGTTAATTAATTAATAGTACATAATATGTTACGGGTACCAGATTGTACCTGTAATGGCGAGAACTATTCCACCAAGTGAAATCCAACCATCTTTTCCATTTCGTTTGAAATAATCGATGATGTATTTAGGGTTTATGGCTTTGGCGACTGAAGGGTCGTACTTGATGAAATTATATACACCAATTCCGGCGATGAGCGAGAACCAGACGCTAATGATCGGGGCAAAGGCGTAGCCAACTTTATCAGTTCCAAATCTTTGAACCATGAATAAGGTTATCAAAATCATTATTGATATTATGACGATCCGCCCTGCATTAATCCATTTCCAAAGTGTTATAAAACTTGTTTTATACGAGTTACAAGAAGCTGAGTAGGGTGTAAACGAATCAGATCGAGTAGAGCTCGAGTTTGATTTTTTAATCTTAATGAAACTCGAGCTTTATTCTTTCGGTTAATTATTTTGTAAAAAAAATGGATATCAGAAAAAAACTATATATCATATCATCGTCAAGTAAATATATAGTTGCACCGGCCAGGAAAAGCATGAAATATTGCAATTGTCTTTTGTATGTTTTTATCTATATATATATTTATTTTTAATTCTATTTGAACTCTTTTTGATTTATAAGTATAAATAAATAAACATATATGATTTCAATTAAATTGTGTGGATAAAAAGCGGTTAACATAATCAATTTACGAACATAACTGATAACCAAACCGGTTATTAATCGATCCTACACAAATTAAACCTGTTACTAACCGATCATAACTGGTGATTCCTACGTGGTTACGCACCTCACATCACAAACTTAACAGCTAGGAACCGGTAATAAAACTCGGTTTTTAACTGGTTAGTTAAAAAACCAAACCGGTTACACTAGGAATGCTTTTATATCTTCTTAAGTTGGTTAAGAAACGAACTGGTTTTATTTAAAATAACCGATTTGCACACCTCTTTTCAAGGATTGTTATTTTTTTATCATATAAATATTGACGGAAAACGTATTTTTTAGAGATGGACCCTCCGAAATTATTGGGAAGATAGTAGTAATTTATTAATGAACACTTGAACTTTACCCAAGGGTTAGCGTAATGAGAAATACTTGTGTCTTTAATAGATCTTAGATTCAAATTGATATGTATTATTTTTTTAATAAATTCTAAACATATTTTTATCGAATATAAATATAATATTTATAATTTATATGTTAACTAGTTGTTTTCTATCCCGCGCTTCGCGCCGGGGTTTAATCAATTCTTAGACAGCTCGATAAAAGGCTCGAAAATGACAGTTCGATAAAAGGCTCGAAAATGACAGCTTGTTATGGCTGCAAACTAACCGTTTAGCACGCCAAAACAACAAACTCAAAGGTCATTTGTTTATCGTCATCATCTATGACCCATCTTTATTCAAGTGCCTAAAAATACAACACCATGCAAGCAAAGTCAATCTCATAAGCAACAATATAAACAGCTTGCGCGAATATTAACAGCGAACAATAAGATGTGTATTCGACAATTGTTCATTGTATACGCGACAATCGATACATACAAATAAGTTTGATAGGTAACCAGGGCTCAAAATAGATGATCATTGTGGTTGCAATACAAAAGCAATGCCATACCAAACAACAGAAACTCATTTCTTTTTCATCATAGCCTTCAAAAGATTACTTGTGCCTAAGCCAATTGGTCATGTAAACAACGGTTTGACATAGCTAAACAACACCACCAACACAAACCACCGACAACAATCAGGATATTTGGAGGCACAGAAACACAACCCCATCGTGACCAAAACCTACAGAAATGCCATGCCTGAACAACAAAGGCCCAAGTTTCTTTTGATTTATAATCTTATCCAAATAGAATAAACTCTCAGATTAACTGAATTTGACCATCATATAGCTAAGAACATAAATCAAGAAAACATCAAGCAATCTGTTATGATAAAATATCATTTCCAAACAAAACCAAGGGTTTGTGTTCATCAGGTCTCGGGTGCAATTGGCCAAATCATGAAAATCAAACCAAACCCTAATAATCAACAACCTACCACAAAGATATGTAGACGGTCATCAGTCACCGGAGATCAACACCGGCAGGGGGTTTGAGACCCAGATGCAATCAAATCTCAGATGTATAATAATTATCAACGACTATATAGAAAAAAAAGGGATCAAAACAACTCTCCCCAACGAATATGGCTCCAACGAATATGACCAGACGGTCGGAAAAGGGATCTAGATTTGCAGAACACAAATGAACATGAGAGGACGCGTGGATGAGAACCGATAGTAAAAGCAACATCACAACAAATATATATAGATAATAGCACAAGTGACAGACATACAACACCGTAACTAACACCATGCAGAGACGGTGATAGCCTAGACTTACCGACAAGATACAGATCATTGCTACTGATGGTCCGGTGGATACTTTCCGTACAAAGGAGTAAGGAGCACCAAGAAGACAGAGACAACAACTACAATTGCCACCCAGGGCCAACCAAAAAAAGTACATGTAGGCGGCGAAAACAGGCTGCGTCGGCTGCTGGGGTCCGGCCGGTGACCGGAGGCGGGGCAGACCGGAAACCCCCTCCGCTCGTGCCCTACCGTTCACTTTACAAATGAGAGAGGAAAGCACTGTGCAACAACTATTGTACACAATGCACTATGCAATTAAAAGATGTATGCGTTGCAAATCCAGAGTTGAATCCTTAGGGGAGGGGTAGATTGTAAAATCATAGAAATAAAGTGGCCAAACATAAAACCTCATAACTACTCTATTTCTTTCCTTTGGTTTTTAAACTATATAATAATTTGACTAGATGTCGTTTTGGACTGTGTTTTAAAATGATTATTTAATATAAAAAGTTAATATATAATAATTAACTGATTTACACATGTAACTATGTAAGAGTTAATTATAAAGATGTATTATTGTTACTTGAAATTAAATTTGTAATAATCCCTTCTAATATTTTAATTAAGAGACTCGTAAATATCAATTACGTACTTAAGCATTTTGACATAGATAAATTTCGTTATTAGTTCATTATAAGTTTGATCAAAATCGTTTTAACAAAATCTCTATCATATTATTCATGTAAAACAAATTAATTGATCTTTAATAATCAAGTAATTAAAGTTTGACAAACACTAAAATTTACTCTTATAAATTTTATAATCAAATTATCATTTTCAGAGGTTTCCTAGCTAGTGATGTTAATATTTGTTAAACTCTCTTTTAAAAAAAATTAGCAAAAGAGACCTTATTTATTTCTTTTATTCAATGTTTTCTATGACTCGTTACTTAGAAACCATATTGGTAACCGTATTATTCGTCTTTTATGTGACATTAATACGTTGGAACATATATACCATGTAACAATTGCTAATACCAATGAAAACATAGTGTTAAAAGACGCTATAATCGATAAGACGAGACAACTATACAAAAAGTGTGAGTTGTATTGTTTTATTTTTCTTCTATTTACGACAAATTTAAAGAATGGATGCATAAGAAAAGACAGAGCTTGATCGATTGGGTGTCAAAGAGTTACCTTCTGTCATGGATTCGGTTGCTTCTTTGAGTCCTGATACCGCGGATAATACTATATAGAGAATTAGATGTATTAGAAATGATTGAAATCATCTATATTATTGCATGACAACAATAATAAAGGTTAAAGTAATTACCGGAGATAGAAGGAGTGAGAATTCCATCACCAACAACCATAGATGTCCCGAGCATGGCAACGAAAAGAAGTGAAAACTTGGCGAAGTTGCTACGCTCGAGCTTGTCTTTGACCTTTGATGATATCGTGTTACGTTTGTTTGGTAGTTCAAGTTCAAAGTTCGAGACCTCTCTATCCTCTGGTTGTTCGCTCGGGATTAAACCTACCTTTGCATATCGACACAATTTCGAGTACAACGCAAACGTACCTCCTGTTAAAAAGAAGTTAGAAATGAAAATATAAGTTTAAATAACACCATCATTATAATAAATTTAGACGATTGTATGCAGTTTTCTTGTGTGAAGAAATCAAGTGACAGAAATTATTCTGCACTTGATCAGAGGTTTAAGATATAACAAAAAATACATATTAAACATAAGTATTCAATGCATGATCTATAATGTTTTTCAACATTTTATAAGAAAATATGTAATTCTGTAAATATAAAGAATATATTTGAAATTATTTCCAAATTGTATACACGTTCACCTTTAAGGGTTGTTTTCACTATGGATATGGAAAGTTTTCTGGCTTATAATTTTTATTATTGTTGTATATACGAATACTTTTATATGTTTATATGTGTGGATAACATCATAAAGGACACGGTCACACGGATGTGATTTATACGAAGAATTAATTTTTTATATGTTTACAAGAAGATTAATACGTTTATAAATCTGGAAAACATGTTTTTTCTAAGAAATACACTTTTAAACACATGGATATTTTGCATTTAGAAATTTATATGTAGAAGCCCTTTTTCATTTTTAATTTACTGTCCTAGATATTAGCGAAGTCAACACGTTATTATATAAAATATTCATTAAAAATTTGTTATGATATACAAATCCGGTTAACACCTACCTCAGTGTAGATCTAACCTTCATGTTTCGTTGCATCTTGAAATATTAATATATTATTCAAGTTTACCATCATTAATATTTAAATCAAATAAACTGTTTTATAAGAAACATTCATGTGATCTTTTATTTGTGATCTTCAAAGCAGTTGTAAAACGATCATAATGTAGTTTTATGATCGTTTTATGACTGGTTTTGACTCAGAACACCAGTTAGCGATCATATTTTTAATCACAATTCTCTTTGTAAAAGTTAGCAGTAAATAAGCTGGAGCGGCGAGATGGAAAAATGCCTACCGTCACCATTATCGTTGGCATGCAAAACGATCATGACATACTTAATAACAGGAATTATCGTGATGGTGTAAAAGATCAGCGACAAAACGCCCAATATGTCATCTAGATGTTTGATCCCGTCGGTAAACGTACTTGAATACACATACAACGGCGACGTCCCGATGTCTCCGTAAACCACCCCAATACTTTGGAAAGCAAGTCGTAGTATCACCCCCCAATCCTATAATTAAACAATTTCACTTTGTGAATAATAAGCCACAAATTCACAACATTCACAAAAAGCATAAAAAAGTTTAAAAAAATATTACTTTTTTCAACATCATATCATCATGCACTCTATATTATTATAAATCATAACTCTTTATTTATTCGTATATCACTTATCATCAAGATGTCTAGATAAAAAAAAGTTATCAGCTATAATTGCTAACCTTGGTGCTATGGTGACCGTGGTGACCCCCAATTTTGGCGGCCTCGATATCTAACGAGTCGTGGCGCTTCAAGCCGGGGAGTAGGCTTTCGGGGAGTATGTGATCGGGTGTGCGTTCAGAATGAATTTGTTCATCGTTATATTCTACGATGTTGGCGACATTCGAGTTCCGTCTGCTGCTGCTCGGGGTGGAGACGGTGGAGGTTCTCTTGCTACCGCCGGGGGTGGACATGGTGGCGTTGAGGATTCCGGTGACCGGAGGAATGAATGAAGTGAGAGGAACCCTAGAGATGGGTGGTTGTTTATGTAGGAGTGTTAAAGAGTAACAATGCTTCTTTATTTTAATAAAGAAATATTGATAATTGATAAATTGATGAATTAATAATATAACATAATCAAATTGACTGAGAAGTTGTCGACTTAGATTAATGAATATTCCATCCAATTAATAGATTTTCGTGTTTCACTGAAACTACTCGTTTAATATTGTTTTGATCCATCATGTAAAAGAATTTTAAATAATAGAATATTGTAACTTAAGTGATTAAAAATATATGAAACTTGGTTAGCTTATTTAGTGATTATTCTTTTCTCAATTAGTTTAATCTAAAAACGAGGTATTGTGATTTGTGAGGGAAAAGAATTATTAATTTATCAAGATGCATAACTTTTTCACTTAAAGCAATTTATAAATTAAGTAGTATATAGTAACTAATGTTTTTATATATATCTTCCATTTGGCTGGCGTAATTTTGAAAAGAAATTTTACTTTGGTTAAAAATTTTACAACTTTGTTGAAACAATATTTAGAAGTTGATATGTTGTTTAAAAAAGGGTATGATTGGTTTTAATGTAACTATATTGAAAGTTAGTTATTATTTCATGAGTTAATCACTTTATAATACACATGGCAGATGTTAGAGATGTTTTGTTCTTATATTTTGCATGATTTTACATATTTCAGCCGTTTAAGTATGCTTTCATAGATGCCAATGATTTGTCGGTTGATGAATACAATAACACATATTATCTTGTAGCCATTTCAAGAAGCACAAACAATCGATTATCCACCGACGTAGCTCGATCAGTTGACATTGGATCTTGGCATTGTCCATTGGTGCCACACCATATTTTGGTTTAGAAAGAGTGATTGTAGGAAATGGTGTATCACTTGCTATCTCTCATATTAGTCATGAGTCATGCTTTATTTTTTTGTGCTTTCACACTTTTATCGATCATTCGATACCCCTTTTTTTCTTTTTAGTAAATTGTTTCTGCCGACCTAGACTACATGTGTGCTTGAATTTTTAGAGGCAAATTGTTTATGCACAATACTTGTTTGATAACAACTCTGCGAGAGCTTTTACCTCCTATATATTTGATTGATGCACAAATCTTACTAAGTTATTTAAATTCTTTGAATATGTAAATTACACAAGTTATTCGGTTCAAAAACGAAAGTTCTAAAATTCAAATATTGTATGCATATGTATGCGCTCTTGATATACACGATTATATGGAGTAAATTTGTTTTAGATATCGTTTATTTAGGGGCAATGATAGTTTATTTGATCTTTTGTTGCACTTTTACTTTGGCTATCATGATGAATTCTACTTTTTGAACTCCTATTGAGTGTACTCTTCCTTAAACCCAAGTGAATTACATGTTTTTGTTTGCCTAGATGTTTGTAGATAATTTAGCATAATCTTTTAAATGTTGTGGAATCTTGATATTGTCTTCTATAATTGTAGGTGGAGTGAAAGATATGAACTTTGAAAGATTTTGTTGTTGGTTATTGTTGTGAATGAGAGCTAAAGACCTAATTTTATATGTGTGGTGATTATGTTGCGTGTTTTAATTATAGTATGAAGAGATTAATTAAACTATTAATTAATCATCAATTATAATAATAATTTTTGTTGGTAAATGTAGAGTCTGAGTTATGAAGTTGTGGAATTTTTCTAGGTGACAAGTGACAATGATCGTAGCTTGAGAATAAACAAAGTGGGTTTCATTTGTAGTTTTGTTAATTTTGTAAAAGAATCATATATGTACGTTAAATAGTTGTAGTAATTTTTGGTTTTTTTCTGTTTTTAGTTTTGTGTTTTTTAATTTTGTTAATTTTGTAAAGTTGTAGTAATTTTTGGTTTTTTCTGTTTTTAGTTTTGTGTTTTTTAATATAATAAAGAAAGGGGAAAGAAAACAATTTCTTTCAAAATATTTACATGATTTTTAGCAACTAATCGCGACCAAACTTCGTAGCAAATAAAAAAATAACATAAATTCGTCATTGATGTATTGCAACCGTTCGTGATCCGATGATAAAGCCAGTCGGGAATCCGTAGCTAAAATATGTTGGCAGTCCGCCAGAGAAACTATTACTCACACCCTTTTAACAATCTTTCACTGACATATCCTGTCTTTACCTTTGTCCATTGGTAAAAGTCATTCATTTTATAGTATGTCACCATTAGGATTCGTGGTTAGTTGGTGAGAAATTGATCAGATTAGAGTTAGGTGATACCTTTAGTTATTGAAAAACTTGTATCGAAACATTATGAGGCTAAGAAAAAGCCGATTTGTTTGATTTGATCTGGCATTCTTGTTTGTTGGTTGTAGGCACACGCGGCACACATTAATTCGATCTCACCTGGCCCTTTAAAGGTCATACGGGACATTTTAGATCGTTATGAAACTCATAAAGGATAACACAATTACATAAGCTATTAACTATACGTTATATGACAAAAGTGTTCTTACAATGTAAGTTTAGATGCAAAATACCTATAACCACCTAATTTTAGTTAAAAAAATATCGAAAGAATATAGTTTTCATCAATTTCCTCTGTCATCTCCTATATCGTCCATCACGATGTCTCTATTGAAAATAAAAAATACAAATCAATTAGACTTAGATTTAAAGATACATAATTTAAGTTTTCTTAATTCCTAAGGCCGACTAGCTACCCACATGTACTACAATGCAAAATTCTAATATTTTATTACAAATCATCCCCCCCCCCCAAAAAAAAAAAAAAAAAAAAAAAAAAAAAAAAAAAGACTTTGCAAGTGGTAGCCTATAAGTAAATATATTCAAGATATATCCGGTATAATCTCATTTATAATAACGTTATTGGTAGGATGTGATGATGACGACTCCTATTTCTAACCCAGGTGATAAAGAGACTACTCTGCTAAGACCGATGTATGTAACTCACTCTCAAATAATCTTAGAAGTATTTTAGAGGATTTTAGTAAATAAAACAACGTAGTTTTGACGAAATATAAATTTCATGTCTCCACACTCGACACTACACGTTAATATTGTAGATAGTAGTCTAATCTATTATAGTATTATATGATGGTTTTGTTTGTTAATGATTGATATAAAATATTATGTTGATAAATTATTTAGCATGCATCCAAGGACTTATTCTTTAACATCATATAGTTATAGCTTTATAATTCTTAATTATCCAAATTAGAGTTTTAAATGATTATATAATCAATTATTGCACTTTTTGTCAATGTTGGTATCCTGATTTTCAACACCACTTATTTTTATAAGAATAAATTAGGTAGATATAGATAGGGAAATTGTTCAATTGAAAAGTAATGTGCTATTAATGACAATCAACTTTTAACTAAAACATTAACGAGATTAACTAACAACGGACAATTTCCAAACGGCCTTTGTCCTAGTGGTACCAAGGTTTGTTGTATGGTATCTCTCCTTAAGAAGTTGAGGGCCCGTAGTGAGCATGTTGTCTTGATTCAAAATGTGTGTAAGTTTGCGGTTAAAAAATTAACCCTAAACAACTAGAAAATTCGTGCAAACCTATTTACACAACTAGTTCCTTATGTTTCTATTATTGACATTTAGCCACTTATTACCACTGATATATTATCCTCATGAACATGATTCCTTATGTTACATAACTATAGGCTATGCTTTTTTAGCCATGCCGGGTGACAACTATAGGCTGCGATTATAGCTAGATATTCCACACACAGCCTATGCTTATTTGTATTGATATGATCGTAAAGTGTCCAATATCAGTAAACATGACCTTGGTTCTTGTTATAGTTAAATCATATATTAACTAATAAAAATGATGAATGTTTTTTTTAATTTACTTCTTTTAAAACAACTTCAATCTATTGCGATTAACCACATATACTAGGATGTCACTTGGACAAATTTATATAGCATCAACCCTATGTATTACATTCATTGAGTTCCAACATAAATAATTAGATTTTTATTGCCCACTTTAATTCATTTGAAAACATGTAATGTTATAATTTATTTTTCAAGCCCATTTTGCTCAAGCAGTTATATAATTAATAAAAATTAAAAACAAAAACTAAAAACTTGACTATGGTGTCATGAGTATGGGCTCGCCCTTAAAGTTGATATTTATAAAACTAATTAATATTTATATGCACCATTTTATATTTCATTATATACTAAATTTAACCCATACAAGTTGGCTTTTAAAAAACGTTAACGAACGTGTAATTGTGCAATTGTTTGTAAATTCAATTAATATATGATGACATGTTCTTAAAACTTGCAATGGTACTTATGTGATGCACGTGAGATAAGAATCAAATTGACTTTATTAAGAGTTCGATTACAATGGTAAGCCTCTTATTTAAAGATATCTTAAATAAAAAGTGATATCTTATTTTTAATTTTATAAAAGTGAAG
Source organism: Flaveria linearis (assembly GCA_024085815.1). Taxonomy (NCBI): domain Eukaryota; kingdom Viridiplantae; phylum Streptophyta; class Magnoliopsida; order Asterales; family Asteraceae; genus Flaveria; species Flaveria linearis. The sequence continues at coordinate 84,813,088 of CM044007.1, forward strand.
ATGATAAAAATAATGGGTATGTTGCCACTAAAAATGGATGATGATATCGTAAAAAGAGATGATAATGATTAAATGAACAGATTCGAATAGGGTAATACTGCATATTTACAATATCATAAACATTCTTACATAACTTATTATCATCATTATTATTATTAGTGGAATTTGATTATTAATTAAATTTGTAAATTTACTTTTTACTTATTGAAACCATGGTCTTCACGAGCACAACTCTTATAACAAGAATTTACTGTTTGCTTTTTATTTTTTTCGTATTAATGCTATAATTTACAATTTTCAATCAGAAATTCAAATGAAGAAAAATATGGTTTAATTATAAATCATAATATCAATTTCTCTTTTACCTTTAAAGTTTAACATAATATATTCAATCATTTCAATTAAGTTATGACACAAAAACACATTTAGGACTCATGTAACAAATAAATTGGTTAAAAGGGTCAACCAAAAATTTCCCATCTTGCCCTAGATATAACCATGTTTACCTAAACTTGTTTATACATTTACGTTGAAACAAACCGCAGCGCAATTAGAATATTCAAGTTTATAATTTCATGTTAAATCATTGTTATAAGTCATGAATAATAATTACCGAGGATGCTAATGAGGTCAAGGCCATCTTTTTCTTAAGGCATAACTTTCCTCATAGCTATAACTTTTTCATTGAACACTCCAAAAGGTATACAACAGAATTTATAGATGCATGACCTTTGATTAAGGAAAGACGCGTCATTCGATCTCATAAGCCTTGTTGTTTTGATATTCACTACTAGAAAAATCGCAAAAGATGACGCGCATTGCGCGTCATCTTGGGGGTCAGATGACGCGCAAATGCGTGTCAAGGAAGGGGTAGTCATAAATGATAGATGACGCGCATCCGCGCGTCATCTGTTTATGACGCGCAAAAGATGACGTGCATTTTATGACGTGCAAAAGATGACGCGCAATGCGCGTCAAGGAAGGGGTAGTCATAAATGACTAGATGACGCGCATCCGCGTGTCATCTATGAAATTTTTATGACGTGCAATAGATGACGCGCAATGCACGTCATAAAATTAGCTGCATTTTTTAATTTTTTTTTATTTTTAATAAATTTACCTGTTGTTTTCTAAAACAAATTTTCGAATAACATTAAAAGCGAAATCCATTAAATACCAACAAAGTTTACAAAAGTTGTTAATTAACAACTACAAAGCATAAAACACATCCAAATTCAATTAGTACCAATTACAAGTCCAACAATACTATCATTTCAGTCCTACATATAAATGAAATTCGATACATAGCGCGCCCAATCTTCACGAACTTCATCCAAATCATCATCAGTGTATTCTTTTTTACCTTCTCCAACCTAAGACAACCAATTTCATCAAATTAAAGTTGTCAGTTTTGACCCAAAAACCCCTTTATGTAAAACGCTTGTAATTTACTTGACTAATTACTTTATATCCAATATTCCCAAATAAAAACAGAAGCCGTGCAATAAAACAACTAAAATATCCAAATGTTGTCAATTTGTTTTAAATTGATCAAGGTTTAATGTATTGGTTTCAAAATCTATAATTTCTTATAACCATAGATCTCCTACAAAAAATAAATAGCGTTTTTGCCAGGCAGACCGAACCCTAAAAAGAAATGCATAAAAGAACTGCAGCAATTTCATTCAGAGTTCACATATTGAGCTAGACTAATTTAACGATGAAGTTGGATAAAGTAGTTTCTTGCCTTAATGATAGAATTACTCATTAACAGCTCTTTTGCAAGTACTTCAAACTCTGATAAAGGATAATGAGCCAACCCAAAGCTCAAGATACCTCCATCCAGAAGACTGATTTGGCCTTGTACCTGTATGAAATACATCATTTAAAAAAACTGAAAATGATATTGTATAGATCATGAAAGATTAGAATACTTGGATATATTAAATTAAGTAAAGTAAAGCCAAACAATGCTTAGCAAACTACATGCAAACTTCATGCAACCATCTCACTGACCTGAACACGGCTCCAACGTAAGGGAACTGCAGCCTTGGCAAAATTTCGAATGAAAATACTCGTCAAAAGAGGCTGATATGGGAATTCCATAAAAAGTGTGTCTTTGTCAGTTGTCATGTTTAAATTATCAACTATAAGGCTTCCGGGCACAACATCATAAAAAGTTCCTGCAGCATCAGCATTTGATGGACAGCCAAGACTATAACCACCTGCAAGGAGAATTTGGGAAAGAAAAAAAAAGAGAGAGATGAAGACTCACTGTGGCTAAAAGGAAAGGCAGCACAAAGCAGCATTATTTAAGTCAATACTAATATCAGATGAATCGAAAGACTAAAGGTGGCAAAATGGGTGGGTTAGACAGGATGCATAACAACTCAAGATGGAACAACCTTCTTTCAAACTTTTTACCTTTTTTGGTAATTAATTAGTGCGACAATATGATAACGAAAACTGTATCTTACAATCACCTAATTTAGTTTCTTGAACAGTTGAACTTAACTCATGATTATGAACTCTTAACTAATAACTATAAGACAGCAAGATAACATAACCATTTCTACCATGGACAAAGATCTTCGGATCTTCATGCCTGCTAAACACATCTGTAGAAATTCTTCCTCCACCCCCACCACCAAAACCGTTACCTCTACAAGCACTTATTTTGCCACTTCCGGTCCTGCAATTCAAACCAAGAATCTTAGTTTAAGTCAAACCGTACACCATACATTAGTCAACTTGATTTTTTATACAACTAACGAGAATTTCACCTACTTCAAAAGGGACGATATATGTTATTGGACTTCTAATACTAATTGCTAACTCCAACCTGTAAAACAAACGCACCTATAAATTAACAAAGGGAGCACGCCCCAACATAGAGTAATCCAAGCTCCAGTGACCAACAATGCATTTACCAAAGCATTTGTTATTAAAAGTTTAAAACTAATAAAGTCATCCAACTCCCCCCTAAGATTAGTAACTTCAAAACGGTTTTATCTAGTGTCAACTAGTACATGACTTCTTTTTCTATCAATGTATGGGGCATTTCGATTCTGTCAGTTGTACCTCAGTTTCTGAGCTAAAACTTAAACATCTGAAGAAGATATTAGGCAAGTCATTGCACCTATGGATGGAATCATGCAAGAAGTTCATACATAATTAAAGTTGTGGCATCCCTGTGCAAAGGATGTGAAAAGATGAACTAAATAAGGAGACATCTGCAGTTATGTTCTTTATCACTTATCAAATTCATATCTCAAGCACCTACTTTAAAACTATACATAAATCGAGGCCTTTTATATGAACAAAAACCCATCATTATTCAAATACCCTAAGTATTCAACAAGCAATTGACTATAATCAGTCGATTCACTAAACCCAATCAACGAAGCAAACCAAATAATTCAACAATTTAGAAATAAAACAAAAGTAATTCATATACGCATAATTGACAATCAAAATGAAGAAAACAAACCTACGCAGTGAGCACAACAGCACCACCGTTTAATCTTCTTCTCAGCAGTCTTCGAGATCAGCTTCGCCTTAACGACAATCAGCTGAGATGCAGGCACAGGGGACTGCGCGGTGGTTGGTGGAGGGGGCTGCGCGAGGTAGAAGTACAAGCCAGCAAGTGCAACCACTCCAACCGCAATTGTAATTGGCAACGCTTTCCTGAGAGGAATAAAAAGGTTTAAAACCAATAAAAATGTCGGTTAATGATGTTTAAAAATATCCGCAATTGCAATTGCAATTCGCGTGTTGATGTTTAAAACTTTACCCGATGGCTTCATCTCTCTGAAGTTCTGCTTTCCGGGCCTTTCTAACATCTGTTGCATTAGCATTTTTGGTCACAGGAGGTGTGTATTCCCTGAACCTTCTTTTCGGGGCACCACAAACTGCAATTATTCCAACATATAAGCGAATGAACTCAATATACACGTAATCCATATGCCTTATATGTTAACCAGATATGGTTCAAGCTATAAGCATTTAAAGTAACATGTACAAGTGTTTATCAAGTTCTCATCGTTCACAGCTCAAAATTGGATTCATGTTGAACGACCCTCTCTCTATATGTGTGTGTGTCAAATAACTATATAACAACTTTTACTTTAATCCACAGAGTATGTGATTATATGATTCAGGTTTTTAGTTAAATGGTTAATAACTTCATAAATGCACACCCAAACATCTCAAAAGTGTTCAAAGCATTTTTTGAGAACCACATGACTATTCTAAAAATCAAAGTGAACAACAACCGTTTTGAATGTTGATTACACATAGTCAGATGTCACATTTACCAAATTCACATCCAAAATCGATTAAAATTAACTGTAATAATCGTAAACGGGGAAAACCAACTGTAGTTCATTATTCATACCTGGGAAGAAGTATTTATCAGGAAGCTTCTCGAATGGGGTTTTATCATTGTAGATATACCTGCACCCCATCCAAAACCATAAACACAAACAAAATATGATCACAATCGAACTGTACGGACACACAATTACACAAATTACGTAACAACGGGAGAAATTACCCGCAGTCGCGGCAAATGTAAGCTTGTTTAGAAGCAGCTCTCATGGCGAACGGTGATAAACTAACAGGAGGTGATGGAGAGCGGTGATAGACAAAGAGGCGGTGATGGAGGGCGGTGATAGGCGGCAGATATGCGGTGATGGAGGGCTGCGAGAGGTGGTTGTGAAATTTGGGGATCGAGAAATTAGGGCAAGATATAAGGAAGTAGGGGGAATTGAAATATGGGCGCGAGTTTTTAAAACATGTCGGAACAAGATGACACGCAAAAATGCGTGTCATTTTTTCTATAATTTTTTTAAAATATGACATAATTTTTATGACGCGCGAAAATGCGCGTCATCTTTTTTCGCGCGTCATCTTTTGCACGTCATCTATTAGTAGTTTTGTAGTAGTGATTGTTTGGTGGTGGCTTAACAATCTAATGATTCACCAAGACAGGGGCGGAACCATGGCTAATGCTATGGGGACAAGTGACCCCATCAATATTATGTTTTTATACGGAATATATCGAGTCAAAATTGTAAGTGACACCATTCAATATTTTATGGTGAACCCATAAAACTAAATTATGTGAAAATGGAAACAGTTGGAAGCATTGTCCTGGTGGTATTTGTTGTATGGTAGCAACCCCTTCGTATTTAACCGTCTCGGGTTCGAATTATTGTAGAAGTTTTTCTTTGTTTTTACTTCGTTTTTATTTTACTTAATAAACAGAAGCCCTCTAACTTTCTTGTGGATTCTTTCTTCTTTTTCACCTATTTAAATTTGAACATATTAATCTACTGTTCCCTCTTAATATCTCATTTACTTTCTTCCAAATCATAATTTGTCTCTTTCATAGATGGTGCTGACCACCTGCATCTCTCTACTTTTATAATGAAACTAACAAACATAGTAAAAGGAATAAGAGTGGAAAGGTTTAATTCGATTTGGTTTTTGCTCGATAATTGTTTTCTGTTTGATATGTTTGGGGTACCGACCCGACCCGACCAAAATCGAACCGAACCGAAAATTATGACCTTGGTTTCTAAAAACCTAAGCATGAAAAATAGTGACCCCTATAAGAAAACATCCTGGTTCCGCCACTGCACCAAGAGGCGAATGTGAACATGAAGTTGGAAAGCAGTACTCTAGGGTTTTCAATTATAATCTATGTTTTTTTTTCTTCGAGTTGGAGAAGTTGTTAATTTGTGGAAGGGACAAAAGAAGACACCAATATTGATGGAAACTTTTAGAGCAAACTTCATGATGATACATATGATGAAGAAAAACAAAGGGAAGAAAACTCATGAACTTTTGTTTTTCCTTTCACATCTATTATATACAATATAAAAATCTATTATTGAAACCAACACCAATAAGTGTAAGTTTAGTTATATTAAAATGTAATAGTAAATAATAATAGTAACAGTAACAACTATGGATTCATAACAAAGTATTTATAAATTAATCATTTTTCAAATTTATTAAAATATAGAGAGGCATGCATGAATATGGCGTCTTATATACATTATTTATCACGTCGTTTCTTTCATAATTATATTCCAATAAAGATGCACAACTGAATATGGATTCCTTGACGTAAGGCCAGTATTTTGTCTTGTTGGCCATTATTTTAATATTAGTTGGCTCTCAAGTTTCAATATTCATCAATCTATGTGAGATGTGACATTATAATAATAACTAGCAAACATACCCGCGCGATGCCGCGGGATTTGTTGTTTGTATATTCAAAATTAACAACTCTATTAATCCAACATAATGAGATTAATAGTGAAAGAAAGCTACTACAACTTGGCTAAACCACTGCACTAAACAGAACTAAACATAAAAACTACACAATAACAAACTAACCCGGTTGAAGATGCATGACTTTCAATGGTTGTATGTTGTATATCTGGTCATGTTGCCTCCAAGACCACCACCTGAATTACCCTGCGCCATTCATTTTGACCCATTACCAAAACCATCCATTTTGACCCATACCAAATATCACCCGTTTTGACCCATACCAAACACCGTTCATACTGACCCATAACCAATACCACCCATTTTGACCTATAACCAATACCATCCGTTTTCACCCATACGCCATAACCAATGCCACCCATGTTGACCCATACCAAATTTCAATAGTTTTGAGCCATAACCAATATCACTGATATCACCCAAGCTGACCCATACCAAATATCAATCATCTCGACCCCTAACCAATATTACTTATTTTAACCCACAACCAATACCACAAAGTTGACCCATAACCTATATCACTCATTTTGACCATATCAATTTCATATTTTTTGGCCCATAACCAATACCACCACTTTTGACCTAAACCAAATATCAATCGTTTTGACCATAATTAATCCCACCCGTTATGACCCATAACTTATGCGCCTGTTATGAGCCATAACCAATGCCACCTGTTTTGACCCATAACCAATACCACCCATGTTGACCCATACTAAATTTTAATCATTTTAAGCCATAACAAATATCACCCATTTTGGGCCATAACCAATATCACCCATTTTGGCCCATAACTAATATCACCCAAGCTGACCTATACCAAATATCAATGGTTTCAATCCATAACCAATGTCACCCATTTTGACCCACAACCAATGTCACCAACCTGACCCATAACCTATAATCAGCAAAATCAGCATCTGTTGCGAGCTCCTCGCTGTTTCGTGGTCTTAATCTTACAGCCACTCTAACTCTCCCAGAAACTAATCCCTAAATTTCACCAATAGCCCTAAATCATAATAGCTTTTTACTCAATTACATTAACATATAGAAACATATTACAATTCTTCAGAAATATAGACATATACTTGCACAATAAACGCATAACCACAATCAAATCATACACGTGCATACACACAGACATATACAGTACAACAGTAAATCGCAATTATAGAGATAATTGCGATAATTATCTCTATAATTACAGTAAATCGCAATTATAGAGATAAACGTGAGAGAGAGAAGAAGAGAGACCTCCGGGAGCATCCTGGACGTGACAAAAACCCAAATACACAAACCGGGAATTAAAACGGAGAGTACAAACCTATAAATCGGAGTAAAACCTTATACTCGGAACCTGAGGAAAGCCTTTTACTCGGCCCCGGATCATTGTCACCCACCTGCAATTTCTTCAATTGAATCAAAAGGGTGTATGAAACTGATGATTAAACTTAAAATAGATAAACGGTGACATACCTTCGAGAAGTTCGCCGGAGAATCAAGAAAATCTTCAACGTGCCAACCGGGAAGCATGTCAATCAAATACTCCGATATGCTACTGGTGGTTGATTGTTGATTGCAGTTAATAGGAGTACACATTTACAACTACCTTTTAGCACGTCTCAGATGAGCGTACGCTCAACATCATGCACCCGAATGCAGGCCTCAGATGAACAACAGTTCAACATCATCGACCACTTATAAATAATAATCGACAATAGCAATCGTAAACAAATGAGTAGCAATCAGGGAAAAATTAGGGTCTGACCTCATCCAAATCATAAAACAAACCCAAAAGATCCATCTCAGATGAATAGGTACTCATCGTCAAGTAACCCACATAAGAAAATCAACATAACCTGAAAAAACATGGCAAGAGATCAACAACAATCTCTCTCGCCGGAGCCTCCTTCCCAAACAAAAGAAACAGAATATGAATCGCGTCTCTAGAGTATCGATTTCAACATATATTGTAATTACAATCCGAAAAAACAAACTGGAAAACAATGAAAAGAACAAAATAAGGCTCAGATCTGTTAATAATGATAATCAGAACAAAGATGAACAAACCGCCATGGCTGCAAACATCACGGCTGCTTCAACGGTAGAAACACCAATTTCCACCGCGAAACCTCCGGAAATTACCCCGCCAAGATACGGTAAGTTTCAACCTTCGTTCGATTCACTCAGACAACGACAGATTCATCATCATCGCCGACCGCCACCGACACCTCCACCAAAACCTAGAAAACCCACTTGAAACACAACAAACCCCTTTTCTCTTACCGAGGCTTAGATTTATGTTTTGATCATCATAGTCATAATCTAACAGTTTTTCCGGCGCTAAGGTAATCGTTAAACCGAGACCTGGTTGTGGTTGCACACCAACCGTGGATGCCAAGGCAGGGAAACTATTACCGGTTTTCATATAAATTCAGAACTGAATCGAAAACAATGGTCTCAGACGAAGACTCGTTCATCATCATCGACATCAATGAACAACTACCTCACAACATAATAAGATAACCAACCAAGAATACTTTCTAATACACGTATAGCAATAATTGAACCGATACTCGGTTGCGGCTGCATAACGAAAATGGATGCCAAGCCAAGGCAACTGGCACCGGTTCTCATAAAAAATCACAAATAAACGATAGGCAATGGTCTTGGATGAAGACATGTCCATTATCATCGATAACAACAAACTACAGTCTCAGATAAACATTCGCTTAGCATCATCGACGCCAACACATCAGATATCCAAAATAGGAGATCATCTCGAAAGGACAAAGACAGCCAACGACAACAATAGGTATGCGAAATGCCACCACAACCAGAAAACGCACCACCGCAATCACCAACAAATCCCACCACGATGAACACCACAACCAGAAAACCCACCACCGGCACCATCTACACAGAAGGCTAAAAAATAATCAATACACATTCACAGAAACATCATTCCAAAAGAAAAGGTAGGAGATTTAATAATTGAGATACCCAAATTCTGTATACCTTCATCTCAACATCCTGCCTCAAACATAGGCCATGCAAAGCTAACATTGAATAGTTAAACACAGATTCACACAACACAATCAGTGAGACATGAGCTTAAATCTGGTATCTGCTTATGTAATGAAATATATGATTGAAATCGCACTAATAGATTAGAAAATGAACGTTTAAACACACCTTAAGGCTTAAAGATTACATCTAATATTATTAATGTATATTTGTCGTGTCCATGTGGTTGTACCTGTATGTATGTTAATACCTTATTCCAAATAAAGGAACACATATAATAACTAATCACAACTCATCATATTAAAACACATATAGAGCAAATTGATAACTTTTAGTCCAAAACCATCCTATAAAGTCAAAAGTGAAAATTGAATTCAACTGAACATTGTTTGTAGTTCTTAAAACAGAGCATGATTTTAGGATTAGTTATCACTACAATAAGATCTTCTAATATAGGGAATGCCTCATCAAAAGTGTCAAGAATACATCAGTTTGCACAAATCAAAATTCATGTTGCAATAAAAGACACAAAAAAGTGGACCTCTATTTGAATATTACGCTTATTAGTAACATTAATAGCATATAGAGGATTAGATTTTATAACAACAGCGAGCAGAACCAATGTTCACAATTACACTCCTTTTTCTCTTCACCACAATAATCGATGAACTACAGAAATACAAACATAACGTACGAATCATCATTCACCGAACAAAATTGAACACACAATTTAAATGTCAAACATCAAATTCTGCAAGATAGCGAGAAAAACAAACCGGTGATAGTGTTCATACCTTGATTCCTTGCCGCTCATTCTTTGCACCTCTTCAAGCATTCCTTTTTCCTACATTCATCGCCATACACCACATTAGAGAATTTCAATCACTGCAACATCTTAATCAATCAAAATAAAACTGATTTAAGAAAAGTGCACGGTGACGACTATGGTGCCAAGCAACAACATCAGAAACATGAATAAACATAGAACGGACCATTTCTTGGGATCTTCGTTGCTATTACACACATTCAACATCCTTCGTCAACCATTGAAGGTAACCTTTGTCACATAAATTTGTTAGAACACATATAAAAGAAGAACCATGGAAACTTGATGATTGAGGGTTAGGGCGAATGCAACTGCATAATCGTTATATAAAAAAAGCCGAATCAAGATGTCTAAAAAAGATCATCACTGGTGATGCCGCAGCACCAAACGCATCTGCATCATCATCATCATCAATATACTAAATCGGAATAGAGAGGTCGAAACAAAGGTTGAAGGATGAAGTAGGTGAAAATAGTGATGCGACGTGAAACGGTTCTTCCTAATCTTAAGCAAAGAAAAGTAGCGGAGATGGGTTGTGCCATGGAAGCCGTAACCACCGCCGACCTCGGCCTACACCAACGCAGCCACCACCACCGACCTCCGCCATGACTATCACCACCCTCGTCGCCCTACAGACAGAACCAACCACCATCATCGCCATCTGTAAACACTGCCTTACACCACCGGCATCTAACCCACGGAGGAGGTCGAGGGTAGAAGTTCGGGGCTGAAGGTTGGGTAGAAGTTCGGGGCTGAAGGTTGGGGATTAGGGTTTTGTTGTGTTGAGTAATAACCTGGCCGGTGGTACTGTACCCACCGACCAAAGGTTTTAATAAAAATAGATAATATAATAATATCTATAATAACTATAGTCTTCGAGATATTTTTTTTTGTTTGGAAGGAGTGCTTCATCGGTAAACTCCAATTACACACATCCCTTTGACCCCAGGTTCGACTCCAGAACAAACCGGCCCATTGCAACCGCACCACAGAGTGGGGTAATATTTTGCTGTTATACGGAGTCGAACCTGAGACCAAGTCCGGGCGGAAACCCCACATATTATGGGTAAAACCGCTCCCCCTCAGGATAGAACCCGCGACCTATGACCACTAGATCCTTATCCCTCATCGAGGTGGCCAACGGGACTAGCCCAGCTGGTTCTTCGAGATATATTTAATACCCGAGTTCCAACAATAATATTCTAAAGGTCATATAGTTCTATTTTGTTTGATGATAATATATTTTTTAATTGTTTTAGAAAATATATAGATTTTTGCTGACTAATATTTAATTCCAATTTACCTTATATGTATAAAGTTTTTAGTTAATTTTTTGATAGGATATCTTTAAGCATGTAATTATTTTGTAGATACCCATTAAAGTAACACATTAAACAATGTGTTTCTCTTTATGTTTCAACTTTAAAAAGATCTTGCTTGACGCCTCATTCTTTCACGGGTTTTATTATTTGCTAGTTAACACCTCTTTATTGATTTTGTATACAACACGTGCACTTATATAAGCTTGTTTAGCATAGTAGGTTCAATTCAAAAGCAACATTAATTCAGACTCAAACTATTACAGCTTATAATTCCTATCTCGATCAGTTTGTATCTACTTCAGCTAGCTTGTGTCTCGATGCGTTAACTTATTATTTTTCTTATTTAAGCTATTTTATATGCTTTGATTTATATAATTTGCCTTAACAATAGTATCAAACTACCATTATATAAAATGTAAAATGAGAAATCAAGAATTTAATGAGAGAACGGGTTACCTTACATTTTATTATTCGTGTGAATCGTCGAGCGAGCTATATTGGGCTCATGAATATATATTAGACAACTAGCTCGTAAATTTAATTGAGCTTTTAACGAGTTAGCTACAAGCTAGTTTTTATCTGTGATATCTTACGTACGTGTATGAAATTTAAGCTTTTTTACAAGTACTTTCTTTTGGACATAATGTTTGCAATTCGTGTCTCAAAATACTACTCCTTTGTGTTGATTATTGTAAATTAATATTGAAGTATCTAGATGAAAATTTAATTTATAAAACTAACTAGATTAAATATGATGTTATCGTTCTACGAATTTATTCAGTCCATTATTGTGGCACTATAAAGATGGTCCACCGCATGCTAGTTGACAATTTATATAGATTCTTGAGTAACATGTAAAGTTTAAGATTTGATTAAATTAATGTCGAGTCAACATTTAAGGATTGTGTATATTACAAGATACACGATATATACACTGTATTGCTGCTCAACTTGATGATATGAGGCGAAGCTAGCGGTGAACACTGCGACGCTCTCTAAAGGGGGGGTTTGGTATGCGAGAATTCAATGGAATTCAATGGAATTAGAATCTGAATTTCATTGATCATTGTGTTTGGTTGGTAGGAATTCGTTAGAATTGGAATTTGAATTCCATTCTTCACGTATTTTGTTGAAAAAGGAATTGGAATTGGAATTAATTCTCTTAAATTCCTTCAAATAAAGGATTTCAAAATCCTTCCAAATATTGAAGGATTTCAAATTCCACCGACTCTTGCCTCCACCACTAACCGCCATCTACCACCCGCTCACCGCCAACCGACACTACCGACGACCCCGACTGCCCACCGCCGAAGCCCCCCGCCAACCCTAACCCCTGCTGCCCCCAACCGCCGACCGCCGCCTACCACCCCGCCCACCGCCAACCGACTGTGACGCCCCCGATCGCCGACGCCGCTGCCCGCCCCCGATCACTGACCACGGTCGTCATCCGCCGACCGCCGTCGTCTGTCACCGGCCGTCGCCGACCGCAGTCGTCCGCCACTGACCGCCGACCGCAGTCGTCCGCCACCGATCGCCGACCCCGACCCCGCCGACCCCGACCACCGCCGACCCCAATTGCCGTCACCGCCGCCCACCGACCGCCACACACGCAGACCATCGCCACCCCTAATCGTCGATTGTCACTGACCGTCGTTGTTGAACCTTGTCTTGACGACGGGCGTTATTGGTTGGTGGTGGTCGATCGGCGGCGGCGGTCGGTTTTCGGCAACGGGTGCAGTTGGTGGTCGCGGTCGATTGTCGACGGTGACGGCGGCGGCGGTCGGTGGTATGTAGCGGCGATGATCAGTGGTCATTGAGGTGGTGGCGGTTTGCAACGGGTGATAAATTCTAATTTCTTTATAATGTATTGGCACTGGAAATGCATTTGGAATTTAAATTCCCTTTATAGATTCCAATTCCTTTGAATTTCAAATCATTTGGAAAATATTGAATTCCAAATGCAATTCCTTTGAATTACAATTCAAATTCCAATTTCAATTCTAATTCCAACAAATTTCGCGAACCAAACGCCCCTAAGTTTCCCGTCGTGACGATGTCGTGTGTGGGCATTAACCACACGACTCCTCGCCCAACTTGAAACTAAATAAATAAATGAACTTTTTAAAAAGTTATTGGTGTACAATGGCTTTTTTGTAAAATTATATTTTATTTTCTTTTATAAATAACTCATACTAATAATATTTTTATATCAAAAAATTCATATTCTCTCAACTGTATTCTTATACCACTCTCATGGATCTAAACCAACCCAAAACCCGTCTCAGACTTAAGGCTATACACTACAATCAATTCGAATAATCGATGAGGGTGTAAGGATCCCACCACTTCAATATATATATATATATATAGGATCAGGATCATTACAGAACCATTTTTTATTTTCAGAACCAAAAGAACCATTGATTTACATAAATGTAAATTATAAACCATTGATTTACATAGATGTAATTTAAAGCTGGTGATATTTAGTTGTTTTTTATAGTTTATTGTTCATGTCTGATATACACATGTGTAAAACAGTTTAAGTATTACTAGACTTAATATATACATTTATGTAAATTAATGGTTTCATAGTTCTGAAAATAAAAGTGGTTCTGTAATGATCCTAACCATATATATATATATATATATATATATATATATATATATATATATATATATATATATATATATATATAGAGAGAGAGAGAGAGAGAGAGAGAGGGGAGGGATCAAATAAAAACCAGTTTTATAATTAAAAACCATGAAAACCACTTTCAACCAATCAATTTTTTCTTTTAAAGTTTTTTTATTTTTTATTTAAAAGGCTATTAGGGTAATTTGACACCCCTTTAATTTTGGTAATTATTTACTCTTTAGAATTCATTTATTATCTCCATAATTGAATTTTTAAATTCCATATTTCTATCATCTCTTAAAAATTCAACCACCATGATTTTAATTTAATTAGAGCACTACCATCATCACCATCAACATATCATCACCACCATCTCATACCACCGTCGCCATCAATTGTCACCACTATTTTCTATCTTCGTACGCCACCATACAAGCCCCTATCTTGTCGTGTACCACTCCCGACCGCATTCGAACACCGTCGACATCACCCACTTTCTTCTGTCAATGGTTCTTCTACTTTGAACACCACCTTCGAACGCCACAATCGCCTTTAAGCACCACAGCAACACGAGTAACAGTTTGATTAAATTCAAAACCAACAATCAAGAGGAAGATGATGAATATATATCTTAATACGTGGTGGCGGCTAGGGTTACATATGGATGGAACTGGTAACATTAAAATGAAGAAGAAGAAGATATGAACTCTGTTACGTATACGTAACCCTAATGAAGATAGTGATGAACTTAGATGGAAAATGGATTTCTGGATAAGATACATATATGTACCCACTCGTGACGTACGTATATGTAACTTTGATAGCTAAGAAGATGATGACCAATAGGATGAAAAAATGTTATCTAGGTCATTAAGAAAAAACTAAACATTGTTGTAACATATACGTAACACTTCTGTTACATACATGTAACACTGTTGTTACATACACGTAACACTAGTGTTACATATACGTATCACTGTTGTTGAATTGGTAAAATTGTGTACTTATTTTATTTTATTGTATTGTATTATTTATTTTATGTATATGGAGAAAGTCTTTTCTTTTTAGTTTTATAGATTTTTTAAATAATTTTTGGTAGGGGTACGGTTAAACTCATCTGTTGCTAGCCTTTCTTGCTATAATGTCACATAAACGTAAATAAGACTTACTTACATATACGTAAATAAAACTTATATAAACATATGTCAACTAAAATAATAAACGAATCATTCATAGTAAAACCAAAAATAAAAATAGAGTAAATTACGCTTTTCGTCCCTGTGGTTTGGTGGTTATAACCATTTTCATCCAATAGTTAAAAACGTCCGGTTTAACCACTATGGTTTGAGATTTGTCACAATTAAGTCTAAATCGTTAACTCCATCCACTGTCACCGTTAAGTATTTTAGAAAAGACGATAATACCCTTGGATTAAAAGTGTTACTCGTATACAAATATATGAAATACTTATAATATTCAATATATAAATAAAACACATATATTAAATACACACACATATATATATATATATGTGTGTGTGTGTGTATGTGTACATATAGTATATATATATATCTACACCCCTTCTTTCTCTCTCTCTATCTATCTATCTCTCTCTCTCTCTCTACTCTAACTCTGAAACCAACCCACCACCCACAAGAACCCTAAACCTCACACCACCACAACCTTACAACCACAATCACACAACCATTGCCAACCCCAAACGATCGCCGTCATCACTGAACAAAACCTCTAACACCATGCACTTCTCCCTTTATTCTCCACCGCCAGGTAGTGAAGGTGGTTGCAGACTCTAAATCTAGTATCATTGAACAAAAGCTTCAGATCTGATACAACCACCATCCGCCACTCGCTCAAAATCGAACAACCCTATAACAACCACCATCCGCAGCTGCCGGTAGACAACCCTACAACCACCTCCACCACCGGTCGCCGGATAACCCTTCAACAACCACCATTCGCCACTCGCTCAAAATTGAACCACTACTATCGCTGGCACCCATTGACGAACTGGATCTAGGGCTTCCAAATAAGGATCTCTGCTTGTGATGTAGGGTTGTAGGGTTTGGTGGTGCAGGAGCTGAAAAGTTAGTGGTGGTTGTGGTGTGGTAGTAGGTGGGTGGGGATGAAGCTTCAGAGAGAGAGAGAGATGGTGGTGACTATAAGGTGGCAGTGGTGGTGTTGTGTGGCGGTGGCTATGAGGTGGTGGTTGTGGTGTGGAAGTAGGTGTGGTGGCTATATGGAGGATGGTTTTGGGGACAGAGATAGATAGTAGAGAGTGTGTGTGTGTCTCTATATACACATTTTTTTTTTAATTTCTATAGAAAATTTTTGTAATTTTATATTTATATATTAAAATAATAATATAGCCTAAGGGTATATTTGTCTTTTTACTTTTATTTAACAGAAAAAATGGATAGGCGTTAGTGTCCTGGACTTAATTGTGACAAATCTCAAACCATAGTGGTTAAACCGGGCGTTTTTAAACTGTTGGATGAAAATGGTTATAACCGCCAAAACACAAGGACGAAAAGCGTAATTTACTCATAAAAATATATTTGATTTTTTTAACTTTTTTAAATAGAAGAGATGAGAGAGGTAAGATGAAAGAGAAAAGATTTGAGTGCATTTAGGATTTGGTGGTTACAAATTAATTATATAGTGTTTTTCCAATTATGCCCTTAAGGTCTTATCAAATACTTACAAACTTTAATTAAATTACTAAAATGCCACTAATTAATCTCAACCATAGATCAAAATGATCAAATGTGAAAAAGTGGTTTTTTTAGTTTTTAATTATAACATGGTTTCCATTGGAACCCTCCCCTATATATATATATATATATATATATATATATATATATATATATATATATATATTATATATATATATATATATATATATATATATATATATATATATATTATATATATAGGGTTAGGATAATTACAGAACCACTTTTTATTTTCAGAACTACAGAACCATCGATCTACGTAAGTGTTGAACCGACCCGGTTTTAGTCAAATCCGGTTCAAATTCGTTGACATGAACCGGTTCGAGTTGAACCCGACCCGGTTCGGGAAAAAAAAACCCGGTTTACGCACCTTTATTGCAGATCATTTCAAAAACATAGTGAATTTTTCAAAAGGCACCTACGTGTTTGGTCATTTAGTATCCGGTTTCAAACGTATTAAATTGAAAAGTGAATCAAAACCATGAAAAAACAAACTAAACTACATATCCCGTATTTACAGGTTACGTTTTCAACTTAAAACGAATCGGATGTCGGTAATCGAATCTGGAATACTCAACTTGGTAAAATCAAAGAACCCGAATTACATGTATTTGCTGTGGACTTTTCTACGTGTACAACTCATTAAACATTTAGTTCATTATAAAATTAAGGAAACCGTAACTAGGAACCCAAAATCCAAACCGATTAACACTTGTTAAAAACTTGGTTTCTAGGTATGAACTTGAGACAGAACCGAAACAGAATTTAGGTTTCGGTTAAGCTTTGCCAACTTTGAACTCTATTTGGTTGGTTTTCGATTTCATTTTAAAAATTGTCACACCAACGAAACCAAAACACGAATTGACTGTACGTCTCTATCCACAAGAAACAGGTAAAAATAAGAAGAATACCAAACCTTTGTAAATGACTGTTAAACTTAACTATATTTTTGGTATGTTTTAAAAGGTTAATTTTCTTGTACAGTGAATATTATCTAGTATATTCTTAACACCTTCCTTCTCATATCCTACATCCTACATTATATTAATATTAATTACAAAGGTCGGTGTGTGAGAGGGGGTTACTGTAGCTAACAGTACCTCCTCTCATACACACAGTACAACTCCAGACTACCAGATGGAGACCAGGAGGTGGAGAAGAAATCAGCGTCTGGAGGAAGAACACTCCGTTTCTGTACGATCTTGTAGTCTCACATTCCCTCGAGTGGCTGTCGCTCACCGTCCAGTGGTTTCCGTCACGGCGGAGACGACGCCGGCGAACGATTCCTTCTCTTTGCTGGTGGCGACGGCGCCCGGAGTTGTTCGCTTTTGACGGTGGTTTGGATGAGCTGTTGCCGGCGTCGATTCGGAAGAAGGCGACGGAGGTCGGAGCGAAGGTGGATGCGGAAACGAGGGGTTCGAATTCTGAAGTGAGGGTCCGGTGGGTCAAATGTGTTTTGCGATTTAGGTACAAAATTTCTGTTGAATTGTTTGATTTGTGTGTTTTACATAAAGTTTTGTGTGTGTTTGTTGTTATGTTAGGGTTTCGATTTCGGAGGTGATGAGTATGTGTTTGTGTTGTTTTGTGGAGACGATTTTGATTTTTTGTTGAGTTTTGAGTTGTGTGTGGATGAATCTGATTGTTGTAGGTGGATTTTTGTGAGGTGTTGATTTGTGATTTTGTGGATAAGGTGGAGGATTTTGTGAGAAATCCTATTTAAAATTGTTCTGTTGAAACTGAAAATTGTCGTTGTGATTGTTCAAACCTACAGTTTCTTGAATTGGGTGAGTCTGATCTTGAGGTTTTAACAGAAAGTGAAGGGCTTTTTGTTGTTCTTGAATGGTGATGTTGTCTAAAAGTATGTTTTGGGGAATCAAGTTTTGATCTTTCTTGAATCTTTTCACTCTGGGGTGACTTAAACCATCATCAAGAATAGATACAACTTTCTTGAATCTAACAACAGCTTCATCTGTTTGTATCTTTAGGTTTTTTGATGATACATGATCAATGGGTTGAGCTAATAAATTAAGAATTCTATGGCAACTTTCAACTGCAGCTTTATTAGCTGCTTCCACAACCTCCATAAATCCCCAAAAATAATGATATTACATAAACCCTAATCCCCAAATCCTACAAAAGATTTGAACATAAAACAACTCAAAAAAAAGTTACAAAATTATACAAGTTTATCATGTTATAGATCATAAAAGACCCAAAAGACAGATACCCAGATGAAATTATATTATTTTCATCTGAATAAGGATTAAAAACAACTTGATTGGAGAACACAACTGAAGAATCAAGCAAAGAACAGACCTTTTTAACATGAAATATTAAAATAAACCACCACATAGCAATGTGTGGAATAACAATTGTCACCTACTTCGCATTTTATGTTAATTTAGATGTACATTGCGATGGATTTAAACACATGTCCTTCTAACCGTTGCAAACATTCAGTACGCAACCTGTTTACGGCTACTATCTATGACGGGTCTATAATGAGTTGATGCGTCTATATAAAATTTGGATAAGGATGTTGCATTGGCATGGCGATGTTGGAGGATGGTAGGTTTTGACCTGCAACCCCTCATGCAGCCATGGTAAATCGGTTGTTTTGCGAACTTTGAGCCTTATATATGGGTTTTTGGACTCTTTAGACGGAATATAACTCTCAAGAATCGCTAGGGCCTTCATTGGACAATCAAGAAGCAAAAAACATATCTGATAAGGTGATACAGTACTCTTTCATTCGCTTATATATGTTGATCTTGATGTATAATTAAATGCATTTAATCTAACATTTATATAAGTTCACTCATGTGCGTACAGTTGCAAAGAAGATTAGCACAAAACCGAGAAGCAGCACGCAAGAGTCGTTTAAGGAAAAAGGTATATCCATAACACTATGTTACATTAAGATCTCCCACCTCAACGATCCTATAACAATATGTGAGTCAGGACTCAGGACTCGCTAACTCCTTAAATATCATATCGAAGGAAAAGAATCTGTACTCACATATTATTATTATAATTATAACGTAACGGGCCTATATATATGCAGAGAATCCACAGTACCACAAATATGTGTACAAATGCTATCATTGATACTACATTATACTTTGTAGGCATATGTTCAACAACTGGAAACGGGTCGTTTAAAGTTGGCACAATTGGAGCAGGAACTTGAGAGAGCGCGACAGCAGGTGATTAATGATCAAAGTTTCACTTTACAAACACTTTTGTGTTCTTTTATCTTCACTGGTTGCATCAAACCTTTTACCGTGGTACGTTGTTGATTGATTGATATTCATAGCGCGTATACGATGGTTTACTTACTACAAGCAATGGTCTGTTATCTACTAATGTGAATTCAGGTATATACGCCATCTCAAATGAAATGATACCTGCAAATAACAAGTCTAGATCAGCACCTTTCACTAGGAATGAACAGCGCTGCTAATGTGGCTACTAAGCTATTTCTTTGGTCAACAGTTGATGGCTCAACTAGGAGACCATCTTCTTTTATTTTGTTTTCAATAAGGACATCATTAACAAAAAAAAAATTGGATCACCAGCAAGAATGGAAAAATCAATTGAGCTGCAATATGAAATAGCAGGTACTATGAATTCTTTGTATCAGTTGTAGTAAGTCTCTTTAGTACAGTAGTACCCTACTTATGATCATGTATAAACTGTTTTCAAAACTTTTAATCATACAGCTTCATCGACCACCATTGTGAAACCCTCCGAAGGCTTCAAGGATGTTGAAACAGCTTAGACATGTGTGATGCGTCCATGTACACTAGGTGTGACCAATTTCCGTGCAAGTGTTAAGGTAATGTGCAAACATTTCTCGCAATTAACATAGTTAGATTTTATTTTTTAATGCACCTAATGTTTTGCTGAGATTACTATGAAGATAATTTCACAAAACTCGAACTATTTTATTGAGTTTGGAGTTTCATGAAGAGATTGAATGATATGATCGATCATGATCTTCGGAAGCAAATGGACATCTAATCACTCAACAACTTCTAAAAAAACAGTTTTTGCCTAAATGAGCAGCGAACTCACGTCCAGGTTTTAACCAGATTGTTAAAAAGCGTCAGCGCACCTCGGAACTTCATCAAAAACATCAAAGGTGCGTAAGAGCATCAGTCCTGTTTGCTTTCATATTCTACATTTTATCTTTTTTTCGTATGTAACTTATTAATCCACATCATTGATTGAGATTATTCATATTTAAGGTACTATCTCCAAGAGCTAAAGCTCACGTTTTGGCTAGGCAACGTAAGTTGATTGCAACTTTCAACAGCTATTCCAAACATGATCATTTGACCTTTGATGATTTTAGAACTTCATGAAGTTCTTGCCTATTATAAGAATCCTTAGGTGTTGATATTTAGGACTGTGTCATATCTATATATGTATTACGGTGCGAAGAAATCCGCCGCAACGCGCGGCTTGGTAATCGACTAGTTATTGATAATTTGATACAATTTCTTTTCTATATTTTTGGAATTTTGTTTTGGATTATATAGAGTTGTTACAAATTTTAACACATAATTGATCATTTTATACATTAAAGATGACCATATATGCCAAAATAAGCTTGAATTAGGACAAACAGTTCGTTGATAGCAATTTTTTGATTGTTAACATCTAGAAAAAGTTGAACTTTATATAGCGTAAATTGTTTCCGCTGACACAACAAGATTGTCGGATATATTTTCTTGTGGTATTTATTGTTTCTATTTCTTTCTCTAGAAAAAACATGGTAGAGAGGGATTTTTTTGGATTAAGGGGAAAAAACAACAAATCTAGACGACTTTAGAAAGGTAATATACGTCTATAATCATAGACATAAAAATATACATCTATTGTAGTACAAATATTTTAAAACTTCTCCTATTTAAATTATTCGTAATTTTTGAAAAATCTTACAAATTAGAACACTTGATCCACTTTTTAAGGTACTATATAGTATATACAACATGAAATTATGATGTTACGCTCATTTTAAGAAGATATTTTGATCAACATGAAACTTATTCGTGATTCTTGTAGCTACACACATCTTTTTGTTTCTTATGATATTTGGGTGTAATCTATTCTTTTATGACTAGATTAGTGATTTATCTATCTAGAGTCGGTGTTTTAATCGAACATCTTTTGCCTAGGCATCCATATTTGTATAATATAGATAGACTATGAAACTTAGGATTAATGCAACCAGCAAAATATTGTGAGGTCAACTTATTCATGCCAAAAGTATCAATATTATATTAAGTTGTACTAGTGTGAATGTCCGCGCGTTGCTGCGGGTGCTCATTTTAACCGACTCATTCATACGAAAATAGTCAAAGTCACCACCTATACATTCTCTTTAAACCATAGTTGGTTATAATATTGGTTATAATATGTTTTGACTGATTACACGGAATCTTTTCACCTTTACCTTCTAAAATAAAAAAGGTGATACCTACGTACAACTGAGCAATACTGAGATACCATTACAACATTGGAGACAAATTTAGTTTGTTGTTTTAACCTTTTTGTATTAGATTATCACATTGAAGCTTATAAAAAGAAAAAGAGATATCAAGGATGCATTCCTACTGTAAACTTCATAAGGAGTAAGAATCCAGATCCTCCTGTGACTACACTCTCTAAAGTCATGATCAAGTTGACAAATAGTTTCTACACAATTATGACTGACAATGATATTCAAACCTAATTATAAACCAAACAACTTACAAAAGACTAATTAATCATCAAATTCAATATGTAAGTGTGTTAATATGTCAAAATAATTAAATAAAAAATCCATAAAACCAATAAGACTGAGGGGGCCTTTTGGTAATAGAACAAGGGAGGAATCTCCTTTCCGGTGTCTAGCCTTTAGCATCACATGAAATCTACCTTCAACGAATCAAGTGGTTTAGATCAGAAGGTAGAGATATAGGGATTTTACAGTGTAGAAACATAAACATGATAAAAGCTAAATACCAACCATTAAAAATTTGACTCATATAAAAATTACAAAATGCGGATAAAAGTACTTAAAATTTCATTACCTCAAGTGCAGAATTCATAATCTATGTAGTGCTACTTCAAATATCAAATCTTTTAAATGTGTTGTGACAACCCGGAAAAATTCGTGATTTATTTCGTGTAGTATTTATAGGATTTCTTTTTATTTTATTATTATTATTATTAATTTAATAATAATATTGATAATAAAAATAATAATAACAATAATAATAATAATAATATTGTTAATAGTAATAATAATGACAATAATAATAATAAATAATAATATTAATAGTGAAGTCCAGGGGGTTAATCTGCCAATTTTGAAACTTATTTTAAAAGGTTTCAGCATGAAATAATAAGATTTGGAAAGTGGAGGGACCAAAGGTGTAAATTGTTTAAACCACACCCACCCCCACCGTCGACCTTCTTTCCCCCTCTCCGGTCGCCGCCGGCCACGACTCCGGCGAAACCCAAATGCTCAAATTAACGCGGTTTGACTCGATTGAAACCTCCCGACACATTAGAGTGGATGATTCGAACCTGTTCCCCCTCTTAATTCGAATAATGGAGTTACCTACCCACTAAACCCACTTTCGACCGAAAGTTTGGCCGACCACCCACTTAATCGAGCACTAAACTAAACAATAATCAAAAGTAATGAAACACTAGCAATCGTTTGACTATTTAAAACATTCCTTCGAGTTCAATTGTACTTGGAAAACACAGAAATCACACCATTGATCAAAACCTCTGTGTCGACCTGCAACCTTGTCGAATCCAACATCCGAGTGATTTACACCCAAATTGACATAGGGCTTTGCATCAAGAACACGACAAGAAGCTAACCTCAAGGTTAATTGAATTATTATCAACGTTTGAACCTCGAACCAACTCTATCTCAGTCGCGGCTTGTTCTTCGTATTGATTCACTTCGAATCATGATCATTCAGGTAATTGAATACACCTAAATGCTCGTTTTTACATGGGATTAAAAGCCCCATGATTCCAGTCGTTCACGAGGTCAAATTGAACTTCGATTTGGATCAAAGATTGTTAGGGTTTATATGATTTGGGGGTATTCGGCTGGGGTGTGTTAAAAGGAATTGGGACCGAGTTCTAGTGCGGCTGAGGCCTTTGGTTCACTGGTTCCCGGTCCAATTCCAATCCTAGGGGTCACGGGTTCGAACCCTGCCCCCAACATTTATTTTTTAAAGCCTTTTTGAACCTTTTAAAAAATACAGAAAAATTACTAAAAATTATAAATAGTTTTTATAAACTTTGTTTATTTTAGAAGTTATCTAATTATTTTCTGGAAATTTATTTCTTTAAATACCTTATTTATTTATTTATTTATATGATTATTACAAATGTTATAAATGGTTACTTTATAAAATGGATTTTTAAATAATAATTTAAATCATCAAGTTATTAATGGAGATTATATTATTTTAATTATGGATTTATTATGATAAATGAAGGAATTATATTTAATAAATTTCACAAATTATTTACAAATACGAATATTATCATTATAATTATGATCATGCCATTATTATTATTAATATCAATATTGGTAATATTATTAATACATAGGGTTGTTAGTATATCAAATCGTGTACGTCAAACCAAACCGACCCGAATCCGACCAAATGTAATTATTCGCGTTGAGCACATTTTAAAAACTTAATTACAATTAATAATAGGTGTTGATCGTGTTTGGTCGTGCATTATTCGTTGAAGCTTCCGTTCATTTTATTACATTAATTCAAGGTGAGTTTACAGCCCCACTTTTTACTTATATACTCTTTTGGGGGAGAGAAACATGCTGTTTTCATAAACGTTACATTACATTGGATTTTTGTAATACTGCATATACTTGATACTATGGTGTATACTTGCCCAACGGACCGTTAATATGGACTTAGCGAGGTAATTGTTAGTAGTACTACTGGGATTGACATACCCCACCAGGGCTAGTCGCGCTAGCACAACGTTCGTCAAACGGGTGAACGGTTAGCCTAATTACAAGTGTTGTGGTGTGTGATCCACATCCGGGCCTATTTTATTATTTGATTACATGTCAGCTCGGCCGCGATTTCATACACATAGTGATCATTATGGACTAGCTACCCATTATATGCTTTAATTACAAATCCGGGAATTTCATTATACTTGACGGATTACTAAATCCGGGAATTTCATTATACTTATCGGATTAATAAATCCGGGGATTTCATTATACTTATCGGATAAATAAATCCGGGGATTTCATTATACTTATCGGATTAATAAATCCGGGGATTTCATTATACTTATCGGATTAATAAATCCGGGGATTTCATTATACTTATCGGATTACATAATCCGGGATTTCATTACAGATACTTATCGGATTACATAATCCGGGGATTTCATTACTGATACTTATCGGATTACATAATCCGGGGATTTCATTACTGATACTTATCGGATTACATGATCCGGGGATTTCATTACTGATACTTACTGTTTTCTGATAAACCTGTGAACTCACCAGTCTTGTACTGAGATTTTTACATGTTTTCTCTCAGGACATTGATGTGGCACGTCTAGGAGCACAGCATCCACTGCATGTCATTCCGCGTTCATCTCAAACTGTTTTCAAGATTTTATTCGCATTTACTTTACATAAATTGGATTGCACGCGTGATTGCGTGTTCCAAAACTATTGTTAAATGTTTTCCTGTTTTCGCTTCCGCACTACTTAAATATATTTGGTTTGTTTCATTAAAATTAAGCAACTTATATGATTTGTAATTACCGAGTCGTTTGGTGTAACTGATGCTTATCTGAGATCCTGGTTGTGTCACACGTCTGATGGTAAAACCCCGTACGTGGAAAATGAGGGTGTGACAGATTGGTATCAGAGCATTAGTTATAGCGAACTAAAATGAACTTTGCATCTCATCTGCATCGCATTTAGACTATAGCTGGATTTGCATTAGTTACACACATAGATTACTAAGTTATGCCTACTAAACTGGTTGCCTGAAAACTTTTGCTTTAACATATCCCTGTGCTGTGAGTCACGGGAGGGTTTGTGTGCATTTGATATCACCTAAATGTTCTTCATGATTTGTGTGACACATAGACACCTGTATTCTGGATTTCCTGGCAAAAGGCCTTCGGGCTAAGGCAAGCATATCGCATAAATCTCATTGCGAGACCTGGTATGCTTACCTGGGGATTTCTGGGATGAGTGATAAACTATGGTCAATACACAGGTCTCTAAGGCAAATGGGTCAAATTACCTTGGCGTGTCAATGATTCCCAAAACTTTACTGATCCTTTCGTATACTGTGATTAATCAACCCCGATATAATACATACATACTTGGTACTTCTATCATTGATGACCACTATACTTGACAAGATATGTTAGCCTAATAGGAGGAACCGGGGTGATCATGCAAAGCAACTTACCATTACGGGTGTACACGTAATTGTAATCTGTCGTGCATGCTAAGTCCGGTGAGTCTGGTCGGGTGGTAACATTGTAGTCAGTATAAGTCATCATTCCTACACCTTGAGCAAGAAAGTCTCGGTCTTCATAGAACATAGCCACTAACTATCTATCAGTTCTACTTGTAGGAATGCTCACCCTTACCTGAATTTGGACGAAATTCAAACCATGACATTTGTGTTAATCCCATGGATTCGGACTGATTCTCTAGCTTGTCTATTTCTTTAAATCCTTGAATTTCTCTTCCTTTTCATTTCAAGACAAAGGGTCTATTGTCATACGACTGATAGCTTTTGATATTTGGTAATTTAAAGAATGTCTGGAAGAGGACGTGGACGCGGGAGAAGTAACGATCATGAGTATTACAAGTTTTCTATTCTATACCCTAGGGTGCTCGGATCATAATTCTAGTAAGTCCTTGTTAAGGGTAATAAAATATTACTAACACTTGCTATTACTTAAGTCATGTCCTACTTAGAGCCTTCATGATACTTCCAATCATGACATTAATTTTATCTTCTAAGAGACATTCCTCCGCTTAGCATTTCAGTAACTAAGGAACCGATTGAATACTTTAAGTGCATTATTGGTTATGATTACATAGCCTGCCTTACAAACTATCTATGGTATACTTATTTAAGAACATTGTGGGCATTATATCACATATTAGTACTTTGAGAAGACCCTCGATAATCACACCCTATCATTATTTGTTTGACTTATATTTTGTTTGGATTAATAAGGGCTTTATAAGAACTCTCTTAAGGACTTATGTTGTTAACCCAACTTTTATTCCATACGTCTGTCGATGTCGCATTTGCTATATGCACCCTTATTCACAACTTGTTGGATTGAGTCTTGAAAGACAAAACGCTGGCTAATACGACATCAGTAGACAAGAGATGCGACATACTCTAATAATACTACTTCATCGGATTTTAGATTATTGTACATAGATTCCTTCGATCGCTCCTTGATCAAGTGAATTCCTTCTCAATCGTTTCCTTTGTACAACTCCGGTTAATTAACTCTTCGTTAATAACCATATCTTTGATACTCAAATCATGGATAACACTCTGTACTTGACAAGATTATCGGGAATTAAACAATTTGACTGTTAAGAACCGATACCCCCTTCCCAGGATAGACGATCTCTTCGATCAGTTGCAGAGATCAATGTACTCCTTAAAGATCGATCTTCGATCGGGCTATCATCAATTGAGGGTCGTAAAGATGACATACTGAAAATATTGTTTAGAACTCGATATGAACACTATGAGTTCTTGGTCATGCCGTTCGGGTTGACCAACGCACCAGCTGTCTTCATGGATTTGATGAATCAAGTATGCCACATGTTCACTACAGGGCAAGGCACTAACCTGTTGGAACACCCAGGTTCATGCTAAGTTAAGATAAGTCCAAACAGGATAAGTCCAATTGATGAAAATGACTTAAGATAAGTTCAAAGCCTTGGTGATTGAGTACTATTACCTAAGGAATAAAATGCAAAAGTTAGAATGGTAATTCTAAAATCGTGCAATAGTAGTGTTAGGTCGTGCTCTTTATACTAACGAACTCCCTGAATGACAAAACTGATGTCATACCTTATGACATTAGACCAAATAGAATTAGGAAGGACACTGGGAAAATCTAGTGAGTAGTAGGAAGAAGTTGGAGGGTCGAACAAGCAATCTAGCGGTAAGGTAGACAAGAATGCCAATGTTGTGAACCTAGCTATGTTGGTTAATACGATTAAGCTAACATGCGCTAAACGGGGACATTAAGAAGGTTGGAGTTTCGACCATTACCATAAGTGTGCCCTAGGTCGATTAGGACCCCAGGACAAGTTAGAAACAATCAGAATTAGGAAATGGCTATAGCTAGGAAGTAAGAACAGTTAAATTATGGTAATAAAGTCATATAAATCAAGGTAATACATCACGCGGACATACATTTATGACTGAAGCAAGCCACATTCGACAAGACTAAATGTTGTTACATGTACGTACCAACAGAAGCGAAGTGTATCAAACAAGACTTGACCGGATAAGAAACGAAGTGTATCAACAGAAGCTAGAAGTGGCCTGTATCGCAGATAAAATACAAGAGGGAAGATTAAGATGGTTTGGACATGTCAAGAGGAGACCAATGGCGGCACCAGTTAGAGCAGTAGAGAACATCATCTTAGAGGGTAGGAGGAGTAGAGGAAGACCTAGATTGACTTGGGATGAGGTAATTAGGCGAGATATGATACACATGCACCTCTCTGAGCACATGATCGAGGATAGGACTGGGTGGAGGCGTAGAATTAAAATTAAGAACTTCTAAGGTGACCTATAGGCAGGAAGGGTATTTGAAGTCTGGTTGCGGGGCCTGATGTATAAGTAGCCTATATCTGCCCTTTATAGGTGATTCTACATGCACCTAGGATATATGTATGCTATGTGTTGTATGATTTATTGTGTACTATAGGCTATGTGTTGTATGATTTATTGTATGATGTCCTGCTATCGATATGGCTTTTTGTATACTGTATGCTATGTGTTGTATGATTTATTGTATGTTGTCTTGCTACCAGTATGGCTTTTGCCATCGAGTCGGGGGTCTCATTGGAAGCGGTCTCTCTACCTAACAAGATAGAGGAAAGACTCGCCTACACCTACCCTCCCTAGACCCTGCTCTTGAGTGGGATATACTGGGTTTGTTTGTTTGTTTGTTTGTTTGTTTGTTATGGTCTTCTCAGTCCAATTCCATTATCAGGATCGAGACAACCTGAATCAGGTTATATCTGTTTATCAGATAGGAAAACTTCAATTTCGTGTGATTACCTCTGTTAATCGTTTTTATTTTCGCCAACAGTGCTTTCTTATGATCAATTGAGGTATGGCATTTGTTTTACCGGCCAAAGTTTGATATACTTACTTTCTTAGATCACATTAACATCATAGTCTTCTCATTAATAGGTGACGATTTTGACTCGTATACATATGAATAGATAATGAATACATTGTCTAAAAAAGAAACGAGTCAAACAATTTTTTATAATTGATAATAGTCAAATATTGTAGCTAAAACTATGTAACTTGAATGCCTTATTAGGCATATAATTTCAAAGATATTTGCAAATAAACTGAATTAACTTTAAGCTTATTTATCTATAACTATAATTTTATAAATCTAACAAAACACACACACACACACACACACACATATATATATATATATACATAAATATATATATATATATATATATATATATATATATATATATTCTGGTTATTTTTCTAATAATTTTATATGCAATTTTATTTAATTATAACTATGTATTTATTGTATAAAATAAATTACAATATATATTTAAGGAATTTAGAAAATGAATCTTTCGTAGTCTTTTCATTTTAATATGTGAGTCATTCATAAATGTATTTCATGCCTTCTTGTTTAACAAATTGCATCTTCTTAGACTATGAATTACAATATAAAGCATACCTCATCATCTGCACTTCTTAGTCTGCCTCAGATAAAGATGTTATCCTCTTGGAATTTTTCAAATTGTTTTCTCTGGTTCAACCAATATTGTTGTACAAATGGCCTACAGAGTTAAATAAATGCATTTGCAAAAATATAAACACACAAATTGTATCAACATTCTTAATGCATATATAATAGAGCTGCAAAAGGTTAGGGAGAAGATAACGTAAGGATTACAGTGATTTAACTGGTGTTTGGATAGCGACTCTGAATAATCAGATTTTGACAATCAGCTATAATTAATCAAGTTGTAGGATATAGTTTTTGGATGAGCTTTGTCGTTTAATCCTGAATAATTTGGCTATAAATAAAATGGTCAAAAAAGACATTTTTGTGAGAACAGGAGATACATATTGTAAGATAAGAGTAAAAAGTCAAGTAACCATGTAATTTATGGACAATAACTTGTTTTGCTGCTGCAGCTAGTATGAAACCAATTATCTAAACATTAAAAGTTGGTTAAAAATATATCTCAATTCAAGCTATAACCTCTAAAGTAAATCTAGTGCCTTGTGCTAATCAAGGGTTTTTGAGTCACCTCTAGCTTGGGTTCCAGCCATGGCCTCACTATAAATATTGAGTCTGTTTTGATGAAATAATTTTTTTGGCTATTCATAAAAGATCAAGTAAGTGATTAAAGAATAAAGAAATACAGAAACATTACTTTCATTGATAACTATTATATCGTATACAATTTTTGTTGTGAGTAGTTGCGCTTACAGTGTTCCCGGTAAACAAAGGTGCATCAGAAGGCTGAAGACAGAACTTGTAAGCATTGTCACTCTCAACCTACAATTGGCCAA
Organism: Flaveria linearis; assembly: GCA_024085815.1. Taxonomy (NCBI): domain Eukaryota; kingdom Viridiplantae; phylum Streptophyta; class Magnoliopsida; order Asterales; family Asteraceae; genus Flaveria; species Flaveria linearis. Next base: position 84,843,831 of record CM044007.1, read on the forward strand.
GTTATGAACTTCTTCGGTGCAAGAAATCATATTAGAAGTGGCAAAATGGGTGGGTTGAGTCATTTTTTCTTGCAACTATATTAATTTTAATAATATAATATGTTTATTTTTAATACCTTGGTGTAGAAGGTTTTATGTATAAAAATACACTTATCTGTTACACCAGCTCGACTGTTTCTAATTTAGCTATATTTTTTTTACCTGTTGACCAGTTAGATATCAAACATAATCTAAATTGACCCACCCATTCATAATAAATGGGTTGAAAAGCGAAAGAAAAAATTAACATACAAATGAGCACCTACAAAGTTGCCAACCAAGTCAAAGGATCAATATCAGGGGAGATCCTAATTATGCTGCTACATGCAAGCACAACCTATAAAAACCCAAAGCATATAAAATTCCTTGATAAGGAGTGAGTTGTTTTTATTTATCATTTGCAATACTCTATCAACACCAATCTCCCATATTTTCTTACTAGGAACATTATAACTGCTGAGAATGGATTTATTAGGAATCTCTTTTTGTAACTTCACAATACTGGACGAAACGTGCGCAAAAAACAAAACTATGCATGTTTTAATCACTTATTTACTTATTTATCATTTGATAGATTAGTAGTACTTGAACCAAAATAAATTACAATCAACATTTGCAATATCTCCATTCTTTTCAAATTTCTTCACAGCCCAATGAACACCCACTAAAGATACCTACTGAAAATCAAAATAGACTGCTCGTGTTGTTTGTGAGTTTTTAAAACGAAACCCTAATTTTTGAATTAAAGGACCAACAAATGACAATAAAAATTGCTATGCGACTATCAAACCTTTAATTTTGCAAAATCCATGTCGTAAGCCACATCACTTCACATCCATGGCAAATGAGTAAAGATTCTTCTCAAGAGGTTCAACCAGATCACACGAACTGCACAATCAAGCAGATTCAACTCAAATTAATGTCAAAACGACCAATCAACAAACATTAAAAACAATAAATCATTTCAAATTATTATAAATTTCAAACAAATATGAGGAAGAAGAAGTCAACTGAAGCAACCTAACTCATCAATTGCCTTGATAGCCTTCAATCGTGCGGTTGCCACCGGTATTTGAGATACAATCGGTCGGGTCAGCCATTGTTGACGCAGTTGAACTCCTTCTCCAGGAAGGGGCATGTGGATTCGATGTACAGCGGATACGATCAATCGAACACCCAATTTCCTTGAAACAAATTGCATCCAGTTATCGCTGATCGACCAACATTAATGGCGATTGAATGGTGATGATGATGGATAATTTGGTTAAATGGGTGTTTATGTTCAGATCCATCTTCACCACCACCACCGTCGTCATCGTCGGAGCTCCCGGTGGAAAGGATTGCCCTCGAATCTGAACCACATATATAATTGATATGGTTATAGATGTAGTCGTAGGTATTGCAAAGCTTGCATTGAAAAGATATAATTGGGAAGATGGGTAACGTCCGAGGTGAACGGACGGAGGTGAACGTACGGAGGTGAACGGCCGGAGGTGAACAACAAGAGGACATCAAGAGCCGGAGGTGAACAGTCGGGGGAGGCAAAGTCGAAGGTGAAAGAGGCGTAGTTGAACGGGCGCGTCTTACGAAATGTGATGCATTATATAGCAATAGAGATATACATAAAACTATATAACTAAACACGACCCAAGCAACATGTGTTAGTGTTGTTGAGAATTTGATTCAAATCAGAGAGTAGTGAAGAACACGTTCAGATTGAAATTATTTGGGGTTCAATTAAAATTTTCAATTGAATAAAACTCAGAAATTTAGGAACAATATATGAATCGATTGGAGTTTCTTAAACTAGAAATCAAAAGAAGAAGTGTCAATCATATTTCAAAATCGTATTTTTATAGGGATGAGATTAACTGCCGAAGGCAGATTTCATGTTTAAAAACGCTCCCTTCAAAATCGGCTACGCTCTTTCAGATTCAATCGTTAGCATGGTTCCATCTGAAAGTAAATGAGGAGTTGACACATATAACAAGCTTTATCATAGCCAGCTTGTGAAAGGAGGTGAACAGGCTAACGTGAGAGGACGACTAAAGCTCGGGTTAAGTCGGGACACGTGTCGTTACATGTCCAATTTCATATGGGACCAACCAATAATTAAACCGGGTAGGAAGCGGTCATTTTAGCCAAAAATGATGTATTTAACAGCCACCTATTGATTGAAAGTAAATAAAAAAATTTACTAAAAGTCAATTGTTCAATTTGATCTTTTAAGTCGGTGAAGCCGTGAAACCTCGACCTTTTTATAATAATTCACAACTTAATAAATGGACCTTTGTTTTTGTTTTCTTAACATGGGCTTCATTTCAGTGAGCATAGGCCCAACTTATAGTCACTAACTCGGTAACTCAGTGAGTCCGATGCAGTAAACCAAATTAGGGGATCACTGGCTCACCTACGGTTGAGCTGCCGTCGTGTCGCTACCAAAGGTCCGCCGTGACGCGGCGGAGCACCGTACTCGTGTAGTCCGTTATCATTCTCACAAGCAGAAATGTGGCGGAGCATCGTTTTTTCCGGTAAACTCTGTTAAAATTTCAACTTGATATTGTGATTAACAGTCTCCAATCATCGAAACAATGTTACATTCAGTTTAATGCCGTACGAAGCGGTAGAAAGTAGATAATCACAAAATCACGATGCGTTTTTGTCTAATCAAGTAGTAATTAGGCGAAATGATGTTTTATGTTTGATGAATAATGAATCTATCGTTACGAGTGATAGCTTGTTGATTGCAGGAAAATGAGAATTCTGATCAGAGTATATCAGGTATTGTAATTAGCTATGAAACTAGTGGATTTGTGGTTTACTGTAAGCTGTTTTACTCTCTGTGATTTGTTAACTACTGAAGTACTGAGAAGTTATTTTTTAATGAAAATTTGAATTTGGATTTGTTGTTTGCTTGAAGAGGATGATGATTTGGATGAAGATTTGCTAGAGGATCACGTCTCACTGGGCAATCCGGTTAAGGTTAATATTCTTCTGTATGTGATTATATGTTCATAGTGGTTGATATTGCTTGAAGAGGATGATGATCTGGGTTGTAGGTTTAACTGTTTTAAACACATATGGTATGATTTTAGATAATACAAGATAGGTTAATGTTACGACTAAGCCTGTATGAAGATAGGTTGTCTTCATGTTGAGTTATATGAAGATCCTTGTGGATTCATAATTGAAATTGCATTTGGTTAACTAGAACTCTCCTTGAAAGATACACAAAACCATACATGTAAATTCCATGGTTTGGTACAACTATGGAAATCTTTGAGTCGTTTGAGATTCTACTTCTATGATTTGACTGCATATTAGTTTGTTATACATTATCACCCATGATTGCCAAAAATGTCAACAGTTTATGGTCATGCATGCCCACATGTTTGAGCTTTATCTCATCTTGCATTGTAAGGAAGGAAGTCTGTTTCTTCATATAACCGTCTGTGTGACAATGGTGCGACAGTGCCTAATTATTTTGTCATATGAGCTCATTATATGTGTTATTGGACAGGGTGAAGTACAAATTCTTTCTCAACTTGATAGGCTTAGAGGTACTGTTTATTCAATCTTTATTTCACTCTTCATTGCAATTTTTATAAATTGTCACTTGAAATTATCCATTAAATGTGCTTCAAAGTACTATGCTGTGTTTTGGTGCAGATGCTAATGAAGTCATTCATGAAAGAAATCAATCTAGTTTACTTCAGAAGGTATGTTTGCCAAAAATAGATTAGCATTTCCTAGTGTAGTTATAAGATCAGCTTCTAAACAGAGCTAATATGCAATTTGGCACATTAAAAGAGCATATTGAATCATTGAAGGAAAAAAAAGTTTTATGGACTATAGAACATTATTATAGTCTCTTGAAGTGGGACAATAGTGGTTTAGTGTATTTTTCAATTGACATTTGTGGAATTGCTACAACTTTGTATTTAGTTAGAGCTGATAGTTTTGACCCATTTACTTAGAACGGGTCCTTTCGAATATGTATTTATCTAAAAGGAAATCGGCTGAATGGGTTGAAAGGCTCGTAATGCCTTTTTGTTTTGTGTATATGACTTACTAAATAGCTTTATTCGAAATGATAGATTATATTGTCTTAATATTTTTTGTAATCACATTTAACTTGCAAACCATTTATGACGTTTAAACAAATAGTTTTTATAGCCTAGTCAACCCGAAGTCCCGAACCCATTTTGACCCGTTATCCACCCTGGACAATTTTCCACCTCTAATGTTACCTAGTTTCATTGTGTACAAAAGGTTTCATCTATCACAATCTCACCTCTTTGTAACCAGAGACAAATCAATACCTGTGTTGAAGATGATGTTGAATTCCCAAATTTTGCCAACATGGATGAAATCGCATACACCTCAGGGAAAGCTTCTGCATATGACTCGGATGAAGAAATGCTCTCTAAAAATAAGGTACACCATTAATGTGGCTTTTGATCTGAAATGAGGAAGCATGATGGGTATGGTTTTGAATTTTGATAGCATAGTAAATGGGCATCGATTTCTAAACCAAAACTTTTAGGGTGGGTATGGAAGATTCCCAATTTCATTGGTATCAACCCCCATATCTTTTATGCAAACATATCCAGAGACTTTCAAATCCTTGCACCCAAACTAACATCCCTGAAAGTGTTAACTTTGTGATTTTAAGGTTACAGGGAATTGCATGCAATTGAGTAAATGCTTCACATCTGAGGCTGATAACCACCAGAAAATGAATCCTTTTAGTTCTGAAGAAAATAGAAAAGGAGTTTGCACTTGGCTTGCAGAAAATGCAGAAGCAGATGCATTATTTACTTTGAATGATAACTCTGATTGTGCTTCATTCCATTCTTTATCTTCCAAACTAAAGAAGTCATTGAAAGGTAATTGCGTAAATGAATGATTCATATCTATGGATGTGTGTATCTTGTTTCATCGGTACTTGAGGTGGCAATTTTTAACCATATACTTATGAACGGATTGATTTGGGTTGCGCCTTTTCTCAAACCGCTCAAGTCGGCTAGTAATTTTTTAGCTAAAAGGAGAACATGTCAAATGTGGGATCTGTTCCAATTTGATTTCTATCCAATCTGCATAACATGCCATCTTTGCCTCCTGACAAACTCCTTTCTTTTTCTGTTTCTTATATTCCTGATCGAGCATCAGAACGATAAAGCTAGTCCACTTATTGATGTTGGAAAAATTCCCTTCAATCTGAAGATAATTGCATCTCATTGCTAAAAGTTAGTTACAATTTCTTATTATGCTTAATCATTTGCTTTCAGGTGGCCAAGGCAAAGCCAAACATAAGTTTTCTATTCGGACACAGACACACAATGACAATTTATTTAAAGATTCAGGTCATGCATTTGAAAGCCACACATCAAATGAGGTCAGTCCATCATGTGATGTAACTGAATCCAATTTTATACAAAAATCAAGTGGTCATCCCAATTTCTTGAAGTTTTCCAGGGAAAAGAGATGGATGGGATGACAAATTATATGATGCCAGCTGGATTTCCAGTTACAAATACTCATTCCATGACTTCAATGGCAGAGCTCCTTTTACGGGTTCAAGACGAGCATGATCTGCCAGAAGGAAGTACCTTGAATGTAGCTCATGTAAGCATATATTATTTAATTACTCTCTAGCTTTACAAAGAGCTGTCAATTTCGACCTGTATATTTATGAACAGGTCGGTTTGAGTTATGTTTTTATCTCAAACGGGATAAATAAATAATTTAGCTAAAAACGGATCAAATGTGTCAAATGGTTTGATAGTCGTGTTTTTTTATCGCATACAACCCCTTAAATCATTTTATTCATAAGTTCGTATAATTATTGTAATATATTTGTTTTAGTAATAATAGATAACCTAGTAACTATTTTTAAAAATTATTGTGGATGAACCCTAACTGAACTTTACTAAAAATCTGCCGTTCTCAAGCTGAACCCATTTTCTCCGTTGCCTGACCCGTCCTCCCCGCCCAGTTCGCAACCTGTAACTTTATATATGACACTTGTATATGATATCTTATCTCCTGCAGGACAATAAACAGAAGGCCAGTCATTATCAATGGGTCATAGTGACATAGATGATGATCCTGATTGTTTGGGCAGTGATTCATCAGAAGAAAACGAGGTTTGTAAGTTTATGCTGCTTTATCATTTTAGTTTCTTAAGAGGTGGAAATTTTACCCCATGTACTTACTAATCGGTCGATCTAGGCCGTGTTATTTCAAACAAGCCAGTTAAAGATAATTAGCTAACAGAGGAATGGTGAGAAATGCATACAATTTTGTAGATCCTTTTCTCTTTTAGATTTAGATTATTATGCTACTCATTATATAATATAAAAAACAAATTCTACATAAAATTTGACACAGGTAAACTCAACCACATCTAACATGTTTCCACTCTTACTAATTTGAAAAATGGTCTGTTTTGACGTGTTACCAAACCAGCCCATTTTGCCATCTCTAGTTGTTTTCATCACAACAGTCTACCATCCAGTGGATTGTTAATGTTTTGCTTTGCTACTAGTATAACCATCAAATTCAAGAGCTTAGCATGCCAGAATCCAAACAGAAGACTATAGCTGATCAGTTTCATGAAGCCTTAGGTGCTGCTTCTACAAATGAAGATGGGTCCATGTATGCAGTTCCTCAACATACAGGGTGGGTGATATTAATTTGAATTCCCTGTTGTTTTAAACATTTCTATTGTTTATGCGGTATTAATTAAATATTTTGTGCTTGTCTTACAATGCCAAAATTATAGTTTTGGTTTATTTGGAAAGTTGCAGCGAGTAATACAGAGTGACAAGGAAAAAGATTCCATCTTTTTAAACAAGTTACAAAAAGAAGGTACTTTAAAGCATGCAACCTTATTGCATTGAGATTATATAGGTGAAAAAAAAAAGATTGTGCACATAATTTAAGTAGCAAACACACTCTTTTACTTGGTATGTGACATTCAATGATCAAATCAGGCCATCATTTTTGTTGCAGCACATATGAAATTGATTTTTGTTTAAATAATCAGTTGTTTATCCATACATTTGGAAAGTGATAAACTTGGGTTCTTTCTGATATCAGATGAAGCAAGTTGTCTGGATGTGAAGATACTGTCAAAGACTCTTGAAGGAAGGCTGACTGTTTGTTTATGCTCTACCATCAAAAGTGACGAGGTCTGTTAAACTGACTTTGATATATGCATGTAGCAAGATTTGCTGGTTTGCCATGTAGTAACGATTGAACGTGTTTGAGTTCAACGGGTCATTTTACAACTTTTGAAACTGGATGGCTCGGGTTGTTTTTTAAACACGTTTTGTTCCCTTTAAAAAGTTCTATAAATTAACTAATGTGTTAATTATGATTAATAAAACAACATTGAGTAGAGGTCGGATCAACCCAGAAAATTCTTCCTAACTATTTAATGTGTTGAATATGATTATATTATCATATAAATATATGATAATCATCTAATATATTTTTATAAAGCAGTTTATAAGGTTGTATGCGGTTGAACTGCACTACCTGTAGTCCTGTACGGCTCAATCTGTTTCTTTTGAGCTAATTTTCTTAATTTTACTCGTTTAACCAGTTCCAAATAATATATATCCCAAATCAAGTCATCACCCATATACCCATAAACACCATTATTTCGTCTGATCAAAGAATTATTGTGTGTTCTGCAGAGTTCAACAAGTAGAGATGACACTCTAAACATTATAGAAAGGAAGAATATGACGATCATCTTTAACTCAAGAATATGCTGTGATGTAGAGCTTGATGTTGGAGCGCTGGTTCGAATTCACCCTCCCTGGTATGTTCAGTAGGAAAATAAGTTGAAAGGGGTTGGGTCTGTTTAGTTTACCCACCAACACATTGTTTTCCATTTGTTCCATTCCGTTTACAGAACAATAAATTAGCAAAGTACTATTACAGGCCAATTAGTTTTCATTTATTGTTTTCTAAACGAAATTGAACAAATGGAAGACTTTCAACCCGTCAAATGTACAAGACACCCAAATCGACCCATTCCTAAATAAACGGGTTGAAATTGCCACCTCTACTAAATCATAGTACCTTATGTATGTAGTTCGAGTTCTTTCATAACTTTGGTTTTTTATAAATATTTTTTGCTTAATTTTTCGTTCAGGAAAGAAGTAAACATAAAGGGGAACGATAAGAGCGCGATTTTATCTACCTATTTTTCAGATTTGAGCAACACACAGAACAAGTAGAATTAGTTATCATGTTATTGTTGTATTCCTAGTCTTCTTTAAAATCAGGGTTTGATAGGCCACTAATTCTTAATCAAAAATTAAATTTGCATACGGGAGCCTACTATAAGTTGTATAAATGTATGCGTTGAATAAATGGGTGAAACTGGTTATGTTAAAAGGGGTCTGTTGACACACAAATACTGTATTTAGGAAGCAAGATAGGAGTCACATTTTTTCTTTTTCTGGAACAAGATAGAAACAAATAAACATACCCAGTATGTCCTCCTGAGAGTAGGGTCTGAGAGGGATAGGTGGTGGCCAGTCTTTCCTCTATCTTGGGAGACAGAGAGACCGCTTCCAAAGAGACCCCCGGTTCGACAACGATAACAACCAAATTATATTACATATATCACATAAGCATACATGACAAAAGAGTTTTGTATATGTATATGCATGTCCATAAACAAAATAACCAGATTATATTGCATATATCACACACATCACATAAGCAATAGCATACTCAAAACAATCAAAATGATAATGCAAATCTCACATAAGCAATTAAGCAGAAGTCATAAAATCAAACACAACAGCATTGAAACATGTTAGCGTGAGATAAACTTTGCTATGATACTAGGCAAGAAGTTTTTTCTGGAACAAGATACAAGTCATAAAATGAACATAAGACAAGGTACAAGTCAGAGATGCAACATATAGATGACAAGGTACAAGTCAGAGATGCAGCTTAAATGGAGTGAAGCCAAAGCAACTTGATTCTTTTTTCGTGTTACGTGTACTCCAATTAGCGAATATTATCTCTACACGAAAAGTTGATTTGATCCCTCTTCTGTTTTCTAAGTCAACTTTTGACCCTTACATTTTCATTGTACTAGTCGGGTGAGATGAGCATTTTTTATCAAGTACTAGTACCGATCAAACACTAGTAGTATGGTACTGGTACTCGTTTTTTCATGGTTGGTGTCAGTACCCTATGGTTTCAATATTCTTTAGTATTTTAATATTGGTACTAACTCGCAGGGCCGACCCATTAGTGTTGTTGGATCAAGTTAGGGCCTGGGGCCTCCTAAAAATTAGGGTCCCCATTTTTTGTAAACTATTTTAATATATGTATATGTATTTTGGGCTAGACAGTACACACCACGAATAGATTATCTTGATTGGGCCTCAGAAATTGAATCCGTAAATACAAAAATTCAAAGGGGCTAAGGTGACAACGTAAGTCTTGCTGTCTTCTAGGCGAGTTCTAGAGTAGGGGACGAGAGTTGCTTAAACGATGGCGAAGATTACGAACAGTCACCTTATCGCCTTGTTCTATCGCCATAGATTACTTCCAGACTTATAGTCGGCTGCTTACTATTAGCGACGAAATCGTCATTGTTTAGTTTTATCGAATTCAAATTGGCTTTGAAATCATTGTTTAATCGATTTATAGGTCCTTCATCTTTTTTCATTTGATTTCCAGTTCATTTTTCAACACAAATATGTATCACAAGTTCATAACATATCGATAGAATCCATAGAAAGTGTTCCCTGTTTGTCTTTTCCTTAAGGCTCCATTAGCAATTGGTTTTGTTTAATGATTTCATCAGAGGTGATAAAAGGTTAGTGTTTCAATTTCTTATCTCATTATTTCAATGATTTTGCTATTATTCCATTTCGCGTTTCCAAATTAGTTTTTCAATTTATCTACTATTTGAAATTATTTATGCTATTGGCTATTTATGAATTTGATTTACTGATTTTTATGATTTAGGCTTCAGCTTTACTTATTTAGGCATATTCGTTTGTGAATTAGGCTTCTCTTTAATCGCTTTTGTGATTTAGATTATTTGTGAATGTAAACTAGGCTACTCGTTTAATTGATTTTATGATTTATGCTATCTTGTATATGAATTAAGCTGTTTTACTCTTGTGGTGCAACTATAAATGTTTAAGTTTGTTCTAGTTGGTTTCAAGCTTAGATAAAATAGGACTTTTTTTAAAAGGGTCCTAATTTTGAAGTTCGATTGGGGCCTTCAAAACGTTGAGTCGCCCTACTAACTGGTACCTAATAAACAAAATCCATGTGGTGTTTGTTTTTTTTCCATTTACTTTAAGTGTTGATGTTTCTTGGCTCGATGCTGATCTCATCTTTAGTTTCTCTTGTTGTACTGGTATTGGCGAATATTTGTGAATATCGTTTTTGTAATACATTTCCATAATGTGGTCCAAATTTGTATATAAATTATACATAATATAGTGTGGTAATTTTACTTTTTAAAAACATTAAAATATCATATTTGCTTCTTTTTTCTACTCAATTTTTGCCCCTTACAATTATAAAATCAATTACGTTTAACAATTTAGTTCATTGGTAAACACATAGAAAAACAACAATATTAATATTACACATTTTAATCATACATAATACAATAAATTACTCATCCTAGTTTATATCGTTATGACATTACGTAAACGAATATAAACTAGATAATGTCCATCTTTAGCAACAGTCTCATCGGATCCAAGCTACCTCTCTTATATTTACTTGTTTCAAACAATATAAGAACCTTGATTTATACTTGCTTACATAATATAATAATATTTTTATTTTTATTTTAGAATAACTTCTATTTTACATGTATAACCATTTATATGTGTACTTTGTAAAATTTAAACTCTTGATTTTATAGCGTAGTGTGATAATGATTGTCCTCTCAAAAATAATACGAGACTGTAAGTTTAAATCCTTACAAGTGCAAGTTTATAAAAAAAGATAGAAGAAAAAAGTATTTATAATACTTCAATAATAAATGAGTTAAGTTGGACAAGACTTGAGTTACAACGTTAATTTAGGTTGTGTTTAAACTATTTCGATTTAAACAAGTTTGAGCTGCTTGTACTCATGCTCAACTTGATTCATTTACATCCTAATGTTTTATTGAGACTACTTATACCGTAAATGCTTTTAGACGCCATTAGCCTAGTTGGCACCTGTGTGTTTGAACATGCAACGTCGGAGCACCCGCAATCCATGGCTTCGCATGTAATTAGAGAAGAGTCGTTTTGTGGGTCCTCACGATTTCTTTTGTCATTTTTTCCCTCTCACAACCTAATCTTCAATATGTATAATGCAAGTTGTATACGGGAAGGATATGTACGATAGTGTTATAGGTAAAAATACGTTTATAGATAATAGCAAAAAACTAATGTGACATGCTTACTGGTTTTAACGTTGTAACTAGGGGCGTGTTTGTAAATACTTATATACATGGAGGTACCAAATGATAACATCTATCAAATACAAAAACTTTGGATGTGGATAAGTCATCCTACACTTCCGATCATCAATTATGGCAACCGTCTCCTCCTTCTCCTCTCCCTCATGGCCAAACCCTAACCCTAACCCTCACTCCGACGACCACTCCGCCGTCGCCACCGCCACCGCCGACGACCTCGCGTCACTCCTCTCTCCGGCCACAATCACCTCCGATCAGCAACCACCTCAAGCTCAATACCACCCCCAACACCCCGGCGATAACGTCAGAGATTGGCTCAACCAGTTTCTCCCAGACACTGACGACGTTCACGATGCCACCAAATCGGATCCGGATCCGGATCCCGCTCCGGCGACTGCACCGGTTTACGAAGGTACCGTGATTCCTACTCCTCAGATTAATCCACCTGATTTCAACGAACGTGTGTCGCCTCCGGGCCTGTTACGCTCCTCCACGTTTCGTTTAATCAGGATCACGGTTGTTTCGCTTGTGGAATCAATCATGGATTTAGAATCTATAACTGTGATCCGTTCCGCGAGATTTTCCGGCGAGATTTTGAGAACGGAGGTGGCGTTGGGACGGTGGAGATGCTATTTCGTTGTAATATACTTGCGTTGGTTGGAGGAGGTACGGAACCGCAGTATCCTCCGAATAAGGTTATGATTTGGGACGATCATAAGAGCAGGTGTATCGGCGAGCTGTCGTTTCGGTCTGAGGTGCGTGGAGTCCGGTTGAGGCGCGATCGGATTGTTGTTGTGTTGGAGCAGAAGATATTGGTGTACAATTTCGTGGATTTGAAGCTGTTGCATCAGATTGAGACGTTTGTGAACCCGAAGGGGCTGTGTGAGGTTTCGCAGGGGTCGAGTAATTTTGTTCTGGTGTGTCCGGGTTTGCAGAAAGGGCAGATTAGGGTGGAGCATTATGCGTCGAAGAAGACGAAGTTTATTCTTGCTCATGATTCGAGGATTGCTTGTTTTACACTGGCACAGGATGGGCATATAATTGCTACAGCCAGCAGTAAGGGGACTCTGATTCGGATTTTTGATACTCATGATGGGACTCTGTTGCAGGAGGTACACTTTGAATTTACTATATGTTTGGATTATGAAACAGAATTGGTATTGTGCTAATAACTTTGTCAATAATAATGTTTGATTCGGTTATGCAATTTGATATGCGAGTGTTATATGTTTGCATCATTACACACAATTGTTGTGGACCGAGCTATTGCAAGGTATGAGACTTGTTACCACATCGGTTGTATGGGCAACTGATGAGGGTTTATATACCAAATAGGCTCCCTCACCCATCAAACTAGTCTTTTGGGTTGAGTTCTCTTGTTTGGTGATTGCAATCTTTTTTTACAAACGATTTTGGAAGAATTTTTCATTGGGAATTGTATTTGAGGTTACAATGTCACATGTTTAGGAAATGAAAGCCTGAAAAAAATATGAATTTCGGCAAAAAGTAAATAAAAACGACATGGCTCATGTGTGCTGCAATGAACGGTTATAGAAAATAAGCTATGAAGAAAGTTGACATGTGGAAATAGGTTACCTAGGGGATGATAATTTTCTTTTAGTTTCATTAATGACCTATAGTTTACATTTTCATAGCAGTGAAATTAGCATATAATACAGAAAGATGCAGCATTATTTTTTTATTTCGTTTTTGTATAAGCTAAAAGCAGTGGATAATTGGTTTAGGTAAGAAGGGGGGCAGATAGAGCAGAAATATACAGCCTAGCATTTTCATCAGATATCCAGTGGCTAGCAGTCTCAAGCGACAAGGGCACTGTTCATGTTTTTAACCTCAAGTCTAGTCATGGAAACCAAGGCATTGCTAAGGCTACTGAATCATCTGACCAAAAAACGCATGTTACCTCATCAAGCTCATCTCTCTCTTTCATTAAAGGTACAGTGATTTTATGAACTAGGGATTGGCAGTTCCTTTTGGTCAGGTTTGCAGGTTTGGGTTGGGATATGGCGGTTTGGGTTGGGATATGCCGGTTTGGGTTGGCGGGTTCATATAACACAAACTGAACGTGACATAGGCATGTTACAACATGCCAACAAGCCGACAAACGCAACCAAAGACAACTCATGTGACCCAATAAATAAACAAGTTAAATGGGATAGCGGGCCTAAGTTGTTTTAAAATAAAACAACTAAAAAGGCGAAAAAAAAACAGGTTGGGGTTGAATTGCTTAACTTTATTAATATTTTCTGAATTCTAAACTTGAACGGATTGGCTATTTGGTGGGTTGAAACGGGATAGTCACATCAACCTATAAATGATTTGGAAACATTAGGCCCAGTCCTAACTAGTTTATTGATTTCATGTTGGGAGTTGTTGCCCCTGGGGCCCTAAGATAAACTGAATTCTTGTTCTTTGCTCAGTTGATTAGTTTTAAATATTGCAAAAGCTCAGGTCTAGTCCTTGCTTTATCGAAATATAAGTCTCTTTTTATAAGTATTTTCTCTCATGAAAGGCATGGATTTTATTTTGTCATATCAATGAGTGAGTTTAATTTCTGGCATATTTAGGTGCGAACAGTTATTTTTTAACAAATATGTGTTCAGCTACTTTTGAAAATTTTAGAGACCCAATTACAGTTCAATTGACAAAATTTCTCTTTTCAGTAGCTATTTGATATCAAAGTTTTTAAAGATATATAAGCTTTTGTGGCTTACAATTTACAAAAGAAAAAAAACATTTCAGGAGTGTTGCCCAAGTACTTCAGCTCGGAGTGGTCAGTGGCCCAGTTTCGTTTGGTCGAAGGTTCACAATACATTGTTGCATTTGGTCACCAAAAGAATACAGTTGTTATTCTTGGCATGGATGGAAGGTAAGTTATTGAAGATGTTTCTTTTTTTATTATTACATGTAAAGTTTTATTTGATCATTGTTCACTCCAGGAAAAAAAAACATTAAGACTTTGATAATTAAACAGGTTTTCTAGTTTGACATTGTTTTTATTATGAATCACCACTAAGAAACTTCTGATAACTACACTAAACTTAATGATAATTGTTTTTTTTTGCTAAAGATAAAGGTTACTTAGTTTTCTCCCGTCTAATTTCTGCTTTGATTTTTTATCAATTTTCTCTGCTTCATGGTTTCTTTATGCTTTTGTCTGCTTCTGCTTTGAGTTTGTCACTTCTTGGCCTTTGAATTTGAGGTTTTGTTATTTATTGGCATGTATTTTACTGTTTGCATTTCCATGTGTAAAATCAACAAGAAACTACATAGTTATCAATAGGGTAATTCTGTCATTTATCACAACTTACATTCCAATCCCAACCAAACTTGTTACTTATCTAGCTTTCATAATATCATATTTATCATTTGAAAACTAGTTATCATTTGAAAACTCTAAAGATATTATATTTCTCATTTTCATAGTAGACAATTTAATCAGTTGTGGTTCACTGAATAAACGACTTAAAAAACAATGGTATTTTATGAATCATCTCATGTCATAAGTTTCTCTTCTTGTCTTTATTGAAACATTGTTTTATTTTACTCACTATGAAACAAGCAAGGATGCTACTTTTAATATTTGAAAGGGTACATAAGATGTTATAAATTTAGAAGGATATATACGAAGTTGCCTCTTACAACCGTAGCATTATTATTGGATATCCAGAACTGATACAATTTTTTGTCTTGAAATGCAGTTTTTATAGATGCAAATTTGATCCTGTAACTGGTGGGGAGATGACGCAACTGGAATATCATAATTTCGTGAAGCCTGAAGACTCTTTCTAAAAGGAAGGAAAAAACATGAACAAATGTATGTATGTTATATAATATTCATGGTCTCCTGCATAAATGGTAAATAATTTTGTAAATATCTACTTAACAATTATAAGATGCTTCCTGACTTAAAATATGGGCAATGCTTCCTTAAAAGTTCTGAATCGAGTTTCAGTGGCTGACCTATGATTCCTGTCTTTAGGGGGGTTGTTTGGCGTTGCGTTTTGCAGATGACTAGCTGATAATTTCTTTTCAAGTTGCAGATAAGTATTAAGTAGTATCAATTGTCGGGTGTAATAATCTGGGAGTAGACTATTTATCAATGTTATTGGGACCGGATCGGACCGGCCGGTTCAACCGGTCGGACCGGGGATCGGCTAGGTGGTCGTCCGGTCCGCTATGATTCGTTTTGGGCTGGTCGAACCGGTGGTCGGACCAAGAAACCGGACCGGAATTTGAATTTTTTTTTTTAATTTTAATGAGTAAAAACGGGTGTTAAACCATAAATTAGTGTGTTATATGTACATATATAGTTAAGTTTTATATATAACTATAAAATACATATATAAATTATATATAAGTTACTTATATTTAATTATACATATAACTATATATATAATATACTATATATATAACTATATATATAATATACTATATATATAATTATGACGTCATCCAGTTCTTAAATCCGGTCCGACCGGTTCGACCACCAAACCGGTAAGGCGTCCGGTTTGACGTTTGATCCGGTTTTTAAAAACATTGCTATTTATCCCACATAATAAATGGTTTGTGCTCTTCTAATCCTCCTTAGACCCAACTGTGAGTAATATTTTTGTTAGGCATGTTTGTTTTTGTTGGATCCAGAAAGTCTGATTTTGATCGGTTTCGACTTTCGAGATGGCTGTGACAAAATTCATTGAGATTATGTGCAGGGTTGGTAATTTTGGATATGTTTATAACACGATTAAATATGTTTAATAAAAAATATTATTTTACATTTTAAAAAATAATTAAAATTTAATGTAGATTTTATTATTTCTCATTTTTGGTGCCTAAAACATTTTAAATTAATTATAGGCATGAGATACTGGTGTTACTCGTGTCATTTTTAACCTGTTAAACATGATAATAGAAATCATTAAATAACCAGAATCTAAGCAATTTGTTATGCTGTTATCAAGATTTATGCTTAACTTACACTTGATTTCCCTCACAATAACGATTATGAACAGAGCGAAGTAGCATACAAGTGAAATCGAGTGGAAAATAAATGTAAACCGAGTCTAAATCTATGATAATTATGCTATTGGGATTGCACTGACAATAAAAATGAAAGTTGAGATTGTCAAATGTCAAACTAATAATATGGATTATTATCGACCAATAAATAAAAATTAGGATTATAATAAGCCAATTTGCTTAAATTTTATATTAAGTTGGAGTTTGTACAATTCTAAAATTACAAACTATATATCTTTTGAAAAAAAATTCATCTCATACAGTATATATGACCGTACAAAATAAATTATTGTTGTGAAATTCAATCATCTTTCCATAATATTTAGAAGATAAAGTTAAATCTGCTTTGATTGATATATACTATAATAGCATCATTATATTATTTTTGTTAGATTATCTAACTATTTTTTCCTAACATTTCATTTATATTGTTTCTCTTATCACTCTTCTTGCTCTTGTAATTGTAAGTAAAACCTTCTATATTCATAATAGATTGTGACTAAAAATATTTAGGATGTAGAGAGTAAAACTAGTATTACTAAAAGTCTTACAAGAGGCTAATTATCCTTCGATTTAATGGTCCAAGAAGGAGGTGAGAAACTTTACTTCTTTTGAAGGTTGTGGGTTCAATCCTTAACATTAACGAATAATTACTAACTTAATGTTACTAACTTACTAACAACTAACCAATAACACGTCGTTTAATTTTATTTGATCGGTCAAAAATATGTTGTGGGTGTTTGGGAGTGTTTTTTTACTTACTTTTTACTTATTAACTTTTAAAAAGTTAAAAATTATTTTATAGTGTTTGGCAATATGATAGTTCTGAGAGAAATAAATTATAAGTCACTTCATACTAACTTATTAACTTATTAGAAAAATCAGTAAGTCAATAAATTGTTTTAAGAAGCAATCCCAAACACGCTCGTTATGGTCCATGGTATTGAACCACTACTTTAAGAAAGTTAGCCAGTTTAAAATCGTGCAAGTCCATAGATTTTTTTCCTTTTTAAATTATTGTATTTTATTGTCTTGAAAGAAATGGAAAAACATACTTGATTTTATAATGGATGCTCAACCTCTTTTTCATGTATATAATATTAGTTTTGTGTTTATTTGTTTAATTTAACCCAGATAACTAACGAACAAAACACTTAAATGAAACATTTTTCTTATTTATGTTTGTTCTTATTCGTTCATGTAATAGATAACGAAACAATGAGCGTAAACTAGACACATTGTAACACCCCAACCCGGGTAGGGCTGACGTGTCACACAAACAGTAAATCAGAGGTTCATAACGATAAGATTAAAGTACTAAGAAACACTCAAATCCTTACATAAGTCCAAATAATTTAAATAAAGTCTTAAAATCATAATACTATTAAATCTTATTAATCCAAATGTTCTCATCCTAACTTCTTGAGTTAACACTCTTCACTCGTTCCCCTGAGCCCCTTGAGTACCTGCTATAAAAATAAGAGAAAACAACAAAAGAAATACGGCTGAGCCAAAGAATGCTCAGTAACGGAAATAAACGATAGCAATACAATGATCAATACTGATAACAATGAGATGATCAAGTTGAAAATCAAATGATAATGATCATCTAAAAGGAATACCCATATGAGCCAATAACAATAACAATTAACAATGTGTACATTAGCTGCAGTTCTAATGCACCAATATGTGAGATAGGAATGTGGGCACACACACCTAACCATCTCACCAATAAACAATAACAATGATATCCTAGGATCGATCCATACGCCTCCTTTAACAATAATCAATATGTGTCACAACTTAGCACATAATAATAATGTAGAGACGCTGTGGTCTAATCGCTCTGCCACAGATAGAGCACGTCACTTGTGCCACAATGACGCCCTATGTCCCCATAGGTGGATGTGCTCGGGTATGGAGGTCAATGATACAATCAATCAAGCCAATATAACACAATAAGTTACACTAGTGCTCATAACCCTTAATCGAGGCCACTAGCTATAATCAATCATTTAGGAAGCATGTGACAATGAGTACAAAGCAGATAAAGGCTATCACATGCAAACAATATCAACTATACAATAAACACTTATAACAATAATCGTATGGATTTAATAACCAACAAGTCAAGTTAAGAATTCAAAATACCGATCAAGAACGAGAGGTATTCATGCTACGAGAGGGAAAGGTCGGAATCCGTACCTTATACACGAATGACATATTCAGAAACAAAATCTAGGCTCGGTTAACGCCGTGAGAACCTACGATAACGCAACGCAAATTATAGTTTGAAAAATTCCAGTTCTGTCTATGTCTTTTCGCACTCGTTAAAAATACTAAACGACGTCTAAAAATTCTGAAAATCTCCAGTTTACTAGATTAGTGAGTTCTGAACAACTTTCATTTAGAAAAGTTTCTGATTTGGAAAACCGAAATATGAGAAAAACGTTGATCTTTACAGCTGCGCAGAACTGCTAGCTGTTACGAAAACGACTGTTTGGCGGTCTAAACGAATGAGTTTTTCGATGTTTTATATATCAACAGATTCGTCTTTCGACGAGCTTCGTCATGGACATAAGGTTTAACTGATTTGGATCTGTTATGATAAAGTTATGGCCTCCGTAAGTTGGCTGTAAAATACGGAACTATATCGACTATTTGAAACTTATTTTTAAACAAAATGAACTATTTATAATGTTTGTTAATAATATATATATAAATTGTTAAGGTTTTTAACAAACTAATTTACAGAGATTAATTGGATACTTTCATATAATGAGTTTTATGTTTAATCATATTTTTACCATCTATTTAAAGAAATCCATGAAAAGAATTAAACTAAATGCCTTTGTTACCTTGTTTTATAAAGGTTTAACTCTAAAGAAAATTACAGAAAATGAGGTTGATGATTTTAAAAATATACAGAGTTTATAAAAGGATTTTTATAATTTTTGGTAATTTTTACATAATTTTTAAAGGCTTATAAAGGCATAAAAAAATAATGTGGGTGCACGGGTTCGAACCCGTGACCCCAAGGATTGCAAGTGAACCGTGAACCAGTGAACCAAAGGCCTCAGCCGCGGTAATAGCTGGTTCCGATGACTTATAACACATGTAACCAAGAAATCCCCAATCATCATAAACCCTAGTTTCAATTCGGATCAAATTGAAGTTCGATTCGTTGTTGTTAATGCTCAAATTCATAGGGCTTTCATTCCTAGACTAGAATCGAGTATGTAGGTAGCTTTAATTACCTGATTCGTTTTGGAACTGAAGATGAACACTCGAAGCACAAACCGCGACTAACGTGGATTCTGATTTCGATTCAAATGGTGATCATAGTTCAATTAACTTTGTGTGGAGCTTTACTAAACGTGCACGAAGCAAAGCCCTCTATCAATTCGAGGTTTCGAGGTCCGGAAGATGATGTTTAACCCAGTTGCAGGTCGCGATGAAGGTGGAGATCGGACGAGGTGTTTGTGTGTGTTTTGGGAGCAATAGAAAGCTGTAATTGATTAGAAATGAATAAATGATGGATTAGGTCGGATTAATTTGTTTTATTATCCACGTTTGAGTGGATTTAGTTAGGTGAGTTAAAGTGGGTTCGTTAGTGCTCCACAAACCGTGAAATCTGGACGATTTTTCTTCAATTAACGCGTGTATTATGGTTGGAATCTGACTCACGAACGATTTGGTGCGTTGTGGGGTTTGAAAACCGAATTTTAAAGGTGTTTTGGGGGTTCGCCGGAGGCCCGCCGGACTTTGGCCGGAATAGTGGCCGGAAAAGTTGTTACGGGTATTATAATTCTACCCCCCTTAAAACAATTTCGTCCTCGAAATTCTAAATAATGTGGCATGAACCCTTCAGGAAATACAATACGGTGAAAATAATACTTCTTTAAACACACATCACTTACGAATAGAGTAATCACTAACAGTTAGGCTTAGAAAACATACACTTAGTTGTCGAATAAGTATGGATACTGTGAACGAATCATTTCTTCTGTCTCCCATGTCGCCTCGCGTTCAGAATGATTTTTCCATAAAACTTTAACGAACGGTATAGACTTGCGTCTCATAACTCGTTCTTGACGATCAATAATAGCTTCAGGTTCTTCTTCATAAGAAAGATCTTCTTGAATCGCGTGAAGAGGGTAACTAATAACGTGCAACGGATGATAGTTGTATCCCCTCAACAAAGAGACATGAAAAACGTTATGAACATGAGAGAGTTGCGGTGGCAATGCTAAACGATACGAGACTTCTCCAACCCTTTCAAGAATCTCAAACGGACCGATAAAACGTGGACTTAACTTTCCTTTAATTCCAAATCGACGTATGCCACGACAAGGTGACACTTTGAGAAACACATGATCTCCGACTCTAAATTCCAACGCTCGTCGGTGTTGATCGGCGTAACTCTTTTGTCTAGTTTGAGCTTCTTTCAACTTCTCTCTGGCAACGGCAACTTTGTCATTAGTAATTCTAACCAATTCCGGTCCTTCGATTATCTTTTCTCCAACCTCATTCCAACATATCGGTGCTCTACATTTTCGACCATATAAAAGTTCAAACGGGGCCATATTTATACTAGCCTGCCAACTATTATTATACGCGAACTCAACTAGGCATAGATACTCATCCCAATTTCCTGTCCATTCGAGTGCGCATGCTCTAAGCATATCTTCCAAAGTCTGAATAGTGCGTTCAGATTGTCCGTCAGTCTGCGGATGGAAGGCGGTACTAATCTTAACTTGGTTCCCCAAGCATTTTGGAAACCCTTCCAAAAGCGTGACGTGAAACGCGGATCTCTATCACATACAATCGATGATGGCGTGCCATGAAGTCGAATAATATCTTGCAGAAATACCTCTGATAATTTGCTAACTGAGTAACCCTGTTGGATGGCAAGAAATGAGCCGACTTTGTGAGTCTATCGACTACGACCCAAATGGCGTCGTTCTTCTTGAATGTTTTTGGTAGGCCTGTAACAAAGTCCATGGAAATATCATCCCATTTCCACACAGGAATATCTAATGGTTGCAGTAATCCACTAGCTCTTTGATGCTCAATCTTTACTTGCTGACAAGTTAAACAATGACTCACATATTTAGCTACATCTTCTTTCATACCACTCCACCAAAAGTTCTGCCTTAAATCTCTATACATCTTAGTGGCTCCCGGGTGAATAGAGAATGGTGAACTGTGTGCCTCTGCTAATAAGGAGTCACGAAGGGTTGAATCATTTGGCACACATAATCTATTTCCACACCAGATAACTCTTTGTTCATCAACTCGAAACTCAGATTGTTTTCCTATCTTCAAATTTTGTAATATCGCCCAAAGTTCTCCATCTTGATTCTGAGCTTCCTTGATCCGTGTAATAAGATCAGATTCTATCCTCATCTTGGCTAGATAACCGTTAGACTCACCAAGCTGTAACCCAACTTCCATTCTATCCAGATCTGAGATAATCTGTGGTTGGATTTGAAGACATGCTACTCCACCTGCACTCTTTCGACTGAGAGCATCTGCCACAACATTCGCCTTGCCCGGATGATACTGGATGTTGGCATCGTAATCCTTGAGTAGTTCTAACCATCTCCTCTGCCTCATATTGAGTTCTTTTTGTGTGAAAATATACTTAAGGCTCTTATGATCAGTAAAGATGTCACATGTCTCTCCATACAAATAATGTCTCCAAATCTTTAATGCAAACACTACAGCTGCAAGCTCTAAGTCATGTGTTGGGTAGTTTACTTCGTACGGTTTAAGCTGTCGGGAAGCATAGGCAATAACTTTACCATGCTGCATAAGAACACAACCGAGTCCCTTCTTTGATGCATCACTATAAATTTGGTACCCGCCAGAACCCGAAGGTAACGTAAGAATAGGGGCAGATACCAGTCTTTTCTTCAGTTCCTCAAAACTCTTTTCTCTATCCTCGTTCCAAGTAAACTTTACACCCTTTCTCATAAGTTGAGTTAGAGGTAATGCTACACGAGAGAAACCTTCCACAAAACGTCGGTAATAGCCCGCTAAACCAAGAAAACTACGAACTTCAGTGACGGATGTCGGTCGAGGCCATTTAGTAATAGCTTCCACCTTTGCCGGATCCATAGTGATACCTTTAGCTGATACAACATGGCCTAAAAATGCCACTTGTTCAAGCCAAAAGTCACACTTAGAAAATTTAGCATATAACTTCTTTTGGCGTAAGGTCTCCAAAATCGTGCGAAGATGGTCTTCATGCTCCTCTCTACTTTTAGAGAATACCAAGATGTCATCGATAAAAACAATTACAAAGCGGTCCAAATACTCATGGAACACTCTGTTCATGAGGTCCATAAAGACAGCTGGAGCATTGGTCAAGCCAAAAGGCATAACTAGGAACTCATAGTGACCGTAACGGGTGCGGAATGCTGTCTTAGGAACATCTTGATCTCGGATCCTCAATTGATGGTATCCTGATCTGAGGTCGATCTTAGAGAAGAACTTTGCCCCTTGTAGTTGATCGAAGAGATCGTCAATACGCGGTAACGGATAGCGGTTCCGGATAGTAATCTTATTAAGCTCTCGGTAGTCGATGCATAGACGCATACTACCATCTTTCTTCTTCACAAATAATACCGGTGCTCCCCATGGTGAAACACTTGGTCTAATGAATCCGAGTTGTAATAACTCCTGCAGTTGTTCTTTCAATTCCTTTAACTCTACTGGGGCCATCCGATAAGGTGCCTTAGAAATAGGTTCCGCCCTGGGGATTAAATCAATAGTAAACTCGACTTCACGCTCAGGTGGTAACCCTGGAAGTTCTTCAGGAAAGACATCAGGGAATTCCCGAACAATAGGAAAGTCTTCAATACGAGGAGTATCCGCTGATGTATCTTTTATAGAAGCTAAGAATCCCTCACATCCACGGAATATAAGCTTTTGGGCTTTCAGAGCAGAGATAATTTTGAGAGGCTTCCGAGGTAGGCTCCCTTGGTAAACTAAGTCAGGATTCATAGGATCACCAAATAGCACACGACGAGTTTGACATTCTATGGTAACATGGTGTCGTGTTAACCAATCCATGCCAAGAATAATATCGAAATCACCCATGTGCATAGGAAATAGGTCAGCCTCTCTAATGATTGATTCGATCTGAATAGGACAGTTTTGGTATACTTGTGAAATAACAATCGATTCTCCAACAGGAGTAGAAATCACTAATGCAGGCTCTAGAGCGGTAGGCATGATCGTAAGGTGCTTTGTGAATAAATGAGATACTATCGAGTGGGTGGAGCCAGTATCAAACAATACAGAAATATCATAGTCACCATAACGAAGTACACCACAAATCGTACCTATATATTGATAACTAATGAGATACTAACGACGGTAAACTAGAATCAATGGAAGTAGATTATGATTATTAGAATGAATTTGTACGGGAAGATGTACCTGGAGCATTAGCAGCTTCCCCTGCAGTTAGTGCGAATACTCGACCTCCAGTAGTGGGTGGCACATTGGCTCCCTTAGCATCATTCTCTGGTCGGTTCCTCGCCTTTGGGCATTGACTAACCCTATGCCCCATATCTCCACAACCAAGACAAGCTCCTGTAAGTCGACGACAAGTTCCGGGATGATGCTTTCCACAATGAGTACACATCGGATGTCTGGAAGGATTGCCTTTTTGATTCACCGGTTGAGCTGCAATTGGTTGTTGATAGGATATCATTTGACCTTGACTTCGAGTCTTACCATGCCATGGCTTAGTGTTCTTCCCCGATCCTTGATTTTTCTGACGATCATTTCCATTTCGGTCAGATCCTTGAGATGACTCACCGCCAGCCTGAATACGAGTCCCATCTCTACTGCGCTTCTTATTATCCTCAAATTTTAACAAAAATTCTTTTCTCTCCAGGTCCACCCTTTTTGCAGCCCTAACTGCTTCCTCAACATTGTTGAAAGTGGAGTGAATAATAGCCTTACGAATCCGATCACATACTGCCCATTGATACTTTTCAGCCCGTTCCTCAGGTGATCCAGCAGAAGAACCTAGAAATCCCAACAGTCGATAAAACCGGTCTGTAAAATCAGTGAGTGATTCATCGTTTCGTTGACGGATGTTATCATACTCCCGCCTGTATGCTGCTTTATCCACATTCGTAAAATACTTGTCGAAGAATATGGAACGAAAATCATTCCAAGATAGAGTCTCCATGAACTGTTCGCCTCCTCTTTCAGCTACCACATTCTCCCACCATACTTGAGCATCTTCCTCCAGCTTATAAGCAGCTAAACTCGCCCTGTACTGCTGATCAACTCTAAGCACGGTAAAGATTTTCTCAATGTGAGCGATCCAGTCTTTGGCCACTGCAGGTGTAGCCGCCTTAGTGAATGCTCGTGGTTTTTGCTTTTGAAATCGTGCTAGCCAAACGTCTGCACCAGTTGGGTTTGGATTCGGGTTTGGATTTGGGTTTGGATTCGGATTTGGGTTTGGATTTGGATTCGGATTCGGATTTCGTACCGCATCAATCAAAGTTGGTAGTATAGCAGTAAGTGCTTGGGTCATAGCACCAACAAGGTTTGGATCAGGTCCATTCGACCCGCTAGAATTTCGTGAATTACGGCTGGGAGGCATCTAAAATGAAAACATTTCACATCAATCAGAACAACGTGAATTAGAAAGTAGCCCTATATATATATAGAGAACCTAACCCAATGTCTACCCAATCCTCACATGTCTTAATTATTTAGTTTAAGTTTTCTACAGGAAGGAGCCTAAGCTCTGATACCATAACTGTAACACCCCAACCCGGGTAGGGCTGACGTGTCACACAAACAGTAAATCAGAGGTTCATAACGATAAGATTAAAGTACTAAGAAACACTCAAATCCTTACATAAGTCCAAATAATTTAAATAAAGTCTTAAAATCATAATACTATTAAATCTTATTAATCCAAATGTTCTCATCCTAACTTCTTGAGTTAACACTCTTCACTCGTTCCCCTGAGCCCCTTGAGTACCTGCTATAAAAATAAGAGAAAACAACAAAAGAAATACGGCTGAGCCAAAGAATGCTCAGTAACGGAAATAAACGATAGCAATACAATGATCAATACTGATAACAATGAGATGATCAAGTTGAAAATCAAATGATAATGATCATCTAAAAGGAATACCCATATGAGCCAATAACAATAACAATTAACAATGTGTACATTAGCTGCAGTTCTAATGCACCAATATGTGAGATAGGAATGTGGGCACACACACCTAACCATCTCACCAATAAACAATAACAATGATATCCTAGGATCGATCCATACGCCTCCTTTAACAATAATCAATATGTGTCACAACTTAGCACATAATAATAATGTAGAGACGCTGTGGTCTAATCGCTCTGCCACAGATAGAGCACGTCACTTGTGCCACAATGACGCCCTATGTCCCCATAGGTGGATGTGCTCGGGTATGGAGGTCAATGATACAATCAATCAAGCCAATATAACACAATAAGTTACACTAGTGCTCATAACCCTTAATCGAGGCCACTAGCTATAATCAATCATTTAGGAAGCATGTGACAATGAGTACAAAGCAGATAAAGGCTATCACATGCAAACAATATCAACTATACAATAACACTTATAACAATAATCGTATGGATTTAATAACCAACAAGTCAAGTTAAGAATTCAAATACCGATCAAGAACGAGAGGTATTCATGCTACGAGAGGGAAAGGTCGGAATCCGTACCTTATACACGAATGACAATATTCAGAAACAAAATCTAGGCTCGGTTAACGCCGTGAGAACCTACGATAACGCAACGCAAATTATAGTTTGAAAAATTCCAGTTCTGTCTATGTCTTTTCGCACTCGTTAAAAATACTAAACGACGTCTAAAAATTCTGAAAATCTCCAGTTTACTAGATTAGTGAGTTCTGAACAACTTTCATTTAGAAAAGTTTCTGATTTGGAAAACCGAAATATGAGAAAAACGTTGATCTTTACAGCTGCGCAGAACTGCTAGCTGTTACGAAAACGACTGTTTGGCGGTCTAAACGAATGAGTTTTTCGATGTTTTATATATCAACAGATTCGTCTTTCGACGAGCTTCGTCATGGACATAAGGTTTAACTGATTTGGATCTGTTATGATAAAGTTATGGCCTCCGTAAGTTGGCTGTAAAATACGGAACTATATCGACTATTTGAAACTTATTTTTAAACAAAATGAACTATTTATAATGTTTGTTAATAAATATATATAAATTGTTAAGGTTTTTAACAAACTAATTTACAGGAGATTAATTGGATACTTTCATATAATGAGTTTTATGTTTAATCATATTTTTACCATCTATTTAAAAGAAATCCATGAAAAGAATTAAACTAAATGCCTTTGTTACCTTGTTTTATAAAGGTTTAACTCTAAAGAAAATTACAGAAAATGAGGTTGATGATTTTAAAAATATACAGAGTTTATAAAAGGATTTTTATAATTTTTGGTAATTTTTACATAATTTTTAAAGGCTTATAAAGGCATAAAAAAAATAATGTGGGTGCACGGGTTCGAACCCGTGACCCCAAGGATTGCAAGTGAACCGTGAACCAGTGAACCAAAGGCCTCAGCCGCGGTAATAGCTGGTTCCGATGACTTATAACACATGTAACCAAGAAATCCCCAATCATCATAAACCCTAGTTTCAATTCGGATCAAATTGAAGTTCGATTCGTTGTTGTTAATGCTCAAATTCATAGGGCTTTCATTCCTAGACTAGAATCGAGTATGTAGGTAGCTTTAATTACCTGATTCGTTTTGGAACTGAAGATGAACACTCGAAGCACAAACCGCGACTAACGTGGATTCTGATTTCGATTCAAATGGTGATCATAGTTCAATTAACTTTGTGTGGAGCTTACTAAACGTGCACGAAGCAAAGCCCTCTATCAATTCGAGGTTTCGAGGTCCGGAAGATGATGTTTAACCCAGTTGCAGGTCGCGATGAAGGTGGAGATCGGACGAGGTGTTTGTGTGTGTTTTGGGAGCAATAGAAAGCTGTAATTGATTAGAAATGAATAAATGATGGATTAGGTCGGATTAATTTGTTTTATTATCCACGTTTGAGTGGATTTAGTTAGGTGAGTTAAAGTGGGTTCGTTAGTGCTCCACAAACCGTGAAATCTGGACGATTTTTCTTCAATTAACGCGTGTATTATGGTTGGAATCTGACTCACGAACGATTTGGTGCGTTGTGGGGTTTGAAACCGAATTTTAAAGGTGTTTTGGGGGTTCGCCGGAGGCCCGCCGGACTTTGGCCGGAATAGTGGCCGGAAAAGTTGTTACGGGTATTATACACATAGAAAAATCCCACAACAATGCAAGTAAGAGAGAGATGAAATATACAAAATGTGACACCCATACTAGTTCATGTCATAAGTCCAAGTGTCTAACCTCGTGTCTAGTTTTCTCAATTTAGTGAGACGAGTTTGTGACATTTTTGAAATGTAATTGTTAATGTTAGCATTAGAAGAGTTAAATAATTTGATGTTTTAAAATTAAAAGATAATAATATTACATAATTGTTATGATAGGTACGTTATCTTTTACACATGCATGTAAAGGTTGTAACTATTGATGCGTCCAAATCACTTCTTTGATGCACCAAAATACCAAATCTCTTTTCGACATGAATCTACTTTCGTATTATATATACTTTAACTTTAAAAGCAACTACATGACTAGAACCTCATTGTGGGAAAAAAAATTGTTTTCTTTTTAACACGTCTTTTGACTCTCCAGAGTTTTCTATAAATAGAAGACACTTAGACACATTAATAGATATGTGACATCTCAAAATTCGTAACAATTACATAGATTGAAAGAACTAAAGAAGTATGTTTAATAATATGGAATTGCTTGTTAGCTAAGTGGTGTTATAGTTATCTTCTTTTCTAAAAGAAAAACTACATGTGAGTGACAATAAAGATCGGAAAACACTTAGTGGATTAAACAGAAAAGTTAACAAAACGAAAGAAAATAATTAAAATATAATGATTTTTTTGGCTTAGCCAGTTATTATGATTGACTTACATCCACATGTATGTAAAAGATTTTGTATTTTGTGTTCGACTATTTCATATGTAATACATGGAAATCTAACTCAAGATTTGGATCTTGACAAAACCCATTTAGATTGCCAACAAGTTTAGATAGTAGAGACTAGTGAAGTGTAAAATCGGTCTAATAGGATAGACGTTGGTTGTAAGGTTTTAATAAAACTAGTTCTCGATTAGTTTCAATTTACATGTGAACTAATGTTGAATCTATTTAAATCATATTGATTTTTTATTTCACTATTTTTTTATAAAATTTTGGTCTTAGTTTGGTTTGGGTCGGATCCAATTTTGTCCCCAACAACATACATTACCGAATTATTTTTGCAAAACGAATAATGGAGGAAGCATATAAAAATTTTCCAAAAAGGAAAACTTAAGTTAAGAAGTTAAAAGCCAAAAAAGAGAAAAAGTGAGATACCCGAAAAACAACTTACCTAAAAATAAAATGTTATTTTCATCCCTGACGTTTTGTTCAATTTGTCAGTTCAATCCAAAAACTTTTATTTTGTCATTTCAGTCACTGTAGTTTACTGAATGTTGTCATTTTCACCCACTCTACTAACTCCGTTAAGATCTCCGTTAAATATGATGGTATTTTAATAGTTTTTAATACCTTAATCATCCAATTAAAACAAATTAATCAACTAATATTCAATTAAAACTAAAAAAATTATGAGCGACTAGTATGATCGGACACTTCGATTTAAAAATTTCGATTAAATCTAACTCATGTTGTTTGATTGATATCTGCTGTGAGATCTCAATTAACTTTCATATTTTGTTTTGACACACTTTTATCCGATTGAGGTCTGCTGTGGGATTGAGGCCCGCTGTTGTCACGCTTTGTTTGATTGAAGTTTGCTATTGTCGCGTTTGTTCAAACATGACAACAACAGAACGTGACAACAACAGACTTCAATGAAACAAAATGTGGCAATAGTGTACTCAACCGAAGAACAAAATGTGAAGATCCATTAAAATCCCATAGCCGACCTCAATCGAACAACATAAGTTAGCGTTAATCAAAGCTTTTAAATTAAAGTGTCCAGTCTCACTAGTCGCTTCATATTTTGTTTTAGTTTTAATTGAATATTAATAGATTAATTTGTTTTAATTGGATGATAAGGTGTTGAAAAACACTAAAATACCCTAATATTTAACGGAGATCTTAACGGAGTTAGTAGAGTGGATGAAATGGTAACATCTAGTAAACTACAGTGACTAAAATAATAAAAAAAATATTTAAATTGAAATGACTAATTTAATAAACCGTGAAGGATGAAAATAACATTTTACTTAGTTTGATATGTATAATGTATTATTGTATTCCACAAAACACAAAGGACCAATTCTTCTAATGGCCCTTATTGGGCTTCTTTATGGGCACCCTCAACTTCTAATTTATTATGTTTCTATAAATAGCAATCAAGGTATCCTGCTTCACTCACTTCATCTAAACAAACATCATAATTCTCAACTTTGTTTTAGCAATGAAACCTCAACACCTTCCGGTTGATACCACCGCGATCCACAAGTGCGAACGAATGGTCGGGAAAAGAGTTCGACAACTCTTTCAAGCTACCATGGCAGCCGTTAATGAAAATAGATTTGAAAATACAAATTCATATTCGAAAGTTTCTTATGGTGAAGAAGTTTCAAGATTGAACCGTAGAATAAACCAAGAGGATCCGGTTAGAACAATAGTGTTCTTGGGATCATGGTGCCACACATAGTTATAATTATGGTTGTGTGTATATGTTTAACTATGATCAAGTAAATGATTATGATTGTTTTATTCAAAAATCATGGTGCAAAAGTTGCATGTACGTGGTTGTGGCCATTGGTCATGGGAAATATTAATGCAGTAACAAATTATTAGTGTTTTGATTTGTGTCTTTAAAATATATATGTTTTTTTGAATCTTATCATCTACTTATATTTCTTATGATAAGATATTAGTGTACATGTATACTTTTTTACACCTTAGTCTTGGAATTTTATAAAACATATCAGTAAAGGTCACAGTCCTAATAACTAAAGTCGTAAAATGAAATCCGATAATCTTAATATATTTTATACATCCAGAATAAGTCATCGAATTTTTTTTTATTTTTTAATCAGCACCTAATGTAGTATTATTAACTAACACCATGAAACCTACATTTTACAGTATCTAAACCCTCATAAGTTATTTCTCAATGATAAAGCATATTTAATAAGTAACCAACTTAATATGTATTAAAAGTATATATTCTTTGTATCCTAAACTTGTGAAAGCATGCTACAGCTATATATCATTGATCCACCTAAGTAGTAATATCGTTAGACCTACGATATACTCCTATAATGTAACGAATCCCTTTCGATATGAATCTGTCGTTGTATAATATCCTTAAATTTCTAAAGCAACTAGATGAGTAGATCCCCGTTGCAAGAATCAAAGTTGGTTCTTTTCCACACGTCTTCTATTGTTATGGACTCTTTTCAACGTGTTTTTGACCGGTCATAGGTATTCAAAGGTATATTGATCTTGACATCTCAAATGATCAACTTATACCTAAATTCTATGGTAAATAAATGCTTACTTCATATTTAGTTTTCACAATTCAATAAGATGAGTATGTGACATTTTCAAATTCTATTTATTAATGTTTACATCAAAAGAGTTATATATTTTGATGGTTTAAAAATAAGGATTGTAAAATTGCACAATCTTTATAATAGGTACATTACAACCTTTTGCACATGCATGTAAAAGTTGTAACCACTAATATGCCCATCATCTCTCCTTTGATATAGCAAATCTCCTATTGACATGAATCTATCTTTTCCTTATATACTTTAATTTATTTTTCAAAAGCAACTACATGAGTAGATCCCCATTGTAGGAACAAAAGTTGGTTTCTTTTCAACGCGTCTTTTGACCGTTTGTAGTTTCCTTATCGTAGAAGTCACATTGACAGATATGTTGACATCTCATGCGCGTAGTTTGTATTCAATACGTAGGTTATACGTTAAAAGGAATTAGAATATAAGTTTAAGGATATCATGATTGCTTGTTAGCTAAGTTGTGTTGTGGTTATCCTCTTTTCTATAAGGACTTGTGGCGTCTATGAAGATCAAAACACTTGGTGGCTTGTATAGAAAACTAACAAAAACATAGGAAATAATCATAATACATTAATTTGCATGTATGATATTCCTTAATTATGTATGTATAAACTATAAAACCAACAGCTGTTCGATTTGAAAAGTAACAAATTCTAAAAACTAAACTAAACTAAATCAGTTTAGGTCGTTTTGCTATCTAGTTTCGCTACTTTTTTTAATTTTGGAGTATTGATTCAACTCATGTCACGTCCAATTTTGTTCGCGTGGTGGTGCATGGATGCTCACTATTGGTGTTAGCCTATTGGTATAATGCGCCTTCCTAGAGGTGCACAAATCAAGTTCCGACCTAAATTGGTTTGCGTTGAAACCAGTTCGTGCTGGGACAATGATGGCCCCATGGGCTTTCTTCAAATTGGTTCAAATTGAAATAATTTTTTAATATGAAAAGAAGAATGTTTGATCTGTTTGAAACCGGTTCGGTTTGGGTTTGACCAATTTCAAAGTATATGATAACAAAGTGATTTCGGCCCAACCACGTTCTTTTCAGGTCTAAACCAGGTTCAACCAAACCGGTTACAAAATCGAGTTTGGTTCGGTTTCAAAACCTGGATCGGTTCCCAACCCACTTTTTCTCCACCTTCTAGTTGACTACTTCCTACTCTCAAGTCAAAATGAGAAAATGTGACCAATTATGTGCTTTGACTTGTTCGGATCACTCCAATATCCTAGCACAACAAAATACTTAGGGAATATCTATGCAAAAACAAATGAATAAATATTATAATCTATGTTATTTATAAAAAGAAAGAAAAAAAAAGAAGCAAAATAAAGTTAGGAGTTAAAATAAAAGGTCAAAAAAAGAAAAAAAGAAAAGAAAAAGTGAGATACTCACTTTTAAGTTTAGAAGCACATAAAAAAACTACCACCTAAAAACTTATCTGTATTCCACAAACAAAACATAAGGACCACCCTATCTTAATACTTTCAATGGGCCCTTATTGGGCTCCTTTATGGGCCACTCCTATTTAATAGTTCTCTATAAATACCAATCAATACACTTGTATCATGCTTCACTAGTTCCCTCACTTCATCTTCAGAAACATTCATACATCTCAAAGTCTCAAACTTTGTTCTAGCAATGAAGCCTCAACATATTTCGGTCGACACCACTTCGATTCACAAGTGCGAAAGAATGGCGGGGAAGAGACTTCGACAACTTTTTCAAGCTACCATGGCGGTCGTTAGTGATAATAGAACTGAAAATACAAATTTAATCTCGGAAGTTTCTTATACTGAAGAAGTAAAAGGACTGAGTCGTAAAGTAAACACAGAGGATTCAATTAGGACGATCATGTTCTTGGGATCATGGTGTCATACATAGTTACAATTCTAGTTGTATGTATACGTATACCGTATACATGTAGCATGATCAATGTATATGGCATGCAAATGACCTTGATTATTTTATTTAAAAACTATGTGATCAATGGTGCATGAAAGGATGGCCATAGGTCATGGGAAGCATTAATGCAATAAGAAATAATTAATACTTTGATTTATGTTATTAATTTGTGTGTGTGAATATTTGAATCTATTTTTATTGCTTTATGACAAGATATGAGTGTAACGATATATTTTTTATACCTTGCCCATGGATTTTTATAAAGCATATTTGTAAAAGCCACATCCTAATTGAAGTGATAAAATAAGCTCCCGATGATTTTAAAATTAGTAAATTTCTAACCATAAAACATATTTCTAATAAACTAGCATAAAGCGTATTTATAAAAAGTATGTTATGTATATCATATACTAGAAGTGTGGTACTAATCATTTTGACTACTTAACTAGTGATGTTGTTGATATACAATCCCTTTTGATATGAATCAATCTTTAAGTTGTACGCGTTAACTTCGAATACAACGGGATTTGTATATCACCATTGCGAGAATAAAAGCTGGTTTCTTTTTCACGCGTTAATTATTGTTCCAGTCTCTACTAATAACTTATACTTGAATTTTATGATGATTTATAAAGTTATTTGGCCATAATTATATATATTTTCGTAAAAACAAACCTATATCAATGCTTAACAAAACTATGAAATATCATACGAAGAAATTTCTTTGATTCACGTTTCCAATGTTTAGTTAAGTTAAAATCAGGATCACCAATGACTTCAACACATATTTAACAAAGATGGTCAGGATACAGAAAGATTATTTTAATGATAATACGTCAACACTTAAGAATCAAATTCAAACTAGATTCAACTAAACTAGACCCATAACGAATATGTTTAATTATAAATTCTCAATCCCTCGTGTTTTAACTTTTTAGTTTTGATTTGGTCTTGATCCACTTATGTTTTATCCCAATTGATGCTACATATAAGCAATGGTTGGATATTGTTGTCAGATTAGTATGTATCTAACATTCTCGAATCAAAGAGCTTGTAGCCTAATGGTATCACAGTATTTAATAACGTGTCTGATAGAATCGAACAAGATAGCAGGCAACGATTAAACTAGAATTGCAAATGGCCCAATTCGAGAAGGGCAAAAGTCTCCACAATTACAATAAACTTTCACTAATTTTCTGAGTGAATAAAACAAGATGCAAAGCCTGCTAATAAACAAAAACTAATAAATGTTAATAATTGGTTTCTTGAACGTGGGTAACTGCTCCCGCTTCCCACCATTCTACCGCCTCATTGTTGTGTGGGCCTAATGGGTTCAGCCAAAGCCCAAATAGAGCATAATGCTCTGGCCCAATGGGTTCGTTTGGCCCAATTGTCTTGTCCTGTTTCTTCTTTCTTCTCGAGTACACCTGATGGACTCTATCATTACATTCCGGCCCGTAAGACGCCTTGTCCTCAAGGCGAAAAGAGGGAAATTGTTCAGCAATCAAATCATAAACCTCCCAAGTTGCTTCTTCCAGCGGACGATTTTTCCACGAAATGAGTAATTCCAAAATTTGCTTGTTGGCTTCCAAGATCCAACGATGTGCAAGGACAGAAGCAGATTGGAGTTCGATGTGCCAATCTTTAGTAATAGGTAAGGGAGCAATCTGATCCTTGGGAAATGAACCATGAGCGGGTTTCAACATGGACACATGGAAGACGGGGTGCACTCTAGCATTCTGGCGGGAGTTCCAATTCATAAGCAACGGGACCGACAACCCGTTTAACACGATAAGGGCCAAAAAATCGGGGAGAAAGCTTCTCATAACGACGTTTGGCTAAGCTGCGTTGACGGTACGATTGGATCTTCAGGAAGACATAATCACCCACTGCAAAGGATAACTCACGACATTTGGAATTGGCTTGCGCACGCATGCGGTCTTGAGCTTTGGCAAGATTGGAGTGCAGTAACTTGAGCATTTCGTCACGGGTAATCAATTGCTGCTCCAAGTCATCGTTATGGGTATCGCCTTTGGTGTAGGTAAGGAGTGGAGGGGGTTCCCGCCCGTAAACAACAGTGAAAGGAGTAGTACCAGTAGAGGTGTGAAAGCCGGTGTTATACGAAAATTCAGCCCACGGGAGGAAGGAACTCCATAGGGTCGGTTGCTCATGAGCAAAACAGCGTAAGTAAGCTTCCAAACAACGGTTGAGTACTTCGGTTTGTCCATCCGTTTGGGGGTGGTAACTGGTGCTGAGTTGCAGATTGGTTTTGCTCAGACGGAACAGCTCCTGCCAGAAATTGCTAAGGAAGATCACATCGCGATCCGAGACGATGGAGCGTGGGAACCCATGTAACCGAACGATCTCCCTGCAAAAGACTAAGGCCACCCCCTTGGCAGTAAATGGATGAGATAAACAGAGAAAGTGTGCATACTTACTCAAACGATCCACAACTACCAAAATTGTATCAACTCGATTTGATGGTGGTAGACCCATGATAAAGTCCATAGAAATGTCTTCCCACATGCGGGTTGGAATTAGCAGGGGTTGTAGCAACCCCGCAGGCAATAAGGTTTGGTACTTCTGTTGGTGACAAGGGAGACATTGTTGCACATAGATGCGGACCTCCTGTTTCATCTTGGGCCAGAAATACTGCGTGGAAAGACGTTTGAAGGTTTTAAGGAAACCCCCATGACCACTAATTGGAGTGTTGCGTACCTCATGCAATAATGCCAGCTTGATTTGAGGTAAGTCGGGGACCACTAAACGGTTGTTGTAAAAAAGAAACTGGTAGACCCATTCGAATCCCGGGACGGAGGAAGGGTCTGCTTGTAACCGCTGGATAATTTCCGAAGTGTATGAATATGTGAGAAGACCTGCCTTGATAGTAGCAAGTTCCACCGAATAAGGGACTGTGAGAGTTAAAAGGGTACAGGTTAGAGGCTTGCGGGACAAAGCGTCAGCTCCTCGATTCTCTTTACCGGCACGATGACTGATGGAAAAATCGAAGGGCATCAGTTTGAGCAGTAGGCGCTGCTGTTCGGTGGTGGTAATGCGCTGTTCCAGAAGAAATTTTAATGTATAGTGATCAGTGCGGATGAGAAAATGTCTCCCCAGCAAGTAATGACTCCATTTTTGCACGGCTAAGACAAGAGCTAGAAGCTCCCTGTCATACGCAGATTTCATGCGGTTTGAGGGGGAAAATCCCTTGCTGAAATAGGCGATTGGATGCTCCTCTTGGGAAAGAATCGCGCCTACACCGTCAGATGAGGCATCACATTCGACTACAAATGTCTTGGAGAAGTCCGGTAAACGAAGGACTGAAGCGGACATTAGCGCGTGTTTGAGGTGGTTAAAGGCAGTTAAGGCTTCATCTGTCCAGTGAAAACCGTCCTTTTTCATGAGGTTAGTCAATGGCCGCGCAATGATGCCGTAATTCCTCACAAAACGCCTGTAATAACCAGTCATCCCCAAGAATCCACGCACCTGTTTGACATTCATAGGGATTGGCCAAGAATGAATCGCCTCAATTTTATCTTTTTCAACATGAACCCCATCGGAAGTAACAACATGACCCAAGAATATTATTTTGGACTGACTGAAACAACACTTGGAAAGCTTGGCAAAGAAGCGGTTGTCGTGCAGTAATTTCAAAGCTTGCTCCAAGTGAGAGATGTGCTGCTCCATACCGTGGCTGTAGATTAAGATGTCGTCGAAGAATACGAGGATGAACCTTCGCAAAAAGGGACGAAACAAATCATTCATAGCAACTTGGAAAGTAGACGGGGCATTCGTAAGGCCGAAAGGCATCACTTTAAATTCGTAGTGCCCCGAATGCGTCCGGAAAGCCGTTTTGTGACATCTGCGTCCGCTACCCTGATTTGATAGTAACCCGATCGTAAGTCTAGTTTGGAAAAAAACCGTAGCCCCATAAAGTTCATCTAGCAGCTCGTCAATGTTGGGTATGGGATACTTATCCGCCACTGTTATCTTGTTAAGGGCTCGGTAATCAACACACATCCTCCAAGAATTGTCTTTCTTCTTTACTAATAACACTGGGCTTGAAAACGGGCTGGAGCTGGGTTAAATGAAACCGGCAGCAAGCAACTGTTCCACCTGCGTTTCGATTTCATTTTTCTGAGAGTGGGGATAGCGATAGGGTCGGATATTGGGTGGTTTGGAGTGAGGAATGAGCGGGATCGAGTGGGTGTGAAAGTGGTTTGGAGGCAAGTCTTTAGGTTCCTCGAATACCGTGGCATAGGTGTTAATAAGAGGTTGTAGGGTTATGGGGATGTGAGGTGTGGTTGTCGGGTCTATAGCTAAATGTTGAAAACTGGATGATTTTTGTGGTCCGGATGGTACACCCTGCAGTTTGTACTTCCTGCCATCTATGGTGAATATCATGAACATATCTTTCCAATTAGATTGTACCGTGTTCAACGTGGCCAGCCATTGGATCCCCAACACCGGATCGGCTCCCCCCAAAGAAAACGGGTAAAAGTCTTGAGTTATCTTTAAATGATCCACCTGCAAACAAATATCTT
Source organism: Flaveria linearis (assembly GCA_024085815.1). Taxonomy (NCBI): domain Eukaryota; kingdom Viridiplantae; phylum Streptophyta; class Magnoliopsida; order Asterales; family Asteraceae; genus Flaveria; species Flaveria linearis. Next base: position 84,881,562 of record CM044007.1, read on the forward strand.
TGCAAACTTTCCCACAACATATGATATTGATGCTAGGGGTTTAGAATGAGGTTTATCATGGTTAATTGGTTAAATTTAATGCATTTAATATGGTCAAGTGTAAGAGATTGTGTTGGACAAGTTGACTACGATGATTTGATGTTTTGTAGGTTAAATGCAATCATTTGAGGAGTTTTGAAGAATGCACATGAATGATAATCAAAGATCATGATAGATGAGATTAAAGAGAATTCAATTACGAGAATGTGGCCGCAAACGGGGAGGAAAACGGAGTCCGAACGAAGAAGTTATGAAGAAAACAAGAATCGGACAAAGTTGGTCGACTATGACCTACGGCGGAAACCTGACCTACGGCGCATCAGTTCAAGAAAAACAGAATGGCCCTGGTGTAACTTACGGCAGAAGCATGACTTACGGTACTGGACACCTGAAATCATTTATAAGTCGCGAAAATTAGGTTTTAGGGGATATCTCTCATTCTACACCTCCATAGTCGCCCCCTTTCGTCCTCAAGGCTCCAGGAGGCTCCCGAGAGGCGATTGCAAGGCTTTTCAAGTGATTTTAATCATTCGGTTTGATTCCTTAACGTTAGATACGATGTTTAATCTTGATTTTCATTTGGTGTTCTTCATTACCATGTCTAGCTAATCTCCTAGTAATCTTCTTTGGGTAGTAAGGTTTACTACTATGATTTGTTCTTGATGATTTGTGGTTGAGTTAATGTTTGAACACGGTAGTTTAAGCCGAGTACATTATTTGTTGGTTGAAAACTCTAAAATATGTGTGTTGCTTTCAATTCACTTACTCCACTTTGATTGTTTTAGATTTCTTTTCATCTGGAAACGTTGATGTTGGATGGGATTGAGTATCACAAACATAGGATATGATTCGAGTAGTTCTTTAATAACAGTCTTATTCAATCTATTGTTTTTACCCAAATTGACCCGTAAGCTTATATGACTTTTATGAACACTCAAAGCAAATCTAAGTAGTAAACCTGAATCCGGAGAAGATTACCCTTTTACATTATTGTTTACAACTCAATTAATCATAAAGTTCGTCACTTTTCTCGATTAGTCATTTTTATTAAGTTTTTGTAATCAAGCTATAACTTTTAGATTTAAACTACAAAACTTTCCACATATTCCCTGTGGATCGACCCGACTTACCCTAGCTATCTTAGGTGAGTTTGGAACCTTATAAATTGTTTTTGATTAGGCTTGACAAACCGACATCAAAATGGCGCCATTGCCGGGGAATTAGTGCGCAAAGTGTCAAGTTTAAGTCTTTACTTGTTTAGCTTGTTTTATTTACTTTCTCTTCTTTGTTACGCTAGGTGTGCTTGTGTGTGCAGGTGACAGCTCCGTGCATGCATACCCGGTACGCAAGGAACAAGTCCCCGTTAATCTTTGATCCAGAAGTTGAAAAGACCGCTCGAAGAAATCGAGCACAATCCCGTGCAAAAACTCAATCATCAAGAGCAGTCAAAGAGTGCAAGATGGAACACAACCCACCACCACCACCACCACTTAACCAAAATCCACCCAATGACCAACCGCCAAATCCACTAATTGATCAACCTCCACCAAACCAACCAAATGACCCATTACCCTACCCAAATTTGCAGCCACAAGCACAAAACCCAATTGCCCACAACCTACCACCTCAAAGACAAAATCCTTATCCTCAACCAAGGCAAAACCCCTATCAACATGGACTCCCAAGACAGAATATGAGACATCAAAGGGGGGTTAATAGGATCGAGGCCGAAGAGGATAGATTTGACAGATTAAGCATCCATACTTGGGATGATGACATAGATGGACGAAGTGATGGAAATGAAGATGAGTATGTTGAGGAGGATGTGCAATACAATAGACCTAATAACAACCAAGGCCGATACAGACATAATGAACAACCAAGGCAATATAGGCAAAATCAGGGCCAAGTTCAAGGTAGAAGGCAAGGATTTCCTCGGGCAAATCGGAACCCCGGGCTTCAACCCTACCAAGCCATTGTACAAGGGGTTGATAGCCATTTTCGCCCTACCATTGCTGGAGCTTCATCACCCATAGTCAGGCCACAATTTAGAGGGAAGTCATTTGAGATTAGGTCTAATAGTCTGGCCATTCTTCCTGAGTTTCATGGACTGTCCAAGGAAGAACCCTATTTGCATCTGAACGAGTTTAGTGCCATTTGTGAGACTATTGGGGCACAAGGTTTTACACCCGAAGAAGTAATGTTAGTGCTATTCCAGTTTACATTGAAGGGAAATGCGAAGAAGTGGTTTCATTCCTTACCTGCTGCCAGCATTTACACATGGGAGCAAATGCAGCAGGCATTCCTAGAGGAATACTATACACCACAGAAGACAAGTGAAGCTAGAACTGCCATTCGTACATTCAGTCAGAAACAGGATGAGCCATTCCATGAAGCTTGGACCAGATTCAAGGAGTTGTTGAGAACTTGTCCACATCACGACATTCCTCAATGGGAGTTGATTTCTTCATTTTATGATGGGTTATCTACGGAAGATGTAAGAGATGTGAATTCAACGAGTGCAGGAACCTTCATGACTAATACTGAGGATGATGATTGGGAGTTATTGGAACGGATGAGTATACATTCAAAAGGCAAGCTCAGTCTCGGAGGAAATCAAGGAATGTGGTTGATGATTCGGATAGAAGGACTTCCAGATTGGGTCAGTCATCAGGTAAGGCTACAGTAAAGGCTACAAGTTCTTTTACTATATGTCAAGGATGTGGTGAAGCTGGACACACTGCCAGAGATTGTCCAGAGTTTGATGAGGGATTGGAAGAGGTGAATTATGTACAAGGTGATAGGCGACCATACAGTAACAACACTAATAATAATACTTATCATTCTGGTTTGAAGAATCACCCTAATTTGAGGTATGGTAACCCAGACAACCAGTTGAATCCAAATTTTCAAGGTCCTTCACATCAGCAATATCAGAACAGGTCAATGGGTCAGGGTAATCAATACAATCAAGGAAGTTACAACAGGGGTGGTCAAAGGAATTATCAGCATAACCAGGATCAGAGTGGATCAGGAGGAAATGCAGAGCCAACAAACAGGGAATTGTTGGAGTTCATGAAGGAGATGAAGAAATCCAACGAAGTTCGAGATAAGAGTGTTGAAGCTTTATCCAAACAAGTGGGGCAGTTGGCTGAGGAAGTTGCAATTCTGAAGAAAGCTCCAGGGAAACTTCCTAGTGATACTCAAAGAAACCCAACTCACAGCTCCTCTAATGCAGGACCATCAAGTAGCAGACATCCTTCAGTTAGCCAGGTAAGCATTCTTCGCTCAGGTAAGGTTTATGATAATAAAGTTGAACCTCCAGCACAATTCATTGAAGGAGTGGTGGAGGATGTCAATGAGGATGAGGATAGTGATTGTGAGATTGAAACTGTCACACCTAAATCACCCAAGAAAGTAACTTTTTCAAATAAAATTGATCAGGTGATGGGGGAGGAATCAATTAGTGGTCAGGAAAAGGGTGTGGAGGCTAATACCATCCCATTTCCTAGGGCATTAATCGATCCGGGTAAAAAGGTTTTATCGGGAAAAAGGGGACCACAACAGGATGAGATATGGGAAGTTTTTCAACAAGTAAAAGTTAATGTCCCATTGCTTGAGGTAATTAAACAAGTGCCGGCGTATGCGAAATTTTTAAAAGACTTGTGTACTCAAAAGAGAAATGCAAAAATACCCAAGAAAATTGAAGTGTCTAATAATGTGAGTGCCATACTAACAGGACAACCGGTTCCACCCAAGCTTCCCGATCCAGGAGAGCCGGTGATATCCATTCAGGTGGGTGATTTTCACATATCACGGGCTTTGTTAGATCTGGGAGCTAGTGTGAGCATTCTCCCGGGCAGCTTATATGACCAATACGATTTTGGTCCGTTACACAAAGCCCACACCACTGTGGTGTTAGCTGACAGAACACCTAGACTGCCTAGGGGAATGATCTTTGATGTTATTGTCAGGGTGGAAGACTTTTACTACCCGGTTGATTTCTTAGTTCTGGATTATGTGTCGGGCGAGTCAAATGATCAACAAACGGTTATACTAGGTCGTCCATTTTTGGCCACTTCCAACTCACTAATCAATTGTAGAACCGGAGTAGTTGATATGACTTTTGGAGATCAAAGGCAGTTAATAAACTCTTTTTCCCATACATTTAATCCTCTGGTCCATAGTGAATGCTTTTTGGTAGACACTATGGACAGGTGTGGTCTTCATGTTAATGAGGACAACATCATAGAGGCGTGTGTTTATTGTGACAGGGATCAGGTGGAACTAAGCAGTGAATTGGAGAAGGTTGAGCAAGAGTTAGAGGTGATGGCAGTCAAGGAAGGTAAACCTACTTGGACCCATCAAGTGGAAAGCTTACCCGAGCATATCGACACCAAGCTACAACCATCATTAACGTCGCCTCCTAAGTTGGAATTGAAAGAGCTTCCTAAGCACTTGAAGTATGCGTTTGTTGGAGACAACAACACCCTTCCGGTGATTATTGCCTCCAACTTATCAGAAGAACATGAGAAGGCTTTGATGGAGGTATTAGTAAAGCATCGGGCTGCGATAGGATGGACAATCGCAGACTTAAGAGGAATCAGCCCATCTATTGTCATGCATAAAATCATCACCGAAGAAGGGGCAAAACCATCTCGAGATGCTCAGAGGCGATTGAACCCAAACATGAGGGAAGTAGTGAAGAAAGAGGTGCTGAAATGTCTGGATGCAGGTATTATCTTTCCTATCTCTGACAGTGAATGGGTCAGCCCAACGCAAACAGTACCAAAGAAAGCTGGCATCCAGATTGTTCAAGGTGCGGATGGTACGGAGGTAGCCACCCGGCCGGTAACCGGGTGGCGGATTTGCATCGATTACAGAAAGTTAAATGCTACAACCTCTAAGGACCATTTCCCATTACCTTTTATTGACCAAATTGTGGAAAAATTAGCGGGTCAGAAATATTATTGTTTTCTAGATGGATATTCATAGATGGATATTCAGGGTATAACCAAATTGCAATCCATCCAGATGATCAACATAAGACAACTTTCACTTGTCCGTATGGTACTTTCGCATTTAGGCGAATGCCATTTGGCTTGTGCAATGCTCTCGCCACCTTTCAAAGGTGCATGATGAGTATCTTTTCAGATATGGTGGGGGATTCTATGGAGATCTTCATGGATGACTTTTCAATATTTTCAACATCTTTTGAATCATGTTTAAATCAATTACAAAAAGTGTTAAAAAGATGTGTTGACTCGAACTTGGTCCTTAGTTGGGAAAAGAGCCACTTTATGGTTCAAGAAGGTATCGTGTTAGGACACGTTATCTCAAGCAGGGGGATAGAGGTTGATAAGGCAAAAGTGCAAGTCATATCCACTTTGCCACCACCAACAAATATTAAAGGCATTAGATCATTTTTAGGACATGCAGGCTTTTACAGGCGTTTTATTAAAAATTTCAGTATGATAACAAAACCCTTGTGTAACTTGCTTCTTAAAGATGTCCCGTTTAACTTTGATGATAAGTGTTTACAAGCATTTAATATTTTAAAAGAAAAGTTGGTGGAAGCCCCAATTTTGCAATCACGGATTGGTCACTTCCTTTTGAAATCATGTGTGACGCCAGTGATTTCGCAGTTGGGGCTGTGCTGGGTCAAAGAGTAGATAAGAAGTCGGTCGCTATTTACTATGTAAGTAAAACGCTTTCTGATGCTCAATTAAATTACACAACTACTGAAAAAGAGTTACTTGCGGTTGTCTATGCCTTAGATAAGTTTCGGTCGTATATTTGGGGTAGTAAGATTATTGTCTATTCTGATCATTCTACTGTCAGGTATTTGATGGATAAAAAGGATGCCAAGCCTCGATTGATTAGGTGGATACTGTTATTGCAAGAGTTTAAATTAGAGATAAGAGATAAGAAAGGAAAGGAAAATGTGGTAGCTGACCATCTGTCGAGAATCATCCATAACTTGGATGAGCATGAGCTAGAAATCAATGAAACCTTCCCTGATGAGCAATTATTGTCTGTTTCTACATCCAATGATCCATGGTATGCTGACTTTGTCAATTATTGTGTTGCAGGTGCAATTCCTGAACATTGGTCAAAGTCGAAGAAGAAACATTTTGTGTCACGTGCCAAACAATACTTTTGGGAAGATCCAGATTTGTTCAAGATAGGGGCTGACCAACTGATCAGACGATGTGTTCCGGATTCAGAGATACCGGATGTATTGTCTTTGGCGCATGCATCTGCATGTGGCGGTCATTTTAGTGGCCAGCAACAGGGCATCGAGTGTTACAATGCTGGCTATTTTGGCCTACTATTTTTAAGGATGCTTTTGAGTTTGCAAAGACATGTACAAATTGCCAAAAGATGGGTAGTATCACAAAACGAAATGAGATGCCCATGCAACCAATCCTAGTAATCGACATCTTTGATGTCTGGGGGATTGATTTCATGGGGCCCTTCCCCAACTCATTTGGCAATTTATACATTCTTTTAGCGGTTGATTATGTGTCAAAGTGGGTCGAAGCCATTGCCACAAAGACCAATGACCATAGTGTTGTGTGCAAATTTGTTCAAACCAACATTTTCTGTTGATTTGGGGTGCCTCGTGTGATCATAAGTGATGGGGGATCACATTTCAAAAATTTTAATTTTGGTAAATTGCTTAAGCGATATGGTGTTGATCATAGGATTGCCACACCTTATCATCCACAAACAAGTGGCCAGGTAGAGGTGTCAAATCGACAAATCAAGGAGATTTTACAAAAGACAGTACGACCTGACCGCAAGGATTGGTCTAACAAATTGAATGATGCCTTGTGGGCATATCGTACTGCTTACAAAACACCGATTGGCACCACCCCTTACCGGTTGGTTTACGGGAAGGGGTGCCATTTGCCCTTAGAATTAGCTCATCGTGCGTTATGGGCCATTAAAGAGGCTAACTTTGATTATGACACTGCAGGCAAACAGCGGAAGTTAAGCTTGACGGAGCTGGAAGAGCTACGGGAAGAAGCTTACGAGAATGCCACGATTTACAAAGACAAAATGAAACGCGTACATGATGCGAAACTAAGACTGAAGAATTTTGAAGTCGGGAGCTTGGTGTGGTTATACAATTCTCGCTTGAAGCTGTTCCCAGGTAAGCTTAAAAGTAAGTGGACAGGACCATACAAGATTACACGGATAGGGAACTCGGGAGACATCGAGATTGAGGATTTCGATGATCACATTCGACAAGTGGTCAATGGTCACCGCTTAAAACCATACTTGCGACCAAATGATCTGAATGGACCCGCTAAGCAAACCGAAGAACTTCTATCGGTTAGCATCCGGATTTCTGATCCGATCTGAGGTTACGTAGAAGGAAAGTCGAGCTATAGACTCTTAACCGTAGCGCTTCCGGGAGGCAACCCGGGTTTGTGAGTTTTTAGTTATTTTTATTCGTTTTCGTTACATTTCCGCCGTTTCATGTGTTTTGTTTTGTTTTGTTTAATCACTTTGTAGATCCTAGAGCACCACTCGATCCGGTACGTTCATGTTTAAAATGAGAGTCGAGGACAACTCGGTTCAAAAGTTGGGGGTGGCGGTTCAAAGCGGGTTCATTCGATGGTTTAACGATAAATTTTGGTAATTAAGGTAATTAAAATTTTAGTTTTGGTAATTAAAATTTTGGTAATTAAAAATTTTGGTTTTGAAAGAAAAAAAATAAATATATATAAAAAATCAAGACCGCCGTAAGTCCCAATACCGCCGTAATTTACGGCCGAAGCACAGCAAAAACAGAAGCTGCCCACCGTAAGTTACGGTGGGCCGAGAGTCTTACGGTCGAAGAAGCACACCAAAAACAGCAAGCCCCCACCGTAACTTACGGTGGGGGAGGAGTCTTACGGCGGCTCGGAAGCTGGCAAAACAGAAGCTGCCCACCGTAAGTTACGGTGGGCCGAGGGTCTTACGGCGGCCGCGAAAAAAAAAATTTGCAACAAAAGGGAAACTAGAAGGGGGTGTTTTGTACAACTATTAAACTCGTTTTCTCTTAAATTAAAAAGAATAGCTGATCAAACCACCATTCTCTCCACTTTTCTTCATCTTCTTCACTAAAACCCCCCAAGAACACCCAACCTCCCTCAACCATAACTTTCCCGATTCTTAACCAAATCAAACGATTCTTGAGTCTAAATTGAGTAACTTTTCGAGAGGAACAAGAATCCAAGGTTAGTTTCTTCAAATTCCAACTCGTTTTTGGTAAATCTGCATGTGGGTCACGAACCCTAAAATTTTCAAGTTTGAATTTTTCACTTCCGGGTTGAAATTCTTGGTGCTAAAGTTCATACTAACCTCCTAAAACCACAAAGGTATGATTTTCTTGTCTCATTGTATGAATGAATGAAGTGTGATTGTTTGGTTTAGTTGTTCACATGAGTTTTAGAATTTTGGTTGAATTATGCATGATGAAAGTGACTAATTGTTTGTGTGAACGGATTTACAATAGGTAGATCCCATGTGTGAGACAATGGTACTCATTGAACATGTACCTCAACGTTATTAGCTATGATTATTATGATGAGATTAGGTTGATGGTTGATGTTGGCTTGTGATGTTAAATGTCATGTGCTACATTAGTGGTGGTCATTAAACATGTAAGTTCCAATTTAGTGGTGCATAAAGCATGAAGTGGATCAATTGTTGTTGAGAAACTAATCTAATAAAAATAGTAAAGCATTATGCTAATGCTAAGGTTTGAAGTTCGTTATGTAACTCATTAAAAGTGCTCAACTCAATGATCATCCTAAGAGTAACCATCACTAATGGCATGCAATGAAGCAAGTGTGGGAATGTGGTTATTTCACACTTGTTTTGTTAGTTATATTGGTTGGTTGGACCAAGCGGTTCTTTTGATTGTTTATGGTTTAATGTGTGCAGATGGGACGATCTGGGAAAGAACAAGCTGGACCTTCCAAGAAGGCAAAGAAGGCAAATCCACCCTTGACAATCATGGATGAACCAAGACCATTGCGAGAGGAAGTGATGATGGAGGACATACCTAAGTGGAAGGGTGGACCTTTGACAAAGTTTCACCCTAGATTTCAACCAAGTCTATGGGAAGAAAAGATGTCCAAAATGAGAGACAGAAAAGAAGCATATTTGGTGGAAAGAGAGGTCCCTGAATCATTGTTTGCCCATCACCAGGTACATGAAAGATTTAAAAAACTGGGATGGCAAGCAGTGCTTAAGTGTTATGACCAGGAGGAAGACAAAGTGTTTGCACCAGCAATAGATGAATGGGTTAGTACACTGCAGATGGAAGGGCCAAAGAACAGTCAGCAAATGAAACTGGTGGGATATTACCGAGGGCAAAAGGTTACAATGTCCATGACCAACATGAAAAAGTTGGCACCATTTGATTCTCTACCCACCAGCCAATATGAATTCCCTGCTGAAGACAATCTGTGGAATAGACCGGACAACAGTCCATGGTGGGAGTTGATGAGGGATACAATTTTTAAACCCGGTAAAACCAACACAATGAAAAGGGTGGACTTGAAGAAGGAAGCAAGGTTGATTCAAACCATTGTAACCCAGAATGTGATGCCTCGCAGGGGGGACAAGGAATCGGTGCGGTTTTGTGATGTACCTGTTCTCTACTCTATCATGACAGGGGATCACAAAATGTCATTTTGCTACTTAGCCATGATGAACATTTGGCTGGCCCGTATCACTAAGGCTAAACAGATTATCCCCCACTGTAGGTTGATTCAAGCCCTATTCAAACACTTTAAGGTGATTGCTCATTCAGCATATGAAATGCCAACGAGTTATATTGTCAAGGACCTGGAACCATTCAATGTAGTTCTTATGGATCGAGTAGGTTGGGAATGGAGTACAAATGATAGGTATGCAAGGTGGAAACATAAGAATGGGAAAAGATTAAAGTGAAACGACTGGATGCAAGACCATTGGGATCAGGTGAGGAAAGCAAGCTGACAGTGAGGATAGTGAAGATGAGGATGATTTGAATAACCCAAATGAGGAAGAGGAGCCAGTCATAAGACCCCATACCCAATGCCTGATGACATGTGGGCTCGGGTGCAGGAGTGTAGGCCAGAAGGATTTGGCATGTGGCCTACTTATAATCAAAACAATTGGGATTTACAACAACACAGCAGGTTGCAAGCGACAGATGATGCTCAAGCAGTCATAGCAAATCAAAACCATTGGAATCGTGTTAATCTTGTGCATCAAGAAATTCAAGTCAACAATAACTGGGAGTCACATCAGCAGCTTGGTTATCATGAAGCTTACCACCGCGGAGAACCGTTTGTGCAAGCACCACCACCAATCAACTACCTTACTCTTCCACCCTATGATGGAGGGGAGAGGCTGCCGAGACCCGAGTGGCATCACTCGGAATGGATTGATCCGATACAATTTCAGCAACAACAGCTTGAGGTGCAGCAGTTTCATCAGCAACAGAGTGGAGAAGGAAGCAGTAGCGGACCACAAGGGAGTGCATTCCAGTTCAGTGAATGGATGGACGAGCTGAACAATATATTTGGACAACGTCAGTCACGATACTTTGGGGGCAATCGCTGATCGTGATTGTTCCGATCGATCAGGTCCAATTGCTCTAATTTGCACTAGATTATCTTATGTGGTTGTGTGCTTATTTGTTTATGTTTCAGGTTGGTGGCAAGAACAATCTGAGGGGGGTGGTTGGTGTTTCATGTTTGAACTATCTATGTTTATGTTTATGCTTAGGAAATAAGTAGTTTGTTTATAGTGATTTTGTCATTGATTTTAAGTCAAATCAAGGGCCTTGAAAATGCTGACGGGGGGGTACACGAGGGATTGAAAGGTTGAATTTTCTTGAAAAACTCATACATTGGGGACAATGTATCCCAAGTGTGGGGATGGGGGATTCATAGGTAGACACACATATTTTGGAGAAATGGAAATTTGGACAAAATTTGAAAATTTGAAATTTTTTTACATTTTCTCTAAAAATACTAATCATTGGTTAAGGTTCTTAGTCATGATTAATTCCCCAAAGGTTTCAACCCATCGGTCGGTTAATGGAAGTTGGAAAGGGAATGCCTAGCTAAGGGTGGCAAACATTGGGTGTAGTAAACTTGCACATGTCATGTCGGTAGCCCAATTCCACCATTTCCATATGTGAGAAGCCTATTATTTGATATTATTAGATATATTTGCTTGTTTGAGTGTGCAATGATGTAGTCTAATGGTAGAACTTGTGGAGTGCGTGCATATTGAAGCTTGAAACCGGGATTCCCATTAAAATGATTGAGGCATTAGGATTAACCATAGGATATTCCCATAGGACCCACCTATTTAACGTTTAACCGTAGTAGCCAATTTTGAACCTTCTCCCATTCATTTGTTTCACTAAACTTCTTAACCCACTAGCCTTTGTATAGCCTATTCACTTATTTACCCATGTGATAGAACTTGAGTTAATTAATGGTAGTAGTATTAAGTTTGATATGATATAATATTTTGAAGTTGTAGTTGGGGATTGTTAAGCATAGTAAATCCCGTTATGTTTTGTTAAGTTCTTCTTAAAAAAAAAAAGAAGAGAAAAAAAAAAGAAAAGAAAGAAAAGAAGTTGAAAGAAATAATGAAGTTGAAAGACGGAAGTATTAGACAAGAAAAAAAATTGTGCGTTGAAGTAAAGTGTAGTTAAAGGGGTTTGAAGTCGTTGAATAAAGTAATTAATTCAAGTTTTTCATCACTTTAGTCACTTATACCCTAAATTATCCTTACCCGAACCTAAGCCTAACATTACAACCTTTGAAAAGCCCTCATGATGATGTGCAATCTCGTGTTAGTGAGTGGAGATTTGATTGTTTTACAAGCCTATGCTCACTAGTTTTCATCATTGCTTGAGTGATTCATAAATACCGACACATCTTTGGTCGGGCCAGAATTTACACCGAGTGGAGAGTTTTATTGTAGGGGTATGATATGTGCAAGGGAACCACCTAGAGTTTGAGAATCTTAGTTAGGCAGTCCAGCGGGTTAGAGGTTTGTGGTTGTTAACGGGTCATAGTTGCTAACTTGGGAATTAGGTATGCTCTTGAACCTTAATCGAGTTTGGTATGTGTGCGTTTATGTGCTCACCTAATTTTTGTTTGACTTGAATTCTTGATTTTTAAAAGCAACATCGCTCGAGGACAAGCGAGAAACAAGTGTGGGGATGTGATGCTAGGGGTTTAGAATGAGGTTTATCATGGTTAATTGGTTAATTTAATGCATTTAATATGGTCAAGTGTAAGAGATTGTGTTGGACAAGTTGACTACGATGATTTGATGTTTTGTAGGTTAAACGCAATCATTTGAGGAGTTTTGAAGAATGCACATGAATGATAATCAAAGATCATGATAGATGAGATGAAAGAGAATTCAATTACGAGAATGTGGCCGCAAACGGGGAGGAAAACGGAGTCCGAACGAAGAAGTTATGAAGAAAACAAGAATCGGACAAAGTTGGTCGACTATGACCTACGGCGGAAACCTGACCTACGGCGCATCAGTTCAAGAAAAACAGAATGGCCCTGGCGTAACTTATGGCAGAAGCATGACTTACGGTACTGGACACGCTGAAATCATTTATAAGTCGCGAAAATTAGGTTTTAGGGGATATCTCTCATTCTACACCTCCATAGTCGCCCCCTTTCGTCCTCAAGGCTCCAGGAGGCTCCCGAGAGGCGATTGCAAGGCTTTTCAAGTGATTTTAATCATTCGGTTTGATTCCTTAACGTTAGATACGATGTTTAATCTTGATTTTCATTTGGTGTTCTTCATTACCATGTCTAGCTAATCTCCTAGTAATCTTCTTTGGGTAGTAAGGTTTACTACTATGATTTGTTCTTGATGATTTGTGGTTGAGTTAATGTTTGAACACGGTAGTTTAAGCCGAGTACATTATTTGTTGGTTGAAAACTCTAAAATATGTGTTGCTTTCAATTCACTTGCTCCACTTTGATTGTTTTAGATTTCTTTTCATCTGGAAACGTTGATGTTGGATGGGATTGAGTATCACAAACATAGGATATGATTCGAGTAGTTCTTTAGCAACAGTCTTATTCAATCTATTGTTTTTACCCAATTGACCCGTAAGCTTATATGACTTTTATGAACACTCAAAGCAAATCTAAGTAGTAAACCTGAATCCGGAGAAGATTACCCTTTTACATTATTGTTTACAACTCAATTAATCATAAAGTTCGTCACTTTTCTCGATTAGTCATTTTTATTAAGTTTTGTAATCAAGCTACAACTTTTAGATTTAAACTACAAAACTTTCCACATATTCCCTGTGGATCGACCCGACTTACCCTAGCTATCTTAGGTGAGTTTGGTACCTTATAAATTGTTTTTGATTAGGCTTGACAAACCGACATCAGATATCTCCATTTCCATTTGGACTCCAAAGGGGGGTACCAGTTGGGTTATTAATTTCAGCTCATTAACCAAATATCAGAGATAAAATTATGTGTTGACCCCCCATCAACCAAAATCAAAACTTCAGTAGTATCCAACTTACCATGTACTTTCATTGTAGTGGGATGAGATTTCCCCAAGATAGCATGTAGGCTGATTTCGGCTGTGTCTTCTTGGTATTGTAACATCTCGTATTTCGGCGTTTAATCTTTATAATAATAATAATATAATAATAATAATAATATAATAAATAATAATAATAAATAATAATAATAATAATAACAATAATATAATAATAACGTCAATAATACTAATAATAATAATAATAATAATAATAATAATAATAATATTTCTATTAATAATTTAAGAAAAAAAATGGAATTAAAAGTCCATGGGGTGTTTTGTTAACTTTGAAACCACACAATAAGAGTTTTTACATAAAATAACAAAAGATTGAAAGATCGGGGACCAGTTATGTAATTTTTGTAAAATTTCAAAACACACCCAACCCCCACCCCCATTCCCATCGCTGTGTTCCTGATTGCTTTCACAGTTTCACGATTTCGGTGGCTTTACACATCAAGATCCCACTAAAAACCTGCAATAATGCAATTAAAGTAATCAAACAATCGTTTATATGATTCCTAAACTAATAGCACTTCGAATTTCACCTAAAACGAACCCAAACATGCCACTTCATCATTTTCACCTCGCGGACCTGCAACTCAACGAAAACCCATGTTCGAAGCGTTATTAAACCGAATTGATAGAGGGCTTTGCATCAAGAACACCACACGAAGATAACCTCAAAGTTAATTGATTTATCATCAACGTTTGAACCTCGAACCAACTTTATCTCGGTCGCGGCTTTACTATTCACCATCTTTATCGAATTGAACTCGATAACGTGAGTATTTCTATACCCCTTTTTCATATTTTCACACTTTGGGGTGAAGCATGTTACTTATTAACCATTGCACTTGTAAACGTTTGATTCTTGTAAACTTATGGCAATTTACTTGTGTGCTGTGATTAGTTGAATATTGTAGCTACCATGTAATGTCGAATACATGTACAATCATTAACTATTGCTAGCCTGGCGACGTCATAGATCTATGGGCCTGACAAGCCTGCTTGGTTGATCCAAGTACACTAGCTAATCGTATATACTTATAACTTGGTTGGTCCAAGTACACTTGTAAACGTTTGAGACTTGTAAAACTTTGTCAAGGTTTGATTGTGCATTCTGTCTTACATCCCTAGTTACCTTGTTCTCTAATTTACAACATGAATTGCCTAATAATAATAACAATAATAATAATAATAATAACGTCAATAATACTAATAATAATAATAATAATAATAATATTTCTATTAATAATTTTAAGAAAAAAAATGGAATTAAAAGTCCATGGGGTGTTTTGTTAACTTTGAAACCACACAATAAGAGTTTTTACATAAAATAACAAAAGATTGAAAGATCGAGGACCAGTTATGTAATTTTTGTAAAATTTCAAAACACACCCAACCCCACCCCCATTCCCATCGCTGTGTTCCTGATTGCTTTCACAGTTTCACGATTTCGGTGGCTTTACACATCAAGATCCCACTAAAAACCTGCAATAATGCAATTAAAGTAATCAAACAATCGTTTATATGATTCCTAAACTAATAGCACTTCGAATTTCACCTAAAACGAACCCAAACACCCCACTTCATCATCTTCACCTCGCGGACCTGCAACTCAACGAAAACCCATGTTCGAAGCATTATTAAACCGAATTGATAGAGGGCTTTGCATCAAGAACACCACACGAAGATAACCTCAAAGTTAATTGAGTTATCATCAACGTTTGAACCTCGAACCAACTTTATCTCGGTCGCGGCTTTACTATTCACCATCTTTATCGAATTGAACTCGATAACGTGAGTTTCACATATCCATACACTCGTTTTTATACGGGGATTAAAAGCCCTTTGAATGTGTTCTTTAACACCTGCGTTTGATTGTTCAATTTGGGAGGAATCGATTTCTAGGGTTCATACGGATTGGGATTGCTTTGTAACCTTGCTTAAAAGGAATTGGAACCATTCTACACCACGGCTGGATGCCTGGTCTACTGGTTCCCGAGCCCTTCGCACACTATAAGGTCCCGGGTTCGAACCCGGGCTCCCTCACTTATTTTCTTAAAGCTTTTTGGCCCTTAAATAAATTATAAAAAAAAATCAGAAAAATTATAAAATTCTTTTTATAAACTTCCAATAATTTTAGAAATCATCTAATAATTTTCTAGGAATTTATTTTAAAATTTCTTTATTTATTTAATTATTTATTTTCTTTAATTAGTTCATTTTCTATAAAATAGGTTTTAAATATCGTTTAACGTATTAAATCATTATTTGTTCAGATAATATATTCAGATTAATTCGTATAAGATAAACTTGAAAATATTGTTTTAATATACTAAATAGTTTTGCTCAAAATAATATACTTAAGGACAATTCTAAAATATTACTTATATAATTCTTTTAATGAACTAAAAATGTAAATAATTATATTACACACTTGTTACTTATTAAATACCTTAAAACCATTGAAAGCCAAACTATTATTTGAACGTTAATTATATTATTAACCTTAAACTTGTAATATACATTTAGGTGCTTGTAAAAGAATCCGTTGGAGCATCGTAAATTCTTATAATCCTCTTATATACTTATACGTCATTGTGAGTATTTCTATACCCCTTTTTCATATTTTCACACTTTGGGGTGAAACATGTTACTTATTAACCATTGCACTTGTAAACGTTTGATTCTTGTAAACTTATGGCAATTTACTTGTGTGTTGTGATTAGTTGAATATTGTAGCTACCATGTAATATCGAATACATGTACAATCATTAACTATTGCTAGCCTGGCGACGTCATAGATCTATGGGCCTGACAAGCCTGCTTGGTTGATCCAAGTACACTTAGCTAATCGTATTTACTTATAACTTGGTTGGTCCAAGTACACTTGTAAACGTTTGAGACTTGTAAAACTTTGTCAAGGTTTGATTGTGCATTCTGTCTTACATCCCTAGTTACCTTGTTCTCTAATTTACAACATGAATTGCCATCTTTTATATACTTATGTAATCAAAACTATAGAATGCTCACCAACAATATGTTGACCTTTTATTTTAACATGTTTCAGGCAATAGCGTTATGTGGCTGTGAACAATCGTAACTCTCACGCCTCGACGATTCCGCCGTCAAGGTTGGGGTGTGACAGATTGGTATCAGAGCCCATAACTATAGGGATTTAGGTTATTAGAAATGGTGACCTAGACTATAGCTTATGCATGCACCTTATAGTATTTTTTATCTTGTAAATACATGGTTTGCATGTTACATAATGCTATGCCTTCTTATGTGCAATTTGATGCCTTAGCATAGGATTGCCTAAACTTAGTTACTTGTCTCCCTAAACTTATCTTTGACTCTCCCCGAACATAAAACCTCTCAATCTTATTCTCGACGACACGTGGAATCGTATACTATTACTTAAGATCTGGATCCTTAGACTCTATGTCTAATCTATATCAATCTCATCAAGGTTTTGATTTCATGAACCAAAGAAATTTGTGTGATACATAGACACCTGTATTCTGGATTTCCTGGCAAAAGGCCTTCGGGCTAAGGCAAGCATATCGTATAAATCTCATTGTGAGACCTGTTATGCTTTCCTGGGGATTTCTGGGATGAGTGATAAACTATGGTCAAAATACACAAATCTCTAAGGCAATAAGTTAATTTACCTTGACGTGTCAACGATTCCAAATGGTAATGCGTTACCAAATGGAACCATCCTTTTGTATCTTAAAAATCCTTGAATCCTTGAACTGGTTTATCATCAAAGTTTAAATACCTTCTCATTCTTAACCTAAATAATATTCCTGTTAATATTAACCCATCCTACAATTCAACTCTTACGTTTAAACGCTCAACATGTAACGTGTAACGGCATTAAAATCAGCGTTTCATGTAACTATTTCTATACCTTGACCAACGTGAACATGGATCTTAATATACCCAAAGATATTGGAATCTAAACCGTATGGTCTTCAAAAATTTAAACCGTTACTTATGGTTCTAAAATCTTCCTAAGGGTGTGTCCCATAACTAAAGACATTCAATGTTGTAGATGGGATTTCTACATCTCGGATACTTTGCTAATTGAATGTTAACTTTGTTAACTCAAATATTATAAGTGGTCACTCACCTCAATGATCAAATAAACTAATTATAACTTCGTTATCACTTAAAATACGTGTGTCTTCAATTAAACTATGGTTGAGCTCATATCTTGAGAAGTCCTTGTATTTTCCTTTTGATTGTGAATCGAATGTTCACATCTCATCATGTTGTCGAATCATTCTTGTTCTTGATTTTGTCTCCCTGATTGAAATTATTCAAGATTTGAACACCATCATAACAAATCCTGTTACCTCAAACTTTGATCTTAAATTTTGTAAGCATGATTTTCCTTTTGGTTACATTAATGTAACTTGAAATTTTCTGAATTTCTAAGTGATATTCTTTTCTCTTCATTGTTAAGTCGAACCTTAAACTGTCTGCACCGTGAGAGATGCAAGAGTTTGTAAGTCAGTCTATGACTAAGAACACTCGTACCTCCTAAACCATTCTAACTCATCAAACAGGGGTGATTCCCTTACTTTGATGATTCTCTATTCGTTTCGATAAGTGGTTTCCAATTGTGTGTTTTATGAAATTTCATTCTCTGGATTAGGGTGATTTCCTCATCCTGAGGATTGACTTCAATTATTCTCATTGTAACTTGTACTTCACAAATGACATGATCTCACCAAAATAGGATTGAAACCCGTACTTTGGTGGCAAATGTTAATCCTCAATTGTTTTCTTGTTATTATGGAACTCAATCATCAAGATAGGCATAATTCTATACCTTGATGATAATTTCATTTTTATGGATTGTAATTTTCTCAAATGAAACAACCTCGTCAAAGTAGAAGTGAATTCTGGATTTTGATGAAGAAGTTCATTTTGTTATATTTTATTTTTGTAAGAACTTCACCGTTAAGATAGGAGTGATTTTCCTTACCTTAATGGTGAGTTACCACATCTTATTTATGTGAATCCTCAACAATTGGTTGGGATCAAACTGGTTGATTGGTAAGTTGGTGGACATACCTTGGAAATACACCATCAAGTTAGGAGTGAAAACCACACCTTGATGACTATTCTCATTTATTGATCTTCAACTTACCAAGGTCGTAATCAAGTGACGAGAAGCATGTAGTAACTTAACAGGTGAAACAATGTTAGTGTTTTGACCTATTAAGCCAAAGCATGATCTCTGAACTTAAAAGAAGACCCGATCGTTTTAGGTTGATTTTGACTTCAACCTTGGAGCATTTAAATTCTTAAATCGATTTCTTTATCTTCATGTTTTGACTCGATCTAGCTACATCGAACCATTTATTCCTTACTTATCAACTTTCATCTTGAGATATCGTCAAACCCATAAGTATAGTCTTTCTAAACAATTCTTTGTCAAATAAAGATATTATCGAATACCTCTCTTATTGTTTGATGAATTACGTATGTGATCTGCATTTGGAAATTTGTTACCTTGCAAAACATGGTTACGAATACCTTTCTTATTGTTTGCGTCATTTCTTGAATCGTTTTTGAATCTTTAACCTTGAAAATCATTGAAATTCTAACTTGGTTTTGAACAACAAGACTCGTTATTGTCCTCACTGCAATGTGGATATAATGATTCATAAAACTTCGTAATCTGTAGTCATGGGTTTGGCATCAAAGAAAAGACATACCTTGGCATGTGTCCAAGTGTCTTATCTTTACATATGACAAAATCTAATCTTCGTGTTCCCGAGAATCTTCTGTTTAACTTTTCTCATCACTGAATGCCTCTTATCTTAGAGGTCATGATGACAATTGGTGCATTATAGACCGATTGACTAATTTCATATTGACACATGTGGGATAACGGGTCGAGAAATTGACCTGTATCTGTTTCAAATATTCGTATACCATGGTATGGCGTTAAAACATCGATCGTTATTTTGAACGATTGATTCATTCTCTGTTTTTAATAATATTCTTAACCATCGTTGTGAACTTATTTCAAGATCTTCGCATAGTTTATTATTCTTAGACCGATGGTTGGTCAAAGGAGAAATACATATTCACAAGATATGCGTTAAGGTCGCTTCATATGGTGACATTAGGATTCTTAAAATTCCGATGGTTAACATTTCTTATCATTGTTGGTCTTTTATTGATTTCTAGACATCACCTTACCATGAAATTATATTCTGGAAGTTGTGATTTATAAGTCCAATATACGATGGTAACTCGGCATCGCTTTCCAATATTTCATCTCAAAACATCTCACGTTTCACTGATAGGGTTCAAATTGGCATGCATTATGCCAAGAATCTTGTAAGATTCCATCAATTGAAGCGTTTCATCTGTAATTAAACATCAATCACTGTTAGTTTGAACACTTATCTTTCATTTTAACTCTTTTGCTCATTTAAGTTCATTCTTAATTTCGAAACGAAATTCTTTAAAGTAGGGGAGACGGTAACATCTTGTATTAACGTTCATTTTTAATCAACGTGAAAGCTTATAATGTTAAATAGAAGCCACACACTTTAGGCTCTCTTTTTACCTCTAATGGCTCTGCCATTGCACATAAAGTAAACACTAAAGCGGCCAGCTTAATCGATGATGAATTTTCTTCTTTTGATACCTTATCAAAACCCGAAAGTTCATCAAAGTGTACCTCGGAAAATGAAAACACAAACTACATCAAGAAAGAAAAAGAGAATCATTATGATCTATCTGTGGCTTCATGTTCACCTTCTGATTCACTTGAGAACGTGAGGATCAAATGAAATCCAAACGTCCTCATCTTGTCGTCTCAGCCTCCTCGTAAACAAATTTCGGGACGAAATTTCCTAAAGCAGGGGAGACTGTAACATCTCGTATTTCGGCGTTTAATCTTTTATAATAATAATAATAATAATAATAATAATAATAATAATAATAATAATAATAATAACAATAATAACGTAATAATAATAATAATAATATAATAATAATAATAATAATATTTCTATTAATAATTTTAAGAAAAAAAATGGAATTAAAAGTCCATGGGGTGTTTTGTTAACTTTGAAACCACACAATAAGAGTTTTTACATAAAATAACAAAGATTGAAAGATCGGGGACCAGTTATGTAATTTTTGTAAAATTTCAAAACACACCCAACCCCATCCCCATTCCCATCGCTGTGTTCCTGATTGCTTTCACAGTTTCACGATTTCGGTGGCTTTACACATCAAGATCCCACTAAAAACCTGCAATAATGCAATTAAAGTAATCAAAACAATCGTTTATATGATTCCTAAACTAATAGCACTTCGAATTTCACCTAAAACGAACCCAAACACCCCACTTCATCATCTTCACCTCGCGGACCTGCAACTCAACGAAAACCCATGTTCGAAGCGTTATTAAACCGAATTGATAGAGGGCTTTGCATCAAGAACACCACACGAAGATAACCTCAAAGTTAATTGAGTTATCATCAACGTTTGAACCTCGAACCAACTTTATCTCGGTCGCGGCTTTACTATTCACCATCTTTATCGAATTGAACTCGATAACGTGAGTTTCACATATCCATACACTCGTTTTTATACGGGGATTAAAAGCCCTTTGAATGTGTTCTTTAACACCTGCGTTTGATTGTTCAATTTGGGAGGAATCGATTTCTAGGGTTTCATACGGATTGGGATTGCTTTGTAACCTTGCTTAAAAGGAATTGGAACCATTCTACACCACGGCTGGATGCCTGGTCTACTGGTTCCCGAGCCCTTCGCACACTATGAGGTCCCGGTTCGAACCCGGGCTCCCTCACTTATTTTTTAAAGCTTTTTGGCCCTTAAATAAATTATAAAAAAATCAGAAAAATTATAAAATTCTTTTTATAAACTTCCAATAATTTTAGAAATCATCTAATAATTTTCTAGGAATTTATTTTAAAATTTCTTTATTTATTTAATTATTTATTTTCTTTAATTAGTTCATTTTCTTATAAAATAGGTTTTAAATATCGTTTAACGTATTAAATCATTATTTGTTCAGATAATATATTCAGATTAATTCGTATAAGATAAACTTGAAAATATTGTTTTAATATACTAAATAGTTTTGCTCAAAATAATATACTTAAGGACAATTCTAAAATATTACTTATATAATTCTTTTAATGAACTAAAAATGTAAATAATTATATTACACACTTGTTACTTATTAAATACCTTAAAACCATTGAAAGCCAAACTATTATTTGAACGTTAATTATATTATTAACCTTAACTTGTAATATACATTTAGGTGCTTGTAAAAGAATCCGTTGGAGCATCGTAAATTCTTATAATCCTCTTATATACTTATACGTCATTGTGAGTATTTCTATACCCCTTTTTCATATTTTCACACTTTGGGGTGAAACATGTTACTTATTAACCATTGCACTTGTAAACGTTTGATTCTTGTAAACTTATGGCAATTTACTTGTGTGTTGTGATTAGTGAATATTGTAGCTACCATGTAATATCGAATACATGTACAATCATTAACTATTGCTAGCCTGGCGACGTCATAGATCTATGGGCCTGACAAGCCTGCTTGGTGATCCAAGTACACTTAGCTAATCGTATTTACTTATAACTTGGTTGGTCCAAGTACACTTGTAAACGTTTGAGACTTGTAAAACTTTATCAAGGTTTGATTGTGCATTCTGTCTTACATCCCTAGTTACCTTGTTCTCTAATTTACAACATGAATTGCCATCTTTTATATACTTATGTAATCAAAACTATAGAATGCTCACCAACAATATGTTGACCTTTTATTTTTAACATGTTTCAGGCAATAGCGTTATGTGGCTGTGAACAATCGTAACTCTCACGCCTCGACGATTCCACCGTCAAGGTTGGGGTGTGACAGGTATCCTCCGGAGTCGCATCAACGGTTACATTCAGTCCATCATCTACTTCGTCTGCCTCCAACACTTTAAGAGTCCCCGTTTTGCATCTATGACCGGGTCCATATTTATCTCCGCAGCGAAAACACTCCCCTTTTAGGAACCGTTGTTGTTTTTCAGCGTCGGATAGTCGAGGTTGGAATTTAGTTTCCGGTTTATGGTTATTTGAGGAAGATGATGAGGAGTAGGTTACGGGTAAGAGGGGTTTAGAATCAGCTTTGAGTTGGGAACCCCAATTGATTTTCTTCTCAGTTTAGAGTGGCTAATTTTGGCTTCGAATTCAAGGGCGAGGCTTACTGCTTTGTAGACGCTGCGGGGTTTATGGATTCGGACATCGGCCTTCAACTCTTCTTTGAGCCCATTCAGAAACACCCCAAGCAGACAATGGTCTGGCCAATTTGAGACTCGCGCAGAACGTCGTGCGAATTCTTGCCTATATTCTTGAACCGTACCGGTTTGTGTCACGCTGCATAGATACTCATCCGGGTTCTGAAACTCTGGTGGCCCGAAATGCTTCTTCAGTGCACTAATTAACTCCTCCCAATACGTGATCTCTTGTTCAGCAGCTATCCATGAATACAAATCCAAGGCGTCACCTTCCAGATGCATAGCAGCCACATTTACTTTCTCGTCTTCAAGGGTGTTGTAGAAGCGAAAGTATTTCTCTGCCTTCAAAATCCATCCTCGGGGATCACCACCGCTAAATGCGGGAAATTCGATTTTGTGATAAGGACGACGTCCGGAATGGGAATTACTGTTTTCTCCATCTTCGAACTTCGATCCTCCTCCTCCGTGCTTGTCTTTGTTCGCGTTCTGCCTCTTCAACTCGGCAATGTCCTCCTTCATGGATTCCACCGCTTCGAGCTTCGATGCTATGACCGCTAACTGAGTTGCTATAGGATCGGCTGAGTTGCCTCCTGTTTCTGAACTACCACGGGTTTGAACCATTGTGCGATTTCCCGGCAATGGAACCAATGATAGAATCGAACAAGATAGCAGGCAACGATTAAACTAGAATTACAAATGGCCTAATTCGAGAAGGGCAAAAGTCTCCACAATTACAATAAACTTTCGCTAATTTTCTGAGTGAATAAAACAAGATGCAAAGCCTGCTATTAAACAAAAACTAATAACTGTTAATAATTGGTTTCTTGAACATGGGTAACTGCTCCCGCTTCCCACCATTCTACCGCCTCATTGTTGTGTGGGCCTAATGGGTTCAGCCAAAGCCCAAATAGAGCATAATGCTCTGGCCCAATGGGTTCGCTTGGCCCAATTGTCTTGTCCTGTTTCTTCCTTCTTCTCGAGTACACCTGATGGACTCTATCAGTGTCTCTCTTATAAAATTAAGAATTCAAGTCCTACAGTATACAAGTTGTGTAAAAGATGTCGTTTAAATAAAATACAACATTCAAACAAACAATATCACGTAAACAATTTGTTAAAATGTCAACCTAATTAGTTATAGTGCACCTTCCAACTTTCAACTTTTCAAGTCGAATTAATGACAAATCCTAACTAAAGTACTAATTAAACAACATATATTATTAACGAATAACGAATAATTTCTGCAAAAAGTTTAATTGAGGAAGCCTAATAAAGTCGAATGCCCATTATATTTAGTGCATGAAGCGTTTAAAATATACATTATTCTTAAAGTTTTTAAAAGAAATTATACTTTTTGTAGTTTGAATTTTGCAATGCTTTTTGACAAAGTTAATGCCCTTGTCAGTAATCTACAAAAAAACTTATATGTATATATAAAAATTTAGCCAAACAAGTATAACAAGAATATGCTCTATTTGATTAAAACTTATGAACTACTAGTGTTATGTTGTTTGCCTCACGTGCAGATTTAAATCATTGTAACTATAAGATAAGTGGTATTTAAATGTAAAACAAGCCAATAAGTCCTAGATCAACTGTTTTAGAAGAAAGTACTTTATGACTTTTTAAAATGGAGGACATGAGTTGGAGTCTCACGAGGTGCAATATACTTCAAGTGGGCCAAGAGTTTTACTACAGCGAGCTTTTGGGTGGTGAGTTTCCCTTGGAATGGTGGGCGAGCCAGGTTACCAGGGCCGCCTGTGTTCACGAGTGTGGATGGTCTTTTGCCAATGGGTTTACCCGGGTGACCGGGCTTAAAAATTATTCGTTAGTCGTTCAAAACTTAAAAATTATTCGTTGGTTTTGCTAAAGGAAATTTTATTTAGTTGAAGAGAAAATAAAACTGTAAACAACAGAATTCTTATATTTTTATTACTATTATTTACCTTATGGTTTTGTTTATTTTAGAGTTAAGTTTGGTTTTGCTTCTTAAGGTTTGATATAAATAATCATTTTCTTACAAAAGATTAAAAGTATTAATTTACATTCAAAGTTTCTAAGTTTATTCAGTTTCAATCAAAAAGTTCCATTGGTTGTTTCAGTTTGATCCAAGATGATGAAATTTTTACATTAAAATTGAAACAATTTATGAAATTTTTTAGTGTAAATTGTTTTTTAATCTTTTGGAGGTAAATTGATTTTTCTAATATTTTAAGGAAAATTGTTACTTTTGTCAAACTTAAAAATGCAAAATTAAAATTAACTTTTTATTTTTATTTTCACAAATGTTTATGTTTAACCCAAAGCAACCAATTTCTTATAGAAAAAACATTAAATAGAATTTAAATCTGAAAGTGTTTAAATTAAGTGGGCTAAACTAAACACTTAAAATAGTCATACTAATGAAACAATAAAACCCACTAGTAGAGCAACAGTAAAATTTGATTACTCGTTCTAACATTTTAACAAAATAATCTATCTATACTAGTAAAAGAAGGTTTTTTGATGTCACATGACATAGTTTTATTCTCTTCTAATAAATATTACATTAAATATAAATGATACTAATTATTCTTTTCATATTAAAAATACTTTTTTATTAAATTAAAAAAGAGATCTTTCTACAAAAAAAATTTATAAAATTTTTTTTACAAAATAAGAAACTTTTCAAAAAAATATCAAACTTTAAAAAAAATGTAAAAACCTGTGGCTTTTAAAAAATAAAATTCTTATGAAATAAAAATAATTAAACTTCAAAGTTATAATAAAGAAATCATTAAAAATGATATTTTTTTAAAAACGATTTGTTTTGAAACAATTTGTTTAAGATCAACTTTTTTAAAAAAACAAAAAAAAATAAACAAAAGTTTAAAAATTGATATCGTCCTTTTACCACTCGTACGTAATGTTAATAATATCTTATATCAATAGATCGTTTTATGATTAATAATTTTTGTTTATATTTATTTAATATTTTATTATTCAACCCGTATATATAATACACGGGGTACTAACCTAGTAAAGAATATAATCAAGAAGATTTTTGAACTTGTAAACATGTAATTGACAACATTCTTCTTATGAATAACTATCGTATCCGACTTTTGAACTAGCAAGGTAAGATGAATCCGAGTGCACTACTACACACACTCGACACAAAATAAAGCTTTTTTCTTAAAAAATTACAAACGATTAAATCAAACACTAGTAAAAAAGAATATTACCTAATGCTCAAATATCTATCTTCAACCAGGGTTCGAACCATAACTTTGAAATACCCCTTTGGAGATTCTTTGATACACCACTATCACTATGCACAATTGCTAATCAACTATACAAAGTCTATTTTCTCAACAAAGAAAAAAAAAGTGAAAAAGAAAACTAAAAAGCAAACAAAAAGAAAAAGCAAAATCCCCACTAAAGAAGGCCCAAAAAAAACAAATACCTAAAAACTTATCTGTATCCCACAAAACATAAAGCATCAACTATATCCCAATATTAATAGTGGGCCATATTCGGGCTCCTTTTTGGGCCCCCACACTACTTGTGCTTCTCTATAAATACTAATCAATATTCTTCTATCTTGCTTCACTCTCTTCATCTCACAACAACTCAACAATCACAATTCTATTCAACTTTCAAACAATGAAGCCTCAACCTATCTCTTGCGATACCCCCGCGATTCACGAGTGTAAAAGGATGGTCGGGGGAAGAATTCGACAAGCTTTTCAAGCTACCATGATAGTCGATGATAAGAGCAAAAGTTTAGGTTCAGAATCAACAGTTTATGATACTGAATATGTTAAGAGATCTAACAGAAGAGTAAACGCAGAGGATCCGATTAGAACAATCATGTTCTTGGGATCATGGAGCCATACATAACTATAATCATGATAGTTTGTACATGTTGATCCGCGGTCCATGTATATGTCGTGTATTATATGACTAGATGATCGGCCGATCATAATTATTTGATTTAAAAAATCACAAATTCACAAGTGGTTGTGATCATATAATGAAACATTATTATTATTAATTAAATAAAAGTTATTAGTACCATTATGCTTTATTTGCATCTTTCTATATAGTGTTATTACTTTAATAATGGTATAAGTATTAATGTATATTTTTGTCTTTTTATGAATATATAATTAAGAAACAAAGACCTTAGTGTAGAAAAACTTGCTTGTAAAATAATTAGCTTAAGAAATAGGCAAATAGGATTTATTATAATTCAAACTATTATTTACCCGCCAATAATAATCCATACTATTAATTTGGTCAACAACATCCCTAACTTTTATTTTTATTACCAACAACAGTCTCAGTGACATAACTTTTAAATTTTTACGTTCGGTTATTATTTATTTTTGGCACAATTTAACTTGTATGTTTCTTTATTTTTTTCATAATCAGTATTGCGACTGGAATTGAGTCCAAATCAAATATAAAAAATTGAAAATTATATCATTGGGACTGTTGTTGGTAATAAAAATAAAAGTTGAAAGTGTTATCGGTCAAATTAATAGTATAGATTATTATCGTCAATAGGTAATAGTTTGGATTATTAAAATCCAATTTGTCTTGAAAATATAAATCTCAATTTTATGATTCATGACCAATGCATGGTTCACGTTTATTAACTTCTAACTTTCAATTATTAATATTTATTAAAAAATACATAATTTGTTATGCTTATTACTATCACGTAAAGACAGTAATATGATATGAGTGATACATTTCAATTGTTCAAATTTACTGTCTTGAGCCGTGCCAATGCTGGCAAATTATGCCCCCAAAAAAAATCTTAAATAGAAATTTAAAGATAATAAATTTTTGTGACTTGTCATATTTTCTTATCTAAATGAGACATTATAAAATCCGTATGAAAAGATATATTTTAACTATCACCAAAACAAAGTATGCCTTTTAGATTGTCATCATGCAAAATATAATATAGAGTAAATTACACTTTTCGTCCTTTAGTATTATATCATTTTTCAGAAATTGTGACACCTTACATATATCCCACATCGGCCGTGGACAGGAGAGATTCTTAGTTCATAAGGAATGTTTGGCCTCTAATATCAACAACGCGTTTTGGGCGTATTGGCTGTGGATGAGAGGAGAACTCCACAGTTTAGCGTGCTCAGGTGGGAGCAATCCAGGGATGGGTGACCTCCCTGGGAAGTTTTCACCCGGGCAACCAAAAGCAAATCCGTGAGCTCCTCGTGGGCGAAGCGGACAATATTATTGGTGTGAGAGGCCGGGTGTTACAGAATGGTATCAGAGCCACTCCTGTGCCGTTCGGGGTGTGGGACATACCTCACCAAGGATGGTGACTTCTCGGGCTCATCGAGGACGATGAGTCCAAACAGGGGGTGCTTCTGACACCCTACACATATCCCACATCGGCCGTGGACAGGAGAGATTCTTGGTTCATAAGGAATGTCTGGCCTTTAATATCAACAATGCGTTTTGGGCGTATTGGCTGTGGATGAGAGGAGAACTCCACAGTTAAGCGTGCTCAGGTGGGAGCAATCCAGGGATGGGTGACCTCCCTGGGAAGTTTTCACCCGGGCAACCAAAAGCAAATCCGTGAGCTCCTCGTGGGCGAAGCGGACAATATTGTTGGTGTGAGAGGCCGGGTGTTACAGAAATCATCCTTAAACTAAGGAAATTACAGTAAACATCCTTTATGTTTAAAAAAGTTTGCATGTTTCATCCTATCCTCTAACGCCCGTTAATTTCTGACGTTAAATTAACCCACGTGGCTCGCACATGAGGGCAATATGGTCTTTTTATTACCCCATTCTTCTTCCCCTCTTCTATTAAAACCTCCATCTTTCTCCCCCATTTTCTCAGATCGCATATAGTGTTCTTGTGGTTTTCCCCTCGATCAAGAAGAATGGTTTTTTTGCTCCTGTGGCAAGGAAGCGGTGATCCAAACGTCATGGACACCTTGCAACCCAGGCCGTCGCTTTTATGGATGTTCAAAATGCAAATTCTTTAAATGGTTTGATCCTCAAATGTGTCCAAGATCTGTTGATATCATCCCTGGGCTGATTAAAGCAAAGAATAACTTAGAAGAAAACGTGAAAGCATCCGAAGCTGAAGTTAGGAAATTGAAGAAGCTGTTGATTCTTAGTTGGATAGGTTTCATCTTGATTGTACTTTGGTTAAGTAGCAACTAGTTTCAGTAATGTATTTCGATTGTATTTTGTAATGCTTTATGCATAATTGTAATGGAATGTTGATTCAGTGGTAATATAAATTAGCCGTTATGGCACTGTTTGGTATTGTTTCAGTTGTTTCAGTTATGCCCTAAATAACATACAAATACAGTACATCATAATTGAGCAGAACCATGTTTAACTTCCTAAATAGACATACAAAATACATTACATATTGTCAAAGAAGCTGATAAACCAAGGTTTCAAAATACAGTACATCATAATTGTTCCAAATACATACTAAAAAAAAGACCAAAAGTAGTTGTTGTTGCCAATGTTCCAAACACATGCTGCAGGTGCATCTATTGTTGTTGTCTCTGCCCCTTGCATGACCTACAATTATGGCCCTTGTTTCCACACTTGCTGCAGGTAACTGTGGTGTTCTTCTTTGACAACCTTCCACCCTTGGTGATATCTTCCATCTCAACTGCTGACCTCTTCCTTGCTTTTTTGGGTCTTCCTACTTGTTTGTGATGATTTGGTGGTGTAATGGTTGTAGGAACTTTAGAATTTGCCCAGAATGCCCTACCATTCAATGGATTGATCTTGTAAGCATAAACTTGCTTCCACCTTTCCATTGTGTAGACTGGATGAACCCAACTCTCTAAAATCCCAACATCTTGTCCATTGGTTGCCATGAACCAAATTGTTGCCACAACATGTTTGCAAGGCATTCCAGTGATTTCCCACCTTCTGCAAGCACAACACCTTCTACCCATATCCACCACACATTGATCACTGCTTGGACCACTAACCTGATATTTATCATCTCCATTCCAAAGGACATTGTATCTAGTTGCTTCTTTTTTGATTGATTCAAACATTTTGGTAGCAGTTGGTGTAAGGATCCCTTCACATCTATCAATAAGCTTCAAAACTGTCACAATCCTCCTCATAAGGTACTCCCTTATGTATTCAAGTGCTGATATGATAGGCTTGTCTCTACCTTCAACTATCTTGCTATTGTAAACCTCAAATATGTTATTTAGTAACACATCTGATAATGCCCTACCTATTTAAACATAAATAAATCAGATACTAAGCTCCCTACCTATTTACAACTGAATATGAATATCAAATACCTGAGAAGTGTGATCTGGACCAGTGTTTTGGAGGTATGTTTGACAACCAAGAGAAAGCATCCTTGTTAAACTTGCTCAAATCATCCATTGCCTTTTGAAACTGGACAATTGTGGTTGATGATGCACATTTCCAAAGCATGTCTTTATAAAGTTTCCCTTTAAAAGTTGCCTTCATATTCTCATGAATATGCCTGAGACTGTATCTGTGCTCAGCACATAGGAACACCCTTGATATAGCAGGAAGAATGCCCTATTCAGTTCAAGCCAATATAAACAGGTTATAAATTGTGAATGTGTAAATAAAAGTAATTTACAAAATAAAACACAAACCTTTTGTCTATCACTAATGAAAGTAAAGTTTGAGTTTCTTTCTAATTCCAAGTCAGCATCCAGGAGTTGAAGAAATCAAGTCCAAGAATTGACATTTTCTGCCTCCACAATTGCAAAACAAATAGGGTATATCCCATTGTTGGGGTCAACATCTACTGCAGTTAGAATTTGACCTGGGAATGGACCTTTCATGAAAGCCCCATCTAAGCCTAACAGATCCCTCCCTAATGCCTTAAACCCCTGCTTCAAAGCTCCATAGCAAACATACATTCTTTTGAATTTTCTTGTTGTATCACTTGGATTAATTGTTGGTTCTACCTCAATCTTGACAGTTGTACCTGGATTTGCAGACATAAGTTCATCTACATAGTCCCTCAAAATAGCATATTGTGAAATGTAATCCCCCTCAACATGTTTCTTGGCTTTAGCCCTGGCCCTATATGCTTTCATTTTAGAAACCCCAACTTCAAACTGTCTTTGAAACTATTCTTGAACTGCTTTCACAGGTATTTCTGGGTTTTCTTCAACCTGATCTAACATCCTTTGAGATAAGAAAGTGAAGGTGCAAGCATTAATGTTTCTTGTTTGAAGACATTTATGTTCTGTAACTAAAGTCTTCACCATCCAAGATTCTGAACCACTCTCTTTTGATAGTAACAACACCCAAGGGCATTGATATTGGTGAGGATTTGTCTTTTTCCCTCTATCACCAACATTTTTTACTTTTGGCACATCTAGCCCTTTTCCTTTGTCTTTAGTCACCACTGATCCCTTACCTTTAGGTTGACTACTACTGCATGACACATGGGTTCCATCTTGTCTAATTTCAAAATTTGGTAAAGAACCATGACACACTGCCCTAACCCTTATTTTATCATCTTTTACAATTTTGATAAGCCTTCTAGTTTTAACAGAATGTGCTTTAATCAACCTCTTCCCTTCTTCTTTACTGCCAAACACTTGACCAAGATAAAAGTTTGCATTGTTTTCATTTGACCTCCTAAGATAGTTTAACTTGTGTTTTCTTATGCTTGTAGCATTCTCATCCGAATCTGACCCACTCTCAAATAAGTCATTGTTTAACACATCTACTTTAACATCTTCCTAATCATCCCTAACATTATCCTCTACATCTAAATCAACATTCAACTCATAATCCCTCATATCAACTTCAACATCTCCCATACTATTACTTTCATCAACTATAAAATCACTATCATCCTCATCACTAGCATCCTCATCATTATCACCACCTGCTGCATCCTTTTGAAATTGATCATCTTCATTATCATCCCAATTTGCATTGCCTTGAAATTGATCACCTAAAAGATCATCCCATATTGCATTATATTGAAAGTGATCGCCTTGAAATTGATCACCTAAAAGATCATCCCACATGTCATCCCTATTTGCATTTTGTTCAACTTCATCATCTGCATGGCCATCATCATTCTCACCCACATTCTTATTCTCATTCTCACCAACATTCTCATTCTCATTCTCACCAACATTCTCATTCTCATCCTCACCCACATTCTCATTCCCATACCTATTATGATCTTCTTCAATTTCAGCACCTACATTCTCACCCACATTCTCATTCCTATCCCTATTATGATCTTGTTCATCCTTATTGACATTCTCATTCTGATTTTGATGGCCATCCTCATTGACATTCTCATTCTGATTTTGTTCATTCTCTACATGGTCATCCTCATTCTGATTTTGTTCATGCCACCCCAGTGCCAATCTTCTTAAAGTATTCTTTTTCACCAAAACATCAGTAGCACATTCATTACTAATCTCTTCAATAGTAAGCTTTGCCGGTGAGCAAAAATATGTATGTAGGCTTGTTATGCTAATTTCAGTGTACACACTAATCAACTTATGCACAGACACTAATTTAGATAACTTTATATAATCAGAGTCACTACCTAGGGCATGAAGACTAAAATCTAAATCACCTCCAGGAAGTAAGAAATTATAGTACATGGGCTCTACATCAACTGGATATTCTAACTCACCCATTATCAAATCCATCTCGTGCGCTGAGAATAAGTCAATATCAATTAAATCCACGTAGTTAATCTTACCTCCTATGTAGGTACGCCCTGGAAATCGAATGAATGAACCACCATGATGCAACTTGATGGAAAAAAGATTAGGGAATCCAACTGCATTTTGAACAAAATTATGATTTAGTAACAACTCCAACTGATAATATCAATGAATATAGTCAAGAATCGTACCGTATAGTTTATCAACTTCATCTTGGGTCATATGCTTTCGTATGAAGAAACTTGGGGTTGCCATGATCACGTATGGAGAAGACGATGGAAATGGACAGGTGAACAAACGTTTGGGGGGTAATCCAGTTGGGTTTTGTTAGAAGAGGGGGCAAGAAGAAAAGGGTAATAAAAGACCATATTGCCCTCACGTGCGAGCCACGTGGGTTAATTTAACGTCAGAAATTAACGGGCGTTAGAGGATAAGATGAAACGTGCAAACTTTTTTAAACATAAAGGATGTTTACTGTAATTTCCTTAGTTTAAGGATGACTTCTGAAAAATGATATAATACTAAAGGACGAAAAGTGTAATTTACTCTATAATATAAGTATTAAAAGATGATCTCTTATTATCGACTATTATAAATATTGTTTCATTCATTAAATAGATAATAGGGTAATTAGTGGTATTTAAATGTGTTGGGGCAACATTCATAGCAAATATTTTTTACCAGTGTTGTTTATGACTCAAGCTTAAGTTGAGCTAGTTTAATTCAGTTTGGAGCTGGAAAGTAGACAACTCGTTTTAAAAGACTCAATCAAGCTAAAATTAAAGCTTGAACTCGGTTTCTACAATTTAAGATTGTTCGTGAGCCAACTTAAAATTAAAAAATATAAGAAATCAAATAAGAATTTAGCTAATGTGTGTGGGATGGATGTTGGATGAATCTGGTGGGAGATTTGATGGTAATCAATGGTTGGCAGGCGAATCATATACAAATATGGCTCAACGACAAATAACGTAAATCATCGGCAATTACAAATCTGGCTCCACAATGGTACAATCAGCAATCGACTGAAGAATGCATGCTTTAGTGGCTAGGATAGCACAAGTGATAGTGGTGGCTTGCAGTGGCTACGAGGACTCAAGGAGACAATAACTGTGATATCAAGCAATCAGAGTTCTTGATTTATTCCTTTTAACCATCAAGTAATGGTTGCTTCATAAATACTATAGAAATGACATAAAGTTATATACTTGATTGCCAATGGGAAAAGAAATAGCCTATTAGGTATTAATAACTGGCTAACTGTCCATTTGTATATTGATTTTATTAAGTTTTTCTTAACAACATTTAGTATTTCGATAATAAAATCATCACATTTTGTATTCTGTAAGAGTAAAACCTACAGTTTTATAATTAAAACATTTATCACTTGTGAATCTCAAGTTGTGATCAATATGTCTCACTAAAAACATCAAAAACGCTTTCTAAAGCAAGTTTGTTTTATTCGAACAGGCTCAAATCAACTTAAAAAAATTTAAAATTTATGGTATCAACAAAACCGAACACAACCCGATCCAGTTAACCGGAATGACCCGACCCGGCGGCGGCCTACTGATACACGACAAAAGAAGCTTGCGATTAAAACTTCATCATCATTCATCACCCACCTCACGATCTCTCACTGCTACTGGATCAAAACGATTACTCAAAGGTTATGCAATTATACCATCTGGGTGTTTATCCGTTGTAAAAAAAACCCTAGATTTGTGCCCTTTGGCTGCTAATTAGTAAGATTCTTTCACTCTTGTTCGTTTATATTCAGTAATTAAGACGTAAATCTTAATCCAGATGTGATTGCTCATGAGTTTGATTGATCGAATTCAATTTAATGATTCATCGGAAGAGGGTTTTGTAATTTGTTAAGTAAGTTGTGTTTGGATGTGATTCTTCGAGTTCAGTGTTACCACCAGCTTTTTAAAATCTGATTATACAGATTCTAAAAGAATTAGAAGTTAAAATCATCATTATATTTGGGAAACTGCTTATTTCTGATATGGATATGGTTCAGATAGTTAAGTTGCTATCAAGCATTTAGCATTGATTCAACTTTTTGTTGGTAATTATATGATTAATTGTTTTATTTGAAGTTAATTCTGTTAGTTTTTCTACATATATGATGGTTCTTGAAGGTGCGTTTGGTATTTGCTTGTTTATTTAGCTTATCTTCTTATGGGATTTGTCAAAATCAGATATACACTTTTGAGTGTTTGGATGGAGTTATCTGCTTACTTTAGGGTGAAATATGCTTTCAATAAACAGTTTGAAATTGGTTATTCTTGATGGATTAAGGTTACAAGTTTATATTTTGGGTGAAATAAGTTGGTTATCTGATTCTGTTTATAAGCATAAGTTGTTTGAATAAGCAATCTCGAACACCCTTTAAGATATACTAAGCATCAGAGTTTATATAACATTTCATTTCCCTTGTTTGATCATGTCTTACATTGAACTTTTCTTGATGCTATCGCCAAATGTACTCAAGTTTTCTTGATTTCTCGGTTTGCAGTATTGATCATGTGATTAACAAATATAGTTTGCATGTCACAGGGTACGGGGGATCTTGATATCTTGGTTATTATCCACATGGCATTGCAGGTAGATCATAAAGCAAACATCATTGATGGAAAATTAATTGCACAAACAATTCGTGCTGAAATCGCATCTGAAGTCAGTAACTTGGTTGAAATATGGCAAGGTAATTTAACATATCATGCAAGTTTGTATTGTATCAGTCTGAAATATAACACAAATAGCATTCTAGATAAATACTTTCGTATATGTATTAGAGGTTTCAATTTCAAATCATTATATTCTATTGTTAAAAAAATATAACACGAGTATTGAGTTTGTAGAATGTTTCAAATCATTATATATGAAAGTTTTTGTTTAGAAAGTATTTCAAATCGTTATATTCTACATACTTATCCAACTCTGATTATTTTGGCCTTCAAAAGTACCGAAA
Source organism: Flaveria linearis (assembly GCA_024085815.1). Taxonomy (NCBI): domain Eukaryota; kingdom Viridiplantae; phylum Streptophyta; class Magnoliopsida; order Asterales; family Asteraceae; genus Flaveria; species Flaveria linearis. Next base: position 84,917,203 of record CM044007.1, read on the forward strand.
TTAGAATCATTATAAGTGGTTTAAATTTTCAAATACTAAGAAACTGAATTATTACTTTCAGGTTTCTTTCGCTTCATGTTCGAAGCTTTGAGCACTGCATTCAAGATCACTTGGTTGACTTTTTAAAATTATGTTTTTTAGTAGTCAAAATTTGTCTTAGCATAATTCTGTGTCCACAAAGTCAAACTTATAACACCTTTCCATCTGTTCAGAAAATCATTTTAACAATAAAAATAACTTAGGAGCTTTTGTTTATGAATACACTTTGAGTGAATTTTGACCCATTTCCTGTTTATCAATTTTATTTGATCCATTAGGGATGAAGATAACCTGATATTACCCCTAATACCTTCAACAACAAGTTCAAAAGACTGACTGAAAGCATGATGCTATAGTGGTCAACATTTGACTGAACGTCAAACGTGCCTTGGCATAATTCTATGTTGACAAAGTCAAAATCATAACTCCATATTTTCTATATTTCTTTCAGGCACCTGGACTTGCTGTAGTAATTGTTGGAACTAGAAAGGATTCTCAAAGTTATGTTAATATGAAGAGAAAAGCTTGTACTGAGGTTGGAATTAAGTCGATTGACATTGACCTTCCAGAGGAAGTACCCGAAGCTGAATTGATAGCAAAAGTTCATGAATTAAATGCAGATCCTAATGTACATGGTCAGTGAATTTGTATTATTATCATCATCATCATCATTATAACATAAGTTTGATTATATATTTGGTATAAAATCTTTGGCCCCTTATTATTATTATTATTATTTTTTTTATCATAATCATGCCATATACAGCTTATTGTACCTTGGTGCACCATGTATCTATAGACAAGAATTCATGCTTTTCACCATCAGTTTTTCATAACGGTGTGGATTAGAGGTGGTGTTAATTTGGGGTGAATTTTATCTCAAATGGGTCAAGTCAAAAGGTTGAGCTAAAAAGGGAACATGTTAAACGGGGTGGGTTGGAAGTTGCCCAACGTCTATTTAAGGCATTAGTTATCTAAAAAAATGTTTACAAACGGACAAGAAAGTGTGTGTTTCAACCCCCAAACTTGATTTGACCTGCCACTCAACCCGTTTGTCTCTCCCTTTTACCACCTCTTATGTGTATATAGCCTGAAAAGGAATTTTGCATTGTTTTCAGTGTAAAAATATGAGAATAAAAAAGTTGCAATTGTAGTGCTTACTCAAAGAAATTGTTATTCTATTGATGTATAAACAACTCTTAAGACAAAACTTCTCTCTCTTGTATCCTATCGATAAGTGATTTTGGCAATTTCATCAAGATTGAGGGTTAAAGAAACTTTTACAAATCTGATCATTCACATAGCCAATCTTTGAACATGTGTTTTAACTAGTCATGGAAACTTCAAGTTGCAAGAATCCATATGATCTGATTATAAATATGATTTTCTGAGGTCAAAATAATGAGATTCAAAGAGAAGAAGTAGGCAAAGAGTTGCAGTGCAAGAACTGGATATTATAAATTATAATAAAGGGGCGGTTTCTTATAAATCCTTATGGAAACATGTTTCTCTGAATAGATGAAGAAAACATTAAGCTCTAAGATGATTCAATGATAACCTTGTTATCCCAATTTAGTGGAACAAACTGTTATAAGTAATATTATTTTACTTACTATGTTTCAGTAACTATAGTAAATAGAGATTTATGAAAATTCGAAGATATTTTTATTTTCTTGACATATCTTCTACTTAATTAAGCACATGATTATTTGATAATGCACATCCCAACACCTTTTATTATTTAAGTTTTATAATAACTGTGATTAATATATGATGCAGGCATATTGGTTCAACTTCCTTTGCCAAAACACATAAATGAAGAAAAAGTTTTAACTGAAATCAGCATTGAAAAGGATGTAGATGGCTTTCATCCCCTCAACATTGGCAAACTTGCTATGAAAGGCAGAGACCCACTCTTTCTTCCTTGCACGCCAAAGGCAATATATATATTTTATATCTTATTTTCTTAATATTACCATTTAGCATTTTCATTTTGTTGGTTTTATCTCTTTTAGCGTTGACAAAATGGCTGGGTTTGGAACAACGTAATTTGGTGTGGGTTGAAACGGGCTGGGTTGACCTCAAGCACTTTTTGTCCAAAAATTTTAAAATAGTTAAGTAGCAAAATTGATTACAAAAGGTAAAAAAATTGTATTATATCAGTCGTAACTAGTTTTGTGAACAAAATGATCTAAGAGGTTTTATTCACTGAAAATACAATCGTGAATTCCGACTGTTTTGACCTGGTCAGCCCGTTTCTTTTTAGCTAATTTTTTATATGACCCGTTAGGGATAAAGCGTAATCGTAAGTAATGGGTCTAAATTGCCATGTGTGTTGACGCAACCAAGATATGATATTTTGGCCCTTTTGGAAGTTGTGGTAATAAATGAATATAAGCTAATATTCTTTTTTACGTTGTTCCAACAGGGATGTATTGAACTTCTGAAGCGCAGTGGAGTTACCATAAAGGGAAAACGGGCCGTGGTTGTTGGTAGAAGTAACATTGTCGGGTTACCAGTTTCATTGCTGCTACTGAAAGAAGACGCTACAGTCACTGTAGTTCACTCGCGTACAGCAGACCCGCAAAGTATTATTTGTGAGGCAGACATTATTATTGCTGCAGCAGGACAAGCTATGATGGTATGCATGGTTTGTTCATACATTTTTGGGTTTATAATAGAGGTGGAGATTTTGACCCGCTTACGTCTAATGGGTTGATTTGGGCTGTGATCCATCTCCATCGGGTCAGATGGGCTTATAAGCTAAAGATTTAACTAAACATGAAACGGGTCAAATGGGTTGAAAGTTATCGGATGTGTATTCAAATTCATGAAACTTTTTAAACCTCTTTACTAAAAACAGGTTGGATTTATTTATACTGTTTCATTTAAGAATATTTTAGATTCTTAGAAAAATGGTCAAATATTTTTGTTACATTATTAGAATTTCATTTATAATTTGGTCATATTTTCAGATAAAAGGCAGTTGGATTAAACCTGGTGCTGCAGTAATTGATGTGGGAACAAATGCAGTTGATGATGCTAGTAGAAAATCAGGGTACAGGCTGGTTGGTGACGTGGATTTTGTTGAAGCATGCAAGGTGGCTGGATGTGTGACACCTGTCCCCGGGGGTGTGGGACCCATGACTGTAGCAATGCTGCTTAAGAACACGTTGGATGGTGCTAAACGTGTGGTTGGTCAGTAGATTAATCTTAAATTTTGTGTTACGTGGATTTTGATTACTCATGTTGTAACTTTTTTGTCTTGTGATTTTGACTTTATAGTGTATCAAGAATAATATTTTGTTTTCTTTATTCAATAATGAGGTATACATAAATTTATATTTCAATGATGACATCATTAGATACCATCAACATACCAATTGATTTTATCAATAGCAAACCATCGACTTGATCTGGGGATAGATTGTAGACAAATCTTACATTTATCCCAGATAATAGAGAGATTGTTATCAGCAAAACCCAACTTTAAAGCTCACCATATGACCCGTCACCCAAAGGCGGAGGGAGTCATGCTGAATCCATCAACATAACGCATCTTGTCGCGTATGAGCGAAATTGGTTTCTCGCTTAGCTTCTCCGCCTAGATTCTCCATCTAGATTTCTCGCCTCCTTTATCTTCGGCATGCTTTTCCCTCACTTTCAACATTTTGTGGTACCGCATGGGGTGCGACAGTGCTCCCTTGCGATACCATTGTTTCAACTCACTTGCCACACTCATTGGCACTTTAGCTTGTTTCCCTGAAAAGTGCATTGTTGTAATTGGATTGAAAGGCCAAGCGGCTCTAGGTTTTGGGGCTTATGCTATAGCTGAACAAGAAGGAAAGAGTTAATAAGTTAAATACTAAAATATAGATTAGTATAGTTATTTAAGCTACCTTAATGAACATACCTCAAATGAATTACATGAAATAATAAGCATCTACATGGAATGGAAGTGTGGGTGAATCGACATCAAATAGAGGAATTCGTTTTTTCCTTTTCAGCAATAACATGCGAAGAGTATCCCTTTCACAAAACCTACATATCCTCTTATCCTCCCACTTCAGCACCTTATGTCTTCTCAAAGATCATTACGAGCTCTCTCCTATCATTTGGATTTTGATGGAATTTCATGATGGATCAGGACGAGAATGAATCTAGTAATCCAGGGCATACTCATCCCGGAGCTTATTGTCACGACCCGGCAAAACGCAGATCGCAACACCATAATTTTTATCAATTAGGGGCGCTTGTGAAGCCAACAAGGCTGCCCGGAAGACTCCGGAACAGCCCACACAATTCTGCAACAACATAGCAACATTGGATGACTCTAGAACGTCCCGCACAACACTAGAAAACGTTGCTTAAAGGGTTGCTATGAAGAGGCAACTTGTGCCCGAAATCTCTAGAAAACACTATAATATTCATCATGAAGATATCATGAATGAAGCTAGATAGTTACATGTAAAATATCTAGGCTTAGATATTATGTATAGATGCATCTAGATATAGAACACTCTAGAATTCTTGTAACCACTATAAATAGGAAGGTGGTGCATCATTTGCACACACCTAAGCTCCTTGTACATCAAAGTCTTGTACTTGTATTTGTAGTAATACAAGCTTATTCCTTGTGTTGTAAACATACACCACAAGCGTCTTACTTGCGCACTACAAATCTAACGTTCCCTTACAAAGACTTCCGCTGCATAAACCATCCACCCGAGATCAAGAAGGCTGACTTAGAACGAACCTAAGTGCCGCACGTGAGCTGATCAAATCAGTCCGTGACAAGTGGTATCAGAGTCGGGTCGACTATTTGGGATGGCATCTAATCCGGAGAAGGTTGTAGTTGCAAGCGTTGCCGGAGACGAGACCCGTGGACGGGAGGAGACTCGTAAAGGTGACAAGAAAACTCGAAGCATGTCCAAAGACTTGGTTGCAAGCATGGACAAAAGAGTTGAAGATGTCGAGGTAGCATTGTCTGAATTTAAAAACGAAATGGATGAATTCAAGGTTGAAGTCGATATCTTCAAAACACATACCTATGACTCTTTGCAACATGTTGAGTCGTTAGGTAATGACTTCAATGAAATGCGAAGCGACCTCAAACTTTCCCTCTCCTTGATAAGGAAGGAGACGGAAGAGGCATTCACAAGGGAGTTGGGTCAACTCAAAGCTAACTTTGAGAGGGAAATCAAAGACTTGCAAACCGAACCAAGTGTTTGCAAGCGCGCACTAACAACCGGAGGTGACCACATAATCCATGCCTCTACAAAGGTGGACATCCCTAAACTATCACCATTCGTTGGTAAACGAGAGGCAAGGGCTGTGGATGACTTCCTTTGGGAGATGGAACAATACTTTGAGGCCATCGATATTGTCGATGACGCCAAGAAGATTAAGATGGTGACTCTTTACTTGAAGGAGACCGTAGCTTTATGGTGGCGACGAAAGCACATGGAGATTGATAAAGGTACGTGCACCATACAAACTTGGACTGATTTCATAAAAGAAATCAAGAAACAATTTTATCCGGAAAACGCTGAACACGAAGCAAAGATTCGGCTTCGTAATCTAAAGCAAAAGGGTAGCATCAAGGACTACGTCAAAGATTTCACTACCCTTTTGCTAGAAATTCTGGACTTGTCACCAAAGGACTCTCTCATATACTTCATCGATGGCTTACAAACATGGGCAAGAACCGAACTTGAGCGAAGAAACGTTCAAGACTTGTCCTCGGCCATCGTTGTTGCTGAAAGTCTGATCGACCATAATGAAAGGCGATCACAAAAACCCATCGTTATGGAGGATAACGATAAAAAAGGTGGGGGAGCGAGACCCCATATTAATAACCAAAGTCAGAATCTAAGAGAAGACAATCGACGACCACCAAGATATGGGAAGGAGGTACAAATGATCAAAGGATGTTTCCTTTGCGATGGACCGCACAATGCGTGGGATTGTCCGAAAAAGGCTAAACTTACATCCTTGATCAGATCTGATGATGAACCATCAGAACCAGAAGAGGTTCGTATAGGAACAATGCAACTTCAACTACTTAATGCGTTAAGTAAAGTTGAAGGCAAGCCCTTGGTGATGGCAAACCAATCAAACCATACAATAACCGGAGACAACCCGAAGACTGAATCAAAAGGACTTCGGTTCGTAAACATGGAGATAAAAGGGCAACCTGTGAAAGCGTTGGTTGACACCGGAGCAAGCCACAACCTCATCTCACCTAAAGAGGCTCGAAGACTTGGCTTAAGGATCACCATACAAGAAGGATGGATCAAGGCCGCCTCAGGAGACACCAACCAATAGAAGGAGCAGCATGGGCGTAAAAACAAAGATTGGTACATGGACAGGCAAGCTGCACTTCTCAGTCGTCCCACTAGACGACTATGATATCGTGCTAGGGATGGATTTCTTTCGAAAAGCAAAAGCCTGCCCAGTAACATTCATAAACACCATGTACATCATCAAGGGAGATCAGGTGCACACAATTTCCTTGGAACCGGATACAAGACGTCGAGGCAAAACCATATCTATTTTAAAACTCATGAAGACAACTCATGGGGCATCAAGGCAACACGACGAGGACGTTGTGGCATTAGGTGGGGGAGAATGTCACGACCCGCCAAAACGCAGATCGCAACACCATAATTTTTATCAATTAGGGGCGCTTGTGAAGCCAACAAGGCTGCCTGGAAGACTCCAGAACAGCCCACACAATTCTGCAGCAACATAGCAACATTGGATGACTCTAGAACGTCCCGCACCACACTAAGGATCCTGTAAATCTCTAGAAAACACTATAATATTTAGCATGAAGATATCATGAATGAAGCTAGATAGTTCCATGTAAATATCTAGGCTTAGATATTATATATAGATGCATCTAGATATAGAACACTCTAGAATTCTTGTAACCACTATAAATAGGAAGGTGGTGCATCATTTGCACACACCTAAGCTCCTTGTACATCAAAGTCTTGTACTTGCATTTGTAGTAATACAAGCTTATTGCTTGTGTTGTAAACATACACCACAAGCGTCTTACTTGCGCACTACAAGTCTAACGTTCCCTTACAAAGACTTCCGCTGCATAAACCATCCACCCGAGATCAAGAAGGCTGACTTAGAACGAACCTAAGTGCCGCACGTGAGCTGATCAAATCAGTCTGTGACAAGTGGTATCAGAGCCGGGTCGACTCTTTGGGATGGCATCTAATCCGGAGAAGGTTGTAGTCGCAAGCGTTGCCGGAGACGAGACCCGTGGACGGGAGGAGACTCGTAAAGGTGACAAGAAAACTCGAAGCATGTCCAAAGACTTAGTTGCAAGCATGGACAAAAGAGTTGAAGATGTCGAGGTAGCATTGTCTGAATTTAAAAACGAAATGGATGAATTCAAGGCTGAAGTCGATATCTTTAAAACACATACCTATGACTCTTTGCAACATGTTGAGTCGTTAGGTAATGACTTCAATGAAATGCGAAACGACCTCAAACTCGCCCTCTCCTTGATAAGGAAGGAGATGGAAGAGGCATTTACAAGGGAGTTGGGTAAACTCAAAGCTAACTTTGAGAGAGAAATCAAAGACTTGCAAACCGAACTAAGTGTTTGCAAGCGCGCACTAACAACCGGAGGTGACCACATAATCCATGCCTCTACAAAGGTGGACATCCCTAAACTATCACCATTCGTTGGTAAACGAGAGGCAAGGGCTGTGGATGTAACATCTCGTATTTCACGGCACGTTAATAATAATAATAATAATAATAATAATAATAATAATAATAATAATAAAATAATAATAATAACAACAACATAATAATAATGATAACGTCAATAATACTAATAATAATAATAATGAACATATAATTTGTATTAAATCTTATAACTAATAATTTTTTTCCACATAAAATAATAACGTTTCAAACATCAAGGGTTAGATTGTAAATAATTTAAAACTCAAACAAAACTTTAAAATTAACTGACAAAAGTTAGAAGGTTCGGGGACCATTTGTGTAAAATTATACCCAACCCCACCACCCACATCGTCCCCATTCATCCCCCGATTTTTTCCTTGATCTTCGGCCGACCATCACCATTGTCGACCACCAAACCATTTTAATAATCGAATTAAACCTGCACTAACAAACATTTGATCATTTATAATCTATCCTCGAGCTCAATTTCAATCAAAACAATCAACAAACACTCCATCGATCAACCACCATATCCGCGACCTGCAACTCGATTTTGAACCCATCTCCGATCAATTTTAATCAATTTTGATAAGGGGCTTTCGATCAGGACTATCATTCGAAGCTTCCCTCAAGTTTAATTCGATTATAATCACCGTTTGAGCATCATTCGATTGGCACATTGACCGCGACCTGTTCTTCGTTCTGTTCGTCTTCAATCCATCACCAAAACGGTAATTAAACATACATACATGTTCGACTATACACGAGCAATAAAAGCCCTATGATTACAGACACTATCGAAATCGAATTGAGCTTCAATTTGGTGGGATTCGAACCTAGGGCTCGAATAGGATTTTGGGGTTTTGGTGAATTTGATTTAAAACAATTAAACACTGATTTCTTTCGCGGCTTAGACCCTTGGTTTGATGGTTCTGTGCTCACAATCCAAACAGGAGGTCCCGGTTTCGAACCCGGGCACCCCCCCTTATTTTTTTAATTGGCTTTTAAGCCTCTAAAAATTTCAGAAAAATTCTTAAAAATTATAAAAATAAATCTTATAAACTTTTCTTATTTAAAATGTTACATAAATAATTTATGTAAATTTATTTTAGTTAAAAACCTTAATAATATTTATAAAATATTATTTATAAATATTATAAATAATTATTTTTATAAAAATACACACTATATCATGTTTAATTATGAAATAATCCTGTAAATTGTAGAAATTATACATCTTATAATTTCACGATTATTTACAAACGTAATTTCTTATAAAATATACTTTAACAATTATTTTAGATTAACAAATTATTATCGAATAAATCAAATACAAGTAATTTCATTACTTGTCAAAACCCCAAATTCCATCTAAAAACCCTAGTTCACGTTTAATTGTTAAGCTTATTATTAATCTTGTAATAAATACGTTTTAGGTACCTTGTAAAGGAATTCGTTGAAACGACAATTGTTATTATTTCTTATTAATCATCCAATATATACTTACTCGCCAAGTGAGTATTTCTATACCCCTTTTTCATATTTTCACACTTTGTGGTGAGACATGTTACTTATTAACCATTGCACTTGTAAACGTTTGATTCTTGTGAACTTATGGCAATTTACTTGTGTGTTGTGATTAGTTGAATCTTGTAGCTACCATGTAATGTCGAATACATGTACAATCATTAACTATTGCTAGCCTGACGACGTCATAGATCTATGGGCCTGATAAGCCTGCTTGGTTGATCCAAGTACACTTAGCTAATCGTATATACTTGTAAACGTTTGAGACTTGTAAAACTTTGCCAAGGTTTTATTGTGCATTCTGTCTTACATCCCTAGTTACCTTGTTCTCTAATTTACAACATGAATTGCCACCTTTTATATACTTATGTATCCAAAACTATAGAATGCTCACCAATATGTTGACCTTTTATTTTTAACATGTTTCAGGCAATAGCGTTATGTGGCTGTGAACAATCGTAATTCTCACGCCTCGTCGATTCCGCCGTCAAGGTTGGGGTGTGACAGATTGGTATCAGAGCCCATAACTATAGGGATTTAGGTTATTAGAAATGGTGACCTAGACTATAGCTTATGCATGCACCTTATAGTATTTTTATCTTGTAAATACATGGTTTGCATGCTACATAATGCTATGCCTTCTTATGTGCAATTTGATGCCTTAGTATATGATTGCCTAAACTTAGTTACTTGTCTCCCTAAACTCATCTTTGACTCTCCCCGAACATAAAATCACTCAATCTTATTCTCGACGACATGTGGAATCGTATACTTATACTTATGATCTGGATCTTTAGACGTATGTCTAATCTATACAAATCTCATCAAGGTTTTGATTTTATAAACCAAGGAAATTTATGTGACACATAGACACCTGTATTCTGGATTTCCTGTCAAAAAGGCCTGAGGGCTAAGGCAAGCGTATTCGTATAAATCTCATTGTGAGACCCGTTACGCTACCTGGGATTTCTGGGATGAGTGATAAACTATGGTCAAAATACACAAATCTCTAAGGCAAATGAGTCAATTTACCTTGACGTGTCCACGGTTCCAAATGGTAATGCGTTACCAAATGGAATCATTCCGTGTACCTTACAAACTTTAGCTTGCCTTTGTCTAAACTACTATCCTTGTTACCCTCATTCCCGTAACTAACTCACTTTTAGTATGTCCAGCATGTCTCGTCAACTTGCAAGGCGTGAAAGTTCCAGCCGTAAGCTAGCCGCCAGTATTGCTCAAGAAATGGCTGCTGTCATCCCGAATATGGTGGCTGAACTCAGCGGCACCATGATTGCCAACATCGCAAACCACAACAACGGCCAAGGGGAAACTAGTGCAACTCAAGGCCGTAACAACCAAACTTTCACTTTCAAGCACTTAAGCTCTTGCAAGCCCACTAGTTTTAGTAGCAAGGAAGGAGCCACTGGTCTTCTTGAGTGGTTCGAAAGCATGGAAAACACTTTTGTCAATTGTGAGTGTCCCGAGGCACTCAAAGTTTGATATGCCACTAGTATGCTCCAACAAAGGGTACTTACTTGGTGGAATAGCGAGAAGAGGAATCGAGGAGCCGAGGCTATTCTGGCACTTACTTGGGAAGAGTTCAAAAACATCGCCATCGCGAAGTTCTGCCCGAGAAGTGAACTGCAAAAGTTGGAGGAAGAGTTTTGGAACTTGAAGCAAGATGGTGGTGACTATTTAGCCTACTCAACTAGGCATCACGAGTTGAGTTTACTACTAGCCCATATGGTCGACACTGTCCCCCGCAACATTGAGAAGTTCATTAAGGGTGTACCAACCCAAATTCAAGATGCTGTGGTGGGCAGCCGACCCAAACCTTGGAGGAAGCCATCACTATCACCGCTCAACTTACCGAGAATCATATACGAGCAGGCACCATGTCAGTGAAGGGTGCAAAGAAGGTGGAAAAGACGGCTACTGAGACTGTTAAGGAGACTAAAGCTGAACCGTCTCACAATTACAACAACAAGAAGCGTAAGTTTACACCAGCACGCAACTATGCCGTGGCTGCACCCAAACCACCTCAAAGACAACATGTACCTGTCGCCGCACCTGTGGCACAAGCTCCAATGGCAAGAGCCTATGTTGGTCCCTACCCCATGTGTAATATATGCAAATACCATCATACGAGCAACATCCCATGCCGAGTCTGCTCGTTGTGTGGGAAATATGGACACCTGGTGGCTACCTGTCTTAGGGCACCAAACAACGCTGCAATGCTCAACAACCGGACCTGCTATAACTATGGCGAGATTGGCCACATTCGTCTGCAGTGTCCTCGCAATACGGGCAACGTGCCACCAGCTCGTGGAAGGCTTTCAATATCAACGCCAACCAAGCACAAGTCAGCAATGACGTTGTGAATGGTACGACGTTGAACCCCGTTTAAATCATTTCTTGTATTATTGATATTTCCATCTTTGTATTCATCGTATCAATAATAGAATTTTTACCAAACAGGTATGTATCTTGTGAATGATCATTATGCATCTGTATTATTTGATTCGGGTGCGGATAAGAGTTTCGTGTCGTTAGAATTCGAGCCCATACTTTCTAAATCACGTATTAATCTGAAAAGACCATACACGGTCGAAGTCGCCGATGGAAAACCTATTGTTGTTGACGTCATAATACGTGATTGCATCATAAGCCTTAACGAACACGGATTCTCCATTGATCTTATTCCGATGAAACTTGGTAGCTTTGACGTCATCATTGGTATGGATTGGTTAGTCAAACACCATGCCGAGATCGTTTGTTTCGAAAAGTGCATTCGTATACCGTTACCCTCTGGGGATACTTTGAAGGTGTTCGGTGAAAAATCTTCCAAAGGACTTAAACTCATGTCTTGCACTCAAGCCCGAAAGTGCTTAAGCAAGAAGTATATGGTCTTCTTGGCTTACGTGGTCAACACAAAAGTCAAAGGGAAAGAACTTAAGGATGTCCCTATTGTGCGAGACTTTCCTGAAGTATTTCCCGATGGCCTTAGTGGTTTACCTCCCGTGCGTGAAGTTGAATTTAAAATTGATTTGATACCAGGAGCAAACCCCGTGGCTAAGTCACCATATCGGCTTGCACCATCGGAATTGCAAGAACTCTCTAGCCAACTCCAGGAATTATCCGAGAAGGGTTTATCCGCCCTAGTTCTTCTCCTTGGGGTGCACCTGTTTTATTTGTGAAGAAGAAAGATGGGTCATTCCGTATGTGTATCGATTACCGGGAGCTCAACAAGTTGACCATCAAAACCGGTATCCTCTTCCTCGTATTGACAATCTGTTTGATCAACTTCAAGGAGCTGCTATATTCTCGAAGATTGATCTACGTTCTGGATATCATCAATTACGAGTCCATGATGATGACATCCAAAGATCGTGTTCCGTACTCGTTATGGGCACTATGAGTTTACGGTGATGCCTTTTGGCTTGACTAATGCTCCTGCTGTTTTCATGGATCTCATGAATCGAGTATGTAAGCCTTATCTAGATAAGTTTGTGATCGTCTTCATTGATGACATTCTCATCTACTCCAAAACCAACGCCGAGAATGAACTACATTTGCGACAAGTTCTTGAATTATTGAAGAAAGAGCAATTGTACGCGAAGTTCTCGAAGTGTGATTTCTGGCTCAAGGAAGTTCAATTTCTAGGACACGTGGTGAATAGCCAAGGAATTCACATTGACCCTGCAAAGGTGGAAGCTGTGAAGAATTGGTGTGTTCCCACGACACCGACCAAGATTCGTTCTTTCCTTGGTCTTGCTGGTTATTATCGGCCATTCATCGTCAACTTTTCGCAGATCGCGAAGCCGCTCACTTCCTTAACACAAAAGAATAAACCATTCGAGTGGGGGCCCGAGCAAGAGGAAGCTTTTGAAACATTAAACACAAACTAAGCAATGCTCCTATCTTGACCCTACCCAATGGAAACGATGATTTCACCGTATATTGTAATGCTTCAAAACAAGGTCTTGGTGTGTGCTTATGCAACGAGGAAAGGTGATAGCTTATGCATCAAGACAATTGAAGGTTCACGAGGTGAATTACACAACTCATGATCTTGAACTCGGTGCTGTGGTTTTCGCTTTGAAGATCTGGCGACATTATCTCTATGGGACGAAATGCATAGTCTACATCGACCACAAAAGTCTCCAACATGTGTTCAACCAAAAAGATCTCAACATGAGACAAAGACGTTGGATCGAGTTAATCAGCGACTACGACTGTGACATTCGCTATCATCCTGGAAAGGCGAATGCTATAGCCGACGCGCTGAGTCGCAAGGTCCATAACAAAACCGTCTCTCTGCAAGAAATCTGAGATCGAAGACAGTGGTTTCACACGTTAAGAGAATTTGATACCGAGGTTCGTGTGGATGTTAACGAGGCTACTATCATGCTCCAGAACATAAGGATTGATAGTGATCTCGAGTTATGCATTCGCAAGGCTCAACAAGCGGCAATAACCGACGAAGGAAGTGATGAGGATTTGGTGTCTAACGTTCGATCACAACTGGAGGCAAAACCAAACGGCCTATGGTACTTTCTGAATCGACTTTGGATCCCAAATCGTGATAACTTTCGACACATCATTTTGAACGAAGCTCATCACACCCGATATTCTATTCATCCTGGCTCCGATAAAATGTACATGGACTTGCGTGGTCAATATTGGTGGCCTGGAATGAAGAAAGATATCACGGTTTATGTCTCCAAATGTCTCACGTGTGCAAGAGTCAAAGCCGAGCATCAACGACCAAGTGGTTTACTTGAACAACCTGAAATCCCTATATGGAAATGGGAACATGTATCCATGGATTTCATAACCAAGTTACCACGTACTCCTCGTGGTCATGATAGTATATGGGTGATTGTGGACCGTTTGATTAAGACGGCACATTTCATACCTATACGAGACACATACAAAGTTTCAAGACTAGCTCGTATATACATTGACGAAATTGTGAGTCGTCATGGCGTACCATTGCACATCATTTCCGATCGAGATGCTCGTTTCACTTTGCACTTTTGGTCATCTATGCAAGAACTCTTGGGTACTCAATTGGATTTAAGTACGGCTTACCATCCTCAAACTGATGGTCAAACCGAACGAACAATCCAAACCTTTGAGGATTTGCTACGATTATATGTCCTTGACTTTGGTGGTAATTGGGATACGCATTTACCGATCGCGGAATTTTCGTATAACAATAGTTATCACTCGAGTATCAAGATGGTGTCACACCCCGACCGACGGCGGAATCATCGGAGCGGACGAGGGAATGATTGATTGTTCATAACACATGGTTGTCTAATAGTGAAAATAATATTAAAATCAGATTACAAGATAAATAAGTTCAACATACACAAATACAACAATCGAAACCACAAATAATAATTGTCTTTTATTTTAACTAAGTCCGTGTCTTAAATGAGCACGTAGAAGTCCACTATCTTGCTTAACCTGAAAACATGTGAGAAATAAAGTCAGCTAACGAGTTAGCTGGTGAGTAATCACAGTTTTGAATATACATATAGATTGATTGATTGATTGAGAATAATTCATTCACAAGGTAATATTAAGACTTATATGGAAATAGCGAAGCATATAGATAAATCGACACAATATAAACCCCTTGACTTGCACTTGCATATAATAGACTCCACACAAACACCATAGATTGACTAATCGCCTCTGGCAATCACCACTCGTAAGCCATGTGGGGTGGGTTATCCAAACCAGTAGATCTACCATTGATACCAGGATTGATTGATTGAATTAGGGTTTTACTGTCGTCCATTTATCATAGTATGTTCACATAATTGCAAGTAATAACATAACCTGTCTTGAATTGAATTTAGAATGAAACAACAACAGAATATCATGATTGAATATATTGTATCACATGATTTCTCCCAAATAAGAAATGATATAAAAAGGGATATGAATACTCACTTGATTGACGAGATTTGAATTTGGACGTGATAGATTAAACACCAATGATTTCCTTATGATTAACCTAAGGAACGGTGCCTCGAATTAGAATAATAGTGATTTAAGAATTTGGGAATGTATTAGGTTTTTAATTTATTTAGTTTGAATATCTTGAAATATATAAAAATGAATTTTGTTGTAAGTAATTATGTTTAGAATTTAATAAAATATGTCAATACGCATAATCGTTTGATTTATTGTCAAAGTGTGAAAAATAATTATTTTATCAATTAATTATATGATAATTAATTAAAATATTTAATTATTTAAATAACTAAAAGAAATGAAATTGTTTTTGGAATGATTTAATATAAAACTTTTATATTTAATCATGATTTAAACAATAATAAGTATTATTTGATTAATTAAAAATAATATGGTGTCGAATAATAATTTAATAATTAAATTATTATTAAAAGTTCACTTTCGTATAAATAATTTTGTATTATTTGTAATTTTATTTATTTAAAACATTTATTAAAATAGATAAAATATTAAAAATAAATTTTAGAAATTAATTAAGTTGTTTAAGAATTTTTAATGTTTGTAAAAACATTTTTATAATTTTTACAAATTTTTTTATAATTTTTAGAGGCCTAAAAGGTCTTAAAAAAATAAATGGAGGTGCCCGGGGTCGAACCCGGGACCTCCTGTTTGTCATGGGAACACGGGAACCAGTGGACCAAAGGCTTACAGCCGCGAAAGGAGATGGTTCCCATTGTTTTTAATAACACAACAAACCACCCCCAAATCAGATTGAGCCCTAGTTCGATCCGAGACCCAATTGAGGTTCAATTCGACATCGAATGTATTTGCAATCATGGGGCTTTTATTCCCCATGAAAAACCGAGTATGTAGGTGTGTCGAATTACCTATATGGTGTTCGTTTGAAGTTAAACTCGATGAAGAACAGTCGCGGCTCTTTGTTGTGATCGAAGGGTGAGCAAAACTTGATTATAATCGAATTAAATTTGAGGGAAGCTTCTATTGATGATGTAGATTAAAAACCCTTTATCAATTTTGGTTAAAATCGAACGGGATGGTTTTTAATTGAGTTGCAGGTCGCGACTTTGGGAGAGATCGAACGATGTGTTTGTGTTTGTTTTTGGTGAAATTGACACCTGAATTCGATTAGGTGTTTATAAAATATCGTGTTGGTAGTTTTAATTTGTTCATTATTGTTGTTCGAGTGTATTATTGAGTGGTATCGAATCCGAGAATAAAGTGAAGATCTTTACCATTTGTTTGACCGATTCAACACATGTTTATGTTGGAATTCCATTAGAATTGGATCCAAGAAACTTTCGGTGTGATTGTGGGGTTCAAAATCAGATTAATTGACTGATTTTGGTCGGGAATTTTATGATTTCGATGTGGAAGCTTTGGATTCGAATTTACCGACGATTTATCGTGTTTAATGGGTGTCGTGGGTTCAAAACTAGTCCACGAGTGCATTGAAACCGGTTTTGTGAGTTGAAATGGAGTAATTTCATCGTTTTTGGCTTCGCCGGAGTTCGGCTGGAGACTCGCCGGAGTCTCGCCGGAAAACGGGGTGTCGACGGGATGGGTTTGGGTTTTAAAATTTACAGATTCGGTCCCTGTGGTTTTAAGTTTAATATTTTATGTCTGAAACTTTGGTTTTAAGTTTCATAAATTACTAATCACCCCCTGGACTTATAAATCCAATTTTAATACATGCTTATATATATATATATATATATTTTTTATAATTCTTACTAATTATTAATAGCAGTATTATTTTTATTATTATTATTATTATTATTATTATTATTATTATTATTATTATTATTATTTTTATTATTATGATTATTGAAATTTTTGAATTCAACATCTACGTTTTAAACTAACTTTTATTAATGAATATATACGCGATGTTACAGTCTCCCCTGCTTTAGGAAATTTCGTCCCGAAATTTTAATCACGAGGAGGCTGAAACGAAAAGATGAGGATACTTGGTTTTCATTTGGTCCTCACGTTCCCAGGTGTACTCTGGCCCACGTTTAGACTCCCAACGAACTTTGACAATGGGTATCCGACTGCGTTTGAGTTGTTTAACTTCCCGATCCATAATTTCCACAAGTTTCTCAATAAAGTGCATAGATTCATCAATCTGGACTTCGTCGAGTGGAATGTGGAGATTTTCATCGGCAAGACATTTCTTGAGATTTGAAACATGAAACATCGGATGTATATTACTAAGCTCCTGGGGTAGTTCTAGCTTGTAGGCCACTTTCCCAATTCGCTCGAGCACTTTGAATGGACCCACGTAACGAGGTGCTAGCTTCCCTTTTTTCCAAAGAGAATCACTCCCTTCCAAGGTGACACCTAAGAAGTACGAGATCACCGACATTGTATTCCATGGGCTTACGTCTTTTGTCAGCATAATGCTTTTGACGATTTCTAACAGCGACCAAGTTATCACGGTTCTTATGAATTTTGTCGGTTGTTTCTTGTATCAATTCCGGACCAGTAATCTGTGATTCACCAGCTTCAGACCAGCAGATGGGAGATCGACACTTTCGGCCATACAAGGCCTCAAATGGTGCCATCTGGATGCTGGTATGGTAACTGTTATTGTATGAAAATTCGATTAACTAAAGATGAGAATCCCACGATCCACTGAAATCAATGACACAAGCCCGGAGCATATCCTCGAGGGTCTGTATCATTCTTTCAGTTTGACCATCGGTTTGCGGGTGATAGGCTGTGCTAAGATTTAGTTGAGTCCCGAGAGCTGCTTGGAGACTTTTCCAGAAATGAGAGATGAAACGACCATCGCGATCCGAAATAATATCTAAAGGTACACCATGCCGACTGACTATTTCATTAATGTAAATACGAGCCAATTTCTCGACTCGATAATCTTCCCGAATTGGAATGAAATGAGCCGAATTAGTCAATCGATCAATGATAACCCAGATACTATCATGACCACTAGCGGTACGAGGCAGCTTGGTGATGAAATCCATGGATATGCTTTCCCATTTCCATAATGGAACCTCGGGTTGTACGAGTAATCCAGAGGGACGTTGATGCTCGGCTTTGACTTTGGAACATGTGAGGCATTTAGATACATACAAGGCTATATCCTTCTTCATGCCGGGCCACCAATATTGGTTCCTAAGATTCATGAACATCTTATCTGCTCCCGGATGAACGGAATAACGAGCCTTATGAGCCTCATCCATGATGGTTGTTCGAAGATTATCACGATTCGGAATCCAAAGTCGATTTAGAAAATACAGTAGTCCGTCCGACTTGGTTTCCATTGGAGTTCAGCACCGCATGACATTTCCTCATACATGTTGCCCTCGGTGACTGATTCGTGTTGAGCTTCGAGTATACGGGTCAAAAGGTCGGTTTGAATGGTAACACTTTGAAGCATAACTTGACCCTTACGACTTAATGCATCAGCTACGACATTAGCTTTACCAGGGTGGTAACGAATCTCACAGTCGTAGTCATTGAGTAGTTCGACCCATCGTCGTTGCCTCATGTTAAGCTCCTTCTGGTTGAAGATGTACTGGAGACTCTTATGATTGGTGAATACAACACATTTAGTGCCATAGAGTAGTGTCTCCAGATTTTGAGTGCGAATACGACAGCACCCAATTCAAGATCGTGCGTCGTATAATTTTTCTCATGAATCTTCATTGTCTTGAAGCATAAGCTATAACTTTGCTCGCTGCATGAGAACGCAACCTAGACCTTGTTTTGAAGCGTCACAATAGACAACGAAATCGTCGTTTCCATCAGGAAGTGTTAAAATCGGCGCTTCACACAACTTTTGCTTGAGGGTTTGAAATGCTTTTTCTTGATCAGGCCCCCAAGAAAAAGGCTTATCCTTGGGGTCAAAGCAGTGAGTGGCACAGCAATCTTAGAGAAGTTAGGAATAAAACGTCGATAATATCCGGCTAGACCAAGGAATGAACGAATCTCTGTAGGAGTTTTAGGTTCTCCCCATTTCTTTATTGCCTCGATCTTTGCGGGATCAACGTGAATTCCCTTGCTGTTTACTATGTGACCAAGAAATTGAACCTCATTAAGCCAGAATTCACATTTTGAGAATTTGGCGTAGAGTTTCTCTTTCCTTAGAAGTTCGAGTATTAGACGAAGGTGATTCTCGTGATCGGATTTTGATTTGGAGTATATCAAGATGTCGTCGATGAATACGATCACGAATTTGTCTAGGTATGGCCAGCACACGCGATTCATTAAATCCATGAATACTGTCGGTGCGTTAGTTAACCCGAATGGCATCACTGTAAACTCATAATGGCCATATCTCGTTCGGAAAGCTGTTTTTGGAATATCATCATCGTGCACACGGAGTTGGTGGTAACCAGAACGAAGATCGATCTTTGAGAAATGAGTGGCTCCTTGAAGCTGATCAAACAGATCGTCGATTCTGGGTAATGGGAACGGTTCTTGATTGTGAGTTTGTTGAGTTCTCGATAGTCAATGCACATACGGAATGAGCCATCCTTTTTCTTCACGAATAAGACCGGAGCTCCCCATGGTGATGAGCTCGGGCGAATGAATCCTTTGACTGACAGTTCTTGCAATTGGCTAGCAAGTTCTTGCATCTCAGATGGTGCAAGTCGATAAGGAGATTTTGCCACGGGAGTTGCACCAGGTACAAGGTCGATTCGGAATTCAACTTGACGAACGGGAGGAAGACCGGTTAAATCTTCGGGAAGACTTCAGGAAACTCTCGAACAACCGGAATGTCTTCAATCTTCTTAGGTTTCTCATCTGCCTTCACGATATGGGCTAAGAAAGCCACGTAATGCTTGCGGAGGTACTTTGAGCTTTGGTACAAGACATGAGTTTAAGCCCCTTGTAAGGTTTTTCCCCGTAGATTTGTAGTATGCTTCCGGTCGGGAGAGGAATACGAATGGTCTTTTCGTGACAAATCACTTCGGCATGATTCTTTGATAACCAGTCCATGCCTACTATAACATCGAAACTACCCAGTTACATGGGTATAAGATTGATAGGTAAATCATGCTCACTTAGATTCAAAGTACAGTCAGGAATAACAGAATTAATTGTAATGGGTTTTCCGTCAGCTATCTCTACCGTGAAGGGGTTGTCTAGCTTGGTTCGGGCACTAGCAAGTAAGGGCTCAAAGTCTAAGGATACAAAGCTTTTATCTGCACCGGTGTCAAAAAGAATCGAAGCGTATTGATTATTAATTTGGAACATACCGTTCACCATGTCGTTGCTAACTTGGGCTTGTTGGGCATTGATGTTGAATGCTCGACCTTGAGCTGCAGGGACGGTCTTGAGAAGCTTCGGACATTGGTTGCGGAAATGGTTAGGATCTCCGCATTGGTAGCAAGCTCTTGTTTGCGTGATTGTCGGGGTATGCTGAACAGTCGGTGTGGTAACTGGAACCCTTGCAGTATTCTTGCACACGTTGAATGTATGGCCGAAACGACCACAGTTGGTGCATTGACGACATTGAACGTTAGCGGGATGGTGATACTTGCAGTTGTTACACTGCGGAAAGGGTCCAGCGTAGGGCTTTTTCATCAGCGGTTGATTGTTAACTACTGGTTGACGAGTTGGAGGGACTTGATTAATTGGCACAGCAGGGTGATCACAGCAAAGTTTTGGGATTTAGCCTTCCTCTTCCTGTTTTGAGAAGTTCAGGTTTTTCCTCCTTAAGGGGTTCAGCTGAGGGTTCTCAGGCACCTTTTTAGCACCCTTCCTAGTCAGGGTTCCATCAGTCTGTGACAAGTGGTATCAGAGCCGGGTCGACTCTTTGGGATGGCATCTAATCCGGAGAAGGTTGTAGTCGCAAGCGTTGCCGGAGACGAGACCCGTGGACGGAGGAGACTCGTAAAGGTGACAAGAAAACTCGAAGCATGTCCAAAGACTTAGTTGCAAGCATGGACAAAAGAGTTGAAGATGTCGAGGTAGCATTGTCTGAATTTAAAAACGAAATGGATGAATTCAAGCTGAAGTCGATATCTTTAAAACACTACCTATGACTCTTTGCAACATGTTTAGTCGTTAGGTAATGACTTCAATGAAATGCGAAACGACCTCAAACTCGCCCTCTCCTTGATAAGGAAGGAGATGAAGAGGCATTTACAAGGGAGTTGGGTAAACTCAAAGCTAACTTTGAGAGAGAAATCAAAGACTTGCAAACCGACTAAGTGTTTGCAAGCGCGCACTAACAACCGGAGGTGACCACATAATCCATGCTCTACAAAGGTGGACATCCCTAAACTATCACCATTCGTTGGTAAACGAGAGGCAAGGGCTGTGGATGTAACATCTCGTATTTCACGGCACGTTATAATAATATATAATAATAATAATAATAATAATAATAATAAAATAAAATAATATAATAACAACAACAATAATATAATAATATAACGTCAATAATACTAATAATATAATAATGAACATATAATTTGTATTAAATCTTATACTAATAATTTTTTTCCACATAAAATAATAACGTTTCAAACATCAAGGGTTAGATTGTAAATAATTTAAAACTCAAACAACTTTAAAATTAACTGACAAAAGTTAGAAGGTTCGGGGACCATTTGTGTAAAATTATACCCAACCCCACCACCCACATCGTCCCCATTCATCCCCCGATTTTTTCCTTGATCTTCGGCCGACCATCACCATTGTCGACCACCAAACCATTTTATAATCGAATTAAACCTGCACTAACAAACATTTGATCATTTATAATCTATCCTCGAGCTCAATTTCAATCAAAACAATCAACAAACACTCATCGATCAACCACCATATCCGCGACCTGCAACTCGATTTTGAACCCATCTCCGATCAATTTTAATCAATTTTGATAAGGGGCTTTCGATCAGGACTATCATTCGAAGCTTCCCTCAAGTTTAATTCGATTATAATCACCGTTTGAGCATCATTCGATTGGCACATTGACCGCGACCTGTTCTTCGTTCTGTTCTCTTCAATCCATCACCAAACGGTAATAAACATACATACATGTTCGACTATACACGAGCAATAAAAGCCCTATGATTACAGACACTATCGAAATCGAATTGAGCTTCAATTTGGTGGGATTCGAACCTAGGGCTCGAATAGGATTTTGGGGTTTGGTGAATTTGATTTAAAACAATTAAACACTGATTTCTTTCGCGGCTTAGACCCTTGGTTGATGGTTCTGTGCTCACAATCCAAACAGGAGGTCCCGGGTTCGAACCCGGGCACCCCCCCTTATTTTTTTAATTGGCTTTTAAGCCTCTAAAAATTTCAGAAAAATTCTTAAAAATTATAAAAATAAATCTTATAAACTTTTCTTATTTAAAATGTTACATAAATAATTTATGTAAATTTATTTTAGTTAAAAACCTTAATAATATTTATAAATATTATTTATAAATATTATAAATAATTATTTTTATAAAAATACACACTATATCATGTTTAATTATGAAATAATCCTGTAAATTGTAGAAATTATACATCTTATAATTTCACGATTATTTACAAACGTAATTTCTTATAAAATATACTTTAACAATTATTTTAGATTAACAAATTATTATCGAATAAATCAAATACAAGTAATTTCATTACTTGTCAAAACCCCAAATTCCATCTAAAAACCCTAGTTCACGTTTAATTGTTAAGCTTATTATTAATCTTGTAATAATACGTTTTAGGTACTTGTAAAGGAATTCGTTGAAACGACATTGTTATTATTTCTTATTAATCATCCAATATATACTTACTCGCCAAGTGAGTATTTCTATACCCTTTTTCATATTTTCACACTTTGTGGTGAGACATGTTACTTATTAACCATTGCACTTGTAAACGTTTGATTCTTGTGAACTTATGGCAATTTACTTGTGTGTTGTGATTAGTTGAATCTTGTAGCTACCATGTAATGTCGAATACATGTACAATCATTAACTATTGCTAGCCTGACGACGTCATAGATCTATGGGCCTGATAAGCCTGCTTGGTGATCCAAGTACACTTAGCTAATCGTATATACTTGTAAACGTTTGAGACTTGTAAAACTTTGCCAAGGTTTTATTGTGCATTCTGTCTTACATCCCTAGTTACCTTGTTCTCTAATTTACAACATGAATTGCCACCTTTTATATACTTATGTATCCAAAACTATAGATGCTCACCAATATGTTGACCTTTTATTTTTAACATTTCAGGCAATAGCGTTATGTGGCTGTGAACAATCGTAATTCTCACGCCTCGTCGATTCCGCCGTCAAGTTGGGGTGTGACAGATTGGTATCAGAGCCATAACTATAGGGATTTAGGTTATTAGAAATGGTGACCTAGACTATAGCTTATGCATGCACCTTATAGTATTTTTATCTTGTAAATACATGGTTTGCATGCTACATAATGCTATGCCTTCTTATGTGCAATTTGATGCCTTAGTATTGATTGCCTAAACTTAGTTACTTGTCTCCCTAAACTCTCTTTGACTCTCCCCCGACATAAAATCACTCAATCTTATTCTCGACGACATGTGGAATTCTTATACTTATACTATGATCTGGATCTTTAGACGTATGTCTAATCTATACAAATCTCATCAAGGTTTTGATTTTATAAACACAAGGAAATTATGTGACACATAGACACCTGTATTCTGGATTTCCTGTCAAAAAGGCCTGAGGGCTAAGGCAAGCGTATTCGTATAAATCTCATTGTGAGACCCGTTACGCTACCTGGGGATTTCTGGGATGAGTGATAAACTATGGTCAAAATACACAAATCTCTAAGGCAAATGAGTCAATTTACCTTGACGTGTCCACGGTTCCAAATGGTAATGCGTTACCAAATGGAATCATTCCGTGTACCTTACAAACTTTAGCTTGCCTTTGTCTAAACTACTATCCTTGTTACCCTCATTCCCGTAACTAACTCACTTTTAGTATGTCCAGCATGTCTCGTCAACTTGCAAGGCGTGAAAGTTCCAGCCGTAAGCTAGCCGCCAGTATTGCTCAAGAAATGGCTGCTGTCATCCCGAATATGGGTGGCTGAACTCAGCGGCACCATGATTGCCAACATCGCAAACCACAACAACGGCCAAGGGGAAACTAGTGCAACTCAAGGCCGTAACACCAAACTTTCACTTTCAAGCACTTAAGCTCTTTGCAAGCCCACTAGTTTTAGTAGCAAGGAAGGAGCCACTGGGTCTTCTTGAGTGGTTCGAAGCATGGAAAACACTTTTGTCAATTGTGAGTGTCCCGAGGCACTCAAAGTTTGATATGCCACTAGTATGCTCCACAAAGGGTACTTACTTGGTGGAATAGCGAGAAGAGGATCGAGGAGCCGAGGCTATTCTGGCACTTACTTGGGAAGAGTTCAAAAACATCGCCATCGCGAAGTTCTGCCCGAGAAGTGAACTGCAAAGTTGGAGGAAGAGTTTTGGAACTTGAAGCAAGATGGTGGTGACTATTTAGCCTACTCAACTAGGCATCACGAGTTGAGTTTACTACTAGCCCATTATGGCGACACTGTCCCCGCAACATTGAGAAGTTCATTAAGGGTGTACCACCCAAATTCAAGATGCTGTGGTGGGCAGCCGACCCAAAACCTTGGAGGAAGCCATCACTATCACCGCTCAACTTACCGAGAATCATATACGAGCAGGCACCATGTCAGTGAGGGTGCAAAGAAGGTGGAAAGACGCTACTGAGACTGTTAAGGAGACTAAAGCTGAACCGTCTCACAATTACAACACAAGAAGCGTAAGTTTACACCAGCACGCAACTATGCCGTGGCTGCACCCAAACCACCTCAAAGACAACATGTACCTGTCGCCGCACCTGTGGCACAAGCTCCAATGGCAAGAGCCTATGTTTGGTCCCTACCCCATGTGTAATATATGCAAATACCATCATACGAGCAACATCCCATGCCGAGTCTGCTCGTTGTGTGGGAAATATGGGACACCT
The DNA here is from genome assembly GCA_024085815.1 of Flaveria linearis. Lineage (NCBI taxonomy): Eukaryota > Viridiplantae > Streptophyta > Magnoliopsida > Asterales > Asteraceae > Flaveria > Flaveria linearis. Next base: position 84,942,467 of record CM044007.1, read on the forward strand.
GGTGGCTACCTGTCTTAGGGCACCAACAACGCTGCAATGCTCAACAACCGGACCTGCTATAACTATGGCGAGATTGGCCACATTCGTCTGCAGTGTCCTCGCAATACGGGCAACGTGCCACCAGCTCGTGGAAGGCTTTCAATATCAACGCCAACCAAGCACAAGTCAGCAATGACGTTGTGAATGGTACGACGTTGAACCCCGTTTAAATCATTTCTTGTATTATTGATATTTCCATCTTTGTATTCATCGTATCAATAATAGAATTTTTACCAAACAGGTATGTATCTTGTGAATGATCATTATGCATCTGTATTATTTGATTCGGGTGCGGATAAGAGTTTTCGTGTCGTTAGAATTCGAGCCCATACTTTCTAAATCACGTATTATCTGAAAAGACCATACACGGTCGAAGTCGCCGATGGAAAACCTATTGTTGTTGACGTCATAATACGTGATTGCATCATAAGCCTTAACGAACAGGATTCTCCATTGATCTTATTCCGATGAAACTTGGTAGCTTTGACGTCATCATTGGTATGGATTGGTTAGTCAAACACCATGCCGAGATCGTTTGTTCGAAAAGTGCATTCGTATACCGTTACCCTCTGGGGATACTTTGAAGGTGTTCGTGTGAAAAATCTTCCAAAGGACTTAAACTCATGTCTTGCACTCAAGCCCGAAAGTGCTTAAGCAAGAAGTATATGGTCTTCTTGGCTTACGGGTCAACACAAAAGTCAAAGGGAAAGAACTTAAGGATGTCCCTATTGTGCGAGACTTTCCTGAAGTATTTCCGATGGCCTTAGTGGTTTACCTCCCGTGCGTGAAGTTGAATTTAAAATTGATTTGATACCAGGAGCAAACCCCGTGGCTAAGTCACCATATCGCTTGCACCATCGGAATTGCAAGAACTCTCTAGCCAACTCCAGAATATCCGAGAAGGGGTTTATCCGCCCTAGTTCTTCTCCTTGGGGTGCACCTGTTTTATTTGTGAAGAAGAAAGATGGGTCATTCCGTATGTGTATCGATTACCGGGAGCTCAACAAGTTGACCATCAAAACCGGTATCCTCTTCCTCGTATTGACAATCTGTTTGATCAACTTCAAGGAGCTGCTATATTCTCGAAGATTGATCTACGTTCTGGATATCATCAATTACGAGTCCATGATGATGACATCCAAAGATCGTGTTCCGTACTCGTTATGGGCACTATGAGTTTACGGTGATGCCTTTTGGCTGACTAATGCTCCTGCTGTTTTCATGGATCTCATGAATCGAGTATGTAAGCCTTATCTAGATAAGTTTGTGATCGTCTTCATTGATGACATTCTCATCTACTCCAAAACCAACGCCGAGAATGAACTACATTTGCGACAAGTTCTTGAATTATTGAAGAAAGAGCAATTGTACGCGAAGTTCTCGAAGTGTGATTTCTGGCTCAAGGAAGTTCAATTTCTAGGACACGTGGTGAATAGCCAAGGAATTCACATTGACCCTGCAAAGGTGGAAGCTGTGAAGAATTGGTGTGTTCCCACGACACCGACCAAGATTCGTTCTTTCCTTGGTCTTGCTGGTTATTATCGGCCATTCATCGTCAACTTTTCGCAGATCGCGAAGCCGCTCACTTCCTTAACACAAAAGAATAAACCATTCGAGTGGGGGGCCCGAGCAAGAGGAAGCTTTTGAAACATTAAAACACAAACTAAGCAATGCTCCTCTTGACCCTACCCATGGAAACGATGATTTCACCGTATATTGTAATGCTTCAAAACAAGGTCTTGGTTGTGCTTATGCAACGAGGGAAAGGTGATAGCTTATGCATCAAGACAATTGAAGGTTCACGAGGTGAATTACACAACTCATGATCTTGAACTCGGTGCTGTGGTTTTCGCTTTGAAGATCTGGCGACATTATCTCTATGGGACGAAATGATAGTCTACATCGACCACAAAAGTCTCCAACATGTGTTCAACAAAAAGATCTCAACATGAACAAAGACGTTGGATCGAGTTAATCAGCGACTACGACTGTGACATTCGCTATCATCCTGGAAAGGCGAATGCTATAGCCGACGCGCTGAGTCGCAAGGTCCATAACAAAACCGTCTCTCTGCAAGAAATCTGAGATCGAAGACATGGTGGTTTCACACGTTAAGAGAATTTGATACCGAGGTTCGTGTGGATGTTAACGAGGCTACTATCATGCTCCAGAACATAAGGATTGATAGTGATCTCGAGTTATGCATTCGCAAGGCTCAACAAGCGGCAATAACCGACGAAGGAAGTGATGAGGATTTGGTGTCTAACGTTCGATCACAACTGGAGGCAAAACAAACGGCCTATGGTACTTTCTGAATCGACTTTGGATCCCAAATCGTGATAACTTTCGACACATCATTTTGAACGAAGCTCATCACACCCGATATTCTATTTCATCCTGGCTCCGATAAAATGTACATGGACTTGCGTGGTCAATATTGGTGGCCTGGAATGAAGAAAATATCACGGTTTATGTCTCCAAATGTCTCACGTGTGCAAGAGTCAAAGCCGAGCATCAACGACCAAGTGGTTTACTTGAACAACCTGAAATCCCTATATGGAAATGGGAACTGTATCCATGGATTTCATAACCAAGTTACCACGTACTCCTCGTGGTCATGATAGTATATGGGTGATTGTGGACCGTTTGATTAAGACGGCACATTTCATACCTATACGAGACACATACAAAGTTTCAAGACTAGCTCGTATATACATTGACGAAATTGTGAGTCGTCATGGCGTACCATTGCACATCATTTCCGATCGAGATGCTCGTTTCACTTTGCACTTTTGGTCATCTATGCAAGAACTCTTGGGTACTCAATTGGATTAAGTACGGCTTACCATCCTCAAACTGATGGTCAAACCGAAACGAACAATCCAAACCTTTGAGGATTTGCTACGATTATATGTCCTTGACTTTGGTGGTAATTGGGATACGCATTTACCGATCGCGGAATTTTCGTATAACAATAGTTATCACTCGAGTATCAAGATGGTGTCACACCCCGACCGACGGCGGAATCATCGAAGCGGACGAGGGAATGATTGATTGTTCATAACACATGGTTTGTCTAATAGTGAAAATATATTAAAATCAGATTACAAGATAAAATAAGTTCAACATACACAAATACAACAATCGAACCACAAATAATAATTGTCTTTTATTTTAACTAAGTCCGTGTCTTAAATGAGCACGTAGAAGTCCACTATCTTGCTTAACCTGAAAACATGTGAGAAAATAAAGTCGCTAACGAGTTAGCTGTGAGTATCACAGTTTGAATATACATATGATTGATTGATTGATTGAGAATAATTCATTCATCAAGGTAATATTAAGACTTATATGGAAATAGCGAAGCATATAGATAAATCGACAACAATAAACCCCTTGACTTGCACTTGCATATAATAGACTCCACACAACACCATAGATTGACTAATCGCCTCTGGCATATCACCACTCGTAAGCCATGTGGGTGTTATCCAAACCAGTGATCTACCATTGATACCAGGATTGATTGATTGAATTAGGGTTTTACTGTCGTCCAGTTTATCATAGTATGTTCACATAATTGCAAGTAATAACATAACCTGTCTTGAATTGAATTTAGATGAAACAACAACAGAATATCATGATTGAATATGTTATCTGTATCACATTTTCTCCCAAATAAGAAATGATATAAAAAGGGATATGAATACTCACTTGATTGACGATGATTTGAATTGGACGTGATAGATTAAACACCAATGATTTCCTTATGATTAACCTAAGGAACGGTGCCTCGAATTAGAATAATAGTGATTTAAGATTTGGGAATGTATTAGGGTTTTAATTTATTTAGTTTGAATATCTTGAAATATATAAAATGAATTTTGTTGTAAGTAATTATGTTTAGAATTTAATAAAATATGTCAATACGCATAATCGTTTGATTTATTGTCAAAGTGTGAAAAATAATTAATTTTATCAATTAATTATATGATAATTAATTAAAATATTTATTATTTAAATAACTAAAAGAAATGAAATTGTTTTGGAATGATTTAATATAAAACTTTTATATTTAATCATGATTTAACACATAATAAGTATTATTTGATTAAAATTAAAAATAAATGGTGTCGAATAATAATTTAATAATTAAATTATTATTAAAAGTTCACTTTCGTATAAATAATTTTGTATTATTTGTAATTTTATTTATTTAAAACATATTAAAATAGATAAAATATTAAAAAATAAATTTTAGAAATTAATAAGTTGTTTAAGAATTTTTAATGTTTGTAAAAACATTTTTATAATTTTACAAATTTTTTTATAATTTTGAGAGGCCTAAAAGGTCTTAAAAAAATAAATGGAGGTGCCCGGGGCGAACCCGGACCTCCTGTTTGTCATGGGAACACGGGAACCAGTGGACCAAAGCTTACAGCCGCGAAAGGAGATGGTTCCCATTGTTTTTAAATAACAACAACAAACCACCCCCAAATCAGATTGAGCCCTAGTTCGATCCGAGACCCAATTGAGGTTCAATTCGACATCGAAGTATTTGCAATCATGGGCTTTTATTCCCCAAAAAACCGAGTATGTAGGTGTGTCGAATTACCTATATGGTGTTCGTTTGAAGTTAACTACGATGAAGAACAGTCGCGGCTCTTTGTTGTGATCGAAGGGTGAGCAAAACTTGATTATAATCGAATTAAATTTGAGGGAAGCTTCTATTGATGATGTAGATTAAAACCCTTTATCAATTTTGGTTAAAATCGAACGGGATGGTTTTTAATTGGTGCAGTCGCGACTTTACTTGGGAGAGATCGTACGATGTTTGTGTTTTTTTGGTGAAATTGACACCTGCATTCGATTACGTGTGTGTGTTAATATAAATATCGTGTTGGTAGTTTTTAATTTGTTCATATGTTGTTCGAGTGTATTATTGATGTGGTCGAATCCGAGAATAAAGTGAAGATTTTTTTGTTTGACCGATTCACACATGTTATGTGGAATTCCCATTAGAGATTGGATCCAAGAAACTTTCGGTGTGATTGTGGGGTTCAAAATAGATTAATTGACTGATTTTGGTCGGGAATTTTTATGATTTCGATGTGGAAGCTTTGGATTCGAATTTACCGACGATTTATCGTGTTTAATGGGTGTCGTGGGTTCAAAAACTAGTCCACGAGTGCATTGAAACCGGTTTTTGAGTTGAAATGGAGTAATTTCATCGTTTTTTGGCTTCGCCGGCGAGTTCGCTGGAGACTCGCCGGAGTCTCGCCGGAAAAACGGGGTGTCGACGGGGGATGGGTTTGGGTTTTAAAATTTACAGATTCGGTCCCTGTGGTTTTATTTTAATATTTTATGTCTGAAACTTTGGTTTTAAGTTTCATAAATTACATAATCACCCCCTGGACTTTATAAATCCAATTTTAATACATGCTTATATATATATATATATATATTTTATATATTCTTACTATTATTAATAGCAGTATTATTTTTATTATTATATTATTATTATTTATTATTATTATTATTATTATTATTATTATTATTTTTATTATTATGATTATTGAAATTTTTGAATTCAACATCTACGTTTTAAAACTACACTTTTATAATGAATATATACGATGATGTTACAGTCTCCCCTGCTTTAGGAAATTTCGTCCCGAAATTTTAATCACGAGGAGGCTGAACACGAAAAGATGAGGATACTTGGTTTCATTTGGTCCTCACGTTCCCAGGTGTACTCTGGCCCCACGTTTAGACTCCCAACGAACTTTGACAATGGGTATCCGACTGCGTTTGAGTTGTTTAACTTCCCGATCCATAATTTCCACAAGTTTCTCAATAAAGTGCATAGATTCATCAATCTGGACTTCGTCGAGTGGAATGTGGAGATTTTCATCGGCAAGACATTTCTGAGATTTGAAACATGAAACATCGGATGTATATTACTAAGCTCCTGGGGTAGTTCTAGCTTGTAGGCCACTTTCCCAATTCGCTCGAGCACTTTGAATGGACCCACGTAACGAGGGCTAGCTTCCCTTTCTTTAAAGAGAATCACTCCCTTCCAAGGTGACACTTAAGAGTACGAGATCACCGACATTTGTTTCCATGGGCTTACGTCTTTTGTCAGCATAATGCTTTTGACGATTTCTAACAGCGACCAAGTTATCACGGTTCTTATGAATTTTGTCGGTTGTTTTCTTGTATCAATTCCGGACCAGTAATCTGTGATTCACCAGCTTCAGACCAGCAGATGGGAGATCGACACTTTCGGCCATACAAGGCCTCAAATGGTGCCATCTGGATGCTGGTATGGTAACTGTTATTTGTATGAAATTCGATTAACTAAAGATGAGAATCCCACGATCCACTGAAATCAATGACACAAGCCCGAGCATATGCCTCGAGGGTCTGTATCATTCTTTCAGTTTGACCATCTGGTTGCGGGTGATAGGCTGTGCTAAGATTTAGTTGAGTCCCGAGAGCTGCTTGGAGACTTTCCCAGAAATGAGAGATGAAACGACCATCGCGATCCCGAAAATATCTAAAGGTACACCATGCCGACTGACTATTTCATTAATGTAAATACGAGCCAATTTCTCGACTCGATAATCTTCCCGAATGGAATGAAATGAGCCGAATTAGTCAATCGATCATGATAACCCAGATACTATCATGACCACTAGCGGTACGAGGCAGCTTGGTGATGAAATCCATGGATATGCTTTCCCATTTCCATAATGGAACCTCGGTTGTACGAGTAATCCAGAGGGACGTTGATGCTCGCTTGACTTTGGAACATGTGAGGCATTTAGATACATACAAGGCTATATCCTTCTTCATGCCGGGCCACCATATATGGTTCCTAAGATTCATGAACATCTTATTGCTCCCGGATGAACGGAATAACGAGCCTTATGAGCCTCATCCATGATGGTTGTTCGAAGATTATCACGATTCGGAATCCAAAGTCGTCTCATATACTTCATCGATGGCTTACAAACGTGGGCAAGAACCGAACTGAACGAAGAAACGTTCAAGACTTGTCCTCGGCCATCGTTGTTGCTGAAAGTCTGATCGACCATAATGAAAGGCTATCATAAACCCATCGTTATGGAGGATAACGATGAAAAAGTGGGGGAGCGAGACCCCATATTAATAACCAAAGTCAGAATCTAAAGAAGACAATCGACGACCACCAAGATATGGGAAGAGGTACAAATGATCAAGGATGTTTCCTTTGCGATGGCCGCACAATGCGCGGATTGTCCGAAAAAGCTAAACTTACAGCCTTGATCAGATCTGATGATGAACCATCAGACCAGAAGAGGTTCGTCTAGAAAATGCAACTTCAACTACTTATAATGGTTAAGTAAAGTTGAAGGCAAGCCCTTGGTGATGGCAAACCAATCAACCATACAATCCGGAGACAACCCGAAGACTGAATCAAAGGACTTCAGTTCGTAACATGGAGATAAAAGGGCAACCTGTGAAAGTGTTGGTTGACACTGGAGCAAGCCACAACTTCATCTCACCTAAAGAGGCTCAAAGACTTGGCTTAAGGATCACCATACAAGAAGGATGGATCAAGGCCGCCTCAGGAGACACCAAACCATAGAAGGAGCAGCATGGGGCGTAAAACAAAGATTGGTACATGGACAGGCAAGCTGCACTTCTCAGTCGTCCCACTAGACGACTATGATATCGTGCTAGGGATGGATTCTTTCGAAAAGCAAAGCCTGCCCAGTAACATTCATAAACACCATGTACATCATCAAGGGAGATCAGGTGCACACAATTCCTTGGAACCGGATACAAGACGTCGAGGCAAAACCATATCTATTTTAAAACTCATGAAGAAACTCATGGGGCATCAAGGCAACACGATGAGAACGTTGTGGCATTAGGTGGGGGAGAATGTCGACCCGCCAAAACAGATCGTAACACCATAATTTTTATCAATTAGGGCGCTTGTGAAGCCAACAAGGCTGCCCGGAAGACTCCGGAACAGCCCACACAATTCTGCAGCAACATAGCAACATTGGATGACTCTAGAACGTCCCGTACAACACTAGAAAACGTTGCTTAAAGGGCTGCTATGAAGAGGCAACTTGTGAAGCACTAAAGGACCCCGTAAATCTCTAGAAAACACTATAATATTCAGCATGAAGATATCATGAATGAAGCTAGATAGTTCCATGTAAAATATCTAGGCTTAGATATTATGTATAGATGCATCTAGATATAGAACACTCTAGAATTCTTGTAACCACTATAATATGAAGATGGTGCATCATTTGCACACACCTAAGCTCCTTGTACATCAAAGTCTTGTACTTGTATTTGTAGTAATACAAGCTTATTACTTGTGTTGTAAACATACACCACAAGCGTCTTACTTGCGCACTACAAATCTAACGTTCCCTTACAAAGACTTCCGCTGCATAAACCATCCACCCGAGATCAAGAAGGCTGACTAGAACGAACCTAAGTTCTGCACGTGAGCTGATCAATCAGTCCGTGACATTATGCTCTCCTACAGGGAGGAGGTTTTATAGAGAGAGATAAGTGCTTGACCAATTTCTTGGAATCGAGTTGCGAAAGATAAGGGAATCTACTCGAGTCTTAGAAGTTGTTATTATACATTTATTACCCTTTAATTTCTTCTAGAGGTATAAAGTTTAGATTTAGGTAACAAGTATAAAATAATATTTTTTAGGCACCACTATCGTTGCTACTACCCCTTCACTACTCTAAATCATTATTTTCACTGCTACAATTGCACAAGCAGTTCGTTCCCATTTTGTGTTTCAAAGAATAAAGATACAGGAAAACAACCCTGTTGCTATCAATCATATATTGTGCGTAGTGTTCTCTTTATGTATTTACTGAAACACAATGCTATAAGCAATTGATTTTGTGTTCTTTTTTACTACGAGATACTAGTAACTTTTTCTTAGCTTCTCAAAACTGTATGTTTGACTTTCACTCCCTAAATACTATGTCAAATGTTGCATTCTTCCACTGGGCATTGCTAAGCAAAGTAGAAAGATAACACAATCATTCATATGCTTGATTCTGATAAAGATAACACTTTTCATCATCTTCACCACTTTTGATTCTTTAACACTTTTATCATATAACTCTCACACGAACCAAATTGTTCGGTTCGTATAACACGCGCAAACTTGTGTATCAACAAGTTGTTTCATATTCTCTACTTTAGTATCTTCAACCCAAGATTGCATTTTCGTTCATGTGTTGTTTTCTAGTGTTGCTTTGGCATCCTGTTCTTGTAAAAGGTTGTCCTTTAAATTTTAAGTAAAATAACATTTTCCTTTATTCAAAATAAAACACAAATTACAATTTGCAAGATAAAGAAGTTACATATATAAAGGTGGTTTAACAAAGCGTCGAGTTTCCATAGCAAACGATAATAATTAAGGGAAAGATTAACTTAATATGTCACGACCAGCCACTAATGATGCGCGCCTTCGTGTTTAGCTTTAGGCTTCTTCACCACCATCACGGTGCAGTGAGCATGATGGGTAACATAATCGCTTACACTTCCCAAAACCGCCCTACAAAAAGCAATTTTATACCAATGTTATAGTTGCATAGATTGTATTGCTATCTTTTGAATGATTAATAGCATAAAATACTAACGTACTTTCTTTCGTCTCATTTTTAATATATCATACATTTGAGTTATTAAAAGATTGCATATTCATATACATTTTGAAACCCTTCATACATACATGTGCACACACTTGCATATACACATGTATATTACATACATAAATATTGTATCTCTATCTCAATCTTACCATACATTAAAACACTACTTATAAATGCTTATATAAAGTTCTATAAAAAAGTTATTTACTTAAACTCGTTTTTATACTGTATGACATCACACACATATCTACGCGAGCGTTACTTTCAGAACCAATAATATGTTGAGAACTGTAAGAATCACATAAATAGTTTCCACATGTGGACCCTCTTTCTCTCCCCCGTGTTTATCATGCAACACACATAACACCTATCGTGGTTTTCACAGTTCACTGCTTAAAATCCGTTCATAAATAATAATCAAACACGAACATATGTATTACCTCTTGATTGCTCCATGACCATGGCTACCAACAGCCAATATTGTAGCATGATGCCTCTCAACAGCATCACACAACACATTTCTAGCATCACCTTCCACAATCTCTAGCGTTACATCTTTCACCTGCATACACAGATCCATCACAACACACTTTAGATCTGAAACAAACATCGAAATCGAATTCGATTCACTGAAATTCATCATAATTCATGAATCAAAAGCCAAACCACTAACCGATTTCGAACCACAGATCTCCTTGGCCCTCTCCACCACTCGACTAGCGATCTTCTTCAAATCCTCATCGACATGTGACAAAACATCCACACCTGCAATTTCACAACATCAAGCAACAAATCAGTTACAAATCAGTTATTAGTACCGCCGGAGAAGAAGACCGTCGCCGGAGAGTCAGATTGAGTCACCGGGGACGGCGAAGCCCATGGAGGACGTCGGAGTAGGTTTGGAGTGCACGATGATGAGGTTGAAGGGAGGGTTTGAGGCCGAGGGGACGAAGAAGTGGTCGAGAGTCCATTCGAGTGCGTAGAAACTCTGCTCGCTGTCGTCGACTCCGACGATCATCACCGGTGCGGTGGTTGTTGTCATTGTTGTTGTTGTTGTTGTTGTTGTTGATTTTGTGTGTGTTGTGTGTTGAAGAAGTTGTTGCATTGGATTTGAGAAGTTGGAGGTTATATAGAGGAGAAAGGGGATGGAGGGAACTGATTCGGTTCGTTGTTAACGGCGTTAGTTTTGAAACGTCCAAAAGTGGTTCCATTATTTTCCGATATTCAAAAAATAAAAAACGTATAATATATTAGACTATACGCAGGTAGGGCTGTTCACGAGCCGAGCCGAATCGAGCGGACCTTTGCTCGTGTTTGGCTCGTTTTCAAACCGAACCGAGCTGATCGGCTCGTTTACAACCGAGCGGAAAATCGAACGTCGAGCGAGCGCAAACGAGCGGCAAATAATTTATGCAACCCAACTATCTTGTGTGCCATACAATTTATATTGCATCGAATAAGGTTTAATAACTTAAAAATCAACCATATTTCATTACATAATACTTTCATGGATGATAACACGTTGTGGCTGACGATGAATCTAGCTAAGTCTGTAGCCGATAAGGCGGAGAGCATATTGCAGATAATAGTAACGGTGAGAGTGAGATGATAGAAAAAATATCTTTTAACGGCTTAGGATTTCACTTTTATATTAAGTGTGGAATTTTTTTATTAGGTTGATTGATCAAATATGCATAAATAGAATTATATATTTGTATATAATGGGTCAAATCTACTATAGCACTACATATAAACTATATATACATATTAATTCGATCCGAACCGAACCGAGCGGACCTTTGCTTGTGCTTGACTCATATACAAACCGATCCGAGCCGATCGGCTCGTTTACAACCGAGCAAAAATTCGAACGAGCATTTTTAGAGCAAATTCCGAACGAACGTCGAGCGAGAGCGTCGAGCGGTTTGGACAGCCCTATACGCAGGGGTAGTTGTTTAATTAAAACATATTTTAAATAAAATGTAATAGGTTAACTGGTGTTTAAACCCTATATTGATCTATAAATACTAATAAAAGAATGTTTTTGTTTGACACATGACACAATTATAGACATTGTAAATCTTATTTTCTCGCATCTCTCTCCTATTAAATAACTTCCTTAATTATTATGAGATTATGTAATTTTATTATTATTATTTTTTAATAAATTAAAAAAAGATCTTTATATAAATACAATTTCTAAAATTTACTTTATATAAATAAGATATTCTTCTGAAACATCAAATTTTTTTAAATACGAAAAAACTTAAGACCTATATTTTTATAAAATTGAAATTTTTATAACACGAAAGTAATTAAAATTTTCAAATTTATAAAAGGAAATTTTTAAAGATGATATTTTCATTAAATTGTTTTAACATAAAAAAAAATAACTAATTTAAGAAAAAAACAAATAAAAATTAAAAACAAAAGTTTAAAAAACAATATATTAAATTAGTAAATAGTTTTTATCAATACAAATAAGTAAATCGGATTTAATATTCAGGAACCCAACGTTGTCACTTTCTTATAATTTAAACCCTAAGCTACTATCGAATAGTTAAAAGAGAATGTGAAGAAAATTCCTACTATAAGCTCTAAGGATGTGAATGAGTTGAAGCAAACATCAAGCTCGCCTAAGGTTCAGTTTTGCTTGATTAATTTTACAAGCTTCAGTTCGGCTCAAGCTCAGCCAATTTACCAATTTACCATAAATTTTGTATATATACTATTTACTGTATAACCATATTATGTTATATAATTATGAACTTTATTATCCTTAGTAGACTAGGCTAGTCAGTATAAACAAGATGGGTACTTCAAGCTCGAGTTTGATCATGTTTATTAAGCTCTGCATCCTTTGAGTTATACTCAATATAAGCTTGTAACTAACCGATCTCGAGTAGCTTTTAAACGACTAAACTCATTCCTTCAATCCGAATGGCTCAAGTTCAACCACCAAACTTTAGTTTATTTATCTCCATAAAGATATAACAATATCAAAATAAATATGAAAAGAAACGTGTTTAAAAGATGCTAGTTGGAGGCTAAAAGTGGGATTGCAATTGGGGATATAAAGAAGAGATAGAATACTACAAGGATGATGATTTTGGTCCTTTTTTATCGTCTTGGTAAAGACAATAATCTTTTGAGTTAGTGTCCCACTAACCCAACTTGCCTAAATCTCTCAATCTTTTCGGTTCAAGTTTTGGGCTTATTTCTATGGCCCACGGCCCATTATCCCATCTAATAAGATCCAACTATCCTAAAGAAATAACACATTAACACCTGGTTCATAATTCATAATACAATTTCAGACCCAAGCCATTTTGTTCAAGAATAAAACCAGATAGTATCGGGCTATCGGCCATCGGGCCATCGGGTATCGATTACATACGAGGATATTGGGCCAAACCAGAATAGGTTGTAACTAGTTTGATACTTTGATTTGGATCAACAAAAGTTAAAACCGATTTTTAACCGGTTTTTAGGCCGGAAATCAAACAAGTTATATTCTTTCATGAAGAGTTGTAACGTTTCGTTATGTTTGTTCCCCGTTGATGTAAAGGAATCATGAGGTCTCGTTAACCAGACCAATTATCTACTCGTTTGAATATCGTATTTCTAGTAAACTTTGTCTTATTTAATTATTAATTTCATGCATGGTCACATATGCTTCAATGTTTAAGTGAGCTTAGAATTCACAAAGCTATGTAAGTCAAATGAAACCCTCTTATAATGGTTTTTTTCCTCCTGATTTTCTACCTTCTTGCTAGTCAATTAGTTGCTTTAATATTTTCGTACTTTACGGAAATTCACACCATATCGTATGTATTCTTATTTTATTTAAGCACTAGTTCAGATGTTTAAAAATAACATTGGATAAAAAAAATTAAATTATATTATTCATAAATATCCATAAATCTTTTTACGTATCTTTTCAAATATTTAAGTTTTAATAATGATTATATAAAAATTAAACATAATTATTTAAAAAATCTAGACTTAATTTAAATATGTTTAATGAAATGATTTATTTATTTATAGAAAGAATTTAACTGACTAATATAATAGTAAATGAGCATATATAAAGGAAAATCATCTGAAAAGAAAATATGTTAGTATTATGGTAAGTACATGTGAATAATTTTAGGTGGTGAACAAGTTAGAAAATGAACATGTTAAAATCATATTGTTTTATTAGGTTAGATGATAGAAATAGTAATAAACTAGTATTAAGCCCCTTGCTGCGTTGTAGCATGAGACGTAAATCCATGCTAAGTAGCACCAATGGCACACCACCATCCGTGACCATCAGCACTGAAAAACTCGTATCAAAAAGAAATAAAAAACAAAAATAGAACCGAACGAAAAGTAAACGTCAAAACGTTGAACCATACAGATGAAACATAAAACATATAGAACAACAAGTAAGTCGATTTGACTAGCGAATTGTGACGGAGTAATTAAAGGGGGGAAATAAGCGTAAAACATAACCACACACACACGCACGTTGCTACGTGTCAACCCGCAAAAATTAAACCGAAATATATAATGAAAATTTTGAAAAATATGAAAAGTATAGAGACCGAAGTTGAAAGTAAAAAAAAATATAAGGTCTAAATTGTAAAATATATAAAAGTATTAGGTTAAAAAAACTTAAAGGTTAAATAAAGAGCGTATATGAGGTCTAATTCATATGATACAATTTTTTTTTTATTTTTTTTGAAAAAGTTAAAAATTAGTATATATATAATAAATAAATAAAAGTATAGAACCCCTGTTTCGTAAAAAATAGAAAGAAAAATACCCATTAACCGGCCACAAAAGAATTGTCGGTATCTATGAGTGATGATTATATTGGACTTTCTTTTATGCATTTCACAACCATCAATCGTGTACGTCAAGTTCAAATCTCCATCAAGAATTGTATACGACAAAAACAACATTTTTATCTGCATTAATCTAATGAACTTTTATAGATTAGATATATATTATCCCATATGTTAAATCAATAGTGCTTTTGTTTGTGTTATGTTATAATGAATTCCAAATAAAAACTCTTCCGAAGAAAAGAAAAATTATACTCCTAAAACTATTAGTAAGAGGATAAATTTATTCTTGTATATTTATTGATGAGTTATTGATAATTTAGTATGTAGATACCAGGGTGTGTTTTAATACAAAATCAATTAGAAATAGATAATTGCAATAACCTTATAAACATCTGTACGTAATGCATAAAAGATAATCAAACATAGTGAATGAGAAATGGAGATGTAATTAAAAACCATCTTATACATCACAATTAAAGCAGTAGCTCAAATATTTACACGCTTCTTGTAGATATCTACTTAAAATGGATTTTTTTTAATTATGAGATGACTCTATAATAGTTCAAATCAAATGTGCTTAAGCTCAAGTTATTGTAATCGGCCATGGCTTCCAGGTCCTTAGATTCGTAGGTATCGACATCAACGAAGGTCGAGCAAAAGGTGGTTCAACATCAAAGTGGAGTGATCAATGGCAAGTGATGAACAAGAGACAAGGATCATTGTACAAGAGTGGCACATGAAAAGCAAAGATGAGCCTTCCTCTCAAAACAATTGCAAAGAAACATGTTGTAAGTAGGGTTGGGAGCAATGTTTTTAGAACCGGATCGGACGTCGAACCGGACGCCTTACTGTTTTGGTGGTCGGACCGGTTGGACCGGATTTAACTATATTTTAATTATATTTATATATGTAATTAAATATAAGTAATTTATATATGATTTGTATATGTATTTTATAGTTATATATAAAACTTAAGTATATTTGGTTGTGTGAATGTATGTTTAAGATTATGGTGAACACTTTGTCCCACATTGGTGTGGGGACAAAGTGAGGTTTGGTTTATAAGTAATTATTTTATCACTCTAGTGTATCTTTATGACATATTTTGCCACAAGTACTACCTGCTCGCAAGGGGGTGCAAAAATGAGGAAAAAGGTTGGATTTCCAGCGAACTCGTGTGTGCCCGCACGTGTCGCGGACACGAATGCAGCTTCAAAAACCCAGGCCAGTGCGAGCCCGTTTTTTGAGTTCGGTTTTACTTTTTGATTTAACACACTAATATATAGTTCAACACCCCGTTTTTATTTAAAAAAATAAAAAAATTTAGAAAACCGGTCCGGTTCCCCGGTCCGACCACCAACGGGTACAACCGGCCGGTTCGACCCATACAAAACGATTCATGCACGACCGGACCGGTCACCAAGCCGATCCCCGATTCGACCGGTCGGACCGAAAAACACTGGTTGGGAGAGAGAATGAGAGATTAATGAGATGAATAATGGAAATTGATGCTATGTGTTTTTATTATTTCATTTATTTTATTTTTTTATAAAGAGGGCGGGCCTTGGCGCAGCGGTAAAAGCTGTTCCTAAGGAACCGAAGGTCTCAGGTTCGATCCGTGGAAACGGCCTCCCCACAAAATGTGGGGGAAAGACCGCGTACATCTTCCCTTAAAATGGGACGGACCCTCCCTGGACCCTGCGAAAACGCGAGAGCTCTTTGCAGCACCAGGTACGCCCTTTTTTTATTTTTTTATAAGTAAACGTAGTTTTATATTTTAACATAGATATAGCATAAGATTTTAAGTCAGTTATTGAAATTACGGAGTATGTGACAAACCTTAAATAAACTTATGAGTGTTATTAGCAAAGGTTATAGATGAAAGAGTAAATTACCGTTTGCATCCCTGACATTTGCCCATTTTAACCACTTGCATCCCTGCAGTTTCAAAATTGCCATCCGCCCCCTAACGTTTCATTTTTATTTCCATTTGAGTCCAACACACTAACGTCGTTAAATTTTTCCGTTAGTTTTTATAAAATGACAAAAATACCCTTGTAATTTCAGGGATGCAAACGGTAATTTACTGACTTAAATAAAAACCCTATCCCACCCCACCCTACTATCTTCTCTCTCTCTATCTCTTCTTTCTTCACAATATACCCATCAAATTAACCCAAACCCTACCCTGACGACGGCGACGGTGGTGATGGGGTTCGCGATGGAAATGGGGGGGTTGCGATGGTGGTGGTGATGGGAGGCTGCGAAGGTGGTGGTGATGGGGTTGCAGTTGTGGTGGTGATTGGAGGTCGCGATGGTGGTGATGGGGTTCGCGATGGTGGTGATGGGGTTCGCGATGGTGGTGATGGGGGGCTACGGTGGTGGTGGTGATGGGGGGTTGCGGTTGTGGTGGTGATTAGAGGTCGCGATGGTGGTGATGGGGGGCTACGGTGGTGGTGGTGATGGGGGGTTGCGGTTGTGGTGGTGATTGGAGGTCGCGATGGTGGTGATTGGAGGTCGCGATGGTGGTGATGGGGGGCTACGGTGGTGGTGGTGATGGGGGGTTGCAGTTGTGGTGGTGATTGGAGGTCGCGATGGTGGTGATTGGAGGTCGCGATGGTGGTGATGGGGTTCGCGATGGTGATGATGGGGGGCTGCGCAATCTCCTTAAACCCAAACCCACTTTCGCTCGCAAAACCCGACGAATTCGGGTAGGTTGAAGTTGGAGGTTGATTTGAGGTGTTGGGCTAAGCTGATGCCGAAGAGGCTAAGGAGAGTTTGACAGCAGCCGGTGGAGTTGGCGATGGGGTTGGTGGAGCCGTCGGAGTGGCGGCAGTCGACGGTGGGCCAGTGGACTCGGTGGACGTAGGTGTAATCCATGGGACAAAGGGTCTGATTGGTGGGTATTTGGGAGAAAGATGAGTATGATGACGAGATTATTGTGAAGATGATGATGGTGATGAAGCGATTCATGGTTTGAGAGTTGGGGTTTGGGAGTTGGCAATTGGGAATCGGTGAATTCATGGGGATGGTGATGAGGTTGTGGTGGTGGTGATGGGTGTGTTGGTGTTGAAGAAGAAGAATGAATGGGTCCCACATTTTTATTTATTTATTTAATTCAGGGGTAGTTTAGTTTTTTTCACAGTAACTTTAACAGCAAAACAAACAGTGTTAAGTCATCTGGACTAAAATGGAGATAAAAATGAAACGTATAGACTCAAATGAAGATAACACGAAACGTTAGGGGGCGGATGATAATTTTGAAACTGCAGAGATGCAAGTGGTTAATATGGGCAAATGTCAGGGATGCAAATGATAATTTACTCTAGATGAAAATATCTAACTGCCTACTTAATGAAAAATATGACCTTATTTTATTTATATTCATGTCTACATTATGTTATTTTAATGTAAAAGCTTCATACATCTTCAAAAAGAGAGAAGATATTTAGTATTGGCAGACAAAATGTGAAAATCCCACTTGTTTTGAGCTTTTATTTATTGTAGAAACCATAAAGCAACGATTCATATTTGTAGAAAACGGGCACCATCACTCAAGTGGGTAGATGAAATCATTTCCCCGACGTCTCAAGTACGATAAATAAATAAATAAATAAATAAATAAATAATTTAAGCTTATGTTTTTCATTTTAATTGATGAATGTACACTTTATATTTTATATTTTTTGTACTTTTAAAATTAAGCATATATACACTATAGAATTTAAACTGATAATCTTTGATGAAAAATACATAAGGTATGGACGTTAATTTCCAGTCCAATGCAAATAGACATCCTTAAGAAACAAAACCATTACAAAGTAGCAAACATTGACAATAAATGCGTAAATTATATGTAGAGATAAAATCTAAAATTCGAATCCATGAAATATACTCTAAAATTTAGTGTAAGAATTCATTATTATATAGGTATTCCAATGTCTTTATAAAACAATATTTTATTTATCTTATCATGTTTTTTAGTGAATAACTAAAGAAGAGTTTTTATTAATCGCAAAATATACATATTACCTTTACATTAATAAATTACGCGAAATTATATAAGTGTTTATTATATTTCACGTATCATCGATGATAGCACATTGAAAAGTATAAAACCCAGAATTAATTATTTAATTTTTTCAGTCATACACTACTTTTTTTCCACGTGAAAATGTCCACATTTTGTTGAAATCTTGGTACAAATTCACATGAACCACTCTTTTCTTTGTGACAAAAGCATTTTGTTTTAAACATAGTATTCATAAGCAATATATTCAGAATTTAGACTATATCTTTAATTTGAGCACTCTGTTTTTTATAATTTGGCATTACACTTATTTTGCATTTAGTTTTTTTATTTAATTATGTAACAAACAATTGTTTTACATAACAAAAGTAATGTTTTGTATTTTTCTTGCAAGTGGCAAGCGTATAAAATGATGCAATTTTCTTCTTCTAAATTTTAATTGATCATTGAATAATGAAAAATAATATTAAAGTCATGCAAAATGTTGATAGAATAAAATAATCAAGTCAAGGGCGTAGCTTTCAAGGCCCATTTTTTGTTCAGAAATAAAATTTTTGCGTATTTCTTCAGAAAATTTGAGTAAGATTGTAGTAAAGAAGATATTTAAACTAAAAAGACTAAGAAGTATTATGTGTTTAACGCTTATCATTTTTTTATTTTAAAGATGATGATATTTTAATCATTGTATTAAATGTTTTAGCTTATTGTGTCTTATACGTTAATTGTGTCAAATATCAGTTCGTTGTGTCACATATTTTACATCATTTGTTATATGTATTTATTATAGTGTTTTACGTTTAAATCATGTTATGTTGTTTTTGTCATTGTTTCTATAGATTATAAACTTGTTATCTATCGTTGTGTTTTACAATTAAAAGTACACAATGATATATTTGCGCCAATGTAATTTTCAAAACACATAGCGTTTAAAATAACACAATATGTTATTTTTTATTATTCTTATAGATTATATAAACTTATTATTATTTGTAATTGTGTTTTACAAATACAAGTACACAATATTCACCAATGTATTTTTCAAATCTCATAGTGTTTAAAATAACGCAATGACTATAAAAACACAATAAAACATTGTGTTATTTTGTAATTATTTTTAATGTATAAGATTAATTAGTTATTAATTTATTACTATGTTTTACATAGTAGAGATACATAACAATGTTATTTCGCCGTTATATGTTTTAAAATTCATTAATTTAGAAAAACACATAGTATTAAAAAAAATACACAATAATTAACAAAAAGACATAATTATCTGCATAAAGACACAATGAAGAGTAACGAGATTAAAACGTAAAAAAAATTATTATCTTTTTATACAACAATGTTGTACTCGTTTTAAAAATAAAAAACACTTCTTTTTATAGTGTAATTTTTATAAAAAAACTAATATCATATATAAAAGTTATGAACGTTTAAATAAAATAGGGGAACTTAAAAAAAATTCAACAAAAGTTGCTATACCTAAAATACTTCTCTAACAAACTTTTTTTCTAAAATTTGATCTCAACTATTGATTAAAGATATTAATAATTGAGATTACTTCTTACATGTTTTAATTTTAATAGTTTTTTTATTTGAACCTACACTAGAAAATTTTATACATATCAGATTGACTCTTCTGATATAATGATAGAAAAAAATACGGATTTTATGATTTTCGACCTCCTATATATTTATTTAAACTTTATCACTATTATTTAACTTCTTATGTCACTTATCAAGTTTTATTTATATTAGTAAAAGCACATGGAATGACGAAAGTGTGTAACATTTTAAAAAGTCAAACTCATTGATAGTGTTATGTTATAATTAACATTTCATTTCTCCAAGTATCAAAAGAATTAATGTCATTATAATAAATAGTTTAATATCCAAATGACATCAAACTAGATATTTATTCTAATAATGGCATTTAGGAAATGTTCGTTGTCTAGAGTACATAACTTGATTGGTTCACATATCCAATTGTTTTTTATTTTATTTTATTTTTTTGTTTTTTTTTCTTTTTGCTTTCTTCCGATTTAGGAAAGGGTTGTCTAAGAACTTAATTAATTATAGGGTTAGTATTTATTATTTTGTTTTTTTCTTGATTTTATTTGTTTTTTTCTATTTTGTAAATGAAAATTAAATTATGTTTAGTTTCTTTCTTATTTCATTTAATATATAACTATAAGTTTTTATATCAGTTATGTAGTTTATTGTTTTTACTCACACTAATGTTATATGTTTTTAATATTTCTAATATTATATTATAACATCCTTATTACTTATTTAACATTACTTACCTTATATCTATGTTTCAAACTGCGCGACGGGTGAAAACATACATGTATAATGACACTCGACGCGTAGCCGTACCTATCGTAAAGCGCAGGGTACCACTAGTTTATGTTATTTGTAAAAACTAAACTACAAGATATTGATCGATAATAATTTATACTAATAAACTGAAAATGCCCCTCATAACTTTCTATGTTTTGTGAAAAACAATCGCCCTTGTATAATCACCATTGACATGATTTCCATTGTATTTTAATCATCTTTGTTAGTGAAATATATATACAACAATTATGCGAATGAATTTTTCTTGGTTGAAAGTAAAAAATTAATAGTGTTATTAGTCATATTGACATCATGATTACTACTTCCTACTTGTCAATGAGTCATAATTTGAATTATTCAAGTTCAATTTGTTTATATAAAATTGCTATAAAACTTGTTTGTTTGTCCAATATATCATCGAATTATGGGGGAGATTCACACTCGATTTGCAGCTGTTTTTCCTTGTATTTATTTTCAATTAATTTATTATCATTATTACAAGAGAAATCATGTGAAATCAAATATAAAAAGGAGATTACTATTCGGACACCCTGTCAGGTGTTATATGGACGTCCTTTGACTTTTTTACGTCCTGTGAAGGGCCTTACGGCCCGTTAAAACTGACAACTTTAAATGTTACAGTTTTAGTAGGTAACAGGCTGTGAAACACCTCAAGGGCCGTAATATATAGACCGTGAAGAGTCTTACGACCCGTTAAATATACATTTCACGACCAGTGAAGTCATTCATGGGTCGTGAGTTTTTTTCTGAATAAGATTCGATACATTTGTGACGTGATGTATTATTCCTTGAAAAACGTAAAGCAATTATTTGATTTGATTTAAGATTCTGCATAAACGTTATATAAGCGAGCATATATTACTTGTTTTATATGGTTAGTGAGAAACGAAACAGTTAAAATGTCTTCCCGCGGAGGTAATAGAAGACGTCAGAATGAGTCATCTTCAAACTAACGAGATATTATGGAAAGCATTCCCAATCCAATTGATAACCATAATTGGTAGAATGAGAGGAACCGGTCTTAAAATATTATTCAGTTTATACGTAACGATGATGCCCAAACATGTAAGGTGTATTACATTGATCATTCTGGTATCCAGTTAGATTTTTGACGGGAATTGCTAGTGAACGTGTCTTTATATACAGAGTTAAGATTTTAAGTTTTTAATTGTAAATTTTATTTTATTTTTTAATTCTAACAATTAAAAAATTTGTTATTTTACAGCATATTCGGGAGTGGACAAATAGACTTATAATGTGGAGATACGAAGAAATACGTAGAACGGAAGAGTTGCCAGGTAGTGATTATTGGACGATTCTCCAATTTGATTAGTTTAACTTAATATACTCGGGATCCGTTAAGAGTAACGAATACGGTGACGTGAGTGACTATCTATATCCCGCGTTATGGGAAGTTGATATGGTAATATTGTTTTCATGTTATACAATTAAAATCATCAACTTATAACCGTGAATTAATTTTTTTGTAGGTTTACGTACCAATCACCGACGACGATGAAAATTGGTATCTTTTTATGATCTGTATGGAGTCACTACAAGTTCATATATACTCTCCATACGTATGCCGACCAAATGCATGTGATGAATCATGGTGCATTCATCGTAATGCCCAGACGATTTTCGTCGAATCGTATTTTTTATATTTTCTGGCATGTAACAATATTAGCAGCACTCCGGACAAAAAAATCGAAGAACTAGTCGTATCTGGTGAAACCGTGTGACCTCCTAATGCGGGTCATATTGGTCGAGATTCGGGAGTAGTAAAAAGACAATATATAGCAAAATGGCTTGACCGACCGATTCAGGAGTTATAAAAAGACAATATATTGCAAGATGGATTGGATCAGGGTGACTTTCTGGACCCGCATCCCCATCTTCGCTTTCCCCTAGAGACACAACCACGGCTTAGGTTGTGGAAGCTGATAGGACGGTCCCTAAAGGGGACCCGCACCATTGACTGGGACGTGTTGACGGAGATTGTCGGTTCATCTATGTGCGGGGTGTAAATATATTTATGTTGTTCTAGTATAGAAAAAAAAACCTGCATTGGGGTTTCCCCAATTCTGGTAGACTTTTTAATTTTTGACCGAACGTTATATATGGTTCGTAACCCAGACACGCTATTGGGATTTTGTTCCCTCAACATGCCTAGAATGTTTCGAGGGTCAATATTTTGCTCAGTCAGATTCTTTACAGTAGAAAGCTCCTTTTCGGTGAGTCTCATTGTGTGTGCATGTCCTTCCAGGTGTTCAGCAGGTTCATGGTTATGAGTATCTTCAAGGGCGAGGCTTAGTGGAGACCCGGAGGGGGGGGGCGCCCCCCTCTTTTTTTCGTCGGTAGTGTTAAATTTTAGCCCGGTAGTGTAAACTTTTATATAAATATCGAGTTCGCCCCCCTAAAAAATATTAATTTCGCCCCCGCCCCCGCACGATAATGTTCAAGCTCCGCCTCTGAGTATCTTCCACAACAACTATTATCCACCCATATATCTTCATCTCGTACTTACCCTGCAATTCAAACTGACAGTTTATTTTTGGTGCCACTATTTTTAAGAGTGGGTGTTCCCGTATATACACCACTCCGATCACATTCACCCATATTTCAACCACCACACCATTCGAGTTTCTTTTTGAACGTTTGATGACAATAACAAACTCATTTTCTCGCCCTACGTTAGTTGTCCAATCAACTAATTCTTCACGAGATGAAAAAACCTACGAAAATTAATATTTATAATTAGTTATTAGTAAATGAAAGTAAAATTAAATATGATATCTTATAACCTGATTGGTGTCGTATAAACCTATTTTACCGAAACCAGAACCGTCACTATCACCGCTGCTATCGCCACCGTTATCACCTCCGTCATCGTCGTCGTCATCCCCACCGTAATTCGACGCGTACCGTCCTAAATAGTTTGAAGCACCCTCACCATAATAACCTTAACCCTCGTCGGGGTAATAGTTAGATTCCGACCCGAATAAATAGTTGTTATCCCAGATAGACATCGTAACGTTAAATCTTTCAAATAACACCGTTGAATTTGTATTTTATGTACGATATATCGTAAAAACAATTTTATGAAATGAATTTATAAACTAACGTTTATATAGTATTTTATATGGAATATTGCATTCTGTCACATAATTAACACGAATATTGAGGAATATTATATCATATCAAATAATATAATAAATACAAAATTACACGAAAATCAAGGAACGATATGTCTCGTCAAATAATTAACATTGGAAGCCCGTGAAGGACTTAACGGGCCGTTTGTTAATAAAGTAACGGGTCGTGATAAGGCTAACGGGTCGTGATCTAAGTTGACCGTAACAAAGGATACAGGTCGTTAATATTATGAATGACTGATTTGATTAGCCGCAGTGCTTAGCAGTGCGTCCAGATATCCTTCAGGGCGTACTATTAGTACGACCCTATAAAAATGTGATATTATGTTCCCAGGATTATCACAATCAACAAAGATAAAAAATTAAAATTATCGCTATACAAATTATTAATCTAAATAATTATTATTAGGGTAGGGTTATACTAAAAAGATGTTTAATCTAAAAGGTCTAAGAAGGATTGTCGGCTTGACATGCGTCATTCTATTGTTTTAAAGAGAAGAGCATTTTGATCATTGTGTCAAATACGTAAGCTTATTGTGTCTTATATGTTTATTGTGTCAAATACCATCTCATTGTGTCGTATATTTTACATAATTTGTTATATGTATTAATTATTGTGTTTTACGTTTTAGATCATTTTATATTATTTTTATCATTTTTTTATAGATTATAAACTTGTTATTAATTAGAAGACACAATGATATACTTTCACAAATCTAGTATTCAAAACTCATAATGTTGAAGATAACATAATGTGTTATTTTTGTTATTATTTTTTAATTGATTATATAAACTTGTTATTATTCTTTGTATTTTATCATTAGAAATATACAAATATGTTATTTAAACAATGTATTTTTTAAAACTCATACCATTCAAGATAACAATATGACGATCAAAAGACACAACGAGACATTGTGTTATTTTGTCATCGATTTAATGTATTGGATTAATTAGTTATTAATTTTCTATATTTTACATATCAGATACATACAACAATGTTATTCCATCATTATATTTTTTAAAATTTATCAATTTAGAAAAAACACAATAGTATTCAAAATTAACACAATAACAAAAAAAGACACAACGAACTGCACTAAAGACACAATAAACTACACTAAAGATACAATGACGAGATATGAGCTTAAAAAAGTCAATTTTTTTATCTTTCTATATAACAATACTGTAGTCATTTTAAAGATAAAAACACTCATTTTTATATTGTAACTTTTAAAGAATGTCATATATAAAATGAACATTTAAAAAAACGGAAGAACTTGTAAAAAGCTAATAAAAGTAGCTATTTTAAAATACCCCTATAACAATTTTTTTTATAATTTGATTTCAATCATTGATTAAAAAGATCGATGGAGTTTTAGAACACTTTTTATTTGAAACTTCTCTTATTATTAACGATGAATAAATAATAGTTTAAACGTTCAAATCATCTTTTTTTTTTGAACGGCAACTTTCTTATGAGTGACTCAAAGTCATATCGCCCTCCTGGGCGACCCTAGCCAAGATCTGCTCCAGACTATGTTGTCTGAACCGGGCCCACGCTGGATTGTCAGACTTGGTTACGGCGTTCCCCCGGAAACCGTACTGCCTCCACAAGGGTTGCCCCTCTGGAGTAACAGCCGGATGAAAACCGAGGTCGAGCTCTGAAAATCGGCCTCCGCAACCACTGGCTTAAAGGAAAATTCCCTTCATTGCTCTAAATGTCCCCAAACCGTAACCAGAGAGGTTCGAACCCCTGACCTCCATATGGGGAGGGGATCCTTACCACTAGGCCACAAGTCTGAAGACTTCAAATCATCTAGTCTAGTTATAAAACACGGTTTAAATCGTAGGAAAGATTGTCAAGAAAGTGACCGTTTCTCGTGTTTATCTTCACGAACGGCAACACGTTATCGCCAGGTGTGTCTTTTACACATAAAAACAGCATCAAACAAAGCGAATAATAATAACAATAATATCATCAACAAACCGCATTCACTTTTGCTGATTAAATTTCAATCTCCATCATTTTTCCATCATAATCACGTAACACAATAACCCAATTCGATCGACGTTCAAACGACACATCGAATGGTTGTTTTTCTTGATTTCATCAGCGAAGAAGATGAAGTTCTGCAAGAAATACGAAGAGTACATGCAAACGCAAGATCAGAAGAAGCTACCCGTTGTGGGTTTCAAGAATCTCAAGAAGATCTTGAAACGATGTCGTAGGGACATGGGTCATTCACAGAAGCCACAATCTTCACAATCGTTGTCGATCGTGAATGATTCTTCTGATAAAGATTCAGCGAGTTGTAGCCACCCTTGCCCTGGTATTATTATAACTTGAGCTTAATTCAGTTAATTGATCTTAATTTGTGAATTAACATGTGTTTATAGCTCTTAATTCAGTATCTTTTGGTGGGTTCTTGGGGTTCTTGGGGTCGTAATTGAATTGTTGGGTTTGTCTATAAGGTGTTTGATATAATGTCACAAAGAAACTTGTAATCACTACATGTAAGAAAATTAAGGAAATCATGTAGTGGGACTCATAAAGAATTTAATTTATTGATATTATTTCATGATTTTTGTGTTAGTTAGTGTAATTCACATGGTTTATGCATGCTTTTGGTTTGTTTTTTTCGTAATCTTTGTGTAGTTTGCGATGGGAGTTTCTTTCCTTCTCTTATGAAGGAGATGTTTATGGTGGTTGGATGTTTTAATGAGCGCGCGCAAAAGGTGCTTGATGTTCATCTAGCAACAGGGTTCCGGAAGTACTTTGTGTGGTGTAGAGACAAGTTTCTGGGGAACCATAGTGCTTTGATTCAAGAAGGCAGGGATCTTGTTGGTTATGCAATTATCAATGCCATTGCTATGAGAAAGATTCTTAAGAAATATGATAAGGTTTGTTTGTCCCTTAAAAGTTCTATGTTGATTGTGAAGATATTTCGACCTGTATAGATGAATTGTATGTGTCAATTCTGTTTATGTTGCATCTCGAACACATGAAATTAAAATATTTAGCTTAAAATGGAAGGGTCAAATGAATTGAACAACTTGAATGTCGTTCGTGGTATATGTATAATATATACGACTATCGTAATAGATACTATCTTGACAAACTAGCTGAACATTGATATTATTACCAAAAGAAATTGCATAGCTCGGTTACTATGTTGCGGTTCTATCACATTAGATCTTAATTATCTACGGTTTGTTTGAAAATGGCAAGAAGTGTATGTAGGTTCACCCAACGTCGTACTAAAAGTGATATGTGTATAATTTTTATTTGTTTTGACCCGTTAACCAAATCACAACTGCTATGTTTTCTCATCTTAGACACTAAAAATTTGTACTTTATATCGCAGATACATGATTCCAAGCAAGGTCAAGCATTTAGGTCACAAGTCCAGAGCATGCACATGGACATCCTTCAGTCTCCATGGCTTTGTGAGCTTATTGCTTTACACATTAACTTAAGGGAAACAAAGGGTATAGTGGGAAATGATTCTGAATTATTTGAGGGTTGTTTTCTCATATTTAATGATGGGAAACCATCACTTTCTTGTGAGCTTTCTGATGCTGTCAAGCTCGAGATAGATTTAACTTGCTCTATATGCTTGGTGAGTTCTTAATACTTTATTTCTCTATTTAACATTTTAACTCTCTTGTTTTCAAGAAAAATTACCATTATTGGTGAAACTAGTTCATACCCTTAGATTATCCTGAATTGACTCCAACCCCTTAAAAGGTTAGCACTTTTAATGATTTAAATATGATAACAAAAACTATACTTAGATTAATAATTTGTTCTTTTTGAATATGTAAGTTAATCTTGATAGGTATGGGGTCAGAGTTGGGTCAGCAGGAAGTTTAATTTAGTTACATGTTCTTATGTATTTGTAGGTCATGGGTAGTTAGCTAGTTATTGTGCCTAGATCATGGGTAGTGGGATAGTTGGTTGTTTTTCTCTTTTCAAGAGTCTTTATATATGTATGTTGCAAGTAATGAACAAAGGAAAAAGTTAAAAGTAGTAAACTAAAGTGTACTATTCGTGTTTTTTGTGTGTTCGGTTTTGGGCCATAATAAAGCAATTTAGGAGGTAGTAAGCGTCTTTATGTAATAATCTGAATTTATTGAGTGGGATAAGGTGGTAGTACGCATTTGAGTACTCTTTGGACATCGTTCAACTCGTTTGACATATTTGACCGATTTCATTTGTGGCTAAGCTTTTCACTTTTACCATTTCGATACGTTTTTGGTGTTGACATTACCACCTTTATTCAAATATTGGCTTTATGCATGCATTCTTTTATGGAAAGATAGATTATTTATTTATTTTTTGTATTTGTTTGGTCCAGGATACTGTATTTGACCCTGTATGTTTGACTTGTGGACACATCTTTTGCCTCATGTGTGCTTGCAAATCTGGATCAGTGACAATTGTAGATGGACTAAAGGCAACACAGCCTACAGCAAAATGTCCTCTTTGTAGAGAAGTATATACCTTATTCTTTTAGATGCATACACTCACACATGTGCGTCTTAAAATTTGTTTTCATCTTGAACATTTGGTGAACTGTTTTAGTTGTTTTACAGGCTGGAGTTTATCATGGATCTCTTCATTTGGATGAGCTTAACATTCTACTAGGTCGAAGGCAAGTTCATTTTGCTAGTTATAAACATGCTCTCAAGTATAAGTTTAGAGGCAGAAACTTAAACGATTTACCTAAAAACGAGTCAATTTATGTTACATTTGATCTCGAACGGGTAAAATAAAAAGTTTAAAAGAACTTGTTAAATAGGAAGAAGGTCAAACGGGTTGAAACTTGTTTTTTCAATATTATATATCTTTTTTGTTTTAATAGGGCGCTTAACTCTAGTTTTTTATCTATTAAGTATATAGAGTTTTTTATGATAACCCTATTCATTTACTTATAATCTTCAACAAAATATAAAGAAAGTGTTGGCTAGTTAAACAACCTTACCTATTTGGACATGCACTAGAAATTTACCATTTTGATTCGAACCTTGAGCCATCATTGAGTTCATCTAAGCCGACCATTTTGCCACCTCTACATAATATGAACTGAAATTCTATAAATTTGTGCAGTTGTCCAGAATACTGGGAGGAAAGGCTTAAATCCGAGAGAGTAGAAAGGATTCGGCAAGCAAAGGAACATTGGGAATCACAGTCTCGTGCATTCTTGGGATTTTAGACAAACTTGTATAACATAAAGGTTTGTTTTACAATCAAGTAATAGTTAAATAATTTGTTGTATGCTTTTGGTAATACATATGTCTATTGATGCCTAGTCAATGATTCATTCCTCTAAGTGATGCATAACAAGGCAAACACATATAGAAATATATAAAATTTCCCCTTTTGTTCTAGCACATCACATTAGATGATCCTGTGTGATAGATAATTAGATATTTAGGAAGTTGTCGTGGTTGTCTGGCGATCTTTACTTTTTGTAGTTATACGATATCAACTTCAACTATCTGAACATTTGTACATTAATAATAATAATCTCAAAACAAAACTCTCTACGAGTTTACGTGATAAGGAAGTAAATTTATTAACTAAGGAGAACTTTTATATTTAATGAAAACTGCATATCCTATGCCAAACACATTATTTCTTATGAAATCAAATATTCCTAATCAACACTCAGGCATCGAGTTTCCATTCGAGGATCATCGATATACACCCTAGCTCATCGAGAATGTAAAGTTTAACCGATAGACCAGAACCTATACAACACATTACCTATCTCATTCAAGCAGCTCATTTTGCCACCTCTACAAAATATGAACCAAAACGCACTAAGAATTTGTGCAGTTGTGTGAATTATCTGGGGATCTAGACGGACTTTTATTCTTGTGAAACAAGATGATCATATTCTGAAACTAAAATACACCCCTTGATAGGAGTATAATATCTAATAGTAATTTGATTAATAGTAATTTGATCATTATCTAGGATATTCTGTCTAGTTTCATTACTCTGATCATAAACCAGATGATCGGTTTGCATATTCCTGAACTAATGCACCAAAAAGTGATGGCCTCTGAATCAAACGTGAAGGTTCGTCAAATTCTTTTGCATACCCTGTTACAACACATAGAATAAGTTGGTGATTAGTTGGCCCCCAAACTCTCAAAATAACTAACTTGACCTCAATGGCTGGTGTAAACTCAACAGGCCCTCTATATATTATTTTAGTGATGGTAACTTTAGAAACCGTATTAATGCATTAACCTTATAGAAGTTAAAAAATCGACGAAAAGAGTTGTCAGGTCGATCAAAAGTGACCCGAATGTTTTGGCCCGCACATGAATTTACCCATATTGACCCGTTACTTATCAAGCCCGTTTGACCAATAGACAAGAAATTACCTGCATCAATGACTAGAACCCGATCACAGTCCATGACAGTAGGTATCCTGTGAGCAATGCTAATGATAGTACAGTCAGCAAAATCTTCTCTTATAATTTTCTGAATTACAGCATCTGTTTGTGAATCAACCGAAGCGGTTGCTTCATCCATGAACAATAATCTGCTGCGTTTCAGCAACACCCTTCCCAGACAAAGAAGCTGTCGTTGTCCCACGCTCCAGTTATCGCCATTATCAACAACTAAAAAACCCGTAACACATAAATGAACAATATTATTATACCAAAAACAGATATGGATTGATTCTAGTTACCTGGGGAATCAAGTTTTCCAGGTTTTGCAGCTACCACATCACTGAGCTGGCAGCGTTGGAGACTCTACGAAGCAGGTTCTTCGGTTAGGTGGTATAAAGAAAGTTGATAAAAGATCGGCCCGTCCTACTAGAGGTGGGTTTGATAATGAGTCAAAATGGGTTCAGATGAAAACAGGCTGCTTTTTGTTTGGGTTGAACCGGGTCAAGAGACCGACCTTTAACACTTTTGTGTGTTCTATAAATATACTTTGGTATCTTGTTTCTTTATAAATTAGAGGGCTCTTTTGTTAACTTTAAAAATTTAGGGATTTAAATATTTAATCACGCCAAAATATAGTTTAGTGAAAGGCTATAGGTTTTTATACGATTTTTGATAATGAACTAGAATGTTTTACGGATTTTGAATACTTAGGTGAACTTTTTACCTGTTAAACTCATTTGACACGTTTTCATTTTAGCTAAAAAAATCGATCTTTCCTTTTTGAATAAAAAGAGTAAACCCGAGTTAAACTTGCAAAATTGCCACCTCTAGATCCTACCTGAATGGAGTATATGAAAGAACAAACTCATTTTTACCCTCCATATCTCATCATCAGAATGAACACCAATCGGGTCAATGTTGCTTCTCACGGTTCCTTCAAAAAGGATAGGTTCTTGAGGAATGATGCCGAATCGGGACCTAAGATCGTGAAGCCCGAGTGTCGAGATGTCAATACCATCAATAATAATACTTCCTGCAGCGGGCTCCACCAGCCGAAACAGAACTTGAATCAAAGTTGATTTCCCACCTCCTGTTCGACCAACAACGCCAATCTTTTGGCCACCTTGAATGTTCAGTGTAATCCCTTTGAGGACAAGAGGCGTGTTTGGACGATATCTAACCTGCTCATAACCAAACATTCAAGTACTTAAGTTCTGTTTGGACAACATACCAAACATAAACAATCTAAGTGAGTCAGAAGGGGTATTTTCAGTAAAGGCGAATAATCTAATTTTCGAATAAAGCGACTTATTATCATTGGACATTTTTTAATTGTCTTTCAACTTGTTTCTTGATTTTACCCAGTTGACCCGCCGGACATAAAATGCAGTCAAAACCAACATGTTAAAAAAAAAACGGGTTGAATTTGCGACCTCTTATCTTGATTATAGAATTCAAAGGTTACCTGCAAGTCTTTGAGCTCCAAACTGCCATGAGTAGGCCAATTTGGAGGTGGGGGGTTGTCTTTCTTCACCCATTCTGCTTCTGATGGTATGTTGGTGAACTGTTTTATCCTCTCGACCGAAACCATTCGGTTTTCAACAAAGCAACTAGTGTATAAAGCCCAAAAGAGAAGACCGTTGAGCGATAACCCGTATGAAAGTGACAATCCAACGTACTCTGTGACCATATAAGATCCCGTTAGTTAACACAGAAGCTCATAAAAACATTTCAGGTCAGTTCCTTATTGGGTTAAATTAACATTCATATACCAAATAGATATATCCCCCATCGGCAGCCCACATCACCGCAAGTTCCACATCACCATCACTTAACGACGTTAGATAGTTAAGTTAGTTACCGTTAATCACTGTTAGTTAGTTAAGTAACTGTCATTTGTAAGGGTATAAATACCCCTCTTGTATCCAACATTTGTATGTGTACGTATGATCAATAGCAAGTTTCTCTCAAATTTATCTTCTACACATCATAATCAGTGTATGTTTTGATTCCCAATACCAACATTCCTTAGGTGTACTTACAGGTGGGCATAAATCGGGCCAACCTGAAAAACCTGAGAAAAGTAACTAGATCGACCTTAAAAACCCGAAACCGACCAAACCCAGTCCTCGGGTTTCTTTTTCCAGTATGATCAATTTAGGTTTTGGGCTGGTTTGGTTTTGACGCGATGCACGCACCACGGGTATATTGCCTTATTCATACAGTTATAATACAACATTTTATCGCTGTGCGATAGATATTCTTTACCATTTAATGCCGACATACTTTGCAATTTGTTGCATTGTAAAGAAATAATATGTAGCCTGAATCAACTTGTTTAAAAGTATTTGGGTCCAATCGACCCGTGTAATTGACAAGGAAGTGAGATGTACCGGGTTTAACGATGTTGCTCGGTAAGAGGATCATGAAAACAGTTGAAACACAAAGAAACAAACTTCCAAGAAACTCCATACGAAATCCTAACCATCCATTCGACCCGTTGTTGTGGAAATCCATCCGTAGATTTCCGTCCACACGATCGACATTTTCTTGAATAAACTCGTCTTGTTTTCCGAAACACCGGATCGTCATAACCCCAGAGATGCTCTCCGAGAAGTGGTGAATAACGGGTGCTTTTGTAATCGAGTCTAAACGGGTTATTTCACGAGATGTTGCCAGATAATAGCCCTAAAGAGTTTATTAGATAACATAGCGTCAAATTAGTACTTCTAGATGTCTAAAGTCATGTGTTTAAACAATGTGTTTTGTTCGCTTATGTTAACTTACCCGATACCAGAAGTTGAGCCAACCAAGTGGAACCAGTAGGAAGACCGTCGGCCAAGCGTATTGACATGTTATGATGATAACGCTAATCACCGACATGTACATAGCAATGCTCAAGTTCATCACGAATGGAAGGAGTATGTCGATGTTGGTTTGATCACTTGATGCCTGGAAATTGTTTAGCAAACTGATCATTTAAAAAAAACCAACGAATACTTTAATAAACAAGTTTGTTCAATATTTTATTCTTATGCTTCTATAAGAAATCATCTTATGAGTTTTCTGGTAACAAGTTATAACAAGCATTACCCGACTAAGAATTCTTCCAGAAGGGGTGGTGTCGAAAAACGACATAGGAGCATGAAGGATGCTATGAAGAATCTGTTTAAAGAACTTTTGTGCGGTCTCGAGCCCTAAGAACATGGAGAAAACAGTTCTTCCAATGATCAAAACAAAAGCAACTCCAGCAATAATCGCATAAACTCCGATGAACATCGAAGGATCAAACGACGCAGCTCGATCCTCTGATGTTTCGTAAGCCAACCAGTAATCGCTAGCCATTTGTGTCGATTGCCACAAAACGGATAACAACAAAACTAGAACCGCGCCAAACCACCCAAGAGCCTCGGTTGCGTATACTTTGTAAACATGTAGGCTCACTCTTCCTGTTTCTCGTTCTTCGTCCTCAATCAGTTTTGATGTTCCTGCAATAGAACTCGATTGAGATCTTTCTAAAGGTTTCTGATTTTCATTTTGTTCGTTTGAATTAACGCTGTGAGATTTTGTTAGCGTTTGTGGTTCGTTTGATTCTGCTTGTACTAATTGCATTGAGCTCTCGTGAGCGGATACTAGTGCTTTGAAGTCGAGTCCTGATTGGATTAGTTCGTCATACTTTCCTGATTGAACGATCATCCCATCGCGCATCACCTGAGTAAAATTTAAGTTCAACTTAGATGAGTTAAAACGGGCGTGTTAAAAACAACTTTTAATACGAAAACTTTCAAAAGTAATGAATTCTAACAAATCATAAACTCCAAGTCCTAACCATAAAAATCTCACGCGATTACTTACGATGATAAGATCAACGTCGCGAAGGAAATCGACTTGGTGGGTAACAAGTAAGATTGTCTTGTCTTTGAGGACTCCCCTAACACATTCCTGCAATAGAGTATGTTAGAATTTATGTACTTAGAGAATAATGTAAGTTTTAAGATTTAGGGTTTAGAGTTTATGATTACCTTGAATATTTTTGAACCAGTATGAGCATCAACGGCACTAAACACATCGTCAAGAAGATAGATGTCGGAATCCTGATAAACAGCTCGTGCAAGCTGAATCCGTTGTTTTTGGCCTCCGCTAAGATTGATCCCACGCTCTCCGATTTCAGTTTGATCTCCGAATTCCATCATTTCTAAATCCTTTTCCAAACAACAAGTTCTTATGACATTCTTGTACTTACGTCGATCCATTGGCGAACCAAACAAAATATTTTCTTGAATCGTCTTGTTTTGTATCCATGCCGTTTGTGCAACATATGCGGTGCTCCCGAAAACTGTTACTTTGCCGGTGGTTTTGTGCATCTCGCCGATAACTGAAGCGAGTAGAGACGATTTCCCTGAACCAACGGTCCCAACGATGACCGCGAGTTCGCCTTTTTTTATTTTAATGTTTAGATTCTTGATGGTTTCCCCTTCCGAAGGGTCGTCATGCCAGCTAAACGACCCCTTTTCGACCTCAACAGCGATAGTACTTTCACTCTCATCATTTTCGTGTCTTTCAACCGAATCCGCTTCCAACTCGTTACTCATCATATACTCATCTAATCGTCCCAACGAGATCATCGCTTGAGAAAGAGAGATCATCGATTGGGGAAAACTCCAAATCGGTTCTTGCAAATTCTTAAACAACGATGTGGCCGTAAAAACCGTTCCAGCGTCAAGGTTTACCCCGAGCAAAATCCCGCTAGCGAATGTGACCGTTGAGATAAACAAAGGTGTACTCCACAAAATGATCATGTTCGCACCGATCGAATACATAAACTTACAAAGCCACCCATATTCCGACTCGCGAAACGATTGAATCCGTTCGTTGAAATGTTCTTCCCATGCTTGAAACTTAATCACCCTCATATAGTTTAACATCTCGTTCGTCGCTTTCATCCTCAGGTCACGACTTGTCATTATGTTAAACTGGAATCGGTTGTTTCGCTTAGTACCCAAATACACAAACACTAAAATCACCAAAACCGCGACCAATGTAACCACGGCCGATAGGCCTAGGTACACATAGAGGATGACCAATGCCACAGTGACTTGAACCGGCATGAGCCAGATCGCGTGCAACTGAAGCATAATATCCGATAACTGTTGCGCATCGACCGCCATATAGTTCACGATCTGACCCACACCGTGAGATTGTCGAGCGGAACACGAGAGTTTTAACCCCTTTCGGTACAAACACGTGATCAAACTCGACCGGATCAACATCCCTAGCTTTTGCGAGTGGAAGTTAAAATGATGTGACGCCAAAACTTCCATAAACTTAGCGACGAGCAGAATCGTCACTAAATAGTATCCTTCATAAGGCGAGTTCGCCTTTCCTGACGTGAAGTCAACAAATCTCTGAATCAGCAACGGCCCGACATACGCGACGGCCAACTTTACCGTCGCTAAAAAGCCTGTAAACACGACATGCTTCCAAAAACAACGAATTAGGGTGGTTCGAACCGGATGTTTCGAATTCTCTTCTGGTTTGGGCCAGTTTTGCTCGAACATTAGCGACATTTTCTCAGCTCGATGCTCGGGTGAAAGCGTCGGGATATCCTCGATCTTTAACGGGGTCTTGTACCCCTTCTTTAGTAACGGATTCATCCAAACCAGAACGTTTTCGACGCGATTGAAGCCGAGGCCCATCCGCTTTCATTCAATGGTTTTTTCGAGTTCATCTGGTTTCGATTCTACTATCACTGTAACACCAGTTGATCCGATCACTGATGCAATGAGGAGAAACCCGAAAACGGTAGCGAAATCGACGAAATCA
The DNA here is from genome assembly GCA_024085815.1 of Flaveria linearis. Classification (NCBI taxonomy): domain Eukaryota; kingdom Viridiplantae; phylum Streptophyta; class Magnoliopsida; order Asterales; family Asteraceae; genus Flaveria; species Flaveria linearis. Next base: position 84,978,823 of record CM044007.1, read on the forward strand.
AGTCGCTGGAGTTCGATACGACGGAGATCATACGGGTGATACTCGAAGCAGAAATCAATGCAATGGCGATGAAATTAAGCATCCAAAACACACGAATAGTGATCGAATGAGTAACAGAGTGTAATTTCTTCGAATTATAGATCAAAACAGTGATTACAATGAACGAAATGGATTGAATTAACCAACAAATTCCATCGATTAACTTCAATTCGATCTGGGTGATCTGTAAAAAGCTCAAAATCGATTCAACAATGGCTAAAATCACTATAATTGTTGAAAAGAGGAGGGATAATTTGAACCAGAGGTTGATTTTGACTGAAACAGGGGATTTTGGGTACAGGGGTTCGTTAACGGTGGAATTGCCATTGTTGTGGGAGATGAATCTTGAACAGAGCTTTTTAACAATGAAGATGAAGAAGATGAGTAGAAAGAGGGTGTCAATTGAAGCTAATAGGAGTGTTTGTGGGTATGGAGATTGGAAGATGAATGATGAAATTGAGGTGTTTTCCGCCATTGATGAGCTTGAAGAATGTTGCAGAGATGAAAGTGATGAAGAAGAATTCATTTTGGATGGTGAAAATGGATGTTAGATTGTGTTATTGTTGTTCATCTTCAACAATCTGCAAGTAGGGAGGAAGAAGAAGTAAGATTGTGATTGAAGAAATAAGGAACTGAATAATATTAAGAACAGAGTGAGGGTGATCATATTTATGAATTGCAGGCCTGCAAAATTAAATTGATGAACTTATGCCAGAAAGTAAGAAAAATTATATATATGTTTGTGTATATGCTTTTAAAACGTCAAACTCACAACACACCGTTTGTGGGGTTTCTTTGGAAGCGGTTTCTCTGTCTCTCAAGATAAAGAAAAGACTTATCACCACCTACTCCTCCCATACCCTACTTTTAGTGAGACATACTAGTTATGTTTGTTTGTTTTATACTACGAGAATTGAAATTACACTTCTCATAATGGCATTTCATATGGTATTACATGAACAAACCTAGTATAAAGGTGCGAGCCAACCAACCCATAGTTATTAAATTTAGGGGCAGTTACATATATCTATCTTTAAATTTGAAAAATTACATATTTTTTAAAATCATGTTTAAAGAGTATTTTACTTATGCAATTGAAAACTTATGTTATGAGAAAATTTGTAATTTTTCAGGTGGAGAGTGGATATATGTGATCCCCCTTTAATTAACGTATTAACGTATAGTGTATATTAAGGTTTTTGATCGACCTCAAGACAAAAGCCAGACTTTTAAACTTTTAAAATAAAAGATATAAAAATAATAATAAATTGATTACGTACTTCACTTACTGAAAAAATTACATATATCCTACTCTCAAAAAAAAATTCACATATTTCTTCCAAATATAAGTTTAATGCATCAAGTATAATGTTTTTTTAAGCATCATTATTATTGTATATGTAACCGGCCCGACACGAGTTAAATAATTAAAGGGTGAGGTTACTGTACGTATAAAGTTATTTTATTGAAAGTGTGAGAAGACACAATAAAACTAAAAAAGTCATAAAAAAATTAATATCTCACAATCAAAATCGAATTTTAAAAAAGTACTTCGGAGCCTTTGTTCCTCTCGATGTCCTCTTTCAGGAAAAAATAAAAAAAATAATTTTTTTTTCATCGTGTCTTTATATGATACAATGACATAATTGTGTCTTTTATATTGACACAATAACGTCATTGTGTCTTTTATAATGACACAATAAGTCATTGTGTCTTTCATAAATGACACAATAAAAAACCGTTAATTTTTTTATTTTTTTTATTTTTCGTTTATTTTTTTCTTAGTGAGAACGACTAGGGGAACAAAAGCTCCGAATTACTTTTTTGAAATTCGATTTAAATTGTGAGATATAATTTTTTTGTGTCTTTTTTGACTTATTGTGTCTTTTTGACTTATTGTGTCTTCTCACACTTTGTAGCAAAAATACACTTTATATAAAAACATTCGAGCATCAAATAAAATAACTCGGGTGACAAAGATCCTAATTCCGGCATATATATATTTTCCCAACTACAAAATCCAAACTGCTACGTATAAAAAGGTAATCGATTTTCGGTAGGATTTATATGTAAGAAATTTGTCTTCACCGATGGAAACGTAGCAAAATTCAAGTTTTAAATGTCATGAAATTCCGGTATTTTTGGCATTTGTTAATTTTTTTTACAATAGAAAACAATAATAGTAGTTTTGTTGGCTAAATATATTACTTATAAATAGTGAATAAGTTGTTTTTAAATCTATCATTGATCATTATAAAAGGAACAAAATCAACAAAATCAACATAGCCGCAACGGTCTAAAGTTGGTAGATTCTGCCAGATAGTAAACAACAATGAAATATATAATTGATTAGAAATTGATGAAAAAGAAAATTGTTACCTAAATCATTAAAAAGGTGAATAGTATTTTATTAGAGATATTAGGTCAAAGTTAATACTCTTCAAGGATTCTCCGAAGATTAAGGTGCTGTTTGTTTTTTCTGCAAGAAACGTCTGCAGTCTGCGGACCACATCTGCAGACATCTGCAGCAGAAGAGGTGGACCAAACGTCTGCAGTCTGCAAGAAAAAGACTGTTTGTTTTTAACATCTGCAATGTTGTTATTATTATTATTATTATTGTTATTATTATATTATTATTTTATTATTATTATTATTATTATTATTATATATTATTATTATTATTATATTATTATTATATTATTATTATTATTATATATTATTATTATTATTATATAGTCCATAGGAGCTTGACAGAACATCATCATCATTTCAAACTCTCTCTACACACGTTATTAGGGTTTATTTCGTTCACAGGGGGAGATCGACGACATACCAAAAGAACACCATTGATCGACGACATACCGGAGCACGGCGACGGCGTACGCCGCTATGAAGTTAAGAGACCACTGCTGCCGCCGGAATCTCACATCCACTGTCGCCGTCCACTTCTCCGGTGACCAAAACCACCTGCAATTGTTTCTTCAGACTTTCTCCGGCGACTCGCCGGTTGCGAAGGGGGAGGGCGGCGGCAGAAGGCCGACGGGTGCAGGGATGGTTGCGAAGGGAGGGGAGGGCGGCAGAGGGCCGACGATTGCAGGGATGGTTTGCGAAGGGGGAGGGCCGCGGAGGGGGAGGGCCGCGGAGGGGGAGGGCCGCGGAGGGGGAGGGCCGCGGAGGGGGAGGGCAGCGGTGGTGAGATGAGAGGTAAGATGGGGGAAGATGAAGATGGATTTCAGGGTGGAGAAGAGGTTAGAAGATCTCAGAAGACATAGGTTCACATCTTCTCCATGCAGACCTCCTGCAGACGTTTTTTAATGAAATGTCTTCTAAAAAACAAACAGTCTGCGCACTCAAAACTATTCCCGCGTCTGCGTGGCGCGCAGATGAAGAGGTGGGGAAGATGTTTTGATAAAAACAAATATCACCTAAGTCATTTATATTATGTAGAAAAATAATATATTTAAAGATAAGACAATTTACTAATTTCATATTACGAGGTCACTAAAATATAGGATTGAACGAGCTAAATCTAAAGTTCATTTGTTTAGTATTTAATTAATTTATTCACATTCGATTCTCGAACACTCAACTGAACGAATTTTTTTTTATTGTTCGTTTATTAAATAATTGAACTTGGAATGGTTCACTAATACCTTTAGTTCACGGGCCCAATTAAAATAATAACACGATAATATTATTGAATGGTTGTCTTATGACATTTGGGAATCAAAAGAAAACCAAAGATATCTAACTGGACCCATAGACTCGCACCTGTTAGAATTACATGGGGTTGTGTTTGTTGACATATACATTAATACATAAACCAGGTTTTGTTTAATGAAAAAGTTGGAGGCTTGGGGTTAACTTTTATAGGTTAAATGGCGATGATGGTAATTTGGTTTCGATTTCTTATATCGATTTGACATTCATACACTTGGAGAACCAAATGTTAGGCTCACGGATCGTTTTCACAGTTTGATGATTTAATGATTCTAGCCGAATTGAAACTTGCAACCGGGCATGTGAATTGAACCGATCATTTAACCTTATTACTTATGTGTGTAGTTTTTAGTTTTGAACATATAGCTGTGTATGTGTTATAATCATGAACAATCTCTATTATTATAGACATTGTATAACAAACTAAGGATTTAAAAAGAAAAACAATAAGAAATTGGTTTGAATCATCAAAAATAGCCAAATACTAAACCATTAAACTTGCAAACCATTAAACCTTGCCAATTTGATTGAAGTTTCCTAATGCTATAGTTAACATAATAACTATAATTATTAAATATAAAATGAACTAGTGTCTGACGTGCACATCAGATGTATGTGAAACTAGTTTTTATCTTAAGTATATAAAAAAGATTCTAACTGACAACTCGTGATGCGAGTCAAGTTGATTCTGAGTTATGTAAAATCAGCTTGTTAGAACTCGAATCGAATCTGTTTAAACGAGCTACCAACGCAATTAATAACAATAACAATATATAATAATAAAAACAATAATATGAGATGTAAATATGGTAATAGCAAGATGAAAGTAGTATCTCACCTTTCCTATATGGAAGATGTACTCAACTCACCCTTGTTATGGTGCTTCTAACTTCTAAGTGAAGACCAATACAACACACGATCTTATAAAGAAAACATGTGGTTCTTAAATTCCACAAGTTGCTTTCGTTGATTTGAATAAATATGTGACTTTTGGTGATTGATAGAAAAATGCTAAAAACATTTCTCATAAATAGTTTATCAAAGAATTATTGTATATGCAATCAAAGTGACGTTAGTGTGTAAACGAGCACGCCGACTAGACAAGTTAGAGGTTGACAGCTTAGAGGCGTGTTTGACGTAGATGTTATGAAAACTTTCGAGAGTTATAATTACGTTTTAAGAAGTTTTAGCATGCATGGGCGAAGCTTTTTTAGGGCCAGGAGCTGAGGGGCCATGCCCCCACTCTGTTTTTCGTGAGTAGTGCTAATATTTGGTCCGGTAGTTCAAATTTTTGCTCCGGTAGTGTTAATTTTTTCATATATAACGAGTCTGCCCCCCTTAAAATAAATTAATTTCACCCCCGCCCCTAATAAAGATATCCAAGCTGCCGCCGTTAACACGTTTAGTTTGGTTAATATATTTTTATAGTTTGTTGAAATATAAGCTCTGATAACTAAGTCACTTGAATAATTTTTGTAAAAGTTAGAGCTTTTATTAAACAAACATATTTAAAAATTAGTTTGGTTAATACTTGAATATATATGAAATAAATAATGTTTGGAGCGGGATATACAGAATTCTTCCAATAAATCATGACATTCACATTAAATTTGTTATAAAAATATAACTTATAATAACTATTATGATATATTATCATTGTTAAAAGAATCGGGTTGAGCGAGAACGATTTTATTATCAACATTAGCGTATAATACCACCACAATGAACATGAATTCTTTATTCCTGTGTTCTAGTCTTCATAATATTATAATCATTTGTGTTAATCATATTGTTAATCATGTCCTTAAGTTCTTACAAAAATAATCTGGTTATGATGAAACTTGCTCCTCACGCATCACCTAAATTTTGGTGACCAAACACGTGAGGCACAATAATTATTATTACAATGGAAACACTAAACGTTAAACGTTAATCCAACGGGTAACCTAGAATATAATGATAAGTATTTACTAGTTCAAAGGGTAGCTACACCATTATTAGGACTTTTCCTTCTCTTTTCCATCTCTTTATTCTTCTTTTAACGCTTCATACTTACATAATAAAACCAATTAAGTTATAGTTAACTAACCATCAATTTATTTTATATAATTAAATAAATATACTGAAGTTGATACAATATTATTGTTTTTCATAAATTTATAACGCTTCGATCTTCTCCAACAGAGAAGGGAGACGAGAGTCGGTCTCTATCCTTCACCATCTCTCGTTGGCGCGCCTCTCACTCCCTCTTACTTTCCCCGCCTGACCCATCCCATACTAACGGAATTTACCCGCTCTCTCTTCTCGTCATGTTATCCTCCGTCTCTTTCTTTCACATCGACCCACGGGCGCCCACTAACGCCCCGGTTTGAAGTGGTCTTTCACATGTGCTAGGTGTTCATTCTAAAGATCATATCCCCAATTTTTGTCTTGTTTAAATAGTGGAATGGTTGCCATTTTGAATTTCCATCTAGCGTTCTTTATTCCCTTTTGGCATTTTCTTTGCGTATCACATGAAATAACTTTATAGATATTTCTTTCTCTAAAACAACAAAATTTGTAACTGTTAACTTGACCTTTTCGATAAGTTGAAATGTATTGGTTAATCTTGATATAGAATCACGTCTCTAAACCCACACGATCTTCTATTTTGAGAATCCTCCTTTTGGTTGATTCATTGACGTTTGAGCTACATTCAATTCGATACAATTCGAATGTTCACGTTTGCTTACTAAGCACGGGTGGACTTTGATTAGATCCATCAAGTATGCAGTCTTACTAGCATAATGCAACATATTTTTAAATGACAGGGATTTTATAAAGCACCAAACTAGCAGTTGGAAGAACATTGTTACATCTTCCAACTAATATTAATCTTACAATTTCTATTAACAAACCACAATGCTTTGCTCTAATAGTATTATCATAGTGTATAATGTTCCTAAATATAAATGGACATTAGATGATTTGTCCCATGGACAATAATTCATAAAATAACATTTTTACCAGTAGAGGACATGGGAATGGAAACCGAGAAGGAGTGGGGAATACCCGGCCTTAAGCCAGAAATACCACCCCGAACTGATAACAAACCCCAACGTGGTGAGAATTCATCGTGCTCGCCGTTCTCATTTGTTTCCCTTTTACATTTTACTATTCACCAGTACTTACTCAGGAACAATAGGAAGGACACCCTTGAAAATATGGAAAATGTTAGGAAAATTGCAAAAATAAAAAGAGTTAACATGCGTTCATGTGTCAACTAGGAAAAATCGGAGAAAATGAGACGACTCTCCCCCTATTAGAACGACTAATTCACTCACTCCTAACCTGCTTTTAAACTTAAACCGAAGTTCATCATAGGCTCATACCTCAACTACTTAGGAGGAAACACATACTACTCACCTTGATATCACCTGCTACAAGTCTTTGCATAGCAGTTATAGTCAATCGAGACCTTTCAAACCATGAGCAGTTACATACTTAAAATTCTTTCAATGAAATGACTATTTCACTATTTAAATGCTACTATAAATCTGATCAACATTCGTATATATACATAAACAAATTATAAATATTCTATATGGGTCCACCGATGACCATGATTAACGCCATTTTGATAAAGGGGCACACTTAGATTCGTAGAAATGAATGGTCATAATTTAAGTTAATACCTCTAGTCTATTTGATCTAGAATCTAGAACAACTAAAAATATTTAAAACTATTAAAGATAACTAGAAATTAAACTCGGCGCGTTGTCGCGGGGTTCTTTTATAACATATATAGTGGTTTTCTTCTTCATGCAAGATTATGCTTTGTTTTTCTTTATAACATATGGCATCTTTTAATAAAAATGCTTTATTTTTTATTCGGATCTCATCAACTAATTTTCATCTTCTTTGAGAGAAAAAGAGGATGAAAGAGATTATGGTGTAATGTGTGAGGGAGTGTGTGCGCATCAAAGCAAAATGTGTAAGGACTTAGTATGAAAATTTTGAAAAATTTGATGGTTAATATGTGAAAGCATAGAAGTTACGGAGATCTTCAAATCTACCTATTATAATAAAATAATAACTTGGTATGCCATGTATCACACCACAATTCTTCTTACCAAATTTTTCCGTCTCTCTCTCCTGTTAAATAATTATCTTAATTACTAATTATATTATTTAACATTTTTTTATATTAAAACAATTTTTATAAATTAAGAAAAAATTTTTATTAATGTTATTTTTATAAAATAAATTTTATAAATAATATTTTTTCTAAAATATAAAACTTTGTTAAAAATACGATATATTATAAAATTAGTTTTTTTAAAAAGTAAATTATTTAAAAACCAAAAATTTTTAATTTAGGAGTTATGATAATGAAATATTTTAAAAATAATATTTTATACGGTTTGATTTAGAATAAAATAATATTTTTAAAAAAAAAAAATAAAGTTATAAAAAGTTGATATCAGTTTATTACTTATAGTACTTACTTATACGTAATTTCAGTCATATCATATCTTGAAATATCATTTTATTTTTCATAAATTTTATTATATTAATATTTTATTTATTCAATCCGTATAATACACGGGTTTTCTAAAACTAGTAATATATATGATAATGTTAGGCACGATAGTGTTTTGACATAATCATTGGTAACATTCGTGTTTATTTTCATCTAATAAGTTCAACTCTTTTAAAGTGTGTAGTGTAACATCCCACATTGGTTGGGAAGGGGAACAAAAGTCTCTTTATAAGGGGCTGGATATCTTCCTCATTGAACGCGTTTTAAAACCATGATGGGACTATTCTCCCCAAGTAGCGGACAATATCCGATGCGGTTTCCTGCTTGTTACAGTTGGTATCAGAGCCAGGGCCGGGCCGGTGTGCCAGCGAGGACGCTGGTCTCCCAATTGGGGTGGGATGTAACATCCCACATCGGTTGGGAAGGGGAACAAAAGACTCTTTATAAGGGGCTGGATACCTTCCCCATTGGACGTGTTTTAAAACCGTGATGGAGCTATTTTCCCCAAGTAACGGACAATATCCGATGCGGTTCCTGCTTGTTACATGTGGTAGGATGATTTTAAAAAATAAATTTAAGGATGGTCTGTTATTAAAAATTTAATAATTTTATAAAACCACTAAAAAGTATATGAAGTTTGATACTTTTTAAGTAAAATAAAGTAGATTGATCGTTCTTTTTTCTCTTTGTTTGGGAAAAATAAAAATCAAATGATAATAAAACGTTAAAATAAATATGTATTAAGCTTGAAAATCCGTTGAAACTTAAAACATAATAAGTATTTAGAACTAAGAATTTTTCTCTGTACGATAGCAGTGGAAAATCTAAGATACAAGATTAAAACATTTATACACTACATAATACACTATCCTAGCTCTATCAACGATAGTATTAACAGTTCTTTATTCAACTTATTCATCAGGTTCACGAACCCGTAATGAAATCCATTGCCAAACCCGAGGGACTTGCGAAGGTGTTATCTTTTTTTTTAACGGCAAATGTACGATCCTGCTTCGGAGGATAGGTGTTATCTTAATCGGGCTCATTTATTTGTTTCCCAGTCGGGACCGCATTCCCAACCTCCTCAGAAAGAAACTCATTACTAAAAAAACCTCATGTCTCAACTCTAAGCATTTTTGGTTCAGACCGAGAGTTAAACCCATAGGACTGTGTTATCAAATACTATCTCTACTGCCCGAAAAACTTGTACCCGAGAATGTCCTCAAACACCCATAGCCTTGTCATAGGAGAACTTAATTGTACTTTAGGTACGTATTGAGAGCCCACCACGTGTCTATCTAGACAAAATATGCTACGATGATGGGCTTGCATGTGTTTTGTAAACGTCTGACATGTAAGGGGCTGTTTGGTAGTATCTGAATGATTAAGTGCTGAACCAATAAGAGGTCTGAACCATTAAGTGCTGAACCATTAAGAGGTCTGAACCATTAAAAGCTGGTGTATCACTTAACTATTCAAAGGCAAATGTCTGACCAATTCAGATAAGAGATCTTAACCATTCAGCATTAGACCTCTTAACCATTCAGCATTTGTATAATGCTTAACCATTCAGAGGCAAATGTCTTAACCATTCAGACATGTGCTCGTGAAACAAACAGTCTGAACCATTAAGTGCTGAACAATTCAGCATCTGAACCATTAGAGGCTGATTAAGAGGCTGCCAAAAACAGTCCCTAAAAGTTATTTTCTTAATAATGAACTAGCAAACATACCCGCGCGATGCCGCGGGATTTGTTGTTTGTATATTAATCCACGTAATGAGATTAATAGTGAAAGAAAGCTGCTACAACTTGGCTAAACCACTGCACCAAACAGAACTAAACATAAAAACTACACAATAACAAACTAACCCGGCTGAAGATGCATGACTGTGAATGGTTGTGTGTTGTATATCTGCTCATGTTGTCTCCAAGACCACAACCTGAATTACCCTGCGCCATTCATTTTGACCCATTACCAAAACCATCCATTTTGACCCATACCAAATATCACCCGTTTTGACCCATACCAAACCCCATTCATACTGACCCATAACCAATACCACCCGTTTTGACCTATAACCAATACCATCCGTTTTCACCCATACGCCATAACCAATGCCACCCATGTTGACCCATACAAAATTTCAATGGTTTAGAGCCATAACCAATATCACTGATATCACCCAAGCTTACCCGTACCAAATATTAATAATTTCGACCCCTAACCAATATTACTTATTTTAACCCACAACCAATACCACAAAGTTGACCCATAACCTATATCACTCATTTTGAGTATATCAATTCCATATTTTTGACCCATAACCAATACCACCACTTTTGACCTAAACCAAATATCAATCGTTTTGACCATAATTAATCCCACCCGTTATGACCCATAACTTATGCGCCTGTTACCTGTTTTCACCCATAACGAATACCACCCATGTTGACCCATACCAAATTTTAATCATTTTAAGCCATAACCAATATCACCCATTTTGGGACATAACCAATATCACCCATTCTGGGCCATAACTAATATCACCCAAGCTGACCTATACCAAATATCAATGATTTCAATCCATAACCAATGTCATCCATTTTGACCCACAACCAATGTACCCAAATACACAAACCGGGAACTAAAACAGAGAGTACAAACCTGTAAATCGGAGTAAAACCTTTTACTCGGAACCTGAGGAAAGCCTTTTACTCGGCCCCGGATCGTTGTCACCCACCTGCAATTTCTTCAATTGAATCAAAATGGTGTATGAAACTGTTGATTAAACTTAAAATAGATAAACGGTGACATACCTTCGAGAAGTTCGCCGGAGAATCAAGAAAATCTTCAATGCCAACCGGGAAGCATGTCAATCAAACACTCCGATATGCTACTGGTGGTTGATTGTTGATTGCAATTAACAGGAGTACACATTTACAACTACCTTTTAGCACGTCTCAGATGAGCGTGCGCTCAACATCATGCACCCGAATGCAGGCCTCAGATGAACAATAGTTCAACATCATCGACCACTTATAAGCAATAATCGACAATAGCAATCGTAAACAAATGAGTAGCAATTAGGGACAAATTAAGGTTTGACCTCATCCAAATCATAAAACAAACCCAAAAGATCCATCTCAGATGAATAGGTACTCATCGTGAAGTAACCCACATAAGAAAATCAACATAACCTGAAAAAACATGGCAAGAGATCAACAACAATCTCTCTCGCCGGAGCCTCCTCCCAAACAAAAGAAACAGAATATGAATCGCGTCTGTAGAGTATCGATTTCAACATATATTGTAATCATAATCGGAAAAAAACAACTGGAAAACAATGAAAAGAACAAAATAAGGCTCAGATCTGTTAATAATGATAATCAGAACAAAGATGAACAAACCGCCATGGCTGCAAACATCATGGCTGCTTCAACGGTAGAAACACCAATTTCCACCGCGAAACCTCCGGAAATTACCCCGCCAAGATACGGTAAGTTTCAACCTTCGTTCGATTCACTCAGACAACAACAGATTCATCATCATCGCCGACAGCCACCGACACCTCCACTAAAACCTAGAAGACCCAATTGAAACACAACAAACCCTTTTCTCTTACTGAGGCTTAGATTTATGTATTGATCATCACAGTCATAATGTAACAGTTTTTTCCGGCGCTAAGGTAATCGTTAACCGAGACCAGGTTGTGGTTGCACGCCGACCGTGGATGCCAAGGCAGGGAAACTATTACCGGTTTTCATATAAATTCAGAACTGAATCGGAAAAAATGGTCTCAGACGAAGACTCGTTCATCATCATCGACATCAATGAACAACTACCTCACAACATAATAAGATAACCAACCAAGATTACTTTCTAACACACGTATAGCAATAATTGAACTGATACTCGGTTGCGGCTGCATAACGAAAATGGATGCCAAGCCAAGGCAACCGGCACCGGTTCTCATAAAAAATCACAGATAAACGATAGGCAATGGTCTCGGATGAAGACATGTCCATCATCATCGACAACAACAAAACAGTCTCAGATAAGCATTCGCTTAGCATCATCGACGCCAACACATCAGATATCCAAAACAGGAGATCATCTAGAAAGGACAAAGACAGCCAACGGCAACAATAAGGATGCGAAATGCCAGCACAACCAGAAAACGCACCACCGCAACCACCAACAAATCCCACCATGATGAACACCACAACCAGAAAACCCACCACCGGCACCATCTACACAGAACCAACTAACAAATGGAAGGACTTTAAAAAGGCATAAAGTCAAACAATTGTAGGAATATAAGTCAGTCATTACTATAACAGAAAATATAATGCGTAGGATGAGTTCATATTTTCAAGTTCTCTAAACCTGCAAATGAATAATTTTCTATCTAGGTTTGATAAATTACAATAGTTCTAAACTACACCAAAAGTTCAAACACATCAAACATCAACAACCAGCTTAACAAAATTTCACTCCTATGCCATGTATGGATAATCAAACATCTACAAGTCATTTATACAAAATGAGTTCAAAGCAAGTAAGATCAAACAAAATTACCTAACACCAGCATCACCAACAATCCCAATAGCCATACCAGCAGAAAGCCCCGCAAGGCCACAAGCAAGCCCAGAAGAAAGATGAGCATACCCATCAAAAAGATAATACGATTTTGGCTTAGGGTTAATCCCAGTGCTAATAATCACAGCAATAATCAACCCATAAATCCCCAACACTCCATCCATAACACCGGCGCAATCGACTTCATCACCAGCTTCGGCCTCATCACTCCCATCGACGCCACACCAACAGCCACCACCACGTGCGCGTGTGTGTTTAGTTTGGAGCCATGGGGTTCTTTGAATATGTTTGGTGAATTGATGAACAACAAAAACACAGAAAACCCCCAAAATCGACACCATCGGAACCCCAAAACCAATCGGAAGGTCGCTTACCCGTTGTGGCGACGGTCGCCGGTGCGAAGGTCGCCGGTGGGGGGGGCGATGGTGCGGTGGTCGCCCGTTGGGCGAGAGAGAGAGCAGAGCGAGAGACGATGATGGATCTGGCGATGATGAAGATGGAAGATGTTGATACGGTGGAGGCGGCGGCGGTGGAGACGGGCGGATGATGACGGTGGAAGAAGGGCCGGCGGTGGCGGAGGCCGGCGGTGGAGGAGGCCCGGCGGTGGAGGAGCGCCGTCGGTGGAGGAGCGGTCCATCGGGGAGGTGGAACTGTAGTACTGTAGCTAAGAGTTTATCTCTTTAATATATATATAATTTTTAAAACTTAAACGGGGTGTTGGGCCGATCAAGCTATCAGGTGCGCTACCCACGTGGTTGTCCTTTGTTCGCGCACACCGCAAAAGAGTGGCGCGATCAGGGGCGTAAAGGAGATCACGGATGAAAATGAGCCGTGAGATCTAGGGAAAAGAGATAAAGTTTTTGGTTCATTTAAAAATTTTATATGTTTTCAATAATTTTTATTTGATTATAATATTTAATTTTATATTATTATTGTTTTACATTAAAAAATTTAATTAAATTAAGTATACGTTAGAGCCCCTGATCATAATCACCTCATACACAGGATCAGACTACTTGATTAGTGACTCTGTTCAGTGTCAAGTTAGGATCCATTCAGTATCACATTTTGTAATATTATAAATAACTAGATCATGGGCTCTATCACAAAACAAATAACATTTAATTTACAAAAAAGTTATAGTTCTAAACCATCAAATATATATATATATATATATATATATATATATATATATAATTCATTTAATGCTTTAAACATTACTTTTTATAATATTTCGAATAAGGAATGTTACTATATAAAGTGTTCTTTTCGAAGGGTATGAAGTTATTGCATGGTTATTATCTTTTTGCGTGATAATCCATTATTGATTTCATCCTTCATGTGTGATCCACCCCTTGCGTGATAATTATCACGCAAATGTAAATCCTTCTCGTGTGATAATTTCACTCTCACTTTGTACATTTCTTAATAAAACACCACTTTTGCATTCCAACTTTTCCATTTCTGGTGTATGGTATTCCTTGAGTGACGATGTGCCACGATGAGTAAGTTATTTACCATACATTGATCACAAGTATATCTAGGCATAAAATCATATTTCAATAATGAAAATCTATATATTAATATTATTAAATCTTTTAGAATTTTACAAAGTGTAAAGCCCAACTAATCGATTCATTTTGTTTATTTACTCTATTACCTTTGGCCATCATAAGAAAACTTTGAACTCTTTTATAGACACTGAGCTAAAACATTCGATCTTATACATCCAAACTTTATGATCCATCTGGAAATCAATATAAACAAATATTATATGAAGTGTATGAATGTAGTGTAATTCGATGGCTCTAAGACATTGGATTTTAACATATTTTTTGAATATGTTATCTCATATGTATATAGATTAACGACTTAACTATTTAAGAAAAATCTATAGCATTTCCTTTAACTTATTAAGTAAACGGACAAACCTTAAATTCAAAGAGTATAGAGGAAATGATGTTAATTTTTTCTTAAATAGTTAACAAGTTAAACTATATACATCTGACGGGTGGTTCAAGGAACAACCCTTTTATGATGTTAAAACACGTGATATTCTCATATTTGGTTATGTAATTATCTTGAATTAGATAACTACAGTGGCTTTTGTTTCAGGCACATTATGGAGCTTAATATGAAGAAAACGCAGTTGTGGACGGACCTCGACGGATGGAGCAAGGAAGGATGGGAGGAAGGAATCAAACAAGAAAAGTTGGGGTCTACCGTAACTTACGGTAGCCACCGTAAGTTACGGTGGCCCCAACTCACTCTTATTTCCACCGTAATGCAGTGGTTTCCACCGTACCAATTTGGTTTCCACCGTAACTTACGGTGGCTACCGTAAGTTACGGTGGATGCTGACGAAAAAGGGCAACTTGCCATAATAAAATGCTTGAGTGGTTCCTTTTGCTGGAAAGCTGGATCTGACGACTTTTGGGGCAGAAAGAGGGGGATTTGGTCTGTGATTGCTAGTTTAAAAGGATGGAAAACAATGGATTTAGGGGATCAAATCCTTTGAACATGAACCATTGTGTGAAGATGAAGATTCAAGTCATGCTTAGCTAAACTTGTGGTGATCATCCTAGATGTAAGGTTTGCTTTTGAAACACTATGTTTGTGCTTGAATTTCTAGAATGATAACTTTGAATGGTTTGTTTGAGTTATTATGGTGTTTGGATATTTGTTTGTAAGTTGTTGATTGTTGTTTGATGTTAACCCAAACCATACGTTCTTGGTGCCACGGGCAATCGAGATATCATGGGAGGGATTAAGGTTGGATAATTGTCAATTGATCATCGAGTAACAACCTCGCATTTTACAATCCGAGTACTTAGTTCCTCTTTCATCACAAACGACTATTCAAGCACGAACCATGTCTATGTGGTTCTT
This sequence comes from Flaveria linearis, assembly GCA_024085815.1. NCBI lineage: Eukaryota > Viridiplantae > Streptophyta > Magnoliopsida > Asterales > Asteraceae > Flaveria > Flaveria linearis. The sequence continues at coordinate 84,994,595 of CM044007.1, forward strand.
TCTAGTAAGCATAAACATAAGTGTGGATTAAAACCTGAAATCTAGGGTGATCACTTGTTCTTAATCTGTTACAAAGGTACGTTGTGATTTGAAATATATTTAGTGTTATTAGTTCTTAAACCAAAACAATCCAATTCTTGATATTTACTTTATTGTCATTTTAGAACAATTGTAGTTATGTTATAGGACTATAAGATAAACACATATTCCACAAACTCCCTGTGTTCGATACCCACTTACCGCTAGCTAATTAGTAGTACTTGGTTTTAAATTTGATTGAGACTTCGACCTCACGTCAAATTTTGGCGCTGTTGCCGGGAGTTGTGCGCAACGTGTGTTTGCTTATTAGTTTTGTTTTGTTATTTCGGTGTTACGCTGGTTGTGTGTAGTGTGCAGGTTTTGTTTCAGGTGTATGCATACCAGGAATTCAAGCTCATCATCACCATTAGTGTTTGATCCAGAAATTGAACGAGCTGCTCGTAGAAACAGAGTTTTACATCGGCAAAACAGAATCAGTGGTTCACCAATAGCACCGATATCACCCGTTACACCACGAAACACAATGGATCCACTTTCACCACCTCCTACTACGGGTCAAACAACACCACCCAAACCTTTACCCACGTTTACATCAATACCGGAGACTAAACCAACCCATACCCCATTACCTACAAGTACTCAAACCGAACATTCTTTTAGCTTTGACCCATCAGCACCTATTCCGCCCTTTTCGTATTTCTTTCCAACAACCGGTCAATCATCATCATCTAGACCAGTACCAACATCACAACCATATCAATCTAACCCATCCATATTTCATACTCCCTTTACCTCTCAAATGCAACCGGATACACAAGATCAACAACCTCAAGTTGTACAAACATCGAGAGTAGGACGAGCTGGTGTTGATGGTGGTTATGGTGATGAATTTAGGAGATATGAGGAAGAAGGGTACACGTACGAAGGAGATGCTGATCAAGGAAATTATGTTTATAGTCAAGGACAAGCTATGCAAGGATATGGGAGACTACAACCACAAGTTATGCAGCAACAAGTTATACCACAACAAACGCAACCCCAAGTGAGGCCACATGGGCCACAGTTTCAAGAACAATTCTTCCACAACATGGGGGAGCAAACTTTCAACCACCATTTTAGCAATTTATGCCTCCAGGACCACAAGTTCAAAGACCAATGGGTCCTTAACGACCAAGAGTTAGGTTGGGTGTTCCACGAAGGCATAATTGGGACGCTGCTAGGGGTATTGAGGCACACTTTCGTCCAATCATCATAAATAATCCTTCACCAGTGGTCATTCCTCAAAACAATCAAGGGAGAACGTTTGAAGTCCGAACAAATTCACTTCAAAGTTTGCCAAAGTACAAAGGGTTAGCAACGGAAGAACCCTATTTTCATTTGGAAGCTTATGACTCAATTTGTAACACAATTGGTGGTTAAGGATTTTCTGCGGATGATGTCAAATTGGTGTTATTTCAGTTTTCATTGGAGGATAAGGCAAAGAGGTGGTTCTATACTTTGCCATCTGCTTCAATTTACACGTGGGCTGAGATGCAACAAAGGTTTTTGGAAGAGTTTTACACAGCCCAAAAGACTAATGATGCTAGGAGAAGCTTGAGAAGCTTCCAACAACAACAAGGTGAAATGTTCCATGAGGCGTTTGAGCGATTTAACATGATGATCAAGAATTTTCCTCATCATGGAATTGAGTTATGGGAGCTGTTGAATGCTTTTCATGAGGGGCTCCATTCTGAAGATGCTCGGGGTTTAATGTCTATCACAAATGGTACATTTGGTACGAATTATGAGCAAGACGATTGGGCATTTTTGGAACAAATGGCGGTTACATCGAAGAGGAAGGCTCAATCATCAAGACGAGCACGACTGGTTATTACACGAGCTCCAGTTCATGCGGTGGATGATGGTAATGTACAAGCTACAAATCAAGTTTACAATGTTTGTACAAATTGCAATGAATTAGGGCATGCTGTGGATTCTTGCACGGTAACTTTTGAACAAGTGGAGGAAGTGAATGCTATTCAAGGTCAAGGGTTTGGTGGAAGAAATTACAACATGAATTCCAATACCTACCATCCCGGTTTGAGAAATCATCCCAACTTCAGTTATGGGAATCCGGCCAATCAATCCAATCCGAATTTTCAAGGAAACACCCAAGGTAACTATATGCCTCGCCAACAATTCAATAGTCAAGGCAATTACTGGGGTGGGAACAATCAAGGTTTCCAAATGCAATCCCAACAATCGGGTAATGAGCAAGGTGGTGTAGCGGGTCATGTTACTTCAAGCGGGAATGAAGTTATGGATATTCTTATGATGATGCAACAGGAGATGCAAAAGAGAAATCAGTTGGATGATGCTCGGGCCCAAAAAGATGAAATTCGTGACAAGGCCATTCAATCTTTGAGCATCCAAATGGGCCAACTCGCAACAGAAGTAGCAAACTTGAAGAAGAACAAAGGAGAGCTGCCAAGTGATACTGTGGTGAATCCTAATCACCAATCTAGTTCCAAGAGCCCAAAACAAGTACACATTAATGCTTTGGAATTCACATCTCAGGTAAGTGTTCCTTTGTTAGATAAATTACCCTTAAAACTCCCAGATCCAGGAGTGCCATTGATTCCAATTCATATAGGAGACCTTAAAATTGACCGGGCACTTTTAGATCTAGGAGCATGTGTTAGCATCCTCCCCGGCATTTATATGACAAATTTGATTTTGGTCCATTGAAATATGTTGATACCCTAATAATGTTGGCTAACCAAACACCCATTAGGCCCAGGGGTATGCTAACAGATGTCATTGTAAAGGTGAGAGATTGCTACTACCCAGTGGATTTTCTGGTACTGGATTACACTTCTTCTATTGAGAATGCACCACATTCAGTCATCTTGGGTAGGCCGTTTCTAGCTACTGCACAGGCAGTCCTAGATTGTGAGCTAGGAATGGTGAACATGAAGTTTGGTGAGAAGGTTTTGAACTTAAATATGTTTTCTATTGTTACTAACCCTTCCATCAAGGAAGCATGTTTTGCTGTTGACATATTAAAGGAAGTGAAAGAGTTTCCAACCAAAGAAAAGAAGAGAAAGAGAAAGGGAAGAGCGAGAAAAAGAAGGTGGAGAAGACGGTTGAACAAACTGAGATGGATAGTGAAGGTAAGAAGACTGGATGCAGCACACTTGTTGCACAAGTGTGGGGATGCGGGAAGGTGTGTCAAGTTTCCCGGCAAGAGTTGAAACATCCCACAAGGCCACCATAAGTCAAGCTATTCAGGTTGCATCTTCTCTTGAATAGTTTGTTTCTTGTTTTCTTTTGAGTAGTTCGGTTGGGTGGTAGGGGGAGCTTATGATATGTTAATGTTTATGTGTCGGGGTTGAATTAAAGAGGTGTTAGTGTCATAAAAAAAATTTCAACTTTTTGAGTCTTTTGTTTTTTTTATTTTGTTCCTTTCAAAACCATACATTGGGGACAATGTATCCCAAGTGTGGGGATGAGGGGAATTTTTGAAGTTTTTTTAAAAAAAAATTTAAGCAAAACATTGTGAGAATTTGAACACCTTGGATTAACTCCGAATGATGCATCGGCAACCTTTAATCATTCTTATTCTTGGTGAGAGTTGAAGCCACACTTGTAGATAATACATTTCTTTGTGAGAGTGGCAACAGGTGGGGGTGCATTAGAACTTGTGCTTGAATACGATTCGAGACCTTAGTTGAATGTGAATGTAAAAAGAATAAGGGCATTTAGGTAGCCTCGTCTTTGATGTGTGCGGGTGTGGGATTTGGGGGGTTGGACCTCATAAATTATATATATGAGCTTGGTTGCGAGAGGGGCGGGGGTTTGGACATTTAGTTGTCCAATGTTGTGCCTAAAAGCCTATCGTTTGTTACCCCTTAGCTAGTTACTTCAAAATTTACCTAACTTGACCTGGTCTTATAGTGTTATTAGTTGTTTAGTAATTGTAATCATCTTCAATGCTATGTAGAAGATTTGCGTGAAGATTTCGTGTTTGTTTTATTATTATAAGAAAAAAATAAAAAAATAAAAAATAAATAAATATATATAAAAATTTTGGAAAAAGCGATGAAAAAAAAAGAGAAAAATGAAAAGAAGAAAAAGAAAAAAAATTTAAAAAAAAAAAGGGATTGAAGTTGAGTATCTTGTTCATAGTGTTAGGTTTGGTAGTTAATTGTTTATGTTATTGTGTAATAAAAGACCAGGTTAAGTTTTCGATTCTTCATATATATTCCATTTCCTACCCATACACCTAGCCATGTTACAACCTTAAAGTCCCTTTGATATACATTCATGTTTGACAATTGTTAAGAGAAGGGTCGATTTAGGTACAAGCTTATAGTTGTGCAACCGCCGTTTGCCTTTTGTATGTCTAGTCCATGGATGCTAGTGCTTACTTGTCGCCGAGAGGAGGGACATAGCGAGGGGTGTGTCATTTTTGGTTGTACGAAAGGGTTAGTAAAGTATTACATGTTTATGCTTGGGTTACGTTGATTGCTTGTTTGAAAATGATTTGATATGTGCTTGGGACAAGCAACGGTTAAGTGTGGGGATGTGACGGGTGGTTCAAGGAACAACCCTTTTATGATGTTAAAACACGTGATATTCTCATATTTGGTTATGTAATTATCTTGAATTAGATAACTACAGTGGCTTTGTTTCAGGCACATTATGGAGCTTAATATGAAGAAAACGCAGTTGTGGACGGACCTCGACGGGATGGAGCAAGGAAGGATGGGAGGAAGGAATCAAACAAGAAAAGTTGGGGTCTACCGTAACTTACGGTAGCCACCGTAAGTTACGGTGGCCCCAACTCACTCTTATTTCCACCGTAATGCAGTGGGTTTCCACCGTACCAATTTGGTTTCCACCGTAACTTACGGTGGCTACCGTAAGTTACGGTGGATGCTGACGAAAAAGGGCAACTTGCCATAATAAAATGCTTGAGTGGTTCCTTTTGCTGGAAAGCTGGATCTGACGACTTTTGGGGCAGAAAGAGGGGAATTTGGTCTGTGATTGCTAGTTTAAAAGGATTGGAAAACAATGGATTTAGGGGATCAAATCCTTTGAACATGAACCATTGTGTGAAGATGAAGATTCAAGTCATGCTTAGCTAAACTTGTGGTGATCATCCTAGATGTAAGGTTTGCTTTTGAAACACTATGTTTGTGCTTGAATTTCTAGAATGATAACTTTGAATGGTTTGTTGAGTTATTATGGTGTTTGGATATTGTTTGTAAGTTGTTGATTGTTGTTTGATGTTAACCCAAACCATACGTTCTTGGTGCCACGGGCAATCGAGATATCATGGGAGGGATTAAGGTTGGATAATTGTCAATTGATCATCGAGTAACAACCTCGCATTTTACAATCCGAGTACTTAGTTCTCTTTCATCACAAACGACTATTCAAGCACGAACCATGTCTATGTGGTTCTTTCTAGTAAGCATAAACATAAGTGTGGATTAAAACCTGAAATCTAGGGTGATCACTTGTTCTTAATCTGTTACAAAGGTACGTTGTGATTTGAAATATATTTAGTGTTATTAGTTCTTAAACCAAACAATCCAATTCTTGATATTTACTTTATTGTCATTTTAGAACAATTGTAGTTATGTTACAGGACTATAAGATAAACACATATTCCACAAACTCCCTGTGTTCGATACCCACTTACCGCTAGCTAATTAGTAGTACTTGGTTTTAAATTTGATTGAGACTTCGACCTCACGTCAAATTTGAATTGAGATAAAATATTCAAAAAGTCCTCCCAAAGCGGGGACAATTTAATACTTTTAAAATCTTAAAGAAGCTCTTGAAAAGCTCTTGTTTAAACTTACTACGCTTTTGATCAAATATGTTGATGATTATAAAGCACTTAAATCACTAAAACAAAACATCATATAAATTATATCATTAATAAACACACATCTACAATAATCAAAATGTAAAAAAATTTAAAATACACTAACATACCTGAATATCTTTCCTCGTATGAGAATAACAAAAAGATAATTAACATGAAGTTTTTGAGTAAATGATTGAAATTGAAGTTAAAAATTAATACAAGTGATTGCAAAGACTAAACAAAGAGAGTTTGAGGTTGAAAACAATACAAATTCTAATATTTTAAAAGGTTAACCTTATTTGAGACGGTTTTAGGGTGTGCACCACCCTAAAATGGTGAGTGTCATAACAAATCAAATAGAGCCGCCCAAAAATTATATTATTGTTATAATAATAATAATTGAGAGAATTGAGGATCCTTTTGTGATGGAAATTGAAGATTAATTTGAAGAAGAAGAAATCTTCGTTGCTTCTATATATCTGTAATCTTTGGTAAAAATATGATCTGGGTGATTGCAAAAGTGCTGATGATGATGAAATCGATGTTCACTGGGATGATTGAGTTTAAATGATTGAGCTTAAGATATGAAAGAATCTTGATACATGCATATATATATACACATAGCAGTGAAAAAAACAAAAGGGGTGGGACCCATATGTCTGCCATTATAACACTCCCCCTCAGACATATGGTCTAAACATTTCTCTAATGTAATATGAGTGGATATACTGCCTCATTAAAAACCTTGCTAGGAAAAACCCATTGGGATAAAAACCATAGCTAAGGGAAAAAGAGTACAGTATATAGCTCCCCCTCAAATTATCATTTATGTACATGACGCATCCCGATATTATAAATGTGCTTTCTGAAGATTGTTGTAGGAAGCGCCTTTGTGAAAAGATCTGCGAAATTATTGGTAGACTGAACGTATCTCATTTCAACCTGACTATCTTTAATTAGTTCTTGAGTATATGAGAAAAATCTTGGGGGTATATGTTTCGTTCTGTCACTTTTGATATACCCTTCTTTCATCTGTGAGACACAAGCTGCATTGTCTTCATAGATTAGAGTTGGATTGTTATCTTTCTCTAGTCCACAAGAAGTCAATATATGTTGTGTCATGGATCTCAACCACACACATTCTCTAGAGGCTTCATGTAGTGCAATAACTTCAGCATGATTTGAGGATGTTGCAACAAGTGTTTGTTTTTTAGAACGCCATGAGATTGCAGTTCCTCCGTTCATAAATACATATCCGGTTTGAGATCTTGCTTTGTGAGGATCGGATAAATAACCTGCATCTACATAACCAACTAAACTTTCTTTTGATTCGTTAGAATAAAATAAGCCTAAATCAACTATTCCTCGAAGGTATCAAAAATATGTTTAATCCCATTCCAGTGTCTTTTGGTAGGGGATGAACTAAATCTTGCTAGCAAATTAACTACAAAAGAAATGTTAGATCTTGTACAGTTAGTAAGATACATAAGAGCTCCAATTGCACTGAGGTATGGTACTTCTGGACCAAGTACTTCTTCATTTCTTCACAAGGACGAAATGGATCTTTTTCAATATTAAGCGATCTACCAACCATTGGTGAGCTTAATAAATTTGCCTTGTCCATATTGAAACGTTTCAATAGTCTTTCGGTATAATTTGATTGATGTATAAGTATACCGTTGTTCATATGTTCAATCTGTAAACCAAGACAATATCTGGTTTTTCCAAGATCTTTCATTTCAAATTCTTTCTTTAAAAGAATAACTGCTTCATGAATTTCCTTATGCGTACCGATTATGTTCAAATCATCAACATATACTGTTATTATCACATATCCTGATGTTGTCCTTTTGATAAAGACGCATGGACATATAAGATTATTTGTGTAGCCTTTACCTATCAAATAATCACTCAAACGATTATAACACATTCTCCCAGATTGTTTCAATCCATATAATGATCGTTGCAGTTTGATTGAGTACATTTCTTTAGACTTCGATTTTAATGCATCTGGGATTTTAAACCCTTCTGGGATTTTCATATAAATATAATTATCAAGTGATCCATATAAATAAGCCGTAACTACATCCATAAGACGTATTTCTAATTTTTTAGAAACTGCTAAACTGATTAAATATCTGAAAGTGATTGCATCCATAACTGGGGAATATGTTTCCTCATAGTCAATTCCCGGCCTTTGAGAAAAACCTTGGGCTACAAGTCTGGCTTTATACCTTGTAACTTCATTTTTCTCATTTCTTTTTCTTACGAAAACCCATTTATATCCTACAGGCTTTACTTCCTTAGGTGTAAGTATAATAGGCCTAGAAACCTTTCGTTTGTTAAGTGAATTTAATTCAGTTTGCATAGCGTCTTTCCATTTATCCCAATCATGTATATTACGACAATTATCTACAGATATTGGCTCAGAATCATCATCTTCATTCATAATCTCACTGGCCACAGAATAAGAAAATATATGATCATTTTCTATTTCATCTCGGTTCCATACTATATGTGTATGACCATAATTGATTGATAATTCTTGGTCGTTTACTTTCCCCTGAGGGAAAGTAGTATCATTTACATTTTCCTGAGGGAATATTTCAATATTTGAATTATTTTCTTTATGGTCAATTTCATTTTCAGTACATTTTCTTTTTCGAGGATGTTTATCCTTTGAACCGACTGGTCTACCACGTTTCAACCGTTTCTGTGATTCATTCGCCATATTATCCTTTTGTTTGTCGGGAATCCCAACTCGAGCTGGAGCATTTACAGCTGGTATATAAGATTTTGTTACCTTTTTTGTATCAGTAAATGCATCAGGCAATTGATTTGCAATTTCTTGTAGATGTACTATCTTTTGAACCTCTGTTTCACATTGTTTTGTTCTAGGATCTAGATATAACAATGAAGGTACACACCATGAAACATCATTTTTTTACTTTTATTTTCTCCCCCTAATGTAGGGAAAACTGTCTCATCAAAATGACAATCAGCAAAACGTGCTGTAAAAACATCACCTGTTAAAGGTTCTAGATATCTTATGATAGAAGCGCTTTCATATCCAACATATATTCCCAACCTTTTTTGAGGTCCCATTTTGGTGCGTTGTGGTGGTGCAATAGGAACATATACTGCACAACCAAAAACTCTAAGATGGGAAATATTTGGCTCTTGACCAGAGACAAGCTGTATGGGAGAGTACTTGTGATTTGCACTTGGCCTTATACGAATTAATGATCCAGCATGCAAAATTGCATGACCCCAAATAGACACAGGGAGTTTTGTTCTCATTATTAATGGTCTAGCTATTAGCTGGAGAAGTTTAATTAATGATTCCGCTAAACCGTTTTGTGTATGTACATGGGCAACTGGGTGTTCCACAACAATTCCAACAGACATGCAATAATCATTAAAAGCATGTGATGTGAATTCTCCCGCATTATCAAGCCTTACTCTTTTAATTGTATAATCAGGAAAATGTGCTTGTAATTTAATAATTTGAGCAAAAAATTTTGCAAAGGCTACATTACGAGTTGATAATAAACATACATGAGACCATCTGCTGGATGCGTCTATTAGGACCATAAAATATCTAAACGGTCCACACGGTGGATGAATTGGTCCACATATATCACCTTGAATTCTTTCAAGGAATATTGGTGTTTCCTTTTCGATTTTTAGTGGCGAAGGCCTTGTAATTAATTTTCCAAGAGAACATGATGTACACAGTTGCATTTTATTTGTTTGGGGAATCCTTTATTTTTTAATGGATGTCCTTATGTATTTTCAATGATTCTTTTCATCATTGTAGATCCGGGATGACCTGATCTATCATGCCATATGTTTAACATACCAGAATCACAATATTTCTCTTTTACTGTCATATGTGCTTGAGGCACATTTATATATGTATAATGCAATCCAGAATGAAGCATTGACAATTTTTCCAATATGTGATTTTCCTTCACAATATATAGATATTTCTTGTTACCAACAGTTCTTGACTGGGTATCATATCCATTTTGATATATATTTTTTAAACTTAATAAGTTTCTTGTTGATTTTGGGGAAAATAGAGCATTCTCTATTAAAATCTTTGTACCGTTAGGTAATTCTAAATTTGTTTTTCCCATACCTTCAATCAAGTCCGTAGGACCTAATATTGTATCAATATTTCCCTTTGTCGGTTTCAATTCATAAAAATATTTTCGATATTTAAGAATAGTATGTGTAGCACCACTATCTGCTATACATAAATCTCCATTACTTGTTCGATCTTGTGCTCCATTGGAATTCATTTTAATCTTCAATTATAAGAAAAATAATAATAATAAGCACATATAATATTATACATTTTAAACAAAATATGTTACATGAAAAGAAAGAAATATATTACAAACATAATTAAACATTATAAAAGAAATTATTATTATTCAAAAGCATTTAAATTTCTCCATCATTGAAAAAATCCGAGTGGTGTAGTTCCGTGTTGACATCATCAATTTTATCTACATGGTTCACTTCTTTCTCTTTAGAGATGCCTGATATAATTGACATAGATGTGAAGGTGTGCGACAAAGTTTCGCCCAGTGGTTATTACTTCCACATCTATAACACGAACTATCATTAGTTTGAGATGTTCCAGCTTCATTTGTGAACTTATTTTGCTGGTTAAACTTGTTACTTTGTGGTGCGTTTCGTCCACGACCACGACCTCGTCCACGGCCTCTGTAACAATTGTTGGTCGACTTGAACAAGTTGTTATGACCACTAAAATGGTTTTTATTATAATAACCACGACCACGGCCGCGGCCACGGCCTCGACCACGAACTTGGCCTTGTTTCCATTTTTCAAAATTATTAGCAACATTTGCTTCTGGTATTGCTAGCGATCCCGTGGGATGAGTTTCATGATTTTTCATAAGCAGCTCATTATGCTTTTCTGCTACGAGGAGATATGCATTGAGATCAGAGTATTTATAAAACTTCAACAAACGATATTGTTGAGCCAAATTAATATTTGAAGCATGAAAAGTGGAATAAGTTTTCTTCAACTTTTCCTCCTCGGTAACAAGATGCCCACAAAATTCTAGTTTTGAGCATATTCTATATAAAGCAGATGTGTAATCATTTACTTTTTTAAAATCTTGGAACCTCAAATTGTTCAATTCATATTTGGCAGTAGGAAGTAAAACTTCCTTTTGATTATCAAATCTATTTTTTAGATCCTTCCATAACCCACATGGATCATCATAATTAAAGTATTAATGCTGCAATAATTCATCAATGTGTTTATGGATAAACACATCAGCTTTAGCCCTTTCTTCTTCCGAACATTGATTATTATCATTTATTGCTTCTGATACACCAAGTGATTTTAGGTGTCTCTTGATATTTGCTGACCAAGACATATAATTTTCCCCGGAAATATCGAGAGCCATAAATTCAAGTTTTGATAGATTCGACATTTTTCTAAACAATAAAATAGATATTAGAATTAATTTAGCATTATAAATAAACCTTTTAATAAATGTTAGTAATCGTTAGATTAGATATATATTAGATGACATAAAAGTAAAAGTTAGAAACGTAAATAAATGTTAGTTAACAGAATAATAAAAGTTATGAGCATATATAAATAAACGTTAGTTGACAGAATAATAAAAGTTAGAAGCGTAAATAAATGTTAGATTAGGAGCATAAATAAATGTTAGACATGTTAGTAGTCCCAACTGTTATATTTATTAGTAGTCCCAAAAATTATAATTTCTCCATAGTAAGGGGTACCCTGCAATTATTTATCATCATAGTATTTATATATTCAATTTGTATATATTTATGAAAAACTTACATTGATTGTTATGACAACTTCTTCTTTATTGATCTTCTTGGTTGAGCACCTCGTGCTGATAACGTGTTATAATAATAATAATTGAGAGAATTGAGGATCCTTTTGTGATGGAAATTGAAGATTAATTTGAAGAAGAAGAAATCTTTGTTGCTTCTATATATCTGTAATCTTTGGTAAAAATATGATCTGGGTGATTGCAAAAGTGCTGATGATGATGAAAATCGATGTTCACTGGGATGATTGAATTTAAATGATTGAGCTTAAGATATGAAAGAATCTTGATACATGCATATATATATATATATATATATACATACATACATATAGCAGTGAAAAAAACAAAAGGGGTGAAACCCATATGTCTGCCATTATAACAATTATGTAATAGTGCTCCTTCATCTTTCTAAAGTTGAAAACACGTGTTTTGAAAAGTTTGTGTCAAAAATAAGCAATTCTTTTAACAATACCCTGGTCTAAGGCCTTTTAAAAACGTATAACGAAATCTAAACTTGAATAGTCTTTAAATATATTAAACTTTTATTATTGCGCTACCAACTTAGGTCGAAATTTATAAATACTTTTGAAAAAAGACAAGTCTCATTAATAAAATGAGTGGATCAAGCCACACCGACATGCACACCAAGTCATTTATGTCTGGCATAAATCAGTTGATAAACTCTAGATTTAAAGTGTATATATTTTTTCGAGAAATTTTCATTTTATTTTAACGGTAAATATACGACCCTGGTTCAGAGGATAGATGTTATCTTAATCGGACCCAATTATTCGTTTCCCATCCGAGACCACACCCCCAACCCCCTCAGGAGAAAACCCATTGCTGAGAAAACTCCCTAGCACAACTCTAAGCAATTTTGCTCAGAGTGGGACTCCGGACTTGAACTCTTGACCTCCCTTTATTTACATATCATGGGTACCTCATTTTAACCAGTTGGACTAAGAATCATTGGTTGAGAAATTTTCATTTAAAGCGTATAGATAGTCGCACTTTTAAATCGGTTTGTCCTGTTTCAAATTTAAAAAAATTATTCGTGATTTTAGTGTTATTTTGAGTATTTGAGATATAGTTAAGATCAAGTTAAGAAAATAAAATATCCATCGATACAAGCTAGAATATGTATAATGATACTTAATCTAAGACTAATATACTTTTGATTCAATGGGGCTAATCAATTGATCAAAGGAGGGTTGGAAGCAGCTGTAACATTGCGAATTTTGGTTAATAAAAGTTAATTTTATTTAATATGTTGATATTAATTCCCTATAATTACAATAATAATAATAATAAAAAATAATAATAATAATAATAATAATATTAGTAAGAATAATAATAATAATAGAATGTAAAATTAAAAAGTCCAATTTATATAAAACACAAGTTAAGAGGGCCTATAAGTCATTTTTGAAACTTAAAATGAATGTTTCTAGCATAAATTATCAAAACTTAAAACCACAGGGACCCATTATGTAATTATCAAAAAGTCACCCAACCCCACCCCTTCTTCCCCGATCGCACCACGGGTGGTCGGCCATTTTACCCACTAATTCGAGCACTTCAAGATTTTAATAATCGAATTAATCACGCACTAACAAGCTTTTGGTCGTTTATAATCAACCCTCGAATTAAATTTCATGAAAAACGCACTCGAACACCACCATTAACCCCCTCGAAGTCGCGGACCTGCAACACCCTTGAACCCAATCTTCGATCGATTTTAATCAAAATTAACAAAGGGCTTTGAGTCTCGATCACCATACGAAGCTTCCCTCGAGTTTAATTTGATTATAATCGTTGTTTGAGCATCCATCGATCATCACCTTTGTCGCGGTCTGTTCATCAAGTAGTCACCGTTAATTCAATCACATACGAGGTAATTAAACACACACTCATACTCGATTTCTCATGGGGAACAAAAGCCCCATGATTGCAGAAGCATTCTACATCGAATTGAGCTTCGATTTGGGTCTGGTTCGAACTAGGGCTTTCCTGGTTCCTTAACCAGGAAAGGATCGAAGAAGAATACCGATAAACTTCATAACGAAACTGTCACACCCCAACCTTGACGGCGGAAACGTCGAGGTGTGAGAGTTAAGATCGTTCACAGCCACATAACGCTAGCCTTAAATGTAAATATTATTATTATAAGTTGCAAATGCAATTACAATCATAAGTTTCAACATGAAATAAGTCAAAACATAAAACAAAAGTAATCCAAAGCTTTTCATTCTTTAATCTAGGTCCAAATCCTAGATTTATGCAAACTTCAAATGATGACTTCAAACTTGGCATTTCCTGAAACATGTTAAAATAACGGGTCAACTATAAAGTTGGTGAGTTTCCAAGGGTTTCATATACATAATATCCCATGGGTTTTCAAGTAGCAATTCATGTCATAGGTTATGAGTTAGCAAGTTTATAAAGCACATATAGTACAATCAAACCTCGACTAGATTATATGTTTATATGAGTGGCTAAGTGTACTTGGTTCCCTAGTGCACAAGCATACGGCTCCTAGGAGTCGGCAATACATCGACTTTAGCACCAAATAGGCTTGTCAGGCCCAAAGATCTAAGACGTCGCCAGGCTAGCAATAGTTAATGATTGTAAACAATATATGTAACTCTTACAAGACTTACAATAACACAAATAACCATGACAAAAATAAAAGTATGAATTGCATGTGCTTTTATAAGATCTAAACGTTTATAAGTGTATGTTGAATAATGTAACATGTTTCACCCCAAAACGGTGTGAAATAGCATAAAAAGGGGCAAGGAAACTCACATGATCAACAAGTATAAGAATGATGATTATTAAGAATATAAATAACGTTCCAATGCAATCCCTCACAAGGTACCTAAGAATATATATATTTACAAGGTTTAAGTTCAATAATAAGTTTGACGAAATAACGAGGACTAGGGTTTCAAGTGGAGTTTGGGGATTTTTGTGGTACTCTAAATAATGTAACAAAGAAATATGTAATTTATGTAAATTATTGTAAAGAAGATAATATTAAATCATCCATAATAGTTAGTAAAGTTTAAATATAAAATTTGAATAACATTTGAAATACTTATGATTTTAACGATAATAATTTAAAGGTAATATTTGGCCCAATAATAATTTATTAATTTATTATTTAACATCTATTTTAATAGAAATGACCCAAGAATAACCTTTGTTAATATATTTTATTAAAAGATATTTAATTATAAAAAATTTACAGAAAATAATTTGATGTCTAAAAATATTTAAAGTTTATAAAACTATTTTTATAATTATTAAACTCGAAGAAATTTGCTACATTTTATGTAAGATCATATATGTAAAAGTATGACATTTATACAATTTGTATGTATCTCTATAGAAAGACTAAATAAAGTTTAGTAATCAAAACTTAAAATAAGGATTTGAAAACAACGGTTGAAATAATAATATCTATGGGACAAGTATTATCTAATGTCTACTTTTTATAAAAATAAACTATTTATATTTCTTTTTAGAAGATTTAATAAAATATATAAATATTTCTCTTTAAGTAGATAATTTACAGAAAATGTTCAAATGATTTTTTAAAATGATCAAAGTTTACAAAATAGCCTTTTATAATTTTATAAATTTTTAGTATTTAATTTAAGGGCCAAAAGACCCCAAAAAAATTGGTTGAGGTTGCCCGGGTTTGAACCCGGGACCTCCTGGTCGAAGGGGAAACGCCTTACCAAATGAACCAGGGCCGCAGCCGTGATTGTCTTCGGTTTTAATATCTTATAAACATAATCAGAGAAAAACCCCCAAAACCATATAAACCCTAGAATCAACTTGATCCAATCGAACACCAAATTGATGTTAATAACCAAATTAATGTTGGGGCTTTTATTCCCCAGATGAAAACGAGTATGGTTGTGGGTTTAACTTACTTGGATTTGTGTCAACTTGATGATAAAGGATGAAACAAGTCCGCGGTTGACTTGAGAAACCAATTTGAAAGATTTAGTGGTTGATAATACAAGTTGATGAGTGGAGAAGCTTCGAAAGACAATAAGGATCAATAGCCCTCTATCAATTGCAGTAAAAGACTTTCGAAGTGGGGACTTCGACAGAGTTACAGGTCGCGGTAATAGTGATGCTCGGTTGTGATGTGTTCGTGTGTTTCAGAAGGAATTGTGTTGCCTAACATCTTAAGAATTGTCAGATGAATGATTACTTTCAGTTAATTAGATTTTTATTAAGTTTTAATGACCCAATGACTCTAGAATTGAAAAGCTTCGGTTATGCTCTCGAATGAATGGTAACCGACACTTTAATTTTGATTCATTGATGTCATTAGGTTCGAAACGGGTTCAGGAACGTAATGGGACTGATTTGGAGCAAAACGGCTGAGTTTTGAGGCGGCTTTGGACTCGCCGGAGTCGCGGCCGGAGTGGCCGGACTCCTGGCTGGAAATGCGGGGTTGAACAAAAGGGGGGGGGGGGTTGGTTTCTGTTATTTACACAAGTGGTCCTTTCTATTTATTACTTAACAATTCATGCACAAACTTTAATATTTTAAAGTTTCAAAATTAACATAATTACCCCCTGGACTTAATTATACTTAGGTTTATTATATTTTTCAAGTTGTTATTATTATTATTATTATTATTATTATTATTATTATTATTTATTATTATGATTATCATTGTCATTATTATTATTATTGTTAATATTATTATTATTATAATAATATTCATTATTATTTTACTTAAGATTATTATCACCTTAAATTTTATCATGATAAGTAAACATTATAACACTTATAATATTATTATTATTCATTATTAAATTAATTTGTTAATCACCAAATTAATTATTATGTATAACAAACCTCAAAGTTTCAAATTGGCATAAAAAGTCCTTTTATAAACTTAACGAAGTTAACCTTTTAATTAACAAAAATACGAGATGTTACAGTCTCCCCAACTTTTAAGAATTTCGTCCCGAAATTAAAAATAAACTTAAATGAATAAGAGACTTATGATGAAAGACAGGTGCATTAACGAAGTGTGATTGATGTTTGATTACGGATAAAAAGCGAAAGTTATCGGCAAACTAAATTTAGGATCTGACACATGAAACGTTGGAAAACGATGACGAGTTCTTGAGGTATATTAGACTTATAAGCCACAACGTCTAGAATGTAGTTTTGTAGTAAAGTGATGTCTAGAGATCAATAAAAGACCAACAACCTTCCTATGACTATATATTCCTCCTTTGACCAACCATCGGCCTAATAATACGATATGAGAAGATTTTGGAATGAGTCCACGATGATAGTTTGAAACATTTCTAAGTGCAGGAGGGTGAATCGATCTTCAAGATTAACGATTGATGTTTAACGACATACCACAGCATACGACTATTTGAGATAGATGCAAGTCAATTTCTCAACCCATTATCTCACATGAGTCAATATGAGATTTGTCAATCGGTTTATAATGCACCAATTGTCATCATGACCTCTAAGATAAGAATCATTTTGGTTGAAAGAAAAGTTAAGCAGGAGATCCATAGGATCACGAATGTTAGGTCTTGTCGTATGTGAAGGTAAGACACTTGGTTACATACCAAGTTACGTCTTTTCCTTTATGCCAAACCCATGACTACAAGTTACGAAGGTTTATGAACCTCGACGTCACAATGTAAATAATAACGAGTCTCGTTGATCGAAATCGAGATAGAGTTTAAGGATTTCCAAGGTTACGGGTTCGAAAGCGATTCAAGAAGTGACACAAACAATAAGAAGGGTATTTGTAAATATATTGTAAGGATAGCGAATTTTCAAGCATAGTTTGCACACGCAGTTCATCAAACAATAAGATAGGTACTTGATAATACCTTTATTTGACAAAAGATTATTTAGGAAGACTATACTTATGGGTTTGATGATATCTCAAAATGAAAGTTGATAAGTAAGGAATAAATGGTTCGATATAGCTAGATTGAGTTAAAACATGAAGATAAAGGGAAAGAAATCGATTTAATAATTTACATGCTTCAAGCTTGGAATCAAAATCAACCTAAAACGATCGGGTCTTCTTTCAAGTTCGGAGATCATGCTTTGGCTTGATAGGTCGAAACACTAACATTGTTTCACCATTCAAGTTACTACATGCTTCTCGTCACTTGATTACAACCTTGGTAAGTTGAAGATCAAGAAATGAGAATAGTCATTAAGGTGTGGTTTTCACTCCTAACTTGATGGTGTATTCCCAAGGTATGACCTCTAACTTACCAATCAAAAAGCTCGAACCCAACTCGTTGTTGAGGATCCACAGAAATAAGACAATGTAACTCACCAATAAGGTAAGGGACGTCTCCCCTATCTTAACGATGTAGTTTTACAAAAACAAAATATAATAGGATGAACTTCTTCATCAAGATCTAGAATTCACTCCTACTTTGTTGAGGTCGTTTAATTTGAGAAAATACAATCCATGAAAATGAAATTATCATCGAGGTATGGAATTCACGCCTATCTTGATGATTGGATTTCATAATAACAAGAAAACAATCGGAAATTGACAATTGTCACCAAAGTACGGTTTTCAATCCTATTTTGGTGATATCATGTCATTTGTGAAATGCCATTTCAAAGAAAATAATTGAAGTCAATCCTCAAGATAAGGAAATCACCCTAATCCAAAGGATGAAATTTCATAAAACATACGATTGGAAACCATTTATCGAAAGGAATAGAGAACCATCAGAGTAAGGGAATCACCCCTGTTTTGATGAGAAAGAATCATTTAGGAGATACGAGTGTTGTTAGTCATAGGTTGACTTGCAAACTCTTGCATCTCCCACGGTGCAAGCGGTACGAAGTTTGACTTAACGACGAAAGGAAAGGGAATATCAATTAGAATTTCAGAAAATTTCAAGTTACATCAATGTAACAAAAGAGAAAATCATTCTTACAAGCTTAAGATCAAGGTTCGAGATGACAGAATTTGTTATGGTGTTCTAATCTTGGATGGTTTAAATTGGAAAAATGAAATCAAGGACAATAATTATTCAACACCACAATGGGATGTGAACATTCGATTCACAATTGAAAGGAATGCATGGACTTCTCAAATCATGAGGTCAACCACAACCTTATTGAAGACACGTGTACTTATAAGTGGTAACAAAGTTATAATTAGTTTATTCGATCATTGAGGTGAGTGACCACTTATAATATTTGAGTTAACAAAATTAACATTCAATTAGCAAAGTATCCCGAGATGTAGGAATTCCACTTACAACATTGAATGTCTTTAGTTATGGGACACACCCTTAGGAATATTTGAAAACCATAAGTAACGATTTAAAGTTTTAAAGATCATTCGGTTTAGATTCCCAATATCTTTGGGTATAACAAGAGTTATGTACACGTTGATCAAGGTATAGAAATAACTACATGAAACGCCTAACGTGTAACGATGTTTAAACGTAGGAGTTGAAAGGTAAGACGTGTTCAATATTAACAGGAACATTATGTAGGTTTAAGAATGAGAAGGTATTTAAACTTTGGTGATAAACCAGTTCAAGGAATTAAGGATTTTTAAGATACAAAAAGGATGGTTCCATTTGGTAACGCATTACCATTTGGAATCGTTGACACGTCAAGGTAAATTGGCCCATTTGCCTTAGAAACTTGTGTATGTCGACCATAGTTTATCACTCATCCCAGAAATCCCCAGGTAAGCATAACTGGTCTCGCAATGAGATTTATACGATATGCTTGCCTTAGCCCGAAGGCCTTTTGCCAGGAAATCCAGAATACAGGTGTCTATGTGTCACACAAATTTCTTTGGTTAATGAAATCAAAACCTTGATGAGATTTTCATAGATTAGACATAGAGTCTAAGGAATTGAACCCATGATGATAAGTGTAGACTCCACATGTCGTTGAGGATAAGTTTAGGAAGTTCATTTGTCGAGGAGAGTCAAAGAGTCAAAGTTAAGTTTAGGGAGACAAGTACCTAAGTTTTAAGCACACATAAGGCAATCCTATGCTAAGGCATCAAGTTGCACAAAAGGCATAGCATTATGTAGCACGCAAACAATGAGTAAGCACAAAAGTATAATGATCTTTCTATGAGGTTCATGCATAAGCTATAGTCTAGGTCACCATTTCTAATAACCTAAATCCCTATAGTTATGGGCTCTGATACCAATCTGTCACACCCCAACCTTGACGGCGGAAACGTCGAGGTGTGAGAGTTAAGATCGTTCACAGCCACATAACGCTAGCCTTAAATGTAAATATTATTATTATAAGTTGCAAATGCAATTACAATCATAAGTTTCAACATGAAATAAGTCAAACATAAAACAAAAGTAATCCAAAGCTTTTCATTCTTTAATCTAGGTCCAAATCCTAGATTTATGCAAACTTCAAATGATGACTTCAAACTTGGCATTTCCTGAAACATGTTAAAAATAACGGGTCAACTATAAAGTTGGTGAGTTTCCAAGGGTTTCATATACATAATATCCCATGGGTTTTCAAGTAGCAATTCATGTCATAGGTTATGAGTTAGCAAGTTTATAAAGCACATATAGTACAATCAAACCTCGACTAGATTATATGTTTATATGAGTGGCTAAGTGTACTTGGTTCCCTAGTGCACAAGCATACGGCTCCTAGGAGTCGGCAATACATCGACTTTAGCACCAAATAGGCTTGTCAGGCCCAAAGATCTAAGACGTCGCCAGGCTAGCAATAGTTAATGATTGTAACAATATATGTAACTCTTACAAGACTTACAATAACACAAATAACCATGACAAAAATAAAAGTATGAATTGCATGTGCTTTTATAAGATCTAAACGTTTATAAGTGTATGTTGAATAATGTAACATGTTTCACCCCAAAACGGTGTGAAATAGCATAAAAAGGGGCAAGGAAACTCACATGATCAACAAGTATAAGAATGATGATTATTAAGAATATAAATAAACGTTCCAATGCAATCCCTCACAAGGTACCTAAGAATATATATATTTACAAGGTTTAAGTTCAATAATAAGTTTGACGAAATAACGAGGACTAGGGTTTCAAGTGGAGTTTGGGGATTTTTGTGGTACTCTAAATAATGTAACAAAGAAATATGTAATTTATGTAAATTATTGTAAAGAAGATAATATTAAATCATCCATAATAGTTAGTAAAGTTTAAATATAAAATTTGAATAACATTTGAAATACTTATGATTTTAACGATAATAATTTAAAGGTAATATTTGGCCCAATAATAATTTATTAATTTATTATTTAACATCTATTTTAATAGAAATGACCCAAGAATAACCTTTGTTAATATATTTTATTAAAAGATATTTAATTATAAAAAAATTTACAGAAAATAATTTGATGTCTAAAAATATTTAAAGTTTATAAAACTATTTTTATAATTATTAAACTCGAAGAAATTTGCTACATTTTATGTAAGATCATATATGTAAAAGTATGACATTTATACAATTTGTATGTATCTCTATAGAAAGACTAAATAAAGTTTAGTAATCAAAACTTAAAATAAGGATTTGAAAACAACGGTTGAAATAATAATATCTATGGGACAAGTATTATCTAATGTCTACTTTTTATAAAAATAAACTATTTATATTTCTTTTTAGAAGATTTAATAAAATATATAAATATTTCTCTTTAAGTAGATAATTTACAGAAAATGTTCAAATGATTTTTAAAATGATCAAAGTTTACAAAATAGCCTTTTATAATTTTTATAAATTTTTAGTATTTAATTTAAGGGCCAAAAGACCCCAAAAAAATTGGTTGAGGTTGCCCGGGTTTGAACCCGGGACCTCCTGGTCGAAGGGGAAACGCCTTACCAAATGAACCAGGCCCGCAGCCGTGATTGTCTTCGGTTTTAATATCTTATAAACATAATCAGAGAAAAACCCCCAAAACCATATAAACCCTAGAATCAACTTGATCCAATCGAACACCAAATTGATGTTAATAACCAAATTAATGTTGGGGCTTTTATTCCCCAGATGAAAACGAGTATGGTTGTGGGTTTAACTTACTTGGATTTGTGTCAACTTGATGATAAAGGATGAAACAAGTCCGCGGTTGACTTGAGAAACCAATTTGAAAGATTTAGTGGTTGATAATACAAGTTGATGAGTGGAGAAGCTTCGAAAGACAATAAGGATCAATAGCCCTCTATCAATTGCAGTAAAAGACTTTCGAAGTGGGGACTTCGACAGAGTTACAGGTCGCGGTAATAGTGATGCTCGGTTGTGATGTGTTCGTGTGTTTCAGAAGGAATTGTGTTGCCTAACATCTTAAGAATTGTCAGATGAATGATTACTTTCAGTTAATTAGATTTTTATTAAGTTTTAATGACCCAATGACTCTAGAATTGAAAAGCTTCGGTTATGCTCTCGAATGAATGGTAACCGACACTTTAATTTTGATTCATTGATGTCATTAGGTTCGAAACGGGTTCAGGAACGTAATGGGACTGATTTGGAGCAAAACGGCTGAGTTTTGAGGCGGCTTTGGACTCGCCGGAGTCGCGGCCGGAGTGGCCGGACTCCTGGCCGGAAATGCGGGGTTGAACAAAAGGGGGGGGTTGGTTTCTGTTATTTACACAAGTGGTCCTTTCTATTTATTACTTAACAATTCATGCACAAACTTTAATATTTTAAAGTTTCAAAATTAACATAATTACCCCCTGGACTTAATTATACTTAGGTTTATTATATTTTTCAAGTTATTATTATTATTATTATTATTATTATTATTATTATTATGATTATCATTGTCATTATTGTTAATATTGTTAATATTATTATTATTATAATAATATTCATTATTATTTTACTTAAGATTATTATCACCTTAAATTTTATCATGATAAGTAAACATTATAACACTTATAATATTATTATTATTCATTATTAATTAATTTGTTAATCACCAAATTAATTATTATGTATAACAACCTCAAAGTTTCAAATTGGCATAAAAAGTCCTTTTATAAACTTAACGAAGTTAACCTTTTAATTAACAAAATACGAGATGTTACAGAAACCGTCAAATCCGACCAAGCCGAGCTTTCCAAGAACAAGAAGAGGAAGGCTCAATCTCAAAACTTTGCTGTAATTACCCCTGCTATACCAATTAATCAAGTCCCTCCAATTCGTCAACCAGCAGTAAACAACCAATCGCTGATGAAAAAATCATACGCTGGACCCTATCCGCAGTGTAACAACTGCAGTTATCACCATCCCGCTAACATTCAGTGTCGTCAATGCACAAACTGTGGTCGTTTGGGTCATACATTCAACGTGTGCAAGAGTGCTGCTAAAGCTCCAACTAATGCACCAGTCCACCAACATCCTCCTGTAATTACCCAGAGTCGTGCATGCTATCAATGTGGTGATCCGAACCATTTTCGCAATCGATGCCCTCAACTTGTCAGCCTGGTTCCTACGGCTCAAGGACGTGCTTTCAATATTAATGCTCAACAAGCTCAAGCCACCAATGATGTGGTGTTGAATAATTCTTGTCCTTGATTTCGTCTTCCTGATTTAATTCAAGATTTGTAATCATGATTTCCTTTTGTTACATTGATGTAATTTGAAATTTCTAAATTTCTAATTGAGATATTTTTCCTTTCGTTGTTAAGTCGAACTTTGAATCGTTTGCACCGTGGGAGATGCAAGGGTTTGCAAGTCAACCTATGACTAAGGACACTCGAATCTCCTAAATAATTTTAACTCATCAAACAGGGGTGATTCCCTTACTTTGATAAATCTCTATTCGTTTTGATAAATGGTTTTCAATTGTGTGTTTTATGAAATTTCATCCTCTGGATTAGGGTGATTTCCTTATCTCGAGGACTGACTTCAATTATTCACTTTGGAACTTACATTTCACAAATGACATGATCTTACCAAAATAGATTGAAACCCGTACTTTGGTGACAAATGTCAATCTTCGATTGTTTTCTTGAAGCCCAATCATCAAGATACGCATGAAATTCATACCTTGATGATAATCATTCTTATGGATTGCATTTTCTCAAATGAAACGACCTCATCAAAGTAGGAGTGAATTCTAGATTTTGATGAAGAAGTTTATCTTGTTATATTTTGTTTGTAAAAATTCATCGTTAAGATAGGAGTGAATCCCTCACCTTAATGATGAGTTACCTCATCTTATTTTTATGGATCCTCAACAATGAGTTGGGATCGAACTTCTTGGATTGGTAAGCTAGTGGTCATACCTTGAGAGTACACCATCAAGTTAGGGGTGAAAACCATACCTTGATGACTATTCTCATTTCTTGATCTCCAACTTACCATGGTTGTAATCAAGTGACGAGACGCATGTTGTAACTTGAAGGGTGAAATAATGTTAGTGTTTCGACCTATCAAGCCAAAGCATGATCTCTGAACTTGAAAAGAGACCCGATCGCTTTAAGTTGATTTTGATTCCAAGTTTGGAGCATTTAAATTCTTAAATCAATTTCTTTTCCTATATTTTCATGTTTTGACTCGATCTAGCTACATCAAACCATTTATTCCTTATCTATCGACTTTCATTGTGAGTTATCATCAAAACCTGATTACGTGATGGTAGTCTTCTTAAACAATCTATTGTCAAGTAAAGATATTATCTCTCATCGTGATGGTCGCTTCATCTCTCGTTTCTGGAAAAGTCTCCAATCAGCTCTCGAAACTCAACTGAATCTTAGCACAGCCTATCACCCGTAAACCGACGGTCAGACTGAAAGAACGATACAAACCCTCGAGGATATGCCCCGGGCTTGTGTCATTGATTTCAGAGGATCGTGGGATTCTCATCTTCTGTTGATTGAATTCTCTTACAATAACAGTTACCAAACCAGCATCCAGATGGCACCATTTGAGGCCTTGTATGTCTGAAGTTGGTAAATCACAAATTACTGGTCCGGAATTGATACAAGAAACAACCGACAAAATTCATAAGATCCGTGATAACTTGGTCGCTGCTAGAAATCGTCAAAAGCATTGTGCTGACAAACGACGTAAGCCCTTGGAACACAATGTCGGTGATCTCGTACTTCTTAAGGTATCACCTTGGAAGGGAGTGATTCGCTTTGGAAAGAAAAGGAAGCTAGCACCTCGTTACGTGGGTTCATTCAAAGTGCCGAGCGAATTGGGAAAGTGGCCTACAAGCTTGAACTACCTCAAGAACTCAGCAATATACCTCCGACGTTTCATGTTTCAAATCTCAAGAAATGTTTGCCGACGAAAATCTCCACATTCTACTCGACGAAGTCCAGATTGATGAATCTATGCACTTTATTGAGAAACCTGTGGAAATTATGGATCGGGAAGTCAAACAACTCAAACGTAGCCGGATACCTATTGTCAAAATCCCAGTACCCTCATCTTTTCGTTTCAGCCTCCTCGTGATTTAAATTTCGGGACGAAATTTCCTAAGCAAGGGAGACTGTAACATCACGAATTTTGGTTATAAAGTTAATTTTATTTAATATGTTGATATTAATTCCCTATAATTACAATAATAATAATAATAATAAAATAATAATAATAATAATATTAGTAAGAAATAATAATAATAGATTGTAAAATTAAAAAGTCCAATTTATATAAACACAAGTTAAGAGGGCCTATAAGTCATTTTGAAACTTAAAATGAATGTTTCTAGCATAAATTATCAAAACTTAAAACCACAGGGACCCATTGTGTAATTATCAAAAAGTCACCTAACCCACCCCCTTCTTCCCCGATCGCACCACGGGTGGTCGGCCCATTTTACCCACCAATTCGAGCACTTCAAGATTTTAATAATCGAATTAATCACGCACTAACAAGCTTTGGTCGTTTATAATCAACCCTCGAATTAAATTTCATGAAAAACGCACTCGAACACCACCATTAACCCCCTCGAAGTCGCGGACCTGCAACACCCTTGAAACCCAATCTTCGATCGATTTTAATCAAAATTAACAAAGGGCTTTGAGTCTCGATCACCATACGAAGCTTCCCTCGAGTTTAATTTGATTATAATCGTTGTTTGAGCATCCATCGACCTTTGTCGCGGTCTGTTCATCAGGTTTATCTCCAAATCAATACCATACATGTAATTCAACACACACCCACACTCGGTTTCACATGGGGAACAAAAGCCCCATGTTTGTAATCGCTGACTGAATCGATTCGATGTTCAATTGGAGTGAGATTTGAACTAGGGCTCGATTCGGGTTTGGGGGAAACGGTTTAAAACGCTTATAATCAATTGGAACCGGATCTTAACCGCGGCTGCGGCCTTGGTTCACCGTCCCGTGTCTCCATGTCATTCCAGAGGTCCCGGGTTCGACCCCGGGCCACCTCACACA
Source organism: Flaveria linearis (assembly GCA_024085815.1). NCBI lineage: Eukaryota > Viridiplantae > Streptophyta > Magnoliopsida > Asterales > Asteraceae > Flaveria > Flaveria linearis. The sequence continues at coordinate 85,020,780 of CM044007.1, forward strand.
TTTTTTAAGCCATTTTAAGCTTTATAAATTATGAAAAAAATTTCTAAAAATTATAAAAAGGTTTCTGCAAACATTAGAAATTTTTAAACCAACCAAATTATTTTCTAAAATTTATTTCAACATTTTATTTATTTATTTTATTAATTGTTTCAAATAAATAACATAACTAGTTAATTTTTATAAAAAAAATACACTTTAAATCACATCATCCAATTATTTCAATATATACACCTGTTTAACAATCAAATATAATATTTGTTATTTTTATCTTGACATTTATTTATTTATTGTATTAGTCGTTTAAATCATGATTAAATATAAAAGTTCTATATTTAAATCTTTCCAAATTCATTTTCATTCTTTTAGTCATTTAAATAATTAAATATTTTAATTAATTATCATATAATTGATTAATAAAATTAATTATTTATTTTTCCACACTTTAACACTAAATCAAACGATTACGCGTATTAACACATTTATTCCTATTAAATTCTAAACGTAACCACATTCAATAAATTTATTTTATTTAGTTATGGACATTAAAACTAAATAAAATTAATTTATTTAAACTACCATTCAAAACCAAATGGAAATCCTAATACATCCCAAATTTCCAAATCATTATTATTCTAATTCGAGACACCGTTTCTTAGGTTAATCGTAAGGAAATCGTTGGTGTTTAATCTATCACATCCAGATTCTAATCTCATCAATCAAGTGAGTATTCATATCTCCTTTTTATATCATTTCTTATTTGGGGAAATCATGTGATACAATATATTCAATCATGATATTCTATTGTTATTTCATTCTAAATTCAATTCAAGACAGGTTATGTTATTACTTGCAATTATGTGAACATACTATGATAAACTGGACGACAGTAAAACCTAATTCAATCAATCAATCCTGGTTTCAATGGTAGATCTACTGGTTTGGATAACCCACCCCATATGGCTTACGAGTGGTGATTGTGCAAGAGGCAATTAACCAATCTATGGTGTTTGTGTGTAAATCTATTATATCAAGTGTCAAGTCAGGGGTTTATATTGTGTCGGTTGATCTATATGTTTTGCTATTGCATTATAAGTCTTAATATTACCTTGTGAATTGGATTATTCTCAATCAATCATCAATCTATATGTATACTCAAAACTGTGATTACTCACCAGCTAATTCGTTAGCTGACTTTATTTTCTCACATGATTTCAGGTTAAGCAAGTTAGTGGACTTTTACATGCTCATATAAGACCCGGACTTAGTCAAAACAAAAGACAATTACTATTTGTGACTTTAACTGTTGTATTTGTATCTGTTAAATTCATGTTATCCTGTAATCTGATTTTAATATTATTTTCACTATTAGACAATCATGAGTTATGAACAATCAATCATTCCCTCTCCGCTCCGATGATTCCGCCGTCGGTCGGGGTGTGACAGCAGCGCCCCTTGTAACACGGCGTTTTAGTAAACTCTAAGAGCCAAAACCAACACTTTTGATATTATATGAGAATAAAGATTATTTTTGAGAGTTATAATTAAACGAACACGTTTAATATACCTTTTTATACTAATACTAGCTATAGTAACCCGTGTGTTACACGGGTTGAATAAATAAAAAATTAATATAACAAAATTTATTAATTATAAAATAATATTTTAAGATATAATATCATTGAAATTATGTATTAGAAATGACTGTAAGTTATAAAATAGTGATATCAACTTTTTAAAACTTTATTTTTTTTAAAAAAAATAACGTTTTGTTCTAAAACAAACCATATAAAATGTCATTTTTAAAAAGTTTCTTATTATAACCCTTAAATTTAATTATTTTTGGTTTAAAAAATAACTTTTTAAAAATACCAATTTTAAATATTTTGTATTTTTAAAAAAAGTCTTATGCTCTAAATAAATTTATTATTTTATAAAAAAATTTTTATTTAGAAATAATATTAATAAATAGATCTCTTTATTAATTTATTAAATCTAAAAAGTGTTAAATGATATTATTAGTAATTAAGGTAATTATTTAATAGGAGAGAGAGCGGGAAAATTTTGGTGAGAATGATTGTGGTGTTGACACGTGTCATCCCAGATACCTTTTTATTAGAGTATAAAGATGAAGATTAGGTTATTGTAACATCCTGTATTTTTATGTTAATTAGAAGATAACGTCGTTTGACCTTGTAAGGACCATTGTTACCAAGTATGAAACTTGTGAGTTACTTATGACTATTTTCTTATTTATTTATTTATTTAAAACTTAATAATGTTAATTATTACTTAATAAATAATAATAATAATAATAATAAAAATAATAATGATAATAATAAAATATATAATGATAATAATAATAATAACAATAATAATGTTAATAATAATAATATTAATAGTAAAAAAATTAAAAACATTAAAACATTATGCTAAACTTAAAGTTAAGGGGCATTTATGTCAAGTTGAAAACTTTAAATTAAAGTGTATTACATGAAATAATAAAGAGTGGAAACTTCAGGGGCCATTTATGTAAATTTACCCAAACCGCCCCCCTCTCCCCGTCGATCTCTTGCCGCCGGCCACCGGTCTCCGGCGAGGCCACCACACCCAAACCAGTTGGTTTTAAACAAATTAAACGCTCCTGACAACCTCATGTGCAGGTTTCGAACGCATGCATCAAAAACAATTTAAAAATTTAAACCTTCAGTGCGATCTGGAATAGCCTCACGCATGCGGTTACTTTGCAGAGCCATCGATCGCACTAACAATTATAATAAGTCAATTGAACACGCACTAACGAGCATATATCTGTCTTCAATCGATTCCCACTTTCAATTGCATCTGAAATCACCCAAAACCACACCATCGACCTCCCTCTCTGTCGCGGACCTGCAACTCAATCCAATTCAGTGTACGAGCATTATTAATCGAGTTTGATTGAGGGCTTTCATTCCTCATCACCATACGAAGCTGCATACGAGATTAATTTGATTTTCATTGCCTAATTCTTCTCCTTCGATCGACTCCCCTGCCGCGGCCTGTTCTTGAGACTCCTCTCATCAATTGAACTCAATTCAGGTAATTAAACGTACCATTATGATCGTTAAACCATGGGGAATAAAGCCCCATGATCTTCTGTGTTAACAACAAAGAATTGGCCTTCGATTTGGATCCGAACGAACCTAGGGTTCATCCGGATTTGGGGATTGTTTGGTAACACTATTTTTAAGATTTAAGAACCACGATATGCCACGGCTGAGGCCCTTGGTTCACTGGTTAAGCACGCACCATACACACTGGAGGTCCCGGGTTCGAACCCGGCAACCTCCATTCTTTTTTTAAAAGGCCTTTTTGGCCCTTAAAAATTGTATAAAAATTCTAAAATTATTGAAACCAGTTTTATAAACGTTAAATATTTTTCTTTACATCAAACCAATTTCTGCAAATTTATTTCTTATAATATCTTAATATTTTATTTTATTTTATTAAAACAAATAATAAAACTAGTTAAATAATTTATAAGATAGACTTCAAAAGTTGTTATCTTAACAAAACATTACAATTGGATTATTTTCATGTTTTAGTTTACTAATTATTATTGTTTCAAATAATGAATAATTATTTGTCTCAAATAATAAATAATAAAAGTTTTATCATGATAATTGTAGAAATTATATATTTTATAATTTCATAAATTATTCTAAAATATTATTCTCTTATAAAAATATACTAACTAAAGGTTAGATTAATAATTTGTTATTAATCAAAACGTTATTCCAATTAATCTTAAATAATTATAAAGTTTTATATATATTAAACCTTATCAATTTTCATACTTAAATTCATTCTTAAATACTTAAACACACATATAAAATTCTCCTAATGGATCGAAACGCGAATAATTACTTTATAAATTTAATTACTCGACAAAACCTCACAATTCCAATTGAAACCCTAGTTCACGTCTAATTGTTAATCTTATTATCATACTTTAATCTTATAATAAATATGTTTAGGTGCCTTGTAAAAGAATCCGTTGGAACGTCGTTTAATCCTTATTATCACCTTATACACCTATACGTCATGTGAGTTTTCCTTGCCTCCTTTTACTTTATTTCACACCATTTTGGGGTGAAACATGATACTTATACATTACACACTTATAAACGTTTGAGACTTGTAAAGCACTTGCAATTCATCTTTATATTTTTGTCATGGTTATTTGTGTGATGTAAATGATTATATGAGATACATAGTTTGTTACAATCATTAACTATTGCTAGCCTGGCGACGTCTTAGATATTTGGGCCTGACAAGCCTATTTGGTGCTAAAGTCGATGTATTGCCGACTCCTAGGAGCCGTATGCTTGTGCACTAGGGAACCAATACACTTAACCAATCTTATATACTTGTAATCAAGTCGAGGTTTGATTGTAAAGATATGTGTTCTGTAACCTTACTAGCTTATAACTCATGACATGAATTGCTACTTATAATCTTTTCATATTATGTATGAAAACCTTGGAAACTCACCAACTATTTTTAGTTGACCTTTTATTTTTATCATGTTTCAGGTAACCCCCAAGTTTAAAGTGGTCTTTTGAAGCTTGCGATAAAACTAGGATGTGGACCTAGTTAAATAAATGAAATGTTATGTTATGTTTGATATTTGCTTGAATGTATTTCATGATTAAGACTTATGTTGTAATTCCTGTTGAAACTATTAATTTGAATATTTCCATTTAAACATAGCGTTATGTGGCTGTGAACAATCGTATTCCTCACACCTCGACGTTTCCGCCGTCTAGGTTGGGGTGTGACAGTTATAATCTCGTGTATTATATGAGGTTATAGCAATTATAACTCTATAGTGTGTAAAGGATAAAAATAATTTAACTACATAAGAAGAAAGTGAATCATAAACTCTCAATTAAGTCAAATTTATGTCCAACTTTTTTTTTGAACGACAAACCTATTCTACTTCTAAATTACTTCATATTACATCATTGCCTGGGTTTGAACCCAGGACCTCCCCTCTAAAAGGCAATGCCTCTACCAAGTGGGCTAGTCCCACTTTGACAAATTTATGTCCAACTAACTAACGTTTTGAACATGAAATACAAATAGACAATTTTGTCTAACGTTATACAAATTAAAAACAGACAACTATACAATACCCTTCACACATAGTGCATGGCTCCTAAATTCACTTACCCTCGTAACATCAACGAGAAAATCTCATTCACTATTTTTAACTTTAAAGAAAAACAAAAAATCTTGTCATAAGAAAGAAACTTTTTAAAAATTTCATGCAAAAAAAACTCAAATCTCACCATGTACACAAGCGAGTAATTTTAAAAGATCTTGTCAGTGTCGAGTTAAAGTGAAAACTAAATATGTTTTTTTTAATAGTTTTAAACTAAAGTTTTTCAATGATATCATATGATTTTTCAGTTTATTATGAGTTTTCAGTCAAATATGATCTATATTCTTTTGTTTGATTTTTCAGTTTATTATGAGCTTTTTCAATGATAGCATACTATAGTTTAATTTCATTTACATGCTATTATATAATTTTTTTATATAACAATACCAGGCTATAATCCCCTTGTATTATATGAATTAAATAATAAAAATACTAAATATTTATTAACGAAGAGTTAGAAACTATAAAACGTTAAATATGAAAGTAATTTGATTAGCTGATAAAATATTTTTATTATTTTTTTAAACTTTAGTTTTAAAAAAACATTGCTTTGAATAAAGCTCATTTTTAATCATATCTCACTGTTTGAAAACTTCGGGTTTATTTTATAAAAATATTTGTTATATAAAATCTCATTGTTTGAAACTTCAGATTTATTTTATAAAAATATTTGTTATATAGAACTTTTATTTTTTAAAAAAATATGGATTTTATAATATTTCATAATTTTAAAAGTTTCTTTGTTTTAGAAAAAAATCATAGTATTAGACAATTTTGATTTTAAAAAAATATATTTTTTAACTAAAATACTTAGTTTTTATTTGATGGAAAAATATGTTTAAAAATTAAAAAAAATGACTTCAATTATAATACAAAGAGAGAGAGAGAAAGAGAAAAAGTTGGAAATTAGTAAAGGCCCAATAATATCATCAATTAATAATAAGCCCAAAAGCAAAAATAACATCAATTAATAATAAGCAAAAATAACATCAATTAATAAACAAATAAACAAACAAACCCATTATATTCTACTTAGAGCAGGGTCTGGGGGTAAGTAGTGACAAGTCTTTTCTGTATCTGGGTAGGTAGAGAGACCGCTTCCAAAGAGACTCCCGACTCGATAAACAAAAACAATAACGATAGCAAGACAGCAAATAATATCATACAACACACACACACACAGCACACAGTTAAAATCACCAACAGATTAAGAAAAAGATATTCCAAACATCAGAGAAGCAGCGCGTTTCACCTATAAAGGGTAGTTGTGGACTGCGTACACCTTAGGCCCCGCACCAAGTCTACATTAACTCTTTCTACCTACAGATCCTACTAAAAATCCTTAATTTTAATCCCACGCCTCCACTCGCTCCTATCCTCGATCATGTGCTCAGAGAGGTGCAAATGTACCATATCTCGTCTAATTAACTCGTCCCAAATCAACCTAGGTCTTCTCTACACTTCCTGCCCTTTAAGAAGATGTTATATACTACTCTAACGGGTACTGACATAGGTCTACTCTTCACATGCCCAAACCATCTTAATATTCCCTCTCGTATTTTATCTGCGATACAAGCCATCTCTAACTTCTGTCGAAACACTTCGTTTCTTATCCGATCCAGTATTGTGTGTCCACACATCCACCTCAGCATTCGTATTTCCGCTACCTCTATTTGTTTCTTGTGTGATTTCTTTATTGCCCAGCAGTCTGTTTCGTATAACATAGCTGGACAAACTGCCACTCTGTATAGTTTTCCATTTAGTTTCGCTGGAAACCTCTTATCACATGGAATCCCTGATACTGCTCTCCACTTGCACCATCCTGCTTGAATACAGTGAGCTACATCTCTGTGTATCTCTCCGTCCTACTGTAGGTACGAGCCCAGGTATTTAAACCTAGTCATTCTTGGGACCGCCATACGGTGTCCTCTTCAGCCTCACCACTAAAACTGCAATGCATGTATTCTGTTTCCGTCTTAGAGTGACTTATCCTTAACCCTCTGCTCTCTAGTGCTGCTCTCCACTATTCTAGCATGTCGTTAAGCACCATTTTAGATTCTGATATTAAGACATATCATCCGCAAAGAGCACGCACCACGGAACTGGCTGTTGTATCGACCTGGTCATCTCGTCCAACACTACTGTGAAGAGAAATGGGCTCAGTGGCGATCCTTGGTGGAGTCCCACTTCCACGGCGAAGGGGTCTGTGTCTCCGACTGGTACTCACACACATGTTTTTGCTCCGTCATACATATCCTTGATTATTTTGATATACCTCTCTGGTACCCTTTTAAATCGTAGACTTTCCCAAATGATTTAGCGCAGAACACTGTCATAGGCCTTTTCTAGGTCGATGAATACCATATGGAGTACCTTTTATTTCTCTATATTTCTTCATTATCCTTCTTATGACGTGTATGGCTTCTGTTGTAGAGCGTCCTGGCATAAATCCAAATTGGTTTGTCGCTATCTGAGTTTCCAGTCTAATTCTCGTGTCAGTGACTCTTTCCCATAATTTCATCGTGTGACTCAATAGCTTTATTCCCCTGTAGTTCTCGCAATATTGGATATCTCATTTTTTCTTATATACGTGGACTATGACACTGGTTATCCACTGGTCTGGCATCTTCCCTGTCTTAAAGATAGTGTTGAATAAATCTGTTAGTCATTGGAGACCCTCATCTCCTAGGCATTTCCACACTTCAATCGGTATGTTGTCTGGCCCCACCGCTTTTCTTGTTTGAGAATTGAGAGATTATGAAAATGATTTTCATTACTTTCTAAAATGATTACAAACTATATATATAAACATAGCTAAACAAACAAACTAATACTAATGAACCCTAACTTCCATTCCCGCCAATACTAACTAACCAAAAACTAAAATAAATAACAAGTCACGTGAGAAGCATGTGCAACATAGAACTTCATCAACAGCCCCCCTCAAGTTGGAGGCGGGAAAAGACCCAACTTGGCAAGTAAATTTCGATGGACAGAACTATTTAAGCTCTTAGTAAACACATCTGCAAGTTGCTCTTTTGAACTGGTGTGTAGTAAATTGATCAACCCTTCTTGAAGTTTCTCCCGTACAAAATGACAATCAATTTCGATGTGTTTAGTGCGTTCATGAAAAACTAGATTCCGAGCAATGTGAATGGCAGCTTGACTGTCACATTTGACAGCAATCGGAGTAAGATTAGGAACATGAAATTCTGCCAATAACCTTGTCAACCAAGCCAACTCAGCTGTAACTCGTCGAAGGGAACGATATTCAGCTTCAGCAGAGCTTAAAGAAACAGTATGCTGCTTCTTAGATTTCCATGAAAGAGGACACCCACCAAGAGAAACATAGTAACCACTAACAGAACGGCGAGTATTGGGACAAGAAGCCCAATCAGAATCACAGTAAGCAGCTAATTCAAAAGAAGGTTTATTGTTAAAGAATAAACCTTGAGAGATGGATTGTTTAACATAACCAAGAGTATGCAACATAGCAGACCAATGAGTAGAACGAGGAGCATGCATAAACTGGCTCAAGAATTGCACTGCATAAGCTAAGTCTGGCCGTGTGTGGGTGAGGTAATTGAGTTTGCCAACAATTCGACGAAAAGGTAATGGATCAGATAATAAATCCCCATCCTCAAGTTTGAGTTGAAAATGGACTGGAAGGGGAGAATGATGAATAGGAAGAGAAGAGTCACCAAACTCAGCCAATAACTCAGAAGCGAATTTCCTCTGAGTCATGATAACACCATTGGGTTCTTGCAAAACCTCAATACCCAAGAAATAATTCAAAGTACCAAGATCTTTGATTTTGAACATGGAATGTAAAGAAGCTTTGAGATTATTTATTTCATCCGGATTATTCCCTGTGACCAAGATATCATCAACATATATGGCAAGATGAACCACAGAAGTACCCATAGACTTGGTGAAAAGAGAATGATCATTCTGAGATCGAATGTAACCTCTATCTTTTAAGAAAGTAGATAACTTCCCATACCACTGTCGAGAAGCTTGTTTAAGGCCATATAGGGATTTTTGAAGCTTTAGAACCTGAGTAGTAGGTAAATCCATACCAGGTGGAGCACACATATAAATGTCCTCATCAAGATCCCCATGTAAAAATGCATTATCAACATCAAGTTGAAATAAAGGCCAATGCATTTTAGTAGCAACACCAATTAAAGCTCGAACAGTGGTCATCTTAATGACTGGTGAAAAAGTTTCAAAATAATCTATACCTTCTTTTTGTGTATCACCTCGAATAACCAATCTAGCTTTGCATCTTTCTAGAGAACCATCAGCTTTGAGCTTGATCTTATACACCCATTTACACTTGATAGGTTTCTTACCTGGAGGCAAATCAACAATGGACCAAGTGTTGGTAGCATTAAGGGCAGTAAATTCCTTTTGCATAGCTTCCTGCCAAGCAGTGTACTGAACAGCCTCATGATAAGAACTAGGTTCTTTTAAAATATCAAGGGAGGTAAGAAGAGTTTGATTAGGAAATGACAGATTAGTAGACACAAGATTGGCAGAAGCAAAACATTGATTGGTTAAAGAATGATGGCAAGAACAACACTCAGAAGAAGAGACTTGATGACAAACAAAATCTTGCAAATAAGATGGAGGTTGAGTAGTTCTAGAAGATCTTCTCAAAGGAGCTGCAGGGGTTGCAGGAACTGAAGGAGGAGAAGGAACAGAAGATGAAGAAGAATCAAAACCAGTAGAAAAAGGATGAGAAATAGAAGGAGAAGAAGTAGTGAAATGGAAATCATCAAATATTTGACCAAAAGAAGTCAAAACAGGAAAAAGAGTTTGAGTGTTAGAAACAAGAGAAGGAAATATATGTTCTAGAAAAACAACATTTCTGGACACAAAACAGTTTTGGTAGAAAGGTTGTATAGCTTGTATGCTTTCTTACCTATGGGATATCCAATGAAAATACAAGGATCAGCTCTGGGTTTAAACTTATCTCTACCTTGTTTTAGAGTAGAAGCATAACATAGACAACCAAATGATCTCAAGTGAAAATAGGAAGGAGATTTATTGAATAAAACCTCAAAAGGTGTTTTGCCATCAAGAATATGGGTAGGAAACATGTTAATAAGATGAGTAGCTGTTAAAATACAGTCACCCCAAAAGGCAATGGGAAGTTTAGATTGAAATAATAAAGCCCTTGCTGTTTCAAGTAAGTGTTTATGCTTTCTTTCGACTACCCCATTCTGCTGTGGGACACCTACACAACTTGTTTGATGTAGTATGCCTTTACTAGCAAGATAAGCAGCTTGAATAGAACCACTACCCAATTCAAAAGCATTGTCAGATCTGATACATTTGATGGTAGTATCAAACTGATTTTGTACCATCTCAATAAAGCCTTTTAACACATCAAAAGCATTACTCTTAGATGATAAAAGATGTGTCCAAGTAGTACGACTAAAGTCATCCACAATGGTAAGAAAGTATCTAAAACCATTATGTGGCAGTGTTATATGGACCCCATACATCTATGTGAATGAGTTCAAAAGGTTTAGCAGCTTTACTAGTACTATCAGAAAAAGGAAGACAATGTTGTCTTGCCTTGGGACATATATCACAAGGTGCAAGTGAATCAAAATGTTTAAGAAAAGGCAACTGTTTTAGTCTATAAAGTGGCAAATGCCCGAGTCTACAATGCCAAATTGTACTATTAAGTACATTATTACAAGACAGAACAGAATTTGAAAACAAATGAGAAGATTGATGGTGTGAAGATGATTGTAACAAGTACAAGCCAGCATCAATCTTACCAAGAACCACTGGCCTCTTCAGAGAAGGGGCCTGCAAGAAACAAGAAGTAGATGAGAAAAAAACCAGGCCATTTGTGTCTCTACATAACCTTGAGATTGACAAAAGATTATGTTTGAAATCTGGTACAAACAAGACATTTGTCAAAGAGATTTCTGATGTAAGGTGTATAGTACCAGTTTTAGTGATAGTCAAAGAATGACCATTAGGTAGAAATATGAAATGAGGTTTGGACAGGATATGAAAAGCAGAAAACAGTCTCATCAAAACACATATGATCACTAGCACCTGTGTCAATTATCCATTTAGATTCTGAATTTGAAACTTGACAGTTCACAATACCTGCAAAGTTTGCAAAATTGATGGTATTGGAATTTTCTTGACTTGGACTGATAGTTGCATTTTGCTGTAGAAGCTTTATCAGTTCATTGTATTGTGCAGAAGTAAATGCTGAAGAAGAACGGTTAGAATCTGCACCAGATGGAATCACATTCTCAGTATCAACTGAATCACTGGTCACATTAGCAGCCATTCGTTTGCCTTTGGTAAACTTGAATTCTTTGGGAAAACCAATAAGTCTATAACATTTGGCAGCTGCATGTCCAGGTTTCTTGCAGTGACTACATGTTATATTCTTATTATTGTTAGTCTTATTAGTTGAATTCAAATTTGACGAATTGGCATACATTGCAGCAGATTCATTAAGAAACTGAGTAGAAGCATGAATCTCTTTTTGTTGTTCATCTTGAATCAATAAAGCATAAGCTTGTGTGATTGAAGGAAGAGGCTTCATAAGTAAGATAGTGCTTCGAACAGCATCATAAGAAGAATTGAGTCCCATGAGAAATTGAAACAAACACTGGATCTCATCTCTCTCAGTTATTGTTTTTGAAGCACCACAAGTACAAGTAGGAATAGTATTCAAACTACCTAACTCATCCCAAATACTCTTCAATTTTGTAAAATAAGTAGCAATATCATCATTACCTTGAGATATATCAGACAAACTCTTCTGCAACTGATAAAGTTTAGCTCCATTAGCTTGACCAAATCGATCGTTCAAATCATTCCATAATTGTGCAGCAGTCACAGTATAGATTACACTCCCACTGATTTCTTTTGATAGAGTGTTGAGGATCCAGGAAATCACCATGTCATTACATCTTTGCCACAAATCAAAATGTGGAGCAGATGCAGATTTAGGTAATAGTCCATCAACAAATTGAAGCTTGTTCTTAGCAGATAGAGCAATCGACATTGATCTTTTCCATGCACCGAATCCAGTTCCATCAAAAATTTTAGAAACAAGGAGTAAACCAGGATGATCTGATGGATGAAGATAGAGAGGATTAGAGGAATCAATCGTGTTAATCGTAGATCCAGAAGTTTGAGATCCAGATACTGAAGATGTTGACATGATTGATCAAATGATGAGATGAAATTGAAAAGAATTAAGATCGAATGAACAAAAACGAAAGTAACAGAGAGAAAGGATGAACAGATCGCCGGAAAAGTGATCGGAGAAAGGTTGAAGATGAACGGAAACGTAACAAACTTTCAAGAGCACAACCGCTCTGATACCATCTTGTTTGAGAATTGAGAGATTATGAAAATGATTTTCATTACTTTCTAAATGATTACAAACTATATATATAAACATAGCTAAACAAACAAACTAATACTAATGAACCCTAACTTCCATTCCCGCCAATACTAACTAACCAAAAACTAAAATAAATAACAAGTCACGTGAGAAGCATGTGCAACATAGAACTTCATCAACAGCTTTAGCCCTTCCCATTTTGTTCATAGCTCTCGTAACTTCGTCGACTGTGATGCTTCTACAATAGCGTTTGTTTTGTTGCGTTGTTTGAGCTGTTTTATCTATCTCAGTTTGTTGATTTGAGTTACTTATATTAAAAAGTTATCGAAGTACGTTTTACATCTCACCTTAATGTCTTTCTTCTTCGTCAAAACCTTTTCATCCACGCCTTTTATAAACTTCAGAAGGCCCAACCAAAAAGCCCATCATACGCTGTATCACTATAGGAGTATATGTTCCCCTGTGTGCGCCCACACGGTAGCAATATCTCGAAGGGTTTAAGACCAAATCAACCACACTCGATTATCCTTCAGTACTCTACAGCGTTTTCTAGGGTTTTCTTTACCTTCTTTATTCCTCTTTCGGATACAAACATGAGGTAATCTTCTTTACCTTTTGCAGATTTCAGTTTAATTAAACTTCGATCATCTGTCATCCTCTTTATACTAACCTGATTGTAGTTTACAGCTTCTTATCATATCAACGATTGATTTCGTTTCTGAACCCTCGTTTGATTCTTAAAGTAGTTATCTTTTGGGTTCTTGGAAAGTGGTTATTATTATTATTATTATTATTATTATGTTTATTATTATTATTTTTTTTGTGATTGTTTCTGTAATTGGTTTGGAGTTTTGAAGGGTAGATGTTTGATTAGTGTGGTAAATTACTGATTAGAAGTTTGAGTTTAGATTTTGGGTTTTTGTAATGAATTGAACAGGGTAATTACTAGTTAGTTTATTTGGATAATGTGTTGGATTGTGGTGGTTATATTTGTAGTGTAATTGTGTTTTTTTGGGATATGAAGTCGGATGCTTGATTAGCGTTTTGGGTTTTTGTGATGAATTGAGAAGGGTAATTAGTAAATTACTAGTTGGTTTATTTGTATAAGTTGTTGGATTGTGGTGGTAGTTTATTTTAATGTGTTTGAGGCTATAAAAGTTGGATGCTTGACTAGAATTTGAGTCTTCTTCTAAAGATCAGTGTTTGTGATTTGACTATTTTGACTAATAATTTAAGCAAAATAGTTACTTTAACTGGTGAATTAGTTGGGTATAAGTTATAACTTATAATATATTAATACTGTTCTTGAAATTTGGTTGTAATTATGTCTTATGGTTTTGAAAGGTTGGTAATTTGGTTAATGAGTTGGATGTTGTAATTAGTTGTAGTAATATTGGGATTTTGCCGGTTAATGACTAATGAGTTAGATGTTGGTGGCCTTTTGTTTTTATTTTTATTGTAAAGATCATTGGGGCTTTGATTGTCATTTAAAGTCTGATATTTGTTTAGCGTTTTTGTTTTCTTGACTTGGTTAACTTGTTGAGAGTCAAAGTTGTGATTAATTAGACCGGAAAATTAGTGTTATTCATCTATCATTTAATTCTATGTGCCCAAATATTTTGAGGTCATGTCATATTTCATTCTGTTTTTTTTAATTTTCACAACTTCATGCTGTAAGATAGTTAAACCATTGTTGTCTTTATGTTCAAATCTTTGCTGATAATTAGTATTGTCCTCTAAGACCCTTCAGCTTCTTATAGTCCTCTTTATAGTGTTATAAATACTCAATTACGTCTGATTACGAATCACAAATACTTTTCTTAAATTAATGAACGCTTTTTTATACTCAATTACGTATGATTACGAATCACAAATACTTTTGTTAAATTAATAAACGTTTTTTTTATAAAACAATTCACATGATTTTAAACACTTGAGGGTGCTTCGGTTACTTTTAAACAATCTGATTTTATATTTTCGAGCTGGTCTTTTTCTATTTCAGTTTTACCGATTTCATCATTACCATGTAGCCAACTAACCACCAAATTTTTATACATGTAGTCGTCATCCGGAAGTTAAGTGGGCCCAAAGGGAGGACAAAGTTTTTATCACCGTAGTATTGGCGGATACAAAAGATGCGAAAGTTAATCTTGCCCCTGAAGGTGTTTTTACATTCTCTGCTAAAGCTGGTCAGAATGAGTATGATCTTAAGCTTGAGCTTTTTGACAAAGTTAATGTAGAGGTAAGTTTTGTAGTAACTTTACAGTTATCCCTTCTTGTTTATTAGTCATTTTCGTACTCAGCTATTTTGTTGTTAATATTCTTTGTTGCTTATACACAGGAAAGCAAAATAAATATAGGTGAGAGAAGCATATTTTGTATTTTGGAGAAAGCAGAGGCGAAATGGTGGAATAAACTTCTGTCTGGAGATGCCAAAACACCACATTATGTGAAAGTTGATTGGGACAAATGGGTAGATGAGGACGATGATGCTGGTATGTCATGTCATATTATAGCTTACTGTTTATCGGATTCTCTGTTGCTGACTGGGCGGGTCGGGTCACAGCCTAACAGGTCAAATTGGACATTTTTTTACTAGTTGGCCGGTTGGTGAGGAAAAGATTTTTTTTTTTATTTTTCATAAAATATCAAGTATACTATTAATGTATGAAATATGTTTACGAATATCATATTGTTTAGTATTGTAAAATTGTTTTGAATAAAATGATTCAAGAGGTTATATGCATTAAAAATACACTTGGAGCAAATTTTGACCCGTTTCACACGTTCTCTTTTGAACTTCACATTTGTCATGTCCAAAACAACCATGATCCAAATTGGCTTATTTGTAACGCAACTTATACTAAAGTACATTGTAATCACAATTTTGATTATATATAATTTATATTTGCTGATGTTTCAGGCCCTGCAGATCCTGACATGGGAGGAATGGATTTCTCAGTAAGAAAACCGCAACTTAAAATTCTATTTAAATTCATGTTTATCGCGTGAATGACTTTCTTATTAAACTTTTGTACAGAAATTCGGAGACTTGGGCGGCATGGGTGGCATGGGGATGCCAGGTATGGGCGGCATGGGGATGCCGGGTATGGGCGGCATGGGGATGGAAGGCATGCCAGATATGGGTGATTTTATGGGTGGTGGTGATGATGACACCGATGATGAAGGTAACCGACTAAAACTTTAATCATCTTGTTAACACACAACAAAAAGTTTTCTTATTATTTCATGATGTGGGTCAAGAAAACTCATTTTTTTTTCTTGTTGTGCACGCGATGGTATGATCATTTGTTGATTACTGACTTGATGATGCAGGTCAAGAAGCGGAAACAAAGGCCGCAACCAGTAAAGCTGCAGAAGGGGTCTCTAAGGAGAAAACTGAAGGTGCAGCAGCTATCAGCTCATAGATTATTTGGTCAACATGTGTGGTGGTTTACTTGGTCAATGGGTTTAGGGTATTGACTTTGGAGTTTGGATTATATTTGCATGATTTGTACCCAATCCATGTGTGGTGGATGTTGACTAAAACTATGGTTTCTACTTGCTATCTCATTTAAATGTGGACTTTTGAGTGTTGTAATTTCATTAGAGGTTTTATATTTCAAGGCTGCCACTCTTTCTAACCTTTTAGTCATCTGGATTAAAGTCGTTTATGTTTGTTAATTTAATAGATAGTGTCATGACTCATGAGATTGTTGCTCATCGCCTTTTCTGGTGCGTTTTCTTCACATTGGTTGTCGCGTGCAAACACACAGCCGGCTGGTGACACATTTGCCTTTAACGCAAGACATATGAAGCCTATAAAGTGGGTAATCTAGACTCATTGACCGGGTGGTGGCACATTTGCCTCTAACCCAAAACACCTGAAGCAACACGCGCTCGTTGTTGAAGATGCGAGCCAGACTCCCGTTGACCATACCAGGCTGTGGGGTTCCTAATGGGTTCTTATGCCACACTTGCATTACACTCACTCTCACCTTCCTCCCGCTTACGCTAGATGCCCGGGCATGTTTATAAAGATTAGAATTTATTATGTGATTTCGAGTTTCAATTCTAATACATATTCAAGTTTAAACATGAAAACAAGCAACACAATAACGAGCTGGGTTTTAGCTGATAGAGATTAGAATTAAGCTTATAAGTGAATTGAATAATCATTAATATCTTCAGACTTTCTCGGTTCTAACATATTTGTAATTATGATACCTAATGGATGGTGTTTCAGTCTTTGTCGAAATGTTTAGATTTTGCTTGATCGACTGTGATTTATAATGAATATTCTCAATCAGTTGGTTGTGGTATGAGGTCTATCCTCATATAAGTATTAATCATATAATAACACTTCATAAATGGTTTCGTGGTGTAGTTGGTTATCACGTCAGTCTAAAGGTCTCCGGTTCGAACCCGGGCGAAGCCACTTTAAGTTTTTACTTTTAGTTCGCTATTTATTTCTGCCGGTTTACTTTAGTTAAAGAAGATATATTCTGTTGGAAATAATAATAAATGGTAGCTGAAGTAATATTTTGTCATTGTTTCAATATTTGCTTGAAATATTATCAAAATAGCAAGATACTTGTATTATTTTGGTTTAACGGTTTAAACGGTGGTTATGGTAGTTACAAACGACTTGCTGGGATGGTTCTGTGTATGGTTACAATTCAAATCCAGTCATTTAAAAGAATAACAGACTTCAAGAAATTCAAATCTTGCAGTTTTCACCCCACCAATAAACTACTTACAATTAATTGGGTTATATTTTATTCCTAACAGTAATAAACAAAGCAAAAGAGTAGGTAACAAGATTATAAGAAAGTGTTTCCAGAAAATAAACAAAAAACTGTTTACAACTTGCAAGACCAGCCCAACCCATTTTAACCCGTCCTTGAAAACTAGTCGTATCGATCGCCATGTTAACTTGTGACCTGACCCGATAATCTGATGTGCTCATTTTGTCATCTCTATCAGTAATACTCCATCCATTCAATTCCCTTTGCATATCAAACAGAAAACAGTCAAAATTAGGCGCAGCAATCAGCATCTTTAGGCTACAAAGTGCACCAGTGGAGTCTTAAGGATTAAAACTTTGGCTAAAAAAGTAAAAAAAAAACTATTATCTTTACTGCTAAGGATGTCCCATGTAATTGTAATTCTTATCATCACCAAAATGAAATAAAATAAATAAATAAATAATAACATCCAACAAAAAGTAGATGGATAATGACAAATATTATTGACAATATCTTTACTGCCAAAGATGCCCTATGTAATTGTAATTCTTATGATCTTATCATCATCAAAATGATACAAAAAATTAATAAATAAATGATAATATCCAACAAAAGTTGATGGACAATGAGAATTAAGAAGCTTGCATTCTTCACCTTCATGTCTGCTTTTTAAGAGAGATTGTCCATAGAAGATCAGAGTCAGATCTAACAGTTACAGTGTCGGCTTTAGCAACGTTTGAAGTACTCACTAAACCGCCAAATCTCGTTTCCGTATTATCTGTAAACATTAGAATTGTGTATATAAACAAGTGAATAGATATAAAGAAACATCAAACTGTAAATACCTGTTTGAAATCTCTTAACACATACAACATTTTCTTTCAATGTTCAAAATTACCACTTTTCCCTTACAAGTGAACTGGTGGTATATCAACATGCAATTCAGTATTTTAGATATCTGACAGATAGTCCAATGATAATAGCATGAATCACAATTAGTGTCATCCCTCAAGATGGCAACATTGACCTATTTACTATGATTGGGTCGATTCACCAGCCAGGCCCACCTATGTTTTCACCCATAATGATTTGTAATGTGGAACAAGTACTACCAAGATTCCATTGTAGCCCCGTAGTCGTAGAGCTTCCAGAAGGTGTGCCAATGGGAATAAGACCACAATGTGGGCCCTCAACCGAATGCAGGACATTAATCTCATGATGTCGGGTACTAGGAAGAAGTTGGATAAGACAGTCATCAGACAAGAGAACAATCCGTGTTGTTGAAAAGCGGCACAGCGTGTTAACATTTCCCATTTCATGGTCAAACCTACCACCAAGTGCTCCAGCAACAAGTATGCACAACTGTCACTCAAAAGAACACAAGAAATATTACAGCTTTGCAAATTGCAATAATCCAATCTGATAAAAAACAATAGTATGTGATGAAATTGACTTGCATTTGATTTCTCGTCATCAGACACAAAATCAAGAACATATGCGATGCATTTATGTAAATCTGTTGTGTCTTGGTCATCAGAATTATATATAATCTTTGTTCCCTGCATTTGATTAGGAATTAAGGACACGAGTTAATCTTTAGAATAATAATAAGAATACATGTTATAAAGGGGTGAATGGTTTAAAAGTGGTTGAAACTTTTAAGGTATACGAACAACAAGCCACTTCACTATAACACTAAATATTTACTTAAGAACCTAATAATCCTATATGATTACTCATTTTGACCCGAAACATGTATTTTGCACTTATAAATGTTTACCATATCTTATCAAATTTATAATCTTATACAAAGATTGCTATATCATCTTATAGAAACATTATCACCGGCTTACCAAATTGCTGTAGAAATTTAAAACATCTGGTCTGATTGAATCCATGTCTCCTTTTATTACATCTGGCTTGTACCTACAACATTTGTGTATTCAAATTAAAATCCAAAAAATCCCTTTCTATTGAGCAAAATAAGTAACATATAGCAATGTCTATCACTACCGATTCGGGCATCATATAGCAAACACAGAAATCCCCAGATTAACTGTTAACCTGATAACCTCCAAATCAACTTAAAAACACAGTGCAAGTTATCAAAAACTCACATCTTAGACATGATCATATCCCAAAACTCCACAGAAATCAATCAAAATGACCACTTTAAACATTTTAAACATAACAGAGGCAACTTTATGAACATTCATATCTCTTTAAAACGACCCTCTTTGTCCTCACACGAAAAGCGAACCAGATAGTGATTCTTTACAAGTGTTGAACTCAATTGTCACTTTACCCTTTTACAAAAACCAAATCAAACAAACAATCAAAACACAAAACTCTCAGAGGCATATGATCAAACAGTTTATGTGCAACCAATAACTGCATACAAAATTAAGGGAATCAACAATCAAAACCTTTCACGAACAACAGAGACATCATGTTCATGATCCAAGAGCTCAAACATGTTATCATACAACCGATTAGCTCCACCATCAGCACACATACGAGTTTTTGCTGCTCTACAACAACACCATCAACAACAATCAAAAACCCACAACATCTTCAATAAAAAAACACGAGATTAAACTCACCGTGTTCCCATAATAAGGGTGAGAATAGAGGGAGACGTTGATTGAGGATAATAAGTGCGTATGTCGTCGGTTGAAGGTTGTTAATGGTGTTGGTTGTCGTAGGGGGTAATAGAAAGGTTGAACGATGAGTCATTGGTAGGTTTTGTGCCATTGATTTGATGAAAAACGAAATCTTTAACGATTATAGGAAGAAGATACGGTGTGAATGAAGAAGAAGATGTGATCTTTGAGAAGATCTGTTGGCGATTTGAGTGTTAAATCGGTGGAAATGAAGTCATTGATTGTTTAAATTGTTTACTATATCATCGTATTCACAAAAAGGGCGTACCTGGTGTTGCAAAGAGCTCCTGCGTTTTCGCAGGGTCCAGGGAGGGTCCGTCCCATTTAAAAGAAGATGTACGCGGTCTTTCCCCCACATTTTGTGTCGAAGCCGTTTCCACGGATCGAACCTGAGACATCATCGTATTCACAAATATACATCAAACTAGCTGCCATGAAACACAACATTTTAGTTTAAGCGCGTTTGAGTTAGGGTTGATATTTGTAACAAAAAAGAATACGAGTTATTTTCAGTTTTATTTGTTTAACCGGACAACTCACGAACCTGAAATCAACCTACTATGACTCCATACAATTAACACGCGTACATACCATAAACCACCGTCAGACTAGACTACAGTGCTTAAATTATATTCTCAACCAAATCGTAAGACTAGACTACCGGATCGTTTTCGTTGAGCGAAACTCGCTAATAGAGATCTGTTTTCTTAGTTTTGACCAATTTAACAATTAGGTTGGCAGTTGGCTTAGGTGCTGTTTGTTTCTGAAGAGGTAAAACGTCTGCGGTCTGCGGACCACATCTGCAGACATCTGCAGGAGAAGAGATGGACCAAACGTCTGCAGTCTGTAATAAGAAGACTGTTTGTTTTTTAAAATCTGCAAACTATTAAAACCCTTGTTTCACACCCTTTATTAAACATTTTAATTTAATATTTATATATATATTGTTAAAAACGACCAACCCCAGCCCACCCCTTAACTCTCTTTCTTCTTCCCTGTTTCTTCCCTATCCAAACCAACCGACGGTGACCGGCCGACCACCATTGCCATCAGACCACCATCTCACCGACAAGAGCATCGTCGCCGCTAAAGTACAACTCACCACCGCTACCACCATACTCCATCATCGTCAAATAACCACTGAAAGTCCATAATCTCTCTCGCTCTCTTATGTGACCACTGCTGCCACCTCCAGCCACCACCGTCGCGACCTCTGGCTACCTCCGATTTACATCTTTCTATACTCGATAGCCGCGTGTCCGGAAGGTCGGCGACTGAAGGGTTATGGAGGGTTGTGTAGGTGTGATTAGTCGGCGGTTGCGATTGGTGGTAAGCGATGGTGATGGGTGCTGGAGAGTTTGTTTAGTGGTGGATGACAAGGGAGATGGTGGTGGCTGGAGGTGGGAAGAAGAGGTGGGAAGATTTCTGAAGACTTTAGTCCACCTCTTTTTGGAGAAGAGGTCACGCAGACCTTTTTTAATGAAATGTCTTCAGAAAAACAAACACTCTGCAGACCATAAACGTCTGCCCGCCTCTTTTTGGCGCAGATAAAGAGCTTCAGAAACTCTTTTTCAGAAAAACAAACATCACCTTAGTTGATGGACTCATGGACTTAATTTCTTTCTTTTGTTGTTTATCATTAATGGGTTCCTCGAACAGGGCTTAATTTGGGCCGATTTAATAATTGGGTTGGCTTGATTGATGGGCTTAATTTGTTTGTTTTGTTGTTCGTCGTGACGTCGTCTACTCGGTACTGAGTTCATGGATGGGCTTAGTTTGGACCCATTTAACATATTGGGCTGTAAACAAACAGTAACATAATACACTATCCATATCCATAACATGATAATTCTCCATGCTCATTTTTTACATAAACATGTATGTCTAGTTAGTTGTTACAAGAACGTTCTACATATTCTTTTCACAAGCTAATTGACCTCAAATGCTATCATACTCTTTCTTTCTATAAGGCTATAAATATACTTGTCTATTCCCATTTCCTTTTTTAAAAAAAAGGAGGCACACACATGAAGCGCCCTAGGGGACGTATATGGTGTTACGGATAAGGCTCTTCAATGATTTGTGCAGGCGCATGCGAAGCGGATGCAACACCACATGGGACGTGTGGGAGGATTTTTTTTCTCCGCATGTTTAATAAGTTGGGCTATAATTTATAATCAGTACTCTAAAAAACGGTTAGAAACCAGTTAGTATTCTTATTAGTTTCAACTAGATTTTATTAACCAATATTAAAAATAGGATTTTAATCAGTTAATAATCAATTTATTTTTTATAATAGCTAATTTTATACCTTTCAAACCGGTTAATAACAAATTGATTTTTGGAATAACCACTTTTAACCATTTTACCTATTAATTGGTTTGGTTAGTAATTGAACCATCTTTTACAAAACAACTAATCTTGCACTCTTTGATTTTTCTAGAAAGACTCCTTGTCTATTACATCACATGTCATTTACATGATTTACAGTATTAACTTATAATATAAAGACAAGTCATTCATTCAATAATAATGAATAATATAAGACTAAATTTTATATGAAAAAGTATGTAATTGTTATGGATAAAATTATATATATTAACTTTGTAATCTTTGATGAGTGTTATTTTGTTGTGATTAGCTGGTGTGCCACGTGACAAGTCACCATTCGACCAAAGAACTATTTTCTTATTTTTTATACTATATTTTTATTTTTAGAGATTGATTAATTTTGTATAAAGTATTTGATTATAAGTGCTTAACCCCAAAGAGTTGTTTGTCCAGAGGCAGAGAGGGGCGTTGTCAACTCATGTCCCCATGCCACTTGGGTTTGAACCTTGAGTGAGACTTTCTTATTCCAATTTTTATTTCTCATTTTGTTTTTTTTTTTTTTGTTTTTTTTTTTACACAGGTTACCTCACCGAGTAGTAGGGGTTATAATTCTAGTTGCAATTAATATAAAACTTGATGATGTGATCCTTCCTAATAAAGCAAAATAAAATCTTGTCGTACGTCATCTTCTTACACGTTTTTTGCCACATGTCATTTTTTTATATTTTTCTTAGCACATGTTACTAGCATAAAAAGTTAATTATTTTAAAATATATTATTTATATTATTTTCAAATTACAAAATACTTTTGTATCAAAAAATGTAATCTCTTTCAAAATAAATAAATATGATTTTTTTATTTAAAAAGAACCTTTTAAACAAATGTTTCAAAAGCATTGGAATGTTTAAAAAGCATTGGAATGTTTAAAAAGCATTTTTAAACAAAATTACTTTTATAGATGAAAGTTTAAAAATAATATTTTTATTACTTTATTACTTAATGTAGTTGATTATACATAATTCGACTCGTATTTTATCTAAAAACTATTTTATATTTTTTAGTTATTAATTACTAATTATTATTTTAATATTTTAGCTCAATCCGTATTAACACACGAGTTTTTAAACTAGTTATCAATATAGAAAGATAAACTTTAAAAACGTAAAATGTTGGACTTAATAGTTTTCAGTTAATTATATAAAGATAGAATATTGAAGGATAATGGGCAGTTGAATTAGAACCAAGCATTTGTAGATACTAGATGAGGATCTTGAAAGCAAAGTGAGGAAAACCCAATCCTCAAAGGAACATTTCTTTTGTCATATCTATACAAACTTTTATTCTTACTTCATGCTCTCTCTTTTCTAGAATATCTTAATTTTGTTGGTTCTTATATTTTGTTTTTAAAACACAGTCAATTAAATAAATCTACATGTTTTAAGTTTATGTTTTATCTATAATATTTACAACTTAGGTTTATCTAAGTAATGTCGTGTCCTTAATGGACATTATAATGGTAAAGTGTTTACCCTATATTCTAGAGATGGAGGGTGTAATACTGTAATTAAGCTATAGATATAGATGGTTCATACGAGTGTATTATAATTAAATTATAAATAGTTAAAAAAATAACATAATTTGAAGTACATGAGCTATCTTATTTAAAAAAATCTCTTGTATCCTTAAACACCACACATTATATCATATGTGTGTAATTCAACATGCACACATGTATACATGCATGTACGTATGTAATAATATTAACTCATACCAATCTATCTATTATAATAAAAAATTAACTTGGTTTGACATGTGTTAGCACCATAATTCTTCTCATTAAATTTTTTCCGTCTCTCTCTCCTATTAAATAATTACCTTAATTACTAATAATATTATTTAATATTTTTTTAGATTGAAATATTTTTTTATAAATTAAGAAAAATATTTTTATTAATGTTATTTCTAAATAAACAAATTTTTATAAATAATAATTTTTTTTAAAATATCAAACTTTGTTAAAAATATGATATATTATAAAATTAGTGTTTTTAGAAAGTAAATTATTTAAAAACCAAAATTAATTTAATTTAGAAGTTATGATAATGAAATATTTAAAAAATAATATTATTATACAGATTGTTTTAGAACAAAATATTATTTTTTAAAAAAAAATAAAAACCAAGTTATAAAATGTTGATATCGTTTTTTATCACTAATAGTACTTACTTATACGTAATTTCAGTCATATCATATCTTGAAATATCATTTAATTTTTAATAAGTTTTATATATTAATATTTTATTTATTCAAACCGTGTAATACAATGATTTTCTAAAACTAGTATTTGATAAAATATAACGTTGTTTTATATTTTCCGTCCCACATTAATTGTCACAAGCAACTTTGCAAAGATACACAATTGGCTTTTAGGTGGTGAATGCATTGTTTGGACCAAACAAACAACAGAAAGTACGAAAATCTCGAATTAGACAATATTTATAATATTATTTTAGAATAGAATAAAATAATGTATCTTGAAAACATACTAATGTAACTTTGTAACATGACACCTATTATAATTAATTTCACTAAACAGTTTATTAATTATCTCTCAAAAACACAATTTTTACTACTTAAAAAGCAGCACTTTATTTTTTGAACTACTAGATGTTACATTAAATCTCATGCGTCGCTTAACCTGCACCACAAATAATATACACCAATTCATCTTAAGCGAGGCTCGAAACTCAATGGAAACTTAATTCACAACTCTTACACTCTCTTACTCCAATTTAACATTTTACTTGCATTTCACTCTCGCTTTTAATGTATATCTTACAATATTAGATTTCAAAGTAGTAGTATAATACGATAATTGTACACATCAACCTTGCTGAATACTTGTTGGTCGTAGTATCAATAATCAAATGTATAAGGTTTTCTACTTTTATCCAAGAACTTTTAAGGATTTTACGCTTATGATAGGAGTTTAATTTTATTTTAATATATTTAAGTTATTGTATCCTTTTGAATTCCAATGATTATACTTTCAAATTCGAGATGACCCATGTATGATTTGGTGAGGGTAGTGCCTTAGGAAAGGTATGTGATATGCATAAGTAGGATCAAGGGTGGGACTACGCGTTTGGGAATACACCTTACTCACACTCTATGTATTTATAATGTTTAACTATATGTTTAATTAAAACCAACCAATTATAACTCACACTCTATGTATTTATAATGTTTAACTATATGTTTAATTAAAACCAACCAATTATAACTCTTCCAACATTTGTAAACTAGGCAATTATAGGAAATGAAAAGCATTTACTAGAGTGCGTGAGACCTTAATTGTAATAACTTTTTAACAACGTTAATATGACGTATATTTATGCCAGTTAGTTCGCCTGATTATGTCAATGATTTTTAATCAAACATAATAGAAAGTTTTCAGGTTGAACTATGAAATTTTCTTATTTAATATGAGTTTCATTTTTAGTGTGATCTCAAATTCAAGACTACTAGGACGAATTAATCTACGAGATTTCTTATGGGGACGTGCCAGCTTAATGCTTTATGATTCCGTACTTAAATAATGAAAATGAGCGCGTGGAGCAATAACCCGTTAGTAATCTAATTAGTTGCTTAAGGAAAAAAAACAAATAGTAAAGTAGCTTAACAACCATTCTAGAAAAAAGAAACTCCGATGGGATGCATCCACTTTTTCAAGAACATCTTTTTCAAAAACAAGTAAATATCTTTTGCTTTTAAGTTTCATCTTATAAAAAAAAAAGATTTCATGTTAAGAAAAAGAGTTTTATCACATATGATGAGTTTCTCCTAATCATGGTCTTATATTTGAGACTAATGTACGAATTTTTATTCGAGAACATGTCAGTCTAATGCCTCAAGATATAGTATTTGAATAATAAAGATGATATGATAAGTCAATAACCTGTTAGTGATCCAGTTAGCTAATAAATATAAAATAAGAGTAAAATGTTATTTTCGTCCCTGATGTTTTGTTAAATTTGTCATTTCAATCCAAAAACTTTTTTTGTCATTTCAGTCACTATAGTTTACAAATGTTGCCATTTGCATCCACTCAACTAGCTCCGTTAGGTTCTCAGTTAAATATTATGGTTATTTAGTTTTTTCAACGCCGTAATTATCTAATTTTAATAAAATAATCAGTTAATATTTAATTAAAATAGAAAAACATATGAAGAGACTAGTGAGACCAAACGTATCGATTTAGAAGTTTCGATTAACTCTAAATTATGTTGTTCAATTGAGGTTTGATGTGACATTTCAATTGATATTTAATGTTTTGTTCAAAAGTGCACCGTTGATCGATTGATATCTATTGTTGTCACATTTTGTTTGATTGAGGTCTATTGTTGTCACGTAACATGACAATATCATATCTCAATCAAACAAAGAGTGAGAACAGCAGACCTCAATCTCGCAATAGATCTCAATCGAATAAATGTACATGTTAGAACAAAATATGAAGATTAACTGAATGTCAAAAATATACCCCAATCGAACAACATGAGTTAGAATTAATCAAATATTTTAAATCGAATCGCCCGGTCTCACTAGTCTCTTCATATGTTTTTTTAATTTTAATTGAATATTAATTGATTAATTTATTTTAGTTGGATAATTAAAGTTTTAAAAATACTAAAATACCCTCATATTTAACGAAAATCTTAACGGAGTTAGTGAAGTGGATGGAAATAACAATATTTAATAAACTATATTGACTGAAATGATAAAAAAAAGTTTTTGGATTGAAATGACAAGAGACGAAAATAACATTTTACTCTAAAAAGAAAATATAAAAATATATGATCACCACTCACGTGCTAACCATGGGTAAATTCGTCAAAGCATAAACTCAACGAAAGCCCAACAAAGCCCCCATCCCCAATCTATCAAATACCTAAACAAAGGATTCACTTCATCATCTCTACCAAAACCTTATCTCTCTTCTTATCCTTCAATTCACACACTTATCATAAACCCTAATCCCCAATTTTACATCCTTTCTTGTTCAATTCCACACACAACATCCGTTGAACAACTTCAGAGCCCATGGATTCAAAGGAAGCTGCATCTCTATCAGGTTTTGATTCTGTTTCCTCTGATAAAACTGAAACTGTTAGCGACGTTAATGGTGTTAATTCTGTTGGTAAAGTTGATAATAGTAAGGATAGTAGTGGGTTGAATGGTGGTGGTTCTGATGATGAGAACGAGGGTTTTGCTAGTGGTCAGGAGGAGGCTTTTGAGACTGTTGTCGATGACAATTTAGTGGTTGATAAAAAAACCCTAGAGAGTGTTGATGATGGTGGGGATAATGGTGAGACGTTTTCGGAGCCTTCGGAATTCACCGTTTCGAAGGTTGATGAGGTTGGTGGTGGTACTGATGATGCCCAAAAGGATGATTTAGGGTTTGTTGAGAAGCCTGAATTGGGGGATAATTCGAATGAAGTGGTGAAAGATGATGTTAGTGGGAAGAAGGAAGATGTTGATGAAACTGTATTGAAGAGTGAAGAAGTGAAATCTGGAGGTGAAAAGGAGGTGGTTGTAGAGAATGGTGTTACGACTACTGCAGAAGGGGATGCGGTTGTGGAAGAGATAAAGGTTGATGCGCCTGCACCGGGTGTGGCTGTGGTTACGAATACGGAAGAGGTGGAGGTTGAAGATGATGATGATGATGATGATGATGAAGATGATGTGTTGTTGGTTGGTGGGGATGATGAAAGCAATCCTGTTGTTGAAACTGATGATGTTGCAGATGATGTGAAGGTGACCAATGAAGGTGATTCTGTTGTGGATGCTAGAGATGTTGATTTGCCTGTTGTTGATAAGGTTGATGACGAAAAACCTGAGTTAGAATCTGTTGATGCAAAAGATGTTAAGGTGTCCCCTGAAGGTGATTCTGTTGTGGAAGCTGTAGATGTTGATGTGCCTGCGGTGGTTACTAAGACCGATGATGAAACACCTATTGATGCAAAGGATGTGAAGGAGACCCCTGAAGGTGATGCTGTTGTGGAAGCTGTAGATGTTGAATTGCCGCTACCTGGAGTGGCGGGGGTGGCGGTAGTTACAAAGAAGGAAGAAGACGGCAGTGCTGTGGTGACGAATGATGAGTCTGTATCGTCTGAGAAAATGAGTCCTGTGTTAGAGGAAGTGGTGGATAAGGAGGTTGTGGGAGTAACTGACAGCAAGTTTTCACCTTTGGATGATGAAGATGTAGAGAAGGAAGTTGATTACGCAGGTGAAGCTAACGGGCCAGTGGAGGTTAAGGCTGATTCGAATGATGTAGAAGATGTTTCTGTGGTTGGTTTGGAGGGAGATGCAGCTCAGAAAACAGAAGTTTTGACCAAAGATATGCCTGATGATGCAGATAAAGAGGTGGCAAACGGGCCGGCTGACAAATTTGTTTTAGAAGAATCTGCAGAAAAGATGATGCTGATGCACCGGGCTACACGAATGGCGCCCCTTCAGATGAAGAGGACACAGATGGGGCAATATTTGAAAGCTCAGAAGCTGCTAAACAGTTCATGGAGGAGTTAGAAAGTGGTGGTGGAGAGAGTTCTCAAGATCGTTCACAAATGGACGGTCAAATCGTCACTGATTCAGACGAAGATGATGACGAAGAAGACGGGAAAGAGCTCTTTGATTCAGCCGCTTTAGCCGCCCTTCTGAAAGCAGCGGCTGATGGTGGTTCAGAAGGCGGCAACATTACATTCTCTTCAGAAGATGGTTCAAGACTTTTCACAGTTGAACGCCCTGCAGGGTTAGGGCCATCACTCCAGGCCATGAGAGCCGCCCCGAGACCACCTCGTGCCAACATCTTTAACCCCTCGAGTCTCATGAGTGCTAGTGAAACCGAGCCCAATTTAAGTGAAGAAGAAAGGAAGAAACTGGAGAAACTACAAGCCATCAGGGTGAAGTTTTTAAGGCTTGTTCAAAGATTAGGGCTTTCACCAGATGAATCAGTAGCTGCCCAGGTTCTTTACAGGCTGGCACTCATTGCGGGTCGACAAACGGGTCAATCTTTTAGCCTTGATGCTGCTAAAAGGAAAGCTATGGAGCTTGAAGCTGATGGGAATACTGACCTGGACTTCTCTGTCAATATTTTGGTCATTGGTAAAGCTGGGGTGGGTAAAAGTGCTACTATAAACTCCATTTTTGGAGAAGAAAAAACCCCGGTTGGCGCTTTTCAGACCGCCACTGGTTCAGTGAAGGAGATAACTGGTGTGGTGGCTGGTGTTACTGTTCGGGTTTATGACACACCCGGGCTTCGGCCCTCTGTCATGGAACAAGGGTTTAACAGGAGTGTACTTGCATCAGCTAAAAAGTTCACAAAGAAAAACCCACCAGATATTGTTCTTTATGTAGACCGTTTGGATGCCCAGACTCGAGATCATAACGATATCCCTTTACTGAAAACCATCACCAGCTCACTGGGTTCAGCCATCTGGCGAAGCGCGATTGTTACTTTTACTCATGGCGCATCGGCTCCACCAGAGGGGTCGAATGGGACACCTTTGAGTTATGAAATGTTTGTGACCCAAAGGTCACATGTGGTTCAACAAGCCATTGGTCAAGCGGTTGGTGATCTTAGGATGATGAGCCCGGGTTTGATGAACCCAGTTTCGTTGGTTGAGAATCATCAGTCTTGTCGTAAGAATCGTGAAGGTCAAAAGGTGCTTCCGAATGGGCAAACGTGGCGCCCGCAGCTACTTATGTTGTGTTACTCGATGAAGATCCTAGCCGAAGCGAATTCTTTGACTAAACCACAAGACCCGTTTGACAGCCGAAAGCTTTTCGGCTTCCGTGTGCGGTCTCCACCACTGCCATATATGTTGTCTTCAATGTTACAGTCACGGGCTCACCCGAAGCTGTCGGCTGATCAGGGTGGCGATGGCGGTGATTCAGATATTGACCTGGCGGAGTTGACCGATTCTGATAACGAAGATGAAGACGAGTATGACCACCTCCCGCCATTCAAACCATTGAAAAGATCTCAACTTGCAAAGCTTACTAGAGAGCAGAAGAAAGCTTACTTTGATGAATATGATTACAGAGTGAAGCTTTTGCAGAAGAAACAATGGAAAGAAGAAGTAAAAAGAATGAAAGAACTCAAAAAGAAAGGACCCGATGGGTTGACCGGTCAAACTTACCAGGAGGAAGAAGGTGAAGGGGAAGCACCGGCACCTGTGGCGGTCCCATTACCCGACATGGCGTTACCACCGTCTTTCGACAGTGATAACCCCGCCTACAGGTTCCGGTTCCTGGAGCCCACTTCACAGTTTTTGGCCCGGCCCGTTCTTGATACCCATGGTTGGGACCATGACTGTGGTTATGATGGAGTCAATGTCGAACAAACCTTAGCCATCGCCAACCGGTTTCCAGCTGCTGTTTCTGTTCAAGTGACTAAAGATAAGAAAGACTTCAGCATCAATATGGATTCATCAGTTGCCGCTAAACACGGGGAGAACATATCTACTATGGCTGTTTTGACATTCAACCGATCGGGAAACAGCTCGCTTACATAGTCAGAGGCGAGACCAAATTCAAGAACTTCAAGAAGAACAAAACTGCAGCTGGTATCTCCGTCACGTTTCTTGGTGAAAACATTGTAACGGGGCTAAAAGTCGAGGATCAAATTGCACTTGGAAGACAGTTCTCCATCATCGGGAGTGCTGGCACAGTTCGGTTCCAATCAGACTCAGCTTATGGAGCCAACATCGAGGTCCAAAGGCGTGAGTTGGATTACCCGATCGGTCAAATCCAGTCAACAATCGGGCTATCGATCATAAAATGGAGGGGTGATTTGGCACTCGGGTTCAACAGTTTGGCCCAGTTTTCAGCTGGGAGGAACTCTAAAGTGGCGGTTCGGGCTGGGATCAATAACAAAATGAGCGGACAGATCACGGTGAAAACGAGCAGCTCGGAGTATCTTTCACTCGCACTTGCAGCGGTTATTCCTTCGGTTATTTCGGCATACAAGAAGTTGAGGTCTGGTGTTGGTGAAGGTGACAAGTACTCTCCGTATTAAGCAGGCTTTTATGGTCGGTTTTATCTGGTATTTTTAAGATATTGTTTTTGGCTTTATTGAATAATAATATGTTTAATTTGGTTTAATCAGAAATCAAGCAGTTGAAAACTTTTGTTAACTGTTGAATTTTGTGCAATCAACTCTGTATGAAGATGATGAGATGAAATGATGAGGGAATACTATATTTGTGTTGTTTTGGTCATTGTTTACTGATCCATTTTTATATCAATATATAGATTATGGTTTTATTTTATATCTAGCGAGTCAAATAAAAAGAAAGTTCAAGTCTAAAAGAAAACGGGTCACATGTGTTGAAAGTTTAAAACGTGACTGTTATGGTGGTTTGGGTGTGAGTTGCATAGATAACATGCAATCGGCTAGGGCGAACAACATTTGGTTTGGTTTAAGTTTACGGTTTAGCTGTGTGATGATGTCTCTTGGTCGTGTCTCGATTGTAAACGAAGTGTGGTGAATGAACCATGTGTGTGTGTTTTCTTTAACGTTTAAGATACACTCTCACTCTGATACTCTGTTCAAATTCAGTAGTGTTGGTTCGATCGGATGTAAAAAAAAATTCTCTAGTCGAGTACTCATGCTTCAAGAGATCGGGTAATCTTGAATTTTTGCTTAACACTTTATCCTAAGGTTTTAGTTGTATAGGGTACAAATAAAATCTGAAATAAGACAATAATTAAAAGATATTATGACTTCTAACAATTGAATTTAGAAAGGGCGTAGATATTTAGACAACTTAAAAATATAATTTAACACCTCAAATATTTGTACAGATCGTATAGCCTCATAAACGTCATAAAGTGGGATCGTATAGTCTGCCCCCTCTGACAGCCTTCTGAATTTTTTCTCGTAGTCAGTGTCGAAATTTGCTATATGCGTCGTATAGCCCTATATGTGTCGTATAGGGGGTCGTATAGGGTTATATGGGGCGTATAGCTCTCCGACAGCCCCCTTAAATTTTTCTCGTTTTTTGTGTATTTAACTTTATAAATCGCGTATGGACCCACACATGACGTATAGAGGGGTTTCGATTTATCCGGGTGGACGTCTTTGTACTAGAACCTATTAGAAATCATGACTAGTGCTGGAACAAAATTTAATCCACATTAAATGTTCGGACGAGGTAAGGAGGTACCAAATGTGACATCGTTCAAAAGAATAATACTACATAAATCCAATAAAATATTGTTATATAGTTATAATCTACATAAATATTAAAACGTATTAACAAATTGTTATTCATTAAAAAATGATGACAATTTACTGTACTTTGTTATACTTATTTATCTACTTTCACTATACTTAAAAGGGTAAATGTAATAATTACTATATTTATTTATATCCTATTAAAATATAATGCCTTTTTTATTAACAATAAATTTTAGTTTGTTTGTACTTATTTATTAACGGGAATTCTGCACACACCGCAGTTCCTTGTAAAAAACCGATTCAAACGGTCACGGTTAGGCCTCCCCGTGACCGTT
Source organism: Flaveria linearis (assembly GCA_024085815.1). Classification (NCBI taxonomy): domain Eukaryota; kingdom Viridiplantae; phylum Streptophyta; class Magnoliopsida; order Asterales; family Asteraceae; genus Flaveria; species Flaveria linearis. The sequence goes on from CM044007.1 coordinate 85,053,703, forward strand.
CAATCAGGTGTGAGACCTAACTGTCACGGTGAGACCTAACCGTGACAGTTAGCTCTGGGGATCCGTTAACAATGATTGGGTGTGTAATTAATGGGGAATTGATTGTGTGCATTTAGGGTTTTGGGGGCTATATGTCACGGTTTGGCCAAACCGTGACATATTGCCTTTATTTTTTATATTTTTTTATCATATCACTTTGTTTTTATTTTAATTTTATCACTCGTTTAACCTAATCGTAACTCACAAGTTTGTGTTTTGTGTTTATTAATAATTTATCTTATTACAAGTATTTATTTATTTTTACTGTGACGGTTTTGTGTTTAATTTGTTTACGAGTTTGTAAAAATCGGTTGTCATTATTATACAGACATATTGCATATATTTTCTAAATTTGAGTAGTCACACTAGTTTGTTTTTATTTTTATTTTATCACACGGTTAACCTATTCGTAACATACGTGTTTGTGTTTTGTGTTTATTATTAAGTTATCACATTACAAGTAATTTTTGTGTTTAATTATTTATTAAACAAGTTGGTTGTTAAGGTGAAAATCTAGTGCACAAACCGACATTGTTTTCGAATTAACGTGTTTTTTGGAATGACGAAGGCTGAAAAAACTCGAGTGTTGGATGAATGAAAGCTCAAATGAAAAAAATTTCGAATGAGATGATTCGATGCGGAGTGTTGAAAGAGGAAAGATATTTAAGGTGAAAATCTGGTGCACAAACCGTCACGATTTGGCCTCCACGTGACGGTTCGTGGCGCGATTACCGGCCTTCTGTCAAAATCACGTCTACCTCGTACCTTAAACTGAGACCTCGTACCCTAGAGGTCACGGTTAGGCCAAACCGTGACGGTTTGATGACTGCTTTTCAACTTTATCAGACCATTTTATCGTTTTGTTGTCACGAGGTCACGGGTAGTACCAGCCTAAACCGTGACAGCAAGGCCTTGCGGTCACGGTTAGGGGCCAAAATGTGACCGCAAGCCCTAACCGTGACCGTTTGAACCGGCCTACCACCAAAAACCCCAGCGATGTCCCCAGCACAACCCATTTATTAATTGTTTATTTAATTTATTTTATTACTTAGAAGAACTATAATTTGTTATATTTATGAAAATTATATTAAAAATCCATTATATTAGTACAAAGTGAGACTCGATTAAAAAAAACTATGAAGATGGTCACATGGTTTATTTAAAATCTCAAAACCTTAGCACAAAACAAAATTTTATAAACATTCAAAACATAATAGTATAAGTTACACTATTGTTTTTAACATATATCTTCTATCAGTTCTTTAACATCTTACTTCAAATTTTTTTAGGTGGTTCTACTTGGATTTCATTTGATGCAACTAATGACTTTTAACATCATTATGTAAAAAAGCTTATTAGAGCATTCACGCTAGCTTTCTCATTCTCATACCTATCTCCATATTTATACTAAAAACACTATTTTTTACTCTCTTTTTTAATTAAATAATACTTTTTTATATCTTTATCATTATCTTTTCTTTCTCCTTCACTTACAATCACTTTTAAAAATATTAAAAAATTATGAGAGTTATACCTTGTTTCCTCAAATATGATGAATAATGATACAATCCCTATATATTTTCACTCTCCTTCACTTACAACCACTCACAGCCATCCTCATAATATAAGAAAAACACTCACAATTAAAATAATAAACCCACTGTGAATGCCCTTAGTTGTACAAGTACTATGACAATATAATTTTACAATGATTATATTATTCTATTCCGAATATTTATGTTTTAGTTACCGTAGTTGCATTGATTCAGTATGTATCACTAGCTTATACGTTATTAATATAAATTAATGTAATCATATTCAATAGACTATATTTTTCTGCCTACATGTTGAAGTTTTTACTTCAAAATCGAATCTTACACAAATAAAAATTTGATAATAATAATAATAATCCTAAAGTAATTATTGTCATTATCTAAACAACTTGTTTTCTAATGGTGAATGTCAATCTACATCTAACTATACCACAATTAAATTAAACCAACTCGTTTTAAATAGGGACTCGATCCCTTTATCTCAAATGGAGTTACACTCCTACACCACTCTAACTATAGTTTTATCATTGAACCCAACCCCACTTAAATATTTAAAACATATATGTGCCCTCTTTAACAACACTAAGGATTTAGAGTAGTGATCCTAAGAAAACCACATTGTTTTATGAAAACTAGAGAAAACCAATAAAACCGGTCATATATTGTGTAGATTTTTTATCACCCCCATGTATATATGTGTGTATGCGTATATAAATAAGGGTATGAGTCAAATGAAAACCGTAACATAATTTTACATATATGTCACACATAGGTTACATATACGTAACTATTTTTCATTCCCAATAACGTTACGTATACTTAAAAATCTTCATTCTCGTATTTATGTTCAACATATATGTAATAAATATTTAAATAACATTTAAACAACTAAGGGGCTGTTTGGCAGCCTCTTAATCAGCCTCTTAATGGTTCAGATGCTGAACGGTTCAGCACTTAATGGTTCAGACTGTTTGTTTCGCGAGCAAATGTATGAATGGTTAAGACATTTGCCCTCTGAATGGTTAAGCATTATATTAATGCTGAATGGTTAAGAGGTCTAATGCTGAATGGTTAAGACCTCTTATCTGAATTGGTCAGACATTTGCCTTTGAATAGTTAAGCAATACACTAGCTCTTAATGGTTCAGACCTCTTAATGGTTCAGCACTTAATGGTTCAGACCTCTTATTGGTTCAGCACTTAATCATTCAGATATTGTCAAACAGCCCCTAAATGAACAAAAAAATTGTAAATTATGCTATTGGTTTCCGTGATTTTCTTTAGTTTTTCCATAACTACAGGTTTTCTCAGGAACCTTTCCATAAGGATTTAAATCTACCATTAAGTTGTTATTCTCTATTTAAGTTATGAACATAACCATTCGAAACTTAAAACTCATAAATACAAGCTTTCGTTTTCAACTAAAATGTAAATTGCCAATTCTTGTAGAAATTGAAACGTGATGTGCATATCAAGTACCATCTAAAAGAATTTTTAGAAAGATAAGGCTGATTTAGTATGCTTTAAATTATACACCTTTTATACGAATTAATCTTCCGTTAGGATTTATTTACCTATGAAAACATGTGATTTGTGTCAAAAGACTGCAAATAAGGATTGGTTATGCTAATCCCCACAAAAGTAAAAGAAAACCCTAACACAAATCTCTTTAGGAAAAAGTAAAAAAATATGAAAGAATTAGAACAACCTACTACGACAATATTTATACTCTTCAAGATCATCACATAAGCATGTGAATCTCAAGGGTTAACGAAAAATGAACCATTAAAACACACTACCATATAAACCATTAACATATTTGCATACCCATTTTGACTTTTAGAGAAACTTTCACCAAAAGAAATTTTCTTAGAATATGGGCTACATATCAAAAGTTCCGGTTCATGTAATAATTACTTGCAAAAGAACTTTTGTCGTTAGTAAATCGTTTTACATAAAATACATCTAGAGGACCGGGATCATAACTTTCTAATTACACAGTATGACGATCATTACTTTTTAAACTAGAGCATCGAGTGCGAGTGTTTTACATTTGTTTACCAACGTCATGAGACGTTGAATGCTGAAACCATACACAATTTAATCGACTGAAAGCTTAATGAAACATCCATATCCTCTCTAGTCACACCAGAAAAAGCTCATTTCAAAAGTAAGTATAATAAATCAATTATGATTGTTATCTTCTCTTTAGTGAAAATGAAAGAACAGAGAAAACAGGGACCAAGGGGCTAAAAAATAAATTTTGTTAAGAGGATCAAATCACCACAATTTTAGTGCAATGGGGCCCACAAAACAATGGACTTGGGCCCACTGACGTTTGTATTGGATACATGTGGCTATAAATAAACAGATGACCAACGGACAGAGGTCCACATGTACCAACCACTCCTTAGTAATTATAGTCTGACGGCTAGAGGTGCACAAACCTGTTTTTTTTTTAACCCGGTTCGGGTTGGACCCGGTTCGGGTTCGGTCAACGAAATCAAGCCCGGTTTTTGATCAAGAACCGGTTCGGGTCGGAACCGGTTTTCAAGCCCGGCAAACCCAACCCGGTTGGAACCGGTTCGGGTTGGAACCGAACCGGTTCGGGTTGGAACCGAACAGGGTCGGGTCTAAGAACCGGTTTGGAAAACCCGGTTTTTTTTTTAACCTACTATTTAAATAATATACAAATTAATTACAAATTTTAATTAATTAAAAAATATTAGAGTAGATTAATTAAACACAATAGTATGTACTTTATTTTTAAGATTTCCATTAATACGATTGTACGCGTTTTTATTTTCATTTTAATAAGTAAACAATTAATACGAATAGAAATCATAAGCGAGTTTTTCTAAAGAAAACAATAAAAATTACATTAATTTATAAAAGTAAACAATTAATTCATTACGAAAATAAACAATAAAAATTACATTAAAATTAAACCAAAGAAAACAAAATATCCATATTACGAATACAAGTTTATCTAATTTAATCGTCTTCGTCGGTTTGTGTGCCAATGCGTTGAGACAAATCATAAGCGAGTTCTTCGTCGGATAGCGGTGAGGATCGTCCGGTTTGTACCTCGTGTTCGTGTATTTCTTCTTCAATCGGTGTTTCTTCTTCAAGGTTTGATATGTGTTGTCTTCGTTCGGCCGCATCTAAGTGGTCTTTTAAACAAATACACATCTCTAGCGATGTTGGAGTTAGCCTTGTTCTTCTAATCGATAAAACCCTGCCACTAACAGAAAATGCAGACTCCGAAGCTACCGTGGAAGCTTGGACAGTTAGTAAATCACGTGCCATGGCGGCTAGGACCGGAAATTGTGACTCCTTTCCTTTCCACCATGTCAGAATATCAAATTTCAAGAATTCATCGGGAGACATAGTGGCTAAAAAATCGGTTCCCATATACCTCCCGAGTTCGCTACTTGGGGTGTTACCCCTCTGATGTTTACTGTTTTCATTTCTCAAAGTATTATATAAACTAATCATCGGGTCTCTACTTGAGCTCGACGAACTCGATTCCACGTTCGATGGTCGGTGGATGTTTGATGTTGCACCATATTTTTCAACATAAACATTAAACAATTTTTTAAAAATTTCATTAAATGTTTGTTTTGTATTAACATTAAAAAATGGATCTAAATCATGTAAATCTAAATCATAAGTTATCTCATCTATTAAAGTTTCTACCCCCGAAACATTTAAACACGGGTCTAGTGCGGCGGAACACGTAAAAACCGGAGGTAGTTCAATGAAATATTTTTTAAATTTTTCTTTCATCGGCGCTACCATTGCTGAAAACATTTCGTTTCTTTCTTCATATTCACTTAATTTATGGGTCATTAAATAAATTTGATGAAGTGTTAGACAACTTGTCGGATAATAAACCCCCGACAATTTTGTAGTTGCGTTTTTAAAAAGCTCTAAAAATTGAGTTATTTCTTGAATATATTCCCAACCCTCTAACGGAAACGGAACAACCCGACCCCGCATCGCAAGACTATCGTGAAAAACATGAAGCGTTTCTTTTTGTCGCAAAGCACTATTAAATATTTTCCAAGTAGAATTCCATCTAGTCGGGACATCCCAATTTGGTCCTAAACAAACGGAATTCGTATCGTGACACATTTTTCTATAATTAACATACCTTTTTCTACTAGTTTTAAAAACGTCACGTAACATGTTTTTGAAAGACGTTTTAAAATCTTTAACTTCATGAACGCCAAGACCATCTTGCACAACTAAATTAATAATATGTGCAACACATCTTGAATGAAAAAATACGCCGTCACAAACCGGTTTATATTTTATTTTTAATTTTTCAACGGCGGATGTGTTGTTCGAGGCGTTATCAAATGACATTGAAAAAATTTTGTTTTCTAATTTATATGTTTTGATTACATAGTCTAAAATTTGAAATAGATTATCACCGGTATGCGGATATCCAAATAATTCAAACGCAATCGTACGTTTTATCATTTGTCACGAACTTGGATCTATCCAATGGGCGGTGACGCAAAGGTACGATTCCGGTAAACCGTGTGGGGCGGACCAAACGTCGGTAGTTAAGTTCACACCGGTTTGTAAATTTTCAAATAAAACCTTTAAATCATTTTTTGCTTGTTTCCAAAGATTTAAACAATCACGTCTAAGAGTGGTGCGACTTACGTGAGTGTAGCGTGGTTGAAGAGTTTCTTGAATCAATTTTGTTAACCGAGGGTTGTCGAAGTGATCGAACGATAATCCATCTTGAATTACAAACTCTGCCATTCTACTCGAACCATATCTACGTTGAAGTTCCATAAACCATCATCGTTTCCGATTGATGTTTGCCCTTGACTCGGTGTACTTTTCAAAGACTTGCACCATTTGGTCATATGATTTCTCAAAGTCGAGTTTGAATCCAACTTGAAAAACGAACCACAAGCCTTGCATCGAGCTTTATGTTGACCATTCGACATTTCGCATAAGTCGAAATTACACCAAATCTCTTGGTTTCTTGTTGTTGAAAGAATTCTAACAACGATAGCGGCACTTGAGGATCCACCGGTTGGAACGGAAGATTCAGAACCCATAATTCAAGAGATTGAGAGAATAGAAAGTTGAGAGTGAGGAGCGTTTTTTGCGTTTTTAGGCACGTTTTTGAGCGTTTTTGAAGTTTTGAGTGTTGTGACTAAACCATTACACCCACTACCTATTTATATTATCATATAAGGGCAAAATGGTTCAAAAAAAAGTGGAAAAACGGTCAAAAAATAACCCCCAACGGCCATATAGCCGTTTTTTAACGGTCAAAAACCGGTTCCAAACCGGTTTTTTTGGACCGGTTTCGAAACCGGGTTGGAGAAAAACCGAGTCCAAACCGGTTTGGACTAGAAAATTCAAAACCGATCCCGAACCGGTGGGTTTTTTCGGGTTGGAACCGGGTTGGGGGTATACCGGGTCCGAACCGGTTCGGTTCCGGGCCGGGTCGTCGGGTCGGGTTTTGAACCCGGTTCGGATGTGCATGTCTAGTCTGACCTACCATAAGCTAATTATATGCGGCCAAACTTAGTGGCCCTGGCCCATCATCATACGTCACTAAATTTTTAAGGTGTTTATATACATACACTTTAGACTAATATCAATATCTTTACTAATAAAAAAAGGCTAATTATCTAATCTTAATGACTATCTCCAGCGCGAATGTCTGACCTTATATGAAAGAGAGAGATTGGTAAAAGACGAGAGGAGAAGAGAATAACAGTTACAAATAACAACCAGATAGGTAAACCGATAAACCCTAAAAAATATTTACCAAGCCCACAATATTAAAATGGTAAACCTAGAAAATATATATCAATTCAAACACGATCTATTTAATTAAACATGTCATCATTTTAACCAGAAACTAAACCATAACCTGCTCATATTCTTGTTAGATTAGCGACATGTTTTCATGTCAATTTCAAAGATCCACCAAACTATAAAACCCATCTTAACAGCACATATATTATAAGAAAACTAGCCCATAATAATACGATAAAAAGACAAAACAAAGAAAGAAAGAAAAAAAGTTATCAAACCACTAGAAGTAAACCATTAACATAGGCGACTTCTAACCACAACACAAATCATGTATCAACCGGACCACTTTGACTAACCGGTGACCCCCTCTCACCCTCTTTAAACACCTTTGCAATCTTATCAACCGGAACCAAGGGTAGATATTGAGCCACCGGATAACCTTTCTCCGCGGTGTAACACACCGTGTCGTTGTATTTCTCAAGCATATACGCGGCGGTGGGAACCACAATTTGAGCCACTTGAGGGAACAACGGAAGCTTGTTCATCGACCGCCAAGTGGACACTGCGTACTTCTCCGCAACTGGCTCGTAGTTCTTGTACAGTTCTTTAGCTGTCGGCTCGTATTTAACGTACAATGTGTTAGCCACGCTTGTCGCGGTCTTGAAGGCCTCTGATGCCACCGCCCGAGCCACCTCTGGAAGGTTCTGAGCCACGTACATGGCCTGGCTCGGAACCTGTTTCATCAGCGATGGCACGTGACGGTCAAGCTCAGTCAACAAGTCGCCTACCTGCACGTCACGATAACACCAACTCGTTATTTTTTAAAACATCAAACACATATTTCTTAAATCCTACTCTTAAATCTACACCAATATTCACTATGAGACTTAAACCCTTAAGAAGTGAACACAATTATATAATATATACACTCAGATTCCAATAGGTTACAAATATTATTACATATTAAGTAAATCTACACTATGGCGCGCGCGCACGGCCGGTGCGCGCGGTGCGCTGCGCGCACGGCCGGTTGCTGCGCGCACGGTCGGTGCGCGCATGGTAGCACGGTGAAGAATAACAGAAGACGTACCTTTACATCAATGAACTTTAGTGTCTCATACGGAACGTGGTGATACTTGTCGTAAACCGGTCCGATGACTGTTCGAACGGTGTTCTCGACGGTCTGAACACTAGGCTTCAACGAACCGGCGTTCTCCTTCGCGTACTCGTAAACAGTCGAGAAACAAACAACAAAGTAGATCACAGCGTTTTGCACGAAATCAAGGTATTTCAGATGCTCCTGTGCCTGTAATTCACAATCGAATTGAAATCACATCAATCAAACAAAAACTGAAAGAAATCAGAACGTAAAATAACAGATCCGATCTATAACAGCGAGAAATCAGCCTCGATTAAACGGAAAAGTGAGAAAAACGCAAATCATCATAAATTCGAGTCGTAATTTTGCGCACAACATAACGAATTCACACTCATCCGATAACAAATCTGTTCTACAGATAAAACCACAAAAACAGCAGTTTCCGGCGAAATCACCGGCGATTAGAAGCAAACTCCGGTCAAATCAAACTAAACAACAAACTAATTCACATCAACGACAAATTCTCCGTAACAAAAGCCGGTTTCGAGCTATCAAGTACTATATACATCAAAACAATCGTCGATTGAACAGAAGAACACGGAAGAATCAAATTAACGTACCAGAGGTTCGGTGGTCTGATTGGCTTCAGATTCGGCCATGATCTTGAAGAAGAGAAGCTTCGAGAGAGTTTGACGGAGATTTCTATAGGGAATAAGGAGAAAGTAGAAAGAGATTCAAGGCTAAATGCAACCGATGGAATGATATTGGCTTTAATACAAGGGTCCGGATCTGTTGAGGAAAGCTCGAGAAAACTCGAGGGTGTAAAATGAAAAATATTAAGTTTCATCGCTTATTCTGATGTTTACACGTGGCATGTGACAATATGGGGGTTTTATCTTGGAGAAGATGACAAAAACAAGCAACCAAATACTTAACGAGCAAGATTTCATTAAAAAAATTAGGGTTTGTTTGCTATGAGTTAGTAGAATGAAAGAAGTAAAGTAATGAATGAAAGAATGAAATGAATTAAAAAATAAAATAAATTATTATATTTTATATTATTGTTTGGTTACCCTTTAATAATAAAAGGAATCATTACTTTATTTTGTTTATTACGTATGAAAAAAACGAAAAAATAAAATGTGAAAGTAGTTATGGTGGTGATGGTGACCGATGGAGGTTTCCGGCGGCGGTGGCCGGTGGAGGCCCGCGGCGGCGGCGGCGGAGGTGGCCGGTGGAGGCCCCCGGCGGCGGTGGCCGGTGGAGGCCCCCGGCGGCGGCGGCGGCGGTGGCCGGTGGCGGCCCCCGGCGGCGGCGGCGGCGGTGTCCGGTGGCGGCTCCCGACGGCGGCGGTGGCCGGTGGAGGCCCCCGGAGGCGGCGGTGGCCGGTGGAGGCCCCCGGAGGCGGCGGTGGCCGGTGGAGGCCCCCGGAGGCGGCGGTGGCCGGTCGTGGTGGCCGGTGGCGGTTGTTGTGGTAGGTGAGTGGGTGGTGTTGGTGACAAGAAGGGTGGAGGCCCGCGGCGGTGGTCGGTGGAGGCCCCCGGCGGCGGCGATGGCCGGTGGAGGCCCCCCGAGGCGGCGGTGGCCGGTTGTGGTGGCCGGTGGCGATTGTTGTGGTAGGTGAGTGGGTGGTGTTGGTGATAAGAAGCAACGTTTTCAGAACCGGATCGGACGTCGAACCGGACGTCTTACTGGTTTGGTGACCGGATGGACCGGATTTAAATATATTTTAATTATATTTATATATGTAATTAAATATAAGTAATTTATATATGATTTATACATATATTTTATAGTTATATATAAAAACTTAACTATATTTGTATATCCGAAGTACTAATTTATGGTTTAACACCCCGTTTTTACCCACTAAAATCAAAAAAAAATGAAAACTGGTCGGAACCGGCCCGGTTCGCCGGTCCAACCGCCGACTCGGTTTGAACCGGCTGGTTCAACTAAACCAAAACGAACCACCCTGGATCGGATCCGGGCCTGAAAACACTGATAAGAAGAGAATGAGTGAAAAAAAGAAGGGGGAGAAGGGGGACTGGATGGAAGGAATCTGAAGGAATGGAATTAATTATGTAATGGTTTATTCCATTATCTTTGTCAATCAAACATGTCTTTTTTCATTAACCCTCAATGATTCATTACATTTCGTCCATTATTACTCCATACCAAACGCTACCATAGTATTTTTTCGAAGAGGGATATACAGTGTATGGTTCTTATTGTTGTTGACAACAAGAGAAGCGAGAGTAGTCTCGGGTTAATGCATAAGATTTTTTAGTATTTTTTCGGTTATTTCTCGTTTTGTAAAGTGTCATTAATTTTTATGCTTTCTCTTATATTTTTCTAGTGTGTAGTGGAAGCGGCATGATATTATCATACAATTTTCAACACACAAATCAAACCATGGAGCCTGGTAAATATTCCTCACGTGAGGATTTAAAAGTTGAAGCGGACCGAGGGGTGATGTTTCCACCGGGCTAGGACTTCCCTACATTTTCTCAATTGTCACTTCGTGTGGCCTGAGAAGTAGAAGATATTATGAAATTAAGTGGGTGTTTGGGAAATTTACTTTTTAACCAACTTTTTATTTATTAACTTTAGAAAAGTCAATAAATTAGGGGATGTTTGTGATTCCATTTGAAAAGTAGCTTATGACTTTTGGAGGGGTTAGAAGACAGAAATGCCCCTCCAGAAGTCACTAGAAGTCAAGATGGAGTAACTTCTACTGACTTCTGAAGGGGTATTTCTGTCTTTTTACCCCTCCAAAAGTCATAAGCTTCTTTTCAAATGGAATCCTGAACATGAACTTAATAAGTATATTTGGAAAATATATAAGAAAAGGTTAGTAAGTTGTTTTTAAAGGGTTAATAAGTTGAAATTAAAAAAATTAGTAGGAATTATTTTGAAAAATTACTTTTCAGAAAATATCTTTTGAAAAAATTAAGTAATTCCAAACACGCCCTGGACCTATTGGGTTTTGAGAAATTTAAACCTGACAGTTAATTTGGTTTAAATGATTATTATACATTAAAGTACAATGTATTTGTTGATTAGAGGGCAATGAATCACCGCATGAGCCATAAACGCTCGAAATTGTGAAGACTACGGATGACCCAACAACCAAATCAAATGATATGATGTCTATTGTATTATTTGTTTATTTATGTATTTAATTTATTATGTCTAGGGTTTTAGGCATGTAACACTATAAAAGAATGACCTTCATTTGTAGTGGGTTTTAGTCATAGTAAGTCTACTAAAAATCTTAGGTGCTTCCCAAATGGGAATTCCATTTTTAGTTCAATCACTCATTGATGGGAATTCTTCGAACTACCCAATTCAAACTAGTTGTAAATAATTTTCATTTTGATTGGTATATTAACGATGAGAGAAGACTCTTAAAAAAAACACCCAAGTTCAAACCTCATTTAGAATAATTTAAGGGTCTCCAAAATGAAGTATTGGGTTCTAGAAAAAGCTAGAAATAGGTTGTTAGCCTTGTTAAGTTGATAAGGGATCCCTTCTTTGTGGCTAACATTTGGCATGATAACAAGTATTTGTTTGAGGGGATAGTTTACTTAAGAGTATTATGCTAATATAATCTAATTTACTTTCTTAAAAATCAGAGTTTATCCTAATGTTTTGAGAATAATTTAGATTGGGTAAACAGTAATGGAATAAACTAATTAAAATGTTAATGAACTTTAAAGTTTAATAGGCTAAAATAATTAAAATACTATTGGGTTTTGTTAATGCCTATAATTTTTTAGTTATAAATACACATACATACATATATAATACTAGGTTAGTAAGTCGTATGCTATACGGGTTGAACAAGTATTTCTTTTAAAAATATTTATTTTAAATAAGTCATCACATATTTCTCAGATACGTTTTACAAAGAAAATAAATATAGAACTTTGCATATAAACAATCATAGACCATTAGAAAATTAAAGAAATAAAGTTTGAAAAAAAATAACATACAGAACTTTACATATAAACAATAAACAATCATAAATCAATAAAAAAATAAATAATTCATATTTAAACAAAAGATTTTTCTTGAAAGAAGGAAAGATGATTTAATTGTTGAAAAAAATAAAAAAATAATGATTTCATTACAAAGTAACAAGAGAAATTTTGTTTTTTATTAAGTATAGATATTAATGGGAGATGGTAGGAAAAACAATCTTAAGAATGCGTATAAATGTGACACGAGTCCAAAAAGTTACTATTTTATTATATGTAGATGGTCGCCCACCCTTTCCCCTACTTTAATATAAATTTCTTTTAAACCTAACAACATCAATATTTAATTTTCTTTTATATTTTTTGGTATATAAAGCTTTATAAAATTACAAACAAACAAACAAACAAACCCAGTATATCCCACTCAAGAGCAGGGTCTGGGGAGGGTAGGTGTAGGCGAGTCTTTCCTCTATCTTGTTAGGTAGAGAGACCGCTTCCAAAGAGACCCCCGGCTCGATAGCAAAAACCATACTGAAAACAAGACACATGGCATACCGTATACAAGAAATCCTACCACACAATGCATACAGCATACAATAAATCCTACAGCACATAGTATACAAAAAGCCATACCGATTGCAATACATCCTTCAAGTAAATCATACGACACATAACATACAGTATACAATAAATCATACGACACATAGCATACATATATCATAGGAGCAGAAATAATCACCGTTAAAGGGCAGATATGGACTACTTAGACATCAGGCCCCGCAACCAGACTTCAAATACCCTTCCTGCCTATTGGTCGAGCTAAAAGTCCTTAATTTTAATTCTACGCCTCCACTCACTCCTATCCTCGATCATGTGCTCAGAGAGGTGCAAGTGTATCATATCTCGCCTAATTACCTCATCCCAAGTCAATCTAGGTCTTCCTCTACTTCTCCTACCCTCTAAGATGATGTTCTCTACTGCTCTAACTGGTGCCGCCATTGGTCTCCTCTTGACATGCCCAAAACATCTTAATCTTCCCTCTCGTATTTTATCTGCGATACGAGCCACTTGTAGCTTCTGTCGAAACACTTCGTTTCTTATCCGATCCAGTCTTGTGTGACCACACATCCCCCTCAGCATTCGCATTTCCGCTACTTCTATTTTAAATCTTTATAAAATTATGAATATAAATCTTTATAAAATTATGAATATATAATATTACAACATTTTAATCTTTCCTACATTTCGACATGATATTTATTTAAATCTAAGTCAAGATGAAATTTGGCTTTTTTATAACTTTAAGTAGATAATAGTTATAAGATTCTAATTATATCATTATGGCATTCTTAATTTTTCTTACGTTTCATTACGAAGGTTATTAAAAACCGAGCCGTATCAACTTTCACAGGCCTATCAGATTCCCGGCTCACGTGTATTAGTTTACATTTCCAAAGTGTATTATGTATTTGATAAATACATTAATAGTTATACAAGACACCATCTCTTCTATATCTATATTTATATATCTTCTTCTAATAAGTAAAAATAATAAGGGACAAGCGCCAGCTTTGTAGGTTAACTAGAAGTTAGTTTTTCCGCTTACCTCTCTGATTTGTATTTGTTATAACGTGTCAATTTTTGATAATTTCCAGATTTTGATTTTCTGGCTCTTTCTCCTATTAGACAATATTGATTTTCTAAAAAAATTATAAGGATCCAACAATTTTTTCTCAAACATACATATGAACATTAATTTTTATATTATTTTTTATTCACAACCACTTACAACTAATTCTTAAAATATAAAAAACAACCTCACGAAAATACAAGAGAACTTACTCTAAATACTCTGATATCAATTTTAACTATATTGTTTATAGTTATGTAATGGCAGGTACTTTGAGACAGAGGTAGAATATTATAGAAGAAAATAAACAGTGTGTCATCAGTCCTGACACGAAGAGGTGGTGGGATCCTCCAAAATAATATTTTATTTTACATATATTTTAATGAATTTATTTACAATCCGATGCTTGTAACGATATCTTGAATAACATTATTGGAGTTCAATAAGGGGATGTTTGGCTATTTCTGAATGATTAAGTGTTGAATCAATAAGAGGTCTGAATCATTAAGTGCTGAACCATTAAGAGGTCTGAACTATTAAGATCTAGTATATCGCTTAACTATTTAAAGGCAAATGTCTGACCAATTCAGATAAGAGATCTTAACCATTCAGCATTAGACCTCTTAACCATTCAGTATTAGTATAATCCTTAATCATTCAGATGCAAATGTCTAAATCATTCAGACATTTACTCGCGAAACAAACAGTCTGAACCATTAAGTGCTTAACCATTCAGACATCCGAACCATTAAGAAGCTGATTAAAATGCTGTCAAACAGCCCCTAAGCTAAAACCGGACGTAGGATTGTAACTTTTTAGAAATAACCCAACTGACTTTAACTTCTTTTTAAAAATGATCTATTTTGTTACATACGTGTACGCAATAACATGGACGGTGCTCGTAAAATTTTCTTCGTACAGAGTTTATGATTTGGATTGGGTTGGGTCACAAAAATAAATTACGATATCATTATTAAAATTAGAGTTAAGTTCAATTTTCCTTTTTGAGGTTTATTAAAAAATAACTATTTTTTTTTAAAAGATTAAAGATATTAATTTGTCTCCAAAGTTTTATAATTTGTTTCAGTTTTAGTCCAAAAATTTCATTAGTTATTTCAATTTTATTCAAGATAATGAAAGTTTTGAAGTAAAACTAAAACAACATATGAAATTTTTGAAGGTAAATTAATGTTTTTAATATTTTAAAAAAAAATAATTACTTTAATCAAACCTTAGAGAGCAAAATTGAAATTAACTCTCAAAATTATCAGTGAAACTAATAATTTAAAATTTTATGTCAATAATCACTAAAACACAAATTACAAATCAATACTAAAGTCTTAAGAAAAGTCATACATAGTCATAAAAAGAAGTCTTCAAGTCTCCAAGTCTTGCTATACGGTCACAAATAATCACTTACTATGTAAATATAAAAAAAGTTTGCTATGTAGTCTGTTAGACTGAGGCATGCGAGTTTTTTTAATGACTAAGACACAATGACAATTATTTTTATATCAAAAGATAATCTTTCTATGTCGGGGAGATTTGGGTAATTTTCAAGTGAAGTCTTAAGAGTTAATTAATGAATGGTAATTAGCCAATTTAAAATTAATTGGGCTATTAATGAATAGTATGTAATAAACCAAATTTATTCTTGGATTTTAGTCTTATTATTTTAAACAGAGTGAATAGTCGTTTCCTTTTCTATGATTTTATCATATTTGTTACTTTAATTCAAAAAAACTTTTTATCATTTCGTTCTCCAATGTTTTAAAAAATTATCATTTTCATCCAAAAATATTAATTTCATTAAAGGGTAATATTTTCAATTTACATGTTTAACATTTAAAATTAACAGAGTTAACGTTTTTTTATTAAAATAACAACTTTTCAAAACCTAGGGGAGCCATATGCAACAAAAATTCTTTTTGGAAGATAATGACAATTGTGACCAAATTACAGAAGAAAACTATAATCCACTCTTTTAATTAAGAGTTAAATGCATTTTACATCCGTGAGGTTTGAATTCAAAAGTTTAAATTTTACCATTTGCATTCAAAAGTTTCACAAAAGTTATCATTTGAATCCACTTAACTACTCCTAATTAACGCTCTTAAGTTTTCCGTTAAGTTTCCTAAATTAGAGGTATTTTAGTCAAAATAATTACAAAAAAAAAATCAACTATACGTGATAAGTTTTAAGCGTTCAGACTCATTTGATAATCACCATTGCGATTTTAATTTACAAGTAATGATGGTCAACATTTCTTTCATTTAATCAAGAAAGTCAGCTATGGACATCATATTGTATAAAATAAATATAAGTATAAATATAACTAACTAAAAGTATTTCATTTTTAACTTTATAAAACATACAAAACAAAACTATATATAAATAAACAAACAAGTCATATAATATAAACTATTTGAATTATAACAATAAAATATAAATTATCATAAAAGTACAAAAACAATTTATAGAATAACATTAACTACTCATGAATAATCGTAATCATAATTAAGCTTCAAACCAAAGAAATCTATGCTTAATTAATAAAACGGGTAAAAGTAATACACTTACTAAACCAAAATATATTAACAAGACAAAATAATAGAATACAATTATAGAGTCAAATCGTAACTACAAATATCAAAAGAGGCTAAACATATAATAACCCTCACGTGAGTTGGTTTTTTATTTTATAATTTGTTTTAATTAAAACAACTCTCATGTTAAAAACTTAACGGAAAAAGTTAACCGTGTTAGTTAGGTGTACCCAAATGGATTCAAATATCAATTTTAGTGAAATTTATGGATGCAAGTGGCATCATTTTAAACTTTTGGATTCAAATGACAAATTTTATGAAAACTCAGGGACATAAAACACATTTAACTCTTTAATTAAAGAACCTAATATAATTTTAGTAGGTTAATTATTTTTTTAATTTTATCAGGTTTAAGGATCGTAAATTATTTCGTAGGGATTGGGGTTCAAAAAACATAGAGTCAATTGAGAAAATACTAATATAAATTACATATTTAATAAAATAATACTAAAATGTTAGTTAGGGGGCCGAAAGTCACAAGACCCAAATCAGATGATGCTAAACTCAATACGTATAAAATTTTCGAACAAAATATATATAACTTCTCACTTCGGGGCGAAAAACAAGGGGACATGAAGGCCCTAAGAAAGCTTCGCCCATATGCAAAAAAGAGTTTTAGTGATAGAAAGAATGGTTAGTTTTTATTACCCACTTTAAAGAATGGTTAGTTTTATTACCCTTTACCTTTTCATGTGGTTAGTTTTGCTTAAACAAGATAGTCACGTATAAGTTTTTCTATAATTTCTATTTTGTTTAAGATTAATCAAGAATCCTTATATTTCCATTTTCAATTCTATCTCCCTTTATCAAATTCTCCTACTAATTTGCCCCTAATCTCACTAGCTAGAATCATATGTTAACTAGTGCCGTGTTGCTACCAACGAAAAACAATTAGAGACCTACATTCCACACCTTGATATTCACTTTTAACATTGGGAAGCCTTATACCATTAGAGGCATGAAAACAATTGTAAACCCGATTTTCAAAATAAAATGGACTAGTAATTTATAAAAAAATGTAAAAATGAAGACGCGCACTTTTAGAGCATACTCAGATACACTCATAAAAAGTATCCTAATTGATGTTTGAGATTACATTTAAAAATCAGTCGAATTCTAATGGTTTTCATCATAAAACTGACATTTTATTCAATTATTCACAATCAAAACAATAGTTTTATTTATCTAATTCCACACGGGTTAATCTTCCTACTCTAATAAATAGGTATCTTGAGATGACACGTGGCAACACCACAATCATTCTCACAAAAACTTTCCCGCCTCTTTTTTTATTAAATAATTACCTTAATTAGTAATAATATTATTTAACATTTTTTCAGATTTAATAAATTAATAAAGAGATCTATTTATTAATGTTATTTCTAAATAAATATTTTTATAAAATAATAAATTTATTAAAGCATAAGACTTTTTTAAAAATACGAAATATTTTAAAATTGGTATTTTTAAAAAGTTAATTTTTTAAAACCAAAAATAATTAAATATGGAAGTTATAATAGAAAATTTTTAAAAATGACTTTTGTTTTAGGATAAAATATTTATTTCTTTTTGAAAAAAAATTAAAAATAAATTTTTAAAAAGTTGATATCACTGTTTTATTACTTATGGTTATTTCTAATACATAATTTCAGTCATATCATATCTTAAAATGTTATTTTATAATTAATAAAATTTATTATATTAAATTTTTATTTATTCAACCCGTGTAATACACGGGTTTACTATAGCTAGTATACATATAAACTCTTAAATATATGAATTTTGTAAAAAGCTAAATAACTAATTATCTATTATTACAACTCTAAATAATAGGATCATCTAAACAATATCTCATTTACCGATTTACTTTGTTATAGTTAATACTAGATATGATTGTTTCATATCGCATGACCACTTTCAGAACATGTTGTCAAGCACCCTTTAAACATATATCTATAAAATTCTACCTTATATATGCATATATCAAAAACAACATCTTAAAGTACATAATATAGATTTACAGATGTTAAAAACACAGTCCATACCATACAAAGCTTCACCATGTCACCAGATATTGGATTTATCCGACTGAACATTTGGGAACACAAGAAAATGGTAACCAATTGGCCCGTGCTAAGGGCCAATCCAGTTTGATTCGGGCCTGTTTTGTAAAAAATGGTGTCCCAAGCCAAGCCGAGTCCAAGTTGAGCCAAGTACATAACCATAGCCATGGGTGTGCGATGAAACCCGCTCTCGGCCCACACGAGCCACGCTGATAGCCCCATTAAGAAAGCTGATGACAAAGATGTTAGGTGTATGCCCCACAAGGGTGGGATCCAAAATGGTCTGGTTAGGTTCTTGTAGGTGTGGCTCTCTCCGAACCATAAGATGGTGGTTAGAGTGAGACCCATAGGGACCGTAATAGCTAAGGTTAGTGATCGGATACCGCCGCTGGCTGTTGACGGTCTTTTTTGAGATCTTGTTCTCGCGACATTGTAAGTCATGATGCTTTTCTTTTTTTATCTTGTCTTTTGTAATCTATATGAAAAGGTGTTGGATGGTTAGATGACATGTTTAAGGAGATGAAATGTGTCTTTATGTTATGGAATGGTAAAGAGAATTTGTAGGGAATTTTAGTTTTAGTGGAGAACGTTTTTTTCGCGGGAATTTGGGAGGGGAATCACACGTGGCATGAGATGCTGAGAGGCGATGAATCAAATGAAATGGGTATTGGTCCTAATGTAAGAGGATCAAAGAGTAGGCTCTTACATGCATTGGGCCTAAACGGCTCATACGCTCTTATATATACTAGCTATAGTAATCCATGTGTTACACGGGTTGAATAAAAAAAAATTAATATAATAAAATTTATTAATTATAAAATAATATTTTAAGATATAATATCACTGAAATTATGTATTAGAAATGATTGTAAGTTATAAAATAGTGATATTAACTTTTTAAAACTTTATTTTTTCAAAAAAAATAAATAAACGTTTTGTTCTAAAACAAACCGTATAAAAATGTCATTTTTAAAAATTTTCTTATTATAACTCTTAAATTTAATTATTTTTGGTTTTAAAAAAATAACTTTTTAAAAATACCAATTTTAAATATTTCATATTTTTTAAAAAAGTCTTATGCTTTAAATAAAATTATTATTTTATAAAAAAATTGTTTATTTAGAAATAACATTAATAAATAGATCTCTTCATTAATTTATTAAATCTAAAAAAGTGTTAAATAGTATTATTAGTAATTAAGGTAATTATTAATAGGAGAGAGAGGCGGGAAAATTTTGGTAAGAATGATTGTGGTGTTGACACGTGTCATCTCAGATACCTTTTTATTAGAATAGGAAGATTTTTTAACGGTCAACGAATAATTTTTAAGTTCGGTCATCCGGGTAAACTCATTGGCGAAAGGTCACCCACGCCTGCGAACACTGACAATGTTGATGCCCCAGCTCGCCCACCATTCTAAGGGAGACCCGCCACCTAAATGCCCCCTGTGGTAAAATCTTTGGCCCACTTGAAGCATATTGCACCTAATGATAATCGAACCCACGACCTCTACTTTGAAAAATAGGATGTCTTTTTCTAAACCAGTTGTAATATTTTAATATGCTCTTGTATATAGTTTCCTACTTTCCTACTTCTCTGAATAACAGTATTTCATTACTTACATTATTTGCAACCCAACGGAAGTCGCAATCAATAATTTATTATTGGATTAATTTGATATAGATCCGTACAAAACAAATTAATATAAAAAATAAAATAAATTTTGTAACAAATTTTTATTGTTTTTCTGACCGGCTTTATTGCATATCGTTTTCAAATAATTGAATAACATTTTTGTTTTCATAATGGTCATATTGTTGTAGGTTAGAGTAGGTTAGAGTTTTTCTAAAGAAGGTGCATGTTTTGTTAACATCAACAAATGTTACTTTATTTTAAAGCGTGATAATGAATTTGTTTAGGAACCTAAATAGGTTATACAGTTTGTGCTGTTTGATATAGATGGTTTATATAAGTACCCTAGAGTTGATACGCAATTAGATATTACGTCAACTAAAAAAGTAGTAG
The DNA here is from genome assembly GCA_024085815.1 of Flaveria linearis. Classification (NCBI taxonomy): domain Eukaryota; kingdom Viridiplantae; phylum Streptophyta; class Magnoliopsida; order Asterales; family Asteraceae; genus Flaveria; species Flaveria linearis. Next base: position 85,074,496 of record CM044007.1, read on the forward strand.
AAATCAGTAATTTTTTTGTAAAAATCAACAAAAATCACATAAATAATGAAGTCAATTGAAAAGCACTAAATAAAGCCGTTATCAGAAATGAAAAAAAAGGAAAGATGAAAAACGCTATAGAAAGATGAGTATAAAATGATTTAAAAAAAGTTTTAAGGTTTTAAGAAAATTAAGGATAAATTAGTCAATTTTATACTTGTTTGTTACGAAATATGTTAAGATATAATATGTGTATATATATATATATATTATATTATTTTGATACATTTACAGAAGTATATACGAGCTTTAGAATCTAGTTTGGATATACGATATTTGATAAGCTTTATAAGGATATATACTATATTTCTTATGTGTTGTAAGAGAATTCATAATGCATTCCACATTCTCATCCTTATAATTAAACAAAAATTATTATTTTAAATAATATTTTTTATATTTTTATTATTATTTTTATTTCATCACTCACGAGCACTTTTAAAAATATTAAAAATTTTATGTGTTATACCGTGTTTACTCATTTGAGAAAACACGATACAAACTCATAAATTTTATCTATTATTTACTCACAACCACTTATAAATATTTATTATAATATAAGACAAATAATCACATAAAAACAAAAAACGAGTTATGAATGCTCTAAAAATACATATGATAAAAACAAATTTAAATTTAAAATTGAATTTGAATATATATCATATATGATATTTGATATTGAGTAAATTACGCTTTTCGTCCCTGTGGTTTGGTGGTTATAACCATTTTTCATCCAATAGTTTAAAAACGTCCGATTTAACCACCATGGTTTGAGATTTGTCACAATCAAGTCCAACCCGTTAACTCCATCCAATGTTAATGCCCTTGGATTGAAATTGTTACTCTTAAATTAATCACCATACCATCACACCCCAACCCCACCCCCAGCATTATCAGACCACCATCATCACACACACATATATATACACACATATATATGTATATGTTTGTACTCTCTTAAAAACCAACGGCCAGCACCATCACCTCCACCATAACACCACCACCACGACCACCACCACTACCACCACACCACCGCCGCCGCCGCCACCCCAACACCACCACTGTCACCATAACACCACCCACACCACCACCATAACACCACTGCTACCACACCGTCACCACTACCACAACACCACCCTCGTCTCCACCACCACCATAACACCTGTCACACCCCAACCTTGACGGCGGAAACGTCGAGCTGTGAGAGTTACGATTGTTCACAGCCACATAACGCTATTATTAGTTCCAAATATATTAATCAAGATTCAATTGTAACAATACAAGTAAATGTTCAAACAAAGATACATCCAGAATACAAGTATAAAAGTATCCAGATCATTCGTTTATTTCTCTAAGTCCAATCCTAAGTGTGATAAGCTTCAAAGAGTAACCTGAAACATGTTAAAAATAAAAGGTCAACATAAAAATGTTGGTGAGCATTCCATAGTTTTCAATACAGAAGTATATAAAAGATGACAATTCAAGTTGTAAATTAGTGAATAAAGTGATTAGGGATGTTATGAACAATGCAACGATCAAACCTCGACAAAGTTTTACAAGTATCAAACGACGTTAATATTTTATTAACGTTAAAAGTATATACGATCAGCTAAGTGTATTTGATCCTCATAGTGCTCAAGAATACGACACTAGGGCCACCAAATAGGTTGTCTGTCCCATAGATCTATGACTTCGCTGGGCTAGCAATAGTTAATGATTGTACATATAACGCCATAACATGGTAACCACAAAAGTTCAACTAACCACAACTTTAAGTAAATTGCCATAAAGTTTACAAGTCTCGAATAAGTTTACAAGCGCAATGATATAAGTTAACATGCTTCAACCCAAAGTGTGAAAATAAGAAAAAGGGGTATGGAAATACTCACATGGCAATTAAGTATATGAATGACGATTAATAAGGATAATAAGCGACGTTCCAATGTAAACCTTCACGAGATACCTAAGAATGTATATATATTGACGAGATTTAAGTTTAATTATATTAAGCTTAACGTTTTTAACGGGAACTAGGGTTTCAATAAGAATTTGGGGATTTTTGTAAGTACATTAAATAATGTAAAAAAAATATACCATCTATATATTTTTAATATAGAGAAAATGAATTTATATTATCTAATAAAGTTTAAATATAAACGTTTGAATAGTCACGATTTAAACGATGATAAAAAGTAGCATTTGGACCAATAATAACTTATAAATTACGATTTAAAATCCATTTTAATAGGAATCAACGAAGAATAACCTTTGTTAAAACATTTTATTAAACAGATATTTAATTATTTGAATTTGGAATAATTACAGAAAATTATTTGATGTCTTTAAAAATAAACAAATTTATAAAAATGATTTTTATGATTTTTAGGATTTTTTTGTAATTTTTAAAAGGCTGAAATTATCTATTCTATTTAAAACCTTTGGTCGGTGGGGTTCTTCTGGACACTTCTTCTTCTTCTTCCCCCGGTTCCCGCTTTGCTTCCTCCTTGCTTCTGGACACCTCTTCTTCTTCTTCCTTCGGGACATTTCTTCACTCAGGTGTGTATTTTCATAACAGAGGACATCGTTTCATCGATAACCCAGGTGGGTATTACTCTCGTATGCTCTGATTTCATCTGTCCGATTTCAAGTGTTTTGGGGGTGGGTTTTTAGGTGGAGGAGAAGATTGATCAGGTGCAGAAGGTGGGTTCTGATGTGATTGAGATAACGGGGAATGTGGTGAAGACGGTGGCGGAGTTTCTGTCGCCGGCGATGGAAGTGGCGATGCCGGTGCTGAAACAGGCCGGAGGAGAGGCGGTGAAGATCGCGACTCCGGTGATCACCGAGGCGTCGAAGAAAGCTCAAGAAGTGATTCAGAGCTCTGGGTTTGATACTCAGCCTGTGTATACTGCTGCTAAGGTACCTTGATTGAAATCCCCAATTTGGATTGAGAAGGTGAGATTCTTCCACTGCTATAAGAGAGGTGTTGAGGGTGTTTGTCGATCACCCGATGTTTCTTGAGAAGGTACTGGTGTCGTTTTCTATTATTACATCACATTTGCATTCAGTTGTGCTTAAATCAGTCGGTTTTTGATGAAATTTTATGTGTTTTCAGGTTTGGGGAAAGACTGCTTCAAAGGTCTATGGACCGGTTGCTGGAATAGACTACCAAGATAATCAGATCAGATTTAGCTTATTATGCCAGGTTCAGTATCATCTTCCCAACATGTTTTGGTTTAGAGCCATGTAAAAAGCTTGAATTTGTGAATTTCAGGCGGCTTTGGGAGCCCCAAGGGTGTTGAACCTGAATAGTAGTGAATATTTCTCAGGGCCATACGGTATGAATATGATTGATCTTCTCTTTATAAACGTGTAACTTATAAACAATTTAAACTTAATAAAATTTGGTGTAGGTTGAGCATGATGAAGATTCAGAGACTTGAACGGCGTATTGACTGTAACATGAGATCAAATCCATCATTGTTTGTGGGTTTTTGTGATCTAAAGGGGAGTGTTCATGAGGAGGAAGAAGGGGGAATATGAATGTGAATATGATGAAGATGAAGAAGAAGGTGAATATTTTCATGGGTAATCATCGTTTCTATTAGGATTCCCCTTTTCTCTTAAACCAATCGACGCCGTAAGCTTTCAATCCATTTTGTATGTTCTTATGCACTTTTGCTTTTAATTTATAGTTTACTTTCACTTGATTGTTTTGTGACTTTTTTTAATCTTTAATATACCGAGTGTCAACAGTGGGAAGATGAATTGTGTTGATGATGATTTCAGTGACGACTCTCTGAACCTGAAAAACTTGAAAACAACGTCAAGAAAATGTAAGTAAAGATTATGGTTTTAGACTTTAGATCGATTTCTCAATTTATCGGTTAAAATTTCTCGAAGACGCATACTCTCAACGACTTCTAATTGCATCGAGCAGATGAGGAGTTTTCAGGGTGAAATTCATATTTTTTTATTTGTTTTTTTGTCTTTGTACCGTTATAAAGCAATTAATTCTTTGTATTTTGTTGTCCGATATGTTATAGTTACTGTAAACTGTGTTTGTTTTTTCGTTTTGTTGTTCAGTCGTTTGATTTAAAATCGTTCGTGTTTCTAGGTGTTAAAGTTACCTAACGAAAGCCTTAAGGTCGTAGTTGAAGATTTTTTGGCTTCTTCATACTTCGCAGGTATCATGTGTGTAGATTTTTATGGTTTGTGATTTTAAGCTTCTTCATATTTTCTGTTGTTGCTATGGAAGGTAATGCTTATGCCAATGAAAACTGAAATTTCATGGGGATTTTTTTAAGTAGAAAAGCCTTAACATATGAAGGTTGCAAGAGATTTAATGGTGAGGAACTAATCAATTCTACAATCCTTTCGTTTCTCGATGAAATACCCTACTGGGTAAGGTTTATCTTTGTATTAAATTTACTATACTAATTCTATTTAAAGCATGTAATTTTATTTTGTAGACGAGTAAGATAGGTTGTGTGGTGCTTCAATCTCCATTAGGCAAGAAATGGTAGAGATTGAGAAGATATCGAGAAAGGAACAACAGATATTAGTAAATCAGTAATGATGTCATTAAGGTAACTTAATAGTACATGGATGGAAGTAAGTTCCAAGAAGAAAACCATCACATTCATCCAAGTTTCTCTAATTCTTGATATTTTAGATGTTTAACATGTGTTAATTTTTGGGTTTTTCACCATATTGGCCAAGAGCAGTGCTTGGTGGGGGAGTGGGTTGTTCAATCAATGGGGGGTGGACGAGTAACAGCGACGCCCATAGCTGGTGGCCTTCACGTATGCCAGTCGGATGCCACGCGTAATTGGGGTTTTCTAAGTTCATCACCAGCTATAGGGTTTAGCAAGTTTACAACAAACGAAGGTCAGATCTCGAATTTTAGATTGTTATAAAAGGTATGAGATTCGGGGCTATTGATCTATAAGTTTGGGTAGTCATATAAGTTTGGGTAGTAATCAAATCCCTAATTGTTCTTGGTCTGACATGCATCGTTTAGAACTTCTATTGTCTTCTGATTCAGTTTTCATTTTATTTAACATATGTTCTTATATTTGTATTCTTTAGGAATAGAGCTTGCTGTGAAATCAGAGGTCGGAACAAAGGTTTTTGTAGCTGAAATCTGAGCCACTGTAAGAATTTGGTAATCCTTTTTTTGGGTGAAAATGTTAAAGCTATAAATTGAAGTAGGTTTTCTATTATTAGGGATTTATACCTACTAATATCAGCTTCTATTATTAGTATAAACTGTAATGGGCAGGTTGTTAATAACAGCTTCAAGTCCAGGTAGCCTGTGAAAATAGAGTGCATAATTAGGAAACAGTTAAGAAAAGATTAGAGAAAATTAACTAATACTGAAGGGGCAAGATGGGCATGTAGGGTAACGTGTTAAAAGGGGCATTTTTCTTACGGGTCAGGTTGGGTTGACATGAAAACATCTTTTTCCCCGTTTTGTGATGGTGCGTATTATGGATTTTTGCTCGTGTTTTCTTTTATATCTTATTTGTATTTGGTTGTTTTGATGTTTCATATTCTATTATTGATGGTATTCTAATCAATTTATTGTTTCTGGAACATGTCTGTAGGTGAAGGTGTTAGGTACACACGGTGAGCTTTAGCTGAGGTGCAGAATGTTTGAAAGGTAAGAGGCATGGGTCCTTGCGTACATGTTGTAGTTTGTTTAGTATTTGATTATGTGTGAATTGATTATGGTCATGAAACAAAAGCTAATTGACCTTATTATGATCTGAAATACCTTTCGAAATCAAACGTTGACCCTAAATCAGTTCTCGAAATGAGGCCTAATGACAATCGTTTTAATCTCCCCGCGGCAACGCGCGGTGAACATAACTAGTTGCTTTAAAAAATAGTGAGGGTGCCCGGGGTCGAACCCGGGACCTCAAGGATTGCAACACACGCTTCTAACCAGTGAACCAAGGCATACATGTCACACCCCGACCGACGGCGGAATCATCGGAGCGGACGAGGGAATGATTGATTGTTCATAACACATGGTTGTCTAATAGTGGAAATAATATTAAAATCAGATTACAAGATAATATAAGTTCAACATACACAAATACAACAATTGAAACCACAAATAGTAATTGTCTTTTATTTTAACTAAGTCCGGGTCTTAAATGAGCAGGTAGAAGTCCACTATCTTGCTTAACCTGAAATCATGTGAGAAAATAAAGTCAGCTAACGAGTTAGCTGGTGAGTAATCACAGTTTTGAATATACATATAGATTGATTGATTGATTGAGAATAATTCAATTCACAAGGTAATATTAAGACTTATATGGCAATAGCGAAGCATATAGATAAACCGACACAATATAAACCCCTTGACTTGACACTTGCATATAATAGACTCCACACAAACACCATAGATTGACTAATTGCCTCTGGCATAATCACCACTCGTAAGCCATGTGGGGTGGGTTATCCAAACCAGTAGATCTACCATTGATACCAGGATTGATTGATTGAATTAGGGTTTTACTGTCGTCCAGTTTACCATAGTATGTTCACATAATTGCAAGTAATAACATAACCTGTCTTGAATTGAATTTAGAATGAAATAACAATAGAATATCATGATTGAATATATTGTATCACATGATTTCCCCCAAATAAGAAATGATATAAAAAGGGGATATGAATACTCACCTGATTGATGAGATTAGAATCTGGATATGATAGATTAGAGACCAACGAATTCCTTATGATTAACCTAAGGAACGGTGTCTCAAATTAGAATAATAATGATTTGGGAATTTGGGAATGTATTAGGATTTCCATTGGGTCTTGAATGGTAGTTTAGATTAATTAATTTTATTTGATTTGAATGTCTTGAAATAAATAAACGAATTTGTTGAAAGTGATTATGTCAAGAATTTTAATAGAAATTTATACATATAAGTTATACATATATACAATTTATTAATAAATTGTATATGTATAATTATATACATAATTATATATAATCATGTAATTATATATAATTATATGTATAATTATATACATAATTATATGTATATAATAAATTTATACATAAGTAAGCATAACTATATATTGTATGTTAATTATGTACATAAATTATAAATTGTATCCAATTATGTAAAATTATATACATGTAATTTATTCAAATAAAAGTTGTTTCGATAATCGGATAATATATCTATGTATATATATTGGATTCAATTTATTTATTGTATAATTATATATTATACACTAATTATAAATTGATAGAAAATATAATTAGTTATTTTATTTATTTAAAACAATTAAAATAAATAAATAAAATGTTAAAATAAATTTCAAAAAAATAATTAGGTTGTTTTAAAAATTTCTAATGTTTGTAAAAACATTTTTATGATTTTTAGGAATTTTTTCGGAATTTTTAAAGCTTAAAAAGGAGGCTTAAAAAATGTGTGAGGTGGCCCGGGGTCGAACCCGGGACCTATCGGATGGTAAGTGGACATAGAACCGGTGAACCAAAGGCCTCAGCCGCGGTAATGATCCGGTTTTAATTGATTTTAAGCTTCTTATCCCATTTTCCCCAAAACCATTCGAACCCTAGGTTCGAATCTCATCCAATCGAACCCCCAAACGATTCAGTTAGCGATTACAAACATGGGGCTTTTGTTCCCCATGTGAAACCGAGTGTGGGTGTGTGTTGAATTATATGTATGGTGTTCGATCGAAGTTTACCCGATGAAGAACAGGTCGCGGGTTTGCTTGAATCCAAAGGATGATCAGACTTCGATGAAAATCAAATTAATTGAGCAGATAACTTTGAATGAGGATAATGATCAAATGCCCTCTGTCAATTTTGAAGTATAAAGCTCAGAGGATGGTGTTCGATAGGGTTGCAGGTCGCGATGAAGATGATAAGTGGTTTCAGTGTTTGTGTTTGTTTTTGGTGAAATTGGCACCTGAATTCGATTAGGTGTTTATAAATGATCGTGTTGGTAACTTTAATTTGTTTATTATTGTTGTTTGAGTGTATTATTGATCTGTATCGAATCCGAGATAAAAGTGAAGATCATAGCCGTTTGTTTGACCGATTCAACACGTTTTTATGTTGGAATTCCATTCGAATTGGATCCAAGAAGCTTTCGGTGTGGTTGTGGGGTTCAAAATCGAATGATTTGGTTGATTTGGTCAGGAATTTAGTGGAATTCGATGTAGGAGCTTTGGATTCGAATTTCCCGATGATTAATCGTGTTTAATGGGTGCATTGGGTTCGAATCTTGTCCACGAGTGCATTGGAACCGGTTTTGTGAGTTGAAATTGAGTAATTTTATCGTTTTGGCTTCGCCGGAGTTCGGCCGGAGACTAGCCGGAGTCTCGCCGGAAAATCGGGGGGGAAAACCGTGGGTTTTTAAAATTTTACACAATTGGTCCCCGCGGTTTCAACTTTTATATTTTATATCTTAAACTTCTTATTAAGTTTCCAAATTGATAGAAATGACCCCTGGATTTTATTATTATTATTATTAACATCATTAATGTTATTATTATTATTATTATTATTATTATTATTATTATTATTATTATTATTATTATTATCATTATTATTATTATTATTATTATTATTATTATTATTATTATTTATCGAAAGCTTTATAATTGAAATCCCCATGATTGTATTATTAACAAATATTAACAGAAGTTAATAAAAAAAATACGGGTGGTTACAGTCCCCCTGCTTTAGGAAATTTCGTCCCGAAATTTGTTCACGAGGAGGCTGAAACGAAAAGATGAGGATACTGGGATTTCATTTGGTCCTCACATTCCCAGGTGAACTCTGGGCCACGTTTAGACTCCTAACGAACTTTGACAATGGGTATCCGACCGCGTTTGAGTTGTTTAACTTCCCGATCCATAATTTCCACAGGTTTCTCAATAAAGTGCATAGATTCATCAATCTGGACTTCGTCGAGTGGAATGTGGAGATTTTTATCGGCAAGACATTTCTTGAAGTTGGACACATGAAACGTCGGATGTATATTGCTAAGTTCCTGGGGTAGTTCAAGCTTGTAGGCCACTTTCCCAATTCGCTCGAGCACTTTGAATGGACCCACGTAACGAGGTGCTAACTTCCCTTTCTTTCCAAAGCGAATCACTCCCTTTCAAGGTGATACCTTAAGAAGTACGAGATCACCGATATTGTATTCCATGGGCTTACGTCTTTTGTCTGCATAATACTTTTGACGATTTCTAGCAGCGACCAAGTTATCACGGATCTTATGAATTTTGTCGGTTGTTTCTTGTATCAATTCCGGACTAGTAATTTGTGATTCACCAACTTCATACCAGCAGATGGGAGATCGACACTTTCGGCCATACAAGGCCTCAAATGGTGCCATCTGGATGCCGGTATGGTAACTGTTATTGTAAGAGAATTCGATCAACGGAAGATGAGAATCCCACGATCCACTGAAATCAATGACACAAGCCCGGAGCATATCCTCGAGGGTTTGTATCGTTCTTTCAGTCTGACCGTCGGTTTGCGGGTGATAGGCTGTGCTAAGATTTAGTTGAGCCCCGAGAGCTGATTGGAGACTTTTCCAGAAACGAGAGATGAAACGACCATCGCGATCAGAGATAATATCTAAAGGTACACCATGCCGACTGACTATTTCATTGATGTAAATACGAGCCAATTTCTCGACTCGATAATCTTCCCGAATTGGAATGAAATGAGCCGACTTAGTCAATCGATCAATGATAACCCAGATACTATCGTGACCACTAGCGGTACGAGGCAGCTTGGTGATGAAATCCATGGATATGCTTTCCCATTTCCATAATTGAACCTCGGGTTGTACGAGTAATCCAGAGGGACGTTGATGCTTGGCTTTGACTTTGGAACATGTGAGGCATTTAGATACATACAAGGCTATATCCTTCTTCATGCCAGGCCACCAATATTGGTTCCGAAGATTCATGAACATCTTATCTGCTCCCGGATGAATGGAATAACGAGCCTTATGAGCCTCATCCATGATGGTTGTTCGAAGATTATCGCGATTCGGAATCCAAAGTCGATTTAGAAAATACAGTAGTCCGCCCGACTTGGTTTCCAATTGGAGTTCAGCACCGCATGACATTTCCTCATACATGTTGCCCTCGGTGACTGATTCGTGTTGAGCTTCGAGTATACGGGTCAAGAGGTTGGTTTGAATGGAAACACTTTGAAGCATAACTTGACCCTTACGACTTAATGCATCGGCTACGACATTAGCTTTACCGGGGTGGTAACTAATCTCACAGTCGTAGTCATTGAGTAGTTCAACCCATCGTCGTTGCCTCATGTTAAGCTCCTTCTGGTTGAAGATGTACTGGAGACTCTTATGATCGGTGAATACAACACATTTAGTGCCATAGAGATAGTGTCTCCAGATTTTGAGTGCGAATACGACAGCACCCAATTCAAGATCGTGCGTCGTATAATTTTTCTCATGAATCTTCAATTGTCTTGAAGCATAAGCTATAACTTTGCCTCGCTGCATAAGAACGCAACCTAGACCTTGTTTTGAAGCGTCACAATAGACAACAAAGTCGTCGTTTCCATCAGGAAGAGTTAGAATCGGTGCCTCACACAACTTTTGCTTGAGGGTTTGAAATGCTTTTTTTGATCAGGCCCCCAAGAAAAAGGCTTATCCTTGTGGGTCAAAGCAGTGAGTGGCACAACAATCTTCGAGAAGTTAGGAATAAAACGTCGATAATATCCGGCTAGACCAAGGAATGAACGAATCTCTGTAGGAGTTTTAGGTTCTCCCCATTTCTTTACTGCCTCGATCTTTGCGGGATCAACGTGAATTCCCTTGCTGTTTACTATGTGACCAAGAAATTGAACCTCATTAAGCCAGAATTCACACTTTGAGAATTTAGCGTAGAGTTTCTCTTTCCTCAGAAGTTCGAGTATTAGACGAAGGTGATTCTCGTGATCGGATTTTGATTTGGAGTATATCAAGATGTCGTCGATGAATACGATCACGAATTTGTCTAGGTATGGCCGGCACACGCGATTCATTAAATCCATGAATACTGCCGGTGCGTTGGTTAACCCGAATGGCATCACTGTAAACTCGTAATGGCCATATCTCGTTCGGAAAGCGGTTTTTGGGATGTCATCATCGTGCACACGGAGTTGGTGATAACCAGAACGAAGATCGATCTTTGAGAAATGAGTGGCTCCTTGAAGCTGATCAAACAGATCGTCGATTCTGGGTAATGGGTAACGGTTCTTGATTGTGTGTTTGTTGAGTTCTCGATAGTCAATGCACATACGGAATGAGCCATCCTTTTTCTTCACGAATAAGACTAGAGCTCCCCATGGTGATGAGCTCGGGCGAATGAATCCTTTGTCTGACAGTTCTTGCAATTGACTAGCAAGTTCTTGCATTTCGGATGGTGCAAGTCGATAAGGAGATTTTGCCACGGGAGTTGCACCAAGTACAAGGTCGATTCGGAATTCAACTTGACGAATGGGAGGAAGACCGGTTAAGTCTTCGGGAAAGACTTCGGGAAACTCTCGAACAACCGGAATGTCTTCAATCTTCCTAGATTTCTCATCTGCCTTCACGATATGGGCTAAGAAAGCCACGTAATGCTTGCGGAGGTATTTTTGGGCTTTGGTACAAGACATGAGTTTAAGCCCCTTGTAAGGTTTTTCCCCGTAGATTTGTAGTATGCTTTCGATCGGGAGAGGAATACGAATGGTCTTTTCGTGACAAATCACTTCGGCATGATTCTTTGATAACCAGTCCATGCCTACTATAACATCGAAACTACCCAGTTGCATGGGTATAAGATTGATAGAGAAATCGTGCTCGCTTAGATTCAAGGTACAGTTGAGAATAACAGAATTAATTGTAATGGGTTTTCCATCAGCTATCTCTACCGTAAAGGGGTTGTCTAGCTTGGTTCGAGCATTAGCAAGTAAGGGCTCAATGTCTAAGGATACAAAGCTTTTATCGGCACCGGTGTCAAAAAGAATCGAAGCGTATTGATTATTAATTTGGAACATACCGTTCACCACGTCATTGCTAACTTGGGCATGTTGGGCATTGATGTTGAATGCTCGACCTTGAGCTGCAGGGGCGGCCTTGAGAAGCTTCGGACATTGGTTGCGGTAATGGTTAGGATCTCCGCATTGGTAGCAAGCTCTTGCTTGCGTGATTTCGGGGTATGCTGAACAGTCGGTGTGGTAACTGGAACCCTTGCAGTATTCTTGCACACGTTGAATGTATGGCCGAAACGACCACAGTTGGTGCATTGACGACATTGAACGTTAGCAGGATGGTGATACTTGCAGTTGTTACACTGCGGAAAGGGTCCAGCGTAGGGCTTTTTCATCAGCGGTTGATTGTTAACTACTGGTTGACGAGTTGGAGGGACTTGATTAATTGGCACAGCAGGGGTAATCACAGCAAAGTTTTGGGATTTAGCCTTCCTCTTCTTGTTTTGAGAAGGTTCAGGTTTTTCCTCCTTAGGGGGTTCAGCTGAGGGTTTCCCGGGCACCTTCTTAGCACCCTTCCTAGTCAGGGTTCCAGCCTTGACATGATTGTCAGTTAGCTGAGCAGCTTACCGAATGGTATCTTCCAAGGTTGCAGGATTCCTACCCCACACCGTGTCTTGAATTTGCATGGGTAGACCACCGATGTATTTCTCGATAGCCCGAGATAAAGGAGTAAGCAGGTGAGGAACAAGTAGACTCAGTTCATGAAATCGGTTGGTATAAGCTAGATTTTCTCCACTTTCTTGGGTTAAGTCCCAGAACTCAGCTTCCAATTTCTTAATTTCATTTCTCGGACAGAATTCCCGAGTCATGAGCTCCTTAACTTCATCCCACGTCAATGCTAATGCGGCATCAGTTCCACCGGTTCGTTTCTCACCGTTCCACCAAGTAAGTGCGCGTTTCTGAAGAACACTTGTGGCATACCGGACTTTTAGATTTTCAGGGAATTCGCTGTTTAGGAAAGTGTTCTCGATGCTTTCGAACCATTGTAGTAATCCGGTAGCTCCTTCAGTTCCACTGAACTTGGTGGGGTTGCAAGAACTGAATTGTTTGTAAGTACAAGTTTTGGGAGGGTTTGGTGCAGTTAGGTTTTGAACAGTATTGTTGCCTTGATTCAAATGGGTAAGTAGAGTTGGAATGACCGCAGCAACTTCACGTGCCACTATAGCAGCAATCTTGCGGCCAGAGCTTCTAGATCGGGAGCGGTTTTGACGAGAAGACATGCTGTATAATATGAAAAAAAACCTTTATGAGAAACGGGTAATTGGTTTTTAAAACTTTTCAAAATGGTAAAATCGTTGATGAGAGTGTTTAAAAATAACAATGAGAGGTTAGGAGTGTAAACGTTCGGCTCGCAAACCAAAGCGAATATGTTGACTTATCAAAGTATTTGTGTCCACCACAACCTTAACGAGGACATGCGTACCTATAAGTGAATACTCATCTCGAGGGTTCCCAGGTAAGGTAAACGGATCCATCGGTTAATTTGGATTTATATGAATACCTTGCCTAGACAGAACACCTTAAGATACAGGTATCCCACTCTTCCAGCATTGCATGTTCTCGGTCATGTGACACGGACTTTGACGAGATTTGAAAACCATGAATAACAAATCAAAATTTAAAATTTGAAAACAATTTGATTTAGGCACACAATGCCATATAATATGATTAGAATTCGTATGTGAAAGGTAAGAATCAAAGTATAAGGAAATGTCATAATCACATAATAAGCATAAGTGACACATATAAGCCCTATCTAAACATATAGAATACATGAGAGGACTCATGTGTAAAGGTATTTAGTTATAGTCTAGGTCATTCCATTTTTAATAACCTAATTCCCTATAACCATGGCTCTGATACCAATCTCTCACACCCCGACCGACGGCGGAATCATCGGAGCGGACGAGGGAATGATTGATTGTTCATAACACATGGTTGTCTAATAGTGAAAATAATATTAAAATCAGATTACAAGATAATATAAGTTCAACATACATAAATACAACAATTGAAACCACAAATAGTAATTGTCTTTAATTTTAACTAAGTCCGGGTCTTAAATGAGCAGGTAGAAGTCCACTATCTTGCCTAACCTGAAATCATGTGAGAAAATAAAGTCAGCTAACGAGTTAGCTGGTGAGTAATCACAGTTTTGAATATACATATAGATTGATTGATTGATTGAGAATAATTCAATTCACAAGGTAATATTAAGACTTATATGGTAATAGCGAAGCATATAGATAAACCGACACAATATAAACCCCTTGACTTGACACTTGCATATAATAGACTCCACACAAACACCATAGATTGACTAATTGCCTCTGGCATAATCACCACTCGTAAGCCATGTGGGGTGGGTTATCCAAACCAGTAGATCTACCATTGATACCAGGATTGATTTATTGAATTAGGGTTTTACTGTCGTCCAGTTTACCATAGTATGTTCACATAATTGCAAGTAATAACATAACCTGTCTTGAATTGAATTTAGAATGAAATAACAATAGAATATCATAATTGAATATATTGTATCACATGATTTCCCCCAAATAAGAAATGATATAAAAAGGGGATATGAATACTCACCTGATTGATGAGATTAGAATCTGGATGTGATAGATTAGAGACCCACGAATTCCTTATGATTAACCTAAGGAACGGTGTCTCAAATTAGAATAATAATGATTTGGGAATTCGGGAATGTATTAGGATTTCCATTGGGTCTTGAATGGTAGTTTAGATTAATTAATTTTATTTGATTTGAATGTCTTGAAATAAATAAACGAATTTGTTGAAAGTGATTATGTCAAGAATTTTAATAGAAATTTATACATATAAGTTATACATATATACAATTTATTAATAAATTGTATATGTATAATTATATACATAATTATATATAATCATGTAATTATATATAATTATATGTATAATTATATACATAATTATATGTATATAATAAATTTATACATAAGTAAGCATAACTATATATTGTATGTTAATTATTGACATAAGTTATAAATTGTATCCGATTATGTAAAATTATATACATGTAATTTATTCAAATAAAAGTTGTTTCGATAATCGGATAATATATCTATGTATATATATGGGATTCAATTTATTTATTGTATAATTATATATTATACACTAATTATAAATTGATAGAAAATATAATTAGTTATTTTATTTATTTAAAACAATTAAAATAAATAAATAAAATGTTGAAATAAATTTCAAAAAAATAATTAGGTTGTTTTAAAAATTTCTAATGTTTGTAAAAACATTTTTATGATTTTTAGGAATTTTTTCGGAATTTTTAAAGCTTAAAAAGGAGGCTTAAAAAATGTGTGAGGTGACCCGGGGTCGAACCCGGGACCTCTCGGATGGTAAGTGGACATAGAACCGGTG
Organism: Flaveria linearis; assembly: GCA_024085815.1. Classification (NCBI taxonomy): domain Eukaryota; kingdom Viridiplantae; phylum Streptophyta; class Magnoliopsida; order Asterales; family Asteraceae; genus Flaveria; species Flaveria linearis. The sequence goes on from CM044007.1 coordinate 85,090,013, forward strand.
AACCAAAGGCCTCAGCCGCGGTAATGATCCGGTTTTAATTGATTTTAAGCTTCTTATCCCATTTTCCCTAGGTTCGAATCTCATCCAATCGAACCCCCGAATGATTCAGTTAGCGATTACAAACATGGGGCTTTTGTTCCCCATGTGAAACCGAGTGTGGGTGTGTGTTGAATTACATGTATGGTGTTCGATCGAAGTTTACCCGATGAAGAACAGGTCGCGGGTTTGCTTGAATCCAAAGGATGATCAGACTTCGATGAAAATCAAATTAATTGAGCAGATAACTTTGAATGAGGATAATGATCAAATGCCCTCTGTCAATTTTGAAGTATAAAGCTCAGAGGATGGTGTTCGATAGGGTTGCAGGTCGCGATGAAGATGATGAGTGGTTTCAGTGTTTGTGTTTGTTTTTGGTGAAATTGGCACCTGAATTCGATTAGGTGTTTATAAATGATCGTGTTGGTAACTTTAATTTGTTTATTATTGTTGTTTGAGTGTATTATTGAGCTGTATCAAATCCGAGATAAAAGTGAAGATCATAGCCGTTTGTTTGACCGATTCAACACGTTTTTATGTTGGAATTCCATTCGAATTGGATCCAATAAGCTTTCGGTGTGGTTGTGGGGTTCAAAATCGAATGATTTGGTTGATTTGGTCGGGAATTTAGTGGATTTCGATGTAGGAGCTTTGGATTCGAATTTCCCGATGATTAATCGTGTGTAATGGGTGCATTGGGTTCGAATCTTGTCCACGAGTGCATTGGAACCGGTTTTGTGAGTTGAAATTGAGTAATTTTATCGTTTTGGCTTCTCTGGAGTTCGGCCGGAGACTCGCTGGTGTCTCGCCGGAAAATCGGGGGGGAAAACCGTGGGTTTTTAAAATTTTACACAATTGGTCCCCGCGGTTTCAACTTTTATATTTTATATCTTAAACTTCTTATTAAGTTTCCAAATTGACAGAAATGACCCCTGGACTTTATTATTATTATTATTAACATCATTAATGTTATTATTATTATTATTATAATTGTTATTATTATCATTATTATTATTATTATTATTATTATTATTATTATTATTATTATTATTATTATTATTATTATTTATCGAAAGCTTTATAATTAAAATCCCCATGATTGTATTATTAACAAATATTAACAGAAGTTAATAAAAAAAATACGGGTGGTTACAATACAGCCGCGGTAGGGTCTGGTTTTTAATTCTTTTAAACAAATTCAAGAGAGTTTCCCCTAATCCCAGGAACCTAGAACTGATTTTGGATCAAATTGAAGCACCAAACGATTATGTTAATGAAAACAACCATAGGGCTTTTGATCCCCATGAGAAATCGAGCATAAAGGTGTTCCTAATGACCTGATTTGGATTTCAAATCGTCAAGAACAACCGGTGGGTAAGTCGCGGTTGAGGGAGATGATCGAACAGAGGGTTTGTGTTTGTTTTAGGTGCAATTGGAAACCGAGTTCGATTGGGAATATATATAGGATGGTTCATGTTGGTTTAATTTTAACTATTATCAGTGTTCGAGTGTGTTATGAGTTGTAATCGCATTTGGTAGTAAAGTGGATTCGAGGAGTGGGTTGTGAGCTGTCATATGAATGATTAAAGTATGCGGGTAGATTCAAATCTGACCCACGAGCGTAATGGGACTGGTTTGGGGATAAATGATTGAGGTTTGAGATGTCTTTGGGGTCGCCGGAGTTTTGGCCGGCAGTGGCCGGAGGAGTCGCCGGGAATACGAGGAAGAAGAAAGAGAATGCAGTTGGTTTTTAAAATATTTACACAAATGGTCCCTGAGGTTTCCCAGTTTTATTATTTCATGTTAGAACTTTCTTTTAAAGTTTCAAAAATTACAAAATAACCCCTGGACTTTAATATTATTATTATTATTATTATTATTATTATTAACATTATTATCATTATTATTTATTATTATTATTATTATTATTATTATTATTATTATTATTATTATTTATTTAACATTAAAAGGTATTAACACGTGAATCACCCATGAGTTTCATAAATGACCACAATGGTCCTCGTAAGATTAAACGCCGTGAAATACGAGATGTTACAGTCTCCCCTGCTTTAGGAAATTTCGTCCCGAAATTAAGAATGAAACTTAAACGAACAAGCGGGTTTAAATGGGCAAGTGTACGAACGGACAGGGATAGACGTTTGATTACAGATGAGATGTTTCACTTTAGGAAATCCTTCAAGTCTCTTGACATCATATATGCCTACTTGACTCTTCCAGTGAAATACGAGACATTTTGAGAGATGTTATGGCAATTTACTTATTCCAATGTTTCCTCTTTAAATAAAAGACCAACAATGATAAGAAAGGCTAACCGTCGGAATTTAAGAATCCTAAACGTCACCATATGAGACGATCTTAACGCATATCTTGTGAATATGTATTTCTCCTTTGACCAACCATCGGTCTAAGAATAATATTCTATGCGAAGATCTTGGAATGAGTTCACGACGATGGTTAAGAATATTATTAAAAACAGAAGATGAATCAATCATTCAAAATAACGATCGACGTTTTAACGTCATACCAAGGTATACGAATATTTGAAACAGATACAGGTCAATTTCTCGACCTTGTGAGATAATGGGTCGAATTGAATTTTTAGCCAATCGGTCTATAATGCACCAATTGTTATAATGACATTTAAAATAAGAAGCATTTAGTGAATGAAAAGTTAAACAGGAGATTCACGTGAGTACGGAGGTTAGGTTTTGTCATAAATGAAGGTGAAACACTTGGACACATACCAAATTACGTCTTTTCCTTTATGCCAAACCCATGACTACAAGTTACGAAGGTTTATGAACCATTATATCCACATCGCAGTGAGGATAATAACGAGTCTTGTTGTTCAAAACCTAGTTAGAATTTCAATGATTTTCAAGGTTAAAGATTCAAAAACGATTCAAGAAATGACGCAAACAATAAGATAGGTATTTGTAAACATGTTTTACAAGATAACAAATTTCCAAAGGTAGATTGCATACGTAATTCATCATACAATAAGATAAGTATTTGATAATACCTTTATTTGACAAAAGATTGTTTAGGAAGACTATACTTATGGGTTTGATGATATCTCAAAATGAAAGTTGATAAGTAAGGAATAAATGGTTCGATGTAGCTAGATCGAGTCAAAACATGAAGATAAAGGGAAAGAAATCGATTTAAGGATTTACATGCTTCAAGCTTGGAATCAAAATCAACTTAAAACAATCAGGTCTCCTTTCAAGTTCAGAGATCATGCTTTGGCTTGATAGGTCAAAACACCAACATTGTTTCACCCTTCAAGTTACTACACGCTCCTCGTCACTTGATTACAACCTTGATAAGTTGAAGATCAAGAAATGAGAATAGTCACCAAGGTGTGGTTTTCACTCCTAACTTGATGGTGCATTCCCAAGGTATGACCACTAACTTACCAGTCAAAAAGTTCGATCCCAACTCATTGTTGAGGATCCACAGAAATAAGATGAGGTAACTCACCATTAAGGTAAGGGAAATCACTCCTATCTTAACGGTGAAGTTTTACAAAAAGAAAATATAACAAGATGAACTTCTTCATCAAAATCCAGAATTCACTCCTACTTTGATGAGATCGTATCATTTAAGAAAATACAATCCATAAGAATGAAATTATCATCAAGGTATGGAATTCATGCCTAACTTGATGATTGAATTTCATAATAACAAGAAAACAATCGAAGATTGACATTTGTCACCAAGTACGGGTTTCAATCCTATTTTGGTGAGATCATGTCATTTGTGAAATGTCATTCCAAAGAAAATACTTGAAGTCAATCCTCAAGATAAGGTAATCACTCTAATCCAGAGGATGAAATTTCATAAAACACATAATTGGAAGCCATTTAATTGAAACGAATAGAGAATCATCAAAGTAAGGGAATCACCCCTATTTTGATGAGTTAGAATTGTTTAGGAGGTACGAGTGTTCTTAGTCATAGATTAACTTACAACTCTTGCATCTCCCACGATGCAGACGGTTCAAGGTTCGACTTAGCGACGAAAGAAAAATAATATTAATTAGAAATTCGGAAAATTTCAAGTTACATCAGGGTAACAAAGGAAAAATCATGCTTACAAAATTTAAGGTCAAAGTTCGAGGTAACAGGATTTGTTATGATGGTGTTCAAATCTTGGATGGTTTAAATCGGGAAAACGAAATCAAGGACAAGAGTGATTCAACACCATAGTGAGATGTGAACATTCGATTCACAATCAAAAGGAAAATACAAGGACTTCTCAAGATATGAGGTCAACCATAGCCTTATTGAAGACACGCGTACTTATAAGTGATCAATCATCACAAGGGTTTCGAGTCAAGTAAATGGATTCAATGATCGAGTCAAATCACCATTTACACTTTATCCCGACAAAGTATCCCGAGATGTAGGAATTTCACCTATAGCATTGCATGTTCTTAGTTATGGGACACATTCTTAAGAAGATTTGAGAACCATAAGTAACGGTTTAAAGTTTTTAAGACCATATGGTTTAGATTCCCAATATCTTTGGGTATATTAAAATCCATGTTCACGTTGGTTCAGGTAAGAATATAGTTACATGAAACGCTAAGTTCAATACTGTTACACGTTACACGTTGAGCGTTTTAAACATAGGAGTTGAAATGTAGGATGGGTTCAATATTAACAGGAACATTATATAGGTTAAGAATGAAAAGATATTTAAACTTTGATGATAAACCAGTTCAAGGATTCAAGGATTTTTAAGATATAAAAAGGATGGTTCCATTTGGTAACGCATTACCATTTGGAATCGTTGACACGTCAAGGTAAATTGACCCATTTGCCTTAGAGACTTGTGTATTGACAATAGTTTATCACTCATCTCAGAAATCCCCAGGTAAGCATAACTGGTCTCATAATGAGATTTATACGATATGCTTGCCTTAGCCCGAAGGCCTTTTTGCCAGGAAATCTAGAATACAGGTGTCTATGTGTCACACAAATTTCTTTGGTTCATAGAATCAAACCTTGATAAGATTTTCATAGACTAGACATAAAGTCTAAGGAATTGAACCTACAATAATAAGTGTAGATTCCACATGTCGTCGAGAATAGGTTTAGGAAGTTCATTTGTCGGGGCGAATCAAAAAAAATCAAAGTTAAGTTTAGGAAGACAAGTAACTAAGTTTTAAGCATACATAAGGCAATACTATGCTAAGGCATCAAATAGCACATAAGAAGGCACAGCATTATGTAGCATGCAAACCATATATATATCTACAAGAATATATGTATTATGCTATAAGGTTCATGCATAAGCTATAGTCTAGGTTACAATTTCTAATAACCTAAATCCCTATAGTTATGGGCTCTAATACCAATCTGTCACACCCCAACCTTGACGGCGGAAACGTCAAGGTGTGAGAGTTACGATTGTTCACAGCCACATAACGCTATTATTAGTTCCAAATATATTAATCAAGATTCAATTGTAACAATACAAGTAAATGTTCAAACAAAGATACATCCAGAATACAAGTATAAAAGTATCCAGATCATTCGTTTATTTCTCTAAGTCCAATCCTAAGTGTGATAAGCTTCAAAGAGTAACCTGAAACATGTTAAAAATAAAAGGTCAACATAAAAATGTTGGTGAGCATTTCCATAGTTTTCAATACATAAGTATATAAAAGATGACAATTCAAGTTGTAAATTAGTGAATAAAGTGATTAGGGATGTTATGAACAATGCAACGATCAAACCTCGACAAAGTTTTACAAGTATCAAACGACGTTAATATTTTATTAACGTTAAAAGTATATACGATCAGCTAAGTGTATTTGATCCCCATAGTGTTCAAGAATACGACACTAGGGCCACCAAATAAGTTGTCTGTCCCATAGATCTATGACTTTGCTGGGCTAGCAATAGTTAATGATTGTACATATAACGCCATAACATGGTAACCACAAAAGTTCAACTAACCACAACTTTAAGTAAATTGCCATAAAGTTTACAAGTCTCGAATAAGTTTACAAGCACAATGATATAAGTTAACATGTTTCAACCCAAAGCGTGAAAATAAGAAAAAGGGGTATGAAAATACTCACATGGCAATTAAGTATATGAATGACGATTAATAAAGATAATAAGCGACATTCCAATGTAAACCATCACGAGATACCTAAGAATGTATATATATTGATGAGATTTAAGTTATATATTGACGAGATTTAAGTTTAATTATATTAAGCTTAACGTTTTTAACGGGAACTAGGGTTTCAATAAGAATTTGGGGATTTTTGCAAGTACATTAAATAATGTAAAAAAAATATACCATCTATATATTTTTAATATAGAGAAAATGAATTTATATTATCTAATAAAGTTTAAATATAAACGTTTGAATAGTCACGATTTAAACGATGATAAAAAGTAGCATTTGGACCAATAATAATTTATAAATTACGATTTAAAATCCATTTTAATAGGAATCAACGAAGAATAACCTTTGTTAAAATATTTTATTAAACAGATATTTAATTATTTGAATTTGGAATAATTACAGAAAATTATTTGATGTCTTTAAAAATAAACAAATTTATAAAAATGATTTTTATGATTTTTAGGATTTTTTTTGTAATTTCTAAAAGGCTGAAATTTCTTTAAAAAAATAGTGAGGGTGCCCGGGGTCGAACCCGGGACCTTAAGGATTGCAACACACGCTTCTAACCAGTGAACCAAGGCATACAGCCGTGGTAGGGTCTGGTTTTCAATTCTTTTAAACAAATTCAAGAGAGTTTCCCCCAATCCCAGGAACCCTAAAACTGATTTTGGATCAAATTGAAGCACCAAACGATTATGTTAATGAAAACAATCATAGGGCTTTTGATCCCCATGAGAAATCGAGCATAAAGGTGTTCTTAATTACCTGATTTGGATTTCAAATCGTCAAGAACAACCGGTGGGTAAGTCGCGGTTGAGGGAGATGATCGAACAGAGGGTTTGTGTTTGTTTTAGGTGCAATTGGAAACTGAGTTCGATTGGGAATATATATAGAATGGTTCATGTTGGTCTAATTTTAATTATTATCAGTGTTCGAGTGTGTTATGAGTTGTAATCGCATTTGGTAGTAAAGTGGATTCGAGGAGTGGGTTGTGAGCTGTCATATGAATGATTAAAGTATGCGGGTAGATTCGAATCTGACCCACGAGCGTAATGGGACTGGTTTGGGGATAAATGATTGAGATTTGAGATATCTTTGGGGTCGCCGAAGTTTTGGCCGGCGGTGGCCGGAGGAGTCGCCGGGAATACGGGGAAGAAGAGAGAGAATGCAGTTGGTTTTTAAAATATTTACACAAATGGTCCCTGAGGTTTCCCAGTTTTATTATTTCATGTTAGAACTTTCTTTTAAAGTTTTAAAAATTACAAAATAACCCCTGGACTTTAATATTATTATTATTATTATTAATATTATTATCATTATTATTATTTATTATTATTATTTTATTATTATTATTTATTATTATTATTATTATTTATTTAACATTAAAAAGTATTAACACGTGAATCACCCATGAGTTTCATAAATGACCACAATGGTCCTAGTAAGATTAAACGCCGTGAAATACGAGATGTTACAACACCACTGCCACCACACACCACCACCACCACAACACCACCGCCCCCAAAATCAAGCCTAAATCAAACCAACGATCGCCACCACCATCCGAGTTCCTTCATGATCTGACCGGCACAACCATAGCACCAGCACAACCAACATCACACCATCACCACATACATAGGAACCATAAAAAAAATTAGAAACCCTAACCACGACCCAACCAATTTTGAATCCCAAATTCAAATCTCCATCTTCCAGATTCAAACCCTAAACCTCTTCACATTCGTACACCCTCAATCGACGCCCTGATTAAAGGTCCGGTTCGTGATATTCAGGTGGTGATCTGTGCGATGCTTCTCAAATCCATCTACAACCTAAGATGCATCTTCGTTTGGTGATCTGTGCGATGCTTCTCAAATCCAACGGGTGGGAGGCGGAGACCGGCGGTGGGAGGCGGAGACCGGCGGTGGGAGGCGTAGACCGGCGGTGGGAGGCGGAGACCGGCGGTGGGAGGCGGAGACCGGCGGTGGGAGGTTTGGCCGGTGGGAGGTTTGGCAGGTGGTGGTTTGTGGGGTGTGTATACATACATGTATATAATCTCCAAGGGTATTTTTGTCTTTTTACGTACACTTAACAGAATAAATGGATGGGGGTTAGTGACCCGGAATTGATTGTGACAAATCTCAAACCATGGTGGTTAAATCGGGTGTTTTTAAACTATTGGATGAAAATGGTTATAACCAACAAACCACAGGGACGAAAATCGTAATTTACTCTTTGATATTTGATAAGATATATATAAAATTATCCCATTTATTATTATATGTATGCTAATGCTTTCTCTGTGCAAAATATTCATTCGAAAGGTTACAAATCCTACTTGTAATCAATCATCTTCTCCATCAATCCCCCAATTTCAAAACCCTAATTCCCAAATCACACATTGATCTTCATCAATCATCCTGCAGATCAATGTCACCAAAAACCGTAGGCACCTCCCGTCACGCCATTGAAACATGCATCTTCAAGCTCCATAGCTGGAGACCCTTTCACCTCCCCACAACCTTCACCAAAACCCTAGAAAAATCGGACACCACCACCATCACCAACAACAATCCAACACCTTCATGTAAACCTCACAAACGCCCTTGCCTCTCCGATCGTGCAACATCGTTCTCAATTGAAAATCTCGATATGTCGAGATTGACATTGTTCGATGACGATGGGTCTCGATCGTCCGTCAAATCGAAGCGTGATCGGGTCCATTGGATGGCCCGAAAGAGGCGGAGACGTGGGTCGAGGTCGGTTTCGGGTCGGAGCAGTGACCAGAGTGGGACTCGTAGGAGGTGTTGTTCTGTTGGTGGTTCGAATGCGAATGCGTATGGAACTTGTTCGGATTTTGTGATGGCGAATAATGCGGGTACGGATTCGAGTGGTGAGTTGTTTGTGAATGGTGGTGGTGGTGTTGGGGAGGTGAATTGGGGTTTGGATGCTGGTGAAGGTGTCGGTAGGAGCTTGCGACGAGAGAGCGGTGATCGGGAGAATTCGAGTGGTTTTAGTGGATTGCATCATCATGTTGGGAATGTGGATAATCAGGGGAATGAATCAGGGTATGGGAGTGAACCTGGGTATAGAGGGGATGCTGAGTTTGGGTATGGTGATGAGTTTGATGAGGAAGAAGATGATGTAAGGCTATTGTTTTGGGGCAACAAATTTGGAGGTAAATTGCTAAATTCATCAGTTCCTAATCTCATGATTATGCTAATTTTAGAATTGTTAGTAGTGCATTACATGTTCAAGATCCATGTATTGATTTGGTGGAGTATAGTTCTTTATGTTTTGTAGTTTTGAGTAGTGAATAACTTTTGATTCAACTTTAAATTGGCAACATTCTATTATAATGTGAAACAAATTATTTAAAATGGAAGAGGTTTAACTAGATATGTGAACTCTATTAGATACTTGAATTGTGTCTAATATAGTATCTGCAAGAATTTATTAAGGTTGCTGTTTCAAAATTTTTTCTAAATGGCCATATCTCTGTCTTCTTTAGATTTAACTTTCAAAGATATGAACTTTATTAGATACTTGACCTGTATCTATCATTATCTGCAAGAACTTATTATGGTAGTCATAAACGTTTGTTAGTTATTAGAGTATTAGTAGTGCACATCAAACCCTTACAATGATGCTTGGTTTGGCATCAGTCTAACCTCTCAAACACGTGTAATGGTGAATTTATTGTCACTCGCATTCATACACTTTGACTGCTGCTCGATTGTATCCTTACTGTGGGAAATTTTGTACCTTTTTGTGTATGCTGCAAGCTTTGGAAGCTGTTAAAGACTTAAAGCTGTTTTTCACACTAGTTACTGATTTTTTTTCAATGTCTGTTTTTGCATCAGATGCACTAAATAGGGAAATAATAGGTGAGAATACATTGCAAAAAGCTCATCACAGGTGTCGACGCAAGAAACATGAGCTTAGAATGATTGATGCTGTTTGAGCACATGGGATTATAATATTAACTACATATCTGCCAATGATGGATTTTAATAAGTTATAACAACTTTGTTACATCAAAATGTAAATTACTTTTACCTTTTTGTTCTCGTATGCAAGAAAGAATATATTTTTTCCTTTCTATCGTATGTAAGCAGCATTCTATAGCATGTGAAAATGGTGACATGACATGCACGCTGCCATGTCAAAGAACGTTCTGCTGTAGGAGTCAGGAGGTGGTTTACATACAAGAGGAGGAAAAATATATATTTTCTTGTATACGATAACATAACAAAAGGTGAAGTAAGTTACATTTTGATGTAATCAACTCTTGTTATAACTTATAAAATGGCAGTCGACTCTTATCATCTACATATTAATTGAACTCTTATCATCGAGGTAGAAAAGTTTTCTGATATTCTCCAATCACTCAGGTTTGTCCATTTTTTTGTGACTGTTTGTAACCATGTCTTGCTAGCAAGAAAAGATTGGATTGATTGATCAAGTCTTGGTGATCTTATTTTAAGAGTGACTTCATCTGACATTCCTGTTTATATGTACATTCGGTTGATGAATATTCTAAGTTTATTGTTTATATCAAAGTTATACTTGTTCCCATCCACTAATGATTTTAATATTATTTGATTGGAACATTGTGTTATTCTACTAAATTGCAACAGCTGATATATGTAATAAACTTTCCTTTAAGTTTGGCATGCACAAGCTGGATTTATACTTTATGCAATTCTTTTATAATGTATTTTTGTTTTTGTTTCGTATTAATGGTATTGTCTATCTTGCCAATATTGCTTCATCTGATATTTCATCGCGTTAGCAAACTGAGAGCAAGCTTTAATGAAAGGAAAAGAAAACAATTATAAATCTTGAATTTGTTGCAGATATGTAATCTTTAATCAATTGCAGGTGGGTGATCTTGTATCAAACACAGATTGATGATGAACTAATTTTTTGAGACATACAGAGTCGATTAGTAGAATCAAACCCACTAAAAGGCATTTCGTCTTCATAAAATGTCCGTTTTACCACTTATGGTTCCTTGTTGCTCCATCGGGACTTTGACAAATGCAAGATGCCACCATGTGATTTTGTTTTGACAGCAAGGATTCTCGTCAAAAACAACATTAAAATGTCCGTTTTACCCTCTTTTGGGATGCCAATACTCCCTGTATAGATGGTTAGGGATGCCAAACCATTGCACCAAGTACTTGAATTGTTTATCTCATCATTTTAACTCTATTGATATAAAACGTTTTCAAGGAAAAAAAAAGGTACTAAATTTTGCTACTTGATATAACCTGATTAGTCTCTATTCTTATCGTTCATAATACTCACAAAAGGTCTTTTATTGAGTTTCACCAAAGGCACCAACTAATCAGACACCCTGTCAGGTGTTAAAGAAACGCCTTTTGGCTTTTTTCACGGCCCGTGAAAGGCCTTACGGGCCGTGAGGGGTTCGAAATTTAATTCTCACAACTGCATTTAATCACGGCCCGTGTAGGAACAAACGGCCCGTAAACGTCCGCGCACACGGCCCGTTAACTACCACAATAACGGCCCGTGAGATCCTTCACGGGCCGTAGTTGTCCTTCTGAGAATTTACTTTCCTCGTTTTGCTTGCACTTTTAAATTTTATAATTATGTGACGTGACGTATTATTCCTTGATTCGATTTAAGATTCTATATAAACCGTTATATATATGACTTGTTATATGGTTAGTGAGAAACGAAACAGTTAAAATGTCTTCTCGTGGAGGTAGGAGAAGACGTCAAAATGAGTCATCTTCAAACTCACGAGATATTGTGGAAAGTATTCCTGATCCAATAGATAACCATAATTGGCAGAACGGGAGGAACTGGTCTCAGAATATTATTCACTTTATACGTAACGGTGACTCCCAAACATGTAGAGTGTATTACATGGGTCATTCCGATATTCCGTTACAATTTTGGCGTGAATTACTCGGAAACGTGTCTTTAGGTACAGAGGTATGATTTAAAGCTTTTTTATATATTTTATTTTATTTTAAAATTCTAACAATTAAAAAGTTGTTGTTTTATAGCATGTTCGGGCGTGGACAGATAGACTCACAATATGGAGATACGAAGAAATACGTAGAACCGAAGAGTTGCCGGGTAGTGATCGTTGGACGATTCTCCCATTTGAGTGGTTTAACTTAATATACTCGGGGTCCGTTAATGGTAACGAATATGGAGACGGGAGTGACAATAACGAACCTATTTTCTCGCCCCACGTTAGTTGCCCAATCAACTAATTCTTCACGAGATGAGAAAACCTAATCAATTTAATATTTTTAGTTAGTTATTACTAAATGAAAGTAAAATGAAAGTAAAATTAAATATGGTATATCTTATAACCTGATTCGTGTCGTATAAACCTCTTTTACCGGAACCCGAACCGTCATTATCTCCGCTGCTATCGCCACCGTTATCACCCCCGTCATCGCCGCCGTCATTCCCGCCGTAATTGGACGCGAACTGCCCTAAATAGTTTGAAGCAGCCTCATCGTAATAACCGTAACCCTCCTGAGGGTAATAGTTAGATTCCGAACCGAACAAATAGTTGCTATCCCAGAAAGATATCTTAACGTTAGATATTAACGTTTATATAGTACTTGAAATTGAATATTGCGTTTATGTAGTAGTTGAAATGAAATAAATTTATATCGTTGAATTATGAAATGAATTTATAAACTAACGTTTATATAGTAGTTGAAATGGAATATTGCATCTCGTCACATAATTAACACGAATATCGAGGAATATTACGTCATATCAAATAATGTAATAAATACAAATTTACACGACTATCGAGGAATATTACGTCATATCAAATAACGTAATAAATACAAAATTACACGAAAAACGAGGAATAATATATCTCGTCAAATTATTAAAAGTGAAACTAGGACCCGTAAGTAAGTTCACGGCCCGTAAGACGAATTCCATACGGGCCGTGAAGAAATTCACGGGCCGTAAATAAATACAACCGTGATCATATTCACGGGTCGTTACGTTTTTGAATTACGTTTCTGAATGACCGATTTGACTTGCGACAGACCATACGGCCCGTGAAGGGCCTTACGGCCCGTAAGCGGGGCGTCCAGATATCCTGGAGGGCGTCCCTTTAGCAGGCCCCTTCACCAAAACGTTTTCAAGGAAAAAAAAGGTACTAAATTTGTCAGGGTATTGCTCTCTTTACCAAAAGAAGCTTTTGTTATATGGTCATAACTTGTCTCGAGACTGCTACTGGATCTGCTGTAACAGTAGTTCACTTATATACTTATATAGTTATATTCTCCTTTTTTTTAAGGGACGCCCTTTTGTACATTTGATGATCTTTTTTATTTTATTTTTTGTAATCACCTCACTGGACAAATTTTGATTGAAAATTTATAAATAAGCAAAAACCAGCAGATTGTGTGATACAATGTTCTTCTTATGATATGGGTTGGTAACCTGGTATGATGGTTATTTTGACTGCATGTATCAAGCATGATAATTATAAAAGTTTCTTATTAGCTACTTTGATTAAATAGTTTTCAAAATAATAATATTATTTTTCACATCAATGTTTCAAACTAATTATCTTGTTTCATACATAGCCCTCATTTGTTTTCTGCAGAAGTGAAGCCAAGCAAAGTCCCTTCAGAAGAAATTCCAGAAGCTAGTGATTCTATACTTCATCGTTTTAAAGTTTCTTTTCTTTTCTTCTTTTTTTTTCAAATCTGAAATCATATAATGCTACCTCGATTCACTTTTTATTCTTTATTCATATGATCGTTTCTACTTGCATAGTACGCGTATATTCACTCTGCTTGACTACAACGTAGACTCGTATCTGTATGCAATCTTGCAAGTACAATATCATTTAATGCTACACATGACTATATCAATATTGATCACCTTTCCTGTGAACATATCTATCTGCTGTATCGCGCTCTGGCTTGATGTGTATTATGCTAACTACATTGATCACCTTTTTGTGCTTACTTGAGCATAAGGCAAGACAAATATCATAGAAAACTTTAGAAATTCATGGTGGGCCCTCTTCATTTTCACATGATCATCTAGATACCATTTATATCAGGTTACCATCCCACTTACCACTCTTTATTACTCTCATCCTCTTCTTGTTTTCAGTACACTTTCCACATCACACAAAAGCCTTCACTTTTTGCATATTATATTAACATATTCATCATTTCAACTCCATACTACATAGAGTAAGTTCTAAATACTTCTTTTTTCAAATTTCTCTATTTGTTTTCCAATTTTTCATCTTTTTAATGGTGCGTACGCGAGTTATGTTAGTGACGTTTTTGTTACTTTCATGGTTAACCGCCCCATCATGCTCACGGGCATCTAGAGGGGACAATGGCTATGTTAAAGATGCTTGTAGTGTTACAAGATATAAAGATCTTTGCATTGACTCTCTTTCTTCATACTCAAACACAGCGAAACGGGACCCCAGTAAGTGGGCCCGGGCGGGTGTCTCTGTTACCTTCGGTGTGACCAAGAACACGACTCGTTACTTAATGGGCCTAAAGAAGAAGAATTCCATGAAGGGTAGAAACCGAGTGGCGGTTCTTGATTGTGTGGAGGAGTTTCAAGATGCATTGGACAATCTTCACAAGTCATTAGGTGTGCTTAGACATATTAATAGTGAGTTGTTTAATACCCAAATGGAGGATGTAACTACTTGGATTAGTAGTGCACTTACTGATCAAGACACTTGTTTAGATGGGTTTGAAGGGCAAAAAGGGAAAGAATTAAATAAGTTGGCAAAGAAGGTTAAGAAAGTGAGTTATTTCACTAGTAATGCTCTTGCTCTTGTTACTAAACTTGCTTCAGCTGGGCCATAGCACAATACCCATTTGACCATTATGCCCTTTGTGGCAAACCTACCCTTTTCTTTAACTTTACTCTATTTAGAATAAGTAAATGAATTGTTGGTGTTGTAGCAAAATGTATGGAGAAGTTGCAAAGCCATGCTATAGCAAATAATCCAAGTGTTGTTTAGTGTGTTCTTTGTTTGTTCTTTCTTTCTTATATGGAGTACCAACATCTTAATTCTTGCTAATGTTTCATGTAAAAAAGTTCATAGCTCTCTTCTTAGACAACGTGTTAGAAATTTTGAATGTTTCGATCGTGAAAAATTCTTAAGTTTATTTGTTTTCTTAGCGTCAAATGAGTTGTTTTCGGTAAGCAGTTTGAGATTACATAATTGAAACCATTTATAATTCGTGGATTGAAGGTTATACTTATATTTATGATAAACTTGTGGATTATAAAAGTATTTTGAAATTATTTATTTGAAGTAAGTTCATTTTAGTAGTGTCATTTTTCATAACCATCAAAACTACTAAAAGGTTACCTTGGATTGTATTAACATACCCTAAGTACACTCGTGGTATAAGGATAGGTTAGGTAAAGCAAGAAAACATATAATCTTGTATGGTTAATATTTTTCTTGAGTAAAAACATATTTTTAAATTGACTCATTTGATTAAGAACTAACTTAAAAACATTTTATTCACCAAGTTTTTGTCGGCTTTAATTGTAACACACCACCTTATTATCATAATTTATAAAAACCTGTTTGAGGTGTAAAAGATTTTTAGTTTAGGTCCCAGTTAAAATCTCTACTTTTAAAACTCTATTACACATACCCATGACTACGTCAACACACTATTACGTTTTACACACCTCAAATTACATTTATGTAATTTACATAACGCTAAGTTTGGTTAAAAGAACTAATTAGCAACCCATTGTTCGATCCACAAGCATCTTCATCGATCACCTTTGCCTTCTTGGAAAATTCCTACAAAACAACCACTTTTATCACATTAGTCCATTAGAACTAAGTAAGGACTCTTATACTTACTTTACAGGTTATTAGGAGGTGATTTGGGGCTTAAAATATCAATCGAAAACACAAGTAACCAGTTAAACCCACCGTAAGTTACGATGGGTACCGTAAATTACGGTACCCATGGATTCTCAAACCCACCGTAAGGCAGAAATTTTCTGCCGTATTAGTTTTCCAGGCTACCGTAAATTACGGTGCCTACCGTAATTTACGGTAGGCTCAGTTATTTTGTTCTTCTCCACGTTTTGACCTGTTTCGTTTGTTTCGACTTTTCAATGATTCCGGATCCATTTCAACATCTATATTTGTTCAATTTAGAAGCCTTAACTCCCTTAGCTTCGACTCTTTGCATCTATCACATTATTACCCATTCTATAATCACACTTTCATATTTAACTAGGAATGGGTCATAATTCCACTTTCGAGCTAGTCATTCACTAACTTGGACTAGCATATTAGATTCAGATCACACCTATACATTTCGCTATACATCTTTATGTTTGACATACACACAGTCGCCAAACCACACGTTTATCACCCACTGGTGAATTAGGCTTACACACAGTAGCCAAAATATAGTTTATCACTCACTAGTGATTTAAATGTTACCACCGTAACTAAATATAGTTATAACCCCTCCAGGTTTGGTTCACACACCTGTGAACTATACCGGTATATTTATTTCATGCACACGCGCATGAAGCTTCAACCCAATTCATGCACTCGAGCATGTATACTTACTATTACTATAACCATTACTTATGGTCATTATTCACAACTCACCTTTACTCAAGATTACACATAATAAAATCATAAAGATAAGACTATATATGGTTATAAGGCTAATGTCCTTACCTTAAGCAAGCTTCAACTCAACCTTTGTCTTTGCTCACCGCTTTGCTAATACTCCCTTCACCTAATCATATGTTTAGGATTAATTTAGCACATACATACATATGGTATAAACCAATCCATATGACCCATTTATGACTAGTTTTAAGCATAATTAACTTTATATTGACCCACCGGTCATTCTATTTCCACTTTGCCCCTCCTTTCATATTTCAAACTTCTTGGAGGCATTTCATCAAACACCTTATGGGCATGATTTATAACCCAACATATTTCATACAACTACTTTGCTATAAACCATCAAGTTTCAAAATTGGCATACATGATACATAGAACACCTAATACATACTATTCTAAGTTCAACACATATTAATTTGATCATAGATGAATTCCTCCTCAACACCCCAATCATGAACTAACTACTTAGCAAGAAAACATCCAATTTAAGACTCACCTTATGAGTTAGATGCAGAAATTTGATGATTTATAACTCAATTCCACAATTAGAAGCTTGAATTCAACACGAACGCGACTCAATTTGACTAGGGTTCTTGATCCCCTTCCTCATTCCCGTTCTCCTCTCTTCGTGAGTGTGTGTGTGAGTGTCCAGGAGGTTCTACACCTCCTTACTAATATGTATATAATTTGATTTTTCTCAATTGGCAAAAGTAGCCCCTCTAGTTACTTGTAGTTATTTACACTAACAATACTAACTTAACTCAGTTAGTTCTAATTTACCACTCATTTTATTTAAAAACACAAATTATAAAATTACCTAAAATGGGACGTTACAAGTTCTCCCCCACTTGGGGAGTTTCGTCCCCGAAACTTACTGACGCATCAAATAAGTAAGGGTAGCTTTCTCTCATCTCGTCTTCTAGCTCCCAAGTGACATCCGACCCTTTCCGGTTCTTCCACTGTATCAGCACTTGCTTTACCTCTTTGTTTCTCAGCTTTTTGATTTTTCTGTCAAGTATTACTACAGGTTCTTCCATATAATTCAGCTTATTATCAATCACTAAATCCTTATACGGGATATAGGCTGATTCATCTGCTAGACATTTTCTCAAATGAGAGACATGAAAGGTATTATGGACCCCACTTAGTTCTTCTGGTAGCTCAAGACGATAAGCAACCTCGCCCACCCGAGCTATAATTTTAAATGGTCCAATAAATCGCGGTCCTAACTTTCCTCGCTTTCGGAATCGAATTATACCTTTCCATGGGGAAACCTTTAATAACACATAATCTCCTACTTGGAATTCAATCGGTTTTCTTCTTCTATCCGCATACGACTTTTGACGATCTTGAGCCGCCTTTAGATGAGCTCGCACTTGATCAATGTGTTCATTAGTTTTTCTCACCACTTCGGTACTAGCTAGCTCTCGTGGACCGATTTCTCCCCAACATACGGGAGTTCTACATTTTCTCCCATATAACATTTCATATGGCGCCATTTTCATACCCGAATGATAGCTGTTATTATAAGAAAATTCTGCCAAGGGTAGATATGTATCCCAACTACCTCCGAAATCAATAATGCACGCGCGCAACATATCTTCTAGGATTTGGATAATCCTCTCACTTTGACCATCTGTTTGTGGGTGATATGCGGTGCTAATCAACAGTTTGGTACCCATTTCTTCATGAAATTTTCTCCAGAACCTCGAAGTAAATCGAACATCTCGATCCGATATTATGGATACAGGTATGCCATGCTTAGACACAATTTCCTTGATATATATTTCTGACATTGTTTCCGATGAGTAAGTCTCCCGAATTGGAATGAAATGAGCACTCTTTGTCAATCTATCCACTACTACCCAGATGGTATCATAGCCTTTTCGGGTTTTTGGAAGCTTTGTTATTAAGTCCATGGCTATACGATCCCACTTCCAAACTGGAATTTCTAAAGGTTGTAATTCACCATGTGGTTTTTGATGTTCTGCCTTTACTTGTAAACATGTTAAACACTTTTCCACATATTTAATGATATCACGTTTCATTCCTGGCCACCAATAATTCACTTTTAAATCACAATACATCTTAGTAGCTCCTGGGTGAATCGAATACTTAGATTTATGTGCCTCATCCAGTATCAATTCTTTTACTGGACAAATTGGAGGAATCCACACTCGTCCCCTCATTGTTTTTAATCCATAACTGTCTTCCTTTAGGATTTGCACTTGACCCTGAATACGGTTTCGTTTCCAATTCTCCTCTTTGAGTGCCTCCATTTGCGCTTCTTTAATTCGCTCGATTATGCTTGAGTTAATCGTTATTCTCATCGCTTTTACTCTAATAGGCTCATACTCATCTTTTCTACTTAATGCATTCGCTACCACGTTAGCCTTCCCAGGATGATATAGGATTTCACAGTCGTAATCCTTTAATAATTCCAACCAACGTCTCTGTCTCATATTAAGCTCTTTCTGAGTGAAGAAATATTTTAAACTTTTATGATCGGTAAAAATAGTGCACTTCACACCATAGAGATAATGCCTCCAAATTTTCAAGGCAAATACCACTGCGGCCAGCTCTAAATCATGTGTTGGGTAGTTCATCTCATGTGTTTTCAGTTGTCTTGAGGCGTAAGCTATCACTCTACCCCTCTGCATCAGAACACACCCCAACCCAAAATAGGACGCATCAGAATACACAACAAAATCCTCATTCCCCTCGGGTAATGCTAGTATTGGTGCCTGCGTCAATCTTAATTTCAACTCCTGAAACGCTTTTTCTTGTTCGACATCCCATTTAAAAATAATCCCTTTTCTAGTAAGTTTAGTCAACGGAGAAGCTATTTTGGCAAAGTCTTGAATAAACCTCCGGTAATACCCTGCTAGGCCCAAGAAACTTCTAACCTCAGTTGGAGTTTTTGGAGGATTCCATTTCATTACTGCTTGAATCTTTGAGGAGTCTACTTGAATTCCATTTACATTTACAACATGCCCCAAGAATTGCACTTCTCGTAACCAAAAATCACATTTTGAAAATTTAGCATATAATTTTTCTTGTTGAAGAGTTTCCAAAACCTCTCGTAAGTGGCGCGCATGCTCTTCTTCACTTTTAGAATACACTAATATATCATCAATGAAAACAATAACCGAACGGTCTAACATAGGTCGACATACCCGATTCATTAAATCCATAAACGCCGCCGGTGCATTTGTTAACCCAAAAGACATCACAAGAAACTCATAGTGACCGTAGCGAGTACGAAACGTTGTCTTAGGTACATCATCCTCCTTTATCCTTAGTTGATGATATGCTGACCTTAAATCAATCTTTGAAAACCAAGACACGCCTTGTAATTGGTCAAATAAATCATCAATCCTAGGTAAAGGATATCGGTTCTTGATAGTCACCTTATTTAATTCTCGATAATCAATACACATTCTAAAACTTCCATCTTTCTTTTTAACAAAAAGAACTGGTGCACCCCACGGGGAGATGCTTGGGCGAATAAAACCCTTTTCAAGGAGTTCTTGTAATTGTTTCATCAACTCTTGTAATTCAGATGATGCTAATCGATATGGGGCTTTAGCAATAGGTTTAGCTTCGGGTACTAAATCAATTCGAAACTCTACATCTCTTACAGGTGGAAGGCCTGGTAAGTCATCTGGAAACACCTCAGGAAATTCTCTAACCACTGGAACATCTTCTAATTTCGGTACACTTTGGTTAGTATCAACTACATATGCCAGAAAACATTGCCCTTCACGCCTCATATGCTTTAGGGTCTTAATTGATGAACACAACACTACTCCTTTACACTTTTCTCCATGAATAATACCTTATGGCCCCTCGGAGATTTTAACTTTATCTTTTTATGATGACATACAATATCAGCCTGGTATGTAGAAAGCCAATCCATTCCCACGACCACATCAAACTCACCTAAGGTCATAGGTATTAGATCAATAGGATACTCTTCCTTCTTAATAGTTAACCTACACCCTTGGTAAACTTCAAACACTAAAAATGTTTTTGAATTAGCCACTTCGACCTCTACTGGTGCAGGCAATGTACTTATTTCAAACAAAGGATGAGACGCAAATTTAATCGACACAAACGATCTATTAGCACCGGAATCAAATAACACATACGCAGGTAAAGAATTTAACAGGAAAGTACCCGACACCACATCGGCGGTCTTTTTAGCTTCTTCAGCTGTAATTTGAAAAGCCCTTCCCCTTGCTTTCGGTATTTCAGGTTTCTTTACACTGCTCTGAACGCTCGAACTTCCACCAGTTTTCAAATCTGGACATTCACTCCTCTTGTGCCCAGGTTTATAACAATTGAAACACAGCTCCAACTGACTGGTGCATTGGGTAGACAAGTGTCCGGGCTTCCCACATCTAAAACATGTTCTTGGAGGTAAACGGCATTCCCCCGGATGCCTCTTGCCACAGTTAACACACGGTTTAATTTCTTTAACCTGACTCGGCTTCTTAAATTGGGTAGAAAATTTAGGCTTCTTGGAAGGTCCTTCATCTTTATGTACGGGCCTTTTTTCACCACGCTCCATCTGTCGTTTCAACTCAGCTTCTCTTTCGCGAGCACAATCTATAAGTTCCACTAGGGTCTCACACCGAGAAGGTGTAAGAAACTCCCGGTATTTAGCATTTAGCATCCCATAGTACTGATTAATCCACATCCTTTCTGTTCTTAAAAAGTCGCGACAAAACTTAGCCTTTTCATAGAAAATCGCCGTGATGGTATCTATGTCCTCGTCCTTCTGTCGCAGTTGTAAGAATTCTTCATAAATTCGGTTGATCGCCGCTTGCGAGCTAAACCGCTTTAAAAATCTCTCTTTAAACTCCTCCCAAGTCATCACTCGTATACCTTCCAACCCAATTTCTTCTCGCACTAAATCCCACCAGTCTTTACCTCGCTGTTTTAACTGGCCACCCGCAAATATCACCCGATCATTAGGATCACAATGTGAAGTTTCAAACGTCCCTTCTATATCCGAGATCCACCGAATTGCTAGTAATGGATCCACCTCACCATTAAACTCAGCTGGTTTACATGCTACAAAATCTTTATACGTTACCCGTTTAGGTGCTTTCTCAGTTTTCTCTCCAACCTGCAACACTGTAAGTTCATGTTGTATAAACTCTTGTAGCGTTCTTTGCATATCTTCCATGTACATTGGTAAATTGGCCCCTATGGCTTTAGCCACTTCTTCATTAATAATTTTTCTCATCTCTGAATTACTTGATTCACATTCCTCGCGAATATGTTCCTCAGCCATCCTTGATGACTGAAATATAACTCAAGTTCAATTTTATATTTACTGCATCACTATGCTTATAATCATGTAAATCACATATTTATATTCATAAAAACTTTCACACATATCGCATATTAACACAGGTACACTAACCTTAATTTATGGCTCAGTGATCGAATCTTGGGATCGAACAAGTTCTCTTCTATTATCACGAGCACAAGATTTGAGTTCAAGCTTTCTCTACTCACTTGAATCCCTCAAACCACGGCTCTGATACCAACTTGTAACACACCACCTTATTATCATAATTTATAAAAACCTGTTTGAGGTGTAAAAGATTTTTAGTTTAGGTCCCAGTTAAAATCTCTACTTTTAAAACTCTATTACACATACCCATGACTACGTCAACACACTATTACGTTTTACACACCTCAAATTACATTTATGTAATTTACATAACGCTAAGTTTGGTTAAAAGGACTAATTAGCAACCCATTGTTCGATCCACAAGCATCTTCATCGATCACCTTTGCCTTCTTGGAAAATTCCTACAAAACAACCACTTTTATCACATTAGTCCATTAGAACTAAGTAAGGACTCTTATACTTACTTTACAGGTTATTAGGAGGTGATTTGGGACTTAAAATATCAATCGAAAACACAAGTAACCAGTTAAACCCACCGTAAGTTACGGTGGGTACCGTAAATTACGGTACCCATGGATTCTCAAACCCACCGTAAGGCAGAAATTTTCTGCCGTATTAGTTTTCCAGGCTACCGTAAATTACGGTGCCTACCGTAATTTACGGTAGGCTCAGTTATTTTGTTCTTCTCCACGTTTTGACCCGTTTCGTTTGTTTCGACTTTTCAATGATTCCGGATCCATTTCAACATCTATATTTGTTCAATTTAGAAGCCTTAACTCCCTTAGCTTCGACTCTTTGCATCTATCACATTATTACCCATTCTATAATCACACTTTCATATTTAACTAGGAATGGGTCATAATTCCACTTTCGAGCTAGTCATTCACTAACTTGGACTAGCATATTAGATTCAGATCACACCTATACATTTCGCTATACATCTTTATGTTTGACATACACACAGTCGCCAAACCACACGTTTATCACCCACTGGTGAATTAGGCTTACACACAGTAGCCAAAATATAGTTTATCACTCACTAGTGATTTAAATGTTACCACCGTAACTAAATATAGTTATAACCCCTCCAGGTTTGGTTCACACACCTGTGAACTATACCGGTATATTTATTTCATGCACACGCGCATGAAGCTTCAACCCAATTCATGCACTCGAGCATGTATACTTACTATTACTATAACCATTACTTATGGTCATTATTCACAACTCACCTTTACTCAAGATTACACATAATAAAATCATAAAGATAAGACTATATATGGTTATAAGGCTAATGTCCTTACCTTAAGCAAGCTTCAACTCAACCTTTGTCTTTGCTCACCGCTTTGCTAATACTCCCTTCACCTAATCATATGTTTAGGATTAATTTAGCACATACATACATATGGTATAAACCAATCCATATGACCCATTTATGACTAGTTTTAAGCATAATTAACTTTATATTGACCCACCGGTCATTCTATTTCCACTTTGCCCCTCCTTTCATATTTCAAACTTCTTGGAGGCATTTCATCAAACACCTTATGGGCATGATTTATAACCCAACATATTTCATACAACTACTTTGCTATAAACCATCAAGTTTCAAAATTGGCATACATGATACATAGAACACCTAATACATACTATTCTAAGTTCAACACATATTAATTTGATCATAGATGAATTCCTCCTCAACACCCCAATCATGAACTAACTACTTAGCAAGAAAACATCCAATTTAAGACTCACCTTATGAGTTAGATGCAGAAATTTGATGATTTATAACTCAATTCCACAATTAGAAGCTTGAATTCAACACGAACGCGACTCAATTTGACTAGGGTTCTTGATCCCCTTCCTCCTTCCCGTTCTCCTCTCTTCGTGAGTGTGTGTGTGAGTGTCCAGGAGGTTCTACACCTCCTTACTAATATGTATATAATTTGATTTTTCTCAATTGGCAAAAGTAGCCCCTCTAGTTACTTGTAGTTATTTACACTAACAATACTAACTTAACTCAGTTAGTTCTAATTTACCACTCATTTTATTTAAAAACACAAATTATAAAATTACCTAAAATGGGACGTTACATTAATCAACATACTTAAACGTTAAATTATATCAAAATTAGGTTAGTACTCGTGTACTACACGATTGGTGAACGTAAATATATGTTATTAATACCTATCTAACACAACTTCATAAATAAAATAATAATTAAATTTACATAAGAACAAAATAAAAATTACAATTATATATACAAAACTTATTTTTTCATAAATCTCTAAGTATTTCCTGGCATAAAACATTACTAACATTTGTTATTTAATTGGTATTTTCATCAGCATCACCAACAACAATATTAGCAATTCCTTGGGTTAAAACGCTCATAATACGAGTCGTTCGAGCAGTTTGGCATTTCAATGACATAACAGAAACTCTTTCTTCTAGTGATATAGTAGCTAGTGATAATGTATCTAAGATCTATTATACCAACTTAATTTTTAGGAAGGTTTCAAGAATCTTCCTCTATCTTTAAAAAGTATTAAAGCTGCCAATTGTCGACCTGTTTATTACACGACTAAACCTGTTTAATAAAAAATATTTTTTAATTTTTTACATTTTTAAAAATAATTAAAATCAAGAGGCCAGACTTCATTATTTCATATTCTTAATTCATAAAAACATATAAAAAATTATAAACATAGTATATAGGTGGTTAAACAAGTCTTTTGCATGTTTGATATGTGAGCTACGCACGTCATCTCTAACCCGTTAAACACGATAATACCTGTTTTGTCAGTCCTAAAAAAGATTATATATTTTCTTAATCAGGAGTAAAAAGCATTATACATTACATGTTTAGAACTTCTGATTTGAACAAAAAAATGATGTTTTGTAAGCTTAAAGGTGTATTATTATTTTCATATAGCAATGTTGATAAAATAAGTATGATTTTATTCCTCAACTTTTTTATTATAATCTTTTAAAATTATTAAAATGATAAGACATCTATTCTTTTAAGTTCACTAGACTCATGTAAAACACATGCTTCACACGAACTATATGATTGGTATCATTAAAGCACTATAAGTATTGACAATTAGACTCCTCAAAATCTTAAGAGCCAAAAACTACAAAAAATGATTCATTTACGATTATAAAAAATGACATGTAATTCCCTAATATTCTCCGTAACATATGTTTAGTATCATAGAACACAAATATGAACTTAAACAAACACAAACAAACACCAAGTAAAAGTAAACAACAATATTCACATTAAATTCTAACTATTAACGTAGCATTATAAAAGCAAGCATCAACACGGGCTAGACTAGGCTGACGACCACAAAGAGTTGGACTCGACTTCATTTAAACGGCAAGTAAATGAACACAATCTGGTTTTTTCCACAAACCGATTCGGGTTCAAACTAGATTTGTTTGGGTAAGAAAAAATAAAGACCAATTCTTTTACCATAATGGTTCACGTTTGGTACCTGTTTTCTAGGGGGAAATGAGTAAATGATCCGTTAGGTTTGAAACCCATTTTATCCAGTTCGGTTTGGTTTCAACCGGTTACAAACCGGTTCCAATAGATGAGGTTTAACTTATAAACCAATTTCAACCCTATGGTTTAGTCCATACCCATATTGTTTTTCGGGTTTGTTCGAGCACCATCAAGTATCCATTACGAATAGAGGTGGGCATAAAAAACAGGTTCGGACCTGACCTGGTGGACCCGAACCGGCCCCGGGTACGGATAGTACCCGATGGGAGGTATACCCGGGTTGGAACCAATTTCATATTTTGAGTATTTTTAGTGAACCCGACCAGAACCGAACCTGGCTCGGTTGAAGCTGGTATTGGACACACACACAAAAAAAAAGAAAAGGAAAAATAAAAAACTAAACCCGGTATTTGACCCGACCCGACCCGACCCGACCCTACCGGAGAATAATGGGTAGGTTTTTCAAACAAGTGAATCCAACTCGAGTTCATACCCGATTTTGCCTCAACCCGGGCCGTTTTGCGAATCTCTAATTACGAATATGTTCACAATCTTTTCTCACTAAACTTTTGAACAAATAGGGAATATACGGCCCAAATATTATTGGGCTCAGAGCTTCTACAAAGAAAGCCCGATACAAAACCCAAAAGTCAAAACCCTAAAACACCTCATCTTCCTCTTATATCACCACTCTTCACATTTCCCCTATCCATTTGCAGATCGCCGTCTTCGAAACCAAAGGTATTCTATACATTCATCTGCTATTTATCATCAAATTCATACAATTGAAGCTGTTAATCAAGAAATTTAATCATCAATATCATCAATATCATCAATATCATCAATTTTATCAATTTCATTGATATCATTATTGATTTTGTTTGTTTCGATTCGTAGAGAAGGATACATTAGCGAAGATGAGTCGAGGAGCCACCGGTGCCGGAGCAAAGGGTGGAAAGAAGAAGACATCGACGTTTGTGATCGATTGTGGAAAGCCTGTTGAGGATAAGATCATGGAGATCGCTTCACTTGAGAAGTTTCTTCAGGAGAGAATCAAAGTCGGAGGTAAAGCTGGAAATCTCGGTGATTCCGTTACGATTTCTCGTGAGAAGAACAAGATCTCCGTCACCGCTGATAGCAACTTCTCTAAGAGGTAGTTAGATTTGTTAACAGACTATGTTTCAGTTACGAGCTATTTAGGGAATTAGGGTTCATCTTCAGAGTACATGATATAAAGTTTCTAATTGTTTATAGTTTTTGCTGTTTATCATGATATTGAACTGTATCTGTTTGATTGAATCATTGAAACATGACTTAGTTGTAGTTTTCAACATGTTATATGAAGATTTTGATTACTTTGTGATGGTAGATTGAAAATTTGCTGTAGTTTGTTATGAACTCAATTTGATTGGTGCATGTTGTTTACAGTTGGATCATATTTTTAGATTATTATTGGGTAGAATGCGTGTAGATTAATAAGGATGTTAGAATGACTCCCTAACTTAATTCAAATGGTTTTGAATTTGCCAATTATCACCCTTTTTTTATGGATGATGCTGCTGATGATGGTATAGATATTGAAGGCTTTAGATCAATAGTGATGTTTATGTTTCTTGTTAGATAGTGAGCTGCAAGTATGCAGAAATGATGTTACTTTTCAAATAATTTTGAATGCCTCTTAAATCCAATTTGAATAATCTTGAGTTTCTTTATTATCAATCTTTTTTAAGAGATGGTGATAATGATATTGATATTGAAGACTTTGATTAAAAGTGATGTTCCTTGTTAGATAGTGAGCAGCATGGTATTCAGTATTGATGCTACTTTCAATAGGTTAACTAACAGGGGAATTTATTTTTTAGGTACCTTAAGTACTTGACAAAGAAATACTTGAAGAAGCACAATGTGCGTGATTGGCTTCGTGTGATCGCATCCAACAAAGACCGCAATGTTTACGAGCTACGATACTTCAACATTGCCGAGAACGAGGGTGAGGAGGAAGATTAAGCAAGATGTTTACTTTGTTTTATGTAGGTTTTGTTGGCATGTGATTCTTGAACTTATTACATCGGTTTTGTTTTGGCTTTGGATTTCCAGATATTGTTTTGCAGTAAAATCTATCTTTTATGTGCTTTTCCCAACTTGTCTCATTTTGTCATTGGCTAATGCAAGTAATACTTGGACGCCACCAAAGCAGGTTTAAATGGGTCGTGTTTACAAATTAGCCAGTCAATCCGAACACAAATCAATCATAAATTAGCTGTGGACATATATGTCAAAAACAAATAAACTAGAATAACAATACACGTTGCGGTGCTTGAGTTCATGTGCATAAAATGCTTTTTAAATTTTTGCATAAATAAGCAGCTCAACTTTTAAATCTGTCAAAGTTAACATGATCATCCCTTTTAGTTAAAATGTTCCAAACTCATCTGAATCTGTTTGGATTGAACTTAAACTTGTGAAATTCATACATCATTTACATTAAGGGTGATTGTGGATTTCTGTGGGTTGGTAATAACAGAATCAACCGGCTACAAACTGGTAAATTGACTAGTAGTATAGCCCACTAATTGTCTAGCGAGTCTACTTTTCAGAATAATGTAGCTAGGTTTCTTGAATGGTTTTTAGTAGATGTTAATATGATCTCGTGTGAAATGGGTTCTCCCTCGCCACCCCTTCATTGTTTATTTTTTGACATTGGCACCATCACACCTGTGCATGCACAACAAGGACCATCTCTCTACCACCTCATCTATTTCACTCCTAATCACCCATGTCCCTCTCAGTTTTGCTACCCCACCCCTAAGATACTCTCACTACCATTAAGGGGATGTTTGGTTCATCTTAATCTTAAGTTGCGTTGGGATATTCTTAGACATGAAGAATTGTTTAGTAAACCACTTAACAACATTACGCGTCTCATAATCTGGGATAGTAATCATTTTTCTAGAATTGGAAGCCTAGGATTGTTCAATTCGAGTTTTAAACGAGTATTTATTCTATTTTGTTTAATTTTTTATCGATCAAATCTTAAATTTTATAAAACTTAATTAGTTGTTAAGTAGATCATAAGCGGCTTGTTTACACCTCTACCAAATGAAACTGGTTCTGATGGGTTTGACTGAATCATAATCCATTGTTTGAAGAGTTTTGTTCTTAAGATTACCAAACAAGACAAACGAATCTAATAAAGCATAGTATGGTGATATGGTCTTTATACATAAACAATTTAGAGTTAAAATTTTGTTCCAAACTCAAACTTCACTTCACTTTAAAGACAAACCAAAATTCCAACATTACACAAACTCACCTCTAAAATAAAAAATACAAAGAACCTTTGCAGAAACATGAATGTAGTACTTTGAATTTTTGATCAAATAGCCCAAAGGTTTTGGCGACCAATGACCAAAGAAGAATTGAGAGGTATGACACCGACAACTTTCAAGCTGCGACTGGAGCCTTATTATGTTGTTTCGACGAACTGCATTTCCTGGTAATGAATCTGCATTCTCCAAAAAATATAGAAATTCAGATAAACAGGACAATTTCTTATTCTGTATCAGGGAAAACTTGTAATATCGAAATCTGGGTACGTTTGTTTGCTTATAGAAAACAATCACTTAGAATGTGTTGATAAAAGCTTATTTACTTATGAAAAAAATGTGATAAGCAAATAAGCTGCGAATAAGTAATCTTACCCTACAATGGGTCAAAAGCATGTTTAAAACTGTATTTAAATGTACACAAGCATTATGAACACTTAAAACAGATCACCGTTTGTGTTAACATCTATTTTGAATAATATTAAACGAGATCGATCATATACTACTGAAGATAAAAGAAAAAAGCAACGGAGCTCTGCATGAACTCTATTAAAAATTACCCATTTTGACCCGTCGCATGTTTCATGTCGGCTACAATTTAAAAAACAAATCAAACCTAAAATATTGAATAACTAAAACAACTTGCCTGAAGAAGTCCCTCCATAGGAGCTCATACATCAACCAATTCATGCCAGAATCACCACCATCTTTTCCATTCGAGCCAGCAGAAATTGTTCTAAAATTGACTCTTTTTGTTAATACACATTGCATACTTGAAGGCAAATAATCCCACTGAAAAGGATAATATGTGTGGAGGCCAAACAAGTATTCAACTTTATTCACCAACCCCATTCATATATCGAACTACTTTATATGCCAAGAAGAAGTATGTATCTGGTTTTGATTATCACAATTCTGATCAAAAGAACATGCCTTATAACGAAAATGCCTTTGATGTTGCATCAATATATTATATTTTAAAATTATTGTGTTTTCATGAAAAAGATTTACTGACATGTTTTCATTCCCGCAACTGGTATAGATTAAACTATATACATACTTGGCCTATATATTAGTTTTAATACTCAAGTGTCCTTGATGAAAAAATTTGAATACATGGGCAGCCTTCACATGCTTCATTCGGATGTATTTATGTGTATACAAACAATAAAATATAAAATTTGGGCATACCTAGAAGTAGATTTTTTCAATTCATCAAACACCGCACGAGGAGAAATACATCCCGTTGCAAGCCATGGAGAGATTTTACAAGAAAAATTTGCACCATAAATGCTATCGTTATTTCCGTCTTTGCTTTCTTTTGGAGGCTGGGCTTGGCATTCGGTTGCAAACTTTTTAAGCCTGTTTAATGCCTCGGTTTCACCTCCAATAAGAGGACCACTGATAACCGGTTTGACCTACAAAAAAGTTGATAAAGTTAATGAAATGTACGACTTTTGGGCCCCATATCATTTTTAACTAAGACCCATGTAATCCTTTTTAAAGTAATGTCTGTTATTTGAAGAACCATATCAGAGAATTAGTTAATTATAGGGGGACATTAGTAACAAGTTCGATGTACATGAAAATCGATGATATTATCACAATGTATGGCTTTAGGGCTAATTATCACTCTTAACTAATACCCATAATCCGCACACACAAGAAACAATACCGTGACTTAAAGAATCATAATTAGATAATTAGTTGATCAAAGAGATCTTTAGAAACTGGTTACAAAAGCAAATGATATTATCACAATGAAGGATTTTTCAGGCCACCATCAATTTGAAATAAGACCAGAATCTTCCCTGTCTAAAATCTAAATTAAGTCGTGGGGGATATTTGGATGCTTTTGTAGTAATTATTGCAACTGGATGGATCATAATCATGTAATAGTGATTAGAGGGGAGCATTAAACGCTTATTAGACCTAGTGAACCTACAGAGGAAAATCAAAGCTATTATCACAATGGTTGATTGTATTGACCACAATTTTAGATTATTCGGGCCTTTAAATTCCGGATAATCAGGGAGGAAGTGACTTAAAACAAACGATTATTATGATAAATGAAGTCACCTAACATTCTAACAACCTTCACTTTACCTGGTTTTGAATCTTCAAGTCACAATACTCGCTTTGAAAGTGTACGACTGTACGTCCAAACACCCCTAAATCCTAAACCTATAACCTAAAGCAAACACCAGTTACTCAATCAAACTTCAAAACCTTATCAGTCTATACATAAACAACTACCAAAGAACACATAAAAATGCTACAAGATCAACAAAAGCATGTTAACATAATCAATTAATCAAACGCAGTTATCTACACGCTTAAAAATAGATAGGTTGTAAATTTTTATCTGGTATGCAAATTGCAAACAAATTGAACTAGCTTCTGCTCAGCACTAGAAAGATACAATATAATTTGCTAGAACAATAACACATATAATGCATACATAAAGCTAGAAGTTCATACATAATACCCACATATATCAAGCTAGAAATTCTTATAAACTCAAAACTCAATTGCTTATATGTTATTATGTTTACAGCTCATATTCGTACTCAAATTCGAATAATGTTAAAAAGAATCTTGATTTATTAGCAAAATACAACATTTTAAATTCAAATGAATTATTCATACCTGAGTCATATTAGCAGTAGGATTAAGACCCAAATCAGCCAAAGATGGAATCTCACCAGGCTCCACATTACCACCAGATGGCAACCCCTTTAACTGATCAACAACCTCTATAGTCTTCCTCACTTTCACACCCTTCACTTTCTCCCTAAATCCACCATAATTTGTAGGCATTTCTTCCAACTTAAAAGGCAAATCATCAACATGATACAATGTACTCCCCCAAAAGTACTTAACTTCAACATCTTCGTCTTTCAACACAGTTTCAATCTTCTGTTCCCCTTTAAACTCATCATTAGACACCTCTCTATGCATATACACTGCTTCAGCCCCAACCTCCTTCACCAATTCAGCTAAAACCGATTCGGGTTTCCCAATTCGGACCACAAGATCCGACCCTCTTGCCCGAAGACTCTCCCTCAAATCCGAAACCGATTCGATCAAAAAACCCGCCCGATTGGGTCCGGTTTTATCAAACCCGGATGACGAGTTCCCAAACTCACTCAAATCAAAGCAATAAACGGGCAAAACCGAAATCGACTCATTATTGGCAGAATTCAAACACTCGTTATCATGAACACGAAGATCGTTACGGAACCATACGACGGAGACACGGCGGAGACCGGCGGCGTTTGATGGGTCGGAGGGGCGGCGAGGGTTGAGAGATAACGGGTTTGAAAGAGGGTTTGCGGAGACGGTTGATTTTAGCAACGATTTGGTGACGGGAACTGCAGTTGAAGATATCGAACAGCTGAAAATTGAAGCGATTTGAGATGGGATTTTGAGGGTTGTGGGGATTCTGGGGGGGTTAGGTGAGATTGTTGGTGGAGAGATGAAATGGGTGGGGATTGATTTAGGGAGAGAAAGTGTAATTGATGTGAAAGGGATGATTGGGAGTTGAGATTGGGGTTGTGATTGTCGTTTTGAATCTGGGGTTTGTGAATCTTGAGATTTGGAAGCCATTGTTGTTGATTGAATAAGGATGAAGATGAAGGTGGAGGTTGAAGATGAAGATGAAGGTGGAGGTTGAAGATGAAGATGAAGATGAATGTGTAAAATTTGAAGGTTTGGTGTATGGATTTTGTGGTGTGAAGTCTGCTTTGTTTGTAGTGTGGTTGGTGTGATAAAGATGTGAGGGGGTAGGTGGGGGGAAGTACGGTTTGTCTATATACAAAAATCAAAAGATTTGAACAATATTTGTTTGATGAATATATTCGCAATAGTTTTTATTAAATTTTATTTCTTCATTTGTTTAATTGGTATACAATGCATATTTTTAAACTAATCAGGTCTTCATTATAATCTTTTTCTTCTTTGTCTAGTGTTTGATTTAGTTCTCTTTTTAGGGAGCATTCAAAAAGAGCTAACACAAGTACACAACTACCCTAAAATCTTTGCAGAAAGTTGTTTTTTTATGTTTTTAACTATATTTTTAAAGTCATAAAATAAAAGTCTTATCCCTTGAGTAAAAGCCCACGCTCACATCTCCTTTCTAATCTAAAATATAAATTATTATAAAAATATCTGAAAAGTATATTCAAAAAATTACAAACTTAAATGTAAGTATTAAAACATATGTACAAAAGTTATCAGAAAACAATCATTCTTTATCTCCACATATACAATATAAATAAATAAAAACTTAATATAGAACTCATCATAAACTACATAATTGAAAATTTCCATTTATATCTTTTAAATAGGCTTATATTATCTCCATAATGAGAGAAAGAGCCACTCGTTGTTAAACATGAAAGAAAGAGAAACAGAGTAGGAGGATATGAAAGAAAGAAACAAGAAGAAATCCATCTAAAATGACATGGAGATGAGATTACGTGAGAGGAAAGGAGAGAGAGTGATAGAGTGGATGTGAGGAGGGATGTCGTTAAGTAGCAACACGATGGAGATTGTCTAAATATGGTA
This sequence comes from Flaveria linearis, assembly GCA_024085815.1. NCBI lineage: Eukaryota > Viridiplantae > Streptophyta > Magnoliopsida > Asterales > Asteraceae > Flaveria > Flaveria linearis. The sequence goes on from CM044007.1 coordinate 85,123,741, forward strand.
TGCAAGATATTTTGATGTTTAAGTTTTCAACTTTCAAGTCTCAATGATCAAAGCTATAATGAGATGTGTTTGAATTACTGAAAATAAATAAATACAATCTTCTAATATTCTAACTCTAATAAAAAAAAATACTTACGGGTTACATGGCACAATCACATTCCGCACCATCATAATTTTCTTTTTTTTTCTCTATTAAATAATCTCTATTAAATAATTACATTAATTATTAATAATATTACTTATTTTTATATTAAAAATAATTTTTTTAGAAAATTAAGAAAAAAAATCCTTTTATTAATTTTTTTAGTAAAATAATTTTTTTTATAAAATAATAATTATTTCTAAAACATCAAACATTTTTTAAAATACAAAGTTTTTTTAAAAGTAATTTATTATGAAATAAAATGATTAAAATTGGGAGTTATAATAAGAAAATTTTTAAAAATGAAATTTTTTATAAATGGTTTATTTTAAAAAAAGGTTAAAAATATTTTTTTGAAAAAAACAAAAAAAATTAAAAAGCAGATATCATTATTTTATCATTTATAATCCATACTCATACGTATTTCAATCATACTTTATCTTAGAAATATTGTTTTGTAATTAATAATTTTTATTATATTCATATTTTATTTATTCAACCCGTGCAATACACGAGTTTACTGAAACTAGTTATAACATAATAGATCTAAATAGGCTACAATTCCAAAACCATAAAATCATGAAAAATTAACGAGACAGACGCTAGAACTTAATAAGTTGTAATTGGTACGAGCCGACAATTTCAACAAAAACTACAATGAATACATTAATTAGCAAACATAACTTTCAAGGCGTTTGTTATTGTATGTGTTAGCAAACTGATCACGAGGAATGAGATAGAAGTCTTGCTTTGGCTGAGCCCTATCTTGCTGGCGCGGAAGCTACCGCAACACAAAGAAAGAGGAATGAGATAGAAAGGGAAACCACATTTGACCTTTGCTGCCAATTCATTAATGTGTGATGTATACTACTAAAAAAAGGTTACTTCAGATTTTTTTTTTTTTTTTTTTTTTGCTTCTAGAAAGAAATTTTCTCGTATATGTTTTATGAAATAAAAAGAAATAGATTAGTGCACTCATAGGCGGACCTAGATAGAAACACCCCAAATCAAGTGGCCATGGAAATTCGGTGTTTGTTTTTATGTGTAATATACGAAGTGACCCCGATCCACGAAGTTTCTTGTTCAGTCACTGATTGTTGTACTTGTTAAAAATATTTAAAGCTGCAATCTTTTGAAGGACGGGATCGGTGGTTGCGGCCTGATCACGTTCATAACATCGTGTGCGGTTGCCTTCACAGTAAATAAACTTACTAAATACTACAGATCATATTGTAATTAAAAGAATTAAAAATGTAATAGTTATTACCTCAAAGTAAGAATTAAAGTTTAACCGCAAAAGAAAACGCCTAAGAAATGGAGCTCGTTGACTGCCAGCAAGCCGGCTGCTACGTAATATAGTGTATAAGGAATTTGATTTCTTGTTATATTCCTGTACAAATAAGAAACAATCCAACATACCATACAAAAATGCCACATCATTTAGAAAGAAACAAAGGCAGTAATTAAATAGATCTTGTTTCTAATTTTCTATGTTAGCTAATTAGTGGCCCAATCGGCCCATTTAGGCATCAAAAGTTGCCCAAACTCCCAAAGCAATCTATTAATGAATTAGGTTGATCTAAGTTAAGTTTTATTATCAACCGGTGTGAAAAGTGTAAATTCTTTAAAATAAAGAAACTAGTTAAAAAGAAAGTAAGTCGACTTATTTGAACATGTTAAAAGTCGGCCAAAATTTATTTCACATGTAATAAAACATCTAAAGTCATTTTGTTCAATGTAATACACAATACTAATAAAGATTTCAGTCTTCTATAAATTAAACACTCTACTAATAAAAGAAACTTATATAATTATATATATATATAGGTGTGTGTATATATATATATATATAAATATATCAGAGAACGATATTTTGGGTCAACCGACACCTATATATATATGTATATATATATATGTATATATATATGTATATATATATATATACATATATATATACATATATATATATATACATATATATATACATATATATATATGTATATATACATATATATATATATGTATATATACATATATATATGTATATATGTATATATACATATATATATATATCAGAGAACGATATTTTGGGTCAACCCACACCAATCCGACCGGTACAAAGAGACAAGTACATATTTTTTTACCTGAATTATTAAAAAAGAAGAAGCAAAATAGCTGGTTGAATTACCTCAGTTATACGCTCTAGTTCATCAATGTTTACATCATCATCTTGGTTCTGAATCTTCCAGCAGAACTGCAAGCAAAGCTTCATGATTCCATCCAATATCCTTGATACGGAACCAATATCCAAGAAAGATTGTGATATCAAAGCCGACAAGTATCTGCAGCACATGAACAAACATTTTAGCAAACCAGCAGTTCATCATTGAAGAAAAGAACTTTATGATAACAAGAAAACTAAATATTCTACTCACGCTTGATGAAAGCCCACCAAATCAGTGAAATCAAGTGACTCCTTTATACGAGATTGCAATATATTCCATTGAGATTCAATCACATCCACTTGTATATAGAACTGAAGATTTCGTATTAAAAACACCATATGTTCTCTAACCCGCCACATTGGTCTCAGGTGTTGCTGTCTCTGTTGAGATGTTTTCTTGTTTTCATGGTTATTATGACGTTTGGCAAAATCTAAGTGACCTTGTTGCATTACAGATAACCATGATTTCTCCAATTCGATTTGTGTCCGTTTCAACCGGAGTAAATATTGGAAGATTCTTCGGTACCTAAAGCATACTAACTCATGAACAGACTAATTCAGAAACCATTAACGGTATATGTTTTCCTGTTAAAATTAATGGGTAACATACTACTAACATATACATGTGCCACCAAAGAATTGCAAAGGGTACAACAAAGCCACCCAAGTGTCATTGCTCTTTTGTTTTGGCCAACTTTCATGTAAAACAACTATTATACTCTTTTTTTTAACTCTAAATTACAAAATTACCTATGGAAACATTAGACACAAGTTATAAAATAGTCATTTCACATGAAATTTCGTCAAAAACAGATATCAAATAATACTTGGGTGGCCTGTTCGAACATTTGCAATACTTTAGTGACAGATGTATACAACATACATTATCCGTAGATTTGATGTATGTAAAAATAGCTTTAGATGTTTTCACACAGGGTTCATATTTTATATTTTCCACAAAAGCATCTAGAAAAAAGTGAAAAAATTAGGAATGTTTACTTATTAAATTGAACAATACCTTGTGAGAACCTCTTCTGTAAAAAACAACTGTAAGGGCCAATCAACAGAATATTCAAGGGAAATACCATCCCAGCCATCCAATGAAGTATCAGATAAGGCATGGAGACCTCCATCACCATAAGCTATTGACTTCTGCAATTCTACTTGGTTTGACCTCAGGTTGACCCTGAAAGCATGCAGTAGTTATTAGTAGAACTATTAGACGGAATGTAATATACAAACAAACTATATGTAATTGATATATTGGACAAAGTAGGATTTTACCTCAATGACACTCTTGAAAAATATTTATCATCATTGATAGTCTTGGTTGTGGCCTGCGTTAGAAGTATGACATCATGTGGAGCATATCTGATCATAACAACCACATAAATGACAATAACTTGGTGAGAAGTATGACATCATGTGGAGCATATCTGATCATAACAACCACATAAATGACAATAACTTGGTGAGGTCCAAGGTTCAAACCTTGGCATGGGTGAATATTACTAACTTGGTGATACTAACAACTAACAACTAACTAGTCGTTCAAAAAAAAAAAAAAAAAAAAAACCCAGAAATGGAACTAACTTACCATCCGAAATGGAACCATTAGATCAGCTTCGGCCGTTGACTGCCGAGGTGGTAGACGCATTAATTCACGACTCTCTTCAAGAAAGCTCTATAATAAAAGTTAAAGTTCCATAAAGAAATTAAAAGGGTATAAAAGTAATTTCCATCAGGGTCTTGATGATATTGCTTGAGTAAGTTTCTCAAACGTTACTATTAGACAATAGTTATATAGTTAGAGGGTACAAATTGTAACTAGTCTATATCATGTAATTATATATGTATCTCATATTAATCAATAGGATTACGGGATTCCATTCCAATATGGTATCAGAGCGTTTCTGACTACCAAAACCCTATTTCTCCTATCACCGCTACCCTTCTGTCGTAAACCACCCTTCCCACCACCGTAACCCACCGTTCAAACCCTCCCTCTCACCATGGCAGACCCAAAGAATCCCGTAGATGAAGCCAAACTCCACCCCGCAACCATGGTTAACAACATCCGCACCCATGTAAACGTCATTCTTGACATCGAGAATGGCCTTTACATATCATGGACTGAAGTCTTCAAGAACACGTGTAGAGCGTTTGATGTCATCGACCATATCTTACCCGAAGAAGGAGAGTCGTCATCCCAACGTAAAGAAAAAGATGCCCTATGGAAGAGGCTCGATGCAATTGTGTTGAATTGGATCTATGGTACCATCTCACAAGATTTGTTTCAAACAATTCTTGTCAAAGACACTACAGCAGCAGTTGCTTGGAAAACTCTTGAAAACATTTTTCAAAACAATAAAAATACCCGTGCACTATACCTTCAAAACAAGTTCACCACCACCAAGTTTGAGTCCTTCCCCTCCATGTCAGCCTACTGTCAACACATGAAACTTCTTTCAGATCAACTGGCGAATGTAGACGCATCAGTCACCGATAAACAATTGGTTTTACAAGTTATAGCTGGACTCAATGATGCTTATGATTCGGTTGCAATGTTTCTGCAACAATTGGACCCACTTCCTTCGTTCCATAGTTGTCAATAGCGAATAGCGGTAAATAGCGACAAGTCAGCTATATGCTATGTAGCGAATAGCGATAAATAGCGCCCGCTATTTCGTGTTTAGCGATAAGGTAGTAGAAGCTTTAAGAAATATTTTACATTCAATAAATAAACATGTTTAGCTATAAAGTTGTAGAATATATAAGCAAACACCACCAAATTAGCTAAAATACTCTATTTGTGTCAATTTTATAGTAATAAAGAATAAAAAAAATAAAAAAATGCCACTGCAGGTCGCTATATACCGCTAAGTACTAGATAGCGAGCCTTGACCTTGTCGCGACGTAGCGCGCTATAGCGCCCGCTACGTTCGCTATTGACAACAGGGCTTCGTTCTATGATGTCAGATCCAAGTTGATTATGGAAGAAACTCGTAAGGCAAACCAAGCTCCTACTACTGCTCTTTTGACCACCACCACTCAACAGCAGCCGCAAGCACCCGTACCAACCGCTGCCACACCAAAACAGCCCTCCCAAGCCTCTTGGACAGCCACTGATGCTGCTGGACAGCAAGTTTCTGGCCGCGGCAGTGCATATCACCAACAGGGACCATCGTACTATCGTGGTAGAGGGCGTGGTGGTCGGGGTCGGGGACGAGGAGGACGCTACAGGGGCAGAGGATACAATAGTTGGAACTCTAATCCGTGGGGTTGGGATCAACAATCGTGGGCCTTGCCTCCTTGCCCATATCCCACTTATCCAATGCAAATGCCTATGGGCCGCCCCCCACAACCCACTGCCCCTCGTGGCCCATCTTCAAATCAAGCTTATGTAGCCCACTACTACAACACTCCCACCAATATTGAACACGCCATGCATACAATGACACTTCAACCCGACCCGGCTTGGTATCTCGACACTGGTGCAACCAACCATATGTCTCACTCGTCAGGTACACTCTCACCTTGTAGTAATAATAGTACACAAAACTTTATTGTTGTTGGCAATGGTTACAAAATCCCTATAACTGGAAAGGGTCAAACCGTCCTCAAAGCACCTTACCAACCATTATACCTTAACAACATCCTCATAGCCCCAAACTTAATAAAAAATCTCCTTTTTGTACGTCGTCTAACAACTGATAATGATATTTCTATTGAATTTAATAAATTTGGTTTTTCTGTGAAGGACTACCTGACGCGGACTCCTATCCTCCGATGTGACAGCTCCGGGGATCTCTATCCTTTGTCATTACCAACTCTATCCCGTATTACTTCACCATCTACCTTTGCTGCTATTTCCAGAGATGTATGGCATCGGCGTTTGGGTCATCCAGGCCCTGATTCTTTACATTCTTTGCATAAAGACAAGTTAATTTCTGTTAAGAATTCTTCTGTTAAACAACTATGTCAAACTTATGTGTTTGGGAAACATGTTAAGCTCCCGTTTTATAATTCAACATCTCTTACTTTTATGCCTTTTGATATCATACACAGTGACTTATGGACCTCCCCGGTTCCAAGCGCGGGAGGTCACCGCTATTACATGTTGTTCTTAGATGACTTTACTAATTATCTATGGACCTATCCTCTCACAAATAAGTCCAGTGTCTTCACCATTTTTCATAATTTTTATACTTTAATCCACACACAATTTGAACGTAAAATCAAAACATTTCAATGTGACAAAGAACCGAATACAACAATAAAGCTTTTCACAATTTTTGCTCAAACAATGGTATGCTTTTTCGGTTCTCGTGTCCTCATACTTCGTCTCAAAATGGTAAAGCGGAGCGTAAGATTCGTTCAATTAATAACATGATCCGTACTCTACTTCATCAGGCATCCTTACCACCTACGTTTTGGCACCATGCACTTCAAATGGCCACATATCTCCAAAACATCCTTCCAAGTAAACTAAAATATAACAAGTCACCGGCCTCGTTGCTATATCTTAAAACACTCTCATTTGATAATCTTCGTATCTTCGGTTGTCTTTGTTATCCTCTCTTGCCATCCACCACCATCAACAAACTTGAGTCACGTTCCACACCATGTGTCTTTTTGGGATACCCCTCAAACCATCGGGGGTACAAACGCTACAACCTTTCGACACATAAGATTCTTGTTTCGCGTCATGTAGTCTTTGACGAAACCATTTTTCCATTTTCAACAAGAAATATTATTCCCCCCGACTACCGTTTTCTACACCCGACCACCACCACACCCGAACATAATCCATTCATTTGGAACCATGTCTCTCCTCTACACAAACCAATACCCCAACCTCCCATACACCCTTTCCGAAACCCAAAACTAAACAACCCAAACCTACAAACTTATACTAGACGACCTACACCTACCCAACCCATTTCCCCCACCTCAACCGAGAACCATACAACTAACCCAGCCCACACCGAAGCCCAACCCGGCCCTGCCCAAACAGCCCCTACCCAAACCGCAGCCCAAACACCTCCGACCACCCCTACTCCGCCTTCTACAGCCTCCACATCCCCCGTAACTACCTCAACCACCTCCACCAACTCTTCCTCGCCAACACCACCTCCCCAACCGACTCGTACCATGATAACTAGGGGTATGGCTGGCATTTCTAAACCCAAACACATACTTAACCTTAATACCGCCACCCTAGAGCCCATACCCAAGAACCCAATCCAGGCACTAAAAATTCCCGTTTGGAACCATGCCATGACAACTGAGTTTAATGCTCTTATTACCAACAATACGTGGGAGTTAGTACCTCGAATGCCACACATGAATGTTATTCGGTGCATGTGGTTATTTAAACACAAACTTAAATCTGATGGCTCACTTGAGCGCTACAAAGCGCGTTTAGTTTGTAATGGCAGGTCTCAGCAGGTTGGAGTGGAATGTCACGAGACGTTTAGCCCGGTTGTCAAACCGGCTACTATCCGCACTGTTCTCAGCATTGCTCTTTTGCAAAATTGGGACATCAGTCTGCTTGATGTAACCAATGCGTTTCTTCATGGTTATCTCTCCGAGACAGTTTATATGCATCAACCGGTTGGGTTTAGGCACACTCAGTTTCCAAATCATGTGTGTCGGTTGAAGAAATCTTTGTATGGATTGAAACAGGCGCCCCGGGCTTGGTACCAGCGATTCATAGATTATGTCACCACCATGGGATTTCACCACAGTTCGTGCGATCACTCTTTATTCATTTACCGCCATGGCAGAGACACGGCATATCTTCTACTATATGTGGATGATATTATTCTAATCACCTCTTCCCCTGTGTTGAAACAATCTTTAATGACTCGTTTATCTTCCGAATTTGCTATGAAAGATTTAGGGAAGTTGAGTTACTTTTTGGGCATTGCAGTCACCCGCACCTCTCAGGGCTTATTTCTTTCACAACATCAATATGCCATGGATATTCTAGCTTGGGCAAACATGTCAAATTGCAATCCGGTTAACACTCCGGTTGACACAGCTGGGAAGTTAAGTGATGTTGAAGGGGAATTATTTGATGATCCTACCAGCTACAGTAGTCTTATTGACGCTCTTCAGTACTTGACTTTCACCCGCCCTGACATTTCTTATGCGGTTCAGCAAGTTTGTATGTTTATGCATGCTCCGCGAGTACCTCATTATAATGCTCTTAAGCGCATTCTGCGCTATATCAAAGGCACGGTTACTATGGGAATTCACATGAAACCCGGCGCTGTCTCGTCTCTGCTAGCTTGCACTGACGCTGACTGGGCCGGCTGTCCTGACACACGTCGGTCCACTTCTGGTTATTGCATTTATTTGGGTGATAATCTCATTTCTTGGTCGTCAAAACGACAAACCACTGTCTCTCGTTCCAGTGCTGAGGCGGAATATCGCGGGGTAGCAAATGTTGCTGCTGAAATATGTTGGGTTCGCAACTTGTTGCTTGAATTGGGACACCCGCCTGGCAAAACTTCGATTGTGTATTGTGATAATGTTAGTGCCATCTACATGTCCGGTAACCCGATACAGCATCAACGTACCAAGCACATTGAGATAGACATTCATTTTGTTCGAGATCAAGTTTGACGAGGCCAGATCCGTGTCCTCCATGTTCCCTCACGTTTTTAGCTTGCGGATATTTTCACCAAAGGATTGCCACGGGTTCTTTTCAATGATTTTCGGAACAGTCTAAGCATTCGGGATCCTCCTCCTTAGACTGAGGGGGTATATTAGACAATAGTTATATAGTTAGAGGGTACAAATTGTAACTAGTCTATCTCATGTAATTATATATATATCTCATATTAATCAATAGGATTACGGGATTCCATTCCAATAGTTACTCTAGTTTCAAACACTAGCAAAACTATGAGAATATGATATACTTAAAGAAATACTTTTGTAAATTAGCACTGAATTATTACCTGGAAGAAATCACCTTTTGCAAGAAGAAAATAATCTTTAATAGCCTTCAAATGGCCATTTAAATCAGCAAGAACAACTACAAGCTACAAATATGGATGAAAAGGTTAATCATTTATTGACTGAAATGAAAACTAAAGAAATATAAAAGCATGCCAAAACTCTACCTGCCAAAGATGGCTGGCTGCAATACTTCTGATCGAACCAATGCCCTCCTCGAATGATCTTTTATGGAACTCAGATGATTCCTGTCAAAAAAGATACAGTAATTTGTGAATCCCAAGAAAACTAAAGTAATCATATTATATTAACTAATAATCAAAACGAGTGAACATATAGACATAGCAAACCAATCCTAATTACTATCTTATTCCTGTTCTATCCTAATTTATGTTTATATCAAACCAATTAATATATGATAAAACCAACAAGAAGATAAATCTGGAAACTAAAACATATTTAACCAGGTGAGGAAATAGAAGTATGTACAGGAGCTTAGAAATAACAAGAAGGGAATGATAATAACCTGCAAAATTTTAAGCCTTGATTCGATTTTATTAGCTTCTGATTGTGGCAGTAATTCATCTCCTGTTAATGTTGTGTTTAATGAGCGTTCCTTCATCAAAGATTCTTTAAATGTTTGTGGCCGTGTTTCCTGATGAGTCAGCACATCCACAGACCGGAATGAAGAACTTGGATTTCGAAGAACTCTAATCGCTTTTCCAGCAAAAAGAACAGATTCTGCCACAGACACTGGAATGTATTCTGGCAACATTTCCTGAACGAAATTGTAGGAAATTGAGAAGTTTAAATTTAGTTGGATATGTTGTATTAAACAAATAAAATAGGAAATCAATTACAGAATTTATGCATACAAACTATGACATACCATGGAGATACTGAAACCCATGTACCAATCGCTTATCGATTGATCATTGTTAGACACATGTGACACCTTCGGAATACTCTCATTATGAGAAGATTCATGCTCAGAATTTTCTTTTTGCTGCCTACAAACATTAAAACCATCATCCACTTGTAGGCTAAAGATAATATGAGGCAATTACTTACCTGCTGATGAAAAATTCTCCATATTGATCATGAAGAATCCCATACACCATCCAACAGGAAAGTTGATTGTACATGACTTGATGTCCATGCCAAAGAAGTCTGAGTTCATAATGATACAGAATAAAGTTGGTTCTTAAAAATTTGCTAATCAGTTAAATTTTTCTTGCACATTAAGATTTGAAGCAGCATAGACGTGACGATAAAAATCACTCTAATGTCGAAATGCATATAGACTTGCCCGGGCCAGGTGGTCCCAACAACTCAGCCCTTGATGACCTGCCATTCAGGTCTAATGGTCGTAGGACCTGGATTTGGTCTGTCCTAACAGGACTTTTCTATCAAATGTCAGGACGGGTTGCAACTATTTGGCCCAGTCAAGCTTTCCTGGGCTGGACCCAGGACCAGTCTTAGGCTAAGCCCGTTGCATCTCTACTTTAATGGAACAACGGAACTGACAGTTATTTCTACTGGAAGTTATTAGATTATAAAGGTAACCAATCACATGAAAGATAAGACTTAAGAGACAAATATGGCCATGGAGAATATAATATTAAATGATCTTTAACCATGTGATGGCAGAATATGTTACGAGATCCCAGAAGTAGACACTTCCACTTCCTGAAACTACCAATCTTATTTAAAAATCTTTCATAAGTCAACATACAGTACTTTACTCACCTTAATTACTCTCCAATTTTTATGCATAGCTTCAGTTTCTCATGTTATTTAGTAAACAGAAACGTAAATGACAAAACAGGCAAGGATGAAAATAAAAAACTAGTATGTTAGAACAAAATTATACCTCTTAATGCATGTCTGCAGCTCTGGCACCCCACAATGGCATCGTTTATATAGAAGAATAAGAAGCTTCCCACCACGGATACCATCACGCTCAATCTCTAGAATTAACTCATAAAGAGGTGGCAAGAAAACAAAGAACTACAGTAACCAACAACCAGTGAGAACTCAATAAACATGATATTACATAAAAAATATTGAAAATATCCCACCTTATTCAGGCCTTGAGTAACCGTAGCCAATATTGGTAGTGAATCTGACATCAACTTCTGTTCAATATGCAAAACAGCAGATCTGTATATGGAAAGAATTTCCACTATGCCATTTGCAATAGCCCTCCTGTAAACACTTTGATTTCCACTATTCTCTTTCAATGACTCAGAAGTTTGTGATAATGGAGACTCATTCCTTGACCCTATCCAGCTTAGGTTGCGTGACTTCGTGGCAAATCGATCAAGTTCACGATAATAAAACCCCAATTTAATTATATTCTCAATGACATCCCTGCATCTCAATAGTAACACAACAAAATTTAACAATGGCATTCAACACAAAACTACAGACCATAAATCTAAATATCAATTACTTTATCTGATTATAGATTTCCAATACCGTATGTAGGTAACTTTAGATTCAACCAGTGATAAACACACTCTTCTGTATCATCATTAGTACTCAGTTAATCATCATAACTTGATTTATATTAACTTTTGGTAATCATTGTTCCCCTTTTAGCAGCCTTTGCTTGTTATCATTTGACTGCCTATTGGCATTATGTGCTTCTTTTTTATCATTATATATGGTTGCTCATTATGTTCTTCTTGCTGTTTATTGTATATGGATTGCTAATGATTCAGTGTATATTGTTGTTCATTGTATGTTTCCTATCACCTACTGTATATTGATCACTCAGTGAGTGCTACGTGTTTGCCTATGGCCATTGTATGCTCATTATCTATATTATTGATCATAGTGCACCTCGGATGATCTAGTTTATGTTGATTAGATATCGATCATTGTGTTCTATATTTTATTGAATGCTTTGATTCTATTGTTTGCATTGGAGCCCCGGAGTCTCTCTAGAAGCAGCTTCTTCTATGTCCGTAGTGATAGAGGTAAGGTTCGTCGTTCGCCTTCATCCTAAACTCCCCAAACCTTATCAGTAGCTTTGTTATAGATTAGATTTACTGCTTTGGTTATGGTATTGTGTTAGTAATTAATCAGTTAATCACCGTTCCTATTTCAGTCTTATTGTACGTTTTTTTTCGTTTCGTTTTGGACTTATGCAGAACGTTAAATCAGACTGTAACGTGTTAACAATAACAACTGTTCATCCATATGATCCATATGATTCTATCAACCATACTAGTGGCGTTCATCTCATCTTCTACTTACAGAAATACGATCAATGTGAAGTTAAACAACCCTAGGGACAGAAAACATAACCGAATAACATGAAGACAACATCAGAATACGATCAATACCTTTCCTCAGGTGTGATAAACGAGATGTCTGGAGCAAGCTTAAACGTACGTTGATCGGAGATGGAGTCGTCCGGCGTCAAACCAACGGATTGTTGACGTTCTCTCTGATCGATGATTAGGTCTCCGGTGTACCCTAACAGTGCGAGTAGGAGTTCGTGAAGCATTGTGAATCAACGGTTTTACAGATTGAGAGGATGATTTTGTTACAACATTTGGAAGAATGAACTGTGAAGATGACGATCGACTCTGATTATTAACCGAATTTCCAAATGGTATTTGTTCGAATTTGTTGCCCGTTTCAATGAAGTTTGGGCCTGGCCCAACTAGCTATTCTTTACGCCTGGCCCAACTAGCTATTCTTTGGGCCTCTGACACATATCATTGGTTCATTACTTCATTAGTTTTATTTCAATTAAATCGAAAACGGTGACATCTAGGGTAAAGTCAGATGGTTAGCTATCATTTTACACATTTTTTCGTATGTATTTAATGATCATCGAACAATAAGTATATGGTTAGTTATGCATTACAAGTTAATAGGTTGGGAGGTATGGCTATAATATAAATGGGCCGGGTTTGATTTTAGGTCAAATCTGTGTACACTTTAGTTAAACGATCGTGTTTGTGTCAGCCTGATAGGTTCACATGTTGAATAATTTATCTCATTTACTTTATTTTTAGTTGTTGAAGTGTGTTTTAACTTAACTATTTAGTTATTGATGCGAAAAGATTTAACTATAAAGATAATAGGAAGACAAAAGTGGATGTAAGATTAGAATTGTTAACATATTACTATGCTACAAGCTGCAATCAGATTTATAAATTGGTTATGATCTTTATTAAAAAAATATAAATTAAAAGGGATTATTTATTCCCTAAATTGCACATGCATGTAAACCAAATAACCTTTTTATAATAAAAAGGGTTACTCTATAATAAAATCCATAATTGTTATTAACCGATATGTTCGTATTTATGAAAAAATTTAAAATACTAAGTGGTAGGTTATAGATGGGTTCTTGATCCACAACCAAACCAAACAATACTCACATCTCATAAGTACCAACACCTCTCGAAAGATAGTAACATCCCAATACCAGTTAGTGATATCTCATTCTATCAAATGATAGATTCAATTCATATATTCGTGAAAATCAAAATGCATTTTTATGTATGGATCACCCACTTATGTGTTCGATTCACAATTTCACATAACTCTTCTATTTAGCCCACATTCATAGTGACATACATCCCCTTCTTTCTTAGACTAGGATTCACGACTTCGTTCATTCCAAACCAATGCCACGTTCTTTTCTCTGTCTATAAATGACCTCCCATACCATTAGCTTAAAGCTCGACGTCCTGTTCAACATGCGAGAAAAAACCAGACACGGGCTTGGAAGAGTCGCTACTGAGGAATCTTTAGCACACAACTTAGGTTTATAATATCTAGAGACTATATTCGAGTTCCGTTACATATTTATGAAATAACATCGGTTAAAAGACATTGTATCATTCCTAAAACCCAAAATTAATTTTTAATGATTCAAATTATTCACCAGACCATAATAATACACATATAACAATTCAACCGATAAAACTTTCAAGTTCTAACTTTGATTTTATTATTATCAACAATCTCACTATCACAATAGCGTAATAATCAATTCTTTACACTTAATATACACTTATTGCATTTCTTGCATTTATAATTCAAAATGATAATTATAAACAAGAAGAAATAACTTTTAACTAATATTGAATAACAAACCAAGTTCAAATTAAACCTACTCCAATGTAAATTTAGCTACTAAATGAAATTACTGAGTATTATTTAATCAATTTGTCTTGGTTTTATATTTATCATCAATGATTCTTAGCTGTGGATAAAATCTACGTTAAAATTTTAATAATAAGAGTGGAGGTTTGGTGTTCAACATACGATCGCCTGGGTTAACGACCCGTTAAGTTATCTAATGAGCCGTTAAAAAAGAATATCAAATCTACCATCGATGATTACTAAATTCTTAACATCGAAACGGGAAGTCGCTTTCTAACATCAAAACAAACCACCATGAATTCAAACCACAATTTATCTGAAAACAGTGAGATTTCAAAAACACAAACTTCCAACAACACAAAACAACGATTCAAAATTTCAAATCACAAACCCTAAAAGTGTAAAGCAATCTAATCTTTACAACGAAGAAACAATCGAATTTCTTCTGTATCTCCACACCTTACCTCCATCACCAACACCATCACCATCATCATCACAATCCATCCCACACCCACACTGCGGACACATCTCAAAATTCTCAATTGGAAATCCCGCAGAAGCAATCCCCACAGAAAACCCTAACTCGTTATCACTAGTGTAAACCTCAACAATGTTGAGCCAAAAGAAGAACACCTTGACGCTAACGCCGGTGAGATTCGTCAACCTACCGTTCGATATGATCCCTCCGATGGTCGATTTGTATTTGAGGTCATACGTACCTTCGAGATTGAAGCTGCAGGTGCCGTTGAAGAACGCTTTGAATGTGCCGGTGGATTCGTCGAGCTCGTAGCCGGTGACGCCGATCGGGAGAATGCCTTTGGGGAAGCCGTACGATTCGATGAGTTCGTAGGCGGTGAGTGGGGGTGAGAGTGAGGTTGAGAATGGTGTGATTAGGAGGATTGAGATGGTGAAGATGATGATGATGATGATTGATTGCATTGTTGGATCTGAAGTTGTGTTGGATCGTTTTTCTAGGGTTTTGATGGTTCGATTGGAATTGGATCTTAGTTTTGACAGATTAACACTCCATTGTTGGATCGTTTTTCTAGGGTTTTGATGGTTCGATTGGAATTGGATCTTGATTTTGACAGATTAATACTCCATTGTTGGATCTGAGGCTTTGGTTGATTGAAGATGGGGTTACGGATTTACGGATCGTGTGTTTGGTTGTTGATTTGTTGGCAGATGAGCGATGAGTGGGTGTTTGGTACAGCTTATTTTTATTAATTTTTAAATTTTAAAAAGTTAAAATGTTATTTTATAGTGTTTGAAAATGTGATTGTTATGAGTAAATAAGTTAATAAGTCACTTTTGAAAAGTTAAAAAGTCATTTTAATAAGTCACTCATGAAGTGGGTGTTTGAGAGTGCTTGTTCACAATCTATTCTTTATCTTCATCTCTATAATTATATTAAAAATTATTTTTTTCTCTCTTCTTTTCAATAAAATTATATATTTTTCTACTTTAATCATTACATTTCTCTCTTATTTATTCACAACCACTTTCAACAAATATTAAAAAATTAATAGAGATGAACATTATTTTATCAAATATAAAGATGAACAGTAAAATATACAGTATCATCCACTCACAACTACTAATAATATTCTCTATAATATAGAGAACACACTCACATGTTTATAAAGAACGGGCTATGAATGCTCCTATTATTAACTTACTATGTTAGTTCTCGTGTATTACACGGAATGAATAAATAAAATATTAATAATTAGTAATCAAAATTTATACATATAAAATCATGTTTGAAGATAAAATATGATTATAATTACGTATAAATAGTTGCTTTAAGTAAATAAACAGTAATATATTTTTATTAAACTTTATTTTATAAATTTTTAAATATTTTATTTTAAGAAAAATAATTTTCTAAAGAAAAAGTTCGCTGTATTATGTATTTTATAAAATTTTTATTTTTAAAAGTGTGATTTAATTCAAAAATAGGTTTTTTATTTATAAAATTATACATTTTTAATTTAAAAATAGTATGAGTAAAATTATTAGTATTCAATATTATTATTAATAATATAGAAAAATGAAAAAAATAATATGATAAGGCTTATAATTGTTTCATGTTTATTTTAGTTTTTTTTATAGATATATATATAGGCTAAAATCTCATTAATTAAATGAATTATAGTTAGTAATAAACACGAAGGGTTAGATTATAATATTTTAATATTAACTATAATTAAAATTATATATACGTAATAATTCAAGAAAAAAAACAACTATACTCTTTTTAACTCTCTTATCTAAATAGTTTCATTTTTAAACATTCGTTTTAAGAATGTTTAGTGTTTTAGAAAATATTTTAATTAAAAGATGTGATTTTTAACTTCCTTCATAAAAATATATTTTAAAAAAAATGTAATTTGATTTTATAAAATCTAGATAAGAGAGAGAAATATAGTAAGTAATAAAATTATTTTTAGTAAGAGAGAAAAACTTGTATTAGTATTTAGATTACTATAATACCATTTTGGATGAAAAATTAAAGTGTGAATGTGTAAAAATTTAACAAGTGACTAAAAAATGTTAAAACATAACAAATGGTAAAAAACCTTATTTTATTAGATATTATAGATTAGAAAAACCAGTAAGTTGATTTTTGAAAACAATCCCAACCACGCCTGAACTTGAGGGTGTTTGTAAGAATATTGTTGTTAAACAACTTTTTCTATTATTTTATTTGCTTTTTTTATTTTTTATTGGGATGATAGGTCGGTTAAGTTAGGATAAGGACCGATAATTTTTGTCTTTTGGGTATAAACTAGAATTTTGCAACCGCTTGTTCCTATTGGATTTGTTTTCTTTATAAAATTGTAATTCATATGTTGTTGTCCGTCGTTAAAAGAATACCGATCGAATATGACCAAGGCGTTTAAACATCAATAAACAGAAAAAAAAAGAGCATAAGTGAAACCGTTAAAATGAGCGAAAAGGTGGTAGAAAAGAAAAGAATTTCTCTATTCTAAAATATAAAAAAGAGCATTAGAAAAACCAATGAAAAATGTTGAAAAAAAGAAGTGTGAATAGAATCTGGATGGGTTCTATAACTTAAACAATGGGTTGTTTGATTGTGCTGACTGAGTAAGATCTGACTGAGTCTGCATCTAACTGAAACTTGGCTGTTTGATTATGTATCTGACTGACTCTGCTGAATGAAAAAAATAACCGCTATGTACACTTCTGTTAAATTTCTCTGCTAATTGAGTGTGACATGATAAAGTATTATTATTATTATTATTATTATTATTATTATTATTACTATTACTATTATTGCTATCTATTATTACTATTACTATTATTACTATTACTATTATTACTATTACTACTATTAGTACTATTATTATTACTACTATAATTACTACTATTATTACTACTATTACTACTACTATTACTACTACTATTACTGCTACTATTACTGCTACTATTACTGCTACTATTACTGCTACTATTAGTGTTACTATTATTGTTACTATTATTGTTACTATTATTGTTACTATTGTTGTTACTATTGTTGTTACTATTGTTGTTACTATTGTTGTTACTATTGTTGTTACTATTGTTGTTACTATTGTTATTAGTATTGTCGTCAGTATTACTATCGTCGTCAGTATTACTATCGTCGTCGTTACTATCGTCGTCGTTACTATCGTCGTTGTTACTATCGTCGTTGTTACTATCGTCGTTGTTACTATCGTCGTTGTTACTATCGTCGTTGTTACTATCGTCGTTGTTACTATCGTCGTTGTTACTATCGTCGTTGTTGCTGACGTCGTTGTTGCTGACGTCGTTGTTGCTGACGTCGTTGTTGCTGACGTCGTTGTTGCCCTCGTCGTTGTTGCCCTCGTCGTTGTTGCCCTCGTCGTTGTTGCCCTCGTCGTTGTTGCCCTCGTCGTTGTTGCCCTCGTCGTTGTTGCCCTCGTCGTTGTTGCCCTCGTCGTTGTTGCCCTCGTCGTTGTTGCCCTCGTCGTTGTTGCCCTCGTCGTTGTTGCCCTCGTCGTTGTTGCCCTCGTCGTTGTTGCCCTCGTCGTTGTTGCCCTCGTCGTTGTTGCCCTCGTCGTTGTTGCCCTCGTCGTTGTTGCCCTCGTCGTTGTTGCCCTCGTCGTTGTTGCCCTCGTCGTTGTTGCCCTCGTCGTTGTTGCCCTCGTCGTTGTTGCCCTCGTCGTTGTTGCCCTCGTCGTTGTTGCCCTCGTCGTTGTTGCCCTCGTCGTTGTTGCCCTCGTCGTTGTTGCCCTCGTCGTTGTTGCCCTCGTCGTTGTTGCCCTCGTCGTTGTTGCCCTCGTCGTTGTTGCCCTCGTCGTTGTTGCCCTCGTCGTTGTTGCCCTCGTCGTTGTTGCCCTCGTCGTTGTTGCCCTCGTCGTTGTTGCCCTCGTCGTTGTTGCCCTCGTCGTTGTTGCCCTCGTCGTTGTTGCCCTCGTCGTTGTTGCCCTCGTCGTTGTTGCCCTCGTCGTTGTTGCCCTCGTCGTTGTTGCCCTCGTCGTTGTTGCCCTCGTCGTTGTTGCCCTCGTCGTTGTTGCCCTCGTCGTTGTTGCCCTCGTCGTTGTTGCCCTCGTCGTTGTTGCCCTCGTCGTTGTTGCCCTCGTCGTTGTTGCCCTCGTCGTTGTTGCCCTCGTCGTTGTTGCCCTCGTCGTTGTTGCCCTCGTCGTTGTTGCCCTCGTCGTTGTTGCCCTCGTCGTTGTTGCCCTCGTCGTTGTTGCCCTCGTCGTTGTTGCCCTCGTCGTTGTTGCCCTCGTCGTTGTTGCCCTCGTCGTTGTTGCCCTCGTCGTTGTTGCCCTCGTCGTTGTTGCCCTCGTCGTTGTTGCTCTCGTCGTTGGTGCTCTCGTCGTTGGTGCTCTCGTCGTTCGTGCTCTCGTCGTTCGTGCTCTCGTCGTTGCTGCTCTCGTCGTTGCTGCTCTCGTCGTTGCTGCTCTAGTCGTTGCTGCTCTCGTCGTTGCTGCTCTCGTCGTTGCTGCTCTCGTCGTTGCTGCTCTCGTCGTTGCTGCTCTCGTCGTTGCTGCTCTCGTCGTTGCTGCTCTCGTCGTTGCTGCTCTCGTCGTTGCTGCTCTCGTCGTTGCTGCTCTCGTCGTTGCTGCTCTCGTCGTTGCTGCTCTCGTCGTTGCTGCTCTCGTCGTTGCTGCTCTCGTCGTTGCTGCTCTCGTCGTTGCTGCTCTCGTCGTTGCTGCTCTCGTCGTTGCTGCTCTCGTCGTTGCTGCTCTCGTCGTTGCTGCTCTCGTCGTTGCTGCTCTCGTCGTTGCTGCTCTCGTCGTTGCTGCTCTCGTCGTTGCTGCTCTCGTCGTTGCTGCTCTCGTCGTTGCTGCTCTCGTCGTTGCTTGCTCTCGTCGTTGTTGCTCTCGTCTTGCTCTCGTCGTTGTTGCCCTCGTCGTCGTTGTTGCCCTCGTCGTTGTTGCCCTCGTCGTTGTTGCCCTCGTCGTTGTTGCCCTCGTCGTTGTTGCCCTCGTCGTTGTTGCCCTCGTCGTTGTTGCCCTCGTCGTTGTTGCCCTCGTCGTTGTTGCCCTCGTCGTTGTTGCTCTCGTCGTTGTTGCTCTCGTCGTTGTTGCTCTCGTCGTTGTTGCTACCGTCGTTGTTGCTACCGTCGTTGTTGCTACCGTCGTTGTTCCTACCGTCGTTGTTGCCTACCGTCGTTGTTGCCACCGTCGTTGTTGCCACCGTCGTTGTTGCCACCGTCGTTGTTGCCACCGTCGTTGTTGCCATCGTCGTTGTTGCCATCGTCGTTGTTGCCATCGTCGTTGTTGCCATCGTCGTTGTTGCCATCGTCGTTGTTGCCCTCGTCGTTGTTGCCCTCGTCGTTGTTGCCCTCGTCGTTGTTGCCCTCGTCGTTGTTGCCCTCGTCGTTGTTGCCCTCGTCGTTGTTGCCCTCGTCGTTGTTGCCCTCGTCGTTGTTGCCCTCGTCGTTGTTGCCCTCGTCGTTGTTGCCCTCGTCGTTGTTGCCCTCGTCGTTGTTGCCCTCGTCGTTGTTGCCCTCGTCGTTGTTGCCCTCGTCGTTGTTGCCCTCGTCGTTGTTGCCCTCGTCGTTGTTGCCCTCGTCGTTGTTGCCCTCGTCGTTGTTGCCCTCGTCGTTGTTGCCCTCGTCGTTGTTGCCCTCGTCGTTGGTGCTCTCGTCGTTGGTGCTCTCGTCGTTGGTGCTCTCGTCGTTGGTGCTCTCGTCGTTGGTGCTCTCGTCGTTGCTGCTCTCGTCGTTGCTGCTCTCGTCGTTGCTGCTCTCGTCGTTGCTGCTCTCGTCGTTGCTGCTCTCGTCGTTGCTGCTCTCGTCGTTGCTGCTCTCGTCGTTGCTGCTCTCGTCGTTGCTGCTCTCGTCGTTGCTGCTCTCGTCGTTGCTGCTCTCGTCGTTGCTGCTCTCGTCGTTGCTGCTCTCGTCGTTGCTGCTCTCGTCGTTGCTGCTCTCGTCGTTGCTGCTCTCGTCGTTTCTGCTCTCGTCGTTGCTGCTCTCGTCGTTGCTGCTCTCGTCGTTGCTGCTCTCGTCGTTGCTGCTCTCGTCGTTGCTGCTCTCGTCGTTGCTGCTCTCGTCGTTGCTGCTCTCGTCGTTGCTGCTCTCGTCGTTGTTGCTCTCGTCGTTGTTGCTCTCGTCGTTGTTGCTCTCGTCGTTGTTGCTCTCGTCGTGCTCTCGTCGTTGTTGCTCTCGTCGTTGTTGCTCTCGTCGTTGTTGCCCTCGTCGTTGTTGCCCTCGTCGTTGTTGCCCTCGTCGTTGTTGCCCTCGTCGTTGTTGCCCTCGTCGTTGTTGCCCTCGTCGTTGTTGCCCTCGTCGTTGTTGCTCTCGTCGTTGTTGCTCTCGTCGTTGTTGCTCTCGTCGTTGTTGCTCTCGTCGTTGTTGCTACCGTCGTTGTTGCTACCGTCGTTGTTCCTACCGTCGTTGTTCCTACCGTCGTTGTTGCTACCGTCGTTGTTGCTACCGTCGTTGTTGCCACCGTCGTTGTTGCCACCGTCGTTGTTGCCACCGTCGTTGTTGCCACCGTCGTTGTTGCCACCGTCGTTGTTGCCACCGTCGTTGTTGCCATCGTCGTTGTTGCCATCGTCGTTGTTGCCATCGTCGTTGTTGCCATCGTCGTTGTTGCCCTCGTCGTTGTTGCCCTCGTCGTTGTTGCCCTCGTCGTTGTTGCCCTCGTCGTTGTTGCCCTCGTCGTTGTTGCCCTCGTCGTTGTTGCCCTCGTCGTTGTTGCCCTCGCCGTTGTTGCCCTCGCCGTTGTTGCCCTCGCCGTTGTTGCCCTCGCCGTTGTTGCCCTCGCCGTTGTTGCCCTCGCCGTTGTTGCCCTCGCCGTTGTTGCCCTCGCCGTTGTTGCCCTCGCCGTTGTTGCCCTCGCCGTTGTTGCCCTCGCCGTTGTTGCCCTCGCCGTTGTTGCCCTCGCCGTTGTTGCCCTCGCCGTTGTTGCCCTCGCCGTTGTTGCCCTCGCCGTTGTTGCCCTCGCCGTTGTTGCCCTCGCCGTTGTTGCCCTCGCCGTTGTTGCCCTCGCCGTTGTTGCCCTCGCCGTTGTTGCTCTCGCCGTTGTTGCTCTCGCCGTTGTTGCTCTCGCCGTTGTTGCTCTCGCCGTTGTTGCTCTCGCCGTTGTTGCTCTCGCCGTTGTTGCTCTCGCCGTTGTTGCTCTCGCCGTTGTTGCTCTCGCCGTTGTTGCTCTCGCCGTTGTTGCTCTCGTCGTTGTTGCTCTCGTCGTTGTTGCTCTCGTCGTTGTTGCTCTCGTCGTTGTTGCTCTCGTCGTTGTTGCTCTCGTCGTTGTTGCTCTCGTCGTTGTTGCTCTCGTCGTTGTTGCTCTCGTCGTTGTTGCTCTCGTCGTTGTTGCTCTCGTCGTTGTTGCTCTCGTCGTTGTTGCTCTCGTCGTTGTTGCTCTCGTCGTTGTTGCTCTCGTCGTTGTTGCTCTCGTCGTTGTTGCTCTCGTCGTTGTTGCTCTCGTCGTTGTTGCTCTCGTCGTTGTTGCTCTCGTCGTTGTTGCTCTCGTCGTTGTTGCTCTCGTCGTTGTTGCTCTCGTCGTTGTTGCTCTCGTCGTTGTTGCTCTCGTCGTTGTTGCCCTCGTCGTTGTTGCCCTCGTCGTTGTTGCCCTCGTCGTTGTTGCCCTCGTCGTTGTTGCCCTCGTCGTTGTTGCCCTCGTCGTTGTTGCCCTCGTCGTTGTTGCCCTCGTCGTTGTTGCCCTCGTCGTTGTTGCCCTCGTCGTTGTTGCCCTCGTCGTTGTTGCCCTCGTCGTTGTTGCCCTCGTCGTTGTTGCCCTCGTCGTTGTTGCTCTCGTCGTTGTTGCTCTCGTCGTTGTTGCTCTCGTCGTTGTTGCTCTCGTCGTTGTTGCTCTCGTCGTTGTTGCTCTCGTCGTTGTTGCTCTCGTCGTTGTTGCTCTCGTCGTTGTTGCTCTCGTCGTTGTTCCTCTCGTCGTTGTTCCTCTCGTCGTTGTTCCTCTCGTCGTTGTTCCTCTCGTCGTTGTTCCTCTCGTCGTTGTTCCTCTCGTCGTTGTTCCTCTCGTCGTTGTTCCTCTCGTCGTTGTTCCTCTCGTCGTTGTTCTCTCGTCGTTGTTACTCTCGTCGTTGTTACTCTCGTCGTTGTTACTCTCATCGTTGTTATTGTCATCATTGTTATTGTCATCATTGTTATTGTCATCATTGTTATTGTTATTATTATTATTATTATTATTATTATTATTAATATTATTATTTAACACACTCACCACCATTTAACACCCACCACCCCCCCGCCCCCCTTCTCCTCTCTTCTTCCCCCCCCCACACACTTGTTATCATTGTTGTTGTTATCATTGTTGTTGTTATCATTGTTGTTATCATTGTTGTTGTTATCATTGTTGTTGTTATCATTGTTGTTGTTATCATTGTTGTTGTTATCATTGTTGTTGTTATCATTGTTGTTGTTATCATTGTTGTTGTTATCATTGTTGTTGTTATCATTGTTGTTGTTATCATTGTTGTTGTTATCATTGTTGTTGTTATCATTGTTGTTGTTATCATTGTTGTTGTTATCATTGTTGTTGTTATCATTGTTGTTGTTATCATTGTTGTTGTTATCATTGTTGTTGTTATCATTGTTGTTGTTATCATTGTTGTTGTTATCATTGTTGTTGTTATCATTGTTGTTGTTATCATTGTTGTTGTTATCATTGTTGTTGTTATCATTGTTGTTGTTATCATTGTTGTTGTTATCATTGTTGTTGTTATCATTGTTGTTGTTATCATTGTTGTTGTTATCATTGTTGTTGTTATCATTGTTGTTGTTATCATTGTTGTTGTTATCATTGTTGTTGTTATCATTGTTGTTGTTATCATTGTTGTTGTTATCATTGTTGTTGTTATCATTGTTGTTGTTATCATTGTTGTTGTTATCATTGTTGTTGTTATCATTGTTGTTGTTATCATTGTGTTGTTATCATTGTTATTGTTATTATTATTATTATTATTATTATTATTTATTTAACACACTCACCACCATTTAACACCCACCACCCCCCCCCGCCCCCCTTCTCCTCTCTTATTCCCCCCCCCCACACACACAATCGAAGCACACAACCTGGTCAAGCGAACCACCAAATCGAAGGTGCAGTCGAACCACCAAATCGAAGCACCGACGAACCACGAAATCGAAGCACACCACCGGAGTCACACCCGCGGGTCGAAGGCCAAAGGCCGAAGGTGCAGGCGAAAGGCGGTGAAGGCCGAAGGTGCAGGCGAAGGCCGAAGGCCAAAGGTGAAGGCCGAAGGTGCAGGCGATGGGGGCGATGGGGTCGATCTGCTCGACGGGGGCGATGGGGTGATGGGGGCGATGGGGGTGATGACCCGGTCAGATCCCACAAAATAAAAGTCCCAGTCAGCTGCTGAGACCGGGTCAGCATCGACTCAACTGCACATCAAACGGGCTGACCGGGCTGACCAAGTCAGCCGGGTCAGGGTCAGCCCAGTCAGCGGAAATCAAACGGGGCCTAAGTGCGAACCAGCTATTCAAAGCTTTCATTTTGTTAAACATAGTGACAATAATAACTAGCTCCTTAATGAGGGATAGAGCTCAGTGGCCTAAAGGTCACGGGTTCCAGCCCGGGCTTGGTCTCAGGTTCGACTCTGTGTGGCAGCAAAATTAATCCCCCTCTTTGGTGCGGTTGCAATGGGCCGGTTTGTTCCGGAGTCGAACCTGGGTCAAGGGGTTGTGGTTGTTCTGGGTTTACCGCTGAAACACTTCCTTCCAAAAAAAACATAGTAACAATAATAGTTATAAACCCATACTATAATCCAATGTTTTCAAAACCGGACCGGAAAGCGAACCGGACGGCCTAGAGGTTCACTGGTCGGACCGGTCGGACCGGATTACGAACCGGATGACGTCATAAATATTTAAAAATGTCACACCCCAACCTTGACGGCGGAATCGTCGAGGTGTGAGGGATAAGATTGTTCACAACCACATAACGCTATGTTTAAATGTAAATAATCAAATTAATAGTTTCAATAGGAATTACAAACATAAGTCTCAATCACGAAATACATTCAAATATCAAAACATAACATGACATTTCTTTTATTTAACTAGGTCCACGTCCTAGTTTTATTGCAAGCTTCAAAAGACCACTTTAAACTTGGGGATTTCCTGAAACATGATAAAAATAAAAGGTCAACTAAAAATAGTTGGTGAGTTTCCAAAGTTTTCATACATAATATGAAAAGATTATAAGTTGCAATTCGTGTCATAGATTATAAGCTAGTAAGGTTATAGAACACATATCTTCACAATCAAACCTCGACTTGATTACAAGTATATAAGATTGGCTAAGTGTATTTGGTTCCCTAGTGCACAAGCATACGGCTCCTAGGAGTCGGCAATACATCGACTTTAGCACCAAATAGGCTTGTCAGGCCCAAAGATCTAAGACGTCGCCAGGCTAGCAATAGTTAATGATTGTAACAAACTATGTATCTCATATAATCACTTACAACATACAAATAACCATGACAAGATATAAAGATGAATTGCAAGTGCTTTACAAGTCTCAAATGTTTATAAGTGTGTAATATATAAGTATCATGTTTTACCCCAAAATGGTGTGAAATAAAGTAAAAGGGGGCAAGGAAAACTCACTTGTCAAATAAGTATATAATGACGATTAATAAGAATAATAGTAGGCGTCGTTCCAACGTGAATCGTTACAAGGCACCTAAATATGTAAATATATATTCACAAGGTTAAAGTCTTAATAATAAGCTTTAATGTTTTAACGTGAACTAGGGTTTCAATTGGAATTGTGAGGTTTGTCGAGTAATTAAATTTATAAAGTAATTATTCGCGTTTCGATCCATTAGAAGAATTTCATATATGTGTTTTAGTATTTTAAGAATGAATTTTAAGTATAAAAATTGATAAAGATTAATATATATAAAACTTTATAATTATTTAAGGTTAATTGGAATAACGTTTTGATTAATAACAAATTATTAATCTAACCTTTAGTTTGTATATTTTACAAGAGATTAATATTTTAAAATGATTTATGAAATTATAAAATATATAATTTCTACAACCTTTTATTATTTATTATTTAAGACAAATAATTATTTATTATTTGAAACAATAATAATTAATGACTAAAACATGAAAATACTCCAATTGTAATGTTTTGTTAAGATAACCAAATTTTAAAGTCTATTTTATAAGTTATTTAACTAGTTTTATTATTTGTTTTAATAAAATAAAATCAAATATTAATATATTTTAAGAAATAAACTTGCAGAAATTGGTTTGATGTACAGAAAAATATTTAAAGTTTATAAAACTGGTTTCAATAATTTTTAGAATTTTTATACGATTTTTAAGGGCCAAAAAGGCCTTTTAAAAAAGAATGGGGGTTGCCGGGTTCGAACCCGGGACCTCCCGTGTATTTTGTGCATGTATTACCGGTGAACCAAAGGCCGTGGCCGCATTAGTCCTCGGTTTTTAATTGTTTTAAAGTCTACTCCCTTAAATCCCCCGAAACCCATGAACCCTAATATGCAAACGAATCAATCGAGCCTTTAGTCGATGATTACAGCCAAATTAACCATGGGGCTTTTGTTCCCCATGCTTAATCGAGCAGGTTCATGTATTTAATTTACCTGATCGTGTTCGAATCGAGGGTGAAAGCACGAAGAACAGTCGCGGCAGGGGAGTCGATCGAAGGAGACGGAATAAGCAATGAAAATCCAATTAATCCTGTGTGCAGCTTCGTATGGTGATGAAGAATTAAAGCCCTCAATTAAACTCGATTAAGAATGCTCGTACAGTGAGTTAGATTGAGTTGCAGGTTCACGGTAGTGGAGTTATTCGAATGGAATGTTTTCAATTGTTTTGAATGAAATTGGAGTCACAGGAGTGTTATAATAGATCTAAAGTGTGTTAGTGCGATCTGAATTTGATTATTAAAGTTCAATGTGCGATCTGAGCTCTGTGAAAGTTGTCGACATCGCGTGGAGAGGAACAGAGACGAATTGTAGTCTGTTTTTCGAATTAAATTATAGTCACGCGTTCGAATCTTGCACATGAGGCTGTCAGGGTGTTTCTTTTGATTTAAAATGGAGTAAATCGGCCGCTGCGGGCTCGCCGGAGTCCGGTGGCCGGCGGCAAGGTATCGACGGGAAGGGGGGGATGTTTGAAATAATTACAGAAATGGTCCTTGGACTTTCGAATCTATCATTTTATGTAATAACATTTTATTTAAAGTTTTCAAAATATCAAAACACCCCCCTGCACTTTAAATTCTAAGTTTTATTATTATTATTATTATTATTATTAATATTATTATTATTAATCTTATCATTACCATTGACATTATATTATTATTACTATTATGATTAGTTATTATTATTATTATTCTTTTGTAATTAACTATTATTATTATTATTATTTTCATTATTATTATTATTATTATTATTATCATTATTATTATTATTAATTTATTATTTATTATTAGCAAAACTAACTTTATATTAATTCAGAATTACAAGATGTTACAGTCTCCCCAACTTGAAAGAATTTCGTCCCGAAATTAAAAATGAAACTATGCGAATAGATACGGGTATTTCTTCTTCATGTGCTCCTCACGTTCCCAAGTAAATTCAGCGCCACGCTTATTCTCCCAACGAACCTTGACGATTGGGGTTGTGGTAGTTCTAGTCTTCTTCATAATGCGATCCATAACTTCAACGGGTTTCTCGACAAAGTGTAATGACTCGTCGATCTGGATGTCACCCAACGGAACATGCAGACCTTCGTCAGCCAGACACTTCCTCAAATTCGAAACATGGAACACAGGATGAATTCCACTAAGGTCGGAAGGTAATTCCAGTTTGTAGGCCACTTTCCCAATCCTTTTCAGAATCTTGAAAGGTCCTACAAATCTTGGAGCCAGTTTACCCTTTCTTCCAAAGCGAACAACACCCTTCCACGGTGAAACCTTAAGAAGAACCATCTCCCCAACTTGGAATTCCAATGGCTTACGTCGCTTATCAGCATAGCTCTTTTGTCGACTTCTTGCCATTTCAAGGTTCTTTCGGATGATGGAAACTTTATCGGTCGTCTCTTGTATTAGTTCAGGACCAGTGATGAGGTTTTCACCAATGTCGGTCCAGCAGATCGGTGAACGACATTTTCGACCATAAAGTGCTTCGAATGGTGCCATCTTGATACTCGAGTGATAACTATTGTTATACGAAAATTCCGCAAGCGATAGATGCGTATCCCAATCACCACCAAAGTCAAGGACACACAGGCGTAGCAAATCCTCCAGGGTTTGGATCGTCCGCTCAGTTTGACCATCAGTTTGAGGATGGTAAGCCGTGCTTAGATCTAGTTGTGTACCCAAGAGTTCTTGCATAGACATCCAAAAATGCGAAGTGAAACGGGCGTCACGGTCGGATATGATGTGAAGAGGCACCCCATGACGACTTACAATTTCATCAACGTATATACGAGCCAATCTTGACGTCTTGTAAGTGTCACGTATGGGTATAAAATGTGCCGATTTGGTCAATCGGTCAATGATTACCCATATGCTATCATGTCCTCGAGAGGTTCGGGGTAGTTTAGTTATGAAGTCCATGGATATGTGTTCCCACTTCCACATAGGAATCTCGGGTTGTTCAAGTAACCCACTTGGACGTTGATGTTCGGCTTTAACCTTCGTACATGTGAGGCACTTAGCTACATAAGTCGCTATGTCTTTCTTCATCCCAGGCCACCAATATTGACCACGCAGGTCCATGTACATTTTATCGGAGCCAGGATGAATAGAATAACGAGTTTGATGAGCTTCGTCCATGACAAGGGTACGAAGATTATCACGATTTGGAACCCAAATTCGATTCGCGAAGTACATTAACCCATTAGGTTTCGTCTCCAGTTGAGTTAGTAGGTTATGCTCCAGTTCATCCTTCATTCTTCCTTCTTGTTGAGTCATTTGTTGAGCCTCCAAGATACTAGACTCGATGTCACTATCTATTCTCAAATTTTGTAGCAGTACGGTAGCCTTGTTGGCATCTAGTCGAATTTCAGTATCGAATCTTCTCAAAGCATCAAACCACTGTCGTCGATCGCGAATCTCTTGAAACGAGGTCATCTTGTTATGGACTTTACGACTTAGTGCATCGGCTACGACATTTGCCTTCCCAGGGTGGTAACGAATGTCACAGTCATAATCGCTAATCAACTCAACCCAACGACGTTGTCTCATATTGAGATCTTTTTGAGTAAAAACGTGTTGAAGGCTTTTGTGATCGGTGTAGACTATACATTTCGTACCATAAAGGTAATGCCTCCAAATTTTCAAGGCAAAAACAACAGCACCAAGCTCGAGATCGTGGGTTGTGTAATTAACCTCGTGAACCTTCAATTGTCTTGATGCATATGCTATGACCTTTCCTCGTTGTATAAGAACGCAACCAAGGCCTTGTTTTGATGCATCACAATATACGGTGAAATCCTCGTTTCCATCGGGTAGGGTCAAGATAGGGGCATTGCACAGTTTGTGCTTTAATGCTTCAAAAGCTTCTTCTTGTTCGGGCCCCCACTCGAATGGTTTATTCTTTTGTGTCAAGGAAGTGAGTGGCTTCGCGATCTTTGAAAAGTTGGCGATGAATCGCCGGTAATAACCAGCAAGACCAAGGAAAGAACGAATCTCGGTCGGAGTCGTGGGAGCACACCAATTCTTCACAGCTTCCACCTTTGCAGGGTCAACGTGAATTCCTTGGCTATTCACCACGTGTCCTAGAAATTGAACTTCCTCGAGCCAGAAATCACACTTAGAGAACTTCGCGTACAGTTGTTCCTTCTTCAACAGATCGAGGATTTAACGGAGATGAAGTTCATGATCGGAACGGGACTTGGAATAAATGAGAATGTCGTCGATGAAAACGATGACAAATTTGTCTAGGTATGGCTTGCACACCCGGTTCATAAGATCCATGAAGACCGCAGGAGCATTTGTTAAGCCGAAAGGCATGACCGTAAACTCGTAGTGTCCATAACGAGTACGAAACGCGGTCTTTGGGATGTCATCGTCATGGACTCGTAATTGATGATATCCAGAACGTAGATCAATCTTCGAGAATATAGCAGCTCCTTGAAGTTGATCGAACAGGTCGTCGATACGAGGAAGGGGATACCGGTTCTTGATGGTCAACTTGTTGAGCTCCCGGTAATCGATACACATACGGAATGACCCATCTTTCTTCTTTACAAATAAAACAGGTGCACCCCAAGGAGAAGAACTAGGGCGAATGAAACCTTTATCAGTCAATTCTTGAAGTTGACTAGAGAGTTCTTGCATTTCCGATGGTGCGAGCCGATATGGTGACTTAGCCACGGGGTTTGCTCCCGGTATCAAGTCAATTTTAAACTCGACTTCACGTACGGGAGGTAAACCGCTAAGGTCATCGGGAAATACTTCAGGAAAGTCTCGTACGATAGGGACATCCTTAAGTTCTTTCCCTTTGACTTTTGTGTTGACCACGTAAGCTAAGAAGGCCATATATTTCTTGGTTAAGCACTTTCGGGCTTGAGTGCAAGACATGAGTTTAAGTCTTTGGGATGGTTTCTCGCCGAACACTTTCAAAGTATCCCCAAATGGTAACGGTATACGGATACACTTCTCAAAGCAAACGATCTCGACATGGTGTTTGGCTAACCAATCCATACCAATGATGACGTCGAAGCTTCCAAGTTCCATAGGAATAAGATCAATGGAGAATTCGTGTTCGTTAAGGCTTATGATGCAATCACGTATTATGGCGTCAACGACAATAGATTTCCCATCGGCGACTTCGACCGTGTAGGGTCTTTTCAGATTAATACGTGGTTTAGCAAGTACGGGTTCGAATTCTAACGACACGAAACTCTTATCCGCACCCGAATCAAATAATACAGATGCATAATGATCATTCACAAGATACATACCTGTTTGGTAAAAATTTTATTATTGAATACGTTGAATACAAAGATAGAAAACATCAATAGTACATGAAATGATTTAAACAGGATTCAACGTCGTACCATTCACAACGTCATTGCTGACTTGTGCTTGGTTAGCGTTGATATTGAAAGCACGTCCTCGGGCTGGTGGCACATTACCCACAGGGCGAGGGCATTGTGGGCGGAAATGACCAGGTTCTCCACAATTGTAGCAAACACGGTTTGTGACCATGGCGGCGTTGTTAGGAGCACGGTGACAAGTCGCCACCCAGTGACCATATTTACCACATAAGGTACAGATACGGCATGGTTGATTCCCCGGATGATGATACCTACACGTGTTGCACATGGGTTGCGGACCAGCATAGGCCCTAGCCCCAGGCACTTGTGCCACAGGTGCAGTGGTAGGTACAAGTTGTTTTTGGGGTTGTTTGGTTGCAGCCACAGCATAGTTGCGTGCCGGTGTAAACTTGCGTTTCTTGTTGTTGTTGTTGTTGTTGGATGGTTCAGCTTTGGTCTCCTTAATGTCCTCACTAGCCATCTTTTCCACCTTCTTTGCACCTTTCACAGACATGGTGCCTGCTCGAATATGATTCTCGGTGAGTTGAGCGGTGATAGTAATGGCTTCTTCTAAAGTTGTGGGTCGGCTACCCACTACAGCATCTTGAAGTTTGGGCGGTACACCCTTAATGAATTTCTCGATGTTGCGGGGAACGGTATCGACCATGTGAGGCAATAATAAACTCAACTCATGATGCCTAGTTGAGTAGGCCAAATGATCACCATCGTTTTGCTTCAAATTCCAGAATTCTTCTTCCAGCTTTTGCAATTCACTTCTCGGGCAGAACTTCGCGATGGCGATGTTCTTGAACTCATCCCAAGAGAGTGCCAAAATAGCATCAGCTCCTCGGTTTCTCTTCTCGCTATTCCACCAGGTAAGTGCTCTTTGTCGGAGCATACTAGTGGCATAACGGACTTTGAGTGCCTCGGGACACTCACAATTGGCGAAAGTGTTCTCCATGCCTTCGAACCACTCAAGAAGACCAGTGGCTCCTTCCTTGCCACTAAAGTTGGTGGGTTTGCACGAGTTGAAGTGTTTGAAGGTGCAAGTACGATCGTTCCCATTTCGGCTGTTACTATTTTCTCCTTGAGCACCGTTGTTGTTTCCATTGGTGTTGTTGCTATTAGCCATCATGGTGCTAGTAAGTTCAGCAACCATGGTTGGGAGCACAGCAGCCATTTGTTTGGCGATCATTGCTGCCAGCTTGCGGTTGGAGTTTCCACGTTTTGCAAGTTGTCGAGACATGCTGGACATACAAAAAGGAGCTAGTTATGGGAGTGAGGATAGCAAAGAATATTAGTTTAGACAAAGGTAGGCTAAAGGTTGTAAGGTACATGGAATGATTCCATTTGATAACGCATTATCATTTGGAACCGTGGACACGTCAAGGTAAGTTGACTCATTTGCCTTAGAGATTTGTGTATTTTGACCATAGTTTATCACTCATCCCAGAAATCCCCAGGTAAGCGTAACGGGCCCCTCAATGAGATTTATACGAATACGCTTGCCTTAGCCCGAAGGCTTTTTGCCAGGAAATCCAGAATACAGGTGTCTATGTGTCACACAATATTTCTTAGGTTCATGAAATCAAAACCTTGATGAGATTTATATAGATTAGACATAACGTCTTAAGATCCAAGTCATAAGCATAAGTATACGATTCCACGTGTCGTCGAGAATAAGATTAAGAAGTTTCATGTTCGGGGAGAGTCTACGAGTCAAATGTAAGTTTTGGGAGACATGTAGAAATGTTTAGGCAATCCTATGCTAAGGCATCAAATTGCACATAAGGGAACATAGCATCATGTAGCATGCAAACCATATACTTTAAAAGATAGAAATATAATTCTATAAGGTTCATGCATATGCTATAGTCTAGGTCACCATTTCTAATAACCTAATTCCCTATAGTTACGGGCTCTGATACCAATCTGTCACACCCCAACCTTGACGGCGGAATCGTCGAGGTGTGAGGGATAAGATTGTTCACAACCACATAACGCTATGTTTAAATGTAAATAATCAAATTAATAGTTTCAATAGGAATTACAAACATAAGTCTCAATCACGAAATACATTCAAATATCAAAACATAACATGACATTTCTTTTATTTAACTAGGTCCACGTCCTAGTTTTATTGCAAGCTTCAAAAGACCACTTTAAACTTGGGGATTTCCTGAAACATGATAAAAATAAAAGGTCAACTAAAAATAGTTGGTGAGTTTCCAAAGTTTTCATACATAATATGAAAAGATTATAAGTTGCAATTCGTGTCATAGATTATAAGCTAGTAAGGTTATAGAACACATATCTTCACAATCAAACCTCGACTTGATTACAAGTATATAAGATTGGCTAAGTGTATTTGGTTCCCTAGTGCACAAGCATACGGCTCCTAGGAGTCGGCAATACATCGACTTTAGCACCAAATAGGCTTGTCAGGCCCAAAGATCTAAGACGTCGCCAGGCTAGCAATAGTTAATGATTGTAACAAACTATGTATCTCATATAATCACTTACAACATACAAATAACCATGACAAGATATAAAGATGAATTGCAAGTGCTTTACAAGTCTCAAATGTTTATAAGTGTGTAATATATAAGTATCATGTTTCACCCCAAAATGGTGTGAAATAAAGTAAAAGGGGGCAAGGAAAACTCACTTGTCAAATAAGTATATAATGACGATTAATAAGAATAATAGTAGGCGTCGTTCCAACGTGAATCGTTACAAGGCACCTAAATATGTAAATATATATTCACAAGGTTAAAGTCTTAATAATAAGCTTTAATGTTTTAACGTGAACTAGGGTTTCAATTGGAATTGTGAGGTTTGTCGAGTAATTAAATTTATAAAGTAATTATTCGCGTTTCGATCCATTAGAAGAATTTCATATATGTGTTTTAGTATTTTAAGAATGAATTTTAAGTATAAAAATTGATAAAGATTAATATATATAAAACTTTATAATTATTTAAGGTTAATTGGAATAACGTTTTGATTAATAACAAATTATTAATCTAACCTTTAGTTTGTATATTTTACAAGAGATTAATATTTTAAAATGATTTATGAAATTATAAAATATATAATTTCTACAACCTTTTATTATTTATTATTTAAGACAAATAATTATTTATTATTTGAAACAATAATAATTAATGACTAAAACATGAAAATACTCCAATTGTAATGTTTTGTTAAGATAACCAAATTTTAAAGTCTATTTATAAGTTATTTAACTAGTTTTATTATTTGTTTTAATAAAATAAAATCAAATATTAATATATTGTAAGAAATAAACTTGCAGAAATTGGTTTGATGTACAGAAAAATATTTAAAGTTTATAAAACTGGTTTCAATAATTTTTAGAATTTTTATACGATTTTTAAGGGCCAAAAAGGCCTTTTAAAAAAAGAATGGGGGTTGCCGGGTTCGAACCCGGGACCTCCCGTGTATTTTGTGCATGTATTACCGGTGAACCAAAGGCCGTGGCCGCATTAGTCCTCGGTTTTTAATTGTTTTAAAGTCTACTCCCTTAAATCCCCCGAAACCCATGAACCCTAATATGCAAACGAATCAATCGAGCCTTTAGTCGATGATTACAGCCAAATTAACCATGGGGCTTTTGTTCCCCATGCTTAATCGAGCAGGTTCATGTATTTAATTTACCTGATCGTGTTCGAATCGAGGGTGAAAGCACGAAGAACAGTCGCGGCAGGGGAGTCGATCGAAGGAGACGGAATAAGCAATGAAAATCCAATTAATCCTGTGTGCAGCTTCGTATGGTGATGAAGAATTAAAGCCCTCAATTAAACTCGATTAAGAATGCTCGTACAGTGAGTTAGATTGAGTTGCAGGTTCACGGTAGTGGAGTTATTCGAATGGAATGTTTTCAATTGTTTTGAATGAAATTGGAGTCACAGGAGTGTTATAATAGATCTAAAGTGTGTTAGTGCGATCTGAATTTGATTATTAAAGTTCAATGTGCGATCTGAGCTCTGTGAAAGTTGTCGACATCGCGTGGAGAGGAACAGAGACGAATTGTAGTCTGTTTTTCGAATTAAATTATAGTCACGCGTTCGAATCTTGCACATGAGGCTGTCAGGGTGTTTCTTTTGATTTAAAATGGAGTAAATCGGCCGCTGCGGGCTCGCCGGAGTCCGGTGGCCGGCGGCAAGGTATCGACGGGAAGGGGGGGATGTTTGAAATAATTACAGAAATGGTCCTTGGACTTTCGAATCTATCATTTTATGTAATAACATTTTATTTAAAGTTTTCAAAATATCAAAACACCCCCTGCACTTTAAATTCTAAGTTTTATTATTATTATTATTATTATTATTATTATTATTATTATTATTATTAATATTATTATTATTAATCTTATCATTACCATTGACATTATATTATTATTACTATTATGATTAGTTATTATTATTATTATTCTTTTGTAATTAACTATTATTATTATTATTATTTTCATTATTATTATTATTATTATTATTATCATTATTATTATTATTAATTTATTATTTATTATTAGCAAAACTAACTTTATATTAATTCAGAATTACAAGATGTTACAAAAAAAATATAAAAAAATTATAAATATTTATAAAACTACAAACACATATCATTCAAGTAAATATAGTTCAAATTAACACAATATATCATATACATACCAAAATTAACAATTTTAAACAATATATCATGTTTAAACGGTGTTCATTAATCCAAAACAACATCCAAAATACATACCATTCAAGTAAATATAGTCCAAATTAACGAACCGGTGTTTCTTAATTCATATCCAATAATATTTTTCTATTAAAATTAAAAAAAAAATACCAAAAACCGGTTCAACCCGGTTCACCGGTTCCGGTCGGACCGGTCGACCGCGCGAACCGGCCGGTTAATCGGAAAACGGTCCAAAAGCACCGAACCGAACCGGCTCCGGCACCGGTTCCCGGTCGAACCGGTCGGACCGGCCAGTCCGGTCCGGTTTCGAAATCATTGCTATAATCAAATATAACTCTAAATGCAGCGAATGAGATTGGAGCCTGTACGGGCTTTCAAAATTTAAACACCCGAGCAACCATGTAATCAAAATACACTTTTGAAAATTTAAAATATAAAGTAAAACTCAAAACTTTTTGAAGGGGTTTTCATGAAACTTTTAGGGAGATTGTCTTGAATTTTGGGGTGGTTTTTAATTTTTTAAGGTTTGGGGTGTGCTTTTATTTGTGGCCCATTTATAAAATCTTTAAACAAAACCGAAGAAACTGACAAGTATATAAAAAATCTTTATACTATAATAAAAGAGTAACTTTAAGTATATAAAAAATCTTTATACTACAATCATCCTTATCAAAATTTTCCCGCCTATCTCTCATCTTAAATAATTACCTTAATTACTAATAATATTATTTAATATTCTTTTACATTAATAAATTAAAAAAGAGATCTACTTAAAATATTAAATAATATTATTAGTAAATAATATTATTAGTAATTAAGGTAATTATAATTACATTAATAAGTAGATTAATAAGTAGATCTCTTTTTTAATTTATTAATAAATTTTTAAAAATGACATTTTTATACGGTTTGTTTTAGAACAATCTGTTTATTTTATTTTTTTAAAAAAATTTAAAAACTAAATTTTAAAAAGTTGATATCACTGTTTTATTAGTAATAGTCATTTCTCATATGTAATTTCAGTCATATCATATCTTAAAATATCATTTTATAATTAATAAATTTTATTATTTTAATATTTTATTTATTCAACCCGTATAATACACGGGTTTACTAAAGCTAGTCTATCTATATTAATAAAAGGAAGTTTTGAAGTGACACTTGTCAAAATATTAGGTTTACTCGTTTTAGTTTTTCCGCCTTTCTCTCTTAATAAATGATAATAGTATATACTAATTATATAATTTAAAACATTTCCATGTTAAAAAATAGATATTGTAAAAATTATAAATCATAGTTTTTTATTAAAAAGACAAACATTAAAAAAGAATATAAAATATAAAAATTTTCTTAAACATTTTTTATAAACACAAACCTTTTAAAAAAGTGTTTTAAGTAGTATAAGGATGGTTTAAAATTTAAACTTATTTTTAAAAAGCAAAATAAAAATAATTTGCCCAGTCTATAATGATTTTATTTTTCTATCTCTCAGGATAGAGGAAAGACTTGCCACCACATACCCCTCCCAGACCCTGCTATTCAGCGGGATACACTGGGTATGTTTGTTTGTCTGTTTGTTATAATGATCTTATTGTTGTATTATTTGAAATACTTATTTTTACTTAATTCAATCATATTTTATCTAAAAATATTGTTTTATAATTATTAATTTTTATTGCAAAATATTTGATATTTTTATCTATTTAATCCGTGTATCACACGGGATACTAAACTACTATATAATAAGATATGGTATGGTATAGCATGACATGATATAACATAATATAATACAACATAATAATAGTTGTTTTTAAAATCATCAACATAGAGTCCTTTGGTCCAATGGTCCTACTTATCCTATTTCTAATGTTTTACTTTTGTTATCATACTAAGTATGCCATTAATTACTTAAAAATAACTAAATAAGCACACTTATCATACATCTCTATTCACATTTATTTTGTAACAATGATTTTTTGACACACCTAATTCAATCTAAATATAAGTTTGTAAGGATTTAGAGCAAA
This sequence comes from Flaveria linearis, assembly GCA_024085815.1. Taxonomy (NCBI): domain Eukaryota; kingdom Viridiplantae; phylum Streptophyta; class Magnoliopsida; order Asterales; family Asteraceae; genus Flaveria; species Flaveria linearis. Next base: position 85,161,432 of record CM044007.1, read on the forward strand.
TGTAAGTTTAATGATTTTACAGAAACATATCTAACATGTTAAATATCTATGAAAATGACTAAAAAGACGACAACCTTATTATATTGAGTTAAACATAAAACGATTAAACAAATGTCAATCTGGTTCTATAGGTAAAACGATTAAACGATTAAACAGTTCCGACCTAGTTGTCAAACCGGTTTCACCTCAACTTGACCTATCCCGTGAGCTTGAGATTGGTTATTAATCATATTTGATTAATCTGGGTTCAACTTTATAAAACCTGAACCACGCCGTTTTCAACCGGATAAACCTAATCATTTTCCTCACTCAAACTATTTTTAACCTAAACCGGTTCTATAAAAAGACCAGGCTTCCACTCGTTGACAAAACCCGAACCCGCTTTAAAACAAGTTTCTAACCCGATTTGTACACCCGTAAATCGACTTATTGTCTATGATAAAGTGGGCTGCAATCGAGCCCCAATAAACTGTAATTCTGTAACCCAGTAGGTCCGGCCCATGTAGGAATCCCTCTTCCCCAATCTCTTCAATCATCATCTCAACGGCGATCAAAATATCCTCCGATCAAAGCTTGTTGAACAACTCCGATCAAATCTCTCTATCCGTACATCAGCTAATCGAAAAAATGGTTCGATCATTCTCAAACGCTAAACGCCTCTCATCCTTCTTCTCCGATCAGCTTTCAGTCGTCATCTGCAAGTAATTTCACCTATACTTGTTTAATTTCATCATTATCTGCATGTAACGAAGTTGTATATTTAGATCTGAATATGTTTTCGTTACATATCCTATTCATTTGATCATATATGGAGATAATCTTTTGATCGATGTGCTTTGATGTCGTTTTTCAGGCGAGGACTTGCGGCGGCACCACACGGTGGTGTGGTTAGCGGCGGAGCTGCAGCGGTGATAAAAGGAAGTGAAGAATCGTCGAAATTGACACCTAGGGCTCCGGAATTCCGATCGAATCAGGTTTACTCTTTGTTCAACCACATCCACCCGTACTCATCATACGGTAATGTTTACAAGTCGCAGATCCCTTCGATTTCACCTCTTTCAACTAGATTCTATACCGCTGCTACTCAATCAGCTGCAAGTCCAGCAGCTAGTCATGCTCGTCCGTTATCTCCTCATCTTTCGATCTATAAACCGCAGTCAAATTCGATGTTTTCGATTTCCAATAGGATTGCTGCATCGTTTCTATCAGGTGTCGCTTTGTTGTTCTATTTTCTCTACATGAAAACTGGCTTGATTTGCTTCACCTACAACAGTTTCTACCAAATCTTCTTCGGAGTTAGTGGTTTCACGGAGTTGCTTTGCTATTCATCTGTTCCTCTCATTCTCCTTCATCTTCTTCATTCAGTGAAGCACTAATTTACAAAATAACAGTGAATCCCCAAGTTCTAGAGTTATAATTGATGGATTTGATGATGTGATAGGGGGATTGTAGTGCTTTTTGTTTGGTTTCCTTGCTTTCCTGCAAAGTAATAAGTATCTGCAGACTGATTGTAAGTTTTATTTTCTTTGTTTGTTAAATAAGTGTATGCTATTATGCCTGTTTGATGCAAGGGAAGTTTATAGCAGAGTTTAACTGTTTTTATGGCACAAGAATTTTACATGTTTCTTGATTTTGTGTGATCTTATGGGACTCAAAACTGGGCATCCTGGAGGTAAGCAAATGGCAGGTTAGTTTTTATATTATTTCAACAAAAGCTGTAGTTTCAAGTTGCCATTAGTGTAATTGCATTCTTTAGAGCACTAAGATTATTGACTATAGCAAAGTTTTTTTAGCCTTAAGTGGTGATATAGTGGTAAGCACCTGATTTCGCTTTAGCATAGGGTTCGGTTTGAATCTTGCATCCATTGGTTTCCTTCTCATGTTAAAGGTTTTTGAGGTCCCTCTTCTAAAGCATTTACAATATGTTGAGTGCTTACATTTCAAGTGAAGAAATTGGTAGACTCTGCTTGCTAAGCGTTTTAGCCTGTTAATTGGGTCTTTTTTGTACCTTTTACTTATAAAGATATTCAGTAAAACATATGTAGGTTGATCCTCTGAAGCGACTTCTGGTGGTAGTTTTCAAGAAAATTATTCTTTTAGACTCGTGTAATTTCACGGTAATGTTCATGTCTGAGAAGATTTTATATCTATAGCCATTAGATATGTGGACAAATTTCACATATTAACTTTTCATTTTCGACATCATGTATTATCTGAAATATATCGTTGCCCTCTTTATAAGAAAATATAGTATATAAGTGAACAAAGTAGTCGTGTGAAATGAATAGACACTTGCACAAACCTTTTGCATGTAAAAGTAGTTAAGTAATTGGGTTGTTCTTATACGGTTCAACGCATTTTTTTGTGGCATGGGAACATCAAGTAGGATGGTTGGTATCTTTAATAATTTGTGTATTTCATGTTTATGGTGGCAAAACAAGCTTAACGCATGTTTAAAACCCTAAAAAATAGTACTGCTATACTATGTATCTTGTTTGAAACAGCTCTCGTTTTTGACAACTATGCTAAAAAGTTGATTATTTTTCTGATCTTCTTTAATTTTTGTATAATTAGTACAGTAGGATGCTCAGTCAACCAACTTAGCATAGTTAACCAGTCTTTAGGTTATTATTCTGGCTGTGGGTGTTTTGTGAGGTGATATGGTCTTTAGGTTGCAGCTATGCATCCTGCTGTTTACCCTTTGGGGTTTAGGTTTCAAGCTTATTTGGGTCAAAAGGTCATACTTTTGGCTCATCAAAGTCAGGTTCTATCATCTGCATATATATATTTGTTAGGTTGTGTAACTTGTCTCCAACACTCAATTAAGCTAAAAGCAGTGTACACTCAAGTTTATCCAAGTGTTAAAATGAAAAGATGTTGCATTTAGGGGGCACCTCAAAATCACTGACTGCAAGGTTTACGGAAGCACACTTGTCTATCTGGAACTTAGGTTGGTCCTCCGAACTTTCGATCCTAACCCAAACGAGTTCACTAGCACCTTCTCTATCCTGTTGGTTTTCATGACCGAGCTTGAGAATCCGCGACAAATATGACTTAGAGATTTTGTATTCCACAAACAAGCTCGAGAATGAAACATTTCTAGTCGTTTTGTTTTGTTCTTCAACACAACTTTGTGATATCTAAACATAAACCTTTCAATGTTTGAGAATCGTTACGTTTTAGTTAGTCGTGACTTGAATTCGCTCACAACTTGATGCCAGATGCTATATAGCTAGCTAATAATTTCTCACTCAATTTAAAGGAAGTAAATAAGTAAAAGCAAGTACATAAAATAAAGAGTAAATTGTCATTTTCGTCCCTGCGGTTTGGTGAAAATTGCCACTTTCATCCAATAGTTTATTTTTTCGCATCTGGGTCCCTGTGGTTTACAAATCTTGTCATATTCATTCAGTTCGTTAACTCCATCCAACATTCTCCGTTAAATGAAGGGTATATTGGTCATTTTACATATATGTTTTATTTTTCTATTTTTTTAAACTCCATTTAATATATCTTCTTTAAATAAATTGCTATTTTAGTCCTTGTGGTTTGGAAATGTTTGCCAATTCAGTCCAAAAATTCCACCACCTTGGCATAAAACACCATATTACCACCACCCGTGATGGAACCACCATGTAGATGTAGGGTACAAATAACCCACACAAGACCGGGTACCCGAACCCGAAAGCTCGGCCCATGTAGGCGGAACGGGTAAGCCAGCAGAACATGTGCCCCACATTTAATTACATCGGAATCACCCCAATCATAACTGATAATTTAGTAACGGTCGGAGAATATAAAAGGTAATGGATTTGTCGGGAAATAATCCCTGTAAATCAGCACACGATTGCAGCAGGCAAACACTATAAATACTAGGTAAGGAGGATCGAGATCCTCACAAAAGAATACACACAAAAGCTCCCCCTTAATTATCCCTATCACATATTTCTATTCCACTAATACTTACTCTCACACCGGAGGGTCGTTCCAGGGATATTTCCCCCTTGGAACGCCTTAACTGGTGTTGTTTTCATTGTGCGTAGGTGTGAAGCTTCGGAGAGCATCGGTAAATCGAAGTTCAACAAGACCGGAACCATCTAGAGTTGGACCTCGTATTTACACACCACACCACCACCACGCCGCAAAACCACCACCACTCCATCAGAACCACCAAATCATCACCACCACCCTATCATAAAACCATCAACACCACACCAGACGGGCACCACCACCACACATTAGATCTCCACCACCACACATTAGATCTCCGCCATCACACACTAGATCACCACCACCATGTAGACCCTAGTAACAAACCGTTAATCTCAAACTTATAACAAGCCCCTTCGAAAACGTATATGGAACCCTTGAAAACGAGTATTGTAGAGGTATTAGTAGGGTTTGATATGCATTTTCGAAGTAATATGTTACAAGTCCAATATTGATTGTCGATTTTTAGGGTTTACATGGTAGCGACGATCCAATGTGCGTGGTGGTGGTGGGCGCTCTGGTGTGGTGTTGGTGGCTTTGTGATGGGGCGGTGGTGGTGGTTCGGTGGTTCTGGTGACGGGTAGTGGTGTGGTGGTTATTTTTGGACTAAATTGGCAAATACGCTCAAACCACAGGGACTAAAATAGCAATGTATTTAAAGAGTATATATTAAATCAGGTTTAAAAAAAGAAAAATAAAAACATATATGTAAAATGACCAATATACCCCTCATTTAACGGAAATTTTGGATGGAGTTAACGGACTGGATGAATATGACAAGATTTGTAAACCACAGAGACCCAGATGCGAAAAAACAAACTATTGGATTAAAGTGACAATTTTCACCAAACCACAGGGACGAAAATGGCAATTTACTCTAAAATAAAATATAACATCAAGTCATTACACTACAAGCTAAAGATTGTTAACAATAAACCTTTATCAAACGCTGAGTATTTTTTTATATAAAGTTATACAACACGTTAGAAAATCAAATGGTAGATAAACTTTGTACTACAATCAATGCCGAGTATATTACGATTGAGCAAAAATCATACGATTATGTAACAAGAATATACAACAATATTATATATGGATGAGACATGGTTCTATGGAACTTCGTACCCTTGTTTGAGCATAGTTTGGTGGGTGAATTTTCATCATGATATGAATATAACACGGAATTTACAAATTTGAGTTGTCTAAATGCATTTTAGGTCGGTTTTGGGTCAACTAACTGTTGGAAGAATCAATAGATTCGACTTGATTTGAACACAAAGAACATCAATTGAATCAAGATGAACATACAAATTCGATGATGATATTCAAAAGAATGAATTACAATGAAGGACTGCAGATCAATTTGATAACAATGAATTTGAACTAACTAACCTAACTACCAAATCATTCACATATATCAATTACAAGATATTACACAATAAGCCCCTCAACTATTACACAGTTAACAAAAGTCAACTAACTATTAACTTTGAACACTACTTATTAACAATTTCCACCTTAGTGTCAAAGTTTAACCAACACCTAACCAATTCAAACACTGCTGTAACTTTACTCTAGGCACCACTTTAGTTAAGAAATCAGCAGCATTCTCTTTGGTATTCACATACTCAACTTTGATCACCTTAGAATTGATCACATCCCTAATAAAATGCAATCTAACACTTATATGTTTTGTCCTTTCATGATAAGTCTGATTCTTAGAAAGATGTATAGCACTCTGATTGTCACAACTTACTAACACATCTTCTAAGTCAACACCCAAATCAGACACAAAACCCTTCAACCAAATTGCCTCTTTGACAGCATCAGTCAAAGCAATATACTCAGATTCAGTAGTTGACAAAGCAACTACCTTTTGCAAACTAGATCTCCAGCTCACCAAACCACCAGCAACTAAGAAAGCATAACCAGTCACTGACCTTCCTCTGTCTAGATCCTTTACAAAGTCCGAATCTACATATCCATGTATTGTCATTGAGTTTGATAAACCAACACCTGGACTCCCAAAAATCAAACCCAACTCTCTAGTACCATTAAGATATCTCAATATCCATTTAACAGCCTCCCAATGTACCTTACCCGGATTAGATAGATACCTACTAACCATTCCCACAGCATGACCCAGATCAGGTCTAGTACATGTCATCAAGTACATAAGGCTGCCAACAACACTAGCATATGGTATTTTGACATAACCTCCCTCTCACCCTCTGTATCAGGACAGTCTTGACAAGACAACTTAAAATGAAAGGCAATAGGTGTATGTACTGATTTACAATGTGACATATTAAAATTTGAAAGAACCCTGCTAAGATAAGACCTTTGAGATAGAAACAGCTTTCTACCAACCCTGTCTCTTCTAATCTCCATACCCAGAATCTTACTAGCACTGCCCAAATCTTTCATCTCAAAAGCTTGCATAAGCATGTGCTTTGTAGACACTATCTCAGCTTTATCCTTACAACACACCAGCATGTCATCTACATATAGCAACAGATATATGAACTTGTCATAATCATATTCTTTAATGTAGACACAATTATCATACAAGCTTCTTTTCAACCCATGAGTGATCATCTGCTCATCAAACTTCTTATACCATTGCCTTGGGGACTGCTTAAGTCCATACAATGACTTCTTCAAGAAGCATACCTTATTCTCCTGACCCACTTGCTCATAACCAGTTGGCTGCTTCATATAAATGTTTTCCTCTAGATCCCCATGCAATAAAGCAGTCTTTACATCCAACTGCTCCAACTCATAGTCATTAATGGCTACCAAAGACAAAATCACTCTTATAGAAGAGTGTTCCACAACCGGAGAGAACACCTCATTGTAATCTATTCCTGCTCTCTGAGTAAACCCTCTGGCAACCAATCTTGCTTTAAACCTAGGAGCCCCACCATTAATACCTTCCTTTACCTTATACAACCACTTGCAATCTACAATCTTTTGTCCCTCAGGCTTATCAACCAAAACCCAAGTCCCATTCATAATCAAGGACTCCATTTCTTCATCCATAGCCTGAACCCATTTATCTTTATAATTCGAAGTAACAGCCTCATCATAAGACACAGGATCACTTTGACTTTCTTCTTCAGCAGCATTGAATACAAAGGCTGAAATCACATCATTACTTTTGAATCTGGAAGGAGGAACAATGACTCTCTTTGACCTGTGCTTGGCTATACTGTAGTCACTTCTTTCATGACTAGAAGAGGAACTACCTCCAACACTCTCTTCACTTACACTTTTTGAGAATAGATCACCATCAGTGATAGGTGCTAGCTCCACCTCAATGTTAGTACTCCCATCATGTTCAGGAACCTTTCCCTCTATAGACTTCTGTACCATCACATCTTTATACATTACATCTTCCTTAAAGACCACATTCCTGCTGATTATCACCTTTGGACTCACATCATCTAACCTTCATAACCGGTAGGCTTTGATGCCATCAGGGTATCCTAAGAAAATGCATTTGACTGCTTTAGGATCAAGTTTGCCTTGGTTTACATGTGCATATGCTAAAGAACCAAACACCCTTAAATGCTCATAACTTGACTTGTTCCCTGACCATTTCTCCATTGGAGTTGCCATGTTTATTGCTGATGAAGGTAACCTATTCACAAGGTAAGCAACAGTAGACACAGCCTCTGCCCAAAATGCCTTTGGCAGACCAGCACTAGACATCATACACCTTACCTTGTTTAGTAGTGTTCTATTCATTCTCTCCACTAATCCATTCTGCTGTGGAGTACCCGGAACAGTTAAATGCCTAGATATACCATGTTCTTTGCAAAACATGTTGAATGCACCACTGCAAAACTCTAGTCCATTATCTGTCCTCAGTTTCTTAACTTTCTTCTCAGTTTGTGTCTCCACTAGCTTTTTCCATTTCTTAAACTTAGAGAAAGTTTCATCTTTGCTCTTTAGCACATACACCCAAACCCTTCATGAGTAATCATCAATAATGGATAGGAAATACTTGGCTCCACCTAAAGATGCAACCCTTGCAGGCCCCCACAAGTCAGCAAGCACATAGTCTAAGATCCCCTTTGTATAACCTTCACTTCTATTGAATTTAACCTTATGAGACTTACCAAATACACAATGCTCACAAAAACCAACCTTAAATTCAATTAGACTTTCAATAGCATCTTGCTTCTTCAACTCAGCCAGACCTTGGTCACTGATATGTCCCAGCCTCTTATGCCATCTCATGGTATTGCTGTCATTCTCAACATTTGCAATTGACACAATACCACCACTTACATGACCATCTAATATGTAAAGATTGTTGTCCTTCCTTGTTCCAGTCAATATCACCATTGACCCACGAGTCACTTTAGCCTTGCCATTTGCAACTCACTTGACCACCACTTCTTTCAAAGGAACCAAGTGACATAAGATTTCTTTTCAACTCTGGGATGTACCTAACATTCTCCAGTTCATACACAGAATTTCCTATGTGGAGTCATATGATACGAACATCCTGAATCCATGATCCATTCTTGACCAGTTTCACCTTTGGAGACAACCAGCACATCTGCACTATCATAACCATCAGCATTCTCATCCTGTGGTTGCTGACTGCTGAGATTTCTAGGCACATTGTACTCATTTTTCTTCTTCCACCATTCCGGGCAGTCTTTCTTGAGGTGTTTGTCCGAATTACAAACATAGCACCTACGTCTACCCTTTGATTTGGATCTGGTGAACCCTCTATTCTTGTGGCCCCTTTGCTCAGTTCTACCCCTTGCATACAGTCCATCAGCCTGCTCTTCTTTAACATCTGATCTCTTCTTCAACTCTCTTGAATTCAAGGCAGCAAGGACCTCTTCCATTGATAAAGTCTCTCTTCCAAACATCAGTGTGTCCACAAAATGTTCATAAGGAGGAGGAAGAGAGGCCAAGAATATGATAGCCTGATCCTCATCAGCTAACACCACTTCAATGTTCTCTAGATCCAACACCAATTTATTAAATTCATCAGTGTGATCATCTAGTGTCTTACCAGCACCCATCTGAAAAGTGTACAAGCGTTTCTTTAGATACAATCGATTTGCCAGGAACTTCGTCATGTACAAGCTCTCAAGCTTGGACCATAGCCCTGCCGCCGAGGTCTCCTTTGACACCTCCCTAAGGACTCTGTCACCGAGACTTAGGATTATCGCACTATGTGCCTTCTCGAGTGTATCTTTCTTCTCCTTTTCAGTCATTCCCGCTGGCAATTTATCTTCACCACTAAGCGCTGCTACTACACCTTGATGAACAAGAAGAGCTCGCATCTTTACCCTCCATAACCCGAAATCATTCTTTCCGTCAAACTTCTCGATTTCGTACTTCGTGGACACCATCTTCAATTTCAATTGCTTTCGCGGATTACCTTCTTTGTTCGAGCCGATTAGGGCTCTGATACCACTTGTTGGAAGAATCAATAGATTCGACTTGATTTGAACACAAAGAACATCAATTGAATCAAGATGAACATACAAATTCGATGATGATATTCAAAAGAATGAATTACAATGAAGGACTGCAGATCAATTTGAGAACAATGAATTTAAACTAACCAACCTAACTACCAAATCATCCACATATATCAATTACAAGATATTACACAATAAGCCCCTCAACTATTACACAGTTAACAAAAGTCAACTAACTATTAACTTTGAACTAACTAACCTAAATACCAAATCATCCTCCGAACTTTCGATCCTAACCCAAACGAGTTCACTAGCACCTTCTCTATCCTGTTGGTTTTCATGACCGAGCTTGAGAATCCGCGACAAATATAACTTAGAGATTTTGTATTCCACAAACAAGCTCGAGAATGAAACATTTCTAGTCGTTTTGTTTTGTTCTTCAACACAACTTTGTGATATCTAAACATAAACCTTTCAATGTTTGAGAATCGTTACGTTTTAGTTAGTCGTGACTTGAATTCGCTCACAACTTGATGCCAGATGCTATATAGCTGGCTAATAATTTCTCACTCAATTTAAAGCAAGTACATAAAATAAGATATAACATCAAGTCATTACACTACAAGCTAAAGATTGTTAACAATAAACCTTTATCAAACACTGAGTATTTTTTTTATATAAAGTTATACAACACGTTAGAAAATCAAATGGTAGATAAACTTTGTACTACAATCAATGCCGAGTATATTACGATTGAGCAAAAATCATACGATTATGTAACAAGAATATATAACAATATTATATATGGATGAGACATGGTTCTATGGAACTTCGTACCCTTGTTTGAGCATAGTTTGGTGGGTGAATTTTCATCATGATATGAATATAACACGGAATTTACAAATTTGAGTTGTCTAAATGCATTTTAGGTCGGTTTTGGGTCAACTAACATATATAAAAAAACAAAAAATATATCCGGTAAAAAAATCTTACTTATGGAGTAAGGTCTGAGGAGGGTTAAAATGAAGACAAAACTTACTCCTACTGTATGGGATAGGGATGCTATTCCCAGAGAGAATCCCGGCTAAAATAGAAAAATTAATAGACAAGAACAATACCAACATATAAAAAACACAAGGATATATGTTTATAGAGAGGGATAACACAATATAATGTCATATGTATTGTAAAGACTCGTTTACAAGTATAGGCACACTCAACATTAAAAACACACTAGGGGCAAAAACAACCTAAATGAAATGTAGGAAACATAGTAAAAATCATCTAGGTATTAGTAAAAATCAACTCATAAATATGTTTACCCAAAAGTGTTATGTCTGGGTTTTTTCATAATATTTGGGACCTATTTGAACAGTTTTACCCGTTTTCCTTTTAGCTATTTGATTATTTGTTTTATAATACAATAGTAATCTAAATATTTGAATATAACGATCTATAAGGTTGTATGGATTAAGAAAATGAAGCAGCAGAGCCTTCGGGTGATGATGAGGATTAAGCATGTCATTATGTGATAGTTAGAAGGGTTATTTAGTAAGTTTATTTATTCGATTTGATATGCCTTTAAAGTCCGCAGATAGTTTGAACTCAATTTGGGTTATGAGTAGGTTGTTAATTTTGCTTTGAAGTCGAGTTAATTTTGATTATAAATGGGAGATAAGTTTTTTTATTGTACGCAAGTATTTAATCAACCAAAGAGTTGACAACAAAGGTTGAACAATTTTTTTCTGTTCAAGATATTGGCTTTGAGTTGTGTTTCGGACTTTTAATTTGATAAAGTTAATTTTTTTAGATTATGCTAATGTAAATGTCTAGTGGGGCTTTTTTGTTACTTTTATGTTGGTAGTTTACCTGTGTTACTTTTATAGTAAAAGTTCACTCGTAGAGCATTCATATTAGAGTTTTTATCTTTATTTTCATAATTTACTTTAAATTCATTTTTATTTTTAGCTTTTATTTATTTTTTCTAAAATGCTCTCACGTCTCTTATTTTTAACTTTTTATGTCTAATTAATTAAATAATACTATTTCAATCAATTCTTACTATTGTTTATCTTTCTTTTACTCACAAATAAATTATAAAAAATAAACAGTAACTTAATAGATATAAGAACTTAATATTCAATTCAAATATATAATTTTTCTAATTTATGAATAAATTTTTTTATTAAAAATGATATGGAGTGGGTTTTGTCTTTTTTAATGTTTCCTTATAATTAACACATTAAGACACGCTATAAAGTCCCATAAAGTATAAAACGAAAATAACAAAAATAAGTTAACAATCAGTATACAAATCAAATCCTTATAACTTTCAAACAATCATATAAACCTTTTAGACATGATACATTTCATATAACCTTAACTCCTTCCCAACATCACCATGCATATCACAAGCCACCTTCATAAGGCACCCCAGTCTGCGGCAAAAACGAGTCACCGGAGATGAAACTCGACACCGTAAACCCACCCGCCTCCGTCTCGTTTATATCCCGAAACCCGGGCCACGTAACCCTCCGGCTCGTGTCCGCCCCAGGCCCGGAGTTATTAAACTCCGCATAATACAAAGTATCCAACGCAAAGTCACCAGACCACACAGACCACCATGCAGGATCAACCAACTGTTGGGTTCAGTGGTATCTTAGTTAGGTTTATTTATCAAAACAGTTTTGATAATTATTAATCATGTTAATAACATTTAACGCAGCGGAGTAATAATAAAATACCAGAATGAACCCGACAGGATCTGGGTTACAACCAATGCAAATACAGAGTATTAATATCCTACTGATGAGATATAATATACCTTTGTGGTTAATAATTAACCGTTTGAGACACCAAGGGACAACGAATGAACGCTAGAATCAACGAACACTAGATTGGAACAAAGTGGTTGCGGCTCTAAGAGGCGTGATCCACAGTTGCAATCAAATATATCGGTTGTTTGAAAGATACGAAGAGAGATGGAAAGAAGATAATCTTCTGCGTTTCTTTTCTGAGATGATGAAGTTCAGGATCTCTTCATCAAAAATTTTTAGTGTTGAATGGCTTCGAAAGAAAATATATGTAGAGGAAGAAAAGATCCAAGAAGGTCATCGCTCAAATAATTGAAAACCAGAGAATGATTATATTCTTTTCTTTTGCTTTTCTTTTGCTTTTCTTTTGCTTTTCCTTTTTGCTTTTCTTTTCTTTTTCTTTTGAAAGAATAGTTTGTTTAATTAATACTAAATAATTTATAACAATTATAAATTATAAAAAAACGATATAGTTCGTAAGTGCCAGTTAATCAAATTAAGTGGACTTAATATTTGTTGCCCAAGGTGTAACTCTTACGGGTCATAGCTCGGTTGGCAACGTGACGTAACCGAACCCGTACATAATCCAACAAGCTCCCACTTGGACGGCATTCGGTTAAATCCCACGTAGACAGTCAGCGGTGCTCTAGCTGCACATGGCTGCTCCCAACAATGTATGACACTTTAAAGTCATTAACCAAACATCTTATTCTAGTATCATTTTACTATAACAAGACAATAAACTTATGGTAATCATAGTCATTTATCCTTTCTGTAAAAGACATCAATTGAGTCATTGAGATTAATTCTCATATAGAACTCAATCATTATAGTTCTCGATCTAGATTCAAAATGGTCCAATCAAACACACAGTCAGTTTGGGTGAGGCCTCACATTTCACCAGTTTGAATCAACGAGGGCGCCAAGATGTCTAACTGTTACGTATAATGTAAGAGTACAAAATCCCTTATTGACTACATACAACTCCCACTGAACTTCAGAATTATTCCCAACCAAAGCCTTTATGACTGGCAGTTACGCGACAGCGGTTGACAGTGATCAAAGAATAACCCTCGGTAAACGGAAGTTCTAGTATGCATCTCAGGTCATAGGATACTAAATGAGTATACCAGTATCAAAGCATCTTATAATAAAGATGGTTTGTGGCGAGTTACATCCATCGTCATTCATAATGAGGTCTGTGAATTTAGAAGTCAACACATTGAGTCTAAATTCAGAATAGTCTTAATTCAGAATTGTTCCCACAAGTCTGATCGACTATGGATAATTTAGAATACAAAATCCATGGATTAAACGTATTAAAATCGAACACAGTTATAGGATTCATAATTGTATCTATATCAGTAGATCAAAATGAATTCAAAAGTATAACTGTTTAAAAGTTCGTACATCCAAATACTAAATCAAAACATATCACTAGCTAATCTAAGCCCGATCGCATTTCTATGCAGATCATGCTTGTTCTGAGTCATGGGCTTAGTAAACGGGTCTGCTAGGTTTTGATCTGTGTCGATTTTTCTTATCATGATGTCTCCCTGTTTCACTATGTCCCGTATATAATGAAACTTCCTCTGAATGTGCTTGGCCCTGTGATGAGATCTGGGCTCTTTGGCTTGAGCAATAGCACCTGTGTTATCACAAAATATCTCGATTGGTTGCTGAATACTTGGAACCACATCGAGATCGGCTATGAACTTCTTCATCCAAGCAGCTTCCTTTGCAGCATCAGATGCTGCAATGTATTCAGATTCAGTGGTAGAATCTGCCACCACACTTTGCTTGGAACTTTTCCAAGAGATGGCTCCACCATTGAGTGTGAATACAAAACCAGATTGTGAGCGAGCGTCATCTCGGTCAGTTTGAAAACTAGCATCAGTGTAACATCTTACAGTGAGCTGTTCTTCAACTCCTCCATATATTAAAAACATGTCTTTAGTCCTTCTCAAGTACTTCAGAATGTTCTTAACTGCAGTCCAATGGGCAAAACCAGGGTTTTGCTGATAACGGCTAGTAATGCTCAAAGCATACGAGACGTCAGGTCTAGTGCACAGCATAGCATACATGATGGAACCAATCGCTGAAGCATATGGAACATTTTCCATTCGCTTAATATCAATGTCCGTTGAAGGAGATTGCGATTTGTTCAACACGGTACCTTTAGTCATTGGAATACCTCCTTTCTTGGAGTTTTCCATCTTAAAGCGTGTCATCATTTTATCTATGTATGTGCTTTGACTAAGCCCTAGAAGCCGCTTAGATCTATCCCTATAGATCTTTATTCCTAGAATGTAAGCAGCTTCTCCAAGATCTTTCATTGCGAAACAAGCTCCCAACCATTTTTTAACTTCGTTAAGCATTGAGATATTGTTTCCAATGATCAGTATATCATCCACATACAATATGAGGAACGATATAGTGCTCCCACTAGCCTTTCTGTAAACACAAGGCTCATCTTCACTTTTGACAAAACCGAATTTGACGATTCTCTGATCAAAATGAAGATTCCAGCTACGGGATGCCTGTTTAAGTCCATAAATAGACTTATTCAGTTTGCACACCTTATTTGGATATTGTGGATCGACAAAACCATCAGGCTGAACCATATAGACATCTTCAGAGAGATGTCCATTTAGAAAAGCGGTTTTGACATCCATTTGCCATATCTCGTAATCATAGTACGCGGCTATGGCAAGCAATATCCTAATCGATTTGATCATAGCAACGGGTGAGAAAGTTTCATCATAGTCAACACCTTGAGTTTGAGTGAAACCTTTTGCAACTAGCCGTGCTTTATAGGTGTGTACATTTCCATGCATGTCGCTTTTTCTCTTGAAAAGCCACTTGCTCCCTACAGCCCGTGAACCGGGAGGTAGCTCAACCAAGTCCCAGACTTGATTGTCTCGCATGGATTGCATCTCGGCGTTCATGGCATCTAGCCATTTCGCAGATTCCGGATCTGAGATAGCAGATTTGTAGTTAGTAGGTTCATCACCAGAATCAGCTACTACCAGAACCTCAGGACCCTCTAGATTCCAAAGATATCTGTCAGGTTCTTTGCGAGTTCTGCTACTTCTGCGAACGCTTGTGTTTATATCTGAATCAGTAACAATTTCTTGTTGTTCAGACGCACCGACTACTTCAGCGTTTGTTTGTGGTTCTCGAATTTCTTCAAGATCCACAATATTACTTCCAGTTCCTCGATCAAGAAACTCTTTCTCGAGGAAATGTGCCTTCCTTTTGATGGAAATCATATTTGCATCAGGATGGTAAAAGTAATACCCGCTTCTATTATAGTATCCAACGAAAATAGCTTTTTCGCCTCGAGGATCTAGCTTGTCATTAGACTCACTAGTGACATAAGCATCACATCCCCATACTCTAAGGTAAGACAAATTGGGTTTAGACCCATGCCATATCTCATATGGAGTTTTATCTACCTTCTTAGTCGGTGCCAGATTGACAAGGCGGGCGGCGGTCATAAGAGCATAACTCCAAAAGGAGTGAGGTAAGTTAGTTCTACACATCATCGATCGAACCATATTAAGTAGGGTTCGATTTCTCCTCTCACTCACGCCATTAAGTTGGGGTGTGCCGGGTGGAGTGAACTGTGAAACAATTCCACATTCCTTTAGATGATCAATGAACTCTTGGCTTAGGTATTCTCCACCTCGATCTGATCGAAGTACTTTGATAGTCTTATCAAGTTGGTTTTCTACTTCGTTCTGAAACTCTTTGAACTTTTCAAAGGTTTCATGTCTATGCTTCATAAGGTAGACATAGGCATATCGACTATAATCGTCAATAAACGTAACAAAGTATCTTTCGTGATTTCTAGACATGGTTCTGAAAGGACCACATACATCAGAGTGTATAAGTGCTAACAGATCCTTGGCCCGTTCACCAACATGGGTGAAAGGATCCTTTGTGAGTTTGCCAGCTAAGCAAGATTCGCATTCATCAAAAGATTCATGTCCTGTGGATTCAAGAATCCCTTCGGACTGAAGCCTTTTCACACGGGCCTTGCTTATGTGGCCAAGTCTACAATGCCATAGAAACGTATCGTTAATTCCAGATTTGATACGTTTAGAAAGATTATATACATTATTGTTTGTTTGAATATCAATCTCATAAATACCACTTCGAGGTTTAGCCTCAAAATAAAAGATATCATTCAAGTAGGCAGAAATAACAGCATCATTAAAAACATACTTGAATCCTTGTTCAAACAATAAAGAAACTGAAATAATGTTTCTGGTTAAACCAGGAGCAAACAAACAATTATTTAAAGTAATTACAAGACCAGATGGACAAGAAAGATGATATGTTCCAGTTACTAGAACCGGTACTCTTTTCCCATCACCAACGATGAGCTCCATGTCGCCTTGTTTCAGTTTCTTCCACTTTTCAGGCTCCTGCAAGACATTAATGATGTGGTAACCACATCCAGTATCAAATACCCATGTGTTGCTGGAAACAGTGAAAAGTTCAATAACATAAATCAGAATACCTGAAGAAGAGCCTTCACCATTGGCCTTCTTCACCTTCAGCTTGGCTAGATAGTCAGGACAGTTACGTCTCCAGTGTCCCATCTTATTGCATTCAAAACAGTGTCGCTCCTCAGGAGGGGGCGCTGCTTTGTTTTTAGCCAGCTGTTTGTTGTTGGTGGCAGGCTTGGCAGCAACAACTTTACCCTTACCCTTACCCTTATTGTTATAAGTTTTCTTCTTGGGGTTTGGCTTCCTAACACCAGTAGATCGGACCATCAACATTTGACTGGCTTTACCTGGTATGTTTTGCTCAGCAGTTTTGAGCATACCGTGTAGTTCAGCTACACTCTTAACCCATGCATTCATATTAAAGTTCATTATGAACTGGTCGTAAGAACTAGGCAAGGAGTTCAAAATGAAGTCTACTGCCATTTCATCTTGCATAGGATAACCAAGTTTGGCCATTTGGTCGATGTACCCTTTCATTTTAAGCACATGGGCACTAACAGGCGAGCCTACTTGCATTTTGCAGGATATAAGCTGCTTCATGGTATCATAGCGCTCTTGTCGGGCCTGTTTCTGAAACATGCCCTTAAGTTGCTCAATCATGTCAAATGCAGTCATGTCCTCCATGTTCTT
Source organism: Flaveria linearis (assembly GCA_024085815.1). Lineage (NCBI taxonomy): Eukaryota > Viridiplantae > Streptophyta > Magnoliopsida > Asterales > Asteraceae > Flaveria > Flaveria linearis. The sequence continues at coordinate 85,178,835 of CM044007.1, forward strand.
CTGGAGATCAGGAGACATGGTGGCTAGCATAAGGCAGGCTACCTCATCGGCATCCTCCTTAAATTTTTCCCAAGTTCTACGGGCTGCGGCCGTATTGTTTTCAGGCTCGTTGGGAACAGCGCTATCTATAACATAGAGCTTTTTCGCCATCTTGAGAACCAATCTCAGATTGCGGTGCCATGCGAGAAAGTTGGTGTTATCAAGTTTCTCTTTCTCAAGAATAGACTTGAGAATGAAGGAGTTGTTGGTTTCTGAAGACATCTATAAGCAAAATAAATTAATTAGTATTTTCGATGTATTGTTTCCTTATTTTAATTAATGACCCATTTACAGTAATTTTAAATAAGGAATGAGAATCTGGCTTGGTCAGTCACTAAAGGCAGCTGGGGCACGCAACATTAGTAAGTGATTAGGCAGACTGACAATGTTTATCAATTGTGAAAATTGCACAACTCTCGTGTATGAGGCCGCAACGACAACATTTGTCAATGCATTGATACGTTTAGCCTCATCTATGCCCACTTTTCTCTCTAGACAGCTGTGGCACGTAACTTAGAGAGAAAAGTAATAGTCATCCTAAAACAGTTACTTGTGAAAGGGCCGGATGTGTCAACAAAACCCTTGCACCTTGGAAGAATAAACTACATATCAAGTGCGGTGCTGTGGCTCCAAACACTGATGTTTCGCTTAATGTTCCAAGTGTTCCTTATTTTAGGGTGGCATAGACTATTGATTTTTATCTATGGGATCCAATTTTAGTGTTTACCGAATAGGGTCAAACACAACGTATAATTAAGTTATACGTGCGTCGTAAAATTTAGTTTTACAATATATAGTTCGTGATAATAAATGACGAACCCTTTCAGCTCTCGGGACACCAGATTTTAATATCCTATTAAAACTAGGTTCATCGCGAGATAGACAACCGATTTTTAAGTTGATAATTTTAAATTATTAAGATTTAAGTTTTAAAATTTAAACTAATTTTAAATTTGAAAACTTATCTAGTTATCCTTTTAAAAGGATAATTAATTTTAATTTAAAAATATCAAGTTTTAAGTTTTGAAATTCAAACTAATTTTGAATTTGAAAACTTATTCGATTATCCCATTTAAAACAAACAATTTGTTTTAATAATTTAACAAGTTGTAAAAATAAGTTAAAACTTGTTATTTATTTTGATTGTAAATTTTTTTTTTTTAATTAATTAATTAGTTTGATATTTAGGTTGGGTAATATAAAATAAAGCAACCATAATAGCAAAGTAATATGTAAATCTAATGGCTATGATTGTTTGATCTCGCTAGAGTTAAATAGCGAGATCAAGCTAGGTCACGGGTGAAAACACAAAACAACCACAAGGATGGACCTAAGTGCATCTAGTTGTCTTGATGGCTCCCACTGACTCCTTGATTTGTCTTGCTTCCAGTTTTGACTTCGGGTCTTCAAAATATTACAATATTTACAAAAGAAATACAAAATAAAACAAAACTCTAATCTATTACAACTTTGAGCCATCAAATGGGCCAAAAACCATAAAACCAAAAACTTTAACAATAACAAATCATATCACAACCATTCAACCACAAGGTCTAGCCAGATTTACAAATTAAAACACAATCAAAATAATACGGGCAATCGTTTGGTTAATAAATATTTAACCAAAATAAACAAGTTGCCCAAAATAATATAAATCAGAAACTTCAAATAATTTTAAAGTTTGTGATCTATAACCAGTTAACAGACCGGATCTGATTTGCATGTTGTAAGCCTGGCTCTGATACCACTGTTGGGTTCAGTGGTATCTTAGTTAGGTTTATTTATCAAAACAGTTTTGATAATTATTAATCATGTTAATAACATTTAACGCAGCGGAGTAATAATAAAATACCAGAATGAACCCGACAGGATCTGGGTTACAACCAATGCAAATACAGAGTATTAATATCCTACTGATGAGATATAATATACCTTTGTGGTTAATAATTAACCGTTTGAGACACCAAGGGACAACGAATGAACGCTAGAATCAACGAACACTAGATTGGAACAAAGTGGTTGTGGCTCTAAGAGGCGTGATCCACAGTTGCAATCAAATATATCGGTTGTTTGAAAGATACGAAGAGAGATGGAAAGAAGATAATCTTCTGCGTTTCTTTTCTGAGATGATGAAGTTCAGGATCTCTTCATCAAAAATTTTAGTGTTGAATGGCTTCGAAAGAAAATATATGTAGAGGAAGAAAAGATCCAAGAAGGTCATCGCTCAAATAATTGAAAACCAGAGAATGATTATATTCTTTTCTTTTGCTTTTCTTTTGCTTTTCTTTTGCTTTTCTTTTGCTTTTTGTTTTTGCTTTTCTTTTCTTTTTCTTTTGAAAGAATAGTTTGTTTAATTAATACTAAATAATTTATAACAATTATAAATTATAAAAAACCGATATAGTTCGTAAGTGCCAGTTAATCAAATTAAGTGGACTTAATATTTGTTGCCCAAGGTGTAACTCTTACGGGTCATAGCTCGGTTGGCAACGTGACGTAACCGAACCCGTACATAATCCAACACCAACGAGCCGATGAACGTCTGCATGACCACCGTTCTCGAGTACGCCTTCCACGGGCGCCCCAAATACGTAACAACGGTACGATTACTCATCGCCAAATCATCGGACGCCGTGATGCTGCATTTTTGGATGGATATCCCGGTGTTTTGGTTCGGGTCGGTTCGGCCTTGGGCCGTGATGGCGTTGAACTGGCCCGAGAGGGGTAAACGGGGGCGGAGGATGCAGTGTTGGAGGATTGTTGCAGCGTTGCCGAAGATGAAGTCGACGGTGCCGTAGATGTGGCATTGTTTGTAGAATTGGCGGAGGGAGTGGGTGTAGAAGGTGTCTTGGTCGCCCTCGAAGCTGCAACGGTAGAAGGTCGAGAGATCGGCGCTGTTGCGGAGGGCTACGACTTGGTGTTTGATCGCTCCAGCGGTGTTGCGGATGGTCAGGTTGATGCCGACGAAGTATGGGGATGTTACGACTGTAGAGAAGATTGAGTCAAAATATAAAATAGATGTCTTTGGTTTGGTCAGATTAGGAGTAGAAGTATGATAGATTTGTTGTTAAAAAAAAGATGTCTTTGGTCGAATGTTGACTTATAAATTGCTTTAAAATTAGAAAGACCCTCTTGTTTCAATTAAAAATCTTTCTATCTAATAAAAAGATAACTATAATACGTGATAACACTACATTAATTCTCACAAAAACTTTTTTACTTATCTCTGCTATTAAATAATTATCTTAATTACAAATAATATTATTTAAGTTTTTTTAGATAAAAATGATTTCCTAATAAATTAAGAAAGATATCTTTTTATTAATGGTATTTCTAAAGAAATAAATTTTTATTCTAAAACATCAAACTTATTTAAAAATATGGTATATTTTAAATTTAGTGTTTTTAAAAGTAATTTTTTAATTAAAAATGAGAGTTTTAATAAGTATATTTATAAAAATGACAATTTTTTTAAATAAAATGTTTGTTTTTTTTGAAAAAAAATTTAAAAAGTTAATATCGTTGTTTTATTACTTAAACTTCTACGTAATTTAAATCATATCTTATCTTAGAATATCGTTTTATAATTAAGTAAAATTTTATTATTTTAATATTTTATTTATTCAACCCGTGTAATACACGAGTTTATTAAAGCTAGTATTATATTATTATGTGAAAATTTAAAAGATAAAAGAGAGAAAAATATTAATTTTATAGTTTAAACATAATTATTTAGTTTAAATAGTCGAACTTGTGAGTGCAGAATGTACGTGTATGACACAATTCGAGTGTTCGTGACATCTTCAGCCACCCACGAACATGTGAGCAGGACACATTTAACACCCATGATTTTAAGATTTAATTAATCATAAATTTAGGGAAGTTAAACCGGGTTAAATTAATTTTAATCATTCACTATCAAAACACCCATAAAATTAGAAAAAAATTGAAAATATCCCTTTTGACTATCAAAACACCCATATAAAGGTGTCCAGCCCATCCCTCAAACTGTCTACACCCCAACACGGGCGTTCTGACCGTAAAACAGGCTCATTTGAACCTATGATTAGTGGTTCAAATGAAGTCACGTGTCTACGTATATAGAGTCGTTACGAAGGTTCGGACGACCATAAGTTCGTTCAAACGAACTTACTTATGAAGGTTTCCAGTAAGTTTGTTTGGACGAACCTACGAAGGTTCGGACGACTGTAAATTCTTTCGGAATAACGCAAAACAGGTCCTTCATAACGATCCTATTTGAAAACGTATCTTCATCCGAGCCGCTCATCTTGGATACGCACAACCCTCTTCTGTAGGGTGGTGACATTTTAACAGAAAAATATGTTCAAAATTACATTTTCAGTAATTTCCCATAAAATTAACATAATAACTTACTAAATGTTGCAGAATTAAACGTTGTCCACCCATCACCAACACTATGATTTCCAGTGATCACCGTCTGATTAATACCATCTCCGATCATCATCAAATACCTCTTGTTCTTCGGAATATTCACATACTCCTCATATACTCCACCCCTCACATAAATCACATGATATCCAGCAGAAGCTGCAGAATTGTTCGGAGCAAACTTAATCGCATCCCCGATCGTCGTAAAGTCGCCGGAACCGTCTTTACTAACCACCACGCTACCGCTAACCGCCACCGGATCGCCGGAGCCACCCGCCTGAAGCAGCTTTCTCCGGCCAACGGTCTCCGATATCGCTTCAAGACGTTCACCATCTTTAAGACCCTTACGAGAAAGCTTTTTACTTCTTTTTCTACACCATCCTTTTTTGATAAGAGATAATGAAACGCTGTATAGTTTATCATCATCTTTGATGAAAGCTATAATGTTGTTTTTTGAGCTCCATGAAGCAGCATTCGCTTGTAAACCCTCGATGCATGTTTCGGTGTTGGTTAAGATGGCGCTAAGGATCGTTTCTATGTCGTCCGATTGGGTGTCGGAGACTGCGGTTTGGGTTCGGTTTACGGTCTCAAAAGCTGTTGAAAGGTACTCGAGATTGACTCCTAAAGAAGACTGATTCAAACTTCACTCTCGCGGGAATACTTGTAGTTGTTATTTTATGCATGTGACTTTTGCATGCTTTGCATGCACGTGTTCTTTTAGTTTGAATAAGTCTCCAACGGATTAGTTGTTGAGAAGAGCTAGTCTAGGAGTTTGTTGAGTATTTTATGCTAAGTTCTAGTTATAAATAGTGGTCATTGTACGTAGTGTATTTCATGCACTCTTTTGATAATCAATAAAAGCCTACAAGTATTCTCTGATAACTTGTTTTGTGTGGTGATTCTTGAGCATCTTTATCAAACTCTTTTACCTTTATGGTATCAGAGCACAGCTCTTACCTCTTCTGATTTCATATCCCCACCCCATTACAAACTACCATCATGGCCGAATCAACTCCTTCCAATCCTACTGCTCCAATCATCCCTGTGTTCAAGGGAGATGGTTATGAGCACTGGAGCCTCCGGATGAAGACTATTCTCAGATCCCGTGAGTTATGGGATGTGGTGTATCTCGGGATCACAGCTGCAGGTGATGGATCTAACAACAATAGAGAAGTAAAAAAGAAAGATGCCCAAGCAATGACTATCATACAGCAAGGAGTGCATGATAGTCTCTTCTCACGAATTGCTTCCGCTGAAACTGCAAAGGACACTTGGGAGATCCTTCGTGTTGAATTTCAAGGAGACTCCCAAGTTCAGTCCGTTAAACTGCAGGGATTAAGAAGAGCTTTTGAAAACTTAAGTATGAAAGATGAGGAGGCAGTAGGAGATTATTTCTCCAGAGTAATGAATAACGTTGGACAGCAACGTTCATATGGAGAAGAACTACCTGATCAGAAGGTAGTAGAAAAAATCCTTAGGAGCTTGTCTCCTAAATTCGACTATGTAATACCATCTATTGAGGTGGTGTTTGATTTGTCTGATGTCACACCCGTGAAGCTCATGGGACTTTTGCAGTCTCAAGAAGAACGCATGAATAGCAGAAGCAGTCTAGACAAGACGGAAAAGACCCCAGAAAAGCAACCTGATCAAGCCTTGCAAGTAGTTCAAGAACAAAACTCTCCCAGTAGGGGACACGGACGTGGAAGGTTTCCCTTCAGGGGTCAAGGTGGTCGTGGTCGTGGCATGTTCGACAAATCAAAGGTTCCACAATGCAACTGTTGTAAAAAATTTGGACACCTAAAGAAAGACTGTTGGTACAATGAGGAGAATCAAGCAAATGTAGCTGCTGATGATGACAATGTTGAAGCCCATACTGAAGAAGATCAACACTTGCTGATAGTCGTTTCTAACCCTGAAGAGTTCAGAACCAGTGATCAATATATGCTCATGAGTAAAGCCTCATATTCTGGTACAACTAATCATCTCTGGTTTTTAGATTCGGGTGCTCTAATCACATGACAGGTATAAAGAGCAGTTTCACTACTCTACATGAATCTTTCAAACTTAATGTTAGATTAGGGGATAAAAAGATATTGGGTGTAGAAGGTAAAGGAACAGTGAAAATTAAGGCTGGTGCTAGTGATTACAAACTATTAGAACATGTATATTATGCTCCTAATCTCGAATATAGTTTGCTAAGTGTTGGGCAGCTTATGCGTAAAGGCTATACATTGCTGTTTGATGACATGAAGTGCATTGTCACTCATAAAGCAACTGGTAGAAGGATGTTGGAGATCCCAGTAGCAGTCAATAATATGTTTGTGCTTGATTCCACAAGTTTGATCACTGTGCACGAATCAAAGAAAGATAAGGAATACTCCGAGTCCTACAAATGGCACTGTAGATATGGACATCTCAATTATGATGGACTCAAACTTCTCCATGATCAAAGCATGGTCACAGGTCTTCCCAAACTTCATTCATGTTCAACTTGTGAAGCATGCATCATTGGAAAACAAGCCCGTCTACCTTTCAAGTCCACTTCTTGGCGTGCCACAACAAAGCTGGAGCTAGTGCATGCAGACCTATGTGGACCCATGCAGTCATCGAGTCTTGGTAACAGCTTGTACTATCTTCTTTTTGTTGATGATCTAACCCGCATGTGTTGGGTATATTTTTGGCATAGCAAAAGTGAAACCTTCACCAGATTTAAGGTGTTCAAGACACTTGTAGAAAAAGAAAGTGGCTGCTTTATCAAGACTTTACGAACTGATCGAGGTGGTGAATTCTGTTCACATGAATTCACTAAGTTTTGTGAAGAGACTGGGATTAAAAGGGAACTCACGGTTCCCTACACCCCTCAACATAACGGGGTGGTGGAGAGAAATAATTGTACAATCATGAACTTAACAAGGAGCATGTTGTGTGAGAAAGATCTACCCAACTTTCTACGGGCAGATTCAGTGGCAACTGCAGTTCATATTATTAATCGATCACCTACAAGAGTTGTAGTTCACAAAACTCCTCTAGAGGCATGGTCAGGTAAAAAACCATCTATTTTGCATTTTAAAATATTTGGTTGTGTGGCTTATGGACAGGTACCAACTCAGTTGAGGAGAAAATTGGACCACAAGGCTGAAAAGAATATCTTTATTGGATACTCTTTACATGGGACAGGTTACCGATTGTACAACCCTATCACAAAAAAATTCTCAACTAGCAGAGATGTCACCTTTTTAGAGGACCAAAAATGGGATTGGACTAATCCTGTACCCTCAAGAGACCATGCCTTTATTGACCCTTTTCCTATTGATGTGCCACCTCATAATAACTCCACACCTACTCCACATGAGTCAACTTTTATGTCCAACCAACAACCATCATCTAGTACCTCAAACAGCACTCCTACCCATTCCTCACCAGTCACATCAACCGAGCCTTCAACCTTACCTCAATCAAATTCATCTACACCTCCTATAAACCAACATATCCCTTTGGCTACTACCTGTCCCACTTCGGCTGGTCCCTCAAAAAGAATAAGCAAACAACCAATTTGGTTTAAAGATTATGTCTCAGGTGAAGGTGTATCTGAAGATGAAGATGAGCTCACCAATTGTCACTTTGCTCTCACCATAACCGACCCTACTACTTATATTCAAGCTGCAAAATACAAAGTATGGAGGGATGCTATGCAGGCTGAAATTCAAGCTATAGAGAGAAGCAATACATGGGAATTGATGTCTCTGCCTAAAGACAAGAATCTAGTAGGAGTAAAATGGCTTTTTAAAACTAAGTTTGGGCCAGATGGGGAGATCTCAAAGCACAAAGCAAGACTGGTGGCAAAAGGGTACTCACAACAACTTGGTGTTGATTTCCATGAAACATTTGCACCTGTTGCAAGATTAGAAACCATTCGGGTTATACTTGCTGTGGCAGCTCAATGTGGGTGGAAGATACATCAAATGGATGTTAAGTCTGCATTTTTTAATGGAGACTTGACTGAAGATATCTATGTTGAACAACCCGAAGGTTTCATAGTTGAAGGCAAAGGTGATATGGTGTACAAGTTGAAAAAGGCATTGTATGGTCTCAAGCAGGCACCAAGAGCTTGGTATGCTAAGATAGACAGATACTAAGATAGACAGATACTTTCTTGATCATGGATATTCTAGAAGTCACAACGAGCCCACTCTTTATATAAAGCAACTTGTTACAGGTGATATGATCTATGTATGTTTATATGTAGATGATATCATTTGTACATCATCATGTGATAATATGGTACGTGAGTTTAAGGAAGGAATGAAGCAAGAATTTGAGATGACTGATATGGGGATGCTAAATTACTTCTTGGGACTAGAAGTAAAACAAACTAGTCAAGGAGTGTTTCTTTGTCAAGAAAAGTATGCCAACACTCTCCTGACTAGGTTTGGCCTGCTACATAGCAACACTGAAAATACTCCCATGAATTGCAATGAGAAACTGAGTAACAATGATGAAGCAGACAAAGCAAATGAAGAACAGTTTAGAAGCTTGGTGGGCGGTCTTATTTATTTGACTCACTCAAGACCTGATCTAGCATATGCAGTTAGCTATGTGTCGAGATTTATGCAATGTCCTTCTAAGATTCACATGGGTGCTGCTCGTCGTATTTTGAAATAAATGAAAGGTACCATGAACTTTGGTATATGGTACAAAAGAAGTAATGGCATTCAATTGGTGGGTCATAGTGATAGTGATTGGGCAAGCAGTGTGGATGACAGGAAGAGCCTATCAGCTTACGTATTCTCTCTAGGCAGTGGGGCAGTGGCTTGGCGTTCAAAGAAGCAACCTACGGTTGCTTTGTCGAGCACTGAAGCCGAATACATTGTGGCTACTGCTGCTACATGTGAAGCAATTTGGTTAAGGAGAATTTTAGAAGATCTTGGGTATCAACAAACTGAGCCAACTATTATCTACTGTGATAATAGGTCTACTATCAACTTGTCCAAGAATCCGGTGATGCACAGTAGATCGAAACATATAGAGCTGAAGTACCATTTCATTCGGGAAATGGTTAATCAAAACAAGTAAATTTGGTGCACTGTAGTACACACAATCAATGGGCTGACATGTTGACAAAGTCGTTATCCAGGGAGAAGTATGTGTATTATCGACACAAGCTAGGAGTCATGAAGTTCGAATCAAGGGAGGGTGAAGAAGACTGATTCAAACTTCACTCTCGCGGAAATACTTGTAGTTGTTATTTTATGCATGTGACTTTTGTATGCTTTGCATGCACTTGTTCTTTTAGTTTGAATAAGTCTCCAACGGATTAGTTGTTGAGAAGAGCTAGTCTAGGAGTTTGTTGAGTATTTTATGCTAAGTTCTAGTTATAAATAGTGGTCATTGTACGTAGTGTATTTCATGCACTCTTTTGATAATCAATAAAAGCCTACAAGCATTCTCTGATAACTTGTTTTGTGTGGTGATTCTTGAGCATCTTTATCAAACTCTTTTACCTTAAACTCCGGCTAAGTAGATGCAGTCTTGAAGGGCACTGATGGCTCCGGTGGTCAAACCGGCGGTGTTTCGGAGGTGTTTATCGATGGATTCGGAGAATTTGGCGGCGGTAGTGATGGATTTAAGGAGGGAGAGGCGGCCGTAATCGTAGATGGTGGCGGAGGAGGGCGGTGGGGTGGCGGCGGTGGCGGTGGCGGAGGCGGATGATAGGGCTATGAGGATGGTGAAGATGGTGGTGGTAGAAGCCATTGATGGTGGTGAAGAAGATGAGAGTTAAGGGTAGGGTTTATATGCAAAGGTTAAGGTGGAAGTCAACGTGTGCATGGGGTGGTGTTTCGTTATGAGGTGAAGAGACAAAGTTGTCACCATGTTGGTGTGTTGTATATTCTTACCTTAATTCTTAACTAGAAATGAAAACCACGCGTTGCCGCCAGCGGCGGAGCTTGAATATCCCCGTAGGGGGGGCGGGGGCGAAATTATTTTTTTTAAGGGGGCGAACTCAATATTTATATAAAAATTTACACTGCCGGACCAAAAAATTACACTACCGGGCCAAAAAATTACACTACCGACGAAAAAAAGAGGGGGGGCGGCGGCCCCCGGTCTCCTCTATCCTCCGCCCATGGTTGCCGCGGTTTCTTTTTGAAAACTGTATCACGCTACGAATCTGTCCCGAAGTTACACCGCATAAAGTACGTCATTTTACTATCACAATATCTTATAAAAAATCGATTGTAGTAGTGAATGAAAGCAGAAAAGAATTGATGTAGTAAAGTGTCAATAAAAGAAACTAAAAGGACCATTTGACAACACCACCACCCCCACCTATTCTTCTACTCCCCATGTCAGCACACACTGAGCAAAAGTGAGAGTATCAGACTCTTGCAGTACCACAACCCACTCAATTCACCATTCTACACAACTTCTTCACTTCAATTCTCAAACCCTAACATCAATTCCTCAATGAATTCTTCATAAATACTCTTTAAACCTCAGTTACAACACCGAAATCCATCAATTCCACCATAAAAATGACCCCTTTTCCCACCTCAAACTAAAAATACCTCATTATAATCCTCTGTTTCTTCACCTTTTACTTCAAATCCCTAACCGCAGGCTCCAATTCATCGTTTTTCTTCAAGTCACCACCACCACCACCACCACCACCGTAACAATCGCAGAGCCACCACTACCGCAGACATAGCATCGCAGCACCACCAGGACGGCAGACATAGCATCGCAGCACCACCAGGACGGCAGATATAACATCACAGCACCACCAGCACCGCAGCCATCGCAGCACCACCAGCACCGCACCAATCGCACCACCAGCACCGAACCAATCGCACCACCACCACCAACGCGACCATCGTAGCACCACCACCAACGCGACCATCGCAACACCACCAACGCGACCATCGCAACACCACCAACGCGACCATCTCAGCACCACCACCACCGCAACCACCGCCGCAACCATCGCAACCACCGCCGCAACCATCGCAACACCACCACCAACGCAACCATCGCTGATTTTGTGCCTGTTTTGAAACTTGTACACTGTGCATCACCTTTGGTACGGTGGCACTGTAGCCACCGACTAAAGGTTTTAATTAGTAATATAATTCTTAATTATTTTTATAGGGATAATCGAAAAAGTTGATATTTTCCTTGGATGCCTTTAAAAATCATATATCGTATGGTGTTATACGAATCATATATACTGATTGTAGTCAATAAAACTGTAACTGTCACATCAGTTTAATTTTGTGTGACTTGTATAGTTCATAAGGTTCATGTCTCTTTACGTATAAACTTATATGACTTGTATAGGTGTTAGTGATGTCCAAATATCTTAAGTTGGTGTACAAAAAGTATGGCCTTTTATTTTTATATTGTTTATTGTATCGTTATGTCTGAAAATTAAAAACTAATAAAGAATAATTTTATTTCTTAGTTGTAGTTTTTTTTTTCTGTTAACCTTCTTCCCACTAATATTGATGTAATATAGATATTGAAAATAATTTTGGTATAAATATATATATATATATATATATATATATATATATATTAAATATTAAGATTTAGATTGTGGCTTTTGAAGTTGGTAGATTGTGGATGGTCAACTTGAGAGTGGGCCGCAACTAGAGTTGGGTACATGTAATTAAGCATTTGCCACTTAATATTTAACTTGTATTGCATTATTTAATAAGACAAATTAGTGATGTTTCACACTACTTTCATAAGTGAAATGTGACCATTTTGTGCATTTTTCTCAACACATAATGACATAAATGATTACCATCTTTCTTGAAAACCCGACGAATTAACACCTTTTCCTGTAATATTATTTTCAGTAGTAAGTCTGAAATAAAGAGTCAATATACATTCGAGTCATATTGAGTTCAAGTTATGAAGGGGTGCCAATATGAACCCGGAATCAACATCAGGAAAGACACGATCGAGAAAGAAACAACCTAAGAAAGCCGCGACAAAAGCCACACATGACAAGGGAAGCCGCGGCCGGACTGAGACACGAGCCGCGGCCAAAGTGGGAGCAAGGGAAGCCGCGGCCAGGCTAAAGCACAAGCCGCGGCCAAGGCCGAGCATAGGCAAGCCGCGGTTCAGGCTTCAACATCACCCTGAGAAACGCAAAAACCAACATCTCGCAAAACAACAAGGGTAGAAGTTTCGCCTGATAGAGAAGAAGTCCAAGTGGCTACAAAGAGTATAAACGAAACACAATAAAACGACAAACGCATAAGACAAATGAGTCAGAGGTCAGAACAGAGGAGGAAGTCAACTATAAAGACAAACATGAGTAATTGTAAGCCAGAAACCCTTTGCACCAAGGAAAGATGGATTCTTAGTTAGAGAAAGATTGGGGTCAGATTAATAAACACAGGTTACTAAAAATAGAACATCAAGGAAGAGGATGGTTGATATAAATACTCAGGTTACACCAAGAACACAAGGCATCAAAAGCAAGAAAAAAAACCAACACAATACATAGTCTCATCACTCAGACCTGAGCCAAAGCATAAGAGCTTCATCTTGCACTGCTCTTGGCTCTTAATCCCTGTGTTAAGATCCCTGTAGCAACATTTGGCGCCATCCGTGGGACCCTAGCAACACAAAACGACTTGCTATGGACTCAGGTCAGAAAACCCCTTCCCGTGACAATCACAACATTGTCACCACAGTGAATGAACATCTGGCAACACCGCCCTCATCTGGTGCCAGTGCCATGCCGGAGACAGAAAACCCAGCAAGCGGACTGATTACCCCAGAGTTTGTTAGCAAGAACAGAGATCAACTCCTGTCCTTGTTAAAACAAAAGGAACATCCTTTTGAGGAGGTAAGAATGCGTCTGGAGTACGAGGAACCACCAGATAAAGAAGAACATGGAAGAAGAAGCAAAGATCATGCAGATGAAAGAGGACCACCACTAGAGCCAGACCACGAGGACGAGTTTGACAAGCCGTATCGGCCATCAACGGCGAAGTCAAGATCGAAATTCATCCAGAAAATTGCGGAGTTTTCGTTCCCACCTAAGCTCAAGATGCCTAGCAATATCGGGAAGTACGATGGTTCAGGTGATCCTGATGACCACATGGCTATTTTCATAGGAGCAGCCGAGGTGGAGCAGTGGACCATCCCGGTATGGTGTCACATGTTCTCCCAGACGCTGATCGGAGCAGCCAGAGTATGGTTTGATAGCCTTCCCACTGGAGAAATACGAAACTTTGAAGAATTGGAAAGCAGCTTCCTAAAGAATTTCAGCCAGCAAAGAAGATCAGCCAGAGACCCTACTGAGCTTCATAACATCAAAAGAGGCGACAACGAGTCAATAGAAAATTTCATCACCAGGTACTCAAGGGAGAGTATGCAAGTACGCGGCGCAGGAGAAACGATTCGGATATCCGCTTTCATTCACGGGGTAAGGAACGATCAACTAGTGGAGCGTTTCCATGAGAATCTGCCGAAGACAGTGGAAGAAATGCTAGAGCGAGCAAAGGCTTTCGTCAGGGGAAAGAAGGCCTGCGAACAACTGAGAGAAAAAAGTGGGAAGAAACCTATGCCACCCACATGGGAACCGCCAAAACGGTCTGTGGTTCCAAACCCTGGGAAAAAGCACGCTTCCAACCCCACTTCCACTCTTGAGGCCCACCTTTCCATCAGCCTCACGCAGTCAACCCTCCACCCCACACCCGCACTTCACCCATCAATTTACCATCACCCGTCAATTTGCCACCGCTGACCAAGACTCCCAGTGAGATCCTCGCAACAGAGAACGTTAACTTCGTGAAGCCTACCCCACAAAAACCCGGAGTAAAGCGAGAAACGAGCAAATTCTGCGAATTTCACAAGGAAAACGGTCATACAACCGACGACTGTTTCTCGTTAAAACGACAGATCGATGTGGCAGTCAAAACTGGGAAGCTGGCCCATTTATTGCGGGAACTGAAGAAAACACCACAAGCAGGAGAAAAGAGGAAAGAGATCTTCATGGTGCGCGCTGAGGGATGTGGGGAGAAGCGACGCTCTGACCATATGGAACCCTGGATGGCCCAAGCAATCTCTTTCCCTCCAATCCACGGTGGAAGCTTCGCCAGTGGTCCCGTGACAGTATCAGCAGTAATCGCGGGGCATCAGGTGCACCGTGTATACATAGACAGCGGTAGTAGTTCGGAAATCATGTACGAGCATTGCTTCTTACAGCTGGATGAAGAAGTCAGGAGGGGTCTCAACACCCAAGCCCATCAACTAACGGGTTTCTCCGGGAAATGGTGCAGCCAATAGGCCAGATCCAACTCCCGGTAATCATGGGAAACAGCATGGGGCAGAGGGAAGTTATAATGACATTTCTTGTGGTACGATCAGACTCATCACACAATGTCATACTAGGAAGACCAGGGCTGTGCATTCTGGGAGCAGTGATATCTACAGTGCATGCAGCAATCAAATTCCCAACCCCTACCGGAGTGGTAACAATGTATTCTAGTAGGGAATGCAAAGAAGTAAAAGCAGTGGAACCGGGGACTACCTCCCGGGAAGAAGAAGATTTGTGCCCAACTCAGGAAAAATGGGTGGTTAACCCAAAATACCCAGAGCAAAAGATCGTAATAGGGGGACAGCTAAGTGACGCGGCTAAGGATCGACTCTACCACCTCTTGCGAAACAACTTAGATGTCTTCGCTTGGCAACCCTCCGACATGGAAGGAGTTCCCCGAGATATCGCAGAGCACAGGTTAAAAACGTATTTATCCAAGGAGCCTGTGGCCCAGAAGCGTCGCCATATGGGGCAGGAGCGAAGCCAAGCTGTGATAGAAGAAGTCAAGAAGCTGCTACAGGCGGGTATTATAAGGGAAGTCCGATATCAGACTTGGGTGGCTAACCCAGTAATGGTAAAAAAAGGTGATGGTAGCTGGAGGATGTGCATTGATTTTAAAGACCTCAACCATGCCTGTCCAAAGGACTGCTATCCCCTCCCAGAAATAGACTTGAAGGTAGACTCGCTGTCAAGTTTTCCGTTAAAATGTTTCCTGGATGCATACAAAGGATACCATCAGGTCAAAATGGCACCGGAAGACGAAGACAAGACAGCATTTTACACGGATGTCGGCATTTTCTGCTTCACAAAAATGCCATTCGGACTGAAGAACGCCGGTGCCACTTATCAACGATTGATGGACAAAGCATTCAAATCCCAGATCGGCAGAAACATCGAGGTCTACGTAGACGACGTCGTCATCAAGAGCCGTGACGAGAATGCCCTACTCGAGGACATCGCCGAAACATTCAGTACCCTGCGGGCGATGAACATGAAACTGAATCCGAAAAAATGCTCATTCGGAGTGGAGGAAGGAAAGTTTCTCGGCGTAATTGTAACAAAGGATGGCTTTGAAGCCAACCCCGAGAAGATTGCAGCAGTGCTGAAAATGCCATCCCCCAGGTCAGTAAAGGACGTGCAAACGTTGAATGGAAGATTAGTAGCCCTTAACAGATTCTTATCGAAACACGCTGAGCGCGCCCTACCGTTTATAACCACCCTGCGGAACTGCCTAAGAAAGAAAGACTTTTTATGAACACAGGAGGCAGAGGAGGCGTTCCAGCAAATGAAAGGGTACCTTTGTAACCTGCCAAGGCTGGTAGCTCCTTTCCCAAAGGAGAAGCTAGTGATGTACTTATCGGCAAGCAAGGGCCCGGTAAGTGCCGTGCTGATGACCGAGCGAGAAGGAGAACAAACCCCGATATACTTCGTCAGTAGAGCACTGAAAGACCCGGAGACCCGGTACTCACCCATGGAAAAGCTCACGCTATCCCTGGTGCACGCGTCTCGAAGACTAAGGCGTTACTTTCAAGCTCACCCAATCGAGGTGAGGACGGGGCACCCAATACAACAGATTTTGAGGAAACCCGAGATTTCGGGGAGGCTAGCAAAGTGGGCAATTGAACTCGGGGCCTTTGGAATCGAATACAAGCCGAGAGTGGCATTCAAGGGGCAGGTAGTGGCTGACTTTTTGGCTGAGGTACCTCATGAGGAAGAGGAAGATGCACCTAACATGCAGGAGGAGGAGCTCCCACCGGAAGAGTGGTGTCTACACACAGACGGCGCATCAAATGATGAGGGTTCCGGAGCAGGATTGATCCTAGTGGGTCCTAACATGGAGGAATTAACCTATGCTTTAAGGTTAGCTTTCAAGAGTTCAAACAATGAAGCAGAATACGAGGCCTTAATAGCCGGATTAAGGCTAGCCAAGCAAATGGGTATTAAGAAATTGCACGCCCATGTGGACTCACTGCTGGTGGCCAACCAGATTAACGGATCCTATGATGCAAAGGAGGACACCATGAAAAGATACCTAGATAAGGCAAAACGGATAATGAGCAATTTCGAGAAGTGTGACATCTCACATATCCCGCGAAGTAAAAACAAGAAGGCCGATGCATTGAGTAAATTGGCTTCAGTGTCATTTAGCCATCTTGCAAAGGAGGTTAAGGTGGAGGTGCTGCAAAGGTCTTCCATCGAAGAACCAGAAGTATCATTGGTTGAAACAAGGGAAGAAGACGGATGGATGACCCCGATAGTCAGATTTTTAACTGAAGGATTTCTACCAGAGGAGAAAGGGGAAGCACGAGCAATACAAGTAAGGGCTTTGCATTATGAAATACAGCAGGGAGTTTTATACCGGAGGTCATACCTGGGGCCATCTTTAAGGTGCTTGACCAAGGAGCAGGCCACGTATGTGATACATGAGATACACGAGGGTATATGCGGGATACATGCAGGACCAAGAATGGTGGTAGCCAAAGCAATGAGTGCAGGGTATTATTGGCCGGGGATGCACCAGAGTGCCGTAGAAGAAATCAGGAAGTGTGAAAGTTGTCAAAGGCACGCGCCAATGTGTTTTCGGCCAAAGAATGACATGATCCCGGTTAATGCCGCATGGCCTTTTCAAAAATGGGCCATGGACATCGTGGGGCCTTTCCCAGAGTCCATAGGAAGGGTAAAATTCCTACTAGTAGCCGTTGACTACTTTACCAAGTGGGTTGAAGCTAAAGCCCTGGCATCGATAACAGGGCTGCAAGTGAAAAAATTCGTATGGGAGCATATCATTTGTCGTTTTGGGCTTCCACTGTTCATAGTGACTGATAATGGCAAACAGTTCGCGGAAAACCCATTCAAAGGTTGGTGTGACGAGCTTAAGATCCAGCAAATCCTAACTTCGGTCGCACACCCGCAGGGCAATGGGCAGGTGGAAAGAGTCAACAGGAGTATAGTGGAAGGCATAAAAACCCGACTGGATTTTGAAGGAAGCAATTGGGTGGAGGAATTACCAAGCGTGCTCTGGGCTCATAGGACAATGCCGAAGACAAGCCATGGAGAAACGCCCTTCAGCTTAACGTATGGATCGGAGGCTGTGATACCAGCAGAAATAGGCTTACCAACAATTCGAGTCACGGAAGCTATGGAAATAAATAACGAAGAGGAGCTGCGTTCTAATCTAAATCTGTTGGAGGAGCGAAGGATGGCAGCTGCCATACGAGAAGCAAAATACAAGAAAAAGATAGAGCAATACTACAACGCCCGTGTAAAAAGACAAGAGTTCAAAGAGGGAGAGTTCGTCTTAAGAAGCAATGAAGCCAGCAGAGTCCAAGCCCAAGGGAAGTTGGGGCTGAGGTGGGAAGGCCCATATCAAGTGATAGAGGTTGGAGGGAATGGAGCGTATAGGCTCAGGTGTTTAGATGGTAAGGAGGTACCACGCACATGGAATGGAGCGCAGCTGCGCAAATGCTATATGTAATCATGGGGTAACCAAGATGTAACCGATGTAATTCAATTTTCAGAAAGAAGGTGTAAACGAACACCAGAAATTACATCTAAGCACTTGTGTCTTATAACTTATGATAACTATGCAATAACCCGATAACGCTCGGGTTGGCTCAAGCAAGTAACCAAGCTTGAGAAATCAATGTAATAACCCGAAAACACTCGGGTTGACTCAAGCAAGTAACCAAGCTTGAGAAATCAATGTAATAACCCGAAAACACTCGGGTTGACTCAAGCAAGTAACCAAGCTTGAGAAATCAATGTAATAACCCGAAAACACTCGGGTTGACTCAAGCAAGTAACCAAGCTTGAGAAATCAATGTAATAACCCGAAAACACTCGGGTTGACTCAAGCAAGTAACCAAGCTTGAGAAATCAATGTAATAACCCGAAAACACTCGGGTTGACTCAAGCAAGTAACCAAGCTTGAGAAATCAATGTAATAACCCGAAAACACTCGGGTTGACTCAAGCAAGTAACCAAGCTTGAGAAATCAATGTAATAACCCGAAAACACTCGGGTTGGCTCAAGCAAGTAACCAAGCTTGAGAAATCAATGTAATAACCCGATAACACTCGGGTTGGCTCAAGCAAGTAACCAAGCTTGAAGAATTAACATGACAACCCGATAACACTCGAAATGGTAACCAGGCTGGGGAAAATCAATATAATAACTCGATAATACTCGGGTTAAATCAAGCAGGAAATAAAGCGTGAGAAGTTAACATGACAATCCGGTAACATCCCGATCCAAAAATTTAGGTGAGCTACCGCGGCCCAACCTCCTTAGAGGAGGACAGCCGCGGCCCAACCCTCTCTCAGGGTAATGTTGTTCTTCAGCCAAGCCCGGAAATACTCCGGTTTATATCGTTCAGGTCAAATTTCGTTTCATACACAGTAACAACAAACCTTTAACACAAGACAAGGATTAATAAGACAACAAGCAAACCATACTTCAAAGCGTACAAGTTTAGTTGGGTACAACCATAAACTAGCAAAAGAAACTACGATAATAGTCAGAATGACACGACAACAAAGATAAGGCGAAACTAGTTCAAGCCAACAAAAGTCCACTAGCAAAAGAAGCAAATCCTACATCACGGCGTGGCAAGGAAAGCCTTGATAACATCAAGATCAGAGGCAGCAAGGGCAGCAATGGATCCAGCCATAGGGAAAGAAGCTTCGTCGAACTTTTTGGAAAAATCGCGTAATTCCTTCACAGCATTCTTGTTGTAATTCTGCGCATCTTCAGGTCTCTTTCCTTCAGCAACAAGACGAGCACCATCCAGCAAACCTACAACACATTTAACTTAATCAGAAAGTGAAGTTAGCAATAACAGAATACCAATGAACTAATATTGCTAGCCACAAACCTGCATTATAACCAACTTTATCCGAAAGGGAGAGGAGCTCCGCCAGTGTACCAAGATACTCCTCACTATTACGAATCTTGTTGAAGGCCAAGCCGATGCCTGTAGACGCAATCCATTCCCTATCAGACCTCTGAGTAGAAACCATGGCCTCGAGTTCAGCAATGCGTTTTGAGGAAGAGTTCTTGAGGACATTCAACTCAGCATTCAGACGAGAAAGATTCTTTCCCGCCTCATCAGAAATCTCTGAAAAGTGCTTCTTCTCCTTCTCAAGCAATTCACAACGAAGTTTAAGTGAGGCATTATCGTCAGTCAAACGCAAGACTTGTTTCTTCGTCTCCCGAGCTTCTTTGTTGCTTACAAGCCAACGATTGTGAATCTCAACGAAAGATAAGAAACCATTCACAAGAGAAGAACAACCAGAGTCAGACAATTCTCTCCTGTTCAAATTTTCAAGCCTCAAAGACTCAGCAGGAGGACGAGCCCAGTACATATACTCCCTGCTAAGCTCAGGAGTCGTCAGGAGTGAACTATTAACCAGATTCCAATCAGGTATGAACTTCTTGCGAGGATTCAAGCCAGTGGCCTCGGTAAAGCCACAATGGGGATCAGCGACAGTTTCATCCCGAACCAAATCATCCCCTGACTCAGCCGAATCACCATCAGAAGAAGAGGAATCGGAGGACGATCCCTCAGTCGAGGAATCCCCGGCCATGGCTGAAGATGCACCAGCCATCCCAGCCGCAGCCACAGCAGGAGGAGAGTCTCGGGGCTTCAAGCCTGGTGCACCTAAACCTTGCCTCTTAACAACAGTCTTGACGCGTTTCATGGATGTAGAACCTTCCTCAACACAACCTTTACGTTTCTCTGGAAACCGGGAATAGATTCCCCAGCATGAACCACGACATCACTAGTAGCTTCCAAGATCGAAGGGGAACCCAGAGGAAGGGGCTCAGTATGTTCAGTAACGTCATCCTTAGCGGACAGCTTCAGGCGATCAAACAGTCCCATACCTATGAAAAGGAACAATAGATCAAAACAAGTAAAGTTAGCAAAAATAATGCATATCGACAAAAAATAAAGTACTTACGTTGGCCCTTATAAGATATACACGGCAGCAGGTTAGGTTCAGACCAGTTACGGCTAATACCGACCATAACAAGAAAATGCTCAGAAAAGGATTGCAATGCTGTGGGGATGGCTTTCAGGGTGTCATAAGCAGACGCATCGTAATCCTTGGCTTCAGGCAACGGATCATCAATTCTTTCCCGAGCCGGGAACTAGCTCATCTCAAAAGGAATTATGCTAGCGGAAATAAAGAAATAGTGGTCTTTCCAATGTTTCAAACTAGTAAGTGATCGAGACACTAGAGTGGGACGGGGCGCTTTACGTTTCTCGAAGGTAACCCAATCACCAACATGAGCAAGCTTATAGAAAGCTCGAAAGAGACTAATCTCGGGCACTAACTGATGGGACCGACACGACACCTCAAAATGAAAAACTTTGGTTAAACCAAGTGGAACCACTTGCGAAAGATGTATACCATAATAACGCAAAAGAGTGCACAAGAATCGGCTCACAAGAATCCTAAAGTTTGCAAAACTAAAAAACGAACAATAGAGAGCAATCATGCCAGGGGGCACATCCCTAACCGACGACTGAGGAGGTGGAACTAAGGGATTCAAGCTACGGTCAATGCCATATCGGGTCACAAAATTATTCAAATAATCCTCGCTAACAACCGACCTTTGAACACGCATGTCATTTCTACACTCCATAAGAAAATAAAGAAAACAAGGCAAGGAACTAACTAATGATAAGGAAAAGCACAGACCTTACAAATTGCTAACCGAAGGAAAGATGTAAACAGCGGATGTCGCAACCACAGCTGCCACTAGCGAGCCGGCCGAAACTCAAGAAGAAGAGAAAACAGCTGCAAGAGAAAACCGCCCACGAACCGCCAAGTATACCACAACTCGGCCAAAAGAAAGAAAAAAAAACGAGGCACAGTGGGCGCCTCGGACAGCAGCCGCGGCGCAGGGCGAGTCTCGAGCAGAAAGGAGAAAGGTCTTGAACGAAGGCGACCGGGAGCCGCGGCACAAGGGCAAGCAGCCGCGAGATGGAGAAGACCTTGAATGAGGCAAGTCGCGACCGCGACACAAAGGTGAAAGCAAGCAGCAGCCGCGGCACAAAGGTATCAGCCGCGGCACACGGCAAGGGGAGAAATCCTTGAGAGAGAGCGAGGCAGCAGCCGCGGCTAGGGAGCAAGGGGCCAACACCCGCGGGATCTGGCAGTAGTGAGGGAAGAATTTTTGGAGAAGTGGGGGATGCAAATGAAAAAGAAGGTCTTGCATTATATAGGAGAAGAGAAATAAAAAGTGAGGGAGACAGAGGTGCACGGGACACGAGCGACTAGACACTTGCAGCCAACATCAGGCCGCCACTTTTTGGGGCCCTAGGCACGGTACATGACACCTCCCTAGAAGGACTAATCAAAAGATATAGGATGGCTACACAATACCCGAGACAAGCCGTCAATGGACATTCGAAAAGACAGGAGAAAGCCAAGAAATAGTCCAACATGATGACTAACGTCATAATATTGGACTGGGGGGACTTGAAGGGGTGCCAATATGAACCCGGAATCAACATCAGGAAAGACACGATCGAGAAAGAAACAACCTAAGAAAGCCGCGACAAAAGCCACACATGACAAGGGAAGCCGCGGCCGGACTGAGACACGAGCCGCGGCCAAAGTGGGAGCAAGGGAAGCCGCGGCCAGGCTAAAGCACAAGCCGCGGCCAAGGCCGAGCATAGGCAAGCCGCGGTTCAGGCTTCAACATCACCCTGAGAAACGCAAAAACCAACATCTCGCAAACACAAGTGTAGAAGTTTCGCCTGATAGAGAAGAAGTCCAAGTGGCTACAAAGAGTATAAACGAAACACAATAAAACGACAAACGCATAAGACAAATGAGTCAGAGGTCAGAACAGAGGAGGAAGTCAACTATAAAGACAAACAGGAGTAATTGTAAGCCAGAAACCCTTTGCACCAAGGAAAGATGGATTCTTAGTCAGAGAAAGATTGGGGTCAGATTAATAAACACAGGTTATTAAAAATAGAACATCAAGGAAGAGGATGGTTGATATAAATACTCAGGTTACACCAGGAACACAAGGCATCAAAAGCAAGAAAAAAAACCAACACAATACATAGTCTCATCACTCAGACCTGAGCCAAAGCATAAGAGCTTCATCTTGCACTGCTCTTGGCTCTTAATCCCTGTGTTAAGATCCCTGTAGCAACAAGTTAAAACAAGTTTTTATTCGGCAAAAATTAAGTATTGTTTAAAATAGAGTGAAAGTGGTCTTAAGTCCTCCTGTAATTTAATAAAACTAGCAAAATATCATAATTTTCAGATATATTTTAGAGAATTATATGTGATGCATTAAAAACTTATATTTAGAAATATGATATTTTAGAGGTTTAGATCGAGATAGACATATGAAATTTCCCTTAATTGGTATAATATTAACCAATGATAAGCTATTAATCCGATTTGAGTTTTAGGCAGGACTAGAAGACATTCTTGAATATTCAATAACATTTTTATAAATGTCTAAAACCCTTCTTGTCCAGATACAGAATATGTTGTTCATCAATAATTATAATTAGTTTGAATTTCAAATTTAATAATGTTTTAAGTTAGAAAACTAAAACACTTAGCCACATTCTTTTGACCTTCCATTATATACTTATATTTACTGCTTTATCCCATCATTCTACTTGTATTAACAATATTTTTTTAAACTAAATAATGTTGAAGCAGCTACCTTTTATTGTTCATCGGTTAACTTGTCGGCTCGTGTACCAAAAACTCCTCGACCCCAAAAGATAAGCGGCGAATGTTAGCAGGTTTTGAATTAGTTTTGAATTAGTTTTGTCGAAGTCGCTTATAATCAGCTCATTTGTGTATGGTCTATAGCTTGCAACTGAGCTAACTATATCAAGTAACAATGACATCACAAACGATTTCTAGTTTAACTGATCAGACAAACTATTTTCAATACATCATATAGTAGTTAAAAGATATCTATGATATTTGGATATTTCTTTTATTTCGCAAGTGGTTCCGTAGATATAAATAACATATTGGAAAAGAAATTATTAGTATATACTATATACTAATTAGTACAATTCTTCTACTAATTAGTCATATAGTAATGACTTATATGATGAATTTATATACAGATAATGCAACATCATGGTTTGACATGTTCAACTTAAGTTAAACACAAGTTGCCGTTTCTATATGAATCATGCTAATGAACTCCATTTTGAGAACAGGAAGACTTTGGGAAACATGATTAACTTGATATATTGACTTAATTACAAAGGCAATTAAACATGATATTTTATGCACTTCAAAATTCGAAACTCTACTTCCAAATTTTTACGAGTTAACGAATTAGTCTTGAAGCTCACAGTTGTTATCAATTTAATGTGAATCACTATTAGTTTATGATCAATTTTATTGTTTTATAAAAAATATAAATATTCATTACATGACATTTAACGAACCATTGTTAATCTTTGGTGTAATTCTTACTTTATGTTTATTTTAATATCGAATACAAGAAAAATATTTTTTTTCTTGTGTTGAAATAAAGTATGAGAGGACGCAAAATAATCAGTCAGTGCACGAGTGATTGTTTATCATCTAATAAGATTTAGGGGATGTTTGGTAGTATCTGAATTAGGCTCTTAATGGTTCATATGTCTGAATGGTTCAGCACTTAATGGTTCAGACTATTTGTTTCGCGAGCAAATGTCTAAATGGTTCAGACATTTATCTATTATGGTTAAGCAATATACTAATGTTATAATGTTATAAGTATATATTGGTCCTATGCTCAATAATGTTTAATAGTGCTATACCCTGTAACACTTTTAAACAGGATTTGTTTTCACAAGTTACCTTGCTCAATCTGATCCACATGTTTTGTCAAACTTACTAAAACCTATAATTTGAATCGATAAACATTTACATAATCAGTTTAAATCGTTTGCATATTAAAAAAGCAAGGTAAAATTAGTTGATTCACAGGATATACTGCATTTTAGTATTTACTTTGAAAGTTGATCCAGAATTTGATTTGATTTGATTTAAATTTGAGTCTAAATTCGATACCCAATATAGGATATTTGAAAGCGAACATCAATGCACTATTTAAGCTTAATTTGAATGAACATCAGGTTTTTAAAGTCTGATTTGAATAATCGTATACATTTTTTTGAAGTCTAATATTCTAAACTAACTTTAGTGAACCCGTGTATTACACGAGTTGAATAAATAATATTAAATAGAATAAATTTTATTAATTATAAAATAATATATGATTTAAATATATATGAGTAAGGAATATAAATAATAAACAATAACATCAACTTTTAAAATTTTTGTTTTTAACTTTTTTATTTTCCAAAAAAATAAATAAAACATTTCGTTTAAAAACATGTTAAAAATGTAAAATTTAAAATATTTTGTGTTTTAAAAAAAGTATGATGTCTTAGAAAATTGTTTTAATAAAAATTTGCTTCTCTAGAAATAAACATCAAAAAGTATTTATTTCTAAATTTTCTAAAAATAATTTTTAATCAAAAAAGAATTCAATAATATAATTAGTAATTAATGGATTTATTTAATAAGAGAGAGAAGCGGGAAAATTTTATTAAAAATGAATGTGGTGTTGTCATGTGGCATCCCTAGTTATGTGGTGTTGCCATGTGGCATCCCTAGTTATGTGGTGTTGCCGTGTGACATCCCTAGTTACTCTTTTATTAGAATAGGTAGATATAAAATACCCCATTTTTTTGCCTTCGAAAATTAGAACCAAGAGGCACAAAAGTTAAAACTTTGAGTCAACATATTCTGTCCAGACCCAGTTTAAGAAAAGATTAAATTTGGTCACGGGCCCAGCCCGAGCCCACGTTTTGACTCATCAAAATAAACAAGCCGGGCCCAAACCCACTTCTGCTCGGATCGGTTCGTTTACAGCCCCACCCAGATGTTCATTTGTACACATAACTTCAAAGAATTTAACATTAAAAACATAGGACTCCATCAATTTATCTTCAAATTCAACCACGCATTATCTCATGCGTTTTTGTTAATTAATACATCACATAAACCTTCGTGACAACATGCCCTTTGTTTTATATGATATCTTCTAAGTATCGAAAACATCATTATACTGGCGTTTATAAAAATACACAAACATGTACTGTCCTGTTACAAATAACAGATTTTTAGAAAACTTGTGACAAGTTTACTATCCTGTTCTTTTTTTTTTAGATATTTACCACATTTAATTAGCATTGGTTAGTGACAGGACAATATCTTTTAAAAGGTCAATAATGATTTACTTCTTTGATATATATTATAAATGAGATAACCTTACTTGGCTCAAAATCAGAAGCCCCTTCTTTGAAATGATCCACATAAGATATAAAATGCTTCTGTAATAATAAAAAAGAAAATAAGAAAGTTCCGAGACATATTTCCATATCTCAAACTTTAACTTTATTCGTTAATATATATATATATATATATGTGTGTGTGTGTATGTGTATTATTTTCTTATTCAAAAGCAAAATTAAATACTCAACATAAAAATCACCTTTGTATAATAACAACTTGTGAAATTCTACTTTCAAATAATTAAAAATATATTATTGGTGAAGTGGATCCTTGATATATTGGGCCAAATTCTTAATATTGTGGCAAAGAGGTTCCTTTGGTAGCACTCATATGTGTATGGAAATAGAAATGAATCGGGCACGCATGATTTCTTTCATTGGATGTTAGCTTTTGCACACTCATGATCGAGTCCCTACATAACTAGGTCCACTTTACTATCTAAATGTTTGCCATTGTTGCCTGTTAATTGCTTCGGTTATGACTTTTGACTTAATGCATCATATACAAATAAATCAACCAGTTCTTGATGAACCAGTTAAAATCGGTGAAAACCAAAGCCAAATTGATGAAACCTGCATAGCCCTTTAATGTTTGCCTACTCTCGGCTTTGCATGTATGGTACCTTCATCTACGAGACTAACAAACCAATATAACTGTTATCAGTTGACAATTATGTCGGTTATAACTGAAAACTCTCGTAACTTTTCATAAATACTCACAACAAACTATTACAATTGCGTTGATCAACCCATACATAAAGGTCGAATTTGATTAGATTTAACACATAAATTTTTATAGAAAATTAATTCTTGTTATTGTGAATTAAACTTTTTATTTTATCCAATCAAGGATTATGTATATCGACGAAATACCTAATTTGAAAGTGATCAAGCACGAATCAAAAAGCTATCCAGACCATACAAAATCAAATAAATGTAACATTAGCTTGATATGCGAGTCAAATGGACCTATGCTCGGGTCAACCACGACTCGAACCAATTGGGCCAATTTAAGGCACACGTGGTCCACCTATAGTTGTTATCAAAAGAGTGATGAATAGAAAGAGAATAACGTGGGGGTTGCAACGAGACAAGTGCAAGGTGGTCACGGGATCACTATTGCTCACACGGGATTTGAATATATATATATATTTATGTGTATCCGAGCAACTATATTATACCCTTTGAGAACTATATAATAATATTTTTTATTAGCAATAATCTTTAGTTCAATTGGTTAAAATAAGATACACATGACATGTAAATAAGAGGAGAACGTTCAAGTCTCACTCAAAGTAAAATGCTCAGAGTTGAGACAGGGGGTTTCCTCCTGAGGGGGTTGGGGGTGCGGTCTCGGCTGGAAAACGGATAGGTGGACCTGATTAATATAACACTTATCCTCCAAGCATGAATGTACATTTGCCGTTCAAAAATAATAATAATAATAATAATTTTTTATTATGTACCAAGTTGGATTTTGATGCTGATGTTTAATTTTTTTATAGTATCATGAAGATTATAACGCGTTGAAATCACAAAACTTAGTTATTTGGAATGTTTCTATAGAATATTTGTAAGAGTGCAAATCATTGACCTTTTAGTTGAGGTTTATTGTAACATGATTTAAAGGGTTAAGCAAGTAATTTTATTTTAAAGCTCACTTTTTATAAAGAGAACTACGGTTTCATGCTGACGGAGGTTTATCAAAGCCCATTGACTCAAATTGTATACGAAATGAACGTCTATGAATAGTCCGTAAACTATTGGTGTGAAGTCTGTTTATGTTCGTTTAGCTAATAAATTAGAGAACATAACATATATTATTGTTTATTTGACTAACCGAATGGGCAAGAACTCATGTCATTTTCATTTAATTATTTTTGTTTACGCTCGTTCATTTTGTTCAGTTCGTTTATATTTTACCATTAATTGAAATCCGGGTCTCAACAAGAGAAGTCTCCCTATATTTTCGAAACATAGGAAATTTTGCCTCCAATCTATCATCTCCAGATACTATTAATACATTTCTATTCGAAATCCGATCCGATCTGAATAAGGATTTTTCTATCCGATCCAAATCTATCCGAATTCAATTCGGATCGAATTTATCCGAATAAACCAAATAACAATTTTTTCTATTTTTTTGTTTTTTTTTTCTAATTTTTTATTCGTAACATTTTATAAGTCAGAAGTCACAATAAAATATATAAAGCTAAAAAACTAAATTTAAATTGTACGCAAATTTAAAATTAAAACATAATAGGTAATTACATAGAACCGAATATTAGAATCTCTAATTTAGAATGACGGTCGATTATTATAATTATTTAGGATTATTACTAGAATGTGTAAATATTGTTGTGTACTGAGTTGAAAACATAATAGATGGTAAGTAATGAGTATTGGGCTAGAAACACAGTTGAAGTCTTATTTGGATTAATCTAATATCCGAATAATCCGAATAAAAAAATTATGATATTCGAAATCTGATCCGACATCCAAATAAGGAATTCGGATTAGGATGAGATCCGATCCGAATAAGGATTCAGATCGATTTATTCGGATTTCGGATCAGATTTCGGATATCGGATTTTTTAAACACCCCTAATATTGTTGATAGATTAATTTATACTATTATTTTATATCATTGATCTACCTTCCTGTCTAAATCACTAATATATAAACTCCTCAAATGTACACTCACAAACGTAACATCTTCCACCATGCAAACTAATACAAACATTCTCACACCACTCTATGTTCTCTTCATAATATCATTCACCATTTCTTTAATCCCCAAATTACAACCAACCCCCTTCCACTTCCATCAACTACACAAACCACCCCTCTACCCATACACCTTCAAACACAAACAGCACACGCACATTGCGACGGTACACTCTACTACAACCTCTGCCTCAAAACCCTAACCACCGTCGTACCAGATCTCCGATCAAAATCTCTGCCGGAGATCATCTCCGCCACCATCAACCACACCATCGGCAGCCTCCGATCAACCGATTTCAACGTCACCGCCATTCGCCGGAAGCTGAGGAAACTCTCCGCCATTGAGATCCGAGCGTTAGACGATTGTCACTCGTTGTTCGATGAAACCGTGACGGAGCTCGAATCCGCCATCGATGAGCTCGATCGAAGGCCGTACGGTGAACACGACGACCTCCAAACGATTCTCAGTGCCGCGATGACGAATCAAGCGACGTGCCTCGACGGATTCGCGTTTAGCAAATCGAGGAACAAAATCAGAAGATATTTCCGTAAATCGCTGCGTGAGATCACTCGTCAGGTTAGTAACTCACTCGCGTTGCTGAAGAAAGTGAATCGGAGATCGAAATCGACGACGGAGACGGTGGCGGAGCGGTGGCGGAACCGGCGGAGGTGTTTCCGATGTCCGTGGATATCCGCGGTGGTTGAGGAAGAAGGAGCGGGCGTTGTTGCAGTCGCCGGTGACGGATGCGGTGGCGTACGATCTGGTGGTGGCGAAGGACGGCACCGGCGACTTCACGACGATCGGAGATGCGTTGAACGCTGCTCCAAACATGAGTAACACGAGATTCGTGATATACATCAAAGCTGGTGCGTATTATGAGTATTGGAGATTGATAGTAGGAAGACGATGATAATGCTCGTCGGTGACGGAATTGGGAAGACGTTGATCAAAGGTAACAGGAGCGTCGTCGACGGGTGGACTACCTTCCGATCTGCTACCGTCGGTAAGTAATATTATTTACAGTTTATGTACGAGCTTCTATTTAAGAACGTATCTGTCTCGTGACACAATATTTCATATAGGGTGATAGGAAATGACCGAATGAGTTACTGCGTTAGTAATCTAATTAACTTTTATAAAAGAAAAGGTAATAATAATAAGTTGGTGAAAATCGTTATATTTTTTGGAGGTGGGTTTGAAATCATTTGGTAATAATTGGATCCAATGGCGGAGCATTATAGGGGGGGAGCCGCACCCTATTTTTTCGTCCGTAGCGTTAAATTTTAGCCCGATAGTGTAATTTTTTGACCCGGTAGTGTAAATTTTTATATAAATATCGAGTCCGCCCCCTAAAAAAAATTAATTTCGCCCCCGCCCCCTGTGAAAGAGTTGAAGCTCCGAGAGCTTCAACTGATTGGATCTGATCAAGAGTTATAATATTTAAGAAAAAGAGGAATATTACTTACCCCACTGACCACTACTTGCATGAAATTGTAGTTTTGGAAGGTGGATGAGTATTATAACATCAACCGACCATGATCTTAATTTTCCTTTACATGAGCCACATCTTTATAATATTAATATGTATTAACAATTTAATTAATTAAGTTTTTATATTGTTAAAGCTATCTTACATGTATAATCATTATATGTTAATATTTATTTTTATTTATTTCACTCGTAATAATATATGACTATGATTGTATTTTATTTCTATAAAATTAATATCAAGTATATTCTATGATACTTATTTAAATAAGATTATTTTTTGAAGTGAAAGTTATAAGTAACATAGGTTAGATTGTCGGAATGCAATATTATTGATCAATGGATCATAGTTCGTATTGTGAAAATTTTGTTATCTTGTATAGGTATTTTGTGTATATTTTATAACTAATTTACTAGTTTAATACTTCCATAATTATTACACATACAAATGATTTATACTATTTGACTTGGCGTTTAAATTAAATAAATCGGCCTATCGGCCTGGACCTCACTTGTTTAATGCTTGGTGTGGGTCTAGCCTAATTTGAAGCTTCGCTTAACAAGTAAGCTTAACCTTGAACTTCATATAGTTGTCTTGTTTCATTTTTTAAATAAAATTCGTTCTTTATTTTTATCCTTATAATTACGTTAAAAATCATAACTTTTTCTCTCTCCTTTCGACTAAATAATATATTTTTATACATTTTTCATTACATTTTTATCTCCTTCACTCACAACCACTTTATAAAATATTAAAAAAAATTATAAGTATTGAACAGTGAATCCTTAAATTTACAGATGGACGGTAACATTTTCTCTCTTCATCACTCACAACCACTCAAAACCATTCCACATAATATAAGGACTTTCACTCGCATGAGCTATCAATGCTCTTAGTGGTGGTTTATTTGTTTGTGAAGTGGTATGTTGTTAGGTTATATAATACTTATAGAATAAAAGTTATAACATAAATAGTTAAATAAATTAATACACACACATATATAATAGTTTTTCAATAATAAAATTTCTAACATTACATATTTAAGATGTGTGTCCAAATTTCTTTTAGAACCAACCCGATGAAGAGACCATATAATTGACGTTGCACTGACATAAGAAATGTGTGAAAACTCGCCCAACAAAAGGATAGATGTTAACATCATTCGATTACCTTAGGATTGGAAATATTTATTTTGGTAGCCCTACAAATACTCACGATCTCATATGAATGAGGTTGACATCAACGATTCAATTGATATCTCCATCACTAAAAAGTAGCAATTCTCCTAATCTTTTTCTCCCCGTCTAGTTTCATAAATTTTCATATAATTAAAGTAAAAGATACTACACACATAAAATAAATGAATAAAATATACATACCAACAACTAAAGCTTTTTAGTTAAAAGGAACTGAAATCGAGCTTAACTAACTCGATATGGATTGTTTTATTATTAGTCTATCAAAGGGTGGCGCAATATTGATAGATAAGGAACTAGTGGTCTGCATATTGTTTTCTGAGTTGGATGCTTTAGTTTAGGTCAAATGGAAGAAAATACAATCTTAGTATCTATTTTTTAAAGACTTATATGTATCAGCTTATTTTAATTAGTTATGATAATTATTATATTTTTTTAAAAGTTTTATTAGCGCTAATTCATGTTGTTTGATTGAGGTCTGCTGTG
Source organism: Flaveria linearis (assembly GCA_024085815.1). NCBI lineage: Eukaryota > Viridiplantae > Streptophyta > Magnoliopsida > Asterales > Asteraceae > Flaveria > Flaveria linearis. Next base: position 85,210,869 of record CM044007.1, read on the forward strand.
GGATTTTATAGATCTTCACTTTTGTTCGAACGTGCACCGTTGTTAGCTTGAGATATACTATTGTCATATTTTGTTTCATTGAGATCAGTTGTTGTTACATTCGAACAAACGCGACAATAACAGACTTCAATTAAACAAACCGTGATAACAGCAGGTCTCAATACCACAGCAGACCTCAATCGGATAAAAGTACACGTCAAACAAAATGTGAATGTTAATTGAAATCTCACATCAGACCTCAATTGAACAACATGAGTTAGAGTTTGTCGAAGCTTTTAAATCAAAACGTCCGGTCTCACTAGTCGCTTCATATTTTTCTAGTTTTAATTTAATATTAATTGATTAATTTGTTTTAATTGGATAATTAGGGTGTTGAAAAAAACTAAAATATCCTCATATTTAACGGAGATCTTAACAGAGTTAGTAGAGTGGATGAAAATGATAATATTTGGTAAATCACAGTGATTGAAAAGACAAAAAAAATTTTGGATTGAAATGACAAATTCAATAAAACATCAGGATAAAATGACATTTTACTTTTCTTATTGAGTAAATCTCGGTTTTTGTCCCTGTGTTTTGCAAATTGACTCCACTTGAGTACCAACGTTTATTTTGTCTCCATTTGAGTACCAAAGTTTAAAAAAGTTGTCTGTTTCAGTACCAAATTTTAAAAAAGTTGTCTGTTTCAGTCCTTTTGACTAACGGTGTTAACATTTTCTGTTAAATTTTTTTAAAAAAGACCAAAATACCCCTAAGGGCTATAAATATATCACCGTCTTCACCACACACCACATACCACCACCACACACCACCGCCACCACACACCACCGCCACCACGCACCACCGCCACCACACACCACCGACGAAGTAGCGACGCTGTGGCCTCTGCTCTGTCGGCTACATACAACAGCTTTCTCAACTTCAATTTGACCGGAAGAAGAAGAATCATCTAAACCCGCGAGACGATCTCGTAGGCACAATGCACAGAACCCTGTTACTGGCAGGTTCTTGAACTAATCAGGTTCATGTCTTGCTCCACCTCCGACCACCGTCACCGGCACCGGCACCGGCACCGGCAAGATCTTAACTTTGTAGAATGTTTATCCCCTTCTTTCACTACAAGTGTTATAGGGTAGATTTGAAGAAGCTGTACACCCATAATTACTATGCTCCATCTCTTCTGCCTCAATTGAAGTTGAAACTAAGGTCGATTGGAAGATGAACTACACAAGAATTCAACCTTGTTATTACTTTACTGGTTCAATTTCTCATTTCACACAAAGATTTTTGCGCCAAAAGCATACTGGAGTCACTAATGTTGATGAAGCCCTCCAACTGTTTGATGAAATGCTTTAAAGAAACCTCCACCTTCCACCATCCAGTTTGCTAAGCTGATTAATGTTATTGTAAAGATGAAACAATATTCCAATGCCCTTTCACTTATTAAGCTAATGAAGTTGATGGGTATTCCTGTTAATATCTACACAATGAACATCTCTATTAACTGTCATTGCTGGTTGAATCAAGTTGCTTATGGTTTTGCCTTACTAGCAACCATTTTCAAGCAAGGTCATCCACCCAATTTGACCACCTATATCACCCTCCTAAATGGGCTTGTTCTTGCTGATCGAGTTTTCGAGGCTGTTGAGCTGTTCAAGAAACTGCTTAGAGAGAAACTTTGTGAGCCTAATCAGGTTATGTTTGGGATTATTATTAATGGGCTTTGTAAAGTAGGTCACACTAGCAAGGCTCTTGAACTGCTCAGGTTCATGGAAGCAGGCTCGTGTAAACCATGTGTAGAACAGTACAATGCAGCCATCGGCGGTGGTGTGTGGCGGTGGAGTGTGCCGGCGGTGGTGTGTGGTGGCGGTGGTGTGTGGTGGCGGTGGTGTGTGGTGGCGGTGGTGTGTGGTGGCGGTGGTGTGTGGTGGCGGTGGTGTGTGGTGGTGGTATGTGGTGTGTGGTGGAGATGGTGATATTTTTATAGCCCTTAGGGGTATTTTGGTCTTTTTACAAAAATCTAACAGAAAATGTTAACACCGTTAGAAAATTGGACTGAAACAGAGAACTTTTTCAATCTTTGGTACTCAAATGGAGACAAAATAAACGTTGATACTCAAGTGGAGTCAATTTGCAAAACACAGGGACCAAAACCAAGATTAACTTTTCTTATTAATATGCAATCTTTTGCTTTTAAAGTTAAAAGACATTGATATGTGTGATATATTAAATAGGTACGATTAAATAGTTACGAATTATATTGTAGTACCAAATAATAATTATGTTATATTAATAAAAACATATTACATGCGTTTTCAAAATTGACTATTCCGTATTTCTTTCAATTTGTCCTTTGTTTTCATATCGAGGGGTTGTTAGAATCTTTTAAACAAAAGGACTCCAAAAGCTGACATTTAAAGTTTTACAATCAAAACTGATTAATAACTTCTGTTAAAATAATAATCAAGTGATAAGGAGTGAAATATAATATTGGATTATGTGTTTGTTCAACCGGTAAAAACAACAAATAAGAGTAGGAATAGGTTAAATTGGCATGTGGGCTGGCCCAGCCCAACCACTTTCTTTATTTTAATGGGTGGGCCCAACGAAGTCACGGAATGTTGAAGCATCTGTCACCCGACAGTCGGTTGCTTTATAATAAGTGGACACTCTTTGTGTACAACAACCCACGAGTTAGGTTCTGACTCCCATTAACGAATTTAGAATGAGGTGACTCACATATTAATTTATATATGTAGCTATTTGTTTAACTACATTACATTTTAATAATATAATACGATAACAAAACGAAAATTGACTCGTCGGAAAGGACTTCTATATTATTATATGATGCCGTGATTAATAATATGCTCCATAAAAGTTATTTACAATATATACTGAAGTATTATATATGTTTTAAGTAGACATTTTGCGATGCTATAAACAAGAGATCCAGATCATGTTTATGTTGCTTAGGCGGATGATATAGGGCTGTTATTTAGACCATCGGCGGAGAAGAGTGACCATGGACTCTGTTGTTTTCCAATGCAAAAGTTCTTGGCTAGGGGTCGGCTTTGAAGGAGAGAGACTTGTTATAAGAGTAGGGGAAAGATAAGGGGTTGTTTGGTCAATTCTGAATAATTAAGTGTTAAACCAATAAGAGATCGTACCATTAAATGTTAAACCATTAAGAGGTATGAACCATTAATAGCTTGTATATCGCTTAATTATTTAAAGACAAATGTCTATCCAATTCAGATAATAGGTCTTAACTATTCAATATTATACCTATTAACTATTCAACATTAGTATAATGTTTAACCATTCAAAGACAAATGTCTGAATCATTCAGACATTTACTCGTGAAACAAACAGTCTGAACATTAAGTGTAAACTATTCAGACATCTGAACCATTAAAATACTAAAACTAAATGTAGGTGAGGTGATGGTTCTTCAATCTGTTTGTGTATTGCTAATGTTTCTTGTCCAAATCAACCCCTTAATTAGCTATGTCACTAATTAAGTGTTCAATGACATTGACATATCATTATTTATCTAAAATACCTAAGCATAGATCCGCCTTTTATAATTAGATGTTAAAATATGTTTTTGAATATATCCATAATTATGTCTTTTGAAATTGTACGGTCTTTAAAACAAACCATGACCTAGACTATATTATTTTCATGTAATATGCATTTTTTACTAAATAGTTTATTTTGTATGTAAAATCTGACTGAAATTACTTTTTTTATCATATTAGTCGTTTTCCTTGTTGAATCTCTTGTGCTATAGATGACAAAATTATGAATTGACATATTTCTTTTACATTTTTAGGAATTAATAAATGTTTTGATATTAATTAATATGGGTTGGGTGATTGGATTATGTTGAAACTCTTCCAACTTTGTTAGTATATTATAACTTTTCCTTTTTATCTTACAAGTAATCAATGTATTATTGTAAAATGTTATTGTATAAATTACTTAGGATTTGAGATGTCGTATGATTCAAAAAATACGTTCAACAGATTTGTCTTGTTTTATAGTCAACAATAATGGTGCAGTAGATGCTAAGATAAGTCTATATTGTGAAAGAATTATGAATAGCTCTTATAAGTTATAACCAAATACCAATCATTATAAACATTACTGCCAGAAACTTTTATTCTTAAGATATAAATTTTAACTGTTACAATAGATTACAATCAATAAAAACATCTTTAAAAACATTATTCATGATCTTTTCTATTCATTGCCACTAAAATATACTTCCACGTCATATCTAAATATAGGATTAGAGTATCAATTCGCGTGTATGCATAAAATGTATTATCGACGGCAAGGCATGTGATGTATCGCTGCCATTGGTATACATTAACATCAGAAAAATAGAAAATAGAAAGATAAGTGTATGAAAAAAGAATCAATCGTCTTTTTTCTATTCATTTTTCCACGGTCTCGGTACGGTATGATACAGATACTTGTACGATATCCGAAGGTAAAAATTTGTAAACTCCCAGTACCGTACCGAACCGAAAGTACAAATTCCAAAAACACCGAAAAGTGGGTACCGAACATAATTCGGCACGGGAAATTCGGTACCGGTACATATGTTTAGATACCGGCAACTACAAGCATGTAGTAATGTTTAGATACCGGCAAACTACAAGCATTGCTATTCATTTAAAATCAGTTACGAATTATCTGTGATTTTCCATATGTTTTTCAACAACTACTTTGTAACTCTCAATCTATCACGTACATTTCAGCTGTTACAGGCAACAATTTCATAGCCAAAGGAATCACCTTCGAGAACTTCGCGGGAACCGCAAAACACCAAGCAGCAGCGTTACGAAGCAACTCCGACTTCTCGATCTTCTACGAATGCAGCTTCGTCGGCTACCAAGACACTCTCTACGTCCACTCGTTCCGCCAATTCTACCGCGAATGCGACATCTACGGCACCATCGACTTCGTCTTCGGCAACGCTGCTGTCGTCTTCCAAAAATGCAACCTATACGCCCGAAAACCCGATCCAAATCAAAAAAACCTCTTCACAGCCCAAGGCCGCGACGATCCCAATCAAAACACAGGCATATCGCTCATAGAATGCAAAATTGCCGCAGGATCTGAGCTCATTCCGTATCAACCGATGTTCAAATCGTACCTCGGGAGGCCGTGGAGAGAGTACTCGAGGACGGTGATCATGCGGTCGTATATCGGAGATTTGATTGATCCCGCTGGCTGGCTTGCATGGTCAGGTGATTTTGGTTTAAGTACGCTCTTTTATGCAGAGTATATGAATAGAGGACCTGGTGCGAATACCTCTAGTCGAGTTCGTTGGGCGGGGTATGAGGTTATTGTTAATGCGACGGAGGCGAACCAGTTTACGTTGGGGAATTTTATTCAAGGGGATCAATGGTTGAATGCAACCGGAGTTCCGTACGACATTGGGATGAATTAAAACAAAGGGTTTTGGTTCATGTTTAATTGCTTTAGCATATTTGTGCTCAAATTCTGATCAAGTTCATGGATTTGAAAGCATAGATGTATTGTTATTAGTTAAACAAGGTGATACTCATTACTCTGGCTACTCTTTATAATAGGAAGTCAAAAATTATATATGCATTTCACTATGAGGTTAATTAATAAGAAGCTTTATATATTCACTGGTCACCAAATCAGACTTCTTACCACCACTAGTCGGATCAGTTTTAGATTCAAACTACATGATAAGTAATTTAAAACTAGATATTATGAAACTACTTTATGTTTTAGTGTGATTTTCAGTGTTTTCAAGGCCGGATCGGACCGGCCGGTCGGACCGGTTGAACTGGGGATTGGTCCGGTGGCCGGTCCCGTCGTGCATGAATCGTTTTGTATGGGTCGGACCGGCCGGTTGTACCCGAGTCGGTGGTCGGACCGGGGAACCGGACCGGTTCGGACCGGTTTTCAAAAATTGTTTAATTTTTTTTTTACTTTTTTGAGTAAAAACGGGGTGTTGAATTATAAATTAGTGTGTTAGATCAAAAACTAAAACCGAATTCAAAAAACGGCATCGCACGGGCCTGGGTTTTTGAAGCTGCATTCGTGTCCGCGACACGTGCGGGCACACACGAGTTCGCTGAAAATCCAACCTTTTTTCCCCGTTTTTGCACCCCACCCTGCGCGCGGGTAATATTTGTGGCAAAATATATTATAAAGATACACTATAGTGATAAAACAATTACTTATAAACCAAACCTTACTTTGTCCCCACACCAATGTGGGACAAAGTGTTCACCATAATCTTAAACATAAATTCACACACACCCAAATATACATAAGTTTTATATATAACTATAAAATACATATATAAATCATATATAAATTACTTATATTTGATTATATACTAGTAAGAAACCCGCGCGATGCGGCGGCGCCAACAATTAACATCACGATACTCCTTTTCTATTAATTTATCAATCGTTCAATGATACATTGTATAGTACTTCTGTTAGTTTTTTTCGTAGCATTGATTCGCTATCTATATATTAAAACCGAATTTTAATAGCTTACGGCTTAATGCATTGACCAATTATAACTCAAACAAAGCCCCAATCGTCCTGTTTCATGCAAAATGAAGGCATACTTTTCATGATAACATGCTCGAAATCAGAGAACACAATGGTGCCCTTTTCACCCAATTCTCTAGCAAGTTCTATGTTCACAATTTGAAAATCAGTATATATTCATCACAACACACCAAAAATATGAACATATAAAAACAATCATCCAAATTGGTGATGATAGAAACTGTGTAAATGATAATCAATAGCCTCAATCAGATTGTTAATATAATCAGCTTCAATAAAGTAAGTTTTGATGATGAAATGATCACTCCCACATTAGAAATAATCAGCAATTCTTACATACTGGGGAGTGGGGAGTATGAACAGTGATTACAAATTGGTCACTAATACTTAATCCTTTAGCATTACTAATCCAATTTTCATCTTAAAAAATTAAACTTCATCAATTGTGGTCTACAACAGTAATCCATCCAATAGGCAACATCAACTCAACTCTAGTTGTAAATTCATCAATGAAATCCAAATTTCAACTAAAAACACATTGCTGTACATGTATGAATATCTTTAACTAATATATTTGTTTGTAACATAAATTAAATATCTCCATCAAAGATTCACCAGCCTAGTAGATATGTTATGAATTAATTGTTATCTCAACAATAGGTAAAGAAAATACAGATAAAAGTCTATGTCTGCACTTTAAACAAAACTGAAATATCAGTTGCATTGTGAACAAGATTTCATAATGAATCTGCAACTTACTAATCTGTTGTTTGCAATGACAGGAAAGATAATACATAAAAAAGTGCATGTTTGATTAGAATTAGTTCCAAGTTACAAACTTTGGCCGCAACATAAACTGATTAAAAATATACATGTACCATGCATTTACCTAATTTGGTGCACTCTCTAAGTATCTCACTGCACATCCTAAAGAAAGTGGTAGTGGTAAGCCAAAGGACTTACAATTGCCGGCATACATCAATGATTCTTAATCTCAAAGACAACTTCAAGGTAAGCCAAAATACTTATAATTGCCAGCATACTGTAAATGATTTAAATCTCAAAGTAGGCAAGTGTAGCACATTGCAATCTCCTAAATGGAATAGAGGGATAGCAGATCACATATCCATAATGATCCAAATTTGACATTGATTATAGGTAACAGTATAACACAAATTGCTCTCCGTGAATATAAAGACAAGAAACCTCTACAAAGTGCAACATTCGAACATCTAACAAAAATCTATCCACTGGTTAGTATGGTCGATTGTACATCGATTGTAATTTTATTTTAGATCTTATTCATAGCATTAAAAAATTGGTCAAAACGTGTTAACAGGTCCGACCAACCGAATTGAACCCGCACTAATAATGGCCCTGAAATCAGGCACACAACCTGCTTGACCCACCAATTTGCAAACTCTACCAAAATGATTCCTCTTTATATACACAAACTGAAAAGTGCAATTGCACAAATAGTTATAATTCCCATCCCCCAAAAAAGAAATAGCACTAAAGCAAATCAATCATAAATAACACTGCACATCTTATTAGTTCTGAAAACCATTATTATTCATCATAAGGCATGAGAATCTTACTTAACATCACCATATCCAACTGCTTCAGCAGTTTGCTCAAGCTCCTCAGGAGCCCACTCAGCGGCCTTACCTAATAAATTTAAAGATAATTTTAGTACTTAACCCATCTTATTTAGAAACTAATTCTTATAATAAGCCAAAATATGGCAATACCTCGTTCCACAAGAGCTGCTTTACATCGAGTTTTAGTTTCATCAAGCAAATCAACCAACTTAACTACTTCAGTACTACGAGTTCTAAATCTCTTTCCATTATCACCGAGAACAAGACCAAATCCTACATGACTTGTTTTAGAGTTTATTAAGGAACTAAGTGAAATTTGCAAAGGTTACAGGTCAAATAAGTCAGTGAGCTTTCCAAGTTCTGGTGGAATATGACCCGTAAGCTTATTATCGTTCAGTTCCCTGTTAAAACAAACATAACGCCCTTCTTAAAGCACCATTAATAACTTAAAAACCTAATAAAAGTCTAAACACAAGCATTTCATACAAGTAATGGAGCTTTGACATATTTCCGAGCTCCGGAGGAATGGATCCCGTCAACTTGTTATTGTGGAGGTACCTACAATAAAGACGTAGAGCGGTTTCAAGAAGTTGATGCTTGATGACATAAGCTCAAAAGATTTAAAGAAAAACAGATTCATTAAGTCAAAAAGGGAGTTACAAAATACATGAATAAATATAAATATACCTTTCTGAATTAATTACCTTTCCGAGGGCTTGGCAGCTTTGGCAGGTGGACCTGTCGGGTGCGCAGGAGGCGCGTCGCCTCTTCGGGTGGGGTGAGTTTTGAGTGCAGCTGTGGAGCCCCTGGTGGATTGTGGTGGTGCAGATTTCTTGCTTACATCTTTCCCACCTTTACAAGCCTCTCTTCTTTCCATTGACAAGCCTCTCTTCTTTCCATTGGATTGTAACTGTGATGTGATGTGAAATAGAATAAGCTAATTATCAAGTTCTAATGACTATGTTAGGAGCTGAAAGTTATTCTGGCTATAAGAAAATGTAAGAAACTGTTGTGATTTTGTTGGTTTTGGTTCATAATGAGCAGCTCCTGTGATGTAAGAACAAACAAACAAGAATATATAATAATGAAAATGAAGAGGCAATCAAAGAATTGAACAAGCCTCCTATTTGGTTACAGTTTCCAGCCACAAAAATAGAGCAGGTTATGTCTTGCTGTGCTAGCACTCTAATACAATCGTCAACAAAACTCAAACAAATTCATAATGTCAAACAAAGCAAAAACCAAAATATTACTTCACGATACACTAAATACAGTGATACAGTCCCATCTATACAAAAAGCAAATACAGAAATCACTTGAAAAGGAGAAGACCCAAATAGGAGGCTTGTTGGGATCCATTAGTGAATAGTAGAATGTTAATTCTTGGTTCCATTAGTGATCTTGGGTGCTGCAGTTGGGATCCGATTCTATACAAAATCATTGTAAGATCATGATCTGGGTATTTTAATCTATGTCTTATAATTCTGTTGTTTAAGAGTTTGCGTTGTTCGTGTTCTTGTTTCTTGAATCTTGAAACTGTTCCGAGTTAGGAAATGTTATGGTGACTTTAATGGTAATAACAGTACTTCGTAATCACCTACAATGTTAATACAAATCACAATTTCACTTCAATCTTAATCTATCCTAACAATCAACTATCAGATCAAAACACATTCACACATAATCACTACAATCCAATAGATCAGATCGTTAACCTAGGGTTTGCGAATCAATCAAAACGTTATCAGAGAAATCAACAAACCTTAGATGTATACTCCATTTCAGCAAATTTAAAAGCGATTCCGAGAGATCCAAACAGCACAGAGATGAACGAACACGCGTCACAGAACAATTTCAACTCCAATTCAAACGAAGCATCCTTTTTGCTCCTCTTTTTGATCTAATCCGACAATTCCTTAAACGCATCAGCAATCAGTGACGGCCTCTCTACCACCGGCTCCCGTCTCTCACCGGTAAGTATCTCATCTGTTCAAAGAGAAGAATCTTACCAATTATTTGAGACCTGCTTGAATAGTAGAATCAAGCACGTTTTGAACGCATGCTCCCTGTAAAATCGATGCACAAAATAATCAAAATATCAAAGAATGAACCAAAGTATGAATCGACACTCATGTGCGAGATGATAATTGATAATAATACACACCTGAATGGAGTTATTTGATCCCACATAATCAACAGTCTTCAACCAACCAACATCATCATGCGTATGCGCCACCAGATGAGCATTAAGTTTCCCCAAAATCACCAAAATCACCAAAATCATCCAACAAACATCAGCAATAACATATGACATCAAAAACCCAAAATTGACTACAAACTACACGAAATCTCACAAACCCCAGTTCAATTACAAACCTTATGAGTCTTTCCATATAGCTCCGGCAGCTCAAGCTCCGGCGCGGTGGCAGGGTAAGTGACGGGATCTGAATCCTCGCCGGAATCTGAATCCTCGCCGGCCTCTTCCTCTTCGAGAGCATCGTCGGTGACGAAATCGAATCACAACTAACAATCGGTGCTCCTTCATTGCGTCCATTCAGATGATTATGTGCTATTTCTTTACCATAGATCGAACGGCTTTCATAGAGAGAGATTAGGTTGTTTGAATTTTGAAAGGAGATCTGGGAAGAGAGGTCTCAGACCTTCTTCTTTTGAATTTTGAAAGGAGATTAGGTGGTTTGAATTTTGAAACAGTGGTCGAAAGCAACTCTCGGACCTTCTTCTTTTGCCCTCAGTTCCATATACATCAACAGCAAACTAACTTGTACCTTGTGCATTAACACATGTACATTTCTTAAAATTAAGAGATTGGGTGAAATTACTTTGGTGCCCCTCTCATATGTATATTAAAGGTAGTATAGATATAACTATATATATAATATACTATATATATATATATATATATATATATATATATATATATATATTTATGACATCATCCGGTTCTTAAATCCGATCCGACCGGTCTGACCGGTCCGACCACCTAACCGGTAAGACGTCCGGTTCGACGTCCGATCCGTTTCTGAAAACATTGGTGATTTTGTAAAGTTAATAAGATACGAAGAGTTAGGAACTAAACAATGAAGGTTGAAGTAGTAGTAAGTTAATCTTTATCTTTATTTTTATACTATAATAAAAGAGTAAATTGAAGTGCCACATGGCAGCACCACAACCATTCTCATCAAAATTTTCCCGCCTCTCTCTCATCTTAAATAATTACCTTAATTACTAATAATATTATTTAATAATCTTTATATTAATAAATTAAAAAAGAGATCTACTTATTAATGTTATTTCATGGGTTCTATTAATAAATTTTAATATATATTTAAGTAAATTAAAATATTAAATAATATTAGTAGTAAATAATATCATTAGTAATTAAGGTAATTATAATTACATTAATAAGTAGATTAATAAGTAGATCTCTTTTTTAGTTTATTTGTAAAATTTTAAAAATGACATTTTTATACGGTTTGTTTTAGAAAAAAACTGTTTATTTTATTTTTTTAAAAAAAATTAAAAACTAAATTTTAAAAAGTTGATATCACTATTTTATTAGTAATAATCATTTCTCATATGTAATTTCAGTCATACTATATCTTAGAATATCATTTTATAATTAATAAATTTTATTATTTTAATATTTTATTTATTCAACCCGTGTAATACACGAGTTTACTAAAGCTAGTATTTTAATAAAATAGTAACTTGAGATGTCATGAGATGTCATGTGACAGCATCATACTCATTCTTATCAAAATTTTCCCGTCTCTCTCTCCTTTTAAATAATTACATTAATTACGAATAATATTGTTTAATATTCTTTTATATTTAATAAATTAAAAAAGAAATATATTTATTAATTTTATATCTAAATAAACAAATGTTTTATAAAGTAATTAATTTTTCTAAAGCATAAAACTTTTTTAAAAGTATAAAATATTTTAAAATTGGTATTTTAAAAATTCAATTTCTAAAACAAAAAATAATTCAATTTGGGAGTTATAATAAGCAAAATTTTAGAAATGACATTTTTATACGGTTGGTTTTAGAACAAAATATTTAATTTTTTTTGAAAAAAATAAAAAACAAAATTTTTAAAAAGTTGACTGTTTTATTAGTTATAGTGAGTTTTATCTTATATCTTAAAATATTATTTTATAATTAATAAACTTTATTATATTAATATTTTTTTAATTCAACCCGTGTAATACACAGGTTTATTAAAGCTAGTGAGATTATAAACTAGAAATGTTAGAAAACGATCATCACATCTGGTTCATCTGGGCTTACTGGTAACTAGGGCTGTTCACGAGCCGATCCGATCCGAGCGAAGGTATGCTCGAACTCGCTCGGATTTAAAATCGAGCCGATCGGATCGGATCGAATTTATAAAAGCGAGCGGAAAAGTCATGCTCGTGCTCGGATCGAATTTAACCGAGCAGCTCGGTTTCGCTCGGTTTCGCTCGGTTTTATAACAAATTTAGCATAACAAAATACATACCGACTCCGTTTAGCTCGGTTTTTCATTCATTCAAGAGTTTCAAGTTCCAATAACAAACCTAACAAGTTAACAAAAATCATACGAAATAAAAGTTACACAAAATATAAATTCAAACACATTAAGTTCTAAGTCAAACTTAAAATTCTTAGAAAGACAATACAACTAATCTTCAAAAAGTCCACCAATGATGATTTTCACGATCATTTCCATGTCCACCTAAAAAAGCCAATAGCAACGTTTAATTAAACATTTTAGACTAAACATAATAGTATATGTTGTAGTCTTCAATATTATTGACAATGTATATACAAAGGTTTTATAGAATATACCTTTCATAACTATTAGTTGTTACCACACTCATCTGAAATCAAGACATCAATCTCCAATTTTTCTTCTTCTTTTGCAGATTTCTAGACATTAAAAAGATAATATTAGTTTTAAGTATAAAGCAGTGTTTTGAAAACCGGACCGGACCGGCCGGTCCGACCGGTTCGACCGGGAACCGGACTCCAATCCGGTCCGGTTCGGTGCTTAAAACCGGTTTAACAGTGAACCGGTGGTCAGACCGGTTGAACCGGTCGAACCGGCGGTCGGACCGGTAACCGGACCGGTTGAACCGGTTTTTTTATAAATTTTTTTATTTTTTTGTAATTTTTACATAAATACGGTCCAGTTCTTATAAACGGTCCGACCGGTTGAACCGGTCCGACCAGTGAACCGGTAAGGCGTCCGGTTCACTGTCCGGTCCGGTTTTAAAAACATTGGTATAAAGTAGAAACGAAGAAAAATATGAATATAAACTTACTTCCAATGTTTGTATGGTTGTTTTTGAGATGACCTTTAACCAATCGCTTCCACAAACAAGAAGTTCAACCATATCCTTTGTAAGAGAGCTTCTGTAGTCATCCAATATACGCCCCCCAGCACTAAAAGCCGATTCAGAAGCCACGGTTGTGATCGGGATGCCAAAAATATCTTTAGCCATTTTACTTAAAACGGGGAACCTGCTTGAATAATGACTCCACCATTTCAACACATCAAACTTTGACTCCTCACATGTATAATTAGGCTATTCCAGATACAACTCAAGTTCAGTTTTTTGTCCGGTCTCGATTGGTCTTGATTTGAGGTATGTTAAAAAATCATCTCCGGGTAAATTTTGTTCACTAAAAGAAGATGAGTCCTTTGAGCAACTTGTGACCACCTTAGATGCCTTAAATGCATTGAAATACTTTTGAAAAAGAGTTTTTAACTTGCTAGTGACATCTTGAACCCGAATCTCACGCTCCTCTACCGGATACAACCTCTCAAAAGTCCAATCAACTGACACCAACTTAAAACGGGGATCTAAAATGGATGCAATAGACATAAGCACCCCAATTTCCCCCCAATACTTTTCAAACTTCTCATACATCGGTACACTCATCTCCGCCAAAAAAGAATCATCCGATATAAATGCATTACTTATCTCTTTTTTCACTTTAAAAATTTCAGTAAGAAACAAGTTTGAAGTCGGATATGATGTACCTGAAAACAAATTAATAGTATTACTATAACTAGTTTAAAAACACCATTGGTTAATAGTTATTTATTAATCATTAGTCGCTAGTTTGACGTGCAAGGACAGCCTTTAAGTCACAAGTTCATATCTCATTTCAACCAAAAATCTTGCAACTATTGATAGGGTTTACAATGAGCTCTCCAGCCATATGCAAGTCATGGGGTTTTACGAGTTAGTCGGTATTAGCGCCATTCTTGAGCGTCAAATTAACGATTGATGTTTTAAATCACCTCGGCTATGAAGAGACATGCCATTAAACCCGGATTGTCATTCCCTTAAAAAATTTCATTGAAACTTCTTAGGCAGGCCTTAACGTATTTACGCCATATTATGCTTCTAAAGGCTGGTGTAGAGTGTTCCAATGGTAATCGCTTAGTCAATAAATATGTAGGTTGTTCCGGAGTTTTTCGGGCAACCCTTGATTCTTCCGAATTGTCCTGAAACTCTATAGATTACGAAAATAGCGACTGTTTTTTTACAGGATGTAACTGTTCGTCCTTTCAAATAACAAACAGGGAATTCCAAAATAATGCGTATCTGATCAAATTGAATTAGTCACATAATATCTTGATAATATATAAATCTCTTAATATATAGGGTGAAGTGACTAAATTTTAATTCACTAAAATATACTTTTTAATGGAAAAAATAAAGACACTGAATTTCAGAATGATTGGGCTGGGCCGTTGAGCTATTCCAAAAGTGGGCTTTGTTTGATAAAGAGTTCGCTATGTGTATATGTGGGCCATGCGGCTATGTTAGGTAGCAGTATAGCACATAGTTGAACCGGGAGGTGTGGGCCAATGAGGAATACCCGGCGTCAGGTGAGAACACCACCCCCTCCCCCTCGAACCCGTCTACAAAAATTATGCTGACGTGTCATTCGAGAAAAACCAATGAAAACATGACGACTTCCTCTCTTCCTATATGTTAGTTTTTTTGGTTTATTGTTTCTTTTTGTTTTTTTATATATTTTTTTCGTAGAACATGTTAATGATAGATTGATTGTTGGGTATGTGCATATATGTTAACAATTTCTTTTTTTCTTTTTGTTTTAACCTCAAATAAGTTAACACACGGGCATTATTAAAAACAACTTAGAGCTATTAATTACATTCTCTGTTTTGTAATTTGGAGAGGACATGCCTAGTGAACTAATAAAACCCGATAGAAATTAATCGATTATTCCTTTCCTTGCTTTGTTTGCCAACCTGTTTTTAAGATCAGGTTCAGGTTGAGCTGTCGATATTACTGGTTCGGCTTTTAAAACATTGATAACATCAGTATTGCTAAATCATGATGCTTTTAGATAACTTTCAAGAAAAGTTTTATTTATGTGCAAACGTTGGATTGTTTGCTTTGTGATGGAGCAAATATCATATGAATGTACATGCTACATGCTTTCAAAATCAAAACCATGAATTTAGAGGGAAATGGTACAAAAATAAGATGATGAAGCAGAAGTAGCACATGGGTATCTTTCATATGTCCCATTCCCATTCCCATTCCTAAATCCTGACACCATATACCTCATATTTTCATGACAATTGTCATTCTTTTGTCTATCATGTACTTCACTTCATTTAAGGCATTTTCTTTCCTCTTTTTTAAATAATTTATCCACAAAACCCAAAGTAAAATGTTTTCTTTCATGGAAAAAGTTTTAAAAATCATAAAAAATGTTAATTTTCTTTAGTTAATTTGATCACCTTTATGATATGTGATTGGGTGGGGTAATCAAATACGAAGTACAAAAATTATATTTAGGAATTAGGTATCAAAATCGCTTTCGTTAAAGAGCATGATCATGCCATTATCGCCTTACGCCTCTTTTAGTTGCTTTATATCGTCATTTATGATTATGAAGGCCCGAAACATGCAATATCAATTCGTAAGGTTAAAAACATGTTGTTTGTGATATACAAGTCCACATAGTGACCTTTTTAACTTGGTTACATGTAATTATTTGTAGTGATTAAATGTTATATTTTTTTTTACAAAATGGTGTGACTATTTAAATAAAAAGATTGGATTACAATGAGCATTGCATGTGGCCCTATGAACCTTTTTGGCAAGTAGTCTACACACACTCTCTCCCTCTACATGGGAAAGTGAGGTTATCCATGCTTGCACACCATGCTTGACCATGGCTTCCCTTTTCTGCTTAGTTTTTCTTGGATTCCACAAAGATTTCTTGTACACACAATTGTCACTTTTGGAATCTTTTAACTACAAAAAGTAAAAATGATAAAAGAAAATCTATGTGAAATTATGTCTCTACTCTCCACCGGTGATATAATCTCTCTCTCTCTATAAAATCCTAAGTTTAGACGTTACAAGACACAAGTTTAAGTGATTAATAAAACTAAATAGTTTGTCTAGAAAAAAAAGGTCGTACCTGCAAAGAGCTCCCGTGTTTTCGCAGGATCCAGGGAGGGTCCGTCCCATTTAAGGGAAGATGTACGCGGTCTTTCCCCCACATTTTGTGGGGAGGCCGTTTCCACGGATCGAACCTGAGACCTCCGGTCCCTTAGGAACAGCTTTTACCTCTGCGCCAAGGCCCGCCCTCATAGTTTGTCTAGAAACAACATTGTTATGAATAATAAAAATTTGTTTAAGTTTTTCACATGTAAAGAAACCCAGATCCAACTAAATTTTTTTTTTATATTTTAAGAATTGTACCAGCTACAACATAACATAAC
Organism: Flaveria linearis; assembly: GCA_024085815.1. Lineage (NCBI taxonomy): Eukaryota > Viridiplantae > Streptophyta > Magnoliopsida > Asterales > Asteraceae > Flaveria > Flaveria linearis. The sequence continues at coordinate 85,227,836 of CM044007.1, forward strand.
ATAACAAACCCAGTATATCCCACTCAGGAGCAGGGTCTGGGAATTGTACCAGCTAGTAAACCAATAGCATATCAGGTTGACTAGATTGTCGTATATCAAAAACCTTATCGGTTTTAGGGTGAAGGGGTGTTCTACCCGATGCATTTAGGTTCTTGCGGGTAGCAGCGGGTACACCACCGCAAGGGTGTTGAGTAGTGGCCATTGGGTTAAGACGCTGGCACTACAACCCTATTAAGAAGTCACAAGGTTACACCCATTTTTTATCGTTCAAGTGAGGCATATGTTCAAGTGATGGTTGAGTGTCTCCTTTTAAAGTAGATTTTAATAAAATGAAATGACACGTTTTGATCGGTTAAGGTTTTAATGGTTATGATAGTTTATGGTAATTTTATTATTGCTACAAATAAGAAATTTAAGGGTTGGTTGTTTACTTATTATTGTAGATACACTATCGTTCTAATCTTCACCGACGCTCATTGTCGTCCTCTAATTTCGTAGCAATGTGACACTTTAGCTACTAAAAACATCACATGTTATGAATTTGAGATCTTGAATATTGTTTAAACATTAATCATATTCGTTTGATACATGCACCATAAACGATAATGTAATCATTGACTCAAAAAATGGTTAAAATCAAGAAGAAAAATATATAACATGACAAAATCATATGTAGGACCAATTACAATAATTATTTTAAAAGAAAACAATAAAATGAAGGTTTATTCTTCCCTAAATAGTTTGCTACTTGATAAAAGACAATTTTTATTAAATCGAAAGATCACAATATTTTTGTATTTAGAATATAATAATATAAAAGGTTATTTGAATTGTGCTTTAATGCTTTAGCATGTTTATTGGAGTTGAACTGGTCATGTGTCGAATAAGTGCCAATTAATGATTTTCATTAAATGGAGTTGAACTGGTAATGTGCGATACTGCGTCATGAAATTGAATAAAAAACACCAACTAAATGGTATTTGCTAGCAAATTTAGCATGTTTATTGGAATTTAAATGAATGATAGATGTTCAAGTGCTTTTGGACAATGATTAGTAGTAGGGAAGCAAAGCTAGCCAAGATGAGTCTCCAAACAAAGCATATGGCAAAATGTCATATTTTAAGGAATTATATAACATAAATGTTCAAAATATTTAATATATGTATGTTGGAAAATTAATGGGTGGAATAAGCTATGAAACCTTGATTTGAGGTGCATCTTATTGGTTCTAAACCTTCTAAACTTGTGTGTTAGACGTTTGTGTGCTTTGAGAACTAACTTCCACAAAGTTAGATTTGGACTCATGACTACCCTCGCCAACTTAAAGGGCGTTTTTTTAAGGGGATATCTATGGCCTTAGATGGCTCTAGGGCTTGACGTCATGAATTGGGATGAATGTGAATGATATTTACCAACTTGCGAATCTAATGCCTATTTGTTGACTAGGATAGTTAACATATAAGAAAAACGCGTATGCGGTATTGTCAATCTGACTTGTTCGGTTGACATTTACACATATGCATATAAAAACCTCAACAATACTTAATTTAATCAATTATTAAGCTTGATTTAACTTGTATGTGAGGTTGCGTAGCATAAATCACTTTTAGTAGTTTCATTACCCTAGGCATCTAACATGGTGCATTGGTACAAAGTATCACTTATGTTATATTTTTAGCGGTTTTTAAACCATTTGTTTACTATGTGATTTTAATTCTCAACTGTTGAAAAATATATATATTTTCCAATTCAATATCAAACATATATTGTATAATTAATTATTCTTTGATTGTCAGTTTTATTTTTATTTTTTTTTTTTCATGTTTGGACTGCTGCTGAGTTGATATGAGCTTTACTGTCTCTGGGCTTGTAGCTGATTCGGGCTAGTTGTATGTGGGTTCAATGTTTTTGTGTGTGGGCTGTAATAGGCCTGGCCTTAGTCTTGTTTTGTGAAGTTTTATGAAGAGGTCTTATAAAGAAGAGAAGATATCATCTCGAGTATATTCATTGAGGGTGCAGTCTTATTCTTCAATACATCTAGGGTTTTAACCTCTTGATATTTAGTCTTCTTAACGTCTTGCCCACAATTAGAAGACGCAATCTTCCTCTTATTTTTTGGGGTTGTCTTGATCATCGTCGTGTGCCAAGAATCACGTTGAGGTCAATATCATTATCTCAAGTTGCAGAAGTTTGTTTCTAAACATTTTTGTCTACCCTAAGTTGTCTTCTTCGTTTGATTTGGGGTTATTTGTGTTTCAATGGTACTGTTTTTGAATCTGTTGTAGACTGGTTCTTTTTTGTCTTAGTTTGTATTAGATTCTGATTTCTTGACATGGTATCAGAGCTTAAGGCTCTTGATGCTTCGTCTTCCGCTGATGTTTGGCTGGACATCTAAGATCTTTCATCGGTTAAAACTTCTTCCGTTGTTGTACTTAGTTTGGTGGTTACAAACAAAGAAGAAATTCTAGTTTATTTTTAAAGGGGGAAACGCTAAATGAAGGAATTCTTTAGCAAGAAGACGCATCTTCTTCTAGTCACATTTGTCTCCTGATGACCAGATATCTTCATTGAATTCGTTTAACGGCACGTCCAAATGGGTGTCTTCAAGTCAGATCAAACTCACTAGATTCGTTCAAAGGAAGTTAAGTTCTAGCACCCTTTACCTTCAAAAGGATTTTGAGTAGCTGCAGTCGAGATGTCAATTTACTGTGTAAGAAAACCATGTCGAAATCTTGGTTGTCAAGGATAATCAGAGGTCAAGTTGATACTATGATCATTCGATTAGGTCAAAATATAGCTAGTCCATTTCGACTTTGCTTGTTATACAACTACGTTGGAGTTTACATCATAATCTTGGAAAGCTTCACCTAAAGAGCTCATTCGGGGCACATTCAATCGATCTAACTCCCAAGAAAAGGAGCGGATTCAATGATGCCATCATGGTGTTAGACAAAATTTATTCTCTGTTTACAAACTCATTGAAGAATCATCATTGACATTTAATGGGTGGTTGCAAGGTAGTTTTGCTATATATCTTGAAGACTAACAAGTAAGCTTGCTGTTGGTTCGTCATGCAAGTTTTTTAAATGCCCTTTGCTGGAAGCAGTCAGTGCTCGACCATTAAATGGGACGGACCCTCCCTGGACCCTGCGAAAACGCGGGAGCTCTTTGCAGCACCAGGTACGCCCTTTTAGTGCTCGACCATTATGAAATAAAATTGCAATTTTAACTTAGCTGCAATAAAGCTCTTTTGCAAGCAAAATTTTCTTTTTATGAGTCAAGTTTATGTATGGCTTAAATTTTGTTTTTTTAAAACAGCAAACTTAACCAGCAAAATCGTTGTTTTCTCTCCGATTGCAGGAAATAGTTTTTTCATAGGTCCTAATCGGGTTGTATTCCTTCTCGTGTTGCCTGGAAAGCAACTTCTTTTATTCGTTTTTATAGAAGTGCCCCAAGTCATGTCTTTTATTCGCTTGTGTGTTTCCTAAATTGCTATAATCCATGGTTCTTGTTTTTAGTGTTCGTAAATTGTTTGTTTTTAAGATTGTAGCTTATTCATATTGTAAGTTTGAAATTATGCTCGTGATTTAAAATCTGGCTGGAACCTTGATAAATGATTGTCTTCCTTTTGCACTCATATATATGCCAAAACTAATTGCTTTCTATGTTTTCTTCTGTGGCATCATTATATATATATCAAAATTAAGTTTCAAGTTGTTATGTTTTTTTATCAATTTAGGATTACTTAATGACCGGCTAATTTGTTTAAATGATTAAGTAGAAATGGATAAATTTTCATGAATAGTTGTTTATAGGCCTATATTTTACTTACAAAACAGTGAAAAAGTATAGTCAAATGGGAATTCACATGTCTTATCATGCATATAGTACAGTATACGCCTTCTTGTTCTCTTAGAAGTAGAAGGAAAATATAACAACCTGATTTCTTATAATATATGATAAATCAATATGTGGTTATATGTTATCGTGCTTTATTTCCTGCTTGACATTATATTTGGATGCATGGTTTGATATTAGTAATCTGCATGTTGTTCTTCCCAGTCAGTTTCTTTAACCATAATTACAAAAATTTGGAAATACATAACTACATGAATGATGAATGTCAAAGACTAATTGAATTTTACAAGTAATTCAAGTTTGGCGTTGGGTAACCGAGTTCTTATCAGGAAGGAAAATGTTTATCTGGGTCATAACTTTTTAAAGGAATTGCATTGATGGTAAAGTTATTATTGGCTTTAAGGCATGTTTTAGTATAAGATTAAGGGGGGTTAATAGTTTTTAACATGGTTAATATGACTCTTTGCAAAATTTGTTTTCCCAATCTTATTCTAATACATGTTAATTCATACATCTTATGGTAACATGGTTAATATGTTGTATCATTCTCTTTGGGCAATATGATATTTTTACTATGTTTATGGTACAATCTAGTCTACAATTGTTGTGATCCTGATTATGTGTTCTATGTGCTTGATGTTACTATGAGTGTTCAACTTTTGTAACATGCTTTCTGTTTCTTGAATCTTGTCTTTGTTATAAAGTTGTTGGTAGTATTAGTCTTGTTGTTAATACCATTTTGCAAATTTTGTCTTCGATCGTGTCCTTCAATCTTTGTTTCAAACTATGCTAGTAGATATCTCTCGGATACGAATTATATTGATTGGTTTTTTCTTTAAATTGTTTGGTGAAAAACCATGTTTTTTTAAATACTACATGTGTGATTTTATGATGGTTTGTTTGACCCATGTCTTGTACTATCTGTAGTTTTGTTTGGTACCACTTGTCTTGTCAAGATTATTCTTGATCATATATAGCAGCCTTGTATGTTCTCTCTTGTGAGGGATATGTTTTTTTCCGGTTACAATTATGTGATTTTGTGTGTAATCAGAGTTCTTGTATGGCTGTCTCTTTTTTGTCTGATATAGCTTATGCTATTCCTAATTGTTGTCAGACATGTTTTTTGAATCTTATGATTCGGTATTATCTGTGAAGTTGTAAAAGTTTTTTGCTTGATTCAATTAGTCTTTATGTTTCTTACAAGTTCTCTCTTATTATATTTCTTGTAAAGTTATAAAAGTTTTGATCAAGTCAAATTAGTCTTTAAGTTCTTCACAAAGTCTTTGTTTTCAGACATGGTTCTGAGATTTTTAAAAGTCGTGTGACTTTTCTCTTCTTATCAGAAATGTTTCTGATAATCTTGTGGAATCATATGATTCCTTCTTTTCTTTAATCAGAATTTGTATTTCTGGTCTCTTTCTTTCCTGTTGTAATAGGAAGTTTGATATAGATCTTAGTGACATTTTCTGTATTATCTTTGAAAGTTCGAAAAATCATGTGACTTGGTTTTTTGGACTTGTTCTTATTTGGTTATTGAATCTTGTGATTCATTATTTGATCAGAATAGTTTTCTGTTTTGTGAGCTCTTTTGATGGTCATCTTATAGTTCGGTACACTATAGTATTGGTTTCCTTCTTTTTTGTGATGATCATACGAACTTATCATGTGTCTTATGGTACCTTTTGAGGTTATTCTTTGTCAATGGTGGGTCCAAAATTCATTACTTGATTAAGTATAGATATAGGGTAACTATGCTGAGAGAAAAACTGTTATTACAAGAAGTATATTATGGCTTGTGTGTTATGTCTTGATTTTGTTTTTTTACTAGTTGATTTCCTGTTAGTTAAGTAGGAAGTGAAACTATGTAAGGTTTCTTTATTAACACTAAGTTATATTTTCAGTCTTGTGTACATCTTATTAAATAAATTCTCTCAAATACAAGTATTCGTATTCTGTGCTTGAAAGTTGAGTTGGGAAAATCAATAAAAACATTTTTAAGTTTTACATCTTGAAGGGTTCCTTTCTTATGAAAGTTTTGAAAGTTGTTTCATGGAATTAAAAGGTTTTAGTTTTTTATACCTACTTACAGAAATAGTTTGCTTTTGATGAGATTGTTTTCATAAGAAAGAGGTTGGTTCAAGGGATGACTAGTATATTTCTTTTTGAAAACATGTATGTTATGTTTGGTTATTGAATTGTGGGGGATGTTGAAAAATATAAATATTTTTCCAATTCAATATCAAACATATATTGTATAATTAATTATTCTTTGATTGTCAGTTTTATTTTTATTTTTTATTATTTCATGTTTGGACTGCTGCTGAGTTGATATGGGCTTTACTGTCTCTGGGCTTGTAGCTGATTCGAGCTAGTTGTACGTGGGTTCAATGTTTTTGTGTGTGGGCTGTAATAGGCCTGGCCATAGTCTTGCTTTGTGAAGTTTTATGAAGAGGTCTTATAAAGAAGAGAAGATATCATCTCGAGTATATTCATTGAGGGTGCAGTCTTCTTCTTCAATACATCTAGGGTTTTAACCTCTTGATATTTAGTCTTCTTAACGTCTTGCCCACAATCAGAAGACGCAATCTTACTCTTATTTTTTGGGGTTGTCTTGATCATCGTCGTGTGCCAAGAATCATGTTGAGGTCAATATCATTATCTCAAGTTGCAGAAGTTTGTTTCTAAACATTTTTTGTCTACCCTAAGTTGTCTTCTTCGTTTGATTTGGGGTTATTTGTGTTTCAATGGTATTGTTTTTGAATCTGTTGTAGACTGGTTCTTTTTTGTCTTAATTTGTATTAGATTCTGATTTCTTGACATCAACCTAATCAAGAGGGACACATTACTTAACACCTTGATACTGCTTACATGTATACACAAAATTTAATTCTTTAACATCAAATTACTTTAGTTCAAGTTAAATTACACAAAGGTCGTTGGAGCATAACTAGAAACATATTTGGGGTTTGGTAATAAGTTTGGTTAGTAACCACACACCTATGTGTTTAACATTTCACATAGTGATGCTTTACCGCATCATTACAATAAATTTAACAAAATAGGGTATGACTATTTGCCGTCGTATGAATATTTGGTGCTTTGACGTAGTTGTGGCATTAGTATATGCCAACAAAATGAAATGTACACAAAATGTCATACGGTAACTCATACAACTATATCTTGTCGCTTCAAATAGTCGTGGCCATTCATATACCAAAATGGAACTTTCCTTATTATGACACAACTATAAAAGTTCGAGTCACATAGTTGTGCGCCTTCGTATCCAGGTCAATACACATTTGTGCTCCAAAGGTTTTCGCGTTGGTTTTTGAGTATAATATATGTATCAGTTTAGTCATGTCAATATGTTTACATGTATGCTTTCATGTGAACACATAAAAAGATTAAAATGAAATCACGATCGTCAAAACAGGTTTAAGAGTGAACTTCTGAACTCATCCGATAACCCTAATATGACTTGTTTAACTAAACGTATTCATAATTGGTCATCTAGTCCTATTGCATAAGTTGATGGTTTGGGTTTGGCATCTTCTAGGTCTCAAATTTAAAAAAGACTCAAGCCGGTTTTTCTACAGTGATATGTTTCCTCATTGACAGTGCTTCCACATGCGCGTCACGCCTGAAACATCAAAATCAGTATGAACATTTGACATCCTGTCTCTGCAAAACTCACTCAAAGATTAGAAGTATTTTCAAATGTTACCAAGAGAAAAAATCTAAACGTATTTTCATGTTGGACTCCAAACCGGCTCAAATTCATTTATCCCAAACTCTAACTCGTAAAATTTCATGATATCATATTTTCACATCCGGTTCAAATTTCACCATCTTAACTTTGTACTATCAAGTTTTCAGTTTTGTAAGTTACTACTTCCATAAATTATTATCAAAACAAAGCAAGACGTTACAATGGCATCTTTTCAACATCTATTTAAACACCACAAACACCTTCCTCTTTTCCACACCTCCGACACCAATGGCGTTCACCACCACCCTCCTCCACCTCCTCCTCCTCCTCCTCAGCCTCTCCTCCGCCGCACCAACCACCGTCCGCCACCGTCGCTCCGCCACCCACAACTACCACGACGCCCTCACTAAATCAATCCTCTTCTTCGAAGGCCAAAGGTCCGGCGAACTTCCACCCAACCAACGAATGACTTGGAGAAAAGACTCAGGACTTTCTGATGGATCCGCCATAAAAGTATATATATATATTCATACATCTTTGTCACATATTCATACATAAAGATTATTAGTATTTTTATTTTTTAAAGTTTGCAGAGGATTTAGAGTTTGTGTGATAATTTCTAGTTTGAATATGGTTTATTGAGAGTCTGTTGTAGTAAAAAGCGGGCTCCGCTTAAGTGGGAGGTGGATTTTAGACGTGGTATGTTTTCTGGGTCATCACGTTGCAACAAGTTTTGTTAAAAAAAAATTAGAGTCGGCTTGTTGAGACAATGGACTATTTATAACATGAATTATTTTAAAAGAACCTATAGTAATTTGTATAGTAATTTTTTTGTTTGAAAATGGTTTAAATGAGTGTTTGGGAGTGCTTATTTTTATCAAACTTTTAACTTATTAACTTTTGAAAAGTTAAAAAGTTATTTTATAGTGTTTGGTAATGTGATTGTTGTAAGATAGTAAGTTAATAAGTATATACTAACTTATTAACTTATTAAAAAAATCAATAAGTCAATAAGTTGGTCAATAAGTTGTTTTTTAAAAGGAAAGCCAAACGCGCCTTAAATGTGGTTTATGAATTACGGGGAGTCTCAAACCTCAACTACTATACTCTAGTTATTTTGACATTAACTCTGCTTTAGTGGCTAGTGGACTCTAGATATGTTACAAACAAGTAAAATTAAAAAAGTTAAAGCTCATTCGTTGAGATAGTGAACTCTCCGTTAACCGCTGTAAAACTAATTTTAAACTAAATAAAATGGTATAAAGATTGAAGATTTGATATGGGTTTTGTGTTTTGTGGGTGATTTGTGGTGTGATTTGACAATGCAGGTGGATTTAGTAGGTGGGTATTATGACGCCGGTGATAATATTAAGTTTGGGTTTCCGATGGCGTTCACCACCACAATGTTGTCGTGGAGTGTGATTGAGTTCGGTGGTATGATGAAGAGTGAGTTGGTGAACGCTAAAACCGCTATTCGTTGGGCTACTGATTATCTTCTTAAGGCTACTGCACAACCCGACACCATTTATGTTCAGGTAAAGCTAAAAGAATTAAAGAATTGGTGTAATCAAACATATATATGTTTATTATGGATTCACATATTTATTTATGTAATTACATTAAAAATCATTAAATTTTCTGTTCTCCACTCACAAACACTTTTAAAAATATTAAAATATTTATATAATTGAATAGCGATTCCCTAAATATAACGATAAACAGTAACATTTTATTTTTACTACACTCACAAGCACTCAAAACCATTTTATATAATATAGAAAATACGCTTGTATATTTTTATAGATTCTACTGTGGCTCGTTTTTATGAGTCCGAGTATGACGTTTGTTCAGTTTGAAACCGTGAGACTGTTTGTGACTGGGTTGGTTGGTGGTTTGGTGTTTTTAAGAATTTCTGGTTGGTTTGGGAATTTTTAAAAGGTACTTACTAAGCATTTATACCTAAAAGTAGTTGGGAAAAACCAAACCGGAACGTGTGATATTTGGTTACATATATTCTATTTATTTTACTTAAGTTTTAATTATTTTCAGTTGAACTATATGTATGAATGTATTTTGCACTTTTGCTTAACATTATGCTACAACTTAACAAGAGTTGTTTTTTAATTTAATTAACTTAATAAGAGTTGTTTTTTTTATTTTAAGCGTGTTGGAAGATTATTACTTCTCTATTTTCATTTTATTTTTTTTTCTTTTGTTATAAAAGACCGATAAGCTATAACCGTGAAACCAAACCTTAATCGATTGGTTGGTTACTTGGTTTTAATCTTTAAGTATAAATATACATAAATGTGCTTTGCTTAACAACAGGATACAATTTACATGAGTGATTATTATTTTCTTTAACTTTTAAGTGTTAGAACATTATCCTTTCTCTATTTTGATATATTTTTTACTAGCCTATAGACCTGTATACAACAGTGTGTAACAAATAAGTTAAGTTAAATTAGTTAAATAATAACAACATTATAAGTCATAAACTTATACCTAGTTCTTATGACTAAAAATATGTCAGTGACGCTATATAGGATGTTTCTTTTGTTATAAAGGTCCAATAAGCTTAAACGTGAAACCAAACCGTGACTTGTTTGGTCTAGTTTTAAATGTTAAGCTTTTGGTTTTGATTCTGATATATGATAGTTAAAAATTGTTACTAACCAACTGTCTGTCACGCGACTTGATCTAAAAGCTATTAAAACTAAATCATGAACACCCCTAACTTTCTGCCCGAATATTTCGTCGATAATCTGAAGGTTGGTGACGCGAACAAAGATCACGCGTGTTGGGAAAGACCCGAAGACATGGATACACAAAGAACCGTTCTAAAGATCGACAAAAACAACCCAGGAACTGAAGTTGCAGCTGAAACAGCTGCAGCTCTTGCTTCTGCAAGTTTAGTGTTCCGAAAATCCGATCCCAAATACTCCAAAATCCTCCTCAAACGCGCAATTCGGGTAAAATCAAACCACAAATTCCCAATTTCAAACATCACATTAACACAAACAGCGTTTAAATAATTAAACTTATGTTCATGTTGCGATCAGGTGTTCGCGTTTGCAGACAAATACCGAGGTACTTACAGCAATGGTCTCAAGAGTTACGTGTGCCCATTCTATTGTTCTTATTCCGGATACCAGGTAGTTTGATCAAAAACATTGATTAACGAGTGTTTAATTACGTTATTTAGTGCGTTAATTGCGAATTAAACAAGTTTTAATTTGAAGGATGAGTTGTTGTGGGGAGCTGCATGGTTGCACAAAGCTACAAGAAGCATTGCATACTTGAATTACATTCAGACATATGGTCGAACACTTGGTGTGGATGAAAACGACAACACTTTTAGCTGGGATAATAAGCATGCTGGAGCCAAAATTCTTGTCTCCAAAGTAATATTATCATCATCTCCCATTGATTTGGAGCTTTTGCTTCTGTAATTTAACGTGATTTTGGGTTTTCGACAGGCGTTTCTTGTTCAAAAGGTTCGATCTCTCCATGATTACAAGGGTCATGCAGATAGCTTCATTTGCTCACTTGTTCCAGGAGCACCCTCTTCTCAAACCCAATACACCCCAGGTTCAATTTCACTGTTTAAGTATCAATATGGGGTGATAATTTCACAATTTATCAACTTTTGATGATCTTGATTGAAACAGGGGGCCTTTTATTCAGAATGGACGACAGCAATCTGCAATACGTAACATCCACCACATTCTTGTTAGTAACATACGCCAAATACTTAACCCAATCGCACACGGTGGTAACCTGCGGTGGCTCCGTCGTGACCCCACGGCGGCTCCGAACCATCGCCAAAAAGCAAGTCGACTACATGCTCGGAGACAACCCCATGAAGATGTCGTTCATGGTGGGCTACGGTCCACGATACCCACATAGGATCCACCACAGAGGATCATCTCTACCCTCGATTGTTGCACACCCCGCGAAGATTGACTGTGGGTCGGGGTTCAATTTCATGCATTCGGGTTCGGCCGACCCGAATGTGCTGACCGGAGCTGTGGTCGGTGGACCGGATGAGCATGACCGGTATAGTGATGACCGGTCGGATTATTTTCAGGCCGAACCGGCGACGTACACGAATGCACCGTTGGTTGGGACGTTGGCGTATTTGGCTCACTCGTTTGGGCAGATTTAGAGGGATTTGAGATGTGAAATTGTGTGTTTGGATTATGGTGATTTGGGGTTTATCTTGATTTTGGGTTTGTGGGATCAAGATTAATGGATATGTTAAGAAATTGTAAAAGGTGTAAGGATTTGTAATTGTTGTTCTAGAAATCTAAGTACAAGTTATTTGGCAAATGAGAATGTTATTAGTAGGGTTATGAAAGGGTGGTGTTTGTTGGTTATCGGTCTAATTTGACATGAATCTGGAAATTTTAAATAAATCTGTATATGACCCAAACCTAAAAAAAATATGTTAGACATATGAGTGCAAACACGATGCGTAAATTCGATGGTTGACATGGACATGACTTGTTAAACCTTATTTTTTTAAAGTGTTCTTGTATGTTTTTCATATATTGATACTTTGTAATTTGTAATTACTGTTTGACAACAACAAACATGCATGTATACAATCTTTTAAGTTAAAAAATATAAAAGAAAACATCAAACTAATTTATTTTATGGCATATATCAAATCGAAAAATAAACAGGTTAAGACGGTCAACCGGCCAACCTATATGTTTGACACAAACATAACCTACTTAATTAGCCAAACATGCTCATGGTTCGAAGCGAAATTGAGCTAAACCTAAATTTATGAACTTCGCGTAAGGTTTGTGTCGTGTTTTTGTATCATGTCATAATATTCGCATCTAATTAGCTAGTCATGTTTGTTATACAATTACAGGATGTAATGTTACACGGTATAAATCTGCAAGTGTCACTGTAAAATGATGCATAATGTATAAACTTAAAATACTGAACATATAAACATGTAGAAAAGGCGAGCTCCTTTTAAAGAAACTATATGGTTTGTGTGTAACTTTATTAGTTTTGAATTTGATGGTGCAATGCAAAGCTCTTGAGTCCCTGGTCCCTGTTACATTGATAAGGTTTAAATCTAATTCTCAAGTTTGCTGAAAAAGCATAACAATTATATTTGAAAACATTTCCAATATATAACATCATCAAATTCTCATAAATGATTGGGATTTTATAAGATAAATTTGAATAAATAATAAGCATTAAACTGTTAACTCAATAAGTTTGCCTTCTTTTTAAATAATGATATATAAAAAAGAAATCTTGGCGTCTGGAAATCAAACATTTTGAAGAATGAGAATGTTGTGTTGATTTTTTTTTTTTTTGAAAGGCAGAATGTTGTGTTGATTTAAAATAAAAATACAAAGTTGGAGAGGGGTGGTTGTGTTTGAGGACATTGGTCAAAAGGCTGCAATTTTTGTGTCAGAATCATCAGAAAGTAAAGGCAAAGCCTGGACCTCCAACATGAAACCACAAGAGAGTTGGTTTTCCATGCTCCTAAATTCTTGTACTTTTAAAACAACTGTGATTGATTTTAGGAAACAAAAGTTTTTTATTATAAAGTTAATTACACAATAGTCCCTGTGGTTTTTTATATAGCAGGTTTGATACTCATGTTTTAGAGATTATATTTGTGGTCCATCAATCCATTTTGCATTAGTGCAAGTGTCAGATATTGAAAAATATAAAAACACCCGTTAAAAAAAGAAAAAAAATTAATATAAGATTAGAGTAAATGTGACCCACTTGATATATTAAGTAGATAAGTATAATTAAAAGCATTAAGGTAGCAGATGTGAAATGTGTATGTCTCCTACTCAAGTGTCGTTAGGTTTAAAGTTTAATTGAGATATGTAATAGATTTAGTTTGGAGTATAGTAAGATTATATAAGCTATTAAAAAAACTATTTATAACTTTTTCGACCTTCATCTTTCAACCTCGGAGTGAACGTCTTACTTCTTTTCCATATTCAATTTAAGGTCTGAAGTCAAATAAAAACATTTGAGGATTCAGGTCAAGTTATGAACATCTGCCGTTGCCCACCTCCACACATCCATAACGCCATCTACACAAATAAAAAATGAGAAATACATGCTTCTTTTTTAGAAGACAAATACTTGACGAGCATGTTTTTGAGGAAATAACATCAAAGGCTTTTATTGTTGTAATAAGAAGTGAGACGGTATATGTGTATTTTTTGGCCTGTGAGGCTAAGACCTCTTCATATTTTAAGTTCCTTAATGGGAGTCTCATTGACCAAGATTGACAACCGACCTGAGATCAAACAACTCTAAGGGGAGGAAGTTGTCACGTTTTTAATAGTTTTTTCTCGGGTGACATATCAGCGTTAAATTATGGTTTTTTTATTTTCCAAATTTTTTATTATTTCGGAGGGTTTCATGCCAGTTTTTCATTTTCCCCATACATACATACATACATACATACATACATACATACATACATACATAAATACATACATGCATACATACATACATACATGCATGCATACATACATGCATGCATACATACATGCATGCATACATACATGCATGCATACATACATGCATGCATACATACATGCATGCATACATACATGCATGCATACATACATGCATGCATACATACATGCATGCATACATACATACATGCATACATACATAAATGCATACATACATGCATGCATACATACATGCATGCATACATACATGCATGCATACATACATGCATGCATACATACATGCATGCATACATGCATGCATACGTACATACATCCATACATACATACATCCATACATACATACATACATACATACATACATACATACATACATACAATACATACATACATACATACATACATACATACATACAATACATACATACATACAATACATACAATACATACATACGTACAATACATAAATACACAAATACATACATACATACATACATACATACATACATACATACATACATACATACATACATACATACATACCTACATACCTACATACATACATACATACCTACATACCTACGTACCTACATACCTACATACCTACCTACATACCTACGTACCTACATACTGACCGGCTTGTCGCGTGCACTAGTCAAAGATAGTATTTGTGTAGTTCCTTAGTACCAAAACTATGTAGCAAATGGTAAGAAGGGTGTCGAATCACAGGGAGTATGTGGTTTGTGTTTAGACTTGAATTGGACTAACGAGTCAATTATGAAGCTTGCTATTTTGTTTATAAGAGCTTTGATATGTTTACTTGAAATGGTGTTGAGACTTTGTCCAATACAAAGGAATGAGCAAAACAAAAAGGTTGCTTAAAAATGATTAGTAAAACTTGAACAACTTAGAACAATGGTTAACAAAACAAAGTTTAATAACAAGGTTCACCCCCGGTTGATATCATAAGGTTATGGTTCTACCAATCCAACTAACTTGCATCAAAGGTATGATTTATGCTAACGAGTTCATCATTACAAGGTTTAGGTGTCAAGAATCGTCAACGTTAACACGGACAATAATACACTTCATTACACAAGAACATTCAAACTCTACATCTACATAGCACACATGACCAACTCCATTTCTCAAAGACAAATTTCATACTCATTCATTCAATTTGGGAATTCAAGTTAAGCTCAAAGTACTAGCATAAATGTTTCAAGCAATCAAATACAAAACACAAGGATGCAATCTAGTTTTCAAATGTTAACAAACCATAGTCTTACAATATGCGAACCGGGGGAAAACCCAAAGAAGATTAGCCTCTCATGTTGATTGAGGCTTGGAATTCGGGTGATGATCTTGTATGCAATTCCATAGCACTTTGATTTTGCTTGACTTTGATGATGATGAAAATGAGTTAGAGAAGTAAAGAAGACCTCCAAAATCGCCCAAATTCGTCCCTTTTTGCGTCTGCTACCGATTAGGGTGTTTTGCCCTAATTCTCCTCCTTAAATGTGGTCAAAATCCGGAGAATTACATCAAATCTGACCATACGACGTAAGTTACGTCCTTAGGGACGTAAATTACGTCCTCCCTCATGATTTACGTGGTTAGCCTCTGTCTTACGTCCTAAAAATTGTCATTTTTAGAAAGGATGTAGCTTATGTCCTTTAGGACGTAAGTTACGTCGTATGCTCATTTTGCACCAATTTCTTCATTTTCTTCATCTCTTTTCATCTATATATCATCCAATCTTCGTGCACCCCTTGAATACATTATTTAAGCTTTCCACACCTACAATTCAAACCTAACACAAAGTGATTACGCTCGATATAAAATCACGTTAAACATATACATTAAACACTTAAAACATATACAAAACACGAACGCATCACATCCCCACACTTATCTTTTGCTTGTCCTCAAGCAAACTACCATAAAATATTTTTCAAAACATTACAAGACATTTAGAAATTTCTCACCTTCTATCAAGTTAAGGTCCAAAGTCATACCCCCCCTCAAGCTCATAAGTGAATGATGTATGTAATAACAAGCCAAGACTTGCCTAACTAATCCTACCATACTTTAAACTCTTGCACACATGTTTCATGCCCCTCACAATGATACGCTCCTCTCGGCTATTTTGTGGACTAGCATGTGATGTGCTAGTATGTTTTTCACTCAAAACCATATGCAATAATATGAGCATAAGCTTGTAAAGCAATCGTGCCTCCACCGCTTTAATGGAATAATTCCCAGATCAAAGGACTTTTGTGGTTTTTGGGCTTAGGCTTGGGTGAGGAATAAGGCTTTATTTAGTGACTAATGTGATGAGAAATCCAAAACAATACAAACTACTAATAATGGTACTCGGGTAATTTCTATCCCAACGCTTTTCTTATTCTATTTTTTTCCTTTTTCTTGACATCTTTTCTTCAAACACAATGTATATATTCTTTTCATTCAAATTTTTTTTTCATATATATATATAACCAAAGAACACTAATTTGACTAACACTTGGACAAAATCAATTGGATTCTCATCAAAATTTTCAAGAGGATAACTCTTTGATGCTCGGCTAGTGGGTTGACAAACGAAAGGACAATTTATTACACATACTTGTGTTCGCATAAATAGGCTCAAAATTGGCAACTAGGGGTATAGTTTTGTAATTTTTATGGGTAATAGGGAATAATGGGGGATCCTAATGCCTTTTTATCTCCGTTCACATATTCCTTTGCGGTCTTAGCACGTATCAAACCATACAAGTTCTACCAATTAATCGCATAATGATTACACTCAACAAATGAACTTTTATATATATATAAGTGATCTAGCAATCTAGGTAAGTATGGCTCAAAACTCACATGATGGAGGAGAAATGGGTTGCCGACATGTAGCATGTGTGACTATTTTAAAGCATGCTAAAACTAGCTAGGCGTCTCACTTAAAGTTTTCTTTAAAGGCACTTGGTGAGACTATTCAGGGCAACCATGACTAACGACCTTTTACCCAATTTTCTCGGTTTGAAAATCTTTTGGTGACAATCTAAGTTGTTTGCATAAAATGAGGACCAAAAAGTATTTGAAAATTTGAAATTTTTTCTATTTTTCCCCCATCCCCACACTTAATGTTGACATTGTCCTCAATGTGGGTGAAAATCTTTTCAAAACATAAGGGATGTGATACAAATTTCTTCCCTAAAGGTTTTCCTGGCCTAAAACGACGTTTCACTTATTCAAAATACTAAGATAATCATGCTGAAAGGAACATGTGCACCTGGATTTCTTCACTTTTTCTTGACATTAGCTTTTCAATCCAAGTACCACAAAACCTGCAATTCTAAAAATTGTGTAGAAGCAAGCTTCTCACCTCTTTGACAACCAATCAATTAGCATGAATTGTGGAATCTCAATAACCACTCAACAAAGACAAATACAGAATTAAAAGAAACAGAAAAAAAACAAACACACACACCATAGATAAAAAAATGTAGATATATATACCTACATATATCACCCCCCGAACACACGTGTATTGTCCCGAATACACACCAGTCGCACGCGCAATGGGATTTTGTGACTCGGATTTGGCTTGGCAACACTAAATGAGGGCTGAAATGGTCTATACTAAACTAAACAATGTAAAACAACAAATATGTACAAGTTACCTCTCGTGGGTTGCCTCCCACGCAGCGCTAAGTTTACCTGTCATTAGCTGGACTTTGCGGTGCTGTGATCAAATCGGTACCTCATGAAGAGTGCTCAACAACAAGCACTCGGATTATTTGTCCGCCCCATTTATGTCATTTGGGTCAAGGTATGGTTTAAGGCGGTGCCCATTCACCGTTTACCTTAATTGGTCATCAAAATCTTCAATCTCTACATCTCCAAAGTCGCCCACCCGGATGATCAAATATGGACCCGTCCATTTACTCTTTAGCTTTCCGGGAAATAGCTTTAGGCGTGAGTTGTATAACCATACCTTTTGTCCGGGCTTGAACTCCTTCAAACGAAGCTTGGCATCATGAACCCGCTTCTTCTTGTCCTTGTATGCGGATGCGGTTTCATAGGCTTCGTCCCTTATCTCTTCTAACTCATTCAGTGCCAATTGTCTTTGTTTACCTGCACACTCATAATTCATATTAACAGTTTTAACCGCCCACAAGGCACGATGAGTTAACTCTACAGGTAAATGACAACCCTTTCCATAGACCAACCGGTAGGGAGTGGTTCCAATAGGCGTCTTGTAAGCGGTACGATACGCCCATAAGGCATCATCTAGTTTAGTTGACCAATCCTTGCGATCGGGTCGTACCGTTTTTTGCAAAATTTCTTTGATTTGCCTATTAGAAACCTCTACTTGTCCACTTGTTTGTGGATGGTACGGTGTTGCAATCCTATGGTCAACACCATAACGTTTTAGAAGTTTGCCAAAGTTGAAGTTTTTAAAATGTGATCCCCCATCGCTTATTATCACGCGAGGGATACCAAATCTTGAAAAAATGTTGTTTTGGACAAACTTGCATACTACCTTATGGTCATTGGTCTTGGTGGCGATTGCTTCTATCCATTTAGAGACATAATCGACCGCCACCAAGATATAGAGGTTACTAAAAGAGTTTGGAAAATGGCCCATGAAGTCAATGCCCCAAACATAAAAGATTTCCACCACCAAAATTGGTTGCATAGGCATTTCATCCCTTCTTGTCACACTCCCCATTTGTTGGCATCTTATGCAACTCTTGGCAAATTCATGGGAGTCTTTGAAGATGGTAGGTCAATAAAAACCACAAGAAAGGACTTTGTGACCCGTCTTTTGTCCACTGAAATGTCCCCCACATGCCGATTCGTGAAGCATGTTCAACACACATGAGATCTCCTCATCCGGTAGACATCTTCGGATGATTTGGTCGGCTCCAACTTTGAAAAGATCCGGTTCATCCCAAATGTAATGTTTTGCTTGAGCCTTGAAGTGTTGTTTCTTTCTTCTACTCCATCCTTCCGGCAATGTACCTGTAGCCAAATAGTTTGCGAAATGGGCGCACCAGGGGTTATTGGTGGTGATAGACATGATGTATTCATCCGGGAATTGTTCATTTATCTCTGGCGTGGTATCTTCTTCCACCGGTTGAATTCTTGACAAATGATCCGCTACTATATTTTCACTTCCTTTCTTGTCTCGGATCTCAAGATTGAATTCTTGCAATAACAAAATCCAACGAATCAACCTTGGCTTCGCGTCCTTTTCTCCATGAGGTACCTAACAGCAGAATAGTCAGAATAGACAATAACCTTGCTACCCCATATACAGGACCAAAATTTATCTAAAGCATATACCACCGCAAGTAATTCCTTCTCAGTTGTTGTATAATTCAATTGGGCATCTGAGAGGGTTTTACTTGCATAGTATATGGCAACGGGTTTCTTATCAACCCGTTGACCCAAGACAGCCCTAATAGCATAGTCACTCGCATCACACATTATTTCAAAAGGCAATTTCCAATCAGGTGATTGCAAGATTGGAGCTTCAATTAATTTTTGCTTCAAGATGTTAAAGGCTTTTACACATTCTTCATTAAACTCAAATGGGGCATCTTTTAACAATAGATTACACAATGGTTTGGTTATGACACTAAATCCCTTTATGAATCTTCTATAAAAACCGGCATGCCCCAAGAATGACCTAATGCCCTTAACATTAGTGGGGTGAGGTAAAGTGGAAATAACCTTCACTTTAGCATGGTCTACTTCTATCCCACAGCTAGACACAACATGACCCAATACTATCCCCTCTTGAACCATAAAATCGCTCTTTTCCCAACTTAGGATCAAATTGGTTTCAACACATCTTTTTAAAACTTTTTCTAATTGAAACAAACATAATTCAAAAGATGTGCCAAAAATTGAGAAATCATCCATAAAGATTTCTAATGACTCCCCCACCATATCTGAAAAGATACTCATCATACACCTTTGAAAGGTGGCGGGGGCATTACATAACCCAAAGGGCATTCGCCTAAATGCAAACGTGCCACAAGGGCAAGTAAATGTAGTCTTTTCCTGATCTTCAGGATGAATAGCTATTTGGTTATAACCTGAATAACCATCTAAAAAGTAATAAAATTTCTGACCTGATAGTTTCTCAACAATTTGATCAATGAATGGTAAGGGGAAATGATCTTTTGAGGTAGCAGCATTCAATTTCCTGTAATCAATACAAATTCTCCACTCGGTTACTGGCCGGGTAGCTACCTCATTACCTGAGTCATCTTTAACAATTTGGATGCCCGCTTTTTTTGATACAGTTTGTGTAGGGCTCACCCAAGTACTGTCAGAGATTGCAAAGATGATACCTGCATCTAGCCACTTCAATACCTCCTTCTTGACTACCTCTCTCATGTTTGGGTTCAACCTTCGTTGGGCATCATGTGATGGTTTGACTTCCGGATCCGTGATGATTTTGTGCATAACAATTGAGGGGCTAATTCCTTTTAGATCCGCAATGGTCTATCCAATCGCCTCCTTGTTAGCAATCAACACCTCCATCAACGCGCCTTCCTGTTCAATGGATAAATTAGAAGCAATAATAACAGGTAAAGTTTCATTCTTACCAAGGAAAGCATATTTTAAATGCTTTGGTAATTCTTTCAATTCAACTTGTGGTGGTTCTTGCAATAAAGGTTTCAACCCGGTGTCGATCTTCTCGGGTAGTGGCTCCACTTGAATCGACCATGGTGGTCGTTCACTCCTCATGGCCGTAATCATTAGCTCCCTTTCTTCCTCCTCTAATTGCTTTTCAGTTTCCACTCTCAACCTGTCAAACATGAAACAATCCTCCATTGTGTTTTCCTCATCAACGACCATGTCGCATAGAGGTATACACTCATCAATAATGTTGGCTATGTAGCATTCATCATTAATAGGAGGGTTAGTCACACCTGAAAATACATTAAGCCTCAACCTATGGTTACCAAATGTCATGTCAACCGTTCCCGTTTTGCAATTGATTTTGGCATTTGAAGTTGCCAAAAATGGTCGACCCAAGATAACCGTAGGTTGTTTGGTTTGATCTATGGAATCATAATCAAGTACTAAAAAGTCCACCGGATAATAAAAATCCTCAACTTTTACTATCACATCGGTAATTATCCCACGGGGAAGCTTGGGTGTTAAATCGGCTAATACCACGGTGGTCTTAGCTTCTTGAAGCGGACCAAAGCCGTATTGATCATACAAGCTACCCGGTAAAATACTTACACTAGCACCAAGATCCAAGAGTGCCCTTGTCATTTTGAATTCTCTTACTTGAAGAGATATAATGGGCGCTCCTGGGTCTTGTAGCTTAGGTGGAAGGGCACCCGAAAGAATAGAGCTCACATTTTCAGTCAAATCAAGCTTTTTAGGGAATTTGTGAGCTCTCTTTTGGGTACATAGTTCTTTTAAGTACTTAGCATATGAAGGAACTTGCTTGATTGCATCTAAAAGTGGCAAATTAATTTTCACTTGTTTAAAAATTTCCCACATTTCATCTTGTTGTGGGCCTCTCTTCTTTACCACTTTTTGCAAGGGTGCTTAAGAGCTTCGGGAAAAGGGACGGTATTACCCTCCACCACCTTTTCCTTAGCCTTAGGAGTTTGTGTAACCTCAACGGGTTTGGTTTTAGATTTTTCAGAAAAATTTTCATTTTGACCCGTTTGGCTACTTTCACCCTCATCGTCACTTTCATCAGTAACATCTTCACCACCCCTTCAACAAATTGGGGTGGTGGTGGTTTAACACCATTGTCAACTATCTTACCACTACGCAAAGTAAGTTTATTGATTGATACCTCGCGTGTGTTTTTAGAATTTGAGCCTTGATGTTGTGGATTCACGGTTGTATCACTTGGCAATCTTCCACCGCTTCCCTTAAGTCGGCCCAAATCTTCGGCTAGTTGACCAACTTGCCTTGTGAGAGCTTCATGTGATTTGTCTCTTACTTCATTTGCTCTCTTCATCTCCTTGATGTCATTGTTAGATTCTTTCACCATGTTCATAAGAGCATCTAACTTTGCATTCAACGAGTCATCTCCACCACCTTGGCTTCCCGATGGTCCACCTTGATTATTGTCGTAATTTCTTTGGAAGTTACCATCCCGATTGTAGCCTTGATTACCTCCTTGATTGTAGTTGTTCCTTTGGTAGCCACCTTGTTTGTAATTTCCCCCTTGATTATTCCCTTGGCGGTTTTGCTAGCCTTGTCCACCTTGGTTTGCCGGTTGGAAGTTTGGGTTCATTTGGTTTGAAGGATTACCATACCTAAGGTTGGGATGGTTCCTCAAACCCGGATGGTAAGTGTTGGAGTTCATGTCAAAAGGCTTCCGGTCTCCATAAACTTGATTCACCTCTTCGGTTCCTTGAGCCATGTTTACTTGACAACTATCGGCTCTATGACCAATGTCCCCACATTCTTCACAAACTACGAATTGAACCGCATTTACATCTTTCTTCTTCATGCGAGCTAACTCCCTTTCCAACGCGGCTATTCGATCTTTTGCACTTGAGTCAATGTTGGAGGTGGATTTTGGAATAGGGTGCTTTGCTTTCCTATCCGCGGATTCTTCGGCTCTTGAGTTCTTACTCATCCTTTCAAGGAACTCCCAATCCTCTTCCTCAGGGTTATTCAACAAGGTTCCATTGCTAGTAGACTTGAGGTATTTTCTTTCTTCTTTTGTCAATCCGTTCACAAAACTCTTCACTAGCTCCCAAAGCTCAATTTGGTGATGTGGACACTTTCTTATCAACTCTTTGAAATGAGTAAAAGCTTCATGAAGTGGCTCTCCGGATTGTTGTTGGAATGTCCGGATCTCGTCCCTTATTTCATCCGTTTTGGCCATTGAATAGTATTCGTCAAGGAAGAATTGTTGCATTTCTCCCCATGTTCGAATACTATTAGTCGGCAAGGTTAAAAACCATTGCTTTGCCTTGTCCTTTAATGAAAATTGGAACAATCTTAAACGCACCTCATCTTGTGAGAAGTTGTGTCCTCCAATTGTGCCACATATGTCGGAGAATTCGGATATATGTGTGTAAGGATCCTCCGTTGACATGCCATGGAAATGAGGTAAGATGTTGATGTAGTTGGGCTTGCAATCAAATGAACGCCTTCCCGGAGTCGGTGGAACAATAGGAGAGACATTGTCCGATATGATGGGTCGGAACCTACCATTCACACCTTGTGTTCGAGCTTGTTGAGGTTGTTGGCGTGGAGGGCCATTCACTTCTTGATGCATTGGGTATCTTCTTTATGGTCCTTGATTAGCTACACCAACAAACTGAGGAATTTGGTTTGGGTTGGCATTCATGTTTGGATTCCTAAATTGGTTTTGTCTATGTTGACGGTTGTAGTTGTAGTTCTCATTCTCCATATACCCATGGTTCCATTTATCATAATTATCACCTTGGTAGCCATAATCACCATCATACCCTCCTTCATTGTAGAACTCCCCATTGCCTTTATTGTCATACTCATAATTATCACTATCACCCGTGTGATAGGTGTGAACACTCACCCGTTCGGGTGATTGGTAAGATGGAACACTAAATGGTTGATCGTCATGAATGGCATTTCTTAGCTCATCTAAGTTTGGTGGGCCAAAGTGACCCATGGGGTTTTGGTTCACATGTTAAAAAAGTGGGTTACTATGGCTATGAGTTCGTCTACGGTTTGGGTTGGGGTTACGATCATTAGTGGGTGGTGGTGGTGGATTTTGTGGAATGTTGTGTTGTGGTGGGGGTCGGTTGTTACTACCTTCCTCCATTTGGTTGGTTCGGTTCCTTCTTGCAAAGCGTTCAATTTCCGGTTCAAACACCAACGGAGAGGTTCTTTCGGATGCTCTAGTATGCATGCACTACCTGTGATCTACACAAATAACACACCTAGCATAACAAGGGAAAATGAATGATGCAAAAATAACCAAACACTTAAACAGAAAATCACAAATTAGTCAACACAATTCTACACACGAAGCGCACTACTCCCCGGCAACGGCGCCAAAATTTGACCGGCTTGTCGCGTGCACTAGTCAAAGATAGTATTTGTATAGTTCCTTAGTACCAAAACTATGTAGCAAATGGTAAGAAGGGTGTCGAATCACAGGGAGTATGTGGTTTGTGTTTAGACTTGAATTGGACTAACGAGTCAATTATGAAGCTTGCTATTTTGTTTATAAGAGCTTTGATATGTTTACTTGAAATGGTGTTGAGACTTTGTCCAACACAAAGGAATGAGCAAAACAAAAAGGTTGCTTAAAAATGATTAGTAAAACTTGAACAACTTAGAACAATGGTTAACAAAACAAAGTTTAATAACAAGGTTCACCCCCGATTGATATCATAAGGTTATGGTTCTACCAATCCAACTAACTTGCATCAAAGGTATGATTTATGCTAACGAGTTCATCATTACAAGGTTTAGGTGTCAAGAATCGTCAACGTTAACACGGACAATAATACACTTCATTACACAAGAACATTCATACTCTACATCTACATAGCACACATGACCAACTCCATTTCTCAAAGACAAATTTCATACTCATTCATTCAATTTGGGAATTCAAGTTAAGCTTAAAGTACTAGCATAAATGTTTCAAGCAATCAAATACAAAACACAAGGATGCAATCTAGTTTTCAAATGTTAACAAACCATAGTCTTACAATATGCGAACCGGGGGAAAACCCAAAGAAGATTAGCCTCTCATGTTGATTGAGGCTTGGAATTCGGGTGATGATCTTGTATGCAATTCCATAGCACTTTGATTTTGCTTGACTTTGATGATGATGAAAATGAGTTAGAGAAGTAAAGAAGACCTCCAAAATCGCCCAAAATCGTCCCTTTTTGCGTCTGCTACCGATTAGGGTGTTTTGCCCTAATTCTCCTCCTTAAATGTGGTCAAAATCCGAAGAATTACATCAAATCTGACCATACGACGTAAGTTACGTCCTTAGGGACGTAAATTACGTCCTCCCTCATGATTTACGTGGTTAGCCTCTGTCTTACGTCCTAAAAATTATCATTTTTAGAAAGGACGTAGCTTATGTCCTTTAGGACGTAAGTTACGTCGTATGCTCATTTTGCACCAATTTCTTCATTTTCTTCATCTCTTTTCATCTATATATCATCCAATCTTCGTGCACCCCTTGAATACATCATTTAAGCTTTCCACACCTACAATTCAAACCTAACACAAAGTGATTACGCTCGATATAAAATCACGTTAAACGCATACATTTAAACACTTAAAACATATACAAAACATGAACGCATCACATACCTACGTACCTACGTACACACGTACCTACGTACGCACGTACCTACGTACGCACGTACCTACGTACGCCCGTACCTACGTACGCACGTACCTACCTACGCACGTACCTACCTACGCACGTACCTACCTACGCACGTACCTACCTACGCACGTACCTACCTACGCACGTACCTACCTACGCACGTACCTACCTACGCACGTACCTACCTACGCACGTACCTACCTACGCACGTACCTACGCACGTACCTACGTACGCACCTACGCACCTACGCACCTACGCACCTACGCACCTACGCACCTACGCACCTACGCACCTACGTACCTACGTACAACATTTTAGTAATAAAATATAAATTTATATAAAAAGAAAATACAATACAACATTTTAGTAATAAAATATACCGTTGCCTCATTTGATTTTATTGATGCAAATGTTTTAAATGTTTTTAAAAGATCCACATAATGTTACCGTGGATTGTGCTTGATTGTAAATATGAAAATATACCGTGCTCAATCTGGTTCATCATTTAAAGGATACTTTATGTGATTTATAGATATCTTCCCATCATCCTTATTCAAAAACTATATTGTTTTGGACAATGCACACTTATATGATTTTTCTAATTTTTCATGGATGTAATTGCTTGTGGGTTGGTGAAATATGCGACATTTATATTTTAGGCCCTCAAAAGCTTGTTGAATGTCATTTCTTGTTGCTTCTTGCGCTTTATTGAATCATTGTCATTTGAAAAGATTGTCTTGAACATTACGCGATGATAAAGAAATCACGATAGTTAAAAACTCAAAGTTACGCTTATCGCCTCTAGATTTTCATCACCGAAACTTGACGAGTCGTACATCATAATTCGAACGGGCACATTTTCTTTTGGAAATAAAAGAGATTTAAAAGTATTGGGGTTTACAGAGTATAGTTTGATTATGTTGTATATACACAATTATAAAATTAATATATATATATATGTGTGTGTGTGTGTTTAAATAACAAGATGATGATTGTTAGGCATTGATAAAATGGGATAAAAAGGAGATCAGTGAATTTTCACCGGGGTAGGAAAGTTTTTTGTTAACAGGTTTGAGTGTGGCATTCCCACCTAGGGCCGAGTATTCCCCACCCCTATTTTGGTTTCAACTCCTTGTCCTCCGATCCAACTTCTCCGCGTTCTTAAAAAATCCCTAGGCACTATAATTGACTCTAAGAATTCACAATTTAATGTATAATGCACACGTACATTTGACTTCTCATCTTTTTCCGACCTTTTATCGCTCTAGCCGATCGAGCAATTATTTATCATTTTGCTTTTAAAACACCGAAAGTTCATTCCACATATTTTTTTGCTAGCTATTGCACCTTTTTAAAAATTTATCTTTGTACTCAACTTGATAATAATATTATTTCACAAAATTACATAGGAAAGATATATACAATCGGCTAGATAGTAGCCACGCTTATATTGATGCATGTTAACATGAAACAAGCATACGAGGTCAGTTTCATTCAATTCTGGCCTGAAGAGTGGTGATTGATTGAGAATATTAATATCGTTGTTAGAACCAATTACACCAAAATAAGCATGCCAAAACCACAAATCGTGTGACGCAATGGCTTTGAGAATCACTTGTTTGACCATCGTGATCACCTCGATAATATTGTCATTGCAAAACGTGTAGGACAGTTTCTTCATTCCCAATGACCAATTAGTGTTACCGAGCATTCTTGAATGCCATGTTTATATTGATGTGCATCGTACAAATGATGCAATGTCATGGTTAGTGGATCTTCATAAAAATTCATAATCATATAAATTAATAATAGCGTTGCAAAAATATTTAGGACACTCACATGAAGTCCTCCTAGCAGACATATCTATATATTTGTTGTATGTGTCGGTTGAATTGTCTGTTGCGTGTTGACGTATTGTTGATGTGCAAATTTGTATAGGCCTGCAACTTTCTTTCAACCATCAATTAAATCCTTATTTACACCATAGAAAATTATTGCGTATATCTTCAACAATGAGTATAAATAAATCTCGAGGTAACCGAAACCTATTTCTAAATATCTCGCATTTATATTTTGGGTTCTCTACAAAATAATCGTTCATAAGAACGTTATTTGCCCCAACACGATCATGTATCAAGATCTTTTTTCCTTAAGTTTAAACCCCGTCGACGTGTTCGACAAGAAGAATAAAAATTTTCAACCCGTTGAACTGAGACTATCCAAAAAGGATGGAGAGGAAACAAATTAAATGTCATGAGACATTTATTTTTGTAAAGTTGATCGTCGTTGGTAGGGGTGGGGTGGGGGTGGCTAACAGTTTTACTGTTGAACAGTTACAAAGGATGGGGTGAAGGGGGATGTGGCTCGGCGTGAGAACGCTGTGAATTTGACAAAGCATACGACGTGGGAGACGTCGGCGGTGTAGCCGCGCGGCGCCGACTTTCGTCGCGACCATTCGGCGTGGGCGCCCCCCACTCCAGCCTAATAATCAAATAAAAAAAGAATAGATCAAAGTTACAAGTCACATGGACCAATACAATCCTAATACTATTTGCATCCACTTATAATTGTTGTATTATAAACTAGCTATAGTAACCCGTGTTTTACACGGGTTGAATAAATAAAAAATTAATATAATAAAATTTATTAATTATAAAATAATATTTTAAGATATAATATTATTGAAATTATGTATTATAAATGACTGTAAGTTATAAAATAGTGATATCAATTTTTTAAAACTTTATTTTTTTCAAAAAAAAATAAACGTTTTGTTCTAAAACAAATCATATAAAAATGTCATTTTTAAAAATTTTCTTATTATAACCCTTATATTTAATTATTTTTTGTTTTAAAAAATAACTTTTTAAAAATACCAATTTTAAATATTTTGTATTTTTTAAAAAAGTCTTATGCTTTAAATAAATTTATTATTTTACAAAAAAATTATTTATTTAGAAATAATAATAATAAATAGATCTCTTTATTAATTTATTAAATCTAAAAAGTATTAAATAGTATTATTTGTAATTAAGGTAATTATTTAATAGGAGAGAGAGGCAGAAAATTTTTGGTGAGAATGATTGTGGTGTTGACACGTGTCATCCCAAATACCTTTTTATTAGAGTAGGAAGATATGTATTTTCAAATTCAATTTTAAAAAATAAACAACTCGTTTTTTCCCTTTCTTACCCATGAAAACACCACGTTTAAGATAAACAGGTTGCCTAAATTTTATTCACCCTCAATAAAAGCATATCGTACACAACCAGTGAACCCGCAAGTAGTGGCGGACCAAGAAAATTTTTTTATGAGTGTCGGAAACTGTCGGTGTCGTATGGTTCTCATCTGATTTTATGTTTTTTGGTCCGGTTCAGTTCAAGTCGGGTTGGGTAAAAAACTGATACCGAAGACAAATATACCAATCCGGATCTAAAAGACCTAGACAACATCAAATTTATTTAATTAATAGAATGTGTGTGTATTTAATTTAAAATCAAATATGAATCAACTTTTATATTTGGTGCGGAATTATAATTCTAGTAAAATATAAATGCTTACATGTATATTATCTATAGCACAAAAACTCATAGCTGATTCAGTTGTTTACAAAATCATATAGAATACATAGAATATACGATAGTTTAATTAAATATATATACAAATAACCAATATGTGAAAAATAAATACAAGATAAAAACTAATACAAAATCAAATAAACTAAAGGATCTGGTTTCAAGATCTATGAACAAAAGAGATCCCTAAATCACCATTTTAAAAAACAGATGAATAGATAAGGCGAAGCCAGCCCTTGCCTTTGAACTTGTATTTTGTTCTTACGCAATCAACGGAGGCTCCCCAATGTGGGATATCCTAAAGAAAACTTTTAAGAACGGAGCTGCATAATAACCTTAAAATTTTAGTAAATATTTAAAAGTAGATTATATTTTAAACAGATCTTGTAATTATTATTTGAACTAACTAAATGCATTTTCTAAAACTAATAACTCCTTTATTTATGTTTTCAAGAGGACGTGAATACAAGTTTTAATTTTTCTTACACTTCCCAAAGAAACATTATTACACCATATTTATAATTTATCACACCCACAACCCCCATTTTATTTTTCTTTATTTCTCGATTCGTTTTACTCTCATCTCTTTTTCTTTCTCTATTAAAACCAGTGGGTTTTAAATCTCTCAAATTTTCCTCAAAGTAATAGTTGTTTTTGAAAAATAAACCAGATGGGTGATGCTTTACAGAGGAAAGGACATACAGCTTAATCTTCTATTATACTTTTAAGAATATCTGAATTTATTTTTTTCTCTTTCAGTTTTTTCATGGAGCCGGTATCAAAATTTTTTGAGGGTCGATCAGGAATTGATTGTATATATATCAAAAGAAATATTTTTTTCATGGGTATCGGGTGACCCCCTACCCATAAGTATGGGTCAACTAACACCCGCAAGGGAATTTATCACCAACTTTAAACTATTTGCTTAAATTTTCAACAAGCATGCAATTAGAAGTATGTAATAAATCATTTATTTTCGACGCCAAAGTAATAAAGGACGACTTTACTGCTCCGTTATTATTATGGTTTTGAGAAATCTAGCCAAAGTTGCTTAAAAAATGCTTGAAAGTAGTGATGAAACAACCTCAACACAACTTAATAAATTTAAATGAAAAACCATCACACTTTCTCCTCTTCGTAATTTTAAAAAGCAACCTTAATCTTCCCCTCTATGAACGCAGTTGTTAAGAATAAGAAGATTCACATGTAATTCATAGTTTTTTTAATAAGATCAACATATGTCCCCTCCTCGTTGGTTTAGAGAATCTACCTCTATAGAAGATCTTTTTAGTTCTCTTTCTTTCACTTCACACACGCAGTCATGAAAGCCGGTCATGACTCATAATGAAAACACACATAGACAGTCTAATAATAATAAGATAAAATTATAATTGTAAATCACATCTTATTTTTTTACGAATGCGCGACCCTACTTCGGATAATAGGTGTTATCTTAATCGGACCCAACTGTTCGTTTTTCAATCGGGACCACACCCCCAATTCCCTTAGGAAGAAACCGATTACTAAGAAGACCTCATGACTCAACTCTAAGCACTTTGCTCTGAGACTTGAACCCATGACCAATGTTTTTGGAATCGGATCGGACGTCGAACCGGACGCCTTACTGGTTTGGTGGTCGGACCGGTTGGCCCGGATTTAAGAACCAGATTACGTTATAATCTTATATATAGTTATACATATAATTTAATATAAGTAATTTATGTGTGTATCTTCTAGTTATATATAAAACTTAACAATAATCTTATGTTGAATATACTAATTTATTGTTCAACCCCTATTTTTTACCCAATTGGAATCCGATCCGACCACCGGTTCGGGATGAACCGACCGGCCCACCCTCCTATTCCCTGTTGGACTGTTGAAAGTCCGATCTGGTCTCGAAATCATTACGCATTACCTGTTAATATGGGAAATTTTAGGCACACCGTATAAATATTGAAAAAAACCGATTCAAACCGTGACATATTGAAGCTTAAAGGTCACGGTTTGGCCAAACCGTGACATATTGTGCTTCAGAAAATGTTTTGCACCTCGGGATTGAGTTAATTATTGGGAGTAGGTTCTTGGTTTTGGTGGTGTATATGTCACGGTTTGGCCAAACCGTGACATATTGGGTATAATATTTAATTTTTTTAATTTCTTTATAATAAAAATGTAAAATATTTTGTTAAATTTGTAACTTATAATATTTTTATAGGATTCAAATTTTCTTTTATTAAAATTTTTAGTATTACGTACATACGTAACAAACAAACTAACACTTAAAAACTAACTTATAAACGTTAATTTTTATTAAGTGTATATGAATCGTAGTTTTCAAAAATTGATTTATTTAATAACATAACGCATGATTTGTTTACCAAAGTTTAATTAATTTATGTAAATATTTACAAACATAAAAACAATAAATAAATATAAAAAGCTAAAAAACAAACAAAAAAACAAATTTACTGGAACTTATGCCTACTGCAATTATGAGCTCTAAAGATACACTCAATCGCCACCTATGCAATTATGAGCTCTAAAAATACACTTATACACACACAATAAATACAAGGTCCCTTCGATATATATATATATATAACGATGACAAAATCCTATGAGACTGGTGATGGGGTATGAAATGGGAGCACAAACTGAAACACTCTTCATTCTTCTTTTCTATCTATGATTGGACTTGCAATGATAACTTCTCAGTAGACATCTTTAATACTTGTGAAAAGCTATTTGAAGTGATGTAATCAAAAGTTTTTTATTAAATTTTTTTTAATATTCTAAAGTGTTACGGTTTGGCCAAACCGTGACCTTTTTTGATTCAAAAAAATATCTCAAAGTGTCACGGTTTGGTCAAACCGTGACCTTTTGATCCGGTTTCTCCCCAAATTGTCACGGTTTGATCAAACCGTGACCTTTTGGTCCGATTTCTCCCCAAAAACACATGTAGTCTCCCCGGCAGGATCCGTTAATATTTACATGTTATTATTAGCTCACCTTAACCGTTTTAGGGTCAAAATCCGATGTCATGTAGCCTTAGAACCCGCCACTAGGCACCACCGTCGATCCACTCCCAACAAACATTTCACCAACAAAAAATATCTTCTTCTTGTGGCCACCGGCTAACCACTTGCATCATCTTCAACACCATTTCAATTTCAGTTACATCACTTCATATAAACCCTAACTAATCTCACCGCAGATCACAATCAATACGAAAAATGCGAACACTGATCGTTCGACTTTACATCTGATACAATCGATTAACGGATTGAATTGATTGAGTATTGAACTGTTTGATCTTCAATGAGACTGAATGACTGATGATATGTTCTGATGCGTTTGATTAGATATGGCTTCTTCTCCGTTTATATCAGGTAGTTGTAGGTTATAATTCATCCATTGCTTTCTACCTTTGTTTATTTCTGATTTTGATTACGGATTTACGGTTTGTTTGATTGAAAACTGAAATTCGATTGATGATTGTTGCAGTGTCTATAGAACGTGTGAAGATATGCAGGCATTCGAAGGGAGATGGAAGTGGTGGATATGACTGTAGTTCGGTTACGTGTGCTTGGAAGGCTCCAAGGGCGTTGACTGGATTGCTTGCTAGCACTGCTCATTCATCTCCTTTTCATTACAGACGAAGTGAGAGGAGGTTTCATCGTGTTAATGTAATACTCACTTGCTCCATAAGTAGAATTATTATTTTTCTCCTTTCTGTTGTGGTATAGTGTGATGCTAATTCTTCCTCTAATATTGTTATTACTACCATATTTTGAAATGAGTTTCATGGCAATTGTATCATTAATCCAAACTAGTGGTTTTTGTTAATGTTTTACAGTGTAATACTTACAATTCAGACCGGCTGTTAAACACTTCTCTTTTTGTATTGGGAATTATGTGTAATAAGAATCTATGATTCATTATGTGAACATAAACTAAGGATATTGTCAGCTGCTTGTGTAAGCCAATTGCAAATCTAGATCCATGTAAAGAAAAATAAAGCTATGGTGCAATCTGCTCATGTATATGCATGTTTAATCATGTGAAAAGCTCATGATATTGTTATGCTCATTGGAACTTAGAGGTTACACCAACTTATAAGTTACATCACAGTTGCTCCTAGTATCCAATATCCATACAAACTATCAGTCTATTAGACTGCTGTGGACAAGTCTATATTGGATTTGTGTTTTACAATCTCTTTGAGTTATTGTGTGTCACTACTTTTTCCAGCCTTTCAAATTGAAGGCTGCCACGGTCCTTTTTATCTCATAAGGACGTGCCTTCATTGTTTGTGACTAAACTAATATGATCAATTCTGGACACAAAACTTGCATGTTTTTCGTACTTACATCAATAAAACTGAAACTGAATGGACTTTTTTTAAGTTTACAACCCAGAGGAACAGGGGATGTTTGTGGCATGGAGAATGCTAGCGTATACACGTGAAAGAATTGTGAGGATTCGTTATGTCATATCTTGTGTCGTGATTCATGAAATAAATTGATCAGGGGATTAGTTAGTTGATTCAATGAAGTTATCACTTTATAGCTGTATATTGTGAGCTTGAGAAAGAAATTATTCTTTGTCTACAATATTAAAACCTTCTACTACAAGTTAGTGCAATGTCTATTTGTACCGTCTCAGTTTCTTGTTGAAGTGCCATGTTATTGCGCTACTTGTTCTGCGCTATCAGATTGCCGTTATTGATACGTTATACATTTTATTAGTGTCCAGTGTCATACAAAAAAGGGCGTACCCGGTGCATGAAGCTCCCACTTTGCGCAGGGTCCGGGGAGGGGCCGGATCGCGAAGCGATCTGATGTACGCAACCTTTCCTTGCACAATTTTGTGCAAGAGGCTGTTTCCACGGCTAGAACCCATGACCACAAGGTCACAAAGCAGCAACCTTACCAGTTGCTCCAAGGTCCGCCCTCTTCCAGTGTCATACAACAGCAACCCTTTACCTCAAATGTTCCAATTTGGTCATTGTACAATTTATTTTACTTAACTAGTCGTCAAACATTGAAAGTTGTTCTGTTGTGACCAACTTTAATTAGAAACAACAATAGCATACATAAAGAAATATCCGTGGTCATAGGTGTCATCATAGTTAGGACTTGGGAGTATTATGGTCATTTAGAAAAAAGAAAGACCAAAAGTGGAACAGTTTTTAGAAGTTAAGTGGCTTGTTTGGCATGATAAGCTGTACACTGATCACAACAGTATATTTAACAAGGGACGTTGCTATTTTATGTTTTTAGACCATTTATAAGTGCAAGATTTATATTGCTTTTTTGTGTTTGAAAACTGATGATAGTCTTTTAACCTAATATTTATGCTAGAGATATGAGGCTTCCAATCATTTACCTCTGCGAAGACTTGTAAGGTCAGATTTGCTGCATCAAGCGTGTAGGAAATGGGTAGCTGGTTGTTCATCTTTTTCTTCGGGATATGATGAGGTTTCTCCTGAACATTTGTGGGAGGTATGTGGATTAGTTGCCATGTTATTTCTTTTTTAAGAGAGTGTAGGAGAAGTATACAAATATTAAAAGATGTTATTGTTGCACCAAATTAATAAAGGGATTATTGCGTAAAAAGGTAACAAACTTTGAGTTGATTTCTATGTGGGGCCACACACTTTGTTTACACCCACAAAAGGCTCAAACTTTAAAAGAGTTCTCACACAGAGCAATCTGTATGGTGCCAAAGCAGAAAAGTTAACGTGGTCAAAGTTGTCAACAAGTGAGTTGCCACAGGCCACCTCATGAATTCGTTCGTGTAATCAAGTAATATAACCCTACAATTCAAGTTTTGGAAAGTTTGGGTGTTTAGTGGGTGTATTTAAAGTTTGTTCCCTAAAATAGAAATCAGTCTAAAGATGGTCAAAGCCGAAAAGTTTTATTGTTGTAAATTCACCTTGTCTATTGTAGCAATTATATTAGAGAGGAGATAATCGTTTTTCAATAGAGGCTCCTAATATTAACTGCCTGATTTATTACTGTATCCATTGATCTATTAAAACTGGTTACTAGTCGGTCTTTTTATCTTGATCCTATCATAATGAATTTACCACTCTACTAAATCATATAATTGATAATACCTGTTAAAACTTTTTTGCTACACCAAGTAACATTTCTTTTTAATATGAAAAACAAAGAACGTAATGCATAACATAAATGAGTAATTCAGTCCCTGGAAGAGAAACCATGCTTCTAGATCAATCTCTTTTATAATCTATTTGCTGTAGAAATAAGATGTTATAATATAAGCTGTAGTATACCAAAACTATCCTGTTAATTGAGCTTTTGATTAAGGATTACTAATACCCTTTTTGTTTTGTTTATTTCAGGATCTTAAACCTGCAATCTCATACCTTACTTCTGATGAGTTAAACCTAGTGCATGATGCTCTAAATGTAAGGTTTCACAGTTGTTATATATGATTGATCCTTTACTAATGAAGTAATTAGCATTTTAAATCATTGAACCTGACATTTCATTTCCAAGTAAACGATACACATACAAAAGTCAGATTATGGATCTAAAATTAGTGCATGATGGTTATTATCATCTGTTGTTGTGTAGCTTGCCTTTGATGCACATAATGGGCAAAAACGACGAAGCGGAGAACCCTTTATCATTCACCCTGTTGAAGTTGCAAAAATTCTAGGAGAACTAGTGAGTTGCACAAAATTATAATAATCCTTTTACATATCCCATCAGCAATTGGTGGGCCCTTCTAAGTTTATTTAAATTATTAAAGAGATAATGTATGTGGGGGGCCATCCAAGTAAACTTTTTCCATTAAGGACATTCATATATTTGAACTATTTTATCGGCCACCCAAGTATGTACCTGGTTTCATATAATATAGCAATTTAGGCCAAACCTTGTCGGATGACGAAAATGCCTAAATTTTTTTAAAGATGCACTTCATGAGGTGTCAACATTTCGTAGATTAAAATTGTCATCTATAAATAAAAGTGCATTTCATCATTTTACATGCTTTGACCAAAAGTGGTATAAATGAATCCAGCTATAGACTTAAGTAGCCTACAAAGTCATTTTAGTATGCAAGTGACCTTAATGCAAATACCTGAATACTTGGGTGGCCTCAACTTACATTAACCTTTTTTAAATGAAATTTTAGTTAAGACCACTTATTTGACCATTAGCTTTTTGATTAAGGAATTGGACTGGGAGTCGATTGCTGCTGGTTTATTGCATGACACAGTTGAAGATACAAATCTTGTTACTTTTGAAGAAATAGAGAAAGAATTTGGTGCTACGGTTCGCCGCATTGTTGAAGGAGAAACTAAGGTATTCTATTTTGCATTTAAGGGGTGTTTGTGATTATATGATACCACATAATTAGAACGTGATAATTAGCAGTCCCCAGATGGATGCAGGAGATGGTGTTTGTGGTGCTTCTTGTGTTTGAAATTGTGATAGTCAGTTACAGAAGGCTTTAATGTAAAGTGATGTTTAAATAACCAGATAATAAGAATCAGTTTTGTTAGTGTTGTTGCACTTATTATTCGATCTCTAAAGAATAAGATAATCGGAATTGGATTCTCTGTACCCAAACACTAGAAACTGATTACCTTCTATTTTAAAAAGCAGTAATTAGATAATCACTTCCATAAGTGCAATGCTGACACCCGAATATGAAATTTTGCAGTTGTGGTTATTATTATTATGTTGCTACACACGGCATGTGTCAAACATGATTTTAGTTTTATTCAGGTGTCAAAACTCGGAAAGCTGAAATATAAAAATGAAAGCCACTCAGTACAAGATGTGAAAGCTCATGATCTTCGACAAATGTTTCTAGCCATGACCGAGGAAGTAATATATTTAAGGAATCTCCACGTTTGTAATCATGTCAACGGCTATCTGCATAAAATAGTGAACAACTCTGACCTGATTTATGTTTTGGGTGGCCAGCTAAATTTATCCCAGAAAAAAACCATCAAAGTTACAATTTTTTTGATGTTAGGTAGGGCTAATGTCATAGAATACGCGAATAGCTACATACTTATCTTGGTGATCTGTTTTGGTAATCATACTCAATAATTGAGTATAGGTATCACAATGGACCTTCAACCTAAGTACATTGCTATTCTATGACATTAGCCTATTTGGGTCATTACCTACGATAACTGGATTCGAGGTATCATCAATATGGTCAAGAGTCACCGGCACATCATTGTTTTTGACCGTCTATTGGCTTAAATTCCCTTGTGAAAATTGGTTACCTCGAACCAAAGTATTCCAAAATTTTTAATGGTTTTTTGGGACTAAGAAGGTTGGTTACTCATGATAGATTGTAACAAATGTGGTTAGCATTTTATGCAATTAGCCCTTATGTCAACTGCTTCTCAATTTGCTGCTTTTTTGCAGGTCAGGGTGATAATTGTCAAATTGGCAGATAGATTACATAATATGCGAACTCTTTCACATATGCCTTCACATAAACAGGTGGGATCAAATCGTTTCAAATATCTGCCCAACTTATTATTCAAGTTCGCAATGTTTTCATAGATTTTACAATGTGCAGTCCAGCATTGCCATGGAAACACTACAGGTTTTTGCTCCTCTTGCAAAGCTTCTGGGAATGTACCAAATTAAGGTATATTTAGAATCTATAAACGAATCTTGTTTCCATACTTTTCTTACTTGTTTTTTTTCTGCAGTCTGAGCTTGAGAATTTGTCCTTCATGTACACCAATCCTCAAGATTATGCTAAAGTTAAGAGACGAGTTGCTGAACTTTGTAAAGAACAGGAGAAAGAAATTGAAGAGGTACTTTACTTGTATGTGAAAATTACAGTATGGGATGTGGGCTGCAATAAAATCAAGGATTAATATCATATTTACTCATTTCATACCAGATAAATAAAAGCAGTTACTTATAACACACTGTTTCACTGAAGAAACAAATAAGAAAACGACAAATTATCAACGCATGATCTTGTTGTTTATTTACTGAAACAGGCTGTTGCAGGTAACTGATTTTCTATAATTTACAATTGAATGGACACAGATGGCATTTTTATTGTTTGAAAATGTGTGCCTGTGTGCGTATAAATTTGCCCCTAAAGTTAAAGCATTGTCATCCATAAAGAAGCTAATATGTGATTAATGTTGATGGATTATTATTGTTTCCTGTTTTAGGCAAATAAAATTTTGATTAAGAAAATTGAAGGGGATCAGTTTTTAGACCTAATGACCGTGAAAACTGAAGTGCTTTCAGTCTGTAAAGAACCTTACAGGTAAGGTGATTGAGATCTCTCTGTTAGTTCATTTTCTTTCTGAAATTTTACTACTGCATCTTGTTTGATTTTTCTTCTACTGCATCTTGTTTGATTTTTCTTCTACTGCAGCATCCATAAATCTGTACTCAAATCCAAAGGTTCAATTAATGAAGTTAATCAAATTGCACAGGTGGTTAACAGTGGTCAACAAGTTGTTTCTCTAGAACTTAGAGTTTCTTCTAATTCTATTTTTGTGACATCCTCTTTGCATATCGGATAACAGCTGAGGATTATCATTAAACCCAAGCCTTGTGTTGGTGTAGGGCCTTTGTGTAATGCGCAACAGGTGAGTTGTATTTGCCATACATGTTGCAGCTTTGGGGAAAGGGAAAAGGATATAAAATGGAAATGAACTTCTCATTTTCCTATTTTTAGCATTCAACTTCATATAGGGACAAAATTGAAACCAACTTATACATATTTTCAAATTTTAGCAACCATGCTAGTATGCTACGATTTATTACCGTTTGTGTTGGCTGAACTGTTGAAGGTCACTTTTCTGCCTTCTTTACCTGCTGATGTGGCATCGTATATTTGATTTTTGTGCTTTCTATGCCATGTGGCATCTAATGTGACATTTAATAATGATTTTTTTATGTATGTATGGAAAAATGATGATATTTTAAAACTTGCACGCATTTTTATTTTTCTATTTTTCTCTTTCACATAAACATTTCTTTACATATGTGGAGTCTAGTGCGGAGGCTAAACATTGTATCAACAAGTGCCACATCAGCATTTACAGGAGAAACAATTAAAATGATGTTGATTACTAAAATCGTAATAAATCATAAGTTGGTTATAACTTTGAGCCTAATCTAAAGTTTGTTGCTAAATTCATGAAGAAGTGTAAAATTCATATTGTTTGTTTTTCTTATTTTGCCTAATAAATGTGATTTCATGCAGATTTGCTACTATGTTCTTGGGCTGGTACATGAGATCTGGACCCCTATTCCTCGGGCTGTATGTATCTTGGCCATTTTGTCTTCTGTTTGACCTTAAGGTGGCATTTCTGGCCCATGTATTCATGAATGGGTCAATGTGGGTTATGTTATATTTCAAATAGGCCAAATCCAAAATTTTAGTTAAAAGAGAAACCTGTCAAACAGATCAAAAGTTGCGCAAATATCTTTATTGAATACAACTTTATAAATCACTTTATGCAGAAATTTTGATGATTATTTTAATGCTACAACTGTAATCATATTTAAGACACTAAATATTTATTAAAAAAATACCGTATGACGGATTTGCTAAACACTTACATAAGTCCCTGAATACCTTTTACATGGTCTAAACTTTTAATCTGTAAAACCAAAAGAAGAGGTCCTTTCATGAAAATTAGTAACTTGGTGATGCAAATAAGGACTTAAATACCTAACCATTGAGTTTTTGCAAGTTTTGCATCTTAATCATACGAAAAGGACCATTTTGTTACATTAGAGTTTAAGGACCTTATCATTGAGGTTTCATATGTTAACGTATATAATCATTTTGAAATAAAGTTCACGGGTAGAAGTCCATAGGGATGTTTGACATTTGTCCTGCAAATATTTAAAAGGTTTGAAATAAGTTAGGTTAATCCAACTCAACCCAACCTGCTTTGACCAAACTGGTTTCAACTGTAACCCACCCAGACTGACAATTTGTCACTTGTTTTAACTAATATACAACTCTTCTCTTGTTGAAGTTAGAATTAATAACCTTTTTTCTTTTTTAATCTCTTACAGATGAAAGACTACATTGCAACCCCCAAACCCAATGGTTATCAGAGTCTTCATACTACTGTGATTCCATTTCTTTATGAGAGCATGTTTCGTATTGAAGTGCAGGTAGGTTTCTCAGGAAATAATGATCCTCCTTTAGGAATTGCTTGGTATGTTGGAAACTTGGTTTGTTAATATAACTAAAAGAATTAATCTTCTATAAAAATTTAGAACTTTGATTAAAGGGATTTTTACATATTTCCCCTTCTTAGGACCATAAATTACATATTTCCCCAAACCAAAAAGTCAATTACATATTTCCCCTTCCTAAAACAACATATATATTACATATTTATCCATTTCATTATAACTAAACTCTTAAATGTCTATTTTTCTTTGTTTTTACTAAGAGAGTTTTACGTATTGATGTTTTGTTATTGTAATTGTTTAAAACTTTGACAATTGTGTTTTGTATTTGGAGATATAACTTTGGTTATCGATGATTGTTTTTTGATATAAAGTTTTTGTAAGAATGTTATTCAAGATGCCTTTCATTGAGTATAATATTGAGTATATATACAAATTACAATGAGATCTTCTCTCAATCAATATTAACAGCCTATTGATCTAAATAAATCAATACTATATTTACACTAGCAATTACAAATCATTACTATATTTACGCTAGCTATGACACCCCCGCAGTCGAAGCGGGAGGAGAGCGGATGCTGAGACTAGACCGAAAGTCTTCGAATAAGATTCGTGGGAGGCCTTTCGTGAAGATATCAACAATCTAGTAGCGAGATGGCACATGTAGGACACGAACATTACCCCGTTGAACATGTTCTCGAACAAAGTGAATATCCAGTTCGATATGTTTGGTACGTTGGTGGTGAACTGGATTTCCGGATAAGTAAATGGCACTGACATTGTCGCAGTAGATTAAGGTTGCACGAGAGAGGGGACGGTGCAACTCAAGAAGTAGATTTCGAAGCCAACAAATTTCGGCCACGACATTGGCAACACCTCGATATTCAGCTTCTACACTTGAGCGGGAGACGGTGGACTGACGTTTGGAGGACCAGGAGATGAGATTGTCTCCGAGATAAACACAGTAGCCTGAAGTTGAGCGACAGGTGT
Source organism: Flaveria linearis (assembly GCA_024085815.1). NCBI lineage: Eukaryota > Viridiplantae > Streptophyta > Magnoliopsida > Asterales > Asteraceae > Flaveria > Flaveria linearis. Next base: position 85,268,982 of record CM044007.1, read on the forward strand.
CCGGACATCCAGCCCAGTCAGCATCAGTGTAAGCAAGTAGGGATAACTGAGGTGTGGGTCCCAAGAGTATACCAAAATCAGAGGTGCCATGAATGTATCGTAAAATCCTTTTGAGAGCATTCCAATGATCAATCCGAGGAGAGTGCATATGCATACAGATCTGCTGAACAACGTATGTAATGTCGGGACGTGTGAAAGTAAGATACTGTAATGCACCTGCAAGGCTCCTGTAGGTGCTCGGGTCTTCGAACATGGGACCGGAGGAATCGCTTAATTTGGATTGAGTGTCAACGGGAGTGGGGACAGGCTTGCAAGAATCCATGGCAGCCCGATGTAGAATGTCTTTAGCATAGGCCTGTTGAGAAACGAACATTTGATCACCGGTGAGAGTGACAGAAATACCGAGAAAGTAACTTAAGGGTCCCAAATCTTTCATCGCAAATTCACTAGCAAGAGAAGACATTAGACGTTTGCGAAGATCATCAGAAGATGCGGCGAGGATTATGTCATCCACATAGATCAATAAGTAAGCAGTATGTGATCCCTGATGGTATATAAAGAGGGAGTTGTCGGACTTGCTTTGGGTGAAGCCAAGAAGTAGAACAAAGTCTGTGAACTGTTGATACCACGCACGGGGAGCCTGTTTTAGTCCGTACAAGGATTTTTTAAGACGACATACATGATCTGGATAATCCCGATGTCGAAACCCCATGGGCTGGTACATGTAGACTGTTTCAACCAAATGTCCATGAAGAAAAGCGTTGGTGACATGAAGTTGGTGAACTTTCCATGACTGAGACAGGGCTAAGGATAATACCAAACGAATAGTTGCCGGTTTGACCACTGGACTAAATGTTTCCCCACAATCAATACCCACCTACTGTTTTCTACCATCGCATACCAACCGAGCCTTATAACGTTCAAGACTTCCATCCGATCTAAACTTATGTTTAAAAAGCCACATGCTGCGAATAATATTCATATCTGGTGTACGAGGAACAAGTTCCCAGGTCTTATTTTTAATGAGAGCACTAAATTCATCATTCATAGCATTGTACCATTCTGGTGAGGACAGAGCAACCTGTGGGTTTTTAGGAATGGGAGCGATGGTGGAAGTGTGAAGGTTAAGGTTTGGTTTAATTTGTTTAGAAATGCCATTCATAGCGCGTGTGCGCATGGTGCGGGTAGGAGGTTGGGGCGGGGCTGGTTGGTTGGATGGAGGAGGAGGGATGGTGGGAGTGGTTTGGGCTGCTGGAGCATGACCCGGGAAAAAAACAGACCGAGGTTGGGTGGTGCTAGGCTGTCTGCAGCTATAGGTGTGAATGATGGGAGGTGAGTTGGGCTGTGAGAGATGAGTGGAGGCTGTAGAGGGGGTTGTTTAAGGCATGGTTTCAATGGTAGCGGGTTGGGCTGCGGAAGTTAGGTCAGGTTGAGGTGTTGTGTCATGGTGAGCTAGTGGGGTTGGGTCGGGGCTGGAGGGGGGAATGGTCGGAGAGTGAGGGTGGGTGGAGGTGGATGGTGTCGAGACCGATTGTTGAGGGGGTTGTGAAGGGTGGGAGTGTGGTTGGGAGACATGGGACCATAGGAGGGGATTTAGGGGAGCAGAAAGAAAGTCATATGAGAGAGAGGTGGTAGGGGAACGTATTTGATATGGGAAGATGGATTCCTCGAAGTGAACATGACGGTTAATGGAGATTTTGTGGGTTTGAAGGTCGAGGCATTTGTACCCATGGTGATTAGTAGGATAACCGAGAAAAACACAAGGTTGGGAACGGTTGGCTAATTTATGGATTGTGTTGGAAGGGAGAACGGGGTAACACAAGCAGCCAAAGACACGTAGATGATCATAGGTGGGTTGGCACTTGTAAAGAAGGGTGGTGGGTGATAGAAAGTTGTGGTTTTTGCTTGGTAGAATATTAAGAAGGTAGGTAGCAACTTCAAGCGAGTGATGCCAAAAGTTTGGTGGGAGAGAAGATTGAGCAAGAAGGGTGCGAAGCATGTTATTGATTGTGCGGATTTTGCGTTCCGCCTTTCCGTTCTAGGAGGAAGTGTGAGGACAGGAGAAACGGAAGTGCATGCCATTGTGATGACAAAAAATTTGAAAATTATTATTTGCATATTCTTTGCCATTGTCACATTGAAACTGTTTTATTTTTCGCTCAAATTGGGTATGTATGTAAATGTTAAACCGTGTAAAAGTCTCGAAAACTTGTGACTTGTTACTTATCGGGTATGTCCATAGAAAGTTGGTAAAGTCATCGAGAAATAATATATATTAACGATTTCCACCGGTGCTAAGAACCGGTGATGTCCATAGATCACTGTGAACAATGTTAAAAGGTAAATAAGTTTTATTCAAGGAATCATAAAATGGAAGTTTAACACTTTTGCCAAAGACACATGATTGACAAATAGTCTGACGACATTTTCCATAACTAATACAAGAAGAAGATTTTAATGAATGCAATAAATTTTCTCCCGGGTGCCCAAGTCGTTGATGCCAACGGTCCTGGGTAATGGCAGCAAATGTGGAAGGAGGAGAGGAGAGACTTTGGAGAGGAGTGGTGAGAGGATAAAGATCTCCCGAGCTATTGCATCGAAGGATGGGAGCCTTGGTCTTCAGGTCCTTCACAAGAAAACTTAAAGGGTCAAATTCGATGGATATTAAATTATCAGTGGTAAGACGTCGGACATAAATAAGGTTTTTAATTAATTGAGGGGCATAAAGAACATTATTAAGTTTGAGGGGCGGGAATGGGTGTGGTAAAGTGTAGTTACCCTGTCCAAGAACGGGAATGGTCATGCCATTGCCGACTATAATATGTTTAGAAGTGCAACCATTAAAAACAGACGAGGAAATGTGATAGGAACTGTATAGAATTGATGAAATCAAATACTCAACTATAGAATTGAAGAAGATGATCCATAGGATCTACAATGGATAGCCAACCAAAATGGTCCCAGGGCTAAGCCCTTCTCATGCATATGCAATGAGCCTAACACTTAACCAATATCTTTTCTATCTTATCACATGATCAATGACCCTTATTTATAGAACTAGGAATTACACTAATCCCCCTCCCACAATGTAAGGCCCCGCTCACCGGGCACCTTACTGTTGGTCATCATCACACATATGACATACATTTAATACATGATCATAAAATACGCAGCGGAATTAATAAACTATACATTCTCATTTCATCATAAAAGCTTTTACATCATTGTCTTGATTACAAAATACCAGCTTTTCTTTACATTGCTTAACTATACTATGATTGCTGCTGATGCATATTCCACAGCAATCATAGGGTCATACAGCGACCTCTACCGAAAGAAAATAAATAAAAGAAAATATATTCTTCTTCATTAAGAAGATATTAAGTTCAAAAATATATTTTTCTTCATAAAGAAGATTTCTTAAATAATCCTGTTTATCAGGGTTATCAAGAAATCTTCCACTTGCATGCAACATGATGTGTTGCGCGCATTACGGGCCCACAACACATGATGTGGCTGCATAATCAAAAAGTGAATGCCATCCCAAAAGAGCTGAGTAGCCGCCTCGTGCCATCCTCAGCAACTCTACCTGCCAACTGGAAAACACATAAAAAGTCAGCGTTGCTGAGTGAGTTCTAGTTTTATAATAAAACATACTTTCATTCTCATTAACTGTTCTTCCATACATGTGTTCACACATCATACGTACACGTAGATAATATTGTTATTATCTCATCATTCATTACTTACTTTCATTCGTGTACACTTCATCATTCTCGTTTACTTTCATACATACATACTTTACATACTTTCGTACGTACTTTACTTTCATTCATACATTCATTACTTACGTTCGAACATTCATTACATTCATTCATACATTCATTACTTTCGTTCGAACGTTCATTACATTCGGTGACATGTACAATACCCCACTTTCATCATACATACTACTGGTGCTGGACCTGTGGTGGTTAGCCACGAACGTTGTGCACAAATGCTGATCCAGTCACCTGGAGTAAGTACATACACCACTTATCTTTCACTTTACTACTAACATACGTTAGCCGAGTCTGTTGCAGCGCGACTGCTCACCTCAGTGACAATCTTATGATTGCCTGCTAACCGAGTCTGTTGCAACACGAAGTTGCTCACCTCATTATCAATCTTAATGATTGACCCGATGTACATCCTTCGGGGTAGCTAACCCGTACACCGTTGAGCTAACACCTGCCAGGGGTGTGCACCTCCTTCATTTGCTTGCAAGCCTTTCTTACTTTCTTTCATTAATGCATGCATTCATTCATCATGTTCCTTCTTTCATTATCTTTCACTTTACGTTCTTAATACATTCGTTTAATTCGTTCATTCATTCACGTAAAGATTTTAAAAGATAAGACACATATACATAAGGAACATAAAAACTTTCATATCATCAGTATTCACCATCTATCATGGCAACATCATACTAACATACATACATCATACATACACTTCTACATTCACTCACATCAGCCCTGTTCGGGCGACTGAACTATCACCAGTCGCATATCCTCCATGCGATTGGGCCATGCGATTGGGCTATCATGCGAATGGGTACTCAAACGTGCGATTGAACCTCCTTCCGTACGACTAGACACTATGCGACTGGGCTATATGCGACTAACTCTTAACCGTACGACTGAGCTACTCTGCGATTGAACTCATGCGACCGAAACCCTCAGTCGCATCAGCTATCGTGCGATTGAGGCTCAATCGGGCGTCTGAGCCTCAGTCGGGCGATTGGACATCAACTAACACTCATTCGGCCGAATGGCCCTTCAGTCGCATAACCCTAACTGGGCAGCGACTGGAGTTCTTCATGAGCAGCAGTCGCGAACCCCCGCACCCAAACTCGTCTTAAACCCATTTTTAGCCCAAACCGACCCTCCCTAGCCTCAGGGATTCATACTAGGACATCATACAAGCATATACAAGTCCTACTACTTACTAAAACACATTACTCATGATTTTACCCAAATGGGTCAAACTTACACTATCTCAAAAATAGGGTTTATATGTGATTCCAGCCCCAAAATCGTTAGAAAGCATGTAAATGAGGGGTCCTAGAACTCACATTGTCAGGTAGGAGTTGATGAGCTTCGATTTGGCTAGCTTCACGATCGATCTTGAACTCGGCAGCACTTTCCCTCTTTTCTTTCTGTTCTCTTTCGCTCCCCTGCTCTCTTCCCGACTGAAAAATGGGAGGAGACTGGAGCTGCTCCCCTTTTATACCCACATCTCAGTCGCATCTGGTCCAGGGGCGACTGGACCTTCAGTCGCATCAACACTATGCGATTGGACCCCAATCGCACATGTTCCATGCGGCTCATACTTCATTCGGGCGGTTGAACTACAATCGTGCGGTTGAGCTTCAATCGGCCGAATAGCCATGCGGTTGGACTCCAGTCGCATAAGTCACAGGCGACTGAGGCTCAATCGCATAGCCTACCAAAAAGTAAACTTCCGGGTGTTACACACAACTACAAAAGACAAACTAAGACTAGCACATGATTCCTATAATTACCCCCCCCCCCCTTCAAAATAGTCTTGCCCTCAAGACTGAGAAAGAACAACTGACATGACACCCAAACGAAGGCTTCCCGAGAGCGTTTTCTGGAGGTCGACCTTGCCCATGCACTACCCACAGAAATATTGATCCAAGAACACCCACAACAACCTGATTTGCAGTTTTGTATCCACTACAAAATAACTTCCAGAAGAATTCTGATTTAAGGTTTATAAACGGGTCGGTGGTTTAGGATCAACAACCAAATCAAACAACTTAGGAGGTTTGTAAGAGCCCAAATCAGAAGAGGCCAGCTGTACTTCTGTTTTCAGCTCCATTCCATGGCCCTCAACAGTCCCGAAGCCCACTAGTTCTTGAAATCGATCCGATAATATTCCAATTTTGTAAAATTGTGATTGAACAATTGTGATTGAACGTCAACAACCTGTGTACCGGCAGACTTAACTGGCGCCATTGATTTGGCATCAGAGCTTGAACGGACAGCCTGCAAATGAACTTGACCATGAGCACTCCAACGTTCTTCCGATCGGGAAACAATTTCCTCCAATTGAGCTACAAATTGGATACCAGAACCGCCTAGGGTTTCATGCTCGATCCCAGATTCAACCGAATTTGTTTTTGGCTTCGTCTCGAATTTCTTCATCCATCCGAGCATCATTTTATGGAACTCCACTGATTCAACCCTATCGGCTTCTAATACTGATAGAGAAGCTTTGATGGCAGCCACATCCGATTGAAGCTGTTGAATCTGTTGCTCGTGATTGTCCAAACGAGAGTTCTGATTCACCATGATTGGAATCGGAATTGAAGGAGAAAAATCGCAGAAAAATTTTGGCGGGAAAAACAAAAGTCGGGAATAGCGGTCAGATGATAAATCTGATAATCAAAACTGAAATCAATTTGAAGTTGAAATTGAAAGGGAAGCCGATGAGTCAAAACCGAAAACCAAATAGATTGTAGAACGAATTGAATGGAAACTGAAAATCGAATTGAAGAGCCGATGAACAGATTTGAAATCGAATTAGAAATCGGACTTGGATCTAAGAGCAGATTGGGAATACAGATCAAGAAATTGAAAGAAGAGCAGAGGTCCGGCAGGTCGGACCAATGATAGGAACTGATATAGAATTGATGAAATCAAACACTCAACTATAGAATTGAAGAAGATGATCCAAAGGATCTACAATGGATAGCCAACCAAAATGGTCCCAGGGCTAAGCCCTTCTCATGCATATGCAATGAGCCTAACACTTAACCAATATCTTTTCTATCTTATCACATGATCAATGACCCTTATTTATAGAACTAGGAATTACACTAATCCCCCTCCCACAATTACAAAAGACAAACTAAGACTATCACATGATTCCTATCAAAATGTTACCTTGTTGGTTTGCCATATGGCCTGTTGCTCCGGTGTCCATGTGGCCAACTGGGTCATGTTGATTGAGGGATAACGTGTAGAGTGCTTGAGCAATGTCGGTTGGAACCGGGCCTGGAGTGTAGGCCTGAGAAGGTGCTGGCCCAAGTATGCCTGCACCTGCATTGGGCTTGGGCATGATGGGTATGGGCATGGTGGGCTCGGGTTTGCTGCTGGCCAGTGCTGCTGGGCCTGGTTGTTCATGAGGTTGGCCCACTGATTAGATGCCCAAGTCTGTGGAAAAACAATGTACGGGTGCTGGATATTGTGACTCCGACCCCCGCGACCGGTGAGACCGCGCCCCCTGCCCCGCCCACGGCTGCGACCCCGTCCACGATTACGGTCATGGGACTGATTGGTGTTGCTGTCAGACGGAGAAGGGCTGGTTGTAACAGCCGCAAGTGCAGTGGCGGATGAATGAGCAGCCTGATGTTTCTTCTTGCTTTCTTCCATTGTGAGACGTGAACGTGCTTCATGAAAATCAGATAAGGGGTCTCTGTTCTGTAAGATTGTGGAAATCCCATCGTACTGTTCAGTAAGGCCGGTTAAAAGCTGAAATACGAGCCTTTGATTATCAATAGGGGCCCCCACACTAGCAAGCTGGTCCGACAGAAGTTTAACCTGTTGGCAGTACGCTGACATGTTTGGAAAGTTATCCAAGCGGACATTGGAAAATCCCTGCTGAAGAAAGACAGACCTGGTGTTTTTGTTGTCCTTGAACAGACCTTCCAAAGTGGTCCAAGCTTGGTGAGCGGTTGCGCCAGGCTGCATAATAGTGTGCAGCAGATCTGTGGTATGCAGCAGATCTGTGGAGATAGTTCCATAGATCCACTGCAGTACAATAGCATCAATACGGGACCAGAGAGCATCAGTGGTAGAGGAGGCAGGTTTCTTTCCATCATCGGTTGTTGTAGTAGAGGAGGGAGATGCAGGTTTGGGGCTGAGATGATTGTACACTTCGTAAGCATGACAATGGACCTGAAAGAATTCGGACCATGTCTTGTAATGGGCTGTTTCGACTTCAAGAATTATAGGAATGAAGTTTTTGATGTTGGACACTGTCATAGCAGGATGTAGTTTGCTATCCATGATAGGAGATTGGAAGAGATCGAAGGTTGAAAGGGAGAGGCTGCTGGAAGGTCGCGGTGGAGGAGATGGGTAGGGTTAGAAGGATCGAGAGAGGCTCTGATACCATGTAAGAATGATATTCAAGATGCCTTTCATTGAGTATAATATTGAGTATATATACAAATTACAATGAGATCTTCTCTCAATCAATATTAACAGCCTATTTATCTAAATAAATCAATACTATATTTACACTAGCAATTACAAATCATTACAATATTTATGCTAGCTATTAGTTTTTAACTTTTGTATTTGGAGATGTAATTTTATTGTTTCTTATTTATATAAAAGACTTGAAGTTGAGTAAATTTGTAATTGATGGTTTTGGGAAGGAAAATGTATAAAAATAGCTTAGTATAAATACGGGTAAAACAATTATTGAATAGTAATTTTAATAAATTGAGTAAATATGTAATATATATGTTTTAGAAAGATAAATTTTATTATCAGTTTAATTTCTATGATCTTAATTAAGGTTATATGATCTTTTTTATGTTTAATCTGGACATAAGCATCCAGTAACTTCTATTGAATAATATATGAAGCTGAGATTATATATTGTCCATAAAGCTGAGATTATATATTGTCCATAAAGCTGAGATTATATATTGTCCATAAAGCTGAGATTATATATTGTCCGTGTATGTACCATCATATTAATGTTGGCAGATTAGAACTGAAGAGATGAACTTGATAGCAGAAAGAGGTATTGCTGCTCACTACAGCGGGAAAGTTATTGTTAATGGTTTAGTCAGACATACAGTGGGTGATGGCAGAAATTTGCGGGGGAAACCAGTCTGCCTTAACAATGCAAATGTGGCCCTGAGGGTATGATAGTAAGTTGACTCATTTAAACTGATATTCTAGATAAAAGTTCTTATAATTATATGGAGAAACTACGTTATTTGTGCAGATTGGTTGGCTTAATGCGATTAGAGAATGGCAAGAGGAATTTGTTGGAAATATGAGCTCTAGAGAGTTTGTAGATACAATCACCAAGGATCTTTTAGGTAGCCGGGTCTTTGTATTTACACCAAGGGGAGAGGTAAAATGATGAATTTTATTGATTAGAAGTTGCAAAATGGGCGGGTTAGCCAACCAATGGAAATGGGTTCAGGTCAAAATGGACCAAGGTTAGGACATTTTCCCCATTTTATGATAATAAAATGATTTCCAATTTGTTTGAAAGAAAAATCAATCAAGAAGATTGAAAATACTTGAATAACACTTTAAGATATTGTTTGTTTATTAAGTGGCTAAGATATTGACTTGTTATTGCAGCCCAAATCAACCCTGTTTTATGTGAATGGATTGACATTTCACCTTTACTTGATGAATGACACACCATTTGTACGTGTTTAATTAAATTGTATTTTCCCCCTATTAAATGTATTCTTTGCATGTTGCAGATAAAAAATTTGCCCAAGGGAGCAACTGTCATTGACTTTGCTTATATGATAAATACTGATATTGGAAATAGTATGGTGGCTGCTAAGGCAAGTCCTTTCTGTTTGTTGATTCTTTTTTGAAAATTTTTAGTTACATATTGATTTGACCTTTTTTGTTTAGGTTAATGGAAATATTGTTTCTCCCTTGCATGTGCTTGCAAATGCTGAAGTTGTGGAGATTGTGACTTATAATGTTAGTTGTTCTCAACCATCATCGGGTTATTGTATGAGAATAAGTAACATGCATATCTTTTTCTTTACCGATTCTAGCAGGTCAAAAAGGATAAGTCTTGGTACATGGTACATGTAGAAATGGGTTGGGTTTGGGTTGATCTGGAACACTTTCTTTCCAAACACTTGGTGTCAGATAGTGTTACAAAGATTGATTTATTTCAATAAAATGATTTAGGATATTTAAATTACACTTTGGGCAACTTTAACCAGTTTTCTTCTAAACATTTTTCTTATCTTACGTGTTTGAGCTGTTAGAGATAAAACACAACCTGCATCGATCCGTTCCGAAGCAAATAAGTTGAAATTGTCGCTTTCCTTCTTCTACTGCCTTATAAGTTTCTTGACATTCAGGCACTCTCAAGCAAATCTGCTTTTCAGAGGCACAAGCAATGGCTGCCACATGCAAAAACAAAAAGTGCCAGACACAAGATTATGAAAGTAGGTCATTGTGGATTCATTTTTGTACTTTTGATGTTTTTGATTAGATATGAAAAACTGACCTGGTCAGATAACAGGTCAAATTGTTCGGTTCGGTATTTTTAAAAGGGCCAGGTCGAGTTGGTCTATTTTGACTTGTTTCTCATTTTACATTTGCATTAAGGAGACACTTTGTGTGACTTTCTGGTTCCCACCCATTTGACTAGTTTCCCTTATAATTAATATTTATTAGTGAATTTTAACCATTGACCTGTTAAAGAAAAAAACAGCCAACTCGATCCATTCATGAGCATGCTTTATCCCTTTGACCTGTTTTCTCTGCTGCTGTCTTCAGTTTTTGAAGGAGCAAGCTGCTCTATCTGCAATCCAACTAACAATTGACTCGGTCAATGAGTTTCTTGCTGATTTTGGAGACGATAGTGAAGTTGAAGAAACAGTCGACTACTCCAAAGGGTCCCATCACACATGGGAAAAGATACTCATGAATGTCATGGAAATGTCTTCCATGAAAATGATTGGTGGAGATCTTTTTCAGTTTAAAAACGGCAGTAGTATCAAGCTTCCAAAAGTTAATGGAAAGCATAACAAAAATATGAAAAATACGAGTTTAACCAAGTCACGGGGGGACCAACTGCATCAAGGGAATGATGTTGCCAAAATGATATTTGCTGATATCCCGATGGGTAGAGAAGTGTTATCTGGTCTGGATTGCTGGCGTGACAGTAAAATTTCATCATGGAGTGATCTTGAAGGACACTCAATCCAATGGATGTGCATAGTTTGCATAGATCGAAGAGGTAAACTTTTTTCCCAGAGAATTACTAGATTACCACTATTTATTGCCCAATATGCAAGCATATGACCTAACTGATCTCTCTTAACCAGTCTCAATAGATACAAGGTACTTTGTTATCATTGATAAAAATAAGTTGTCAATTTGATACCTCAACAATATACAAACACATATATGTACACACATATACTTTATATGTATAGTACAAACACACAGGTATGTGGGTGCGTGTAATGTCTTTTTTGATCATTTTTTCTAGTAGTTTCTTAAATTAGCTGAATTTGCACATTTTGAAACTCTGATCATCTGATTATTACAACTTAGAAGTTAGAACAACAAAGCGACATCCAAAACTATCTAATGCGACATGTCTTATTATAGCAGCATATCTGATTATAGTTATCAAACATCACATAATTACTGCCGATTTACAGGCATGCTTGCTGACATTGCGAAGACATTAGCAGATGTTGGTGTCACTATATGCTCATGTGCGGTGAGTGATTGACCACATTTCTAACTCTTACACAACGTTTTAGAGGTGGCAATTTTGGCCCATTTAGTTATGATTATTTTGATTTCAAATGGATTTGTTGATCAAGACAAATATTTATCCAAGAAAGGAGAATGTCAAATGGTTCAAATAAGTTAAAGGTCACTCAAAATGTATTTAAATGCATTCAATTTCTTATATCTCTTCATGCAGAAATTTAGATTTAGTTCAACAATATTCTTTTTGTAATCATATCTGATATGATATTTGATCTTGTTAAATGTAAATATGCAGTAGTTTAGGTATAGTTAGTAGTCTTGGCCCATCGCCCATTTTTTTAGGTTCTTCCTTTATAAATAGAGGTGTCCTCACATTGTACAATTGAGTTCAGATAATACATACAAGTTTACAGATCTCTTAATTGCTAATTTATTTTGTTCTTATTTTTCCAGGCGGAGACTGTTAGAGAAAAAGGAATGGCTGTCATTCTCTTTCAAGTTGAATCAAGCTTCGACAATTTGGTATGTTTTCTACAGTAACGTATGCATATGTCATCCTAGCATTCAGATTGTTATATTAAGGCCATCTAAGTTGAAACATTAGATATAGTCAACCAAGGATTACACAGAAATTGAGCAAAAACTTCTGGGAATTATGCGTGTTAGGTATTAAGCGGCGCAGCGGAACCGACACACGAAACACGCACAAACGAATATCACGTGAAAATAGAACAATAAACAACACAAGGATTTAACGTGGTTCGGTCGGTGTGACCTACGTCCACGGGCTGCAACTAAGGTTTTCTTTATTTGCTCAGTACAAAGATTACAACTACATGACAGGGTATATATAGATACTAATTAGGGTTAACAACTTAATGAACAAGAAAACTAAACATGGGCCCAAGCCCAAAGCCTTCATAAACCCAACAATCTCCCACTTGAAGGCTTTGCGATAAATTCTAGCCCGCCATTCAAGTACAAAGCAACCCAGTCGTCCAGTAACTTCAGTAATCTTTAAACAAGTCTTCCAAGCCTCCAGTTTCCAAAGAACAAGCTAAGACTTCATCACAATTCACATCTCCTAGTTGCAGCGACCCCTCATCATCAAGTACCAGAAGGGTCAGTTGAAGCTCCCCTGAGCTCCAACTCAGTCTTGGCTACTCCCGCCAACGACTCATCCTCCATATTTACCGGTTTGGACATTCCACCAGATTCAAAGATACACCGAGGATCACCATCACTCTCCAAATTCAGCAAACAATCACCAGGAGAGAATTTTTCAGTCGTAGTCTTTAAAACCCAATGGTTTTTTGTAACCGTACCCGAAACACGTCTTGTGCTCCCACTGTCACCGAATCCCCTGAATGGTTTAGACTTTCGAACTCGTTCACCTAACATCCCTGCTCCAGACTTCACGCTTGCAAAATGAACTCTCTTAGCACCAGATTTAGTGAACCGGATTTTGTCATGCTTAACGGGACGGTCAGACATCCCTCAGTAGGTATCTCAACCATATACAATGACCCACGCTTCATACCACGAGCAATAACCAGATTACTGTTGATCACCCTCCATTTACCACCACCAAACCTCACTTCTAGTCCTTGTTCATCCAACTGACCAACTGAAATCAGTTTCTTCTTCAGCCCCGGAATCACCCTGACATTCTTTAGGTTCCATGTAGTACCCAATGAAATAACCAGATTAATATCACCCATGCCCGTCACCTCAAGTATCTCGTCATTGGCTAATTCGTACCTTTCCAAAATCACCATGTTTCAGATTTACCATCGTTTCACCATTGTCCATGGCGTGAAACGAAGCCCCTGAATCCATGACCCAAGAGTCCACACTGAGTATCAATGCATCATCATCAGAAACATCCCCATTCTTATTCGGACATTGACTCTTAACATGTCCCACCTCATTGCAGCTCCAACACTTCACATTTTTCCTAGGTTTAGATGACTTTTGGTTGCTGCGAGAAGATGAAACAGAAAGCAACAAATTTTTTTTCCTTTGCTCTAGAGTAGCAAGCACCACAAAACAAATATGGCCGTCTTCTATTCTTATTAAAATAACTGTTAGGATGAAGAAGATATCAAACCCACGTTCGAACATGACACGGTTCCAAAGGCTTCTTTGATCGACCACAGCCGTTGACCAAATCCAAAACCCTAACCGACTTCCACACGGTTAATCAAACCTTCTTCTGTGATCGTTTCTTCAGTACGTTCCGTGCATTCAACGAGCCAAAGCTCTGATACCATTTGTTAGGTATTAAGCGGCGCAGCGGAACCGACACACGAAACCCGCACAAATGAATATCACGTGAAAATAGAACAATAAACAACACAAGGATTTAACGTGGTTCGGTCGGTGTGACCTATGTCCACGGGCTGCAACTAGGGTTTTCTTTCTTTGCTCAGTACAAATATTACAACTACGTGACAGGGTATATATAGATACTAATTAGGGTTAACAACTTAATGAACAAGAAAACTAAACATGGGCCCAAGCCCAAAGCCTTCATAAACCCAACAATACGAACAACTAAAATGCCTTTTAACTATAAAATAATAGTAATCATAGCTTACGTGTGTATTATTTAGGGGTGTAAATGAGTTATGTTCGGGCTCGCCATTTAACTTGAGAGAGCTCTAGCTCAAGCTTGAATTCGTTTATTATATAATAATTATTTATCTTATTTATATAAATTTACATTTCCTTTTATATATGTATCTAATTATAATCTATGTTACATAATATATTATTTAGTTAATTTATAGTAAGTTTTATATAATAATAATTATTATGAAATGATTTTTTATATATGAGAATACATATTGTTATTTTATCAAAATCTATATATAATAATAATTATTACATAAATAAGGTTTAATAACATCTATATAAATAATGGGCTCATTTAGGCTCGTGAGCTTCAAACCTTGGGCTTGAACTTGTTTAAGTTTGGCTCGATTTGAGCTTTAGCGAGCTGATTTCAAGTAGCTCACAAGCAGCCTGGCTCAATTACAACCCTAGTGTTACCTATCTAACAAGTTTTTTGCCAAAATAGGTGGCGTGTATTATTGTTTTGTTTCGAATACTTGGGGTGGCCTGTGGATTATTAAAGCCACTTTAATGATTATTCCTTTTAACAATTATATGTTTTGAAGGCACATGGAATTTACTTATTCAAACAACTTATTTGATTATTAAGGAGTAAAGTAAGTTTTTCTGAATAAGCAGTACGAAGTTGCTTATCCTAAACTTTTTATCCTTGTAAATACAATAAACAAATGTTTAGTTTACCTGGCAATAATGCTTAGTTTTACCTGGCAATCTATACATTCATTCATTTTTCACCCGGTTAGAAATTGTTGTTTTTCAAACTTAAGTGGTTTCCATGGATCCAGGTCAGTGCTTGTTCACGTGTCGATTTGGTCCTTGGCGTCTTGGGATGGTCCACTGGGTGCAGCTTACCTGGCTTAACCGAAAATCAGCTGTTATGAGTATGTTGATCAAGGTTTTTTGTTCGGTGTTTTCGGTGTATATAGTTGTCATGTTACAGCCATCATGATCAAAATAGATAAACCACCTGGAATTTGATGAAATGTGGAGGTTGTGAAAGTGTGAAACTGTATATAAAAGAAAGATAAAACGAGGCTACTTGAAGTATACATGTAAAGGTACTTGCAGTGATAAATAGAGTTTTACCAAGGCTAGAACTTTTAATAGTAAGAAACATGTTTACTGATTACTATGCAGCGTTTCAGGACAACCTGCACGGTTGCCTTGTGTAATAAGATAGTAGGAATCTTTTTTAAAAGTAATAAGATAGTGTTGACATCTCAGGACAACCTGCACGGTTGCCTTTACTTATTCAAACATGTAAAGGTAATAAGATAGTAGGAATCTTTTTTTAAAAATAGGTGACATTTAGTGTTGACATCTCCGGTTTCTCTTGGAATAAGTGGGAAATAAGGGTACCCGCCATTGTGGTCGGTTGGTTCTGCAGCGTTTCAGGACAACCTGCACGGTTGCCTTGTGTTCCGAGTACCCGCCATTGTGGCCGGCGGGTTTTGACAAGAATAGTACAACCCGTCATTGTGGAGGGCGGGTTCTGGTAAAGCTGACCACCCCTTCAATTATGTGTTCCTCTTTCATTTTCAACCCCACATATCACCAACTTGAATACTCACCTGCCACATTTAATCACTCTTATATTTACCTAAGCTCCATTTCATTTTTTTTTTATAAACAATGCATTCAACCCACATTAACACACATCTTTTTTTGTATGAATCGTACATAACGTGGTATATGAATTGTACCGTTACATATGTCAAAGAAAAACATAATTTTTTTGTATCATGAAGATATGTAAAAGATGTGTTAGTGTGGGTTGAATGCAATGTTTATAAAGAAAATGAAATGGAGCGTTATAAGGGAGGAAGGGTTGTTTCTCTAAACTATCCTGGACTATCACTACAGGAAAACGTAGCTATTGCGACGACAAAAGTCGCCGCGATAGGGTAAGAATGTCATCGCCACAGGCTATCGCGACGACATGTTGTCGCCACAGTGTCAGTAGTAATAGAAGTGTCGCTATAGCTCAAAAACTTGTCGTCGCAATAGACATTGTCGCCATATAGGTCTTTGGCGACGACATATCATCGCCAAAGCTTTGTCGGTATAGTATTAAATTTATTTTATTTAATTAAATTTTAATAAATAAATAATACGTACGGCGACGACAAATCGTCGCAATAGGGTTATTAAACTATTGTTTTCAAATTTTAAATTATTTAAAAAATAATAATAAATAACTTGTTGTTTTACCATGTCGTCATCATAGGGTATCTGATTAAAAATTTTATTTTTAAAATTCTATTTGTTTCCAGGTTTTTTTTACCTAAATACCAACCAAGAACCCAAATCATAATACACAGAAAATCAAACTAATATATCAAATACCCAAATAAAAATCAACCAATTCTAGTTAATTACATACCAAACAAAAAGAAAGTATATCTTAAGTTTTTACAACCCAAACAAGCAAACTTTTAATTGTCGTCGTTTTCATCGTCTTCATCGTTATCGGGATTATGGTTTTGTCTTTCAAATTGATTCATTCTTTCTTGCATTTCTTGCATTTGTCGCTTTAGTGTTTCTATTTCTTCATCTCGATGTGATGATGACCCGCTTGGTGGGTCATAACGAGAGAGATTTTTTACATTTCTTCAACACATCTCGTATGTTCACGTCTCTGTCCTAATGCCAACTATAAACATTCCATCTCATTAACAGACGATTCACCCGTCTCCATTTGTATTTGGGCGTATTGATTTTCAATTTTTGTCTGCAATTATAAAGAATTAAAATGAAATGGTATTAATATTCTTATGAAATTTCGATAGTATAACTATTATAAAATGCAAAAAAACCATGTTGTTTAATCATAAGCACCCAAGTTTCAACATATAAACTAACAACTTCTCAAAACCAACCAATCTTAACTATTGATAGCATATAGATCATGTTTTTTAAATTTATAAGCACAACTAACATAAAATTCACAAGTTTTAACATATAAACTAACAACTCATCAAAACCAACAATTCTCAAATATGGATAGCATATAGGCCATATTGGGTCAAAATCACAAAACACGATATATTATAAACATATGAACACATGATAATAGCATACTTTAATATAAGTTTACCCAATCTTCTTCTGCCCTCTGGTTGACCCGTCCTGAACCTTCAATATAATGCGCCCTCCTCCATGTTTTGATGTGACTTGGGGTCCCGGTTTGTTGCTCCTAAAAACATTAAAAACAATATTCATAATATTTGAAAAGAATTAATAATACTTATTTAATAATATATGTTTTCTTACCTGAACATATTGCCTTTGAGCATATGATTGACTACCATGCAGATTTGGATAGAGCTGTCTAGCTCTATTTGTTACGCCTTTTTAAGAAAGACGTTTATGTTGTTCATTTGAGAAAAACTCAACCACCTGCTGCCATGACTCTTGACTTTGACCTTCAGATGGATTATTGATAGCCTGCTCAATATTATCATAGCCTCCTTGACTTAAGAAATGTTGTTTCATGTTATATCTTCTGTCTCTAAATGCTCGTTGGCAATCCATGTATATTCCAAGTTGTATACCTTGCCAGTGGTCTGAGCAACGATAGGCTTCTAAATCAAAATATTCCTGCAAAATAAAATAATTAAAAAATATAAAAATTATGATTATCGAATTACAAATAAAACAATACATAAATATTCGCCTCCAGAAAAGTGAACAAGGATATCTTGAACGTATCAGGAACTTTATCTCAAGTGGGATAATGAAAAGGAATGGTGGAAACATGATTGGATAAAGCTCGGACAAATAATTGACTATTTTCTCCAATAGCTTTATATCCTGGAATTCACCAATCACACACTGCCATATCACAAGTACCCTAAACTACACTGAAACACCCAAAAAGCTAGAAATGATACCCTGAACTACCCTGAAACTTTTGTTTTAATATTAAAAGAATGCAAAACATAATTAACTTTTATTAAAAAAAAAAAATAACAATAATTCAAAAGATAAATAACTTTTATTTAAAAATTAAAAATCACAAGGCTAATTATTTTTCTCGGCTATTTTTCGTTTGCGGTCCAATATTGTTTGCAACATTGGACCGGTGATGTGATCGTGCGGTTCCATAAATATTTTTAGGTCCCGCTTCATCCACTGCTCTCTTATCGCATGTGTTTGTTCTTCTAACAATACGATACTTTTATAAACTTGGTCTTTTTTTACGGCGACCAACTGTTCTTTCATTGAAACATAAGACGCGAGCTGGTGGCTTAAACCATCATTAACGCTCGATGAGCCGGCGGATCGAACATTGGTGGTTCATCGATCGGGAAGTCGGGTTGACCAAAATTTGAATTTTGGTATGAAAATGGATCAAACATCGGTGAAGGTTGCGGTGAATACCCTTGTGCTGGGTATTCGTATTGTGGTGGTGGTGGTTGTGGTATATAAGGTTGCGGTGAATACCCTCGGGACGCGCCATCACCATCTCGGGAACTCGAACCACTACCTCGGGAACTCAAATCAACACCTCGGGATTTTTTCTACTAGTTTTCTTTGACATTCGAGGATCCATGACAATATATTGTGATTGTGTTTGTGTTTGTGTTTGTGTTTGTGTTTGTGTTTGTGTTTGTGTATGCGTGTTTGTGTAGATTAATATTGTGTATGTGTGTGAGTATTTATAGTGTAATTTTTTTTCTTAGCCTCAACGGCTCGCCAACAGTAACAGATAACGGCTATAAAGCGGTTGAAGTGTTGTGTATCAGCTAGTGGAACCCGAGCCACTCTACCCGATGGCCTACCCGAGAGGGTGGCGGCGGTGTTACCGCCCGGGTAGGTGCTACCTGAAGCCCCCTTCGGGCATCGCCCCCTCCTCCCTAAAAGTGATTAAATATGGCACGTGGGTATTCAAGCTGGTGATTTGTGCGGTTGAAAATGAAAGAGGAACACATAACAGAAGGGGTGGTCAGCTTTACCAGAACCCACCCTCCATAATGGTGGGTTGTACTATTCTTGTCAGAACCCGCCGGCCACAATGACGGGTACTTGGAACACAAGGCAACCATGCAGGTTGTCTTGAAACCGCTGCAGAACCCGCCGGCCACAATGACGGATACCCTTATTTCCCACTTATTTCAAGAGAAACTCTCCATGTCAACATTTGTTTAAATTTCACCTATTTAAAAAAAAAACAATTCAAGATAGTAGATAACAAATAATTAATTTTCTCTGTTGTAATGCCCCATTCCCGGGCACCTCACAGTTTGACAGTCATCTCATCATTACTTACACAATACATAATTCATAGAATAAGCAGATGAATTAAGTTATCAAAAACCATTCATTTCATTTATAAATACTATTGTTAACCAATACAACATTGTTAAATTACAAAAGCCTCATTCAATTGTATCACAAAACAACAATATTATTAATCGTGAATGGATGACATTCTTGCCCTGCCGAGTAGCCTCCCCGTGTGTCATCCTCAGCAACATTACCTGCCAACTGAAAATGCATAAAAGTCAACGTTGCTAAGTGAGTTCTAGTTTTGTAAGTATCAAAATACTTTATACAGTTCATACAAGAAAATACTTTCTTTATTTTCGCACATAAGCATTCATCGTATATACAACAAGGCATAACCTTGTTTATTCCTTATGTTACTTATTCGTTCGTTTCGTACTTTATCATTATCTTTCGTACTTTATCATTATCTTTCGTTATCGTTTGTTTCGTACTTTATCACTTCGTTCGTTTCATACTCTATCATTTTGTCGTTTCGTACTTTACCATTTCGCTCGTTTCGTACTGATTCTAGATCTTGTCAAGCTTTTCCCCCATCGTGGCCCGAAGCCACCATTCCGGGCACAAAACCTCATTACTATTTGGCACAAAGCCCATGGCCCGAAGTCACAATTCCGGGCACAAAGCCTCATCACTATTTGGCACAAAGCCTGTGGTCCGAAACCACCATCCGGGCACAAAGCCTCATTATTTCCGGGGTCGAATGACAAGGATCTTATTTTGTACTATAGATCGGTCACCAAGACTGATCCCCTGTGTGAACCTTCATGGGTTAGCTAAAATCGCACGCTAATAGTACACACAGTTGAGCTGACAACTCTCATGAGTTGTGATCCTCCTTCTATTGTGCTTGCAAGCCTTTCTTTTCTTTCTTTACGATTCACTATTCATCTTTGTTATCTTTCACTTTGTTACGTTATACTTTACGTTAAATCATTCATCATACTACGTAAAATCATAGCATAATACTTAACGTATATTATAATATAACTTATATGTTTTGTAAATCATCAAAAGATAACACTTCTTTCACATATGCATATCATACATTCATCATGTATTTTTATTCATTGGCCCTTACATATTCATGCTTAAAATGGCCAAAACTATCCATAAGTCAAACTAGGGTCAAACTCTAAAATTCTGACTTTCCCAAAAATTCACAAAATTTTCTAAGTGTTTGGGTGCATAAGTTCTATTTGAGCGCATGAGGACTGTTTGGGCGTTTCTTCACTATGCAGGCGCACGAGCCTCACTTAGTCATTTTAACACTTAGGCGCATGAGTACTATTTGGGCGCATCACCCTATACTTAGGCGTTTCAGCCAACAACTTAGGCGCATGAGGCACTGTTTAGGCGCATCAGTCTACACTTAGAAATTTCTAAGGCATTTCTAGGCGCATGAGCTACTGTTTAGGCGCATCATTATACACTTAACTTTCTAAGTTAAATTTTTAGGTGTATGGGCCCTGTTTGGACGTATCACCTTACTTAAAACCTTTCTAAGGAAAAAATATAGGCGCATGGACCCTGTTTGAACGTATGAACACCAACACATATTTCTAATATATTTTTCAGTCCCAAATTCATCCTAAGCCTCATACTACCATTCTAAGCTTCAACATATCATGCACAACCATAAAATATCCACATACAAGCAAATATACATACAGTCACATATGCACAAGTTTTTAAAAAAATGGTTTACGTGCATTTCAGGCCCAAAAATCTTTAAAAATATGAAAAATATGGGGTTTAGAAACTCACCTTAGCTGCTTAAATGCTCAACTTCTTCAACTGAAACTTTTTAAAGAATTTGAACACCTAGATATGTCTAAACACACAAACCCAAACACATATACACACATGAGAACATGTAGAAACCGGTTTCATGGTCAACAATCCATAAAAACCGAACCAATTATGCTAAATTTGCTTACCTTGGATGAATTCAACTTCTTTCTCACTCTAAAACCGAAGATCTTTCTGCTTTCTCTCTCTAAAAATGTCGACTGCAGTTGGTAGTGGAGTTGTGGGTGGCCATGCCACCTTTTAAACATAATAATAATAAGTTTTGTATGTTGTACGCTTTTACCCCCTCTACTCGTATTTATTTTAATTTTTTACAAGATACTTTTCTTTTTTTTTTCTTTTTTTTTTTCTTTATTCTATTTGTCAAAAATTCTGGGCGTTACATCTGTTTTAATAGTAGTTTTCCGAATCTTTAAACATGAATCTTTTGTTAACTTTTCATTATGTGAAATAGTTGTATGTGTCTATATGTCATGTCAAGGGCGGAATAAAAAAGGCCCCAGCTAATCACACACCCTGTCAGGTGACTTTTGGACGCCCTTTGACTTTTCTCACGGCCCGTGAAGGGCCTCACGGGCCGTGAGATGTTCAAAATTTAATTTTCACCACTACATCCACTCACGACCCGTGTAGGAACAAACGACCCGTAAATGTCCACACCCACGACCCGTGAACAAAATCCATAACGGCCCGTGAAGCCCGTCACGGGCCGTAGTTGTCCTTCTGAGAATTTACTTTCCTAGATTTGCGTGCACTTTTAAATTTTATAATTATGTGACGCGACGTATTATTCCTTGATTCGATTTAAGATTCTATATAAACCGTTATATATATGACTTGTTATATACGGTTAATGAGAAACGAAACAGTTAAAATGTCTTCTCGTGGAGGTAGTAGAAGATGTCAAAATGAGTCCTCTTCAAACTCACGAGATATTGTGGAAAGTATTCCTGATCCAATAGATAACCATAATTGGCAGAACGGGAGGAACTGGTCTCAGAATGTTATTCACTTTATACGTAACGGTGATTCCCAAACATGTAGAGTGTATTACATGGGTCATTCCGATATTCCGTTACAATTTTGGCGTGAATTACTCGGAAACGTGTTTTTAGGTACAGAGGTATGATTTAAAGTTTTTTTTGTATATTTTATTTTATTTTAAAATTCTAACAATTAAAAAAGCTGTTATTTTATAGCATGTTCGGGCGTGGACAAATAGACTCACAATATGGAGATACGAAGAAATACGTAGAACCGAAGAGTTGCCGGGTAGTGATCGTTGGACGATTCTCCCATTTGAGTGGTTTAACTTAATATACTCGGGGTCCGTTAATGGTAACGAATATGGAGACGGGAGTGACTGTCTATATCCCGCGTTATGGGAAGTTGATACGGTAATACTGTTTTCATGTTTTACAATAAAAATCATGAATTTATAACCGTGAATTAAATTGTTGTGTAGGTTTACATACCAATGACTGATGACGAAGAAAATTGGTATCTTTTTAAGATTTCTATGGACTCACTACAAGTTCGTATATATTCTCCATACGAATGCCGACCAAATCCGTGTGATGATTCATGGTGCATTCATCGTAATGCCCGAACGATTTTCGTACAATTCGAATCGTACTTTTTTACATTTTCTGTCACGTATACAATATTGGCAGCACTCCGGACAAGAACAAATCGAAGAACTGATGGTATCGGGTGAAACCGTTTGGCCTCCTAACGCCGGTCATATTGGTCGAGATTCGGGAGTTGTAATTTGTATGTTATTGCGTAGGTTGGTTCAAAATAGATCTTTAGAGTGGCAAGAGGTTAGCTTACAGGATGCTTGCTTTAGATTCCGAAGATTTATGGCAGACGAACTGTATGGTAGACGTGTAATGTAGAACAGTAATGAAATATTTTATTAAAACATAAACGTTTATTAGTACACTTTATTAAAAACGACAAACCGTTACTATCACACAATAATAAAACACACAATTTTTAATCTTCTTGATCTTTATAAAAGATCCAAGCCGCAAAATGGTTAAAAGAAATTCCAAAATTCTCCCGATATCTTTCTTGAGTTCTTGTCATAATATCCGTATCATTCCATAACGTATTTCGATTTTTGTAAACGTCTTTGTAGAGCTGGTGAAATGTCGTGACCTTCCTTCTCAAGTCAGACCACTTGTTGCTAAGTTCACGAGTGGTGCGATATTCTTCACGTTCGAGAATTTGATGAAAACGAGTTGAAACACGGTTCCAAAATATTGAATTTGGAGGGATAGTCCCTGAATTTTCGATACAAGATCTTACTAAAGTGACTTCCTCTTCATCCGTCCACGGATTTTGATCACTTGTAGCACTCATCGTTTGGGTATTGAGTAAATTTGTGTGAATTGATTGAGTGAAGTGGTTGAATTTATAGACATAAAAAATTAGTATACGGCCCGTGAGGCACTTCACGGGCCGTTTCATTTTCACATTACGGGCCGTGTAGTGTCAACGGGTGATTTTTAAAAATTACAAAGTCTCACGGGCCGTGAGGTTTGTCACGGGCCGTGAGGAAAATATGTAACGGGCCGTGAGGACCGTCACGACCGTGAGGCGGGATAACATATAGGACCTCACGGCCCATTTGTTCATTTACGCCCCCTAAACACACATACGATTTACTCTGTCACGACCTCCGTTTTTTCATCATTTTCATACCGTCGACTCCTTACTACGGTACGTATGCAAATTCGTTTTTTATTTTTGTGTATTTATCGTTTAAATATATTAAAATTTAATTTAAAAAATCTGAAAATTTTGAAAAACTGGGGGATACGGGCCGTGAACGTGTGTCACGGGCCGTAACCGTTTGAATTTTCAAAGGGTTACGGGTCGTGACTTCCTTTCACGGGCCGTAACCCTTTGAAAATTTGGAGGGTTACGGGCCATGAGTCTGCTTCACGGGCCGTAACCCTTTTTGTTCTTGTGAATTAAATTTTTTTTTTTTTGCAGATTATGCCGCCCCGCAAACGTACACGTCCGGAGACTGAGCCCGAGGGTCAGGGTGACTTTCTAGACCCACACACTGATCTTCGTTTTCCGAGGGAGACACAGCCACGGCTTAAGCTGTGGAAGCTGATTGGACGTCCCATGAAGGGGACACGCACTATCGACTGGGACGTGCTAGAGGAGGTCGGAGACATAGCACGTGCCCAGGATATCATCGGGCTGGACGGAGAGACGCCGTGGAGGCGGATGTTTGATTTGGGATCGAGGAGGGGCTACCGGGAGCTGACGTTGCAGTTTTTGTGTACGTTTCCGTTCACTCCCGCCTCTGAGGATCAGGACCCCGCGAGCACATAACGGTTCGATTTATGCTGGGGACCGGTAGGTACGAGTTCACCCTCGCCCAGTGGGCGGTGACTATTGGGTTTTACACCCATGAGGAGGCGTAGGATGCTCGTTTTTATTCTGACGAGGTCCAGTCGGAGGCGGCTCCTTTGGTCGGATGGTGGCCGACCATTTCCGACCAGCCGTGGGAGGGCGCCATTAGGGCGACCTCCATTAGGGATCCTTTGCACCGATATCTACACCGATGCATTGCCGGCACCATTGCCGGCAGAGACCAGAGCATGGAGCAGGTGTCGCTCCTTGACTTATTTTTTCTGAGGGCCTTGCTTTCACCTAGACGGGTGAATCTAGCTCACTGCATGGCCGCCTATTTTTTGAGCGTCATTCAGGGCAAGGTAAAAAAATATTCATACTAATTGTTAATAAATAAGTATTATCTATTATGCGATTCATAATTATGCCTATTGTTTGATTGTTTTGCATATGGATAGCCCGATTGTTTGCGGCTCGTACATCACCGTCATTGCCTCGCGCTTAGGGTTGTTTACGGACGCCCTAATTGCGAGGCAGACTACGGACACGCCGCCTCGGATTTTGGGTCGACAGACCGTCATGGCCATGGGGATTGCAGCCAAATTTGGCGACGACCTCCGATGGTCCACTGATGGTGGTCGGACCATCTGGCAGCCGGTGCCAGACGTTGGTGAGGAGGAGGAGCAGCCGGCGCCGCAGCAGCAGCCGCAGCCCCAGCCACACGCCAGACCACCCGTCCCACCGCCTGTTCCCAGGACCATCATTCGGCAGATTCCGCCGACGGGGGAGTTTATGGCGGAGGCACTACATTTGTTGCGCCAGTCCCAGGCCTTGCTAGTATGGACGGCGGATGCGTGCAGCATTTTGGCTGCTAGCCAGGGTATCGACCTCCCCCCTCGGCCGGAGTTGCCTCCGTTTGCCAGACGACCTGCGGGTGATGACGAGGAGGCTGCTGGTGGTGGTGATGCGGAGGATGCTGGTGGTGGTGATGCTGGTGGTGGTCATGACGCATAGATAGTAGGATTTTATTGTTTTATTTACCTTTCATTTAAAAATATTGAAAAATTATGTTTATATATTATGAGTTATTTTGGATGACGTTTAAATGTTTAATTATATGTTTACAATTGGTTGTGCTTGTGGAGGAAGTGGTTTGTACGAATAATATTAAATCAACCTTTTGGAGAATAAAATCAGTACTTGAACCTACTCGTCCCACATAAAGAAATATATAATCCTTCAGAAAATTCGACGCCAGGCTCTGCAATTATATAAACATACTTGAATCTCAGTCGGAAAAGTTGCACTGAAAAACATACTTGAATCTCAACATATATTATGCATCTCATATCATTAACATTCCTACACACCTTTTATGCTAACCAAATGCCCAGCTCATATAAACAAAATTCAAAGGTTGAAGAAAAATTCGATAATCTTCTTATTGCATTTTTCTTTGGAAAACGAAAGAATTGATTACATGTTTACAATTCAACAACAATAAAGAATTGAATAAATAATAGATTATATGTTTACAATTCAACAACAATAAAGAATTGAATAAATAAAGAATTGAAAGAATTGATAAATGTGTAAACTATACTAAATCTACATGTTCAACCGGGTCTACGGGCCTTAGTTCAAGATATTTTTGAATTCGACTTCCGTATATAGCCTCCCAATCATTGGCGTTTTCTGTTTTGTACATATTAATCAAAGATTTGAAAATATTAATCAAAGATCTTTTCACATTTTCGGGTTGGACAAGTAAATGTTTTGTCACCATCTCTATCTCTTTATGTACATCTACTTGAACCTCCCGTATAATATACGCGGGTGAAAAATCTAGCTTCCTCCAAAAAACATCAATGGCATCGAGCGGGATACATTAACCTATAAAATAATATATTAAATAAAATATAATAAAATTTTTCATGAAAAAATAAAAAACGTAAAAGAACATTCACCTGTTTGAAAGTAATTGTTTAATTTACAAGCACACGGAAGACCAAAGCTGGTAAAAAGATGGCAACCACATGATTCTTTGGATATAATTAGATGATTTATCCTGTTAATCTCACCGACTAACATATCCAAAGCCGCAATAGAAACGTTACCTCGCAGCAATTTAAGCACTTCATGATTATGCTGCACCATAAGCATGATTTTGTTTTTGGTAAAACTTTCTTTTATAGCAATTTCCTGGGTAGCTAAGATATTATTAATGAAAGGAATAAATCTATCCAGGGTGCTATTGGTTGCTTTCAGGTAACTTTTCAACAACGAATGTTGGCTCTCAACTCGGTTCGTTGTGTGCTGACCGAAGTTATAACTTCTATTTATCCACGCCGACACAAATCTCTCTTTGTAGGGGTCCAACCAGTTATTTTTGAGGTACATCAGCACTCCTATTTAAAAAATGCACTTATTTTTATGTAAATATACATATATTTTTAAGAATAACACTAGAAAACTTACTTGAATGGTTGGACACCAATCTGCGATAAAGCCGGTCGTAATTATAAGCGTATATGTCCTCCGTTTCAGAGTTAATAAGTACCGACCACACATGCTGAAAAGCACCCCACTCTTCATTTGAAAAACTCGCCTTACAATGTTTAGCAATATTTTCCGAAATATGTCATCTGCAAAGTAATCGAACAGCACTCGGAAAAACTTCTTCTGACGCATTCATCAGAGCGAGGTCTCGGTCGGTTAGTATAACACGGGGCTTCATACACTTATCTTCCAGCGTTGCTTTTTGTTGCTCTAACACCCATCTGAAGTTGGCTTCACGCTCATAATCAATGAATGCGTGAGCAACAGAAAAAGATTTCAGGGTGGATGTCACACCAACCATTTGAACAAAAGGCATTTTATACTAGTTAGTTTTGTATGTTGTGTCAATCATCAGCACGTGTGGGTACGCACGCCATAATGTGTGAGATGTGGGATGTATAAAAAAAACCCCGTCGACGGTATTTGTCGGTTCATCAATGTGAGGGGTGTAAATATATTGATGTTGTAGTAGTATAGAAAAAAAACCTGCATTGGGGTTTCACCAATTCTGGTGGACTTTTTTATTTTTGCCCGAGCGTTGTATATGGTTCGTAACACAGACACGTTATTGGGATTTTATTCCCTCAACGTGCCTAGAATGTTTCGAGGGTCAATATTTTGCTCGGTCAAATTCTTTACAGTAGAAAGCTCATTTTCGGTGAGCCTCATTGCGTATGCATGTCCTTCCAGGTGTTCAGCAGGTTCATGGTTATGAGTATCATCCACAACAACTATAATCCACCCATCTCTCTGCATCTGGTACTTACCCTGCAATTCAAATTGACAGTTTGTTTTTTTCGTGCCACTTTTTCTTAGAGTGGATGCTCCCTTATATACACCACCCCGATCGCATTTCAACCAAATTTTAACCACCAAACCATTCGAATTTCTTTTTGAACGTTTGGTGACAATAACGAACCCATTTTCTCGCCCCACGTTAGTTGCCCAATCAACTAATTCTTCACGAGATGAGAAAACCTAATCAATTTAATATTTTTAGTTAGTTATTACTAAATGATAGTAAAATGAAAGTAAAATTAAATATGATATATCTTATAACCTGATTCGTGTCGTATAAACCCTTTTTACTGGAACCAGAACCGTCATTATCCCCGCTGCTATCGCCACCGTTATCACCCCCGTCATCGCCGCCGTCATTCCCGCCGTAATTGGACGCGAACTGTCCTAAATAGTTTGAAGCAGCCTCATCGTAATAACCGTAACCCTCCTGAGGGTAATAGTTAGATTCCGAACCGAATAAATAGTTGCTATCCCAGAAAGACATCGTAACGTTAAATATTAACGTTAATATAGTACTTGAAATGGAATATTGCGTTTATGTAGTAGTTGAAATGAAATGAATTTATATCGTAGAAATTTGAATTATGAAATGAATTTATAAACTAACGTTTATATAGTAGTTGAAATGGAATATTGCATCTCGTCACATAATTAACACGAATATCGAGGAATATTACGTCATATTAAATAATGTAATAAATACAAAATTACACGACTATCGAGGAATATTACGTCATATCAAATAACGTAATAAATACAAAATTACACGAAAAACGAGGAATAATATATCTCGTCAAATTATTAAAGGTGAAACTAGGACCCGTAAAGAAGTTCACGGCCCGTAAGTGAAAATCCAAACGGGCCGTTACGAGCTTCACGGGCCGTGAAGAAATACGGCCCGTGTTCATATTCACGGGCCGTTACGTTTTTGAATTACGTTTTTGAATGACTGATTTGACTACCGACAGGCCATACGGCCCGTGAAGGGCCTTACGGCCCGTAAGGAGGGCGTCCATTTATCCCAGAGGGCGTCTCTGTACTACTTTTTTCGTTCACTTCAATCATACTACTTACCACAATTTAAGAGATCATCCTGTATTAAAAAAAAAAGACGATTGATATATCTATTAGTAAAATATCTAGTCGACCGGAGAATTAACGAACCTGTATAAAATGTAGTTTTCTATTTTTATCAACAGCTTTTTAATTTTCTTTCTATTTTACCGGTAGTTTTCTGTTTTTTTTTTTTCCCTCCATATAATGATATGTATAACTATTCATAAAACACAAATGGAGAAAACATGCTATTTCCCCATGAGTTGGTAAGTTTTCACCTTTGTTCCTCAATTTTTACTGATTCACCTTTACTCCCTAAATTTTCCCAAGTTAAGTAACAATTATTTTGGTTGGGGACTTTATTTATCATTCAAGTTCCCTTTTTCTCCGAATCGACTATTATGACCTTGGAACAACTGATTAACTTGATGCATCTTCTTCCCTTTATGTATTACTTTGATTTTCTTTAATTACATCGTGAAACTTCACCTAATAAAGGTGATTCATGCATGAAACTATAGAAAACAACATACCATCTACATCAAGGATGATTTATAAATCATCTTTAAAAAGACTAGACCTGTTTTTGCCATTATTGATTCAAAAGCAATCACTAAAAAGGATGATCTACAAATCATCTTCCATAAAAAGACTGTACAAACTACTATTCTAGAAAATAGATGCAGATCAATTACTCCCTCAAAGAAGAATTGTGTTTAACTGCAAGTTCATAACTTAAATTCTTTCTAATTTATGACCAATTTCATCCACCTACAAACTTAAAAACATATAAACAAAATGATCAAACTTCATCGTTTTCACATATATATTCTGAAAAATACACGATGGAATCCACAACATTTTGAATGAATCCATCTTCACAAAACCGTACACAAAACACACCAAAAACAAACTATGTCCAACATACAACACTTTCTCGTAGATCTACGCCGCGGACGGTGCACACACAGCAACCTTCGGGTCCGTTAGTGCCGACGGTAAGACCATTTTGCCATTGTTTCCGGCGGTTGTCACATGAGCTGCCATATTGCCATTAGGACTCTTGTAATCCAATGACTTATCGTTGTATATATCCCACCATTTCTTCACAAGCATCTTTATGTCTTCCCTTTGCATATTCTCTTCTTTGCCGGTATACCGCCACGGCTTCGACCCTGCGGCACAGTAGTGAACCACTTTCACTTGTTCGAGATCAACGTTCTCCGGATGTCGCCATAGCATTGCAAGAACAAGATTGTAGATAAGAGGCAGTGGCTTGTAAATGTCCTTGAAATACACGTTGAGAAAGTCCTGCAAATTAAAAACTCAACAAGATGATCAAACAGCCTCAAACATTATCTATGATCATGTTTAATTCTAAAAAAATTAATTTACTATCCAGTCCGATTCTAAAAATACTAATATTAAGCCGTCTCTTACGCTGTGTTCCGAGTCTCGTTTAAGGAGAGAAAGGAAAAAAAATGAAAAGAAAGAAAAAATAATTATATTCTAAAGTTTTTTAATGGAATTAAATAAAAGGATTGCTAAAAATTTGTGTTCACGAGTTTATAAAAATAAAAAAAATAAAAGGAAAATAAAGACTAAAATCAAATTTTCCAAACCGGAAGCTGGAAACGGGGAGAAAGCAAAGAAAAAGTTATGTAAACTTAGAAACACGGTGTTAATCCGGTTTTGAAAACATTGGTTTGTAAAGTACCTGTTCGGCGAAAGGGGTGACCGGAGTGACCCGAAGGGTGTTGAGCAGGTCATGATTAGTGTCGATACTCGGTTCGAACACAAACATGCCGGCGTTGAAGAACAACGAGGGTTTTGGGCCCATCTCCTCCGGCCACCGGACCTTCTCCGGCGACTGTTGGCAGTATCCGATCTTATACTGCGGTGTATGGCTCCACGTCTTCTCACAGAAACAATCCATCACCGCATACAAGTAGCCGTTTGGCAAGTCAAACAGGTGGTCAATGTTATCGAACACTTGAATGTCTCCATCTAAGTATATCATCTTATCATACTCCACAAACTGCATTCCAAAAATATAGATTAAAATTTTTCAGTATATTATGCTTTTTTCACCACAAACTGCAATAAAAAAATTAAAATTAGAGTTAATTATGTTGCTACTCCATATGATTTAACAAAATATGACTCATGAGGTTCCTGTTTAATAGTTTAATAGTTTATTTATTTAAAAGTTAATTTCAGTTTTACCCTAACGTAAATTGAAACAATTTAGAAGATAAGTAAAATTAGAGTAAATTATGCTATTAGCCTTGATGGTTTTTGAATAAATTAATATTTAAGTAAATTATGCTATTAGTCCGTGTGATTTCAAAGAATAAGAAGTGTCCAATGATACTAACAGCTTCAACTAGACCAATTAATCCACGTGTAAGTTGGAATGACACGTATGAACCTCAACGTGACACGTGTCTCTACATGACACGTGGATATTATTACTAATATTTGTATTATTATTATTACTTTCATTCGTTACCTCCCAGATACGTAGTTTGGAGTAATTGATGACGTAATACGCCATCGCAAACTCCGTTTGACTCTCCGGCGGGTACACCGGCGCAATTTCACGCACAATACATCCCTGAGCCTCCAGCACACGGCGGTGCTCCGCCGGAACGTCGGGAAGCACCGCCACAACAAGCGGATAACCGGAGTTAACCTTACGTAAGCCTTTCGCTAATCCTACAACGCCTTTGATGTAATCACCGTCTCCCGCCAAAAACGTGACGTAAGCCTTCTTCTTCGCGGTCGAGTTCGAGATCGAATCCGTTGGTTTTATGCTCAGATCCACAGCTGCCGGAGCCATTGATGACGTAAGATGATCGGAGAATAAGAAAAATTTGGGGAATTTGTGAT
Source organism: Flaveria linearis (assembly GCA_024085815.1). Classification (NCBI taxonomy): domain Eukaryota; kingdom Viridiplantae; phylum Streptophyta; class Magnoliopsida; order Asterales; family Asteraceae; genus Flaveria; species Flaveria linearis. Next base: position 85,300,925 of record CM044007.1, read on the forward strand.
CGAGAGTTGATCGGAGAGTTTGTTGTCGGTGGTGGTACGGTGGGGGAATGTGGTGGTTTTATAGGTGGTGATGGTGGTAGAGTTTGCTCATGTGAGGGTTGGTGATCGGGTGACACGTGGCAACAGTTGTGATCGGACGGTGGTGAGGGGGTTGTAGAGAAGGTACTAGAGTAAGAGAGTGACTTTTTTATTTTTGTTATTTTTATTTTTTTTATTTTTTTTTTAATAATGTGGAGGTGTTTGGAAGAAGCTAGAAGATTGTAATTTGTAAATGTTTTTGTTTGGCTGTAAGTGGGGGCACCCTCAATCTTCTTTGATGTGGTTTTTACTTTTTGTTTTGAACTATTGTATTTTATATATTGTTTTTAAGGTATAAGGTTGGCTCTTGTATGATAGGGATCGTGAGAGGGAGTGTGATTATTACGGGTGTGATTATTACGGGTGTGATTATTACGGGTGTGATTATTACGGGTGTGACGGCCACTTAAGCAGTTTATGAAGGCAAATAAGTTTATTTGTGACGGTCACTCCATCACCGTCCCCCACCACCCACCATACACCACCCATCATCTACCATCACCACCACCGTCCAGTACTGCTGTATATCATCATCAGTTTATTTTAATAGTCTGCAGACGTTAAAAAACAAACACTTTTCTTGTTACAAACTACAGAGGTTTGATCCACCTATTATTTTACAGATGTCTGCAGATATGGTTCGCAGACTTCTTTAAAAAAAACTTCATATAAGTTTATTTGTGCATCATAATGTCTTTGAAAAAAATTAATTCTACATGGTGGTGTTTGTCTAAGCTTACGGGGTTTCTAAAATACTATTCAACTAAATTACCGGTAATAGTTGGCTTTTGTCGTCGTATATGTAGTATACATATATTTATTATTATTATTTTCATTTTGAGAGTAGGAGTTTGAAGTTACAATGTCAAAATGGTGTCGGATGGTATTAAGGGGTTGTCACGCGATTAAATCATGGCCACCTAATTTTTTACTTTTACAATACAAGTACCAACCTTATGACAACACCACACTTGTCATGTAAAAATGTGATTATAGAAAGAGAGAGAACATTGATAATAAAAGTTATAAAGATATTATATTTAATTAGTGTGTAAACCCGTATTTTTAGTGGATTGTTAAAATTTATAACACTTGAATTTATATTACTTTTACATAGTGGTCGTTCGATATAAATTTGACCCAAATCCATTTTGAATAAAATTTATGTCGACATGTATATGAAAGTAATCACATCGCTAAAAAATATTTGAATTTTTCATAAAACATTATTTTAAAGTTATAAGTGAAAAACAAAATATGAGTAAAATTAGTTATATCATTATCAAATTTCAAATCATAACAATGGAAAGTTGTATAGAGATGGGTTACCAGGGGCGGCCGCATCTTCTTTGGAGCTGGACGCCTTTATTTTACTGGCGGTGGCGCCTGCGTTAACTACGTGTCTAATTTTTAGTGCGTCGGGGTGTCCGCATCTGAGTTTAGAGGCGGCGCCGCCTCGTTGGGATGGGATATTTAAAAAATAGATTATTGGATAGGACATTTTGAAATAAATGTAGAAAAAAAACATTTTAAAATTTTTCCCTTAATTGAAGAATCCTATTAAGACGATGGTACTAATAACTGATGGTAGCTTAGTGCCTTAGTATGGTACCAAGCCCATCTATGTAATTGGATCTCCCTTTTACAAGGCCCAAACTAAATTTCTGGGCTTTTTAAAGTGGGCTTGCTCCTGATTTTTATATAATAAGTTTTGGTCCAAATGGAGCCCAGATGGCCAGATTTCCATAACTTCTGTTATCTAAATGTTTGGCTAGTTATATACTTATATTTGCCAAGCAGATTTGCTTTCATAAACTATTAGACTTTAAGTTTGATGAGTTCACTCGAGAGTTCACCAAGTTTAAAGTCGAGCCCGAGGATAAAAATAGCTTCAAATCAGTATAAGCGAGCCTAGCTCGAGTTTACAAAGGCGCATATTAGGATCTTATCTAGCTTTTCGAGCTAACGTCTATTGAATCTAATGTGTGTATCATTTTCTTGAGCATATTATGAACTAACTGATCTAGATTTCTTTAGTTTGTACTTTGTAGTGTTTTTTAATATTATTTTGGTTTCACGTCCATGGTCCAATTCTACACCAAGCATACCCATTTTATGTGATGTTTTGTCATGGGTTTATTTTGTTCTTTTACATTAGAACTTTGGTATCTATTATGAAGATCAATAGTCTCTTTCGCAACTATGATAAGATTTTACTGATCATATTCATTTACCTAAGGATATAAGGTCTTGTAAGATCTATAATAAGATTTGTATGGTATAAGTACAAAAATGTGCGTATAAATCAAGATAAATAGCATTCTCAAAACTTGTTGGTTAAAAACTTTGTTATTTATAAAAAGGTCTAGGGTAAAGATATAAGTTCTTTCACTTCATTCGAATTGTGTGAGAATAGCATAATGTAGGGATCAATTGATCCAACTTTGTCAAAGAGTTATTCAAGATTTTGAAAAATAAAAATAAAAATACTGACATGATCTCTCCCCTTATAATATAAACATTTGGTTTTTAGGACTAGTTCAACAAGTCGGATTGACAGGACCACCGGTTGATATGTTATTAAGTTATCATAATATTGAATAAAGTTAGCAATGACCAAGAAAAATATGTTGTAATCCATAAATCACCTTTCTATGTTAAAATAGCATAACCCAAGAGCATGTGATTCTATGGGTCATTAGTTGAGATTGGCTTAACGGTTTTAAAGGAACAAGATGAAGTAAAAAATTTTGGGTCCTCTTTCCTTTTTCAACTAAGACATATAGTTTAGTGTTTTTTTTCCTCATATTCGAACAACCATATATGCATTTTCAATTTTATGCTGTTTTAATTTAACAAGAAATCAATTATTCAAGTAATCTTCCTATTTTAATAAAAAAAAGTAACTAAGGGGAGGTGGGAGGCTAGGTTCAAGGTTCAAACCTTGACATTGATGAATATTACTAACTTGGCAATACTAACAACTAACAACTAACTAGCCGTTCAAAAAAAAGGGGACACGTGACAACACCATATTTCACCTTATCAAAGTTTTATCGTTTCTATCTTCTATTAAATAATGATATCAATTACTAATAATATTATTTAATTTATTATAGATTAAAAATAGGTTTTAATAATTAAGAAAAAGATCTTTTTATTAATTTTATTTCTAAAGAAACAACTTTTTATGAAATTATTTTTTTTAAAACATCAAACTTTTTTAAAAATACATAAATTTGATGTTTATAAAAAGTAAATTTTTTTATAAACCAAATATAATTAAAATTAGGAGTTTTTTTTTAAAAATAATATTTTATTAAAATGGTTTGATTTAAAACAAAATGTTTATTTTTTTATGCAAAAGGTAAAAAAAATTAAAACCAGAATAAAAAATTAATATCATTATTTTATTACTTATAGTACTTGCTCATGCATAATTTAAATTATATCTTATTTTAAAATATTTTTTAATCATTAATAACTTTTCACTCAATGAATCAGAATTAATAAATAATAAGTTTTTTTTTTTGAAAAATTAATAAATAATAAGTCATCACCATAAGTCAAGTCTTAAACTCACTACTTTCTTTGGGCCTAAAACAAAGTACCGACTAGGTGTATGTATTTTTTTATAATTAAATAGAAGGCCTCATAATTTTTTGGATGAAGCCGCCCTGGTCATTAGAAATTTAAAATTTGTTACTAGAAAATGAAATAATCATGGTTTCAAAGAATTCCTTTTATAGAATAAATATGTTTAGAAAATCGTTATAAAAGGAATAATAATGTATACTAATATTACAAAAACATGTTGGGTTGTTTGGGAGATATGGGTGACGGGGTGGACGCAGGACCTATAATATTTGTGACGCAACCAAATAAGAATAAAATAGCTTTTGACTAAATTAAATAAAAATGATTGTAATGATTAAGTTGGTATAAAATTGTGCTTCATAATGTTTTGAATTATTGACGTTAATAATTTAAAGTTTCAAAAAACTGCAAATTAAATTAAGATGACAATATCATATGTATCATGTATATAACCATTACCCTATATATTTATAAATGAAGATGAATGAATAGTATGTTTTTCAGATTTTGGTTTTGATCACATGATAAATCATATTTTACATTTTAGTCCCTACTATTTGTATTTATGTATAAATAGAGAGATTATAGAGAGAGATAGACCGACAAAGACGGAGAAATTATAGAGATAAGGTGGCATTCGGTGTTTGATGGTGCTGGAGACGACGGAGACGGTGGTCGCTGGCTGCCATTTCTCTACTCCTGTGTGCCATCTTGCCTCTGTTTTCCCTTTCTCCACCTCCCGTCTGTCTCCGGCTTGTTTATTTTATGATAAAACGTTGCCTATTATTTTACATAAAATATATTAAAAGAACAGGAAATATATAATATTTCGGCCGTCCATGCTCCTTTACGCATTAGCCGACTATGTCCCCCTATTTTATGGGTAATATTTCATTTATTTTTTACTGTTTATTGTTTAGTTGATTTTAGTTTGTATTATAGTTTTATGAGTCAATAGTATTTAAAGTGGCCATGTTATATGATTAATGTATGCGTTCATTTTTTAAACATTTTAAAATAAGTTAGAATATTATAGAAAAGAAACGTTTTTGTTTTAACAGACAACTAGTTTTTTTCTCCCCACGCTACGCGGGAAAGTCCGGCTAATTTTTCCACGTGCAACGCTGCATTACTTTAACTATTATCTATATGACTCGTCGGAGACCGTAAAATCGAAGTCTAGTGACAAAACTCAAAAATACTAAATTTTCATAACCAAACACGAAACTATAAAAGTTCACTATAAATAGGTTAGTGGCAAACTTTAAGATCCTAAATTTTAATAGTTAAAGTTAAAAAAAATAAATCGGTGACCAAACTCTAAGATCCTAAAATTTAGTGGCCGAAGTCACGCACTACACATTGGGTGTCCAGTCAACATCTCACACGAAGGTTGTGTTAGTTTTGTTGTTATTGTCAGAAATCATAAAATCAAATTTTGATAGTAAAACTCAAAATTTTGAACTTTAGTGATCAAACTTAAAAAAATAAAATTTCACTATACACAGTTTAATGGACAATCTCTGAGATCCTAAATTTTAATGGCTTTGAGTTTTAAACTTTAATGGTCAAATTAAAAAAAAATAAAATTTTACTATAAACAATTCAGTAGCCAATCTCTAAGATTCTAAAATTTCTTGGTTAAAATCAAATAACCAAAATTTAAGGTTAAGAATAAAATACTTAAAACCAATGTGATTAAAATTTAAAATTCAAAACTTTACTATTCATTTAGCTTGAAATTGAAATTTAACTACAGAGTAATAATAAGCATGAAAACATATTTGTTGCACCACAAACATTCTTCCTTGTACACAATACGATGTACTACTTATTTGTATGTATGCAAAATCAAATAATAACTCAGAAGTATAATGAAGATAAATTCAACAAAATCCGAAATATATCTATTTTTAACTAATTTATTATATGTACTAGGACGTGGGTTAAGAGAATCATTTTCATCAAATAATTATGATTGAAAATTAGCTTATCCAAGTTCATGTTTGTTTATCAACAGGAACAAATTAATCTTATCATTCAATTTTGTTTCTTGTAGGGCCTTCCAGGTCAGCACTAATACGAATAAGGTAAAATTCTTAAATACACATATTAAATTTTCACTATGTATTCGAATTTTAGAAATTATTTAGTTTAATGGCTTAATCGAATGTACAACTAAAGTTGCTATGATAACCAATTGCTCATTATGTTACTCTTATAACTCATATTGATCCGGTTTTCGTTTTCATTTAATCTTGTTTGATTATCGGGTGAAATCAAAAGTTAATCAAACATTAATAACCGGAGACCTAATACGTTTAAGCAAATAACACCCCTAGGTCGACCTGCGTATCTTTTTTTTTTTTATCTCTAGTTGAGCACAAAATTAATTCTAAAAAATGTTACTCACTATATAAAAAAATAGACAAAATATATTATTAAATGACAGAATACATATTACAAGATAGTGAATGGTATACACCATCTAAACTTCCCATTTTCTACGGCCAACAAATTCATCCTGCAAAAATTCATTCTCATAGGTGATGACTTAATTGATTAAGCACTTCATTTTTTTTGTCAAATTGATATTTTTCTACTCTAACCTATATATTGTTCCATGGTACGGAACATTTTATCAACATAAAGTTGGTTTACATTTAAAAAGATCGATTCTTTGATCTCCCAGACGTAGAGAATACGCGGCTTTTTTATACTCGTTCCATGTAAATGACTTGTAAAGTCTTAGGTTTCCGGGAGAGATCATTTGTGGGATTGGTGATATCCATTCATTCAAAGATGGAGCCGCAAAATACATCATGGACATTCTCGACCTGTTAGACATGTTTGCCATTACTCTATGTCTTACACTTTTAAATCTTCCATTCGTCAAAACCTGTATTTTTAACCATAACTTGTTTAATACACTCATAACAAGAACAAAAACTACAAGAATAATTAAATAATAACTTAAAACTTGATAACGTACTTCCAACACATCACCAACGAAGACACAAAAGTCAGTAGGCTCAGTATTGACGGGTATCCACAGCCCATCAACGGTAGAAATCTGAAGGCCAGGTACATCGTTAGATCTCAAAATGGTAAATATCTGAGGGTCCGAATGCTCTCCAAACCCAATTCGATGAGCGGGTTTTGGTTGATTGGACTCGGGCTTGATCCCAGGGTAATGATTGACTCGAAAACATGAATCACTATCAACATCCTGAATCAAACGACTAAAAACATTTGTCTCCGGTAACGAAAGACCAAGTGCCAATATTTCCAACAACCCACATGTCAATTCCTTCACTGCTTTGATGTAGTCCTCCACGGCACATCTACACACAAGAATTAAACATACAAAAATTCAAAATCATATTTTCAATTCTTACACAAATATTTAATTTTTGTTTTCAGTAAAGAACACTTCAATTATCTTCACCTAACCTTAAGCTTAGTAAACGGGCGGCTAAGGTCCATCATGTAACAGTTCAAAACGCGCTCTAAGCAAAATGGTTTGGGTTAAAACATACCGAAAGATTACTCGATTTGGGTATGAAAACTATTGTACTTGTCGCGTCTATTTTTGGGTACGACACATGGACTGTTCCCGATCTCCTTTTTCCGTTTTAACAATAAATAGTACGATCAATGGGACACTATCACATTCATCATTATAATGTGTCACTATTCATGTCGCTTTATACATCAAAACAAATATTCTTTATTTTTTAATAATTGATGAGAGATTTAAAGAAATGATAATACCGAATACGTTATATAGCGTGTTTAAGAGGCACAAGTGAAGCTATTTTGACTTTTGATTTCATGAAAAACTGGTTTGACTTTGGTGTTATACACATATACGCTTAATAAAGTGATTGGTAGTCACTTTAAGATTGCGTAAGGCATGAGCTCAATACCCACATATCATCTCTCGCTAGTGGGTTTTTATTTAATGGAAGTTTGCCTTTTTTATTTACAAAGATCCACTTTTAACTCCTTTTTAAACACTGGTATTAAACAAATAGCTATAGTTAATAAAGATGAGAATATAGGAGGAAAAAAAGTTAATTTTCTTCTTCAATTAATAGCGATTTTATACTGCATTTAAAAATATTATCCCAAAATGAAGGGAAAAAAGTTTTTTTAAACTATTTAATATGTATACGCGTTGAGTGAAAGATTATTTCAGAACCAATTAATATATCGATAACTACGGAAACAACATAACCCATTAGTATCAATAGCTTTAAGTATGGTATTCCAGACAGTACGCTACCCATTTGTTTCTATCCCCCACAACTTATTACTTTTACGTACTATACAGAAGTGCATTGTGAAGTTTTCATGATTTTTAACATATAATTGTTTATAAAACAAATTCTCCTACTAATTCTACTTAATTAAATAAAACACATGACAAATAGGGCTCATAAAGTTTTACCCAATTAAAGATAACTAAAACTAATATGTGTGTGTCTATATCTATATCTATATATATATATATATCTATATATCTATATATATATATATATAGAGAGAGAGAGAGAGATTTAATTGAGAACCATAAATCTGTAAAAAAACTAGAAAGAACCACATTAACTATTATAGTTTTTATCATATAAATATATCAAAATGCTTGTTATTTTACTATTTTCAAGATAGATTTTTAAAATTCGTGATATTTATAGTTTTTTGATAATGTGCATATATGCACCCACATTGTATTGCACATATGAACATCTTATAGTTTTTTTAAAAGAATTAAAGAGAGATGTGATAAAATAAAAGAAACGATCAAAAAATAGAATCAAACCATTATTTTTTAGTATTATCATTTTTATCAAAATGTTATGTACATTACTTACGTGGTTCTTATTACTTCTTTACATATTTGTGGTTTTCAATAGAATGTCTCTCTCCCTCTCTGTGTGTGTATGTATATATATATATATAATATTAATTTGTTGAGTGAAAAGGTGAAAAAAATCCCTAAAATAGGGAAAATAATAAGAATTAATAATGGTGTCCGTTGATGCATGGAAGCCGGCTAAAAAGCGGGGTGGACCTCGCCGCTTTGAAACATAAACAAAAAGACGACCGCATTTTAATAATAAATTAATAATCATGTTTACTTTCTGCCAGCCCAATCATCGGCCAGCGTGGCACCCCATCCACCTGTTATATTATATATTATCCCACATTTTAATTAATATTATAAATCACATTACGCCTCATGATTTAACTCTAAAACATATATAAGACGGTTATGTAATCAACGCTCTTACCTTATTTTCAAGTTCTAACTCTTATTATATCCGTCAAACACAATTTGTGTGTGCATTATGCAATTTTTACGATTTTTTTTTACCTAGAATTGATTGTGTATCAAACTCGCTCTTGTATATAGGTGTAATAGGTTAAAAGCACGGTGTATTACACGGGTTACATTAATGTAATATTATATATAATAATAAGAATTTATATGTTACATATTTGTGACATGTTACATAGTTTTTTAATATAAATTTGAGAAAACGTTATATAGTTATTTTTTTAACAGTTTTGCAAAACAAGTGAAAGAAATGTTCAGTTTAGAAAAATATCTTTATGAACAAACCTACCATCTCTTAAAGCCAAAAAAAAAGTACATTTAGTAAAAGAGAGACGAGAAAAAATTTAAGAGACACTGTAACATGTGTTCTATACGATTATATTTATTAGATACAGATATATGTAAATGCTAAACCGCTACGTAATCAATTTATAAAATGTGGACCTAAGGTTAGTACAACCAACGAACACTACATGTGTTGTAAGACATCCTCCACAACTCATACATACATATAATAATATATTCTCCTAGTCATTAAAATGTTGGCCAAATTATGGACAAATCGGATGAGGAAAACTATGTACTAGAAAACGTTGAGACATTGAGTTAATATGTTTGGACCAGTTAAACAGTTGTTTAAAACTTTAAAGCATTAAAACTTTTCTTAAATTCGGCAAAACAATAAATATCTTGTAGGTTTTCAATCGCCGTTAAAAGTATGTCTTGTCTTTCTCATCGATTGATTAGCATGTTTTGTGGTTGGTAAAAGAGTTATCGATCGGTTACATATATGAAGTTTTGACGTATTAATTAAACGAGTCATATTGATTACACACCTGAAATTTGTTGGTTGATCAACGACGATATTGAAAGTGTCCGAGCCATTGGAAAGAGAATTGGCTTGAAGGAGAATGTACTCGAGTTCACCAACATCGCCATTGAAACCAATGTTTCGGCACCCATAGCCGAACGGGCTAGGTGGGTTGGCTTTGACTTTGACCTTTTCAGCCGCGGGTTTGGAGAAAAACCCGTTGACGGCTTCCTCCAATTTGGAGATGACTTGAATGGGGACTCCATGGTTTACTAGCTTAAAAAAACCATAATCTTGACACGCGGCGATGATGTGGTGGGACAACGTGGCGGTGTCGAGCGAGAGGTCGATGACCGGGATCCCGATGGCTTGGGTTTTCTTGGTTCTTAAAGGGGAAGAGGAAGAGAGAAACATGGTTGAGTTGGGTTGGGTTGGTTTGTGTTGTGTTGAATGAGAAAGGGGAATGTGAAAGTAAGGATGATAATGGGATTAAATACTAGTTGGTGTTCTTGAAATAAATTAATTAATATAAATAAACAAATGAATAAATAAACAAACAAATGAATAAAAAAAATAAAAGGTATCTATAATAAATACTAGTTGCTGTTACGTGAGATTGTGTGATTACTCATGAGGGGTACCACAACTATCGGGACCTTTTCTTTTATGGAGGACAAAATAGTTGTTTTTGTTTATTGTACTCTGTATGATATTTTTAATTATTATTATTATTATATGATATTTATTTATTTATTTGATGTATTACTTCGGGTGCTGTTGGTATACAACAAGCTATAAAAAAATAATGTGACATAAAGGCTACCTTTATTAATTTTGTTGTTTTTGAATGGTTTTCTAATGATTGATTTCTGCTTTTGGTTTAACCATAAAACTTGTTGAAAGTGTGACGTGTTTCTTTGTACGGGCAACTTGCAAAAATGGAATAATGATATTTTGTTTTATGTAGTAAATTTGTGTTTCTTGGATTATATATAAATTTAGAAAAATAGTTCATTCATTATTCAATTACTTAAAATCATTTAAAATGAATAACTTTATTAATTAATAACTGATAATCAAATTTTAAGTTTTTTTATAATTTTCGGATATTATCAATGGTTTTAAAACCAAACTACCAAAGAAACAGGTGGGTTTGATTATTCATCAGTTCATATGGTCAACTCAGTCACAAAACCTATTTATCAGTTAAATGAGTTGATAGAATTTATGGCATTCACCGTATGTCAAGTTTACTTGAACCAATCAATTTATTTTTGGTTAGCAGGTAGTTACCAGTCGAGCCACAAACATTAACTGTTTCTGGTTGAACCGCCTTCACTAGCCCGTTCTCATATACTTGTTTTTCAAGAGTCGTCACCTGCTTTATAAGATTTTAACCTATAACTTTAACCTATAATAATTAATATTAGCATCACTCCTTATTTATATTTGTCTATTCATACGTTTAATATTTTCAGCTTATAACAATTGTTAATCTTTATCATATTAAAGGTCTAATTTTCGCTTAAAAGGATTAATTAATGATTGCTATATTGGTGTCAAAATCAACTATGTTATTCACTTAATTGCACGCGTGATAAGCCATTATACCTATTTTGTTACTACATAATTATTGTTGCGAATGCTTATTGATGACATCATGAGCGTAACTATACAGGGTCCGTTATTTCCTCAATTTTTTTTTAACAGTAAATGTACGATCCTGCTTCAGATGATATGTGTTATCTTAATCGGGCTCACCTATCTATTTTTCAGCCGGGACAACACCCTCAACCCTCTCAGAAAAAAACTCATTGTTGAGAAAAATCTCTGGCTCAACTATAAGCAACTGGACATTTTGCTCAGAGTGATATTTAAACCTATAACATTATCTTATTTACATGTCATAAGTATCTCAGCCTAAACAGCTAAAGTAAGGATTGTTGATTTTTGTCTGTAAAATAATTTTTTTATAGGTTCAAATATCACTCAGTTTAAAATAGATATATCAAGCATAAGATGATATCTTAAATTTTTGTCAGTAAAATAATTAAAATGGAAATGTAAAAAATAGTGCGACCCTTCATTATATTTTTTTATTCCGCTCTTGACATGACACATATATACATACAACTGTTTCACATAATGAAAAGTTCACATAATGAAAAGTTAGCAAAAGATTCAAGTTTAAAGAATTAGAATTTACTTTTTTGGTGGTTTTCAATGGCAAATTATAAGCAAATGTTCATAGAATGCGTACAATAAATGTTCAATAGCATAAGATACGGTAGCCAAAGTCCACGAGAAAGGAACCCAAATAAAGCACGTCAATTTACCTTACTTTTAAACTTTTATTTGAATCAATCATCATGTTCACACCACTTTTTCTTGCAATTGTATCAAATAAATAGTGTGAGAGGTGTATAAATCAGTCTCAACTAATGAAATGGTCTGTCTGAAACTGGTTTGGAACATGAATCGGTTTAGAACTTATTTGAATTTGAATTAAAGAGTGTGATAATGAGTGATATTGATATGAAGCCGGTGGTTTTCTCAGCTAAGTATTGGTCTAGGTGGGTAGTTGGCTACCCGTTCATCTTGTCGGTTTCGATTTGGAGAACATTATTATTTTTATTTACTTTGACACATCTAGCTACCGATGAAAATCTAACTCTATAGAATAAAATTTGTAAGTTAAGTTGATGGAAGTATCATTCGATTTAAGTGCTAAAAAGTTGAGCCAACATTATAGACAAATTATGAAAGTAAACAAAAATGATTATTAAGTCTCAAACACCAAACCTTCAAGGGGAGAACGTGGATGTATTTCTTTATATTACGTTAAAAGCTCGTGTATTAAATGAGTTGAATAAATTTAAATTGTTGTAAACCAACGCTTTCTATGAAGATTTAAATGTCAAATGTCATGAGCCATTAGTTATATAATAAATGATTATAAAAATTCATGAAGTGTAAGTAACAAATAATAAAGATTTAAGAATTATAAAGTTATATTTAAGATAATATATAATTGAAATATTATTATAACTTACTAAGTTTTAATAAATTACTAAATAAAAGGATTTATATTTAAATCTTTATTTATCTAAAATTATCATTATTTATTATGAGTGATAGACAGAACACAACAATCTAGACTTCAATATAAAATCGAGTATTTTATTATCTTTAATATGAATATAATATTTAATATGAGTATAATATTGTTATATTTTTTAAATAACATTGTTTTAAAAACATTAATATGTTACACGTATAATTTACGTAATTATAAATATAACGTGCGTAATTATAAATATAACTTACGTAATTATCATATAACTCGTGTAATTATTTATAACTTAAGTAATTTTAAATTGTGTAGCTATAAATATAACTTGTGTAATGATTAATATAACGTGCATAGTTATCCCCATTTACGTGTAATGCGCGGACAAAATTACCTCTCTCCCAAAAGATATGTGTCACGGCTTGATAACTTCGTACGCTATGTATGGTTTTTTATATTTTGTATAGTAACATTCACATACATATATAACATATATTAAATTGGATCAGAAAATATATAATATATATAATTAAATTGGATCGGAAAAGCGCGTTATGTTGTTATTATAAATAAAAACTATATCGGGTAGTTAGTGGGCTAACTTTTCAACCAAATAACTAAAAGAATACAGCAAATAAAGAAGACATGACGGTCAAAAATATTGAAAAGAAAAACATCTAAAAAAATCTTTAAGTTTTTATTGGTAGGAATTAACGAACCCTCTTATCTACAATAATGTTTCCAGGTGTCAAAAGCCGGTGTTTATTTTTGATAAATATCCATACAGCTGTTTTTTAAAGGACATTTGATATCTTATATAAACTTAATTTAATTAAAGTAGTTATTTTATGACGCTACCAACGTATGTCAATAATATATTTATTTTTAAGTGGTTAAGTATTTAAGTACCATAATGGGTACATATTTTTTAAAAAAATCAGTAATACATCAAAAACTGTAACAACCACATAATACACTTATATATAATGTATTAATTAAAAGTTAATCAAAGTAGCACAAGATAAAAAGTTTTATCACGTTCGAAGCATTACATATGATTACATCATGTGGTTCTCTTAGTTATTAACATATTATTGGTTCTAAATAAACGATCCTATATGTATGTATAAGCTTGTTTTAATTTTGTTTTAGAAAGAACTCAGACACCCACTAATCTACTACTAAATCTACCGATATAATCTCATTTTCATAGCTTGTTTTATTTAATTTGGGTATAGGACCCAATAAACATTTTGATTTGACTATGTCGAGTGCTGATCAAGGAGTCTTTGTTTTAAAATAATCAATGACTAAGTTGTCAACTTAACATCTTACCAACGTGAAAACACAATCTTTGACCTTTGAAATATGTTTACATAGCAAGTTAAATTAATATCACATAGGTGTAAACAATAAGCTATTTAGTTTAGTTGGTTCTCCTAATCCAATAACAATACGTCGTTTGTTACCATGTTTTCAAGTTTGATTTCTTCACCACGCACAATTTTGACCCGTTTACATATTTTTAAAACACACGTGTATAGTTATCATTATGACTTTAATTTCCCCGTTATATTTGTCACAATCAAACCCGACATAGAAGACATTGTCTTTTTGTTTTACTTTCTAAGTCGGAGGATTTTGGATGTGGGGAAAGAGTTAGATCTTAGATATCGTCACAATAAAACCCTTTGTTATTTGCAATGTTCACAAGAAAGTGTGTATAAAACCCTAATTCGGCTATAATACATTTTGTTAATACCTATGATACATTGTTATAATCTTACATCGACAATATCATATGAACATTGATACATCGATGTTACGCAAATCAAAGCATGATTGTATGTTGATAAAATCTTATTATTTTAATATTAAGATGATAAGTATATAGATAAAATTTATGAGAGTGTGACTTATGGGTTATCCTTCATCTAATATCCATGGTAACATCATATAATGCATTCTGCTAGTGTTGACTTGTAACTATTAGGCATACGTAACGGAATATTATATATCACATACACGAAAAACAGTAAAATTAAAATGAAAATTTAACATGGTTCGGTTTAATTACCATAGAATATTATCCATGGTAGTTCTTTACGTTAGACCGACGAGAAAACATATTGATAGGTTAACTCTTCCGATGGTGCATGCCTACGAGATGGAATAGATTTATTCTTATATAAGTAAATATTTTGTCCTAACAAATGCTTTTAGAACTAGGGGACCAAAATGAAGTTCGATTTACTAAAGACAACTCCTTGATGATTTTTTTTAATATTTTTATTCGATTTTTCAAGTTTTCGGTTTTGATTTCTAATAAGAAATGTAAGGCAAACATTCCTTCGATCGAGTGGTTACAAAATCCACTTATGTTTTTATAATCGCTTGTTTTATATCTATTAGCATCTTGCTAGTCGGCTGTTTTATATAATCTTCTATTAAAAAACAACGTTGAAATAAATCATACTAGTCTTTGCTCTAAATCAAAATCAAATTAGCTATTATATAAAATTGCAATAGTCTTATTAAATACAAACCTAATTGGATTAATATGATTTAACCTTGAAGTCTTAAAAGTTTTCTCGTTTCTTTAACTTTATTTCAAAAAAGAATATTTTTACCTTAAACTAAGGGTTAACCCTCCTAGTAATAAGAGTTAACAATGGCTTATTCCCCAATGTTTTACATGACAAGATCTTTAACCTTAAACTTTTTCTTAGCGTTTTTTATCGTATAGCTTAAAATGATAAAATTTTATTTAACCCACTGCTAAAAACATTCACATCTCGCTCTTTCTATTAGCTATATCTATATAATACTAGTAACGTACCCGCGCTATGCTATGGGTGTGATATTTTTCATTATATTACTCGTCTCTGGTTAGTTTTATATTTAAAAAATTGAATTTCTTTTTAAGCATATTGTAACAAATATGAAAAATTGTATATAATTACAGATACAAGGGTGTAGGTGTAAATAGTTTTAAAGTTTCATCTTTTTAGGAGTATTTGAATGACATAATTACCCTTGTAAAATTGATTTTTTGAGTTGTACATTGTGCTTTAAATGTTCAAATCTCTTAAATTATGACGGAAACATTCTTTCGTGCATTATAATATAGTATAGATAAGAAAAAATGTGTATGTTTGTCATGCAAATTATCACTTCATTTCATTCTCAATATATGGACTAACTTATCATTTCATATATTTGACAAATCACTAATCATCTCTTATATTCATTTCATATTTTTATAAGAAATAAAAAATAAATTTACAAACATTATTTAATTTATTATGGTTAAGTATAAGAAATGAGATGTTGAACGTTTTAAAATAATTAATAAATCTTATGAATATTCATGCTTTTTATTTAAATTATAATATTAATAATAAGAAATGAAATATGAATGCTTTAAAACAATTGGTTAAGTTATTAGAGATTGAAAAAAAGTCACTATGAAAATGTTGAAGGATTAAATAATGGTAGTTGGTGGCGGTTGTGGTGGTCGGTGGTGTTTGGTGATGGTGGTGTGGTGAGTGGTGATTTAGGTGGTAAATATTGTGAAAGAGAATGAAAAATGTGAAAAAAAATAAAATAGAGGGGTCGATGATTGGTTTTGCGGTGTTTAGAGTGAATAAGAATTCTTGTGTAATATGTGATTTCATTCTTTTGACCAACCATATGCATTCTTTTTATGTTTCCTTGCAATGATCGATTTCATTCTCACCGGTTAAAATATAACTTGTTAAGAAATAACTAAGGTAACATGTGATTAAACAATAATGAGTCTATCTAAAATTTATACTTTTAAAATGATATACACATATAACCATCTAATTATCTGGCTCTTAAATCTACATTGATGTCTATCACAAGACTCAAACACTCCACCACACGGAAAGGAACACCGCTATGTACACATTAGGACACCAATTTAGTGTATGGAATTTTATATAATGTAGAATCTTAATATAAGAAAATTAATATAATCCAAAAACTAGTCATTCAGAGACACCTAAAAATAGGTATTAGTGATTAAAACATATATTAAAGGACAATAAACGTAGTATGTTAGACAAAGTGGTTAACACCTAATCTTTTGTTGGATAATAATCCTCTTTTAAGCTTTAATGTTTATACCTTCATTTACATACTATTATTCAATCTTCAAGTTTATGCACCTAATTAAAGTATGATATTTTTAATATGAAAATATAATAAAGACAATTAGCGGTTGATAGAATGATAGTTATATCTAAAGTTGGAAAATGTGTTAATTTAATATAATATTTATCCTTAGATGGTCACTGAACACACGGTATGAAAATGTGTGTCTAAGGTGCGTTTAATATGCGTCTCTCTCTTATCATGTTTTACATTTATCATATTTTATATATACTAAATTGAATATAATGTGTTACTTTCTGCCAACTGCAATTATTAAAAAGATATGTTCAATGCATACAAAAGTAATCTAATGGAAAAGGTAAATATATAGGGTTGTTTTAAATGGACATCTCATTATTTTAAATCAACACCTCAAAATTTCTATACGGGTCGTATAGCCCATACGCGTCGTATAGGGGGTCGTATAGTCCTATACCGGGCGTATAACCCCCTGACAGCCCTCTAACTTTTCCATACGCGTCGTATAGGGGGTCGTATAGCCCATACGCGTCGTATAGCGGTTGATAGAATGATAGTCAGTGTCGAAATTAGCTATACGCGTCGTATAGCCCTATATGTGTCGTATAGGGGGTCGTATAGGGTTATATGGAGCGTATAACTCTGTGACACCCCCCTGAATTTTTCTCGTTTTCAGTGTATTCGACCCTATACGCCGCGTATGGACCCATACGCGACGTATAAGGGGTGTCGATTTATCTGGGTGGGTGTCTAGATATTAGGACCCTATATATATTACCACGTGCCATAATCAACACTACAGCAAAAGGACGTAAAGTGTGTGTACCCTGTACACATATATGTGATATAAAACTTCCTTTACTGGACAAGTACCAAAAATATATAAATAAAAATATATAAATAAAAATATACAGGTAACCAGTCCCGGTAGATCGTCAGGTTCGGAAATTTCTGCTTTTCAAAAAAATATACAAGAAGAAAATTAAATAACTAATCGGGCATTCTTTTTTAATAACCAACAATACGTTAAAAATACTAATTTATTTATAAATAGACCAGTAATATTGGTGATTGTCACCCGTAAAAATGGCGTGGTTTTAAATACTTACTCATGCAAGATTAAATGCTATTAAAAAGTAAAAAATATTAAATTCTTTTTTTATGAATAATGCATAAAAGAATTTCAAAATAAATAAGAGAGAGACACAGACAATATTCACAACCCATGCCTTATATTTATGTGAGTGTGTTTGGTATATTATATGGAATGATTTTGAGTGGTTGTGAGTGAAGGGGAGAGAAAATGTTATTGTGGATTGGTATATTTGAAGAATCACTGTACAATCCTTATAAATTTTTTAATATTTTTTAAAGTGGTTGTGAGTGAATGAGAGAGAAAGAAGTAATGATAAGGGTATAAAAAGTATTATTTAATTGAAAGGAGAGAGAAGAAGTAGTGATTTTTAGTGTAATTATATAGATATAGATAAGGATGGGATGTGAATGCTCTTACATAATTGTTTTTATGTATCATTTAATGTAACAGTCTAACAGATACAAATATATTATAAAGTTTTCACGAGTTTTTTCCCAAAAGGTGTAGATAGAAAACTTATTTACCAAAATGGTATAGTTTGAAAAATATTTACCAAAATAGTGTTTTTATACATTTTTGTTTCTCTCTCCTATATAATAAATTTTCATAAATACTTTTAATAATTTGTTTAAACTTTCAGAAATGTTCTTAAAATAAAACTTTAATATAGTTTTCCAAAAATGTATTTATCTCTTTCAAAAAGTATTATATAAAAACATTTTTTTTCAATGTTTAATCATTCCATTTAAATATTTTTTTAAATTATTTACCTTTCTTTAACTATAATAGATTAGATTGATTAAATACCATTTTTTGTTTTCCGTAAGCTTTAAATGAAATATTTTATATTTTCTTAACTTGTTTTAGAATGATCAATCGTATTGTTTGTAAAATATTTCTAACAAATGCATTTTCTCTTAAACAAAGTAATAACTATATTTATCATGATAAAGAGAACTTCATTTTACGTTCTTTGTATATATAGATTTTACGTTCTTAAATATATAATGACATAATTAGTTTTTTATAATTCATATATATTTTATAGTTAATGTGTGAAATCTTTAGTTACGACAAAATGAAAATGTCGTCTGTAATATCAATGGAAAACTTAATAAAACTTAGTTTTTACTTTTTAATAAAAAATTTATCAGAGATTAGCCAAAAAAAGTTATATATTTAAATATACTTTAGAGATTAAATGACAATTGTAAATTAATAAATAATTAGATTTAATCCAACTAAAAAGAAAAAAATGCAGAATAATAAAATTTGTTTCCTAAAAGGAAATAATAGACTTCTCTATTTTAATATCAAAACTATAAATTTTAAAATCGTTTTTATAAAACTTTTCAAAAGAAATAAAAATTTTTTTCCTGAAAAGCTAAAAACATTCATATTTAAGCAAAATTTCTAAAATTATAAATGAAAAATTGAAATTTTTTTTAAAAATCATGTTAAAAGTATCCAAGTAAAATAAGAGAGAGAAAACAAAAAAATAAAAAATACACTAGTTTGGTAAATAAATTTTCAACTACACCTATTTAGTAATAAAATTTCTAACTACATTATTTTGGTTAAAAACTCAAGTTTTCACATTTTATCTATATATGATTACAAACGGATATAATGATCGCCTCTGATTGGCCAGTTATTATCTATTTTGTTCACTTCATAACACGAATAGTAAATCTAGTTAATGTTGGTTATGAAGTGAACTGCATTTCATAATCATTTCTAGTTGAAAACTACTCTTTTGAACGACATCTTAAGATTTTTAAATAATATGTATCTTTTAATTATTTTTGTAAAATGCAGACTAAAAATCATAACTTTTTTTATTGCAAAACACATCACTTAACACTTGAATCCAGAGGCGCCTAAAATGGTTAACCATTAGAATTGAAATCACAACCGGTTATCAACCAATATAAAACAATGTACTCAAACCGGATGGGACAGCGAACCAGTCGGACCGGACTTAAAAATCGAATGACGTCATAGTTATATATATAATTTTATATATAATTCAATATAAGTATTTTATATGTATATTTTATAGTTATATAATACTCAACAACAATTACATATCCAACACTGTAATTTGTCATCCGATCTACCAGTTAAACTCATTAAAATCCAAAACGAGTTGAGGTGAAATTATATATCCAAAACTATAATTCATCATCCGATCTACCCGTTAAACACATTAGAATATAAAATTCGAGTTGAGGTGGATCGGAACAGTAGCCTTACCGAATCCCAGTCTGACCGGTCGGTCCGATCCAACCAGTATAACATCGGTATTACAGTAACCCGTTACTAACCGCTTTAAGGTGGACCCAACCCCAGCCCGTGTGAAAACTACTCCCTATAGTATAATATATGAGCAGGCGAACCAAAATATAATTGAATACAAATAAAATATAAAAAAATGAAACGACAGAAAGATGCCGTCGCATAATAATCGGATGTTAGGGAATATATGTCGTGGAGAGTTTCGGTGGGATTGAGGAATGTCGTAAGTCGTAACGGTGTTACCGGCCGGCGTATTATATACAACGAATGAGAGAGAGACACGTGTCAGTTCAAAACCACAACAATGAGAATTGGAAGCCACATGTCACCATTGCACTAACCGACATGTTATATGCATTAAATGTTCCTTTTACACTGTATTAAAAAATATATATATATTTTTATTTTATTTTGGTGAGTAGAAAATAATTCAGGATTATTTTATATAGGAAAAAGTTCAATGTATCTCTTAATCTCTTATAATAATTTGACGTCGGTTTGACTAGCGTGCATATAAACGGTTTCAACTTCTTGATCTATCAAAAAAGATTCCAAATTTAGAAAGTGTTTTTAAATTAGACATAAAGAAATAGGGTGACAATAATCAAGCATGAGAAGACCTAAATCGAAATGATTGGCATGTTACATGTTTACACGTAGGGACATAAGATAGTGGATCCAGTAGTTATTATTTAGTGAACTGATTGAGTTCAAGTTTTTTATATCGAGTGTTGGTAGGCTTGCGAGTCTAAAAGAATTTATTATTTTAATAAATATGATATTTTGATTTAAATATTAAAAATATAATTACATAAATAGTATCTTTATATAAAAGTTACGTTTAAATTCTAAACGTCATTATTTAATATATAAAACAACTAAATTATAAATACACATATAAATACATAAATAATAAGCAAGTGAAGCCAAAGCCTAACCCTCGCTCAAGCTTTGAAGATTAGTCACGGTCCGAGTTCGAACTTTAAATATCAAGTTTGAAACAAGCTGAACTCAGCTCGGGTCGTCTTCAATTAAACAAGTCAAGCTCGAGAGATCTTCATTTGAACAAGCTAAACTATAGCTCCACCCGTTTACACCTATATTTGCATATATATTCTTTCAAGTTTTACATATAACCGATAACAAGCGGAAAATATCCGGTTTTTGAGAATTCAAAACCATTTCTTGCTCCCGGAGGAACCGATCGTTTTTTGATTTATATTTTCTTTTTCGGTTTTTAGTTTTTTTAATTTTATGAGATTGGATCATTTAAGCCCACGAGGCAACCACCATAAGCCTTTAACCAACAAGTAATTAGAGGCTTACAGTCCAGCAAACCCAATCTTTGAAAAAAACATAACAAGCCTACTTTTAGTCATACCTGAAAGCCCGAAATCGCAAGTATTTGGGCTCTCTTACGGGCTCTTTTATGGGCCTGCAAATTTCACTCGTATATCCGTATCTCAAATTAATAATTGAAGCCACAAGCCCACAACACACAAGTCAGTTATTACATTTGCTCATGCAAAAGAACTTTCTTGGTACCCTTTTCTTTAACCATTTAAATTTTACAAGTATTTTACAAGTTCAAATATGTAATGATCATATAACAATTCGGTAAAGTACAATGTGCCATGAGTTTCTTTAGCTCTAAAGCAAAGTTACTCTGTGAACACGACATTTTCAATATCTGTAAACTTTTCTTTGATCGCTGCTTTGACTCCCGACCCGATTGACTCAGGCCCAGTATACTGCACAACACATTCGCCGTCTTTCACCGACAAGACCAACACGTTTCCACCAAAATTGGCTATGGCGGGCCTCAGTATTTCAAGATGCGCATTCACTGCCTGCAATTGCAACATATAATATATCATTGCTATTACTATAAGGGCGTATCACAAGAAAATGCAACGTGTTATTCATGTTTTGTTAGTATACATGTAACACGGTTTTTTGGCCATTGAATGCAACATAACTACGATTTTTAACCGGCTAAAGAAACAAAGTTACGTTCTTTTTTACCATTTAGTGGCAACCAATGGCGTACTTAGTAAGAAAATGGTAGCTATCTTGCCTTGAATGGTATAAACAAAGTTAGCTGAATATATCAGTAAAAAGTGAAGAGTAAATTGCATCTTCTCACGGTTTCTCTTTCTTAACTGTAAACACTAGATCACAAGGGTAACGGGTCAAAACCAGTTGAGGTGAGATGGTTCGGTTTCTAGTACATATGTTAACAGGTCGGGCCAGGATGATCTGCAAACATTTTTTATCCGTCTTTCATGTTTTATATAGACATTTAGTGTCTTAATTATAATTACAAAAACAATACCAGCACAGTAAAAATCTCAATCTTTGGGAAGAGATCAATTTAGAAGGTTGTATTTGTATTCATTAAGAATAGACTATCAGACTTTCGTCAACTTCGAACCTGTTTCTTTTCTATCTGAACTGTTCGATTTGACCCAATTGACCCGTATGAGACAAACAAATCCCAAATCTATCCATTTGTAATCGGGTCAAACAGCCACCTTTACTACCACTCTACTAGCGTATTTTTTTAATTTTCTTAGCCTCAAGAGACTTTAAACACGAAAACTTAAGTACGAATCTTACCTCGACGGTTGTTTCAGCAGGCTGTTGATCATAAACTTGAACAATATCCTTAACAGCATCACCAAATTTCTCTTTAAGGATTCTTTCAATCCCCATTTTCATAGTGGTTGTTGAGCTTGGACAAGATTCACATGCCCCTGATCATATTAAATCATCAGTGTCAAATGTTAATCAGCCACATTAATCATATCATCATAATCACACACATGTCCCCAATCACTAGAAACTAAATTGCAACTTCAATTCGCAGTAATCACACACATCCAAGCACCCTCTCAACGTCTAAATTAACACAGGAATTAGGGTTTAACAGACCCCAAATTCCAATTAGGGTTTAACACACCCTAAATTGGCAAACAATCCGATAATACAATAGTCTAACTCCCAATCAAAAATCGATTGAAACACAAGGGGATCAAAAGCCCCAAATCATACCTTGTAGCTTGAGAGAAATGACACCATCTTCAACAGATACAACATCAACGTTCCCACCGTCGGCGATTAGGTACGGCCTGACGTCATCAAGAACAGTATCGACGTTTTCGGGGGTGAGTTCAAACTGCTGGGCGGAGTATAGCCCACCGCCGGCGGATGCCTTGACGGTGAAGGTGGTGGTGGTGGTGGACCTATGAGTTTGATGAATTACTCTCTTTGTTCTGTTTCTGATTGCGATTGATGTCGTAAAGGGGTTGTTTTGGGTGGTGGTGGTGGTGGTGAGTGACGGTGGGAGTTGGGGTTGTGACATCGGAAGAGATGGTGCGAACGCCATCGTTGAACCACCGTAAGCTGCCGGAGATGAAGGGAGATGTTTGAGCTCCGCCACACTAGTGTTACTGGTTCTGAGAGAATGTTAATTTAGTACGTATTTAGCTCGAAAGGTTAATTTGTGAGCATTTTGAGTCCATATATGTGTTCTGTGATTCATACATATAATCAATCAAATTTGAATATATCTTTTTTTAACGGGTTAAAATCACTGACGGACCACTAACTCAGATCATATGTATTATTTGAATATAAAACTCAAGATCATTATAAGAAGAAAACTCATATTTTGAAGAAAACCATTAACCTAATATATATATATAAAACTTTGATCATAAGTGGGATTTAAACCCACTACCTTTCCAATTTTAATAAGATCTTACGGCATAAATATGTTAGTTTCTAATAGACAACTCCTTGATTGTACCAAAATTTTTAGTGGTATAATATGGAGGCAATTACTTTACTATATTGGTATGGAGGTTTGTTTTTACAACGTAGAAATGCATAAGAAACTTGTAATTCATGTATTTTTCTACTAGAATGACTTTTAACATGACTGACGATTGTACAACGTTCTTGATGTATTGTCAACTTTTGTGGATCGTAGCAGACCTAAACATAAATTCATTAAAAAAAATTCTCACTGATAAAATGAATTCTAGGGATGAGATTTACACCCCAAATAACACCAGATTTTTTCTATAAAAACAAATGATTATCTAATACACGAGTCCTACCAAAAAGTGATACAACAACAAAATATGAGTCGTATATAAAGTATAACATACTTGAGCGGAGCAATAATGAATCTCATCATATGACCTAGAGCCCTAATACACAAACGAACCAGAAGAAATAAAGACAATTTAAATGATGAATACAATGGATGATGGAAATATAATATCACAAAGCTCAAATCCTTAAACAACCCTTGGTGAAGGAGATGAGTTGATATTGATGGAGACAGGAATGATCTCAACAACAAACGATGTGAAAGTCTTCGTCAAATCTCCTCTCGAAGTCCAGATTAGTTATATTGTAAATAACGGATGCTTAACGAAAAAATAATCCAAAAGCTAGATCTCAACCCATCTACAAACTAATTTGCTACAAGCCAACATGTAATCGTAGCCCATCAGTATTCATAATTGAGAAAAAAACACAAATTAATCACATGTAAATATAAACAAAATTATAAGAAACAAACAATAAAAAAATATATTTTTAATTGAATTGAACATGTATATATTTCAACATGTATCATACTAATAACATTAAAAACAAAATTGTTTATGAGATAACATGAATTTTTTTATGTATTTAAAAATATAATACGTGAGCATCAACACTTAACAGTAAGTTCATGATAACGTTGATAAGATATATACCACTTAAGCAAAAATTTATGTTTCATAATCTGGACAAGTAAAATTGTTTTACTTTGTTAAGCTGACATCAGGGTGGTAAAGTGCAGTTGAAGTTGAGCATAAAACTACACGTATATGACAACCAATGATGTTAAGTCACTAATGAGTCTTAAACGACACATTTCTCATAGTAAGATTCAAACTATAAATTTGTGAACAGTTGTCGTTTTGCGTCCAACGTTAAATTAGTAGCTTGCATATCTAATGTTGATTTATTAACCTCACAATCAGTCATTTCAAGCATCATGATCTAACTCTCGATACATATTTATCCTTCTATATGCATGTTTAGACGTTTTCACGTTTAATGTTGTTTTATGTCTTCATATCGCATGTGAAGATATTGTGATCTACGACTTATGTGTCGAATATCACATAATTAAGTTTGATACCCCAAAGTTTCATATTACCATTTATATACTAGTACAAGACTAAATATACACGGCATATAAGTTAAAGGTATATGGATACTGAACATTGGTCAACTTGAAAGCCACCTAATGGACGTCTCCAAGTAACATGCAAGGTCAAAGTTGATACACTACTACGAGTTGTTTGTCAGATTCGTGTATGTTATGACAATAGCAAAACTACGTGCTTAAATGAATATAAATTGTAATATACTTATTACATATATGTAGGTGTGATTAATCATAAAAGATTTGTACACCATGTTAATAATCTCAAACGGACAAATCATACGGGATTACGGTGACAATGATCATTATAAATTATACATACTTTTTTCAAAAAAAGGGGGGAAATGGATACGAAGACTAAACAAATTAGGGTTTTGGAAATTGGGAATTGAAACCACAACGATAAACCCTTGATCTTATTCTTAACGAGAAGGCCTTCGATTGAAGATTACCTACACTTCCACTTACACGAGTGAATCGACGATATTCATCAATTGTAGCCACTGAATCAACAATATCTTCTATAACGAAATCAGTTTCTGATTCAGGGTTGATAGAATTGAGCTGATGCAAATGGGTTCTCACCGAGAAACAGGTTTCGATTTTATGATTTTAGCTTTAGCATATTGCCACAATCGCGTTCTCTATCACTTATAGGCTTTTAGTTCTTCAATTGCATTTTTTTTTACTGTTTGTGTGTGTGTGTAGGGGGGGGGGGGCGGGGGGGGGGGGGGGGTGTTTACTCCTTGTCTTCTACATTATTTAGTAAATACATGCTTTTGTGCTGCAATTTGTTGTAGTAATGTGAGGATTTTTGCTTGTTACATAAGAATATTGATTGTGTTTGTTAGATAGTGCTGTGTTATGGATTGATCTGCTGTAAATGGTTATGATTCTGTTTCCTTTTGGTAAAAATAAGAAAACAGCAAGGTTCAATTGCTTGACATATGGTTCCCTGTAACTCTCTCTGAAGACTTGGGCAACAATTTGTGCTTGGTTGAATACAATTGCTTAGGGATCAAATGATCAATAACGCATCAGAGCTTCAAATAGTTAATATAGATTATCTTCACATTCGTCCCTTGGTTCCTCTAATTATGGTCACAAATACTGGTTTCTTAGAAAAAGTGGATGCTTTTTATAATAATTATTGTGGCTTATGGAGTGGATTAATTACCAAAAACTTGCTGACAGTTGATACCTTTTGTATTTTAAACACAGAATAAGGGGAAAGAAATTAGTCATCTGGGATTAAAACCGTTTGTAGAATGGAAAGATGAAAAATGGTTTACCACTTGTGAGGTATACACTTGCCATTAACCTCTAAATTGTAATTAGGGGTGTGGCTACTAAATAAACAATTTCTTCTATATCGATTAAGATAATCGCTTGAGAGAACGACTCTTTGTTTAGTCGGGCGGCTGTCATCTTTATACTGTCTGTAACAAGTTTGCTTTGATTTCGAGCTAAACGATGTCGTCTTGCTCATCTAGACAGGTGGCGTGCAACTCTTTTTATGGAATCCATTTCTGAATCTGGGTTGACCGAAATGGGCTGATTGGACTTTTATAATTTTAGCTTTAGCATATTTCCCCTCAATATTTATATAATTTACCCCCTTTTCTTTTCTACTGCTATCATACACGCACTCTGGCCGCCTCTATCATTAGGGTTTTAATTTCTCAACTGCATTTTGGGGTGGGGGGTACGCATGCTTTGTTTTCTACATTATTCAGTAAGTACATTCTTCTGTGCCACAGTTTGTTCTAAAATTATGGTGAGTGTTTACACCTAATTATTTTTTTTGAGGATTTTAGCTTGTTTACGCATCTGATTGAAACTTCTTGTTATGTGACTAACTTTCCCTGATTTTGTATGCTCATTTTCATTTTAGCATGCTTCAAAAGTTATATTTGCATTAAAATTTTGAAACTTTTGTTTGATGGTGTGGTGTAGTGGATTGATCTGCATTAGATGGTTCTGATTTTGTTTCCTTTTGAGTATAATAAAAAAACTGCAAGATTCATATTCGGTAGGCATAAAGGTCGAAGCATCTCTAGAGCATGAAATCATGCATGACGTTTAGTACCCTGCGACTATCGTTGAAGATCTGGGCAACAATCTGTTCTTGGTTGAACACAACTTCTCAGGGATCAATGATGAATCAGAGCTTCATAGAGTTGAAATAAATCATCTTCATATTCGCTCCTCCTCGATTCTTCATACTAGGGTTACAAGTTTTGGTTTGTTAGAAAAAGTGGATTCTTTTTATGATTTTGGGTGCTGTAGTGTAGTAATTTCTTAAAAACTTGCTGATTGTAGATACATTGTATACTTTAAACACACAAATAAGGCGAAAGAATTTAGTAATATGGATTTTAGGCTGCATGTAGAATGGAAAGATGACAAATGGCTCACCACTTGTCAGGTATCCCATTGGATGATCTAATTGTCATTAACATCTTAATTATAATTTTGGGGTGTTTGAAATTTCTTTTATAACTGCTTAGTGCTTATCTAATAATTGCTTTCTGAAAGAAGCAGCTTTGAATAAACAACATATTCACTCACAAATAATAACTAAGCAGTTTGGATGAGTGATCCCAAATACCTTAAAACAGCTTACTGTCCACTGCCGTACCAAAACACAACTAGCAGACTAATAGTTTTACAAAAGCATTTCTAAACACCCACAAAACAGCTTATAATTGTATAGCAGAAAAACATGTTTAATCAGCAACACTAAACACCCTCTTATCTGCTTGTAGTTTGCATAAGTTTTGTTGTTTATGATCTAGTAACATATATTATGCTAGTGGGAATATATCTATTAACTTTTTTATTCCAGTCTTTATACTCCCAAGTATGGATTTTTGGAGACTGAATGCCAGTATCTTATGATGTGCCATTTTTTTTCTTCCCAGGTTCCTCTTTCTAATGATGCCGAGCGCGATGAATTAAGAGAAACTGTTTTGTTAAACCCAACAAACCCAATTGAGGACACAACTAGTGGTATTGATAAACATACTTATATGGTAACATCAATGAAGCGATCAAAACCGACAAATCTTGGTAGCAGTGATAAACCCATAAAGCCTTATAAGAGATTCAGGTCTGGGGCTGCTTCTCATGATCGGAGCTTATCAAATGGGAATCTAAGTAAAGAAGTTCGCAACTCACCTGTTGTTCACGCCGTTAATAAAACCAAGAAACTTTTTCGTGGAAAGAAAACGGTGTGCTGAGTTTCCCTTAGTAAACAATGTATGGACTATGGAATTTATTAGTAAAACAACATATTTATTCGTTCTTTTTATTATTTTACTTGTGCAGCCTGCTAAGGAAGACAAACGTGTAGAATCGAAGCTTCCCATGGTTAAATCTGCACGAGAGAAAGGGAAACTATCAGCTGATTCTAGAGACGCGAGAGCTTTACTTAGAGGTGTGTACTTGTTAAAAGGATTAATTTAATGCATACCTTTTTAAAGTTTAAAATTTTTTGTTTACCCCTCAAAGGTTCATAATATCATATTTACTCTTTTAATCTTCAGAACACTAAAACTCTCATATTTACCTATTTCATAACAAAGAAATAATTTTGTGACCAATTACAACTTGTTTAATTAAAGAACCTAAAAAAACAATGCTATTACACATTTACACCGAGTCATGTCAACACATAATGTTCTGTTTGTTTATAACAAACCGTCCCAAAAGTAATTGATTTTATTTATTTACTTGAAAATGTTAGATAGGAGGGTACAAAGTTTTAGTGTTATGGAAATGTAAATTTGATATTAGGAAATTTATAGGGACAAATATAAATTTTTGAACTTTTAGAAGGGTGTATATATGTGATTATAAGAACTGTTAAATTCCAATACACCCTTCTAAAGTTTCAAGATTTTGTAATGGGTAAATAAGCGAGTTTTGGTAATGGAAACTTGTTATCACAAAAAGTTGAGGGGGTTGATGTGAAATTTTGAACTTTAAAAGGCATACATGTAACTATAAAAGTATTTATTTCATGCATACCCTTCTAAACATTCAAAATTGGTATATGCTATTCACATATGCAGTTATGAAGGTATCATATGCACCCTTTCAAGTGCTCATGTTTACTCGTTACATAATAAATCAAAGTAAAATCAGTTAATTATAACATAGCAATATATTGAACAAACGAATAGAAAAGCAATGCTATTGTTGTGAATCATCATCGTTCACAATGCATATCGTTCTCTTTTTTTGTTTTGTGAAACATGCTGGTATAAGTAAATAATGATATTACATTTGTGAAATAAGCAACCAGCCAACCACAAGAATTTTATCTCATATAGGATGTTGTATTTACTATACACCATTGCAAAATTCACAATATCATGTGTAGGTTTTTTAGAGTCGAGGGTCTCATTAGAAGCAACCTCTCTATCCTCTAGGATGGAGGTATGGTTTGCCTACATCCCACCCTCCCTAGACCATACCAATAGCTTTATGAGTGGAACTTACTGGGTATGATTGTTGTTGTTGTTTGTGTATGATCAAACCATTTACGTATAACATGTTTCATTGAATTAAGGACATGATACCTTTGTTATTATTGTGAATCATCATTTACAATGACTAACTTTCTCTTCATTTATTTAGTGAAGCAAGTTTTTAGAAGTAACTAATTTCATAACACTTATGAAATAAGTAAATGTGGAAGTTCTATTGTTTTGAAGTGTGCGTACGACGTTACAAAATTTTGGTAAAAACTAAAGCTTAAAGTTTTAAAAGGTTATATGTAAAATTGCTATTTATGAAAAGGTATAGTTTGGATCATTTTAATTTCTATGTTTCTGTTAGGTATCACAATCAGAGTAGGTTCCAGCGGAAGCAAACAAACACACACAATCACACAAAAGAAAGAGTAGACACGAGAGAATTATAGTGGTTCGGTCTAGGTGACCTACGTCCACTCTGCAACTAGGGTTTATATTATTATTGTGCTCAAAGAATACAATTACATCAATGGGTCTATTTATAATGCTAGATTAGGGTTAGTAATTAAGGCAATAACTTAGGCTCCAAGAATTAACTAAATAACCCTAATTGCCTTAGGGCCGGCTGCCCTTGTTTCTGTTTGCAGCGAAAACAGGCCCGAACCAAGCCCGGTTCGGCCCAAAGCCTTCACAACCCAACAATCTCCCACTTGAAGGCTTTCAAAAGTCTACAAACGCCGTCCAAGTAACCCAGATCTAGTAACTCCAGTATTCTTCATATCCAAAGTCTTCCAAGCTTCATACCCATCAGCTAAGACTTCATCATAACCCCTAGTTGCACCCCCTCTCATCAAGTACATGAGGGGACAGTTGAAGCTCCCCCGAGCTCCAACCCATTCTCTAACTCAACTGGTATGCACGATTCACCAGCTCCAGAGATAACCCGAGAATCATCAACACTCTCCTCATTTAGCAAGACATCCACAGGAGAGAATTTAACAATCGGAGTAGTGGTCTTCAAACCCAACGTTGTTTTATGACTGTATCCGAAACACGCCCCGTGCTCCCTCTGTCACCAAACCCCTGACCTGGTTTAGACCTCCAATCCCGCTCAGCTTGAATCACCTTGGCACCAGGTTTCAGTCTTGCAAATTGAACCCTCTTTTGCCCCTTTGACTCAACGAACCCAACTTTGTATTGAGGAACGCTCATATTTTCCTCAGCAGGTACTTCCACCATGTATAGTGATCCTCGTTTGTTTCCACGAGCAATAACCAAATTTCCTTTTGTTACTTTCCATTTACCTTTACCAAACTTTACTTTTTGTCCCTGTTCATCCAGTTGACTAACAGAGATAAGATTTCTCTTCAAAGCTGGAATGCCCCTAACATTCTTCAAGTTCCAGTAGGTTCCCAATGGAGTTAACAGATTAACATCACCTATGCCCGTAACATTAAGAATATTACCATTTGCCATTCGTACCTTCCCAAAGTTGCCAACTTTTAGATTCACCAACGCATCCCCGCTGTGCATCGCGTGAAACGAAGATCCAGAATCCATAACCTAAGAGTCCACACTATTTTCAGCCTCAAGTAGTAACGTGTCATCATCACATTCATCCTCAACAACAGTGTTTACTTCACCAGATTTTCCTTGCTTACGCTTTGGACATTGACTCTTAACATGGCCAATCTCATTGCAACTCCAGCACTTCACAGTTTTGCGAGCTCTAGATGAACTCCTCCCTCGACTCCCACTGCTTTTGTTATTTTCCCTTCCCCTGCCAACATATAACAAACCAGAAGATGATCCACCAGTAGTGCTTTTCCGGCGAGTTTCCTCACCTAGCACAATGTTTCGGACCCCGTCAAATGTTAACCCATTGGTCCCCACAAAACTAGTAATAGCCGTTACAGTTCCAGACCAACTTTCTGGCAAAGAAGATAGTAATACTACAGCTTGAGTCTCATCATCAAACTTTATCCCCACAGAAGCTAACCTGGAGGTAATCGATTTGAGATTATTAATATGCTCCAAAACTGAAGTTCCCTCATTCATTCGAGTCATGAATAACTCCCTCATCAAGAACACCTTATTAGCAGCAGACGGCTTTTCATACATATTTGACAGATCCGTCATTATACCACGAGCCGTGGTTTCGTGCATAACGTTAAATGCAACGCTCCTCGTCAAAGCCAATGTAATAGCCCCTCTAGCCTTCTTGTCCTTTGAGTTCCAAACTGCTTCTTCAGCTTTGCTCATTGTAGCCGGCTTTTCTTCCAGTACTACTTCCAAATCTTTTTCACCAAGTAATGCTTCTATTTGCATCTTCCACCAAGCAAAGTCTGTCCCATTAAACTTTTCAATTCGAACTCTCCCGTCTTCAGCCATTGCAAACGAGAAACGAATACAATCACGAAACAGAAACTGTAGTTGATGAACGCCGCGAAGAAAGATTAACCTTTGTAGTAAAAAACCAAAGAACCAAAGCTAACCGAAGCCAAGCACACCTTCAATAAAACCCCAAAACCAGAAGTACCTGAACCGGCAACTTCACCTGCAAAAAATCGGGTGTAGCCGGCGATTTCAAGGGGTTCAAAACAGAAACCCCTAATCGCAGCAGCTATCAACAGCCAAACAGCCCTTGCGATCTCTCCTGGAAGGCGGCGACCCTAGGGTTTAATCAAACCCTAATTCGCAAACTCCACAGATAATCAGCAGCCCTGTTTGCGGTAGCACCACGGCCCTCTCGAACAGCTTCCTGCGATTTCAGTATGTAAAACCTGGTGTGTTTCCGAACCTCAGCTCTGATACCACTTGTTAGGTATCACAATCAGAGTAGGTTCCAGCGGAAGCAAACAAACACACACAATCACACAAAAGAAAGAGTAGACACGAGAGAATTATAGTGGTTCGGTCTAGGTGACCTACGTCCACTCTGCAACTAGGGTTTATATTATTATTGTGCTCAAAGAATACAATTACATCAATGGGTCTATTTATAATGCTAGATTAGGGTTAGTAATTAAGGCAATAACTTAGGCTCCAAGAATTAACTAAATAACCCTAATTGCCTTAGGGCCGGCTGCCCTTGTTTCTGTTTGCAGCGAAATCAGGCCCGAACCAAGCCCGGTTCGGCCCAAAGCCTTCACAACCCAACAGTTTCTTGTTTATGTTTCATCACACATCTGCAGGTGATTCGACCCTAACAACAACTCTGAACATTGTCAAAGAAAAACATGTTACCATAACTTTCCCTGTTCTTGTTGTTATAGGTTCGCAATGTCATGCAATGACGACTCGAAGCAAGAAATCTGAGCAGCTGACTTCTGGAGTTCCTGAAAATGTGGGTAAACCTAATAGAACTCAATCAGGTGTTCGATTGGCACCTAAGAGAACTGGCCTTCAGGTGTGTGGGACCTACCTATTTTTCATCATGTCGAACATAATGTTTGCTTAAGGGGGCAAGGGGGTGGGTAACAGGGCAAAACAGGTTGTTTTTAGTATGGGTCAAAACGGTTTGGGCTGGGTCTGATTAACCCTTATATACTTCTCCGTATGTTCTTTAAATTTCTTCATAAATAGTCACTGTTCGGTTGCGGTTACAAAACAATTTGTACCATATCTATCTAAATCTTTTAAAAAAATCGGTTATTCCACAAAATTGAACTTTGGGCTAACTTCAACTTGATTGACTCGATCTCCTTTTAGCTAATTTTTTCATTGCATTCGTTCTTATATATCCTCCTTAAAGTTCAAAATTTCATATGCATCCTTCTATGTTTTATTTTATCTATGTAGTAATGAATTCTTTATTATATAACATGGAAGGGATAAATATGATTGTTTCAGTGTTTCAAAAAGAAAAATATTTATACTTTGGAATTGGAATGATATCCATGAAATTGACCCTTTTATTCATCGACTATCTTGAAATAAAGCACAAGTAATGTCGTCGAAATTGTGATCCCTAGTTTTGCTTAAATTTCTTAATAATCATCATAATATGGGCCACTAGGGCATGAATCAAGTCATAAGATTGGTGTATAGAAGACGTCATGCTACATATCTATTATTTCACAAAGAATTAATTGAGAGTGTATATCTCATTGTTTCTCATGTAGGATAAAGAAACCAAGGGCGACACATCAATAAGTCAAAGGAGGGGAAGGAAATTCACAATGCAATCGAAGACCCGAGAGACTTCCTTGGCTTGTATAACTTCAAACAAATTCACCAATCTGCATGACATTTATACCTACACATATCTTTTGATAAAGAAAGCGAACAAATCATTTTTTTTGTTTGCAGTAATTCATCAGAATGGAGATGGCGGAGTAAAGAAGTTGCCAAATAGAAGGCGGATAGAGTTGACTACACAACAGGAAAAAACTAACAAACTGGTAAAGGGAAAACGAGGAAGAAGACGCACGATTAGTTTAAACACCGAGTCTTTACCACAAGGTGCACAATCACTTTATTTATAAGTTAGTAGATATTATTTAATAATAATATAATATTTACTTAAAAGATCTATTTTCATATTGCTCATTGCATTTTCTATAGATCTTCAAGATTCATCCAAACACAAAAAATATGGAAAAACTAACATTAATGTTGAGAAATCAGTTGACACAGTGTCTGAAGATCAACCTCTTTCAAGTTGGTTTCTAGGTAAACTCAAATCCACTTGTAATTATCTGTGCTTTCTGTGAGTTTTTGTGGCTGTAATTATGGTTAAAATCCATTACTTTTTAAGACAAGCTGCACAAAAAAGAAGCAAGTTTTAATTTTTTTCATGATTTTAGCAACCAACTTTAGTTTCAGGCTTTCAGCACAAAATAGAAACCTACACTTTTTTAATTAATTTTAGCCACCAAGTTAGATTTTATATCCAATTGTAGCTACGAATGACTGTTCATTTTTTTTTGCCAAAAAATGATTACCTGTGATGCGATTTGACCTTACAGGGTATATGTATATGTCATGTGACATGGCATCTGATTTGAATTTGAAATTATATATATTGATTTGTTTTTTTTTCACACAAGAATTTTTTCACATATGTGCCATCTGATATGGTGGCTGGTGTGACATCAATCAGCGCAGCTGCAACAATTAATTTACAGTTAAAATCAGTTCAACTGGGGTTGGTTGCTAAAATCACAATCAATTGCAAGTTGTATTACGTCGAAAGGGATTTGTTTTATGCCATACATAATCTGTCATTGAATAATGATTTGAAAGTATTATTACAAAGAAAATAGCATTTTCCAGCAATTCAGAGGTGAAGTCAGTTGAAATAAGGCTGCTTGCTAAACTCCACATGAAATTGTATATCGGTTTATGTTTTGCAGTTATGCACTTACTTTTTATATCTCCATATGCAGGCAAAAATCCACCAGGAAATTCTAAATTTCCACCCTCTATGACAAAGGACAATGATCCGAAGCTAAGTTTTGAAAAACAGAGTTCACTTTGGGAAACAATCGAGTCAATGGAAGCATTTCATGTAGTTCCACAAAGGCCTCATTTCCGCCCACTCGATAATCTTAAAGAAAGTGCTCGTGAACGCCAAGCAATCTATAAAATGGTTGACTTTTCAGGTGTTTACGAGAAGATGTGTCATTTTCGGCTTGATCATCCAAGAACCGAAATTGAAGATCAACTGGAGACACTTTTGGAACTGGAAACCTACGGGTTTGATGTCGAACCCATTAGAAATCGTTTGATGAAAATGCTTTCTTTTAAGGACAAACTGGAAGCACTTGAAACTCAAGCTAAAGAATCGAAAGATAACCTTGAGAGTCAGTGTGTTAAATTTCAAGAACACAACAAGGACATCGAGTTGATTGATAATCAGCTTGATGTATTGCTTAATAAACGTGAGAGACTTGTAAAAGAAAATGAGGAAACAGAGTTAAATATCGTTGCTTTGGAGGAAAAATCAATGGGTTTGAAGAAGCGTATCGTAAATTTCGTCGTAAATTTGAAGAATTAGCGACTGCATCTTTTTTAACTAACAATCTTAATTAAGATTAGTTAGACAGTTAAAGATGTTTGAAGAAAGTTTAGTTGATTAGTTTCTTCTTGTTTTCTTAATGTTATTGAGTGTTTATCATAGGGCCAACATGATTTTCCAAAATTTTATTGAATGTGGCCATATTTTAGACCATACTATATATTCACGTTTGGATACCGTCAACGTTATGGATCATCCCGTTTTAACAGTTATAAACAATGTGCGAGTTGGTAGTAGGTTTGGTGATCGCCTGCTCTGTTAACCGACCCATCCTTAATCAGAACCGTTGATGTGATTGATATGAAATTATTGATTTGTCTTGTGATGTTTAGATTGGTAGCTAAGTGAGTTGGTTAAGATCAGTTAGAGTTCTGTTTGTTGAGTCGGTTAGCAAGTCAAATAAAGAGCAGAAGCATTGGATGATAAATAGCTTTTTTTTTTGTCAAAATACTCCATCTATCAATTCTCTTAATATGTGTTTTACTTGTAACCTTGATAAGTATTCTCCAATTCACCATTCTTCCAAGTTACTTAGCTTGGTGTTTGTCACTGATCCTGAACATCTACCTATCAATTGCTATGAATTCAGGTCCTTTCAGATGAAATTCAAGGAATTCAGGTCGTTCAAATGAAACTAAAGGTGATGTGAACATGACAAGGTTAATCCAAACACTATCCGTTTAGCAAAATATGTTTATAAATTCAATTTGAGACTAATTCACTCATTTAGACCAAATCCAAACCAAAACCATCAAATTTATATGTTTATTTCATGTTTCACATGTTAGGATATTGCGGAAGAACTCAACCCAAAAGACTAGTCTGATGGGTGAGGGAACTCATTTGGTCTATAAATCCCATATCAATTGCTCATACAACCAATATGGGACAAGTCTCATACCTCGCAATGGTTTCGGTCCATAACATTCGCCCCTCCTTAACACGTCGGTCACGGATGGCTCTCTCCAGACCACCACTCCGAGATTGGCTCTGATACCACTGTTACAAACCAAACGGAAGAACTCAACCAAACACTCGTTTGGCCTGTAAATCACACATCAATTGTTCATACAACCGATGTGAGACAACCCTCATACCTTGTAATGGTTTCGATCCATAACATAGGAATTCACATGTTGTGTCCAAGAGAAAGGGCGTATTTGGTGCTCCACCAACTCTTAAGGAGCCAAACAGACACCACTTTATGAAAGGCTATTTTTCAATGCTTAGGCTCATAAGTTAAAATCATAAAACAACCTTACCAGTTGCTTCAAGACCAGCAATACATCTAAAAGAATCTGGTTTGATAAAACCAAACCAATCTGTTTTAACCGTATTATTTTAGAAAATGTGTTTTAACTGTATTATTTTAGAGAAAGATTAAACCGAAGCATACACAATCCTGGGGACTAACATAGATGGAAAGAAGAAAACATTCCAAGCTACTAGAAAACCTTTTTTTTGGGAGACTTAAAGTGACACGATACAAAATTGGACATATATTAAGGTTGTTCAAAATTCGTACAAGAACAAATCAACTCTTGCTAAACTAAAAATACATATGAAATTAATTCGGAGCAGTTCGCTTAAAACTGTAGATGTATGTAAAACCGACCCAAATGGTTTCTATCTTCGGTTTTTGCTCTCTGCTTTGTCTTTTTCCCTTTTCTTGTACAGCTTTTCGAGAACCCGTTTCGCTTCACAATTAGGGAAGTTCTCAAGATCATAGTAGTGCGGAGCAATATCAACAATCCTGATGCCAACAAATATTATTTTTAATAAAATTAATTATTAAATCTGATTACTGGATAACATTGACAAAAATGGTAAGTTTGAACTCTAAAAAAGTAGCATTTTTTCAAACTTGTAAATAAATCTACTTTTAATTTTTTTTTTTTGCACAATTAATTTTTGATAATGCTGCATCTGGTGTGGGGGCTAGCATCAATCAAAATGAAATCTGTTAATGCTGAAATCAGAAACAAGTGTAAAGTTTCGGTTCTATTTTGTGTAGTTTGCCTTAATATTAAAAGATTAAGGTTACAAAATCAATATATGGTCAAAAAAGTTATTATGGGTCAGTCCAACATGAAGCATGACCTGATTAAACTGTCACCCAACCCGCACATTTCTGCACCTCAAACTATACTATCTTGAACCACAAACATGTGATATCTCTATGTCACTTTCCTTCCCCAAATATTTAGACACAGGACACAACATCCTCAAGAATAACAATGGGTAGAATAAAAAACTTGATTAAAAAAATAAGTGAAGAAAAACTAACCATTCACCACGAACATCTGTAACAGTGCGTATGAAATTCCTGCTTGTTAACACATATTCATTATAGATTACCCATTCAGGCTTGTGGTCTAAACAATTTGACGGGTGCAAATGAACAACCTGGAGAAATAAATAA
Organism: Flaveria linearis; assembly: GCA_024085815.1. Classification (NCBI taxonomy): domain Eukaryota; kingdom Viridiplantae; phylum Streptophyta; class Magnoliopsida; order Asterales; family Asteraceae; genus Flaveria; species Flaveria linearis. The sequence continues at coordinate 85,339,535 of CM044007.1, forward strand.
ACATGTTAAGTTCTGATTTCTTGTATATTTCAAGAAAATACAATAATTTCTAGGAAAAAATTAAGGAAAAAACAACAAACCTGATTGTCTTTCACAGTCAAATAGTGACCCGTACGCTCCAAATGAGCAACCTGCATAAAATACCCTGCCAACATAGCTTTTCTGATGTTGATGTAATAGTCACGGCTATTGAAATCTGTGCTGCATAACTTGAGGTTGAACCGCGCCATAATACGGGCTAGCTGTTGCCTCACGTTATCTGCAGATTTGAGGGCCCGATGATTCACAAAGTTCTCATAACACCACGATTGATCTTCATCTGAAACCAATAATAAAAATCAAATTAAATTATGTTCTTTTTGTAGCTTTATCATCCAACCAAACTTGTAATTTCAGTGACAACTTACTTTATATTTTCAAAGAAACTAAATCTATAAAAATTAATAAAAGCCGCATGCCAAACATACGAAGAAATAGTTACTTACTATTTTGTTTGTAGGCGTGATACACATTCAAGAGCGTAAGATGGTCCCCATCAATGTGTCCAAATCGAGCTTTTGCCTCATCAGCAGCTTTCTGGGCTTCTCTGGGCCGGACAAAGCAATTGGGTACTAAAGAAAAAATTGGGTTATCACAGAGGAGGCCCATGGTAGGTCAGTCAGTGAGTCAGCAGATTCGATACCACACCATTTGCTTGAAGAGAGAATACTGAGAAATTGCAACTATCTGCATCAGCACTTGCTTACAAATTCCATGGCGCGCATGCCAACCATGTGGCTGACATGGATCCAAGAAAGTTGCTGATGACAACCTAAGACACAGAACTAGGCAGTGTCTGGATGTGTGTTTCGACATTGACTTCTTGTTTTAAGTGTACTTGGTAACTTACATCTGAGTTTACTTACCGATTATCTAGACATCAAATTACCAATAGAAATTTCGACTCCTTTAGTATTAAATGAGCCAAACCAAGTCAAAGGCTGTTCAAAGTGTGGCACCCTAAATTATTTTAATGAGAAAACAAGATTATTGCTGAACTAACATAAATCTGCACCAGGAGTCCAAAACACATCATAATTCCGTTTTCTGCACGAGTTATCATAATCACTATCAAAACACACATTTAACCACATTTAACCCCCCCCCCCAAACCCAAAAAAAAAGAAAAAAAGAAGGAAAAAAACATATGTAGCCAAGTAGTCAAGTACAATGTATATGCATCACCCTATTCAGAGACTATGATCTATGCAAATGCACGATCAAATACTAAGCAATATAAGAAAATAAAGAAAGACAAAATGTGATCTGTACCTGATAGCATAGCTGAGATTGAAAGGATTTCATTCGAACAATTAAATTCAGGGCTGACAACAAGCATTTTCCCCATTTGAGGATCTAACGGAAATTCACTCATAATTTCACCCAATTTAGTCAGATTTCCTTCATCATCCAACGCACCCAAATAATTCAAAACCTCTAGGGCCCGCATCAGAGTTTCAGGAGCAGGTGGGTCCATAAAATCAAAATGAACAAGATCATCAATACCAAGTTTCTTCAAGGTTAGAACTGTATTTGCTAAATTTGATCGAAGAATTTCCGGGTAGGTTTGTGGCTGAAGATCGTTGTTAAAACTTTTTTCTGTATACAATCTAAAACATTTACCAGGCTGTGTTCTTCCAGCACGACCTGATCTCTGGTGAGCACTCGCCTTCGATATTGGAGAAACCAACAAAGACTCAACCCGAACCCGTGGATTATAAACTTTTTGCTTTGCAAAACCTGGATCAATAACATAAACTATCCCGTCTATAGTTAAAGACGTTTCTGCAATGTTTGTTGAAATCACAATCTTCCTGCCAGCGGGCCCGCCTTCGGTTAATGGAGATGGTGCGGGCTCAAATATCTTCTGTTGCATAGCTGGAGGGAGTGTTGAATAAAGGGGAACCACTTTCACAGGGCCCACCTGGTCTCCGAGGTTCCCGATTTCTTTAGTTATTTTCCGACAAGCGTCTTCAATTTCTTCTTCTCCAGTAAGAAAAACAAGAATATCACCAAGTGGCTCACACATGTGGATTTGTACAACTGTTCGAATTGCTGCTTCAAGATAGTCCCGTTCGGGGTCTTGGGTATAAAATATTTCTACCGGGTGAAGTCGACCCGGAACTTTCATTAATGGGGCGCCAAAAAAATATCCCTGAAACTTTTCAGCTTCTAGCGTAGCACTCATAACAACTAGCTTAAGATCGGGCCTATTTTCAGCACTTCTTTTAAAAGCCCAAATAAAACATCAGTAGCTAATGTTCTCTCGTGGGCTTCATCAAGAATTATCACCTTATACCTTTCTAAGAGGGGGTCGGTCATGGCTTCTCTTAATAGCATACCATCTGTCAAGTATCTATTGTATCAAAGAACAAATGTTAGTAAAAAAAAACACCTTAAGCAGTGGGGTGCGGGTAGGGAACAGGTAAAAACAGGCTCAGGTCAGAATAGATAATGTAAAAGTTGGCACGTGTTTATTAGAGTCGTCCCAAATCACAACTTCTCCAACTAATATTTTTATAAACAGATCATCAAAAATAATGCTAAAAAGGATTTACTAAACCAAAACTAGGTTTTAAAATGCGTGCGGCGCTCCAATCTGTCAGGGTTCCGAAGAAGAGACAACACACGAAGAATGAATTTTCCACCTATGCAGGGGGCACTTGCTTTACAAAAGATACTTTTTGTACTTATCAAACAATGCAATGAGAAATTTACATCAATCTATACTACAACAGTAGCTCATAATCAGTAATGACTTGTTGCACATATCATGAAGCCCAATTATTTTAACATATAATAAATTAGGATGTTTCATACATAAAATTCACTTTAAATTATCTGACTTTTCACCTGCTAGAGCCATTTGATTAGTCTCACACGTTCACTTCAAGCTATTCTTTTACTTAACCATTTGGCTCATTAGCAGTAAAACATAACTCAATAACCAATTCATTCATAAACAAATGATCAAAACCACCAATTGTAAACAAAACTAAGAGAATTAAGATCAACTAATTTGTACTATTTTTAAGAAAACTTACTTCAAGACAGTTTTTGCACTGCTGCAATCTTCAAAACGAATGCTGTAACCTACCTCCTCTCCAATCGTGACATCCATTTCCTCTGCAACTCGCCTAGAAACAGACATCGCAGCCACCCTACGCGGTTGCGTGCAACCCACCATGAACTTCTTGCGTCTATCCGCACTCTCTAGTTCCACAGCGTCCAACACAAATTGAGGAATCTGTTCATCAAAACTTGTAAAAATCAAAACTAAAGCTCAACAAGCCTTCTATCAAACAAAACAACACTAATTACTTATTACTTCAACACGTTGACAGAAATACGTTAGCATACACCACTTGATTCAAAACTCACATAATCCCTTTAAGAACATACATCCACCAATTCATATACAAACTGTCAGGTAAAACAATCATATACACCATGAAATCTCGCATAAACATCAACAAAACCGATGAATTCGACTAACCTGCGTTGTTTTACCACTACCGGTTTCACCGACCAAATTAGGGTTTGATTCTCTTTTAACGCTGTAAGAAACTCCTCTTTCTGATGCCAAACTGGTAGTGTTTTCCTCTTCTCCAAGATATCGTAATACCTCTGTGAGTACGGGCGTCCGTTCCACTTGTTCACCGGCGACATGCCGCCGATGCCGGTGGCTCCGCCGTTGGCTTTGTGAGTTTTCGCCGCCGCTGAGGCGTCGTCGACGACGTCGAACAGACTAACCTTTCTCTTCCGTTCGGTAGTCATCTAACCCTAGGGTTACAGAGGTGTTGTTGCAGTGGTTCCTCTGATATGTGTGTGTGGCCTCTGTAAGAAACCCTAATATGAGTTTTCAAGAGGAAAGAGACGACGTCATCGGCTTTAAGCTTTTATATAAAAACCGTTGTGTTTTATTTTTCTATGTTTACAACCGGTTTAACCGGTTTATTATGATTATTGTATTTTATTAAGGGGCTGTTTGGGATTCCTTTTTTTTTTACCTTTTTTTGACTTTTGGAGGGGTGAAAAGACCAAAATGCCCCTTCAAAAGTCACCAGAAGTTTTATAATCATTTTCGAATATGCTCTAATTTACATTTTGGGAATTTCAAGTGGGTTGTTGATTGTGTATCAGAATTTGTTGAAAAGCTTTTGTTTTTTAGTGTTTGATTTGGGATCGATATTATGGGTTCTTGAATTATGTTGTTGAATTCTTATGTTCTTCATTTGTTGTTATGTGAAAAGTGTTGAAAGTGAGATCAAAGTGTTTGGTTTGTGTGGTGATTTTGTGAAGTTATTAAATGATTGAATTGCAGATTTTAAAATCTTGATAGTAATTCTCAGTAAGTGCTTTCTTGGTTGCAGGTTATATTCAACTTTTAAAGATCAAAAGGTATTCAAACCCTTGTAATTTGAATGTTTATTTCAAGATTTCCTTTGGAACAGTGAATCTTTAGTTGTTTGATTATAAGATGTATGATGTTCATTCAATGTTATGAACAACCTGAATTCGTGCTAGATGATCGTTTTGGCTTGTAATTATAGGCAAAATATGAATAATTCACTCTTTGTTTGCTGATTTTGATAGTGATGAACTGTAATTTTGGATTCTTTGTTTATTACTGTTGAATGTTATACAATTACTCTTGTGTTGGCTTTTGCAGTGAAAAGAAAAAGTTCAATGGAGGTTAATGGTCATAGGAGAGGAAGGAGACGAGATAATGCCAATCCACATAATGGTGAAGTAGCATTGACTATTGTGGATGAATTTGACCCATGGACAGCTTGGGCTTACAAACCGCATACCATTACATTACTATTCATCGGTGCATGCTTTCTTATGTAAGTTTCTTGAAACATATGTTAAACTCCATAGTTTTGGTCCTTAAACTGATTGTTACTCTTTATTTCTTAAACAAGGGGATATTGTGGTCATCCAAACACCCCACTAAACCATATAGTTTTTGTTGATAATGCGTTTTTTCCATGGAGTTATGATCATTATACCTAAAACAGTGAGTATATTAAGACAATTGACTAACATGCCACATTGAAATTATATCTTTCAATTGAAGAAAAATTTAGTTTGGTGACCTTCAAAGGTGCTTAGTCTTATTAAGTATGATTTGTTTATAATTTATTTATTTTGCATGCCTTTTTGAAATGGGCTCTCAGTTGGGCAAGTGGAGCTCTTGATCCTGAAGGTAGTTCTTCGGCAGATATTGTGACATCGGTCAAGAGGTTAGATTTGGTAGCATTTCTTTTGCATGAGTTCAGCCATCCTTGAATCTTGCATTTTTTAATTTCTTTTTCTTTTTAAAGGGGCATATGGGCGATGATTGCGGTTTTCTTGACATATTGTTTGTTGCAAGTTCCTTCTACGTAAGTTCTTATATCGTTATATTTCTAAATAGCTTTATATATCTCAATGTCGATAATGTATGTTATCTTTGTGGTTTTTTGTATGATTTATAGTATTCGAACTTCTTAGTTCATGGGGATGTTCAACCAGATTTACCATTTCATTTTCTAGATCATATTTATGTTAAATTACTTTGTTGTCAACATTGAAACCGTTAGAAATTTCATTCGTCATTCTTGTTGGTTGACAAAATTCATCTAAGTTTAATGGTATAAGTTACTTTGCAAGTGCATTTTGGGAATTTTTAAATTCATGCATGACATAATTTACATTTGTGTGGTCTTGCAGGTTACTAATTACAACCCGTGTATCACACGGGTTTATAGGCTATAATACAAATAGCCAAACAAAACCACCATTTACTTTCAGTGTCGTTCATTCATTGCGATTGAGTACTAATCCATCTTTCACTTTTTCTTATTGGTTGTTAACAGCTCAATAACAATTAAGATAATAATTTGTGATAACAATTTCTCCATTAACTTTCTCCAATCTATACAAATCACTACCGAAAGTTGCATCCGATGATCATAAAACTCTAACATACATTTATAAATTGAAACCCCCCTCTAAAATCTAGGCAATAAGTGATTTCCAACCACAAATACCACCCATGCTTCGCTAATCTTGTTGGGATAATATAGTTGTTTATTAGACTTTTGTAATATACGTAATTGTTTTCTTTCATTCAATTATTACTATAAATATTTTTGATTTTTTAATTTATGTTATAATGCACTGAGTCGATACTAACTAAAATCGAATCCTTGAAAAAATTACACAAAAGCCGTACCGCCGCAACGCGCAGGCTTTTCCACTAGTGTATATATATATATATATATATATATATATATATATATATATATAACAATTATATAGGTATATATATAATAGTTAAATGTTTAACAAAATTAAAAAAACTGAGTGAAGTTGAGCTTGAGATCAACTTGTTTATAACATACACTAAGAAAACCCTTTAACAAAATTAAATGATCAACTTGAATAATACGCGAATCTCATACACATATATGTACATAAAATCCGTGCATCCAAAAGATAACCGGTCATTCCTTAATTAGTTGATACGAGAATGAGATTTTGGTATGAGTTTTTTATGGTTGCATAACTCATGAGTTTATACACTATTATCATACTTAAAATTGATACACGTTTAAAAGTATACATGTGGCTATAAAGCCACGTATGTCATGATTATAGTAGTGAAGATACTTTTAATTAATTTATAACAAACATGAAAATGAGTACATTTATGTTTATCTTTGAATAATAGGTTAAAATATTAAAATATATTCATATTTCAAAGAGCAAACAAAATCGTAAACATTTTTAAGGCACCAAGATAATTACCTTCTCTTTTTTTACACCAAAAGAAATTGCATCAAAAAATCTAGCAAGAAGCTAGATAGAAAGTAGAATGAGAAACAACATAAAATGCAATACAAAACTTCATCAAGAGTTTTAACTCATTACATCCCTAGTGGTAGAAACGCTCCTATAATGCTCATTAGAGTGGTGTAAGAACGTTTTAAGATGTTATAATACCCTTTAATGTCTTCTTGTCCCTTTACGTTTGATCTTACATAAATATAATTAATTTGGTTATGTTTGATAGTAAGATCTATGTCTTTTACGAAAATAGAAAATAGAAAGGGGCTCTAATTTATATTCTCAACAAAAATCATTACATTAGATATAAAAAAATATCAATTATCAACTTACTTTATCAAGAAAAACGTATGTTTACAATGGTTAAAAAGAAATCTATTTTATTTAAAAGAAAGTATGGATAGGAAGAGAGTGTTGTGATTTAACGATAAAATATTGATTAGAGTAAAATGATTTGTAGTCATGATATTAGATTGTCTCAAGTTATGTAGTCGTATGTGGGCGCTCTTAAGCCGCATGTAGGAGGGGAGTGTTGAAGTGGATGTGTATTTAATGATTTATAAAAAATTTAAGGGTGACATTTGTGGCTTTAACTTTTTCTCCTCCTATTCTCCCATATACCCACACAAATCTAATATCTAAATATTTAAAAATAGGTTGCATGTTGTATGGTTGTGCATGGTATTGTTGTAAGTAAAACATGTTTATGAAAAAATAGATAAAAAACATATGTCACTACAAGAAATGTCACCATTAGAGGCGTCAGATTTAGCGGCGACAGTCACCATTAGCGGCGACAGTTATTAGCGGCGACATTAATAGCGGCGACTGTCGCCGCTAATGGTCAACGATCAGTCTGACTTCGCTAAACTTAGATCTGGCCGTTGAATCTCTGCTAGATCTGACGGCTGCCATTTAATCGTACGTTCCACCTTTAGCGGCGACACCTTTAGCGGCGACGTGTCGCCGCTAAAGGGTGCAGATCTTCTAAAACCGGGAATCTCCCCTTTTTCCCCTCTTTCCCTCCACACCACATCTCCATTCCCGCTATTGAAGCTCCGGCGACCATTCATCATCTTCGTTCATTTTCCTCATCTTCCTCATCTTCGGGTCATCATCTTCCTCAACATCCGTTCATCATCTTCCTCAACATCCGGTCAACATCTTCCTCCGTTTAGCACTCTCAAAGTCCGCCCATCACCACCCCTCAACGTCATCCTCAAATACCGTCGCCACCGTCGCCACTGTTGCTGTGGATCTCGACCACCGTCGCCGCTAATACATTTAGTTTTCAACACAAACTAGAAGGTAATTTTTTTGGTTTAAACCTAAATTTATGTTTGTTTATGCTAATGTATGGTTCAAATATGTTTAGATTTGTATATTTAGTAGGTTGAACATAATTTTTAGTAGGATTTGTGTAATTTTTAAGTGTGGTTGTTTGTATGTTAATAGTGTTGAAGATGATGAAATATAATACTTGATAATGTTAATATGTTTGTATGTTAATATGTTAATAATGTATGGTTCAAACATGTTTAGATTTGTATATTTTGTATGGTTCAAACATGTGGTTGTTTGATCTAGACTTTTTGGGTATTTTGTTATTTAGTTTAGTTGTATTTGTATAGTTCAAACATGTGGTTGTATTTGGGTATTTGATAAATAGAATACTTGTTAATGTTTAGTTTGTTTAGATGTTAAACTATTTAGATTAGGATTAGAAGTAATATTTCTTGTTAGGATGAGAAACTAAATTTGTTGATATATACTTTTAGTTTTGCTAAATATTTGAACTATTTAGATTAACGATGTAAATGGTTAACTTATAATTACGTATGATGAATAACAATAATAAATTGACTTTTAATCGCTGTTCATTATTAGAAATTGGCTTCTAATCCCCATGATTATATTACTCCATTTAAATTGTAAATTATATTGCAGTGCTGTAATCATGTCTGTCGATAAAAGTTGGATTTTTAATTCGAACCGTAGATCGCCCGAGTATCAGCAAGGACTCAGCTCTTTTATCGATATGAGTGAAAAATATATCGACAAATATGGCCTGATTAGATGCTCGTGTAGGAAATGTCAGAATACTCAATTATTAGGATGGGTTAAAATGAAATATCATTTAGAAATATGGGGCATGTGTCGGACGTACAAGGATTGGATCTATCATGGTGAAAGTTTAATCCCTGAAGTTGTGGTTGTAAATGATGTTGAGCCAATAAACGAAATGGCTGACGTTATCGAAGACGTTATGGAAGAGAGTAGTGGTGTGCGTGATGATTTTGAGGACTTGTGACGGAGACAGAAAAGCAATTGATTTTTTCTGAAAATTGGAGCAAAACAATTGATTTTTTCTTAAGTGACGGACACAGAAAAGCCTCATCATCAAACAAAGCAAACCGGCAACAACAACAATACACTAATCGTGGTGGGACTGCCTCGTATAGTAGTTATTGTTACAAGAAGGTAATGATTTAATTATTTGTATGTGTATTGTAGATAAGTATTTATTTAATATATGATATGCTTTTAAATGTTAATCAGAATAAGAGCAGACTTGAGGCATTTCAGAATGCTCATACATTATCAGACATTATCAGAGGTATTAAAGTTTAAGTTGAATTATGTACATTATGGTTGAAATGGGTCGACTTCGTTTGTTCCTGATCAGGAACAAACACCTCAGACATTATCAGAGGTATTAAAGTTTTATACGTTTTATCTTGAAGTTGTTAAATGTATCATTGTTGGTTTATCTAAAACGGGTCAAAATGGATAAATTTAAGTTGAATTATGTATATTATGGTTGAAATGGGTCAAAATGATACAAACACACTTGATATAGTTAAAATGGGTCAAAATGGGTAAATTTAAGTTGAATTATGTACATTATGATTGAAATGGGTCAAAATGATACAAACACACTTGATATAGTTAAAACGGGTCAAAATGGGTAAATTTAAGTTGAACTATGTACATTATGGTTGAAATGGGTCAAAATGATACAAACACACTTGATATAGTTAAAACGGGTCAAAATGGGTAAATTTAAGTTGAATTATGTACATTATGGTTGAAATGGGTCAAAATGATACAAACACACTTGATATAGTTAAAACGGGTCAAAATGGGTAAATTTAAGTTGAATTATGTACATTATGGTTGAAATGGGTCAAAATGATACAAAGACATTTGATATAGTTAAAACGGGTCAAAATGGGTAAATTTAAGTTGAATTATGTACATTATAGTTGAAATGGGGTCAAAATGATACAAACACACCTGATATAGTTAAAACTCTATTAATTTGACTTAAAACGGGTCAAAATGGGTAAATTTAAGTTGAATTATGTACATTATGGTTGAAATGGGTGAAAATGATACAAACACACTTGATATAGTTAAAACCCTATTAATTTGAGTTAAAACGGGTCAAAATGGTAAATTTAAGTTAAATTATGTACATTATGGTTGAAATGGGTGATACAAACACACTTCAAGGTGTTGGTGTATCATTATATACTTAAAGTTATACTAAGAAGCAAATACCACAACTTATAATGTATGTTTTGTTTTGTAGGCACAAATCGCAAGTTTGTTTCAAAATGCAAACTTTATGTCACAAATGACGCAACTTATTGCCTCCCAAAAAGGTACACAACAAGTTGATGAAGATGATGATTCGGACGAGGACAATGAATAGGATAGCGGTTGGTTAATTAGTTTAAGTTTGTTTTGTCGGGCGTACGTACTAAACAATTTGTATGTTTATGTTATTTGTGTTCTTAAACTCGTATTGTACTTCTTAATACTTATGTTATTTGTGGTGTTGAGAAATCTGGAAATTTGGTTTTATTTACAGGTTTTTTCGGTTTATAAAAATGGAAATTAAAAAAATAAAAAGAAAATTAAAATGAAAATTTGACTATTAGCGGCGACATGTGTCGCCGCTAAAAGCCCTTCCCGGAATTTTTTATTTGAATTTATAGCGGCGATATTGTTGCCGCAAATGATTGAATTAGCGGCGACATCTTTAGCGGCGACTGTTTAGCGGCGATATTTTCCACATTAGCGACGAATCATTAGCGGCGACTTATTAGCGGCGACTTATTAGCGGCGACATGTCGCCGCTAATACTAATAGAGGCGACAAAGGTCATCAATAGCGGCGACAAAGGTCATCAATAGCGGCGACAAATGTCGCCGCTAATAAGCTTATTCCTTGTAGTGTGTGAGTTGCTAACTAGACACGCATGTGCAAAAGATAAAATGCGACATTACGTACAGTCGAAACAATTGGTTTCTTGATTCAACTCTGTTTGATTATGGATTAAATAAGGCTACATTTTTAGTTGCTAACCAACATTAATCGAAATCATTTTATGTGAAAACAGGTAAGAATAAATCTTCCTACTCTAATAAAAGTGTATCTGGGACGACACGTGTCAACATCACAATCATTCTCATTAAAATTTTCTCGTCTCTCTCTCCTATTAAATAATTACCTTAATTACTAATAATACTATTTAACACTTTTTTAGATTTAATAAATTAATAAAGAGATCTATTTATTAATGTTATTTCTAAATAAACAATTTTTTTATAAAATAATAAATTTATTTAAAGCATGAGACTTTTTTTAAAAATACGAAATATTTAAAATTGGTATTTTTAAGAAGTTATTTTTTTAAAACCAAAAATAATTAAATTTAAGAGTTATAATCAGAAAATTTTTAATAATAACATTTTTATACGGTTTGTTTTAGAACAAAACGTTTATTATTTTTTTGAAAAAAAATAAAGTTTTAAAAATTTGATATCACTATTTTATAACTGGTAGTCATTTCTAATACATAATTTAAATGATATTATATTTTAAAATATTATTTTATAATTAATAAATTTTGTTATATTAAATTTTTATTTATTCAACTCGTGTAACACACGGGTTACTATAACTAGTGAAACATAAAAAGCAAAAATATTCAAAATATAGTATAAAATTTCAAACACATGAGGCCAAAAAACAAAGGATGATATGCTTTAATTAGTCATAAAACGTCTCATAAAAAAGTTTTATATTTAATTATAAGAATATGATACCATAACAAAATTTATTCTATATGAAGCTACTAACATGACTTGAAAATAAAGTGATACAAAAAGGACGATAACCAATGTCATCACGCCTCTAGCACATGAGGCCGATGCTTAACTTATGTAGATCGACATTGGTTTTTAACAATAATGATTAATCTCCTCAACTTTATCTTCCTATCTTATTGAAAAGTTTTCTTATATATATTTTGCATGAATTAAAATGTTCACAAAACGAGCTGGGCATAAGAACTGGTTAGCAGCTCAATCTCCTCATGGACTCGAAAATTTTAAATTTTAATATATATCTATAACCTCTAATAAAGCAAGGTTTCTTTTGCCACTTGTCATTCTTTTAATCCATGTTTTTGGCACTTGTCATTTTTCTAGAGATTCAAATATCAATTTTCCCTCCAAAAGGGTGTTACGGTAATTTAAATTCTCATACAAAATTTTCTCTCTTATTAAAAATAAATTTTATAATTACTATGTTTCTCTCTCTTATCTATTTTTTTAAGTCAAACTATCTTTTTCTAAAATAGATTTTATGAAGGAATTTAAAAATAACATCTTTTAGTTAAAATCTAAATAACAAAAAACTAAAGTTTATATAATATGAAAGTTTCTAAATCATTAAAAAAATTTTAAGCAAAATATTTAAAATTGTTTTGGTTTTAAAAGAATTATAAACAGGTGAAATATTTTAAAACAATCCTATTAAAATAAGCAGAATAATTACAAATCTTATTTTTTTTATGAACAAGATTTTTATAAAAAATATTTTTTATAAAAAAACGAATGTTTAAAAATAAAACTATTTACATAAGAGAGTTAGAAAATGATATAATTATTTTATTTTTTGAACTATTATCTGTATATAATTTTAATTATATTTTATATTAAAATATTATACTATAATTATTCATGTTAATTTTACATATATATTTTACATTAGAATTTAATCCGTTTATTTAATGATTGTTTAGCTTATCTATCTATCTATAAAAAAAATAAGCATGAAACAATTATAGATCTCATTATACTTACTTTTTTATTTCTCTATATTATTAATAATAATGTTGAACACTAATAATATTACTCATACTATTTTTAAATTAAAAAATATATAATTTAAAAATTAAAAACCTATTTTTATTAAAAACACACTTTTTTAAAAAAATATATAAAATATAGAATACAACGAATTTTAAAAAAAAATCATTTTTCTTAAAACATTATATTTAAAAATCATAATTTTTTATAAAATAAAGTTTTAGAATAATACATTATTATTTATTTACTTAAAGTATCTATTTATACGAACTTATAATCATATTTTATTTTCAAGCATGATTTTATAATACATAAATTTTTATTAATAATAATTTAATATTTTATTTGTTTAATCCGTGTATTACACGGGACTAACCTAGTATTTTATATATATACATGTATTTTTCTAAAAATAAACTATTAATGAACTCGTTAATAAACTCAATAACATTTTAGTTATTTTAGTTAATTAACCCTGTCTGAGAACCTATTAACATTTTAAATAGTTTAGCACAACTATCATCCGATTACCTTAGTATTATGAATCTTTTATACACAAGTTATTCGATTTAAATTTTTTATACGTCGTATTAGTGGGGCATATTTTTTGTTTTCTCCCTGGGCTCGGGGTCTCTTGGGAATTTCGGGACAGGCCCTACTGGTTAGGTTTAAAAACCGTTTCAGTTTGCAGTCAACGAGGTAAAAGTTGGCTAGAATTTCAAATATTTTTTTAGTCCAGATCAGTTTATGACCGCTTTAAGTGAAGATGATTATAAAATAGTTGTGAACCTATAACATATAATTTAATATATAATAAGTTCTAAACCGGATTCTAGCATTCCGAATTCAAACCGCTTCAGTTTTTGTTATGTTTGCCGGACCGGTTTCGGTTCACAAACCGGTTTTTTTCCACCTCTACTAGATTAACAATAAAAATTTGAGAAGAGTTCTTATTGGGCTTGGTTTATGTCTTGGCCCACGAGGCACAAAAGCCCACAACTTTTCATTTTCTTTTCCTTAGACCCATCACATTGTTTTGTTGTAGATCCACAAAGCCTAGCTTTTTTCTGACCGGCCCACAAAGCCTAAATCCAAATATTGATATTTGGTAATTAACTACACCTAATAAATTTAACTAAGTTTTACTAAAACTATTATCTATACCACATCATAGAACATTTAAATAGGAAACTGTTGTATTTTTATCTCAGTTTTTTTAAAGTTTAAACAAACAAACAAACAAACAAACAAACATACCCAGTATATCCCACTCAAAAGCAGGGTCTGGAAGGGGTAGGTGGTGACGAGTCTTTCCTCTATCTAAAGAGATAGAGAGCGCTTCCAAAAGAGACCCCCAACTCGAGGACGAATAGCAAGCAAATTATATAGCGTACAACACATAGGTATATATCACAAAAAAGTTTAGAATAAGCATATGCAAAAGCATAACATACAACACAAAGCGTATGCATACCCATAAGCATACCAACCCGAAGCTGGTGCATACATCAAATAAGCAGCATGTTCCACCTATAGAGGGCAACTGTCGATTACATCATTCAGGTCTTCGTTTACTCTTCCTACCAACAGATTCCACTAGAAGTCCTTAATTTTAATTTTACGCCTCCACGCACTCCCAGTTTTCTCCGCACAATTTTAATTTCATAAACTTGTCTTTTATGAAATTGATCATCTTAGTTATTTTTTACACTCATAATAATTATGTGATTATAACTATTGACTTTTAAACCAACTTTCCTCGTGGGTTTTAAAAGGTTATAACTTGTTCATATGTATCTGAAAGTGTGAGAGCTCGTAATTAAATAGTGCAAAAACCTCACGTTATTTTTAATTGAATGAAGATGTCTAAGGGTTTGATATTAATTTCAAATTGTTGTTGAATTGAACTAATAAACTATGATTCCTAAGCAGATAATATTAGTGACTTGTATAAAGTGGTTGTGGCCAGGTATGATTATAGGAGATCGATACAGTAAAGGAGAACAATTATTGAGTTAGTGATTGGCACTTTTTCATCATTAGAGTTCCCTCAAATTTGTCACTCATTTCTTTTTGATGAAATACATGCAAGTATGTAATTCAAATGTTTTATAAATTACGTGTAAGTCTGTCACTCATTTGTTTTAGATGAAATACATGAAACTTAAATGTTTTATAAATTAGGTGTGAACTATATTTAAAGTAATTGTAGAACAACTTCAATACGATTTTTTTTTCTGATAGAAGTAATGTATTAAAAGCAGATATGACATGTATGTAGAGAATTTGAAATTAAACTTTAATAATCTGAGAGACATGAATAACACTTTTAAGTTAAAATTATTCGATGGTTTACCCGAATATCTCAATCAGATATAACTCAGAATTGATCAAGAGCTAAGTATGACATTGTGTGCGTTTTTTTGAACCAGAAGAGAAATCGAGAGGGAATGACCAAATGTCGGCAATTCGATTTTCAGGAGATGGGGGGCAGTTTTTAATTTTAAATCATAATGGCCTAAAAAGTGCGCCTTTTTCAAACCCGGATTTCACATGTGAAATTTTGAATTTTTTAAGACATTGTTTCATAAAGCCATTTTTACAAAATAAAAAAATTTCAAACTAACCTGACAGCTCGATCCCAACCAGATGTTTTGCCCCTTGTACCCGCTAAAGGGAAGCTGTCCTTGGACCCCTGCTGTTCTATCTTTTGAGTCTTGCAGTAGTAAGATTATCTTCTTTTCTTTGAGTCCTAAGGGTTTCATCTCAAGCATTCCAACCAAGAGGGCATTACCCTCTTGGAACCTCCATTGCTTTAAGGCTTTGCTCATAAGATCATTAATAAATTCAAACAAGCGTGCACTGTGCACATCTTAACTTGTTTGATGAATATTATGTAACATTGGTCATCTAATCAATCTAATTACACTAAAATATATAACAATATATATATATATATATATATATATATTTATATATATATATATATGAAGAAATAACTTTCGAAAATATATATTTGTGTCAAAGTGTAAGGAGTTTGAGCGATAAGAACAACAACTTGCTGTTGTGAATAGAAAGTTCATGATATTTATTATACTTAAACTCTGCTTTATTTAACAAGATTTGTTTTTCCATTTTATGTAAATAATTATATAAATCCAGTCAAAGTCAGGACAAGAAAAACTAGGATGTAACACCATTGGTTTACATCATAAACAAACAACTTACACATCATTTGTATGGAATTCAACTCCTTTTTAATGTCTTAAAAATTATTTGTAAAACAAAGATGGTATTTTACATTTACTAATTCGTTTTATGGGATCCTTCAAAAGCATATAATTGTAACATTGCTAACATTGTTTATTTATATTGCATGATTGAGCATTGCAATATTATTTATTATATTGCATTATTAAACATTTCAACATCTTTATTCATATTGTCTTTGTATTCATAAATAATAATAGTTAAATGATAATAAATATTGATTTTTATTAAAAATAATAATAAGTATAAGTGAAATCTCCTCATCATTCCATCATTGAGTGAGTAAATGAGTGAGAGACTATCTTATGAAATGCCTAAATATTCCACTTTTACTATTAATGATCTAGCCACTATGTTTTTTAACTAGGACCCATCAAGGGAACCATTCAACCACACAAATAACAAAATGGAAATTAACATTGTGAAGTCTTATTAATTAACTGGGGTCCTCTGTGAAATTTGAAACCTAAACACCATTGATGCTGCATTGCGCCTATGTGTCCTCGTTGCACGCTTGCAAACCATCGTCCTCGAATCCTAACGTTACCATACGCCCACACAGATAGTCATTACTCACCAGTCGCCACCATCCTCCGCCACCAAACTACCAAGCGTGACAAGCATGAAGCATCACTGGCCACAGTTAGTTCACGTATATTTCTAAAAACATAATTAATAAACTCATATCCCAAAAGAGATAACTTGTTGGGATAAATAAAGCACTAACTACTTAAGTGATCGTGATTAATATTTTTCTAGTAACAAAAACTATTGTTAAAAAATGTATTTTGTATAAATATGACTTTGAAATTTCAAAGGTAAAAAAAAGGCTTAAATCCAACTAGCATTTAATTTTGCCATTATTTAGAAAAAAAAGGTTTATGTATATAATATGATATCGTGATGCAAAAATAAATGTTGTGTAGAGTGTAGGTTCAAGAAATTATGTTATGTGGCAATAACGTGAGGTGTTTCTGCATTTTGTATGGCCCATGCTGATTAAATAATTTGAGAGTATCGATTTGCCAAATCAAGTAATGACTCCATGATATCGGGATAAGATGCACCCTTTGTCTCGTGATTCAATATTTCAACCATTGTAAAAGTCAACCATGGTTGGTGGGAATGGGGAGTATCAGTATTTCTGTAAACGGATCAAACATTCAGTGTATCGTCTGATGAAAATTTTGGTTAATAAAATGAATGTATATAAACAAAAAAAGTTTGTTTTTGAAAAGTTTGTTTGTGTTTATTCTTTTTCATTTGTTCATTTCAATATCTATTTAAGTTTATTTATTAATTATTAGTAGCATTAGCTGAACAATTGTCAGCTTAATAAGATTTTAGAACCAAGTCTTGGTAATTGACTAGCTAATAGTGTAATGATGAACATATTTATTTTCTTTATTTTCATATGTCATTAATGTTCAGTACTTAAGTTTGCTTATTTCGTACGTTTGAAATATTAACGAACAAATATGAATATATTTATTTCCTTAACGACCAAACATGAAAAAAGAATTATCTTCGTTTAAGTTTTCATGTTTATACATTTATTCTATTAAAGTAAAACTAACAAACACAACAATTAAGTCTCATCCGTGTTCACTTGATCGTTTAAGATGTAAAAGCGTGTAATGGATTCACAATTATAAACATATAGGTTTGATAGCATAAAAACTAAAAACTTATCAAGATTCTAGCTAATGAACTTGCATAATCTAACATGTGTAAAAACCGATTAACTGAACCAAACGCAGCCCTAGAACGGCTACATCGTGTGATTCAGTGCAAAATCGTCATACAAAGCATGCCTTGTATATACATACGCGCATATATGTATGTAACATATATGCTACATATGAAAGCATATGTATGTACATTGATATGAATATAAATAATAGCATATTATAAATCTCTTGGTAGGAGGTGGATAGAGCAAATAGGCAGGTGGTTAATAAGAGTGCCAAAAAGGGTTCGTTTTGAAACCACACGTTACCAATCGTAGCCTTAATGACGCGGGGACCTTTAATAAATATTCTACTTTATTTCATCTTCTTTTTATTAAAATATAAAATAACAATAATAGCAACAAATAATAAATTATAGTTAAACAAATAAACGTCCATGTGACAACCAATATATGCTTGTCACACCATATATTAGTTTTTCATAACAATAATCTACTCTTAATAGTACATCATTGTCCACAACAAACATTAAACCCTAGACATCATAGGGAAAGTAACCATTTTACAATTTTGGGTGTCGCTAGGCTAAAAGCATTTTGGTAAACCCGACACCTAGATTTTTCTAGGATAAAATCGTCATATCCTTCATATATAGGACTAGAACTAACAATTGTTTGGTTAGAGAGTGTACTTCAGACTTATTAATCAGTTTGTGTTACTCAGAAATCCACAAAAAGCAATGTGGTTCACGGGTTTACCAACAAAAAGACGTGAGATTCAAACTGCTATCTCTATCCTAAGGCCATGTTATGCTCAAACCCTGGTCTAGGCTCCCAATCCTGGTCGTGGACTGGTCATCCTAGGATTTTACCCGAGTGGGTTTTGTCGTTTCGAACCCTGGTCTCTATTAAAGAATCCAGGTCACCAACCACTGTCGCTGGCCCACCTTAACGTGATTAACCAAATCTTAGTTAATTGACGGTTTTGATAAGTGGAGTTAAACACGAAAGTAATTAATGTTTATGTTGACCACACCTTTTTATTTAATTAATTAACTTGGTGAAATCGACATGTAACGTACAAAATGCAAAAAGAAATCATTTTCGATCTTTCTGTTTTAAACTATCATAATGTACAATTGATATAATTTATAGGTATCTTGTAAACTCCTGTTATGACTTCAAGAAATCGGATGAAGGTTTTAGTATTCAACTATTTCAAAAGTCAACCACGGTTGCTTTTATTGGGAAGTATTGTAAACGCTACATTTATAAGTATATATAAATATAACAAGAGATTAATGCTTATAACTATGTACATATAGAGGAAAATGAATGTGATGTCGTCAGAAATCTAATATAAAAACGAAACGAATGAAAAGTATGTTGTTTTGCATAAGTTCTAACTAGAAGGTAATTTTCTTACTATTGCACATTTCCTTCCATTATTATCTCACACTAATACCACATTGAATAATGAAAACCTCTTAAGGTATTGTGTTATAAATATGTATTTATATATATAAAATGAGAATAACTACAAAGTAAATTAACATATTCAAAACGTATATCGGTATATGTGATAGAAGTTATTACAATAGACACTAACTAATATATTATCTTTTGATTGTATGTATGTGTGTAGGTATGTAATGTAAATACATTTATACATATATATAAAACATATTATGTCACTGACAAAGGCCACAATTAAATAGAATTATAGAAAAACTAAACAGGTGGTAGACTGCCAGAAGTGGTTTGGTTGTGAAACTATAACTTGTAATGGACCCAAACTTAATATTATAAAGATATGATCATGCGACAATAAATGTTTGATTGATTAAGACTAATTTAAGTGGACCATAGAGAAAACTGGAAAACAAAGACATCTAATAATAATAACAGTAACAATTAATAATAAAAATAACTAATAAATATATAAAACGTCGGCACGTTTAAAAAAAAAAAAGAAGTTTGTCAAACCAGACATTAATTAGTTAATTACTTTTCCTTTTTTTTTTATTTCAACGGTCCAAATATTAACTAGTAAATAGATGGTTTGAATAAGTGGTATTGAACACGAAAGTAATTCATGATATTTGTGGACCAATGTTTGTTATTTACTTGCAAAAGTATCGGTGGATATGATGTATAACGTACAAAAAATATTTAAAAGTAGCCATTAATATGTAAACGAACATGTCAGTATTTGACACATTGAAGTATGGAATGACGAAAATACTTTAACTTAATATAGGCATATATATAATTTACAACTACAATATAAGATTAGGGGATGCGTTTTGAGAAAACAAATAGTTATTGAAAACAAAAGAAAACCACGCAAACCAATAATATAATTCATAAATCTTATGTTATTTTAATTGTTAAAAGGTTATTTAAGTATTTGTTGCATGTATACTGAACATAAATACGATAATGAAGAGTCTTACGTATACGTAACACTATGTCGAATGAAAAAATAGTTATGTATACGTAACCTATATGTGACGTATATGTAAATCATGCAACGGTTTTCATTTGATCCGTACCTTTATTTATATATATATATATATACACACACACAAATATAAAGGGTAGCGATGAAAAAATTATAAGTTATGTGACCGGTTTTATTGGTTTCTCTAGTATTCACGTAACATTGTGTTTTTCTTACAATCCCTTACTCTATAAGATTATTATAACAAATTTTTATCGGGATTGTAATTTTGTAAACTCTAACCATCTATCTAATTTTTATCTTAGCCCGAATGAAAAGAAATTAAACGCTCAGACCGTAGCATAAAACATAAAAATATTATATGAAGTTACACAAAATTACACGATCTAAAACTCGACAAAACACACAACTTTCATGATCAACAAATAGTGAAGAACACATCTATGATTATCATGGCAGCGGGATGAATGCGATGACAATATTATTATGTTAAAAGAAGCTACAACTTTGAAGAGAATAAGGGAAAAAAATAGCATCTAAGGGTATTCACATTCTGTTCTTTAAAATTTTGAGTAGAGTCTTTAAATTATATGGTATGGTTTTGGGTGGTTGTGAGTGGAGTAGAGATAAAATATTTCTGTTTATCTGTAAATTTAAAGATTTACTGTTCAACACTTATAAAATTTTTAATATTTTTTAAAGTGGTTGTGAGTGAAGAAGAGAGAAAAGATAATAATAAAGGTGTTAAAAATATTATTTAATTGAAAGGAGAGAAAAAATAGTTGTTTTTAGTGTAAGTATAAGAATAAAAATAAAGAATGAAATATGAATACTCTAATACATATATAAATATAGGATCAGGATCATTACAGAATCATTTTTTATTTTCAGAACCAAAAGAACCATTGACTTACATAAATGTAAATTATAAACCATTGGTTTACATAGATGTAAGTTAAACCTGGTGATTTTTAGTTATTTTTTTATAGTTTATTGTTCATGTCTGATATACACATATGTAAAACAGGTCAAGTATTACCAGACTTAATATACATTTATGTAAATCAATGGTTCTGTAGTTCTGAAAATAAAAAATGATTCTGTAATGATCCTAACCCTATAAATATATGCGTCTAATAGGTCCTCATTACAGAACAAAAGTGAGAAGAGAAAGAAAGTCAAGAATATGTAAGGGGAAAATTAAAACCACATAAAATAATAAAAACTTCGTAATATAGCTGTTGTTATTGATTAAATATTTATAAAAGTAAAAAATGATGATTACACAAAAAACTAAATATTTTCATAACGATAATTATAATATGATGAAAATAAATTTTACTATATAACAAATCGACTAAAACAAATAATATGATACTAACTAATATATTCTATCTATTAGTTTATGTATCCATAGTGTCCACGAAGTTTATGATATGATTCAATGGTTTCGTCTGCATTGAACTCATATAAGAAGTGGCTACAGCCTCTAATGGCATCTTATCTTATCTTATCTTAATATTCTAATAAAAAGGTAAATGAGTGTGTCAAGTATCACCACCACATTCATTCTCATCAAACTTTTTCCGAATCTCTCTTCTATTAAATAATCACATTAATTACTAATCATATTATCTATTTATTTTTACATTATAATTAGTTTTTTAATAGATTAAGAAAGAGAATTTTTTTATTAATGTTATTTCTATAGAGATAGTTTTTATAAAAAGATTTTTTTCTAAAAAATAAAACTATTTTTATGTAATATTTTAAAATTGGTTTTTCAAAGTAAATTTTTTATAAAACAAAAATAATTAAAATAAGGAGTTATAGTAAGGAAATTTTTAAAAATGAAAAAAATTTTAAATGTTATTTCAAAACAAAATTTTTAGTTTATCTTTGGAAAAATGAAAAAAATTAAAAATTTTATATTATTATTTTATTAGTTATAGTTTTTACTCATACATTCAATCATATCATGTCTTAGTATATCGTTTTATAATTAATAATTTTTATTAGATTTAATATTTTATTTATTTAACTCGTGTAATACACGGGTTTACTAAAGCTAGTTGTTAATACAAACATACACTATTATAAAACTTTCCTTAATAAACATGACTCGATCTCCTTGATGAAGAAAATTATAACTAACGATACATCAAATAAGCTTAAGCAAATGAAATAGTTTAACCATACTTCCATATCTATCATTAAGCACCAATATAAAAATCATACTAGACAAATGAATATATACTATATACAACATACGCAAAAGAATATAAATGTATACTTTACACAATTATAACAAAAAACTCATTGCTCATTGTTTGTTACTTGTGGTAACAAATCCTTCATTACCAGCCAATACAAGGTACTTGTCTTTCCTTGTAAGGTTCGTGCATTCAAAATCCAATGTTTTCCCGATCTCACTTTGCACATAATTTGCAATATCGTAGCGTGTAGCCTCTGCGTCACTAGCCTGTGACGACACCCCGTTTATCTGGTCTAGAAACTGGACCCTATAAACGGGGTTAGGGTTCATCATAAACATAAACGGGTCCAAACATTTTAACCCACTGGCTGTTGTCCCGTAAAACATGGTAACGTGAGTGTCCAATGCAACCGGAACAATGTGGTCACTAAGCTCCGCGAATAAGGGGCTAAAGCGCAACAAATATGGTTCCCTACAAGTTGTCCCTTCAGGACAAACCACAAGGTCTCCTAGCTTTAACATCTTGTCCATTGTTTTTGCATCTAGATCGCGATCTCTTGTTAATCGCACGGTTTTGATTGGTGATAAGATCTCTGACATTCTACTGAGACTGTATGTGACTGCGGCGAATGGTTTCTTGAGTCCGAATGAGAGGTATAACGGGTCAAGTAACGTTCGGTGGTTACATACATATAAACGGCCTTTATGTTGTTTGTGACCATTAGTTGTTGCGTCTGGAGTTGAGTTGTTTGTGAGCTCGAGGCGTAAACCGGTGAATGCTAAAATGGGGATCAGTGCATTATAGGGCGTGGTGAGCGCGATAGCCGCTCTGAAAATGGACAAGAGTATCGCGAAAGGGAACCATATGAACATGACCAACATAATTAATGGTTCGGGTCTGAAGGCTAATCGTCCATCATGAAAGATTAGGTCTTTTGGATATCTTTCTCGTGGAAGAGCATGCCACGCCTTCTTTTCGCCATCGTGAATTGTGTAAGCCTCCTGAAAAAGAAAAAAACAAATCAATAATGTTTCGAAACATGTTTGTTAACATGTTAAATGTTTTGAGAAATTAACGTGAATTATATATTAACAGTGACGGAAGCAGGACTTTTTGATCGGATAGATCATACAGCTCTTTTTTTCTCCTCTTGAAAACTAAGGGCAACTTATTATTTCTTAAAGAAACTTAGATTTTGTAAAAAAGATCTGACGTACTATGGTGATCGGGTCAACGAATCGTTGACTCCTTTGGTTCCGCTCGTGTATACATACATACATACATACGTACATGCACACATACATACATACATACACACATACATACACACATACATACATACATACATACACACATACATACATACATACATACACACACACACACATATATATATATGAATATTTGTCTATCGCTAGTTAAGTATATACCTTACTACACGTGATCCAATCGCGTTTAACAGACTTGTTTGACAAGCAAACCGCTTGATCATCTTCGTCTAGCACTTCACTTATACGACGTTTAACGTCGTTCTGTTTTCTTTCATGAGACCAACATAATACCCACGAAAAACTTTAATCTCCCTCCCAAAAACATAATCAACCTCCAAATAATCTTTCAAAAAACCTTCAACCATAACTTGTGGCATCTTACTCACACCAACAGTCTTCTTCCCTCTCCTCAACACATCAAAACCCTCCAAACCAACATCTTCCAAGAAGAACTTCGGCAACACCGAACTCCCGACACGAAAACCGTCTTTCTTGACCCCGAAAAACGAAACCATAACCATAATTTTCATCGATAACTCATCGTTAACCAAAAACACAAGTGGAAAAAGAGCGAAAAGCACAAACGCCCTAATCAAACTACCGGATTCAAATGCAACCAACATGAAGTATGCAAACATAGATGATGATCTCAAAAGGGTTTCTTCCACATCGAAGATCAACGTCTTTCGCGAAAGATCGCACGCATGAATCGAAGAATTTAGGGTTTGTGATTTCAAGTGAGATCCATGGGTGTTACTTAGGGATCTTTTGAGAGCTTTTGTGTTGTTTTTATGGTGTTTTAGAAGAACACGAGGGATGAAAAGAATGAGTTTAATGGCTTTTGGTAAAGCTTTGAATTCCATTTGTTTTTTTGTAGGATATTGAATGTTGTACAACGGTGACAATATTTATGGTAGTCGAGTTAACTAAATGCCATTGGGTTTTACTATATTTACAAGTTTGGCACTAGCCCTAATAAATGCAACCTTGAGCTGGAAACTGGAAGGTGTATAAATGTTGACTTTGACTCGTGTATGGTAAAAATAATATTATATTAATCAATAATAATATGACTATGTCAAAGTATGGGATGATAATTTCATATTTTTATGTTACCAAAATAGCAAAAAGAGACCACGAGAAACGTGTCTTGTACTTCGATATCACAAATGATTATGACTAGTAACTACGTCTATGTGCAAAAGGGTTTAGCATAACTCAAACTTGTGAGATAATGTGAGCAATGTCGAGTTGGTCATAAGTTACACGCGTTAGTGACGTGACATACGAGGTAGACAGTATGGGGGCAAAACGAAGAAAGGGTGAAAATAGACTATTGATGCTCAGTTCTTTAAATTATGTTTGTTTTTCGTATATTAAAGTTGAGTCGGTTTAAAAAAATATGAGTTGACGTACTGGTTATTGTTAGTAAAGACGAGAATCTTACAATTAACTTTTAACGAAAAATCCTGGTTTCGTCACTAATAGACAATAAAGTGAAGTAACACTTAGATTATTAATAATGAAAACACTAGCTTTATGAAGTGAAAGTATTACGTATGAGTAGCGATTAACAACTCTTTTTGGTACGTAACGAAAATAATAAATCAAGGTCATTTGTTATTCATTTCCATCTATCCTTAAATCATGATTAATAATATGATATTCAACTATCTAGATTAATTAGATGGACATAATCTATATAATAGCCATATATATGACTATTAGCTATTTATCTCCAATTATTTATCAAATATTTTTGTTGAATATGATCCTAAAGATGATGAATATGTTGAGTTATCTTCGATATCTTGATTGGTTATATTACGAGCCTATGATGATGATGATAAAAATCACGCATGCACTTACATCATCAGATTTCATATGCTTCCTCTTATAAGTATTTGTAATCGAATTGATATCATATAATATTAATTTTGTACACTATTAATTATTTATGTTTAAAAACACCGAGATATAAGATATTTTGAAGAAATATTGTAAGCTTGTTTATTATAGTCATGAGTTAATTACACAAATACTATGCAAAAGTTAATTTGGAAAGGAAATAGTAAGGGTTAAGGTGGTGATATTTTCATGTGAGACGTGTTATATGTGTTATGTGATAGATATTCATTTCATTGTCAATATTAACCATCCACTTTATACACACTAAAGTTTATATAATTAATGAACCTACCTGTATTTAAACTAACGCGTCTTAACAATGTCTATATCAACGCGTAAAATATCAACTTGATGTTTAAGACTTTTCTTTGATACGAAGGTATCTACTTGGGGACGATGATGATTGTTTTAATGATTTTATAAAATGAATTTAATTATTTTGTACTATACCCATGTAAAACTTAAAAGTGAAAATTCTCAAACTTCATAGTAACTTGTTTTCTAAAAACACATTAAAAAAATAAGTCTATGGTTGAACTAATCCATAAGATAAATTTTTCTGAACAATAAAACATAAATAGTCAATCTGACACACTTGTTCAATTATATAAAAAATGGATATTTACCTAATTCAAACACAATTCCTTAGTTATATATATGGTTGATTAAATCTTTGCACTTATTAGAAAGCAATAAAAGGATACTCTTATTATAAGTTATTATTTTTTTTATATATTTTTCTTGAAACTAATATAATTTAATTTACCTACTTTTAGTCAATAATATGATAGTCCAAATAGTCAACTTAAAACTGTTTTTGGTGGGTTCACCGGTGAGCCACTAGCTCATCAATTTAAATTACAGTTAATTGGTAGTTATTTGAAAGGACTCTTAGTGATGTCAATAAGACGGGTTCCAAGCCTCTTTGTAGTCGTTGCATATATACTCGGTTTCATTGACCTCACAATTGCCGACATCCCATTTCACTGAATAATATATATTATGATAGGTGTTAGTTCATGACACGATTTAAAACATGATACGGATTGAAAATAATCTAAGTTTTGAATTGTCATGTTTAATCTGTTTTACAAAGTTATTTTTTAGTTGATAACGAATAAGTCATGTTTTATTTGATATGTTCGATATGCCAATTTTATAAAATTGGAATAAAAATGTATTTTATAAGGTCCACTTGTCATCTCATTTTTTACTTCTTCAATCCATCTATTGCAACTCTTTGACTCATCTATATAAATGGGTTACACCAATTATGCTTAGCTATATGAGTCTAAATATGTTTGGATTTTTGGTGTTAGAAGTGTATAAGCTAAACTCTTTCATGAAATTTTGTACTTACCGAGTGATTGAAACCTAAACGTTACAACTTACAACAAACATATTAAAGTTTATAATACTTGATTTTACGATTATTGACCATGCATAAAAAATCCACATCGAAACATTAATATAAACAAGCTTATCGCAATGGGAAATACAGTTTTTTAAAACTACCGATTTAAAGGTTGTAATTGGAAGAAGAAAATTAAGAAACACAAAACATTAAAGCACACTGACGACTTGCATATTTATACTTTGATACTTGTATATTATCAAAAACAGATTTATTTTTAACGAAAATCAGATCGACACGTATATAAATACAAACATGACATGATTGTATATTCTAAATTCTATAAAAAAATATAATATTTAAAAAATTGTAAGTGGAAAAACAATATGTTTAAAACTGACTATTAATATTAAAGTAATCTAAAAAGTCTAACCAATTACGCAACTTTCTTGTAGAGAGTAAACGTGAAAAGATCTACAATTGAAGATTCTCCATATCTCATTTTCTATGTTGACTTTTACATACTCGTCTAACCTACAAGTTACTTTTACGACTATATACGCTCAATGCATTTTAATTAGTATTGCTTGGGTTACATTATTTGCTACTTCATAAATAAATGTTGCACACAACAATAGAGCCAAAGTGTTAAAAAACTAATGTTCAAGTTTCTTACCATTTTGTTTGATGGTGTATAAGCTAAAATAACCATGACAGGAGAAAACCACACAAACTTAATACTATTATATGCCTAACTGCCTAAGAGGCTAGAATGTTGCATTAAGCCCATCCTTAAAAGCCCCAAGTGAAGCATGAACCAAGATGGATGTGATGTTACATACTTGCATTCGACAAAATGTCAAAGGCCCAACCTAAAATAAAAAGATGTTTGAACTCCAACAATATTGACGAAACCGAACACGACCATGTATCATTTCTATTCCCTGTTCTCATTCCCATTCCTTTTCCGCTAGAGCGATAATCATGCCGAGTTGCGTGTAGAGATCGAAGAAACTGAACATGAAGTGTGTTTATTTGTTGAAGGGTTACTATTTAATTGTGAACATAATAGCATAAGGGATAGAGACTAAAGAAAGTTAGGTGGTGTTTGTTTGTTTTTTTAAAATGATCTGCACAGACTCTTCTGTCTGCACCACGCAGACCACGCGCAAGCATTACCATGTGCAGACTGTTTGTTTTTTCGAATACGTTTCATTAAAAAACTCTGCACGAGATCTTCTTGACCTCCTTTTGATACAGATTTAAAAATTGACTTCTAACCTCTTCTCAAAACAAATTAACCCCCAAACTCTAACCCCTTCCCCCCTCTTGATCATTCTAACCCATCCGACCATCTCAGTCGCGTACCCCTATCCTCATCTCAGTCGCCTACAACCGTCCCGGAGTTGCCGGCGCGTCCTTGCGCTCCCACCGTTGTCGTCCCTGTTACCTCCCACCGCCGTCCGTCTCTGGTCAACCTCCCACCGTCGTCGTCCTCTGCGAGCTCTCTCGCAGCCACTGTTGCCTCCGCCATCGCCTGCAAGACCTCCCGCAGCCACCGCCTCCTATGAACATCTCTGGTTAGTGTTTGTGATTTGCTATGCTTTGTGAATTGGTTTGTTTAGGGTTTGTGATTTGGTTTGTGGTTTGCGATTTTGTTTGGTTTAGGTTGTTTATGTTTGTGGTTTGTGATTTAGCTTGTGATTTGTGATTTTGTTTATGATTTGAGATTATTTTAACAGTGTGCATAAGTTTAAAATCAAACACTTTTATTTTGCAAACTGAGATTTAATCGACCTCTTCTTCTACATATGTCTGTAGATATGGTCCGCAGACTGCAAACATTTTACCTCTGAAAAAACAAACTATGCCTTAGTTTAGTAGAAGAAAAGTCAAAGAGAAAAGTTGTAGCTCTAAGTTATTCTAGCAAATCTTCTGTGAAGGATGATTCATATGTCCTTATGACTTCTGATGAAAGCCAAATCAAGATTGATGAAGTCAGACAAGATGAAAGAAGAATATGTCGATCCAAAGTTCTTGTAATCAATGATGTGGTCAGAGTCAAAGATGAAACTCGGCCTCCTTTTGGCTTCAAAGAAACCAACCAACCTACCGGCTTATGGAGGAGATGAAACCATCATCTCCTGGCTTTGAACAAACCTAACCAACTTCTTGCCTCTAGACACTAACAAAACTCAAACTCTTGCTTTTGACTTCGCCGAAGCCCCACATCGTTCTGTAAAACGCAAAGAACAAGACTACAACGAAGAGAACACAGAAACCGATCAACTTCTACATGGTTTAAGAAGCAACACTGCAACCATGAAAGAGGGGGAGGTTTAACTTAGATTTAAGCATCATGAGGTCGACTTAAAATGAACATAAATGATAATTTTGTTATCTTATTTTTTAGACAGTCTACTTTAACAACTTTACAATCCAAACACCTTATGAATTTTCAGCAAATTCCAGTTCCTTTAAAAAAAATCTACGAATAAAACACCAAATACTTTTTCACGTCATCAACATTACCAAATAGTTGGATACCACAAACCAAATGCTTGAATGTGAAAATTTAAATCCACCAACTACCCACAAGAATATAACTCCACATCTAAAAGCATACAGACTACTAAGTAAAAAGAACTATGTTCATCCCTCATAACCATGATTTCCTTAAAGAAGAGGAATAATAAAGTAGCAGTAATTCAAAATTAAACAAGAACATGGTTAATATACCATACGTGAAAAGCTTGATCCCCAGCATGAACACCAGTCCCTGAAAATTTGTAAGTGAAAATTTAACCAAGACAGTGGAAGATAAATCTTTTTAATTTCTGAGCAAGTAAACAAATCATATGAGATGATGAAAATACCCATAAAACTTGAAAAAAGAAAAAACTTTATTTGATGAAAAGCTATTTGTTAAAATTGTTGTGTATAAAATGCATCTGGATATGGTTTAAAGTCGTGTGAATCTATGGAAGCAGCCTCTCTATTTCAGAGGTATGGTTTGCCGACATCTCACCCTCCACAGACGATACCAGTAACTTAGGTATTAATAGGTATTAATTCGTTTGTGGGTATGGTTGTATTTTAAAAAGCCTTCTAGGGCATTTTAGGTATTAATAAAACCAAATACATAATGGGTCGTGTCTAAATTCGTTTCAGTTATACCAATTACAGAAGAAGAAAAAAAAACAACAAAAACAAATAATAACGATGAGTTTAAAATATTTTGAAGACAAAATACGTCATACGTAAAATCTTTAAGGATATTTTCATCACCCCACGTGTTTTTTTTGTCCAGATTGGGATAAATGAAACCAAAACATACATACTTGCATAACCTGGCAAAGTTGATATTGTTATACCAAGCCTAAAGAAAACATGTTGCCATGTTGGATGACTAAAAGCACTTAAAATTCTCTGAAAACACAAGAATTTTGGATTGTCAACATGTTATATGTTACAATTAAAGGGCAAAGGCATTTATTGTCAACATCTTATAGGTTACAATTGAAAAGGCCAAAGGCAAGGATTGTCACCATGTAAAAAACTTATAAAAGTTCTTAATATCAAAAGGTAAGCTTTAAAACTCAGCTACATCAAAAGGAAAGTTTTATAAGTAAATTATATCAAAAGGTAAGTTTTAAAGTCCAATACAAAAAATAGGATAAGGTGTAAAAATGAATACATTTTAATGCAACTTAACCTCTCAAAACTTAAAGAGGGCGTTTTTGTCATCCAACAGGTTTTTATTCCTCAAAATTGGTATCAAATGAAATAGCCTATGAAGTCATCTCTATATATGAATGACCTTAATTAAAAAATGTAAAATACTTCAAATGGTAAGTAAATAACTCACCTAATTTCCAAATGCATGCTATTCAATATTGATTGTACGCCTCCCCGTAATCCCCGTGCCTTTGGCGTTGAAAATCATAATATTTGTCGTTGGACCTCAAAGAAGGATAGTTGTCAACTTCTGGATACCTTACTCTTGATTCCATTTGCATATTGTCAATATAAGGATTGCCAGCAGCAGCAGCAGCAGCATCACCATAATCATAATGATTATTATTTTTATAACCACCAAACCCTACATTAGGCATTTGTTGACGGGTTTCTTGCTGTCTTTTTCGTGTTTCAACTTGAAGGAATTCATCCCATTGTTTTGCATGCATTCCCCTTATTGTAGCCAATTTTTTCATGTAATTTTCCCTGATTTCTTTGATAGCCTGTCACACAAAGAAGTCAGAATCAAGAGTGCTTTTTTTCCCTTTCAAAGAATCAATATGTGAAAAAGTGCAACTTTTTTCTAATTTTGAAAATATGAGAAATTGACGAGTTTCTTTCAAAGAGTCAGCCAAAGGAAAAGTGCTAACATTTTTTATTTTAATTTTGAAAAACATGAGAAATTGATGATTTTGCCAGGGAAGATGTCAAAAGGACCTTATGGTATGGACTTTTGCTGAATTCACAACTAAGTTCCTCGCCTTTGTGTCTGTATCATAATAGTCCTTAACTTATCAAGCTTGCCAAAAAAGACCTTTCTATAAAGATTAGACAAGTACTCATGCAAAAAATAAACCCTCTTTTCTTTAAAGAAAAGTTTAATCATGCAAAAAAGGACCTTTTGTTAGAAAACTCTATTCATTGAGCTTTTATAAGTTAAAAGATTGAATCACACAAAAATATGGTGGAAGCACTTACGGCAAATTGTGAAAGTTAATAGGTTTTTTCCGTTAGTTGCCAATTTTGTTTCGTCCAAATAAAATGTTTGTAAGCCAGTAGATTGGACCACATGCAAAAGTAAGAATAAACTAGTGGTGTCAAGAAGGGCAACTTGGGCAGGTAAAATTTCTCACCTTTTGTACCTGGGTGAGTATGTCAAGTTGTGCTAACTGCCTAACACTTGGTGATCATTCTTTTTACTGTATCATGAATGTATAAATTATGTATATAAAAACAATATTACTAAAATTATAACTTATACTAAAAGTATTCCAACATTGTTTGACCCTTTCACCCGTTCCCTTTTGTATTTTTTTTTCATTTAAGCCATTTGAGATGGAACACAACCCAAATGAACCCATTGATTGCTAAACGGGTCAAAATCACCGCCTCTAGAACGAGCTAAAGATTATTATAAATAGAGAGAGAGAGAGAGAGATGCTATAAAAACACCATTACCTCACGATGCCTATAATTCTCTTCATCTTCTTCCTTATCTCTAATTTTTGCAATATCCAGTGCATCTCTTTTATACTCCAACTCTAATTCCTCCAGTGGTGACAAGGTAGAATAGCCTTCCTTATGACTGGACTGCACACTGGGCCCACGCCCAAATTTGTGATTATCATTTAAGTCATATGAGCCACCAGAATATGGTGAGTGGCGAGCAGGAGATTTTGAATGTGTTGATCGGCTCTGAATGCCATCATTCCCATAAGCTAATTCACCAAATGAAGAGTGTGTTAAACACTTTGATTCAAGATGCTTTCACGAAGATAATCGGTTCAATTCAGAGTTCAGAGCCACCAAGAAAGTTACTTAAGAATCCAACACATAATTCTTGAATATAAGAACTTACCTCTAGCTGCAAATATAAAAATAAATAAGCAATGTTATTACACATTTTTTGGCCACCAAAATGATATTTTGAATGTTAATTACACTAGAAGCATGAGTTTGGCATCTACACATGAACTAGATATCTAACTCTAGGTTCTCTAAGGGCATAGAATATCAGCATATCAGCATATCAGCATATCAGCATATCTAACTCTATGTTCTCTAGGGGCAGCAACTGCAACTTGACATGAAAGACGTAAACAGGTCAACACGGCTATAACTCTCATAGTGCGGTCTATTCATAGTAGAAGATAAAAGAACAGGAAGGCATACGAACGAAAATAACTCTCAAACTAGATTAGCGAAGGCTCAAAAGGCGCACCTAAGGCTAAAGGCCACCTATACTAATGGCACCCCTATAACCAAGGCGCACCATAACTAAAGGCGCCCTAATAGCTAAAGGCCCACCTAATATTTAAGACAAAACGTAGGAAATAGCTAAAACCTACACCTGTGATTCTAACTCTGTATTAATGAGTTTAACCGATCTATAGTTTTATAGTCATATTATTTGAAAATGGAGGCTGATTTTGAGTTGTACTATTTAGATCAAAATCTATTGTTCATTTTGGTTGTGTATAAGGAGTTAAAGTGTAAAAAAAAGGGCTGATTTTAATCTTATAGTTGTTTTTTCTTTGATCTTGTACTAGTTTCCTATGTCCTTTTGTAGTTAAGCTATCAGTATCAATTGAAATAAGCATACAAAAGAGCCAATACAGTTAGCCTGTTTGATAAAAGTGTCCGGCCGTCCAGGTTAAGGTTTAATTTTTCAACCCAATTAAATAATCAAATAAAGTTCGTGTATAAGGGTTATACATACAGACCCACCGACCTGAACCTGAAACGAATTAAGCACTGCTGTCCCTACCTTGTGGGGATCTTCTTGGGAGTTTCTGAAACTCCTCACGTGCGTGCTCTTTAATAACTTTATCTTGTCTGCTGGACCTCTGCTCGTAGTTTGAAGGATTTCTTGGACTAGGGTTAGACCGCTGAGAATCAGTGGACCCTATTTTAGAGGCAACAGGAATTCTCCCTTTTGGTGACCTGGAATTAGATTCACCCATGTTGGAACTCAATTCACGCGTTCTACCACCCTCATCCTTAATTTTGTGAACAGCATCCACACCCTTCGATAATGTCTGTCCATCTTTACCACTCACAATTATGAACTTTTCCTCTATTTTAATTTTGCACCCAATATCCTTCTCAATATCTTTAACAACCCTATCAGTGAAACGTGCCTTTACTTGAGGATCTCTTGCAGGAACCCTTTGAAATAAATCTTGAGACTTGCGGCTAGCCCCAAGAGTTGACGGGCAACCCTATTATAATTAAATCACACATTGAGCACTAGGAACAAATTCTCTTTTATATTAGTGTAAAAAACAAGAACACTCAATACGCAAGATAATTCTCCTAGAACTAGGACTAAAGGCTAATTAAAGAATTAACAACAAACTTTTCCAAATGCACGTATGGGTCCTTTTTTTTGGTATAGTTCAGACCATTAATGTTAAAAAAATTGTTCTATTTTAGTAAATTTTACACTTGACCATAGTGTCTGATTGTCTTCAGAACAATGATTTATTTTACCTTCAGAAATTCAACTTATTTACAGTATACATGTAAGTTTATTTTAAAAATGAACATATTTTTTACTTCATCGGACCCAAAAAAGGGCGTACCTGGTGCTGCAAAGAGCTCCCGCGTTTTCGCAGGGTCCAGGGAGGGTCCGTCCCATTTAAGGGAAGATGTACGCGGTCTTTCCCCCACATTTTGTGGGGAGGCCGTTTCCACGGATCGAACCTGAGACCTTCGGTCCCTTAGGAACAGCTTTTACCGCTGCGCCAAGGCCCGCCCTCTTCATCGGACCCAACGGTACAAAAAAAACCGCATGGAATATTAGTGGAAGTTAATGATATTTTAGCATGAAGAACCCAGTAAAATATAACTAAGACGTTAAATACGATAAAGCTGCATAATAACTATGCTGCCAATAGTATCTCCCAACAGCCTTCTAGTACTTCCATATCATTGCAGCAGTATTGAGGCTTAAGAGTGACACATAAAAGAAACCTCATCAAAAGAAAGATATTATCTGCCAATATAGGAGGTGTTTGGGGTTGCTTATTTATAAATTAATACGCTTGTCTGCTAATTTTGTTTTCAGCAGATAAGCACTTTTGAGTGTTCAAAAGAAGAAAAGTGAATATGCTTTTATTTTAGGGTGAAATAAGCTATTTTCAGCAAGCAGTTTGACATTGCAAACTCACTATTCTTGGTGGATTCAAAGTTAAAAGTTTGCTTTTAAGGTGAAATAATATGAACTGATTATCTGCTTCTCTGCTTAAAGCATATCTGTTTAAATATGCAATCCCAAAACACCCTCGTAGTTAAGCAGCAAATAGACACTAAGTGTTTAAATGAACAACATCTATTCACTTATTTAAGAGCCAAAGTAAAACCAAAGTTACCCTAAGGGTTAAATAAGCTGTTTTCAACAAACTAACTATCTGCTGCTGCTCATTGACGTATGCCCGTTCAAATAAGCAATCCAAAACACACCCAATACTTACCATCACAGGCCCTGTGCTATGTAACCAACCAGACAAAATACAGAAATTACTTTACATCACTGAAACAGATACCTGTGTATAATGACTGGAATCTCCACATAGTTTACAAATCATTTCTTCTTCCTTTCTTTTTTTCCAGTTTCTTTCAGTAGCTTTAGATTTTGCCTCCCAAACCTTAGCTTCACGGCTGGTGAAATCAGTCGGGACCGCATTAGGGTCTAGGGTTTCTTGTTCTTCTTCTTCATCTGAATCAGCAAGTGACCTTTTGCTTGTTTTTGTGGTTTCAGGAACACTAGTAGTATTGGATCTTACTGGACCAGTGTATTCTTTGTAGAGTTCACTAAAATCATCATCTATGTCTGAATCGTCTCTACTGCCCATTCCTAAGATTTTTAAACAATATCCTAATCTACAAGCACGTAATACAGATAGTAATCATCATCAAAACAAAGGAGCACAGGTTAAAGGGACATTATGACAATGCAGCATATGATATGCTGGTAAGACAAAGTGCTAGATACTTTTCCATAATACTAAATATGAACAGTGTATAACCTTGAATACCCTGCTTCAAATTGGATTGAAATCATTTTGTTAATCTGTTTTAATCAAGGTGCACAATTGTCCCGAAAACAATCATCTTTAACCAATACACCCAAAACAGCTAACATTTCAATTATAAAAAAAATTGCTGAAGATTACAAACATGCAGTATGCATTCAAACCAAATCACAGCTTACAACAACAAACTACTGAATGTACTTAGGCAATACATTAGCGCCAAAATCCATAACAAAATTGCTTCTGGAGAAACCAATCACACAAATCAAAAGGATTATAGAACACAATAATAACACGATTTTCTTCCGTACTGATATATGCGACAGAAAACTAGCTTCAAAAACTATCATCTCCACATTCTTATAAACAGCAAGTGCCACATGAACAGATAAAAATAGCAATTGATTAAGAATCATACGATAGTTTAGATTAAAACGCACAAAAACAAATTAGCACATAAAAGCCCTAAAACATTTAAACCTATAAGCACAATAATAATAATAATACAGATAATATAGAACATGAAGAGTACTAACAAGATGCAG
This sequence comes from Flaveria linearis, assembly GCA_024085815.1. NCBI lineage: Eukaryota > Viridiplantae > Streptophyta > Magnoliopsida > Asterales > Asteraceae > Flaveria > Flaveria linearis. Next base: position 85,376,067 of record CM044007.1, read on the forward strand.
ATGAACGGAAAATAAGATTCCGGTGGCGTTACGGCGGAGGAGCACCGGCCGACGACGGAGACAGAGGGTAGATACAGGGGAAACTGTTAGGGCTCGATGTTTATTTGCTTCTATTCATTTTCTTTCTAGAAAATTCCATAGGTTGTTTAAGATTATTAAAGATGTTTATAAATCACACCCGTGAATAGGGGTGTTCATCGGATCGGATAACGGATTATTCGGATTATTCGGATCGGATTATTCGGATTTGAAAATTTCAGGACCCTATCCGAAATCCGATCCGATCCGAATAAGGATTTTTCTATCCGATCCGAATCTATCCGAATTCAATTCGGATCGGATTCGGATATATCCGAATAATCTGAATTTATCCGAATAATCTGAATATGTCACACCCCGACCGACGGCGGAATCATCGGAGCGGACGAGGGAATGATTGATTGTTCATAACACATGATTGTCTAATAGTGGAAATAATATTAATATCAGATTACAGGATAACATGAATTTAACAGATACAAATACAACAGTTAAAGTCACAAATAGTAATTGTCTTTTGTTTTGACTAAGTCCGGGTCTTATATGAGCATGTAGAAGTCCACTAACTTGCTTAACCTGAAATCATGTGAGAAAATAAAGTCAGCTAACGAATTAGCTGGTGAGTAATCACAGTTTTGAGTATACGTATAGATTGATTGATTGAGAATAATCCAATTCACAAGGTAACGTTAAGACTTATATTGCAATAGTAAAGCATATAGATAAACCGACACAATAACAACCCCTTGACTTGACACTTGCATATAATAGACTCCACACATACACCATAGATTAACTCCTGCCTCTGGCACAATCACCACTCGTAAGCCATATGGGGTGGGTTATCCAAACCAGTAGATCTACCATTGATACCAGGATTGATTGATTGAATTAGGGTTTTACTGTCGTCCAGTTTACCATAGTATGTTCACATAATTGCAAGTAATAACATAACCTGTCTTGAATTGAATTTAGAATGAAATAACAATAGAATATCATGATTGAATATATTGTATCACATGATTTCCCCCAAATAGGAAATGATATAAAAAGGGGATATGAATACTCACATGATTGATGAGATTAGAATCTGAATATGATAGATTAGACACCAACGATTTCCTTATGATTAACCTAAGGATCGGTGTCTCGAATTAGAATAATAATGATTTGAGAATCGGGAATGTATTAGGATTTCCATTGGGTTTTGAATGGTAGTTTAAATAAACTAATTTTATTTAGTTTGAATGTCCATAACTAAATAAATATAAATTTATTGAATGTGATTACGTTTAGAATTTAATAAATGTATTTGTATCAATACTCGTAATTGTTTGGTTTATTGTTAAAGTGTGGAAAAACAAATAATTAATTTTATTAATTAATTATATGATAATTAATTAAAATATTTAATTATTTAGATAACTAAACGAAATGAAAATGTTTTTAAAACGATTTAAATATAAAACTTTTATATTTAATCATGATTTAAACGATAATACATAGATATTATTTGAACCCATAATAATTTAGTGATTTTTAACCATTGTTTAAAGTCTTATTTTTATAAGAAAAATTAAACTAGTTATTTCATTTATTTAAAATAAATAATAAAATAAATAAATAAAATGTTGAAATAATTTCAGAAAATAATTGGGTGGTTTTGAAAATTTCTAATGTTTGTAAAAACATTTTTATGATTTTTAGAAATTTTTTTCATAATTTTTAAAGGCTTAAAATGGCCTAAAAAAATGTTTGAGGTGGCCGGGTCTCGAACCCGCGACCTCAGGAATGGGAAAGAGCGCAGGAACCAGCGGACCACAGGCCTCAGCCACGATTAATACTGGTTCCAATTGAATATAAGCATGTTTAACCCGCATCCCCTAATTCGCGATGAACCCTAGATCGAATCTCAACCAATTGAGGCTCAATTCGATTTTGATTGCTTCCGAATTCATGGGGCTTTTATTCCCCATCAAAAACCGAGTGTGTGGGTGTGTGTAATTAATCGTATAATGATCAAATCGAGTCTTACCCAGTGAAGAACAGGTCGCAGCTCTTGTGTAAATCAAATGATGCTCAAACGATGTTTGTATTCAAATTAAACTTAGGGGAAGCTTAAGATGATGATATTGATGAAAAGCCCTATGGTAATTTCGATTGAAATTGGTCGGAGATGGGATTTCAAAGAGGTTGCAGGTCGACGATCGGGAGGTAGTTCGAAGGTGATGTTCGGGTGTGTTTTAGATCGATCTGAACATGGTAGAAGATTATAAATGCTTAAAGGTTCGATAGTGCGCGTTTAATTTGGTTATTTTCAAGGTTTTAGTGCGATTTATGGCTGTAAAGCAGCCGAATATCGTGGGTGCGATCGGGGAAGGAACAGGGGGGTGGGGTTGGGTATTTCAGAATTTACACAATGGTCCTTGTGGTTTCAAGTTTGACACTTTATGTTATTAGTTTCCTTTTGAAGTTTGATAAATTACAAATAGCCCACTTGAACTTCATTGTTATTATAATAATAATAATTGTTATTATTATTATTATTGTTATTATTGTTATTATTATTATTATTTTTGATTATTGTAATTATTGGAATCGCCATCAACGTAATAAACTTGATTGTTTATAAACTAATTAATTAATTTTTTTAACGAAAATACGCGATGTTACAGAATAAACCGAATAACATTTTTTTCTTTTTTCTATATATTTTTTTTTGCTAATTTTTTCCCCAGACCCTGCTCTTGAGTGGGATATACTAGGTTTGTTTGTTTGTTTGTTTGTTTTTTTGCTAATTTTTTATTCTTTCCATTTTATAAGTTGGAAATTATAATAAAATATATAAAACTAAAAAATAAAATTTGACTTGTACACAAATTCAAATTTTAGAACATAATAGGCAATTGTATAGAACCCGAATATTTGAATCTCTAATTTAGAACGACGATCGATTATTGCATTATTTAGGATTATGACTAGAATGAGTAAAGATTCTTGTGTATTGAGTTGAAAACATAATATATAGTTGAGTAATGAGTATTGGGTTAGAAACATAGTTGAAGTCTTATTCGGATTAATCGGATATCCGAATAATCCGAATAACCCGAATAAAAAAATTGTGATATCCGAAATCTGATCCGAAATCCGAATAAGGAATTCGGATTCGGATGAGATCCGATCCGAATATCCGAATAAGGATTCGGATCAATTTATTCGGATACGGATCAGATTTCGGATATTTTCGGATATCGGATTTTTTGAACACCCCTACCCGTGAACTATCAACTTTACACACCATCGGTCCTTGTTGTTATTGTACAAGGAGTTAAAAAGTACTCCACCAACTTTTTGATTTTTTCACTTTTGTTGTGTTTCTTTAATAGCTTTTAAATATGATATTTTGTAGAAACTTGAATTTTCGTTGCAGCCGTATTTATTTTTATCAACGTTTTGACGTAAGTTTTTTCAAAATCGAGTTGGCGATGTGACTTTTGTTCTAAACCACATGAATGTTAACGTACAAGTTAGTGAAACCAAACCTCAAAATTTTCAAAATATCCACATAACATGCTAATTAAGATTTGACCATCGTTCAAAATGAAATAACAATAAACCATCATATTGGTGAAACATGGTTCTTGTCAAGTGTCTTGAATTTTAAAAACATATTTGTTAAAGTTATGTTCTTTCTTTCTAAATCGGTAAAGAAAACTCGTAAGCATAAAGTGACCTTCAACTATAATACTCAACCCAAGCATTGTAGAGCTAGAAAGATAATGATGGAAAAGGTTTCGAGTTTAGATCATTCTTGAGAAGTTGTTTTATCACTGGTATTTATGTTATCTTAAACATTAGAAAACGATTAATCTTGTGTATTTATAAATTATCTTGGTCATCTATCACACGTTTAAATGACTAAAACATTGATCACATGTCGTGTGTTAATATGTGTTAGCAAGTGCTTCTCATATCTATTTTAATATGTGTTAGCAAGTGCTTCTCATATCTATTTTACGAGACACTAGTTGATATCCTTCACAGATGCCCTATTGGCCTAGTGATATCTATCGTTTATTCTCACATAAGTGGTGCATGTTAAAGTCCCAAGAGCAGGTAATAGGTGGATTTAGAAGCAGATATTAAGAGAGTGTGTGCTTGTCATTCAAACAAATACCAGTTGTGATGTTTTACTGAGCATTATCCTCAACATTCTAATCTAAAAAGTCATTGAAGTGTTTTTAAAATTCTAAGCTTAAACTTTTTTAAATTCTTGACCCCTCTTGAGTTTTGACATATAAAATCTTCAATGTGCTAATGGCGTTATAATTCTCATATATATACACGATCATACATGTTTTAAGTAACAGTTGAACCTAATAATACATGGTTAAAGTTCACCATGATATATGAGACGTGATTGTCTCCAAGTGACATCATATTGGTATGATGCCTCACCTTCTATCCTAAAGATAAAGGTTTAAATCCTACAATATGATAGATATAAATAGTTAACAAAAGTCCTTTAAGAAAAAGATTGTAGCACTTATCTTATAATGAATGACAAGTTAAAATGTTAATGGAAACGATATCTAGGGTTATAATTAACAATCAGGGAAAGCTTTTACAATTGTGATAGTATATAATTTAGGGTTGTTGGATTATAATAATTCAAACTTTTATTTATTGGCCGGGATTAATTCTAACTCAGAAAATATTTACAAACACTTCCAACTTTAAGCTTATTTTTTTCAACGATCTCTTACTAACTGAGAGCTAACACCGTTAGCTTTTTGATAATGTGGATTGTTTATGCGGCCCAAACACTAAGCACAAAATTGAAGCCAACTATCTGATCAGTCAATTTGAAACTTCTGCACCATAAAACTCGTTAATCATCACATCCTGATCTGAATCACTTGACTCGTTGGAGATAAATATCAGGTGATGATGGAGGCTAGACACCAAAAAACGGACGTGATGGAGGCTGGGAGGCTGCGGAGTTGAGGAACGGCTCAAAGTTGACCTTATTTTATCAAAAACTAACGGGGGTTTACTCTCAGTTAGTAAAGGATCGTGTGAAGAAAATAAGTTTAAATATAAGAGTGTCGTAAACATTTTCTGAGTTAAGATAATCCTAGCCAATAAATATAACTTGAGATTATAAAAATCCAATAAACATATAACTTATGTTTCTCTAAATAGAGTTAAAACACGCAAATCGCACGTAAAAAAAAGGTTTATGTCGCATTTTATGATTTAAAAGGTCGATGATAAGTCATTGATCATGTTTGATGTTGACTTTTAGTGACTAATAAACACAACAGGTGAGAAGTAAATTGAATTTATTAAAGGCATATGATGTGATATAAACAAAAAGGAAGTGACGTTATCTAACTCATTGCTATGCTTCAATAAAATTTTCTAGTGGTGTATCACAGTGATAAAGAATTAACCACACCTCTAGAAGATAGAACTCTTATTTCCTTTTCATAATTATTATTTCCTCTAAAGAATTAACCACACCTCTAGTAGACGTGGATCTTGGGCATGAAGGGTAGACGTAGATCTGTTACGGCTCACCTATCTTCCTATTTCTGCCCGTATACGTGATTCTATCGGCTTATTTGATGTACACGCTTTCTATGTATTTAAGTGACTTATACATGTGTGTTGTCTGACGTACTTTATGTTTGCGATTGTTATTGGTTTTCGTTACCGAGTCGGGGGTCTCTTCGGAAGCAGTCTCTCTATCTCACTAGATAGAGGAAAGACTCGCCGCCACCGACCTGTGACAACCCGGAAAAATTTTCGTTAACTTAAATATATATATATATATATATATATATATATATTTGATATTATAATAATAATAATAATGATATTATTATCACAATTATTAATAATAACATTATTAATAATAATATAATAATAATAATAGTGTTGTTATTAATAAAAAATAATTTATAAAAAAAAATTAAACTTGGATTTAATAAATTCAGGGAGTGATTTTGTAAATTTTTAAAACTTGTTTTAAAGCTTTTAACATGAAATAATAAGCTAAGGAAAGTTCAGGGACCATATATGTAAATTTATTTAAATCACCCCCACCCCCACCGTCGACCCTTTTCCCCTTCTCCGACCACTATTCCGGCGACAACTCCGGCAAGATCCAAACGTCCAAATTGCCACGGTTTGACTCGATTGAAATCTCCCGACACTTTCAAGTGCAAGATTCGAACCTAGGCCCACAATTAATCGAAAATCCGGAGTGCTATCTTTACAAAATCCACTCGACCGAAAGTTCGGCCGACATCCACTAATAAAACGCACTAAACTTCAATAATGAGCTAATTAAATCGCACCTCTACGATTATATATTTGTTCCTAATCTAGTTCAGTTCTCAATTCGATCTGAAACACCTCGAAATCACACCATCGATCACCCTCATTACCCGCGACCTGCAACTCAATCGAAGTCGAACTTCCGAGCTCTTTTATACAAAATTGGCGTCGGGTTATTGTTTCTCATCGACTAAGGAAGCTTACTGCAAGTTTAATTGGATTAACATCATCAATTGAACATCCATCAATTCCTCCCCTGTCGCGACCTGTTCATCGTGGTATTCATCTGCAATTCGAACACAATCGGGTAATTGAACACATCTACGTAATCGCTTCATCATGGGGAATAAAAGCCCCATGAATCCGCTCATTAACCTAATCAATTTGGGGCTCAATTTGATCGGGTTCGAACTAGGGCTCGTTCGGGATTGGGGGTTTGACTGAAGTGGTGTTTAAAACAATTTGGAACCGGATCATTACCGCGGCAGTATGCTTTGTCCACCGGTTCCATGTCCACATTCTACACAAGAGGTCCCGGGTTCGAACCCGGGCAACCTCATATATTTTTTTAAAAGTCTTTTTAAGCTTTTAAAAATTACAGAAAAATTTCTAAAAATTATAAAAATCATTTTATAACCTCTGTTTATTTTAAATCCTCAAACATATTTTCTGTAATTTATCTTTGAATTAAATATTTATAATACAATATAACAAAGATTAATTTAGTTATTTCTTATAAAATGGATCTTTTTATTAGGGTTAAATTAATAATTCCAAATGCTACATTTAGTTAAAATTGAAATAATTATTGAATTATTTATATTTTACATTAAACTTTATCCGTTATTATAAAAACTTTAATTACGTTAAAATTATTATAACACCGTAACAAAGTTGTGTAACACGAAACCATACGACTCTTACACTTGTAAAACGATAACTAACATTAGCTATGTTCATACTAAACGAAACACAGGTTAACTAAAATTCTAATCGTCGTGCGAACATTATTTCTTTGCAACGCAATCAAGGTGAGTTTCACGGCCCCTTTTTACTTTCTTTCCTTTTTGGGGGAGAAAACATGCAAACATATTTTATGAATGGTTGCCAGTATTATTGATATCGCTTGTTACGTTAGTGCAAACACACAACATGTCCTCACACAATCGAACCGTTAGTAATGGGATTAGCGAGGTAATTTTGAGTAGTACTACTGGGTCTGACAAACCCCGCCCGGGCTAGTCGCGCTAGCTTGATTGGAGGTCAAACGGGTGCTTAATTGACCTAACACATTGTCATGGTCTGACAAGACATGACGGGATACAACAAACACAAATAGGACGTAGACAGTCAGCTTCGGTTCGAAACGCTAAGTAACAAGAACAGAGGCTAGCTACCTAACGATATGCAATATATACTAAACCATTGAAACGCAAACTATGGAAACACTTACAAACACATTTTCTTGTTGATAAAACCTGTGGACTCACCAACTTTATGTTGACACATTTTAGCATGTTTTCTCAGGTCATAGACACGCACAAGATTAAGAACTCAGCTAGGATGCATGCATGGCATACATCACTACTCAACTGGTTTATTTTGTTAAAACGCTATTGTTGAAACGCATGTTGAAACGATTCACTGTTGATTTCTGATTTCGAAACGCTTCCGCAAGTCTGAAACACTCATGTTTGATTTAAACAACTAATTACTTAATGTTATGTTTTGTAATTACTGTGTTTGGTGTAATTGATGCTTATCTGAGATCCTGGTGTGTCACACGCCTGACGGTAAAACCCCGTTAGCGGATTTTGAGGGTGTGACACTACCCCTCCCAGACCCTGCTCTTGAGTGGGAATTACTGGGTATGTTATGTTATGTTATATGATTACATCCCATCAAAACTTACTATGTGTCTTAAGATTATAAACTTGACATCAACAAATAATTAGCCACTTTTGCTTAAGTAGGCGTTGATATCTTCAAGTTTTGCAATAGATGACCAAATGTGGTTTATGTGTTTGCTCGTTTCATACCCTTAAACATATGTAATTTTAGTTTCTATATTTTAAACAAGTTTGGTCAATTGGTTATTCTTGTGATTTTTATTTATTTAGTAAATCTAAATGTATGAAACAACAACGTTTTTAAGTTTGGTTAAATAAATTATTTTCACAAAGCTGTAAAACTAAACTAAAGTTTTCGTTCAATTGTCTAGACCCGATAACTAGCTATACGTGACGAAACCTTTAGCGTGCCCAAAATTCGATACGACTAGCCTTGAGTCATTGGACTAAGTACTGTCCAACTATGGTTGATTATTGTTAGCTTAATAAAATCAACTTGTCTTTTTATAAACTTGTGTCGCATCAAAGAAAAAATAATTGAAGCTAGAATCATAGAAACTAAGAGCCAACATATGCCATGATTATGCTTAAAATGAAAGCATACACATAAAATCAATATCATGACAATAAAATGAATCTTTAATTAACTACATTAAACCATATGACCACTCTTACATGATCATATATCATCTTCATTATGATTTATAGCTCAATTAACTTAATAAACAATCAAACTCACTCAGATTTTGACAATGCATTTACCACTGCTTGCATGATACTCACTCTCATTTGTAAGTTGGATATGTACTCAGCAGTCTCTCTAAAGAGCCCATCCAAATCCTCTGATGAGTCCCCGTTCGGGATCAATTTCTTCAAGGTTCGAACCTTCTTTTCGATCATTGTAGACCTTCTAGAACCTTCTTGACTCGCGCGTCGAGCGCGCCTCCTCTTTATCATCCTTAGAGTCTTGTTCCTTGTGGGATTTCTTGATCTTTTCTTCATAACTTTCTTCCATAAAAGATTTCTTGATGAATTGTTACAGCATGTGCTTTTGACTTCTGATAAATCACCAAGTGTTTGATGCAAATCTTGATCATGACCCATGATTTGTTTGGGTTTCAAAGAGTTTTGATTCTTGTATAGAGTTTGAGTTTTTTTGTTTGTGTAGTTAATCAACTCAATAATGGATGGATGGAATATAGTGGTGGCATTGAGGGCTTTTTATATGTGTTTTATGAGGTGGATTAATTGCTATTTGTTTTATGGATAATGTTATATTAAGGTTGTGGAAGTGATACGTGTACATGCCTACACCTAAGGTAGGGAATATTATATGTTTTACTTTTCATATATAATTGGTCTGTATCACCTTCCAAAAACAATTAGAAAAAATACATAAAACACCATGTCACAATTGAATATGTACAAAAGTAAGTACGGGTCGGGTCGAATCCTTCTAGAAATAGATATATCTTGATCGTGAAAGAGGGGACTAAAAGATAACATTACATAAAGAAAAATATCAAATGTTTTCCACCAATAGAAGAGGAGACATCGACATTAGCTGGTTAGCTTGAGACGATAATTATTCTTTTAGAAATCTTAATAATACTCATGACCTCATATGGATGAGACGTGTGCAGATAGAGAGAAAATGTGCATTTACCGAGCTTTAGTGGGCGTCAGTGATCTAATTCTACAACAGCTATATATAATTTTAACTTTGAAAAGTATCAAAAACTCATAATTTTGTAACATCATAAAACATAGTATATATTCAATTGGCTAAACTTACAATGTCTCATTTTTACTATAAAATCGAATATATCTTTTTGGTATTTTACTATGAAAAGATATGAACATTATTAATATAACAAAATGCAGTAAGTAAAAAATAAATAAAAGGTACATTTAGTACAATCTTATTCATATTCTCTCATCAACCATATTTTAGGGTCTGAATATAAACAATCTTAAAAAACCAATATGACAAAAGTTTATCTTTAGGATTTTTAAAACCGTCATGTTTATAATAACGTATGAAGACGTTGATGTTAGTTATAAGACATTTCAAACCGTGTATGCAAATTTGATCAATCATGTTAGAATGTATTACAATAATGCGAAAGAAAAACAAGAAATTAATATAACACGAGCAAGCTAGCAAGTAACATGGTTAATTTGTAAAGTGATCAACCTACGTTCATACTAAATAGTAATAATTAGTTACAATGAACTCGATCTAACTTTAAATAATTATAATCTAAGCATGTATATATATGGGTCGGGTCTTTAACTAGATAAAATGGGTCAATGCAACACCTCTTTGAAATTCATAACCGGGTCGGGCCAAAGTTTAATTATCTTAAAATAACACAATTAATTAAAGATAGCTTGATAGAATTAACCTATAACGAATGTATGATTTAGATTTTGGAGTTGATTTAGGCTTGTGTATGGGAGGCATGTTCTGAAGTGGAGAATAATGCACATGGAATCAAATGATTGTTTTATTTTATTATTAAATAAAATAAAACACCAGAAAAAGAAACTTATGTTTCTTTCAATTCTCATCAAACACTCTGGATTATTCCTCATTTCTTCCCAAATTCAATGCACATTCAAAATCTAACCACCATTGTATATAAACCTTGTTTTCATAACCAATATTATGCTAAAAACTATATAATATATAAGTTTACATTTTGTTTTAAGTTTAATACATGCATGGGACGGTTAGATAATCAACTACCCACCGGTTTATGCTCCTCCCTCGTTAAATCATCACTGCACTACGCGTACAAATGCATTATATGATTCTCGTAGTTCAGAATATAATATTGGTTCTAAAAAGAACATGATAAGTATATATTTTTATGTGAATTTATATATATGCTTTCTTGGACTTTTTGTTCCTTAAATACAGCTAGATTGATCAAATCATATGCACAGGGTGGTTAGGATTAGTTAGCTCCCATATTCCCTAACAAGAAGCTTAACCTTTTGTTATATATAAATATAATATGATCAAGATCATGTCTAGGTTTAATGTTCTAGCATGTTCAGTTTCTGTCTGCTAACGTTGTTGTGCGGTTAATCTCATGCCACGATTACTGCAATATCCATGCTACATCCAGTAAACATGCATGCATCTGCTTTAGTGCAATCAAACACTAATTACATGCACATGCATGTATGTATATGGCATGATCAATGCATATGATGCATATATAGCTACACTTAATTAGGGATCCTTGTTCATATTCGGTTTTAGAGTAATTGAGTATGTCAAATATGACTCTTAATCATTGGTTATCAAAATGGATCTTGACCTGACCCGATCCGACCCAAACCGAGCTAACCCTAAACTTCATGTTCTGAGGGAAATGTTGGCTAGTTGGACTGTGTGAACGAGCAACAGTCTGCTTGGCTAAACCATCTATCAGCTAGCACGTCAAAACATATTGGTTTTTAATTTTTTATAGTCGGTTCGTAAATTTTGAATGTCATGTGTGACAAGTAAAAATAGACCTCTCAAAATAGAGATTTTTTTATGTAATCAACATTTGACTGAGTTAAAATCGATGGCTACAAACATAAATAAAATAATATTTCTACTTTTTTTAACTTAAATGAGTTAGTTGGTTTAGTTGGATCCGCTCTAAACTATGTTATTTCTTTTAAATGTTTATTAATTTGTTTGAGTCCCTTTATAACATATAATTACCAATAAGTTTATATATATATATATATATAATATATATATCTATACTATATATATAAGCAAATGAGGAGGGCAAAACAGTTTTTTCACCCAAATCTCTTAATTTTAAGAGATGTATAACCTTTAGAGCTCTATGTACAACTTCAAAGCACAAAGAGATCCAAAGGATTCAAAATTTAAACGTTACTGTGTTACAGATCTCAATTCAAAGGGGCATAACCCGTCGCCCTCTCCGGCAAGGGTTCACGACGTCGAATCACTCTCCCTCAAACTCCCCCCCACTACCAAACCCATCGGCTCCGCCACCGGCATCCACTCCTCCGCCACCCCCTGCTACTGCAAGCTCCGCCTCAAACACTTCCCCCCACAAACCACCACCATCATCCATATCGGTTTTCGACCAAAAACGGCTGTGGTGGCGCGATTTGGTGGTGTTGCGTTGACGAGAGAGGTTCGTTAGCGACAACAGCCGCCTCCTCGACAACCCTAACTACTTCAAGCTACGATTTGGTGGTGTCGATCGATTTATACACTTCAAAACGTAAAGAATTACTCTATACAACTTCACGAAGGTGATAGCTCAAGAGCATCATCTCAGATTCTGAGGTTCTTTTTCTTACTTTTTGTTTGATTTCAGTTTTTAGGGTTTTAGGGTTTTTAGTGTTTCAGATTTGCAGAAATTATGTTCTTTTTAGCTTAGGTCAGTGTGTTTTGATGAAGAATTTTGTGGTTTGAGATGAGCTGATTCTACACACCCGTTGATTGGGTTTGGTTTGTGTATTTCTGTTTGATTTGCAGTATTTTTTAGGGTTTGAAACAGCTTTTTGTAGTTCAGTTTTCAGATTTGCAGAAGTTATTGCATCTCTGTAGTGTGTAGGTGATTAGTAGAATGTTCATACCAACGAGAGATAATGAAACATAAGGAATGTCCATATAAATACTGCAAATAAGTTTAGGGTTGATTGATTGGGTTTGGTTTGTGTATTTTTAATTCTGTCCCTCTGCTTTGTTTTTGGCAGGATTACAACTTCAATGAATTGAATGAAGTACTACGGTATGTCCCCCAGGGTTATCATGGTATTGACAAAGAAGGAAGGCTTGTTTACATTGAAATATTAGGACAAGTAGACCCAAAGAAGCTTTTGAGAGTAACAACTATTGAACGGTATGTGAAATACTATGTGCAACAATATGAGAGAACTTTATCTATTCGGTTTCCAGCCTGCTCAATTGCAACAGGATGACGTGTTGATTCAAATACAACAATTATAGATGTTCAAGGCGTGGTATGATATGAATTTTCTAAGTAATGAAAGCTTAATTTTTTTCAGCTAAAACTATTTTTATAACTCTGTGATATGTTTATATCTTTAGGGTTTATGGAACTTAACAAAACCAGTGATTGAACTCATTAAGAGGCTGCAACAAATCAACACCAATTATCCTGATGTATATTGTTTACATAAGCAAAATCCAAGATTCATGAAAGTTTACGATTAGTGTTTGTATAAATATCAAGCTGATGTCACCATGATTTTCTCTGATGATATTTTATATCCTCAGGTCCTGGGAACCAAATATAAAAACACATTGCTTGAAGTAATTGATGCCAGGTAAACCCTTGTAAGATAATTATGATTGGGTGGTTATTAAGTTCTGTATTAAACATGATCTTGATAAGTTGTTTTAATGTGTCAGCTAATTGCCAGAATTTCTAGGTGGTTGTTGCAATTGTGCCGGAGAAGGAGGTTGTACGCGATCAGATAAAGGACCTTGGAAAGACTCTGTTGTATATGCTGCTGCCCGCAGATTCCATTGGTTCATTTCCTGGATCTGAGGTTTTAATAGTTTTTTTTGAGTCTTGGTCAGATCTTTGATTATGCTTTTAATTTGTTCTTGATTCACATTTTGTTTGCTAATTTTGTTTGTGATTATGTTGTTGATATAAAGCGAGGAACATGAGGCTTTGAAGAAGAATTGTTAATAAGAATGCTAGATTTCACAGCTATTTGATTATGCTTCTTTGAGGTATCACTTCATTTGTTCTTTGTAATCGACACACATATTTGAAAATTGCACGTTGTATATGTATGTATGCATGTATTTGTGAAATGCTGAATTTGAATCTTTGTGATTTCTAATTGAATTTGTCAGTTTTAAGGTCCGACTTATATGTGTATGTGTGTGTATTATTTGCTTTAAACATTGATTGAGGGATGCCAGTGGCCTCAAAATTAGCAAAATCAACATGATTATAATTTTGTTGTGTATTATTGTTTCTCAAGCTAGAAAGATGTGGAACTAATCGAACTTCATAGCACGTGTAATCAATAGGATACTGTTGGTATCAATATCAGTTTCTGATTAAAAATTCTTAGTGTAGCACTTTTTGGTTAAAGCCAACTTGACAAATCTTATTGCAGGTTTTCTTTTGATCCAAAACTCAACTTGGGACCTGATGTTGCATCATGCCTCATTTACAAGGCAAGTTTGTGAACACCTTTACTGAAATTAAATCATAATTTTAGCTCCATTGGGAGAGATTATGAAGGAACAACCAAATATGTTGTTCGCCGGTAAGGTTCATGTGGCAATGGGCATGCTACATTTCAGATCTACAAGCATAGTTGTTTTGATATCATACATGTTTATGGTTCCAGCTAAATTTGATCCACTGAAAGTGGCATCTTTGTAGTAAACCTTTCTTGAATTTCTCAAAAGCCTTTATTTGATCATATACATCACCATGTAATGTTTTAATTCTTAAGGCAGGTTTAAGCTGCTGCTTTTTTATTTTGAGTCAAGTCCCTACAATGAAGTGTTACAGTTTTTGCTAGAAAAATATGTTTGAAGTGACTATGTCATTATTTTGGTATTCCTCAAGATGTGTATGTGTGTGTATTTCAAATTTTGGTTCTCATTGTGTTTGCTAATTTTGTTTGTGATTAAGTGATAATCTATAATCTGGAACTATATCTAAGAGATCTATAATCTAGAACTAGAGCCATGATTGGGTTAAAATGTGATTTAATTTTAGCTAATTATGTTTTGTTTTCTTAAGATTTTCAGGTAAGAATCAATGGCACCACTACAAAAGAAACCACATTATGGATAATGGGTCGATATAGGTTATATATAGTATCGTTAATTTCTATTTTTAATTCTATGACTTTAATTTCTATTTTTAATTCTATGACTAACGAGATGAAAAGGTTCACCTTCCATTCAAGGGACCCCTTCATATATATTATTTGTAGTTTAAACGATTGCATTAAACAATAATATGTTCAACTAAATCTCCATACTCTGTTAAATATATGATCATTCTTACCTAATGTTTTTAACCATATATTATTGTTGGATTTCTGACTCAATATATGATTTAATGAACTCTATATGTAGGCTAATTAAACCATGCAAAGCTCGTAGAGATGCATAAAAACTTGTAGATTAATTCATGTTTACAAATCCATTTTGCATTTTTCTTCATTTTAGAACATGACTTATGTTGCATTATTCACTTTGCAGATGAGTATTGTTCAAGGTTGGAGCCTTTGGCCGGATATAGGCATAACGTTCTTTCAAGTTTGTTAATTATTTATTTTTATTAACTAGAAAACTAACATGAAAACGAGTACCGTGATGTGCGTTGTAGCCGCCGCCGCATCGCGCGGGTTTTCTGCTAGTATATATATATATATATATATATATATATATATATATAGAAACTGGACTCCTCAAAAGTTTAGGCCCGAGTCGTGGTCCACCTGACACACCTTCAGAGCTAACCTAGTTGGTTTTGATTGAACCGAGTCATAACCAATGAATCACTTTCCTTTTATACTAATTATACTTATTTCTTTTATAATTTTTAGACTTCGTTTCTGTTTATTAGTATATATCACTTACCTAAATAAATCGAGCCCGCGATGTCTAAAGTATAAACTAACATCATCAAAGTTATATGAGTTATATTATACATGTATATGCTCTATCATGTGTCATAAATTACATGAGGTTGATTAATTAGGCAGCAAGTAATGTTTAACTTCAATCGTACTCAATGGATTATATTGGATCATTTATGATGAAGCAAACTACATGTAGTGATCGAGCCCCTTTCAAGAACATGGGTGCATGTAGGCTTGAGCTGTCAAAGTGCTTTCTATGATTTCTATCACAATATGTAATTATGGTTTATCATAGACGCAAATAAAATGACTGTAAACCTTTAAGGGATGTTGTATTTTTAAGCACATGAAGTATGGGTGTTATGTTCGAATCTTGCTTAAATTTAGTTGTGATTTATCTGATTCTGTTGGTTAGCATTGGATCGACGAGTCCCATTAGTTTTCCGGTAACGAGATCCCATGATTAGATAATACCATCAAAATAATATAAGAACATATGAATTGATATAAAATTGTGTGATTGATATTTTCTAATACACAGGATACAAGGCTTAATATAGAGCATTTACAAAATGGAAAGAGATAAAATAAAGGCTTAACATATGGATCTAGCTAATGTCAAGGTTGAATGCAATCACAAATATACATTCTAAATATAAACTTGGCTGAGATTTATTCACTAATATTATTATTCTTTATTATTCTTTATACGCCCCCGCAAGATGGGGGATCCGTCGGATACACCGATCTTGGACCGGTTACGTAGAAAAGGCGCTCGCGGTAGTGGTTTAGTAAGCATGTCTGCAAGTTGATCTTGTGAACTGATATGTAGGACCCGTAGTTGACCAGCTGAAACTTGTTCCCGCACAAAGTGATAATCAAGTGCAATATGCTTCATTCGTGAATGGTAGACAGGATTAGCACAAAGATATGTCGCTCCGGTATTGTCACAAATATTGTTGGCGTATGATTTGTGGGAATGCCCAGTTCATACAGTAAATTTTTAGTCCATAAGAGTTCAGCAGAGGCATTTGCTAAGGCCTTGTACTCCGCTTCTGTAGATGAGCGAGAAACTGACTTTTGACGGGTGGACTTCCAAGAGATAATGTTTGTGCCAAGATAAAGGATATAGGCAGTGGTAGACCGACCAGCATCATTTACACCCCCCCAATCAGAATCCGAAAAGGCCGAGAGAGTGAGAGGAGAATGTCGATTTAAAAATAGACCATGGTGAATTGTGCCTTTAAGGTATCGAAGAACTCGTTTAAGGGCCTGCCAGTGAGTTTGGCGTGGATTATGCATGAACTGAGAAAGTTTGTTGATGGCGTAGGAAATGTCCGGGCGAGTGAATGCCAAGTATTGGAGAGATCCAACAAGTTTTCGAAAGGGAGTGGCATCAACCGAAGGAGATGAGTCAGTGAAAGACAAGGGTTCGGTGGCGCTTAGAGGTGTGGTGACGTCTTTCGCACCATCCATTTGAAATTGTTGGAGAATGTCTTGAATATAATGGTGTTGAGACAAGAAAAGACCTGTTGGCGTGGGGATAACTTCAACACCTAGGAAGTGATGAAGCATACCAAGGTCTTTGATGGAGAATTTTTCGCTTATTGCTTTGATGAAATGATCAAGAAACTGGGAATCATTTCCTGTAAGAACAATATCATCCACATAAACCATGAAATAGCAAGTGACTTTTTGGTTTTGGTAGATAAAAAGAGAGGCATCAGCTAATGATTTGCGAAACCCAAAGCGTAGGAGAAAGTTTGTTAGCTCAATGTACCAAGCACGGGGAGCTTGTTTTAAACCGTATAATGACTTTTTGAGCTTACAAATGTGATGGGGATATTGAGGATTAATGTAGCCAGGTGGTTGAGTCATGAAAACCTCCTCATGGAGAGTCCCGTGAAGAAAGGCGTTGTTAACATCAAGTTGACGCAACGGCCAATTTTTGGATAAGGCAATGGAGAGAATAGTACGAATGGTGATTGGTTTGGTGACCGGACTAAACGTGTCAAAGTAATCTTTCCCTTGTTCTTGTAAAAAACCTTTTGCTACAAGACGGGCTTTATATTTTTCAATAGAACCATCGGGATTACGCTTGATTCGGAAGACCCATTTACAACCAATTGGTGTGTGGTAGTTGGCGGGTACAAGATCCCATGTTTGATTTTGAATGAGTGCGTTAAACTCCGAGTCCATAGCCTTGCGCCACTGTGGGTCTTTGGAGGCTTGGTTGTAAGTGGATGGTTCAAGAGTGGGTGGTAGTGGGTGAAGTGTAGTTGTATTCACGGTGTTTGGGTTATAATATTTGGGATTGGGTTTTCGGTTTCGTTGAGGGCGAGTGGAAAAGGGAAAGGAGGTGTTGATGTCCGTTGTCGTAGGTATAGAGGAAGAATTTGTGGTGGAAGGTGGTGATTGGTCATGAGCATTTGAGGTATTAGGAGAGGTTTCGGTTAGTAGGGTCATTGGGGAAGAGGAGTTCGAGATGGAAGGTGAAGTCGGTTGCATGGCGCTTGTAGAAGGGGAGGTTTCGTCGGTGTCCGTATTTGTGTGAGTAGGTAATAGAGTGGGTGGGGAGGGGTGTGATAATGATGGGGTGAGTGGAGTATATAAAGGTGGGCTTTTGTGGACAGTAGGTGGAGGGATAAATGTGTCTGGTGTAGGGAGGGGGATTGGAAGGGCACCATGCATTGTGAAAGGAAATATGTGATCAATAAATTCGACATGTCGTGAGTGGTAGATACGATGAGATGAAGGATCATAGCATTTGTAGGCTGATTTAGATGAGGAGTATCCAAGAAATATACATTTTTGGAGCGAGGATGAAGTTTAGATGGGGCATTGGGAAACATAAACAGCCAAAGGGTTTAGTTTGGTATACTTGGGTTGGATGTTGTACAATCGCTCATAAGGCGATTTGAAATCTAGGATTTTGGTAGGGAGACGGTTAATGAGATAGACGGCGGTTTGAAACGCGTGGGACCAAAAAGTGAGTGGCAAGTTGGCATGATGGAGTAAAGACAACCCGGTTTCAACGATATGTCTATGGCGTCGTTCGGCAACACCGTTTTGTTCCGGGGTGTGTGGAGGAGTTGTGAAGTGGGAAATTCCATTCTTTTGAAGGTAAGGAATTAGTCCAACATATTCTCCTCCATTATCTGAAAAAAGTGATACTATTGGCGTGTGAAAAAAATTTTCAACTAGTATTTTAAATTGTGGAAATAAAAGTGAGACATCTGATTTCCTTTTTATGGGATATAACCATGTATATTTGGAGTAGAAATCAACAAAAATGACATAGTATGCATATCCATCGTTGGAGATTTGGACCGGACCCCAAACATCCGAGTAGACAAGTTCAAGTGGTTTAGAAACTTTAAAGGAATTTTCACCAAAGGACGTTTTATGACTTTTATTTAACGAACAAGCATCACAATGAAAAGAAGCATGCGGTATTTTATTGTAATCAATTTCTAAATTATTAAGCAAAATTTTGAGAACTTTGATAGATGGATGTCCAAATTTATGATGCCATGAGAGAGGAGATCCGGATTCCTTGATATTTGAGTTGATTTGTTTAATAGAGGGTTGTGGGGTGGCGATTGCATAATACACGTCATGGATGTTCACTCCCCGCATGAGTCGCGCCCCCGTGCGAAGATCCTTAACAAAGAAATGAAAAGGAAAAAATTCAACCGAAACATGATTAGTTTTGCAAAGCTTGGCGACTGAAATAAGATGGTTTCGTAAATGAGGAACAAGCAAAACATTTTTTAAATTTAATGTGCGAGAGGCCGTGGGAATAGTTGTATAACCGGTATGAGAAATAGATAGAGTTTTACCATTCCCGAGTACGATCTCATCGGGCCCACCGTATTCTGAGAGGTTGTGGAAAAAGGACCGGTCGTGTGTGGCATGATGAGATGCCCCACTATCAAACATTAAAGATGATGCTGGGATCGACGAGCTTGTCATAGAAGAGTTCACTGTCGGGTTGGTTGTTGATGACAAGGAGGTGGTGGTGACGTTGTTATCCTTGAGAAAACGTGCCAGCTTCCTGCAATCTTTTGTATCGTGTCCTGGAATGTGACAAAAATTACAGAAAAATTGTTACGATTACCATGATAATTGAAAGTGTTGGTAGGCCCACTGTTGTGATTTGGAAAAGAGTTTTGCTTGGGCCCAGAATTGTTGTTGGGCCTGTTATAAGCCTTGGAGTTATTTCCATGTCTTCGGCTTTGGGGGAACCGTCCAGTTTGTCTCTGGGTACTGTTCACGGTGATTACCGGTGGCGGCCGAAGTTCATTCAGTTGGCGTTCATAATCGACAAGCTTGGCAAATAGATCAGAAAAGGTGATTTTGGTGTCTCTGAAGCTTATGGATGCTGCAATGTTGGTGTAGTCATCACCCAATTGTCCTAAAATGTGAACAATTAGGTCTTCTTCATCAATCGGTTTGTCTGCTAATGCCACTTCGTCGGCTATTGCCTTCATCTCATGAAGGTATTCGGCGATGGGTCTTGTTCCTCTGGGATTCTTTGCGAGTCTCGATTTTAAGGAGATGATTCGAGACCGTGAGATGCTTGCATAGGTATCGGTCAAACACTTGAATGCTTGACGGGAGGTCTCAGCCGAGGCAAGTATAGGTTGAATAGATTCCGAACAGCTTCCGATAAGAGCACTTAGAAGAATCTGGTCTTGCCGGTACCAGGGAAGGTATGCGGGATTGGGTTTGGTGGTATCGGTAGGAAGAAATTTTGGTGGGGGGTCGGTCAAGCCATCTACGTATTGATCAAGATTAAGACCAATTAAGGTAGCCATGACATGTTTTCTCCAAATGGGGAAGTTGGTTGGAGTGAGCTTGACTTGAAGATGTGTGTGAGAAGTGATCTCAATGATGGTGGTAGACATGGTTTGTGAAACAAAAAAAAGAAGAAAAGAAACAAAGGTCTTCTAGATCGATGTGCTCAGAGGAGCAATATGGCTCTTGATACCATATAAGAACATATGAATTGATATAAAATTGTGTGATTGATATTTTCTAATACACAGGATACAAGGCTTAATATAGAGCATTTACAAAATGGAAAGAGATAAAATAAAGGCTTAACATATGGATCTAGCTAATGTCAAGGTTGAATGCAATCACAAATATACATTCTAAATATAAACTTGGCTGAGATTTATTCACTAATATTATTATTCTTTATTATTCTTTATAAATAATTGTACAATTGATATTTTTGTTCAGCATGTTTTAGATAAAATTATCCGAGAGTTTCTTTTTTTCTAACCTTCACAAATATATATTCAACAATTTTCAGTCACCCACATGTCATTTTACTAGATGTAGTAGAAGCTTGTACCATAGTGCTTGAATCAGGTGTACAACACGATAGTATGATCAATACCAATTATGTCATTTCAATCCAACAATGTTGGAATATGATGTATCACTTTTTCAACAGCATCTTTCTTTCAGCTTTATTATACAATCATACCATACAAAATAGCATATGGCAGTATGTTATTCAATACAAAACTAATAACACATGTACAATAAAGACAAGACATAAATGTAAATAAGACACGTCAGCTCTACTGATCGTGACTACTAACTTTTTATCGACATTCATCGGCGTCTAATCATAAGAAAAATATTAATGAAAGACTATATACAGGTTTAGGTTCGTCATTCATGGGAGATGGGTCGCTTCCTTTCAATTTTTTTGGTTATATGTGTGATGACGTGATGTAGTATGATTGAAAATAATATTTATATTTATTAAAGAATAGGTTAATATAATTAAATGTGGTTGATGGGCTACCTTCAAGTGACAGCTATTGATCCAAACTTCTTTGATTGTTTTATGTGGTTAGTGGGCCTCACGGCCCATATAATACAATTTGCCGACGCTAGCAGCCATACAACTTAACAACTATTTTCGTTCTTATATTCGAATATATGATTCTATTTTAGTTCTTATATTCGATTTTTCTCCAGGTTTTTCCTCATAAGTCACAACGATTCGAAGGTTTCGTTTTCAACTTACTTGATTTTTTTATTAGTAACGTATTAACGGGTCTCATAAGCTTTTCGATAACAACTTCTCGGATAACAACTTCTGGATAACAACTTCTCAGAGTAAAACCATCTTATTGTAGTGCCTTCAATTTTAGTTTATTAAAAAATTTATTTTTTAAGGTTAATTTATTTTTCCTTTATTTTTAAAGTACACGACGTATTTGAAGATACTTTTTACAATATATATACAAACAAACAAACATACCCAGTGTATCCCGCTGGAGAGCGGGGTCTGGGAGGGGTATATGGTGGCATGTCTTTCCTCTATCTAGAGAGATAGAGAGACCGCTTCCGAAGAGACCCCCGACTCGTTAACAAAGTCAATAACAATAACAATCATAATACAAAGCATACAACACACAGGTATATATCACATAAAGAATTAGATAAAGCATACAACACAAAGATATATATCACAAAGATATATATCACACAAAGATATAACACAGTCAATAACAATAACAATCGTAGTAAAAACGGCATGTAACACCCAAAGAGGGTATATGAGGAAAACTACACCTAGCGATTGTGGTCCGGCCATATATTACCGTATACCCTTCCCACCCACAAAACCCACTAAAAGTCCTTGATTTTAATTCTACGCCTCCACTCACTTCTATCCTCGATCATGTTCTCAGAAAGATGCAAGTCTATCATATCCCTCCTAATAACCTCGTCCCAAGTCAACCTAGGTCTACCTCTACTCTCCTACCCTCTAAGCTGATGTTCTCTACTGCTCGGACAGGTGCTGCCATCGTTCTCCTCTTCACGTGCCCAAACCATCTTAATCTTCCCTCTCTTATTTTTTCTGTGATAGGAGCCACCTCTAGCCTCTGGCGAAAGACGTCGTTTCTTATCCGATCCAATCTAGTATGTCCACACATCCACCTCAGCATTCGCATTTCTGCGACCTCTATTTGTCTCTCGTGCGATTTCTTTATGGCCCAACAGTCTGTGCCGTACAACATAGCTGGACGTACTGCCACTCTATATAGTTTTCCCTTTAGTTTGGCTGGGAACCTCTTATCGCACAAAATCCCTGATGCTGCTCTCCACTTGCACCATCCTGATTGTACACGGTGTGCTACATCGCTGTGTGTCTCTCCATCTTCCTGTACGTACGAGCCAAGGTATTTGAACCTAGATGTTCGTGGGACCGCCATTCCCTGGATACTGATTTGGGTGTCCTCCTCGGCCTCACCACTAAAGTTACAATGCATGTATTCTGTCTTAGAGCGACTTATCCTTAAGCCCCTGCGTTCTAGTGCTGCTCTCCACTGTTCTAATCTCTCGTTGAGCACCGTCTTAGATTCTGATATTAAGACGATATCATCCGCAAACAGCATACACCATGGGACTGGCTCTTGTATAGACTTGGTAATCTCGTCCAACACTACTGTGAAGAGGAATGGGCTCAATGCCGATCCTTGATGGAGTCCTACTTCCCCGTTTTAAGTATATATATTGTTTTAATATTGTTAAAGTTTCTTCTTTTATATTTCAATTGATGTTTTAAATTAAATTCAAAAATATATCCCTTTCTATCCTTTTTCTTAAATTAAATTAAAGAATATATCCCTTTCTATCCTTTTTCTTAAATTTAATATGGAGCATGTTTATTAATATCAAAAGAAAATTATTACCATTATTATAACCTAATAGCCTAATATATAATGATAACCTACATAACAAAAGATAAAATTATAATTTTGTATATAAAATTCCTTTAACACAGCTCTAAGTACATTAACCTTTTAAAAGTCATATGTTCAACATTAATTACGTTTATCTGATATCACTGTATAGCAAAGTATTGATAGAAACATTTTGTTTTACCTAACAGGTTCTCACGATTAACAGAAAGAAAGGGAAATGAGACAAGATTGTTAAAATACATTTACCGTTTTAAGTTATAATTTACATGGTTGGTATAACTGTACCAGCATTTAACAGACTTAAAAGTCCATTCCCCTTTACTAACATGAGCAAAATTACCAAATTAAAGGTAGAAAAGGGGCTACAAATACACATAAATTACTACAATACAAGTGGTTGCAAATTGAGGGTTTGAGGGCAAACTCTATCATCCTCAAGAACAAGCAGTTTTGGGGTGTTTGATTCTCTCATCCATGCGGCCACCATGGGCCCCGGTGAGATGAACCGACCAATATTAGATGTAGCAACCCTAAATGGCGAGCCCATGCTACCCAAAGGGCTTCGATGGCTCGTTTAAGTGCACAGTCACCTACTACTTTGCTGTGCTTACCCCATCCTGTTAAAATGCTGCATCAACAAATGATGACCAGAAATATGTCAAAAGATTAATAGATGTGTATAAGATGAGATTGGGCGCGTTTGAGGCCGTATCACAGTCCAACAAAAGCCCAAAGTACCCTCATGTGCACGGAATATGACACGCCTTAATGGAAACAAGTTTAGAAACAGGGACCATCTATCTACTTTTTAAACTTAACCAAACTATTAATTTGTATTAAACCCACAGGGTTCAGTCATGTAACTTATGCTAAAATCTATTAGATGCAAGTCTTTAAAAGACTTGATGCTCTGCCGTCAAAAGCCCGAAAAGCCCTGCCGCTTGAGCCTGGAAGCCTAAACCGGGCCGGTTTATATTTGCAAAACCTGGTCTTAGGCGCGTTAAGTCAAAAAAAGACTCTTTTGAAAAACCTGAAACAGCCATTATTTATTTAAGTAAAATAGTTATTTTGAAAACTTATTTGAAGTATTTTCAGGGAAAATAAGTGTCATCATAAATTTCTTATATTATTTCGTTCAAAGTATAGTTATAAGTAATATAATTTTATTATCAATTTTACATTTTATCTAATGATTTTAAATCAGTTTTTAAAATTTATGTTATGAGTTATAGTTAATCCTACTTTTATCATAAGACAAATACCACTATTTTAAAAAGCGGTGAGGCGCCCAAAAAACACGCTTGAGGCGGCGCCTCAGGGGTTTATTATATACGTACTCCTCATAGGCCTGAGGCGCTACGAAAGATTGAGCCTCAGGGGCACCTCGGGGGTTTTTTTCTGTTTTAGACTCTTTGTGTCTGTTTCAAACATTCCATGTCTTTTTAATGTTTTTTTTTTGATGTTTTTGATAAATCTGATGACGAAATTAGTCTGTATTTTATTTTTATAAGATATATAATTTTTATATTTATTTTTTAATTCTGCCTCGGGCTTACGCCTCGGTCGCCTCGAGGCTTAAGCCTCATGAGGTGAAGAGAAAACGCCTCTAGCTTGATTCCGTACTTTTAAACCTTGACAAATACTACCAAACTGCATCTGATGCCACTTGAAAACCGTTCGGGACAAGATAAGGCTAGTTTTTCGGCTAAGAACCAGGCTTTTTCCGGCCGTTGGACCTGGGCTTTGTTGCACCTCTAAACTATGTGATAATAATAATAAAAAAAAAACATACCTCAATAAACCAGGCAACTCATGGCCTTCATAACAATCGAACATATATTTAGCAACCCGCGTGAACCATGGCTCGCGCAGCACCAGATGACATGAGGTGTAAATCTAAGCAAGAATCAGACCATGTATTTTCCCACACTTGTCTACGTTTTCCTTCGAGCACCACCATTTGGGCTCCACGTTTCTACAATTATTACAAGATTGCGTAAAATTACTTACCAACAGAGGGGTTTTGCAATTGCCACACAAATCAGTAATGTGTTGGTTTCTGTTGTAATAATCAATAATCACTCAAATGAACATTTGTTTGAATGATCAGATAATCAGAATCTACAGATAATCTAGCTACAAATAAGCTCATAAGGTGACGATGAATGTGAAATCACCCAACTACCCCTAAATTCAAACAAAACGAGTAGTTGATTACCTGTCCAAAATGCCATAACATGTCGGTCAAAGCATTATAAAAAGCAGATGCAGTCGAAGAATCCATACGTTTGACCTCGTCAAAAAGAGAAAGAGCGTGGACCCAAACGTTTTCTCTATGGCCCATTAAAAGCCATGGGCCACACCATACACTTGGTTATCAAATAAACGAAGTTCTTCCAATAACAATGAAGCTTCTTCAAACGAGCTGCAACGGCTGCAAAAATATATAAACTTGTAGCATATGTTGTAACCATTTATTATTCGCGTTCAGAAAGAATAACAAAGAAATATATCATAATGTTCATTATCATGTTCAGTTGACCTGCAGGAATGCAATGATTTATAATGTGTGAAACTATTATATACATACATACATACATACATATAGGTAATGTATAACTTTGTCTATTTTGACAGCATTTAACAAAAATTATTGGACTTTATATGCACATGTAAATCACAATCAAACAAAATATAAGCTTGTTAAGATGCTAATTATGATTATAACATATAATAAAGTTTAAAGTTGTAAAATAAAAACGTTAATAGTTATAATGGTCAATCAAATATGATTGCAGCCAACCAAACGCTACGGCTGAATTGTTGAACAATTATAGAGTAAGTACAAACCTGCACGCATTCAAAATAGCAGAAAAAGTCACCACATTCGGTTTAATTTCCAGCTCGTGCATCTTCCGAAAAACACCTAAAACACATATCATCTCCTTCTACCCTTTTCTCCAATACTCAAAATCCCAGAAGCTAACTGCTCAAAAACCTTATTATCCTATCTTCATCTCGGTTATTAACCTTTTTATCACCATTTCCAAACACATGATTTCCGTTTACTGTCGTTTGAAAAACACGTCTCCCCCGATTGCCCGAAAGCATTTATGATCGAATTATATGTCACAACATTCGGTTGAATCCCTTTTTAGTCATCTCATCGAGTAACAAAGCAGAAGATTCAACAAACCCTTTCTTACATAAGGAATCGATGATTTCACTATAGAAAACAACGTCAGCCTTCAAACTTCATGCTTAAACTCGCTGTACGTCAGTAGCTTCTTGGTACAACCCGCCTTTCAAATAAACGCTTATTAGAGTCGAATATGTCAGTAAATTAGGGGGCACACGCTCGTTTTTCATCCTGTTAAACAATTCTTTAACTTATCATACCTCCCTTGTTTCCCAAACCCGTCAAGAAGTGCATTATACGTCACAACATCTTTTCTAAACCCTGTGTTCTCCATTTCCTTAACAACGTTAAGAGCCTCATCGAACCTCCCTAAACTGCATATATAGCCAAAAGATTATATAAGAAACGCGATCAAGACGAATATTTGCATACTTCATCTCACTAACCAAACTCAAAGCTTGATCTAATCTCCCGACTTTGCACACCCGCGTATCACAGTGCTATACGTAACCTCATTCGGCATATATTCTTAGCTGTCATCTCCGCCATTATTTGAAAAGCCGAATCCATATGACCACCACTAGAAGCAGCATCCAAAAGGGTGTTATAAGTATAGATATCGGGCTCAATTCCTCGATAACACATCTCGT
The DNA here is from genome assembly GCA_024085815.1 of Flaveria linearis. Taxonomy (NCBI): domain Eukaryota; kingdom Viridiplantae; phylum Streptophyta; class Magnoliopsida; order Asterales; family Asteraceae; genus Flaveria; species Flaveria linearis. Next base: position 85,403,464 of record CM044007.1, read on the forward strand.
TAAACAAAACTCATAGCAGTTTCCCACAAACCACCACCACTACAAACAGCTAAAAGCGAATTGTAGGTAATTCGATCAGGCTGAAACCCATTGCTCAACATATCATCGAAAATATCCGAAGCCCGTTTGAAATCAGCACCCCTTTCCCACAAGCATCAATTAAGCATTGTAAGTAACAAGATTCGGCTTTAAGCCCGATAACTTCATTGATTCGAATAACTTAATAGCATCATCAGATAAACACTTTTAGCATAAGCACTAATCAAAGCAGAATAAGCATAAACAGTGTACCGTCCTTCACTAACAGCAGTTTCAAACACCCTTTTAGCCAATTCAACTTTCCCCAATCTACCAAGAACACTAATCACAGAGCTAGCTAGTTTACCTTGCTCTGTTCTTCTCCTTTCGCGCGATACCGCGAATTCGAAGCATTGGATCGCCATCGACCACTCGTTTCGATTACCCAATTCGCGTAACAAGAAGCTGTAATCATCACACCCACATAACTTCGATTGAAAGTTTAGTAAAACCGATTCGATTAATCGATCATCACCACTGCAACGAATGAGCTGTTGCAGAGCATCTTCAGCTAAAAACAGAGTGTCGGGTGGAGTACTGGATTTGGGCCGGCCGAAGTGCATCTTGGAGACGAACCGGGTGGACCGGCGGCCGGAGAAATCGGCGGCGAGCTCCGGTTTGGAGGAGAGGGGGGTGAAATTAGGGTCCGGTGGACGGATGTGGGGTTCCGGGGCGGCGGAGGGTGGAGATTGGTGTGGCCGTTGGGGGTGGCGGCGGTGGTGGTGGGGGTGGGGGTTGTGGAGGTGGTTTTGGTAGGGTTTTGCGGTGGTTAAAGTGGGTGGGGTGGAGGAGGCATGGTGGTGGTGGTGGTGATAAGGTAGGGTTTGTGGTGGAGATGAAGAGATAGAAGGGGATGATGGTAGGTGAGCTGGAGTGTGTGTGTGTGTGTGTGTGTTACATTGGAATATACAAAAACATACACATAAGATGGTGAGGTTGGCAAGTCAACTAAAGTGGTTGTTTGGGTTTGGTTTTTGGTCCTTGTTAAATTGGGTTTTGCTATTTGGAGCACAAAATACGTTAAGAGCGTCAAAATTGTTCGGCTGAGTTGATGGTTTATATTATGAGAATGCTCGTGAGTGATTATTAAGTAAAAGATGTAGAAAATTACGAGAATGTATCGTGTTTTCCATATTTGGAGAAATACAGTAAAACTCATAAATTTTAAATATTTTTAAAAATGTTTGTGAGTGGATAAGAGAGATTATAAATTAAAAAAGTATGAAAAACTATTATTTAATTGAAAAAAAGAAAAAAAGTGATAGTATAATTTTCAGAATGGGGATGGGGGATGGCTTGTGAATGCTCTTATAGAGGGTTTTTTATAGTTTTTTGTTTTATATAAAGTATAAATATAAGGTAACAACCGAGTAGTCAAACTATAACTACTATTGAAAACTGATTGTTTGATTATGATTTACAGGTAATCGGTTTTATGGTTTAGTTATGATTATATGTGTAATTAGATAGATTGTTAAAATAAGATCCGTTTGTCAATAACATCAACGTATATGCTTAAACTACAGTGCATGATCATTAGATAGTTTTTATACGGTGTATACAGTTAAATTTATTCTATCTTAGTGTTACAGGTTATATTACATTTCTCTTATCTTATATGTTATTTAATTATTTAATAATACTTATTACTAACTATCAGTAACAATATTAAAACGTTTTCTTATTAGTTATTAACTTATTATGATATCTAATATCTTGATGTAGAAGAAAAAATAAAGCAAATATTATAATCTTGATGTTGCTTGCACATTTGACATGTGAAAGTTGTTGGAGGGGTACAACATATTAGTCACGCAATTAGGTCACGTTCGTATAAGAAAGCAATATTGGTTTTGGTTCGACTTTGGGTAATTAAAATTATTAAATTTTATATATTGTAGGAAAGTAGACATGTGATGGTAATATAATTATAACTAGCAAACATACCCGCGCGATGCCGCAGGATTTGTTGTTTGTATATTAATCCAACGTAATGAGATTAATAGTGAAAGAAAGTTATTACAACTTGGCTAAAGCATGCACTAAACAGAACTAAACATAAAAACTACACAATAACAAACTAACTCGGTTGAAGATGCATGACTGTCAATGGTTGTATGTTGTATATCTGGTCATGTTGTCTCCAAGACCACCGCCTGAATTACCCTGCGCCATTCATTTTGACCCATTACCAAAACCATCCATTTTGACCATACCAAATATTACCCGTTTTGACCCATACCAAACACATTCATACTGACCCATAACCAATACCACCCGTTTTGACCTATAATCAATACCATCCGTTTTCACCCATACGCCATAACCAATGCCACCCATGTTGACCCATACCAAATTTCAATAGTTTTGAGACATAACCAATATCACTGATATCACCCAAGCTGACTCATACCAAATATCAACCATTTCGACCCCTAACCAATATTACTTATTTTAACCCACAACCAATTCCACAAAGTTGACCCATAACCTATATCACTCATTTTGAGCACAATTCATATTTTTTGACCCATAACCAATACCACCAATTTGACCTAAACCAAATATCAATCGTTTTGACCATAATTAATCCCACCCGTTATGACCCATAACTTATGCGCCTGTTATGAGCCATAACCAATGCCACCGTTTTCACCCATAACCAATACCACCCATGTTGACCCATACCAAATTTTAATCATTTTAAACCATAACCAAATCACCCATTTTGGGCCATAACCAATATCCCCATTCTGGGCCATAACTAATATCACCCAAGCTGACCTATACCAAATATCAATGGTTTCAATCCATAACCAATGTCATCCATTTGACCCACAACCAATGTCACAACCTGACCCATAACCTAATTAGCAAAATCAGCATCTGTTGCGAGCTCCTCGCTGTTTCGTGGTCTTAATGTTACAGCCACTCTAACTCTCCCAGAAACTAATCTCTAATTTCACCAATAGCCCTAAATCATAATAGCTTTTTACTCGATTACATTAACATTAGAAACATATTACAATTCTTCAGAAATATAGACATATACTTGCACAATAAACGCATAACCACAATCAAATCATACACGTGCATGCACACAAACACATACAGTATAACAGTAAATCGCAATATAGAGATAAAGCTAATAAACGTGAGAGAGAGAAGAAGAGAGACCTCCAGGAGCATCCTGGACGTGACAAAAACCCAAATACACAAACCGGGAATTAAAACGGAGAGTACAAACCTGTAAATCGGAATAAAACCTTTTACTCGGAACCTGAGGAAAGCCTTTTACTCGGCCCCGGATCGTTGTCACCCACCTGCAATTTCTTCAATTGAATCAAAAGGGTGTATGAAACTGTTGATTAAACTTAAAATAGATAAACGGTGACATACCTTCGAGAAGTTCGCCGGAGAATCAAGAAAATCTTCAACGTGCCAACCGGGAAGCATGTCAATCAAATACTCCGATATGCTACTAGTGGTTGATTGTGATTGCAGTTAACAGGAGTACACATTTACAACTACCTTTTAGCACGTCTCAGATGAGCGTGCGCTCAACATCATGCACCCGAATGCAGGCCTCAGATGAACAACAGTTCAACATCATCGACTTATAAGCAATAATCGATAATAGCAATCGTAAACAAATGAGTAGCAATTAGGACAAATTAAGGTTTGACCTCATCCAAATCATAAAACAAACTCAAAAGATCCATCTCAGATGAATAGGTACTCATCGTCAAGTAACCATATAAGAAAATCAACATAACATGAAAAAACATGGGAAGAGATCAACAACAATCTCTCTCGCCAAGCCTCCTTCCCAAACAAAGGAAACAGAATATAAATCGCGTCTGTAGAGTATCGATTTCAACATATATTGTAATTACAATCGGAAAAAACAAACTGGAAAACAATGAAAAGAACAAAATAAGGCTCAGATCTGTTATAATGATAATCAGACACAAGATGAACAAACCGCCATGGCTGCAAACATCACGGCTGCTTCAACGGTAGAAACACCAATTTCCACCGCGAAACCTCCGGAAATTACCCCGCCAAGATACGGTAAGTTTCAACCTTCGTTCGATTCACTCAGACAACGACAGATTCATCATCATCGCCGACGACACCTCCAACTAAACCTAGAAAACCCACTTGAAACACAACAAACCCCTTTTCTCTTACCGAGGCTTAGATTTATGTATGATCATCACAGTCATAATCTAACAGTTTTTCCGGCGCTAAGGTAATCGTTAAACCGAGACCAGGTTGTGGTTGCACACCGACCGTGGATGCCAAGGCAGGGAAACTATTACCGGTTTTCATATAAATTCAGAACTAAATCGAAAACAATGGTCTTAGACGAAGACTCGTTCATCATCATCGACATCAATGAACAACTACCTCATACATAATAAGATAACCAACCAAGATTACTTTCTAATACACGTATAGCAATAATTGAACTGATACTCGGTTGCGGCTGCATAACGAAAATGGATGCCAAGCCAAGGCAACCGGCACCGGTTCTCATAAAAAATCACGGATAAACGATAGGCAATGGTCTCGGACGAAGACATGTCCATCATCATCGACAAAAAACAAACATAGTCTCAGATAAGCATACGCTTAGCATCATCGACGCCAACACATCAGATATCCAAAATAGGAGATCATCTCGAAAGGACAAAGACAGCCAATGGCAACAATAAGGATGCGAAATGCGAGCAAACCAGAAAAACGCACCGTAACCACCAACAAATCCCACCACGATGAACACCACAACCAGAAAACCCACCACCGGCACATCTACACAGAAACAACTAACAAATGGAAGGACTTTAAAAAAGCATAAAGTCAAACAATTGTAGGAATATAAGTTTGTCATTACTATAACAGAAAATATAATGCGTAGGATGATTACAATATTCATACAGCTAAAACATACTCAAGTTGTTTAAGCTGTTATCAAAGAAATGAACTTTATTATCTATCTTGCAAGCAAATAACATGACATTAGTGAATATTGCAGGGAAAAGTCATGATGTAATGAGAAACAAAGCATGTAAAACACAAATCTAAGAAAATAATTACCTTTGATAAAATTGCTTTAAGAGAAGAAATGGAAGTATGAGGCAGAATAAGTTTTGTTAGGCCACTCAAATCTAACATAACTTTAGTCAAAGAAGCAAATGAAACATTAATGATGAAACTTTTCCAATGTGAAGATGTTGGCTAAACTGAATGTCCACTAAAAAACTCTTTTTGTATATCTACATGAGTGTGCCACTAAACTGATTATTTATGGTCAGAACAATCAAACTTCGGGGAAAAATATATGTAACATCCGACTCATGTGAAATTGTAACCGAACTCGTTTATATCAGTAAATGAAATCTATTCATTTAAAATGTATTGTTGTGTCATTAATTCACATTACATATAGTTTTAAATGATTTTATAAAAAAATATATATTATAAAATTATATTAGTAATTATGAAGTTTAAACAAAAAAATAATAATAATAATAATGATAATAATAATAATAAAAATAAATACTACTATTAATAATTAGTAAAAATTATATATAATATTAATATATATATACATATTATATATAAGCATGTATTAAAATTGAATATATAAGTCCAGGGGGTGAACATGTAAATTATGAAACTTAAAACCAAAGTTTAAACATGAAATAACAAATTGAAACCGCAGGGACCATTTCTGAAATTTTTTTTAAAATCATCTCCACCCCCGTTTTTCCGGGGAGTCGCCGGCGCGTCTCCGGCGACTCCGGCGATGTCCAATCGGCTAAAATACACGATTTCAAGCCACAAAACGGTTCCATTTCGTTCGTGGATGATATTCGAACCCAACCCAACCATTAAACACATTCAATCATCAAAATAATCGGATCCAAAGTCACCACATCGAACTCACAATATCCCCGACCAAAATCAGACAAATTATTCCAATTTGAACCCACAATCACACCGAAAGTATCCTTGGATCCAATCTAGATGAATTCCAACACAAAAACGTGTTGAATTAGTCAATTAACGGCTAAAAATCTTACTTTTATCTCGGATTCTAAACCGACAAAGAAACCCACTCAAACACTTGTAATAAACAAATTGAATTCATATAATCAAACCATTCTCAGTCCTAACCTCTCTGTACTCTCAATTTCATCTAAACACACACACATACATCGAATTCGATCGTCACCTTCATCGCGACCTGCAACTCACTCGAACTCGACCTTCGGAGTTTCAAAACTGAAATTGATAAGGGGCTTTCACTCTCGATCATCATCCAAAGCTTCATACAAATTTAATTTGATTATCATCACGATCTGAGCAACATTCGATCGACACATAGTCTCGGACCTATCTCGAACTCAAACTCATCGAATACACTATCTCAACAGGTAATTAATACATCTATAAACTCGGTTTTCATGGGGAATAAAAGCCCCATGATTTCAGTAGCAATGATATCGAATCGGGGTTCAATTGAAGGGATCGATCTAGGGTTCATAAGGGATTTGGGAGTTAAGCAGTTATGTTTAAAATGAATTAAAGCCGGATCATAACCGCGGCTTAGGCCTTGGTTCACCGGTTCCCACGCTCTAACTCGCAGAAGGTCCCGGGTTCGACCCCGGGCACCTAATTATTTTTTTTAAGGCTTTTTAAGTCTTTAAAATTCTGAAAAAAAATTCTAAAAATTTTAAAAATGTTTTTACAAACATTAAAAATTTTAAAACAACTAATTACTTTCTGAAATTATTTTATATTTATTATTTATTTTATTGTTTTAAATAAATAAAATAACTAATTATATTTTCTACCAAATAATAATTAATGTATAATATATAATTATACAATAAATAGATTGAATCCAATATATATACATAGGTATATATTATCCAATTATCAAAACAATTTTTATTAATTATAAATTGTATACAATTTATAACTCGTGTATATACTTAATATACAATATATAATTATTCATCATATAATCATACATATAATTATATATAATACTGATTATATATGTATAATTATATATACAATTATAATAAATTGTATAAATGTATAACTTACACGTATAAATTGTATTAAAGTTCTTGACATAATCATTTTCAATAAATTCGTTTATTTCAAGACATTTCAAACCAAATAAAATTTGTCAACTTAAACTACCATAGAAATCCTAATACATTCCCGAAATTCCCAAATCGTTATTATTCTAACTCGAGACACCGTTCCTTAGGTTAATTATAAGGAAATCGTTGGTGTCTAATCTATCACGTCCAAATTCCAATCTCATCAATCAAGTGAGTATTCATATCCCCTTTTTATATCATTTCCTATTTGGGGGAAATCATGTGATACAATATATTCTATCATGATATTCTATTGTTATTTCATTTCAATTCAATTCAAGACAGGTTATGTTATTACTTGCAATTACGTGAACATACTGTGATAAACTGGACGACAGTAGAACCCTAATTCAATCAATCAATCAATCCTGGCAACAATGTAGATCTACTGGTTTGGATAACCCACCCCATATGGCTTACGAGTGGTGATTGTGCCAGAGGCAATTAGTCAATCTATGGTGTTTGTGTGGAGTCTATTATATGCAAGTGTCAAGTCAAGGGGTTTATATTGTGTCGGTTTATCTATATGCTTCGCGGTTGCCATATAAGTCTTAATATTACCTTGTGAATTGAATTACAATCGATGGATCAATCAATCAATCTATATGTATATTCAAAACTGTGATTACTCACAGCTAACTCGTTAGCTGACTTTATTTTCTCACATGATTTCAGGTTAAGCAAGATAGTGGACTTCTACGTGCTCATCTAAGACACGGACCTAGTTAAAATAAAAGACAATTATTATTTGTGGTTTCGATTGTTGTATTTGTGTATGTTGTACTTATTCTATCATGTAATCTGATTTAATATTATTTCCACTATTAGACAACCATGTGTTATGAACAATCAATCATTCCCTCGTCCGCTCCGATGATTCCGCCGTCGGTCGGGGTGTGACAGATTGGTATCAGAGCCATGGTTATAGGGAATTAGGTTATTAGAAATGGAATGACCTAGACTATAACTAAGTACCTTACACATGAGTCCTCTCATGTATTTTATATGCTTAGACAGGATTTTATGTGCCTTACATGTTTATACTTGTTTATGTGATTTTCTGTTTATGTGATTCTTCTTATACTATGAATCTATCAATATACACACGAAACTTAACTCATATTCTAAGGCATTGTGTGCCTAATTCAAGTGATTTCAAACTCCAAAACTCGATTGTTATTCATGGTTTTCAAATCTCGTCAAAGTCCGTGTCACACGACCGAGAACATGCAATGCTGGAAGAGTGGGATACCTGTATCTTAAGGTGTTCTGTCTAGGCAAGGTATTTCATACAACTTGATTACCTTACCTGGGAACCCTCGGGATGAGTATTCGCTTATAGGTACGCATGTCCTCGTGCTGGACACAAATACTTTGATAAGTCAACGTATTCGTTTTGGTTTGCGAACCGAACGTTTACACTCCTAACCTCTCATTGTTGTTAACGATTTCATTATTTTGAAAGTTTTAAAAATCCAATTACCCGTTACTCATAAAGGTTTCTTCGTTCCTTATTATACAGCATGTCTTTCGTCAAAACGCTCCCGATCTAGAAGCTCTGGCCGCAAGATTGCTGCTATGGTGGCACGGGAAGTTGCTGCGGTTATCCCAACACTGCTTACTCATTTGAACCAAGGCAACAATGCTGTCCAAAACACAACTGCACCAAACACTGTCCAAAACCCAACTGCACCAAACCCTCCCAAAACTTGTACTTACAAGCATTTCAATTCCTGCAATCCCACTAAGTTTAGTGGAGCCGAAGGTGCCACGGTCTTCTGCAATGGTTCGAGAGTATTGAAAACACGTTTCTTAACAGCGAATGTCCTGAAAATCTCAAAGTTCGCTACGCTACCAGTGTTTCCAGAAGAGAGCTTTAACTTGGTGGAACGGGGAGAAACGAACCCGTGGCACTGATGCTGCCCTGGCATTGACGTGGGCTGAAGTAAAGGAACTCATGACACGAGAATTCTGCCCACGAAATGAAATCAAAAGACTAGAAGCTGAATTCTGGGATTTGGCTCAGGAAAGCGGCGAGAATCTGGTTTACACTAACCGTTTTCACGAGTTGAGTCTCCTGGTTCCTCATCTAGTTACTCCCTCATCTCGAGCTATCGAGAAGTACATAGGTGGTCTCCCTATGCAAATTCAGGATACCGTGTGGGGTAGGAACCCTACTAACTTGGCAGATGCTATCCGTCTAGCAGCTCAGTTAACCGACAACCATGTCAAGGCCGGTACCTTGACCAGGAAGGGTGACAAGAAGAAAATGGAGAAGTCTTCTACTGAAACAACCAAGGAAGACAAGCCTGAAACTTCCAGGAACCGGAAGAGGAAGGCTAACTCTCAAAACTTTGCTGTAATTACCCCTGCTGTTCCAATCAACCAAGTCGCACCGACCTATCAACCAACCATGAATAATCAAGCCCCAACAAAGAAACCTTACACCGGGCCATTTCCACAATGCAACATCTGCAAGTATCATCATCCTACTGGTGCTAAGTGTCGTCAGTGCACCAGTTGTGGTCGTTTTGGCCATACATTCAACATATGCAGGAATGCTGCTAAGGCTTTGGTAAATGCGCCAGTCCAACCAAACCCTCCTGCAATTGCTCAAGTTCGTGCATGTTATCAATGCGGTGATCCAACTCATTTCCGTAACCGATGTCCTCAGCTCGTTAATGCCGTACCCGCAGCACAAGGGCGTGCTTTTAACATCAATGCCCAACAAGCTCAGGCTGCCAATGATGTGGTGAATGGTACGTTCCTAATCGATCATCAATATGCTTCAATTTTATTTGATACCGGTGCCGATAAAAGTTTTGTATCCTTAGAATTTGAACCTTTGCTTGTTAATACCCGAACTAAGTTAGGGAAACCGTTTACAGTAGAATTAGCTGATGGAAAATCCGTCACAATTGATTCTGTCATCCAAAATTGTACCCTTAAACTTAGTGAACACGAATTTCCTGTCGATCTTATACCGATGCCACTTGGAAGTTTTGACGTCATTATAGGCATGGATTGGTTGTCAAAGAACCATGCTGAAGTCGTCTGTTTCGAGAAAATCATCCGGATCCCTCGCACATCTGGAAGTGTCTTAAATATTTACGGGGAAAAGCTTTCCAAGGGATTAAAACTCATGTCCTGCACCAAAGCTCAAAAGTACCTCCGCAAACATTACGTGGCTTTCTTAGCCATATCGTGAAGGCAGATGAGAAATCTAAGAAGATTGAAGACATTCCGGTTGTTCGAGAGTTTCCTGAAGTCTTTCCCGATGATTTAACCGGTCTTCCTCCTGTTCGTCAAGTCGAATTCCGTATTGACCTTGTGCCTGGCGCAACTCCAGTAGCAAAATCTCCCTATCGACTTGCACCATCTGAGATGCAAGAGCTTGCTAGTCAACTTCAAGAGCTCTCCGATAAAGGCTTCATTCGACCAAGTTCCTCGCCCTGGGGAGCCCCAGTTTTGTTTGTAAGAAGAAGGACGGTTCTTTTCCGAATGTGCATCGACTACCGGGAGCTTAATAAGCTTACTATCAAAAACCGGTATCCTCTACCCAGGATCGACGATTTATTTGATCAGCTTCAAGGAGCCTCTCATTTTTCCAAAATCGATCTCCGCTCAGGTTATCATCAATTACGAGTGCACGATGATGATATTCCCAAGACAGCTTTTCGCACAAGATATGGCCATTACGAGTTTACAGTAATGCCATTCGGGTTAACCAATGCACCTGCCGTGTTCATGGATTTAATGAACCGCGTGTGTAAACCATATCTGGACAAATTCGTGATCGTTTTCATTGACGACATTCTCATTTATTCAAAATCAAAATCCGATCACGAACATCATCTCCGTTCGATCCTTGAACTTCTGAAACAGGAAAAGCTTTATGCAAAATTCTCAAAGTGTGAATTTTGGCTTAAAGAAGTCCAATTCCTTGGTCACATCGTAAACGACAAAGGTATTCACGTGGATCCTGCAAAGATTGAGGCAGTGAAGAATTGGGTAGAACCCAAAACTCCTACCGAGATTCGTTCATTCCTTGGCTTAGCCGGTTACTACCGTCGCTTTATTCCAAACTTCTCAAAGATCGCTGTGCCTCTCACCGCCTTGACACATAAGGACAAGAGTTTCGTGTGGGGACCAGATCAGGAGAAAGCTTTTCAAACCCTCAAGCAGAAGTTGTGTGATGCCCCAGTCTTGACTCTCCCCGATGGGAATGATGATTTCGTGGTCTACTGTGATGCTTCGAAGCAAGTCTTGGTTGTGTTCTCATGCAACGAGGCAAAGTCATAGCTTATGCCTCAAGACAACTCAAAATTCATGAGAAAAATTACACAACCCATGATCTTGAGCTAGGAGCTGTGGTATTCGCACTCAAAATTTGGAGGCACTACCTTTACGGCACCAAGTGTATTGTATTTACCGATCATAAAAGCCTTCAGCACATATTCAATCAGAAGGAATTAAACATGAGACAAAGACGATGGGTTGAATTACTTAATGACTACGATTGTGAAATTCGCTACCATCCAGGAAAGGCGAATGTCGTAGCCGACGCATTAAGTCGAAAGGGTCAAGTTATGCTTCAAAGTATTACCATTCAAACCGACCTCCTAACCCGTATACTCGAAGCTCAACACGAATCAGTCACCGAGGGCAACATGTATGAGGAAATGTCATGCGGTGCTGAACTCCAATTGGAAACCAAGTCGGACGGACTATTGTATTTTCTAAATCGACTTTGGATTCCGAATCGCGATAATCTTCGAACAACCATTCTGGATGAGGCTCACAAGGCTCGCTATTCTATTCATCCGGGAGCAGATAAGATGTTCATGAATCTTCGGAACCAATATTGGTGGCCCGGCATGAAGAAGGATATAGCCTTGTATGTATCTAAATGCCTTACATGTTCCAAAGTCAAAGCCGAGCATCAACGTCCCTCTGGATTACTCGTACAACCCGAGGTTCCATTATGGAAATGGGAGAGCATATCCATGGATTTCATTACCAAACTGCCTCGTACCGCTAGTGGTCACGATAGTATCTGGGTTATCATTGATCGATTGACTAAGTCGGCTCATTTCATTCCAATTCGGGAAGATTATCGAGTCGAGAAATTGGCTCGTATTTACATTAATGAAATAGTCAGTCGACATGGTGTGCCTTTAGATATTATCTCTGATCGCGATGGTCGTTTCATCTCTCGTTTTTGGAAAAGTCTCCAATCAGCTCTCGGGACTCAACTAAATCTTAGCACAGCCTATCACCCGCAAACCGATGGTCAAACTGAAAGAACGATACAGACCCTCGAGGATATGCTCCGGGCTTGTGTCATTGATTTCAGTGGATCGTGGGATTCTCATCTTCCGTTGATCGAATTCTCATACAATAACAGTTATCATACCAGCATCCAGATGGCACCATTTGAGGCCTTGTATGGTCGAAATGTCGATCTCCCATCTGCTGGTCTGAAGTTGGTGAATCACAGATTACTGGTCCGGAATTGATACAAGAAACAACTGACAAAATTCATAAGATCCGTGATAACTTGGTCGCTGCTAGAAATCGTCAAAAGCATTATGCTGACAAAAGACGTAAGCCCATGGAATACAATGTCGGTGATCTCGTACTTCTTAAGGTGTCACCTTGGAAGGGAGTGATTCGCTTTGGAAGGAAAGGGAAGCTAGCACCTCGTTACGTGGGTCCATTCAAAGTGCTCGAACGAGTTGGGAAAGTGGCCTACAAGCTTGAACTACCTCAAGAACTTAGCAATATACATCCGACGTTTCATGTTTCAAATCTCAAGAAATGTCTTGCCGATGAAAATCTCCACATACCACTCGACGAAGTCCAGATTGATGAATCTATGCACTTTATTGAGAAACCTGTGGAAATTATGGATCGGGAAGTTAAACAACTCAAGCGTAGCCGGATACCTATTGTCAAAGTTCGTTGGGAGTCTAAACGTGGGCCAGAGTACACCTGGGAACGTGAGGACCAAATGAAATCTAAGTATCCTCACCTTTTCGTTTCAGCCTCCTCGTGATAAAAATTTCGGGACGAAATTTCCTAAAGCAGGGGAGACTGTAACATCCGACTCATGTGAAATTGTAACCGAACTCGTTTATATCAGTAAATGAAATCTATTCATTTAAAATGTATTGTTGTGTCATTAATTCACATTACATATAGTTATTAATATGATTTTATAAAAAAAATATATTATAAAATTATATTAGTAATTATGAAGTTTAAACAAAAATAATAATAATAATAATAATGATAATAATAATAATAAAAATAAATACTACTATTAATAATTAGTAAAAATATATATAATATATATATATATACATATATATATATAAGCATGTATTAAAATTGATATATAAGTCCAGGGGGTGAACATGTAAATTATGAAACTTAAAACCAAAGTTTAAACATGAAATAACAAATTTGAAACCGCAGGGACCATTTCTGTAATTTTTTTTAAAATCATCTCCCACCCCGTTTTTCCGGGGAGTCGCCGGCGCGTCTCCGGCGAAGCTCCGGCGATGTCCAATCGGCTAAAATACACGATTTCAAGCCACAAAACCGGTTCCATTTCGTTCGTGGATGATATTCGAACCCAACCCAACCATTAAACACATTCAATCATCAAAATAATCGGATCCAAAGTCACCACATCGAACTCACAATATCCCCGACCAAAATCAGACAAATTATTCCAATTTGAACCCACAATCACACCGAAAGTATCCTTGGATCCAATCTAGATGGAATTCCAACACAAAAACGTGTTGAATTAGTCAATTAACGGCTAAAAATCTTACTTTTATCTCGGATTCTAAACCGACAAAGAAACCCACTCAAACACTTGTAATAAACAAATTGAATTCATATAATCAAACCATTCTCAGTTCCTAACCTCTCTGTACTCTCAATTTCATCTAAAACACACACATACATCGAATTCGATCGTCACCTTCATCGCGACCTGCAACTCACTCGAACTCGACCTTCGGAGTTTCAAAACCTGAAATTGATAAGGGGCTTTCACTCTCGATCATCATCCAAAGCTTCATACAAATTTAATTTGATTATCATCACGATCTGAGCAACATTCGATCGACACATAGTCTCGGACCTATCTCGAACTCAACTCATCGAATACACTATCTCAACAGGTAATTAATACATCTATAAACTCGGTTTTTCATGGGGAATAAAAGCCCCATGATTTCAGTAGCAATGATGATCGAATCGGGGTTCAATTGAACGGGATTCGATCTAGGGTTCATAAGGGGATTTGGGAGTTAAGCAGCTTATGTTTAAATGAATTAAAGCCGGATCATAACCGCGGCTTAGGCCTTGGTTCACCGGTTCCCACGCTCTAACTCAAGCAGAAGGTCCCGGGTTCGACCCCGGGCACCTACATTATTTTTTTTTAAGGCTTTTTAAGTCTTTAAAAATTCTGAAAAAATTCTAAAAATTTTAAAAAATGTTTTTACAAACATTAAAAATTTTAAAACACTCAATTACTTTCTGAAATTTATTTTTATATTTTATTCATTTATTTTATTTGTTTTAAATAAATAAAATAACTAATTATATTTTCTACCAAATAATAATTAATGTATAATATATAATTATACAATAAATAGATTTAATCCAATATATATACATAGGTATATATTATCCAATTATCAAAACATTTTTATTTAATTATAAAATTGTATACAATTTATAACTCGTGTATATACTTAATATACAATATATAATTATGTTCATACATATAATCATACATATAATTATATATAATTACTTGATTATATATAATTAAGAATATAATTATACATATACAATTATTAATAAATTGTATAAATGTATAACTTACACGTATAAATTGTATTAAAGTTCTTGACATAATCATTTTCAATAAATTCGTTTATTTCAAGACATTTCAAACCAAATAAAATTTGTCAACTTAAACTACCATAGTAATCCTAATACATTCCCGAATTCCCAAATCGTTATTATTCTAACTCGAGACACCGTTCCTTAGGTTAATTATAAGGAAATCGTTGGTGTCTAATCTATCACGTCCAAATTCCAATCTCATCAATCAAGTGAGTATTCATATCCCCTTTTTATATCATTTCCTATTTGGGGGAAATCATGTGATACAATATATTCTATCATGATATTCTATTGTTATTTCATTTCAATTCAATTCAAGACAGGTTATGTTATTACTTGCAATTACGTGAACATACTGTGATAAACTGGACGACAGTAGAACCCTAATTCAATCAATCAATCAATCCTGGTATCAATTGTAGATCTACTGGTTTGGATAACCCACCCCATATGGCTTACGAGTGGTGATTGTGCCAGAGGCAATTAGTCAATCTATGGTGTTTGTGTGGAGTCTATTATATGCAAGTGTCAAGTCAAGGGGTTTATATTGTGTCGGTTTATCTATATGCTTCGCGGTTGCCATATAAGTCTTAATATTACCTTGTGAATTGAATTACAATCGATGGATCAATCAATCAATCTATATGTATATTCAAAACTGTGATTACTCACCAGCTAACTCGTTAGCTGACTTTATTTTCTCACATGATTTCAGGTTAAACAAGATAGTGGACTTCTACGTGCTCATCTAAGACACGGACCTAGTTAAAATAAAAGTCAATTATTATTTGTGGTTTCGATTGTTGTATTTGTGTATGTTGTACTTATTCTATCATGTAATCTGAATTTAATATTATTTCCACTATTAGACAACCATGTGTTATGAACAATCAATCATTCCCTCGTCCGCTCCGATGATTCCGCCGTCGGTCGGGGTGTGACAATATATAAGGATTTTATGCACAAAAAAACAGACCATTCTGATAATTGTCAATTTCTTAGCTATCCATAACTTTAGTCTTTTAAAAAGCAACCTTATAACTTCTAACTTTAAAGAAATCCATCTCTAAATGATCAAATCCTTTGCAGTTAAAGAATAAACTTTAAGCCAAAACCATGTAACATTAGCTCACAACTGAAACAAACAATGATTATGCAACTTGCCTGTACATAAATTCTCAAGCAAACAATTTCTAAGTTCTCACTTATCTTTTACCTCAACTTCACTACATATCATTTTAACTCAACAACTCAAACCATAAACTCAACACAGATAGAATCAAAAGTAACAATTCACTTCAAATCACTTTAAAACCCTAAGTTATCCTTAAACAGTTAAACTTCAAAGGAAAACATGAAACACCAAATTAAGTGTGCAAAATCAAAACCCTAACTTACCTTATTATGCATCAAGATAGCACACCCAGGTTGAAGCTACTCCGGTCCCACCGACGACGACACAATCGCATGATTCTCATCAATCAGGTCGTCAAGGTTCCCCACAATCATCGGCCACCCACGCAGATCATCCACCTTCGACAAACGCCCTACAGGCGGTGGTCCGGAGCACCACCACAGCCGGAACCACCTTGTGGAGTCCACACGAGCGGCGGGCGCTTTAGGGTTCGAGGCGGCTCATCGGCGCCGTGTCACCCACTTCGGGGGAGTAATTGTGTTGGGAAGAAATCGGCGTGGGGGTCCGGATGTCAAGCGATGTAACATCTCGTATTTTGCGACGTTTAAGTTCATAATAATAAAAATAAAAATAATAATAATAATAATAATAATAATAATAATAATAATAATAATAATAATAATAATAAATAATAATGATAATAATAAAAATAATAACAATAATAATAATAATGATAATAATGATATTAATAATAATAATAGTAATGATGATAATAATAATAATAATAATAATAATAATAATAATAATAATAATAATAATAATAATAATAATAATAATAATAATAAAGTCCAGGGGGCATTTCGTCATTTCTGAAACTTAAAATGAAAGTTTCTCACTTAAAATAATAAATTTCAAACCGCAGGGACCATTATGTAAATTAAAATTTACAACCCAACCTGTAACACCCCAACCCGTTAGGGCTGACGTGTCACATAACAGTAAATCAGAGGTTCATAACGATAAGTTTAAAGTACTAAGATACACACAAATCCTTACATAGATCCAAATAACTTAAATAAAGTCTTAAAATCAAAATACTATTAAGTCTTTTTGATCCAATTATTCTCATCCTAACTTCTTGAGTTAACACTCTTCACTCGTTCCCCTGAGCCCCTTGAGTACCTGCTATAAACATAAGAGAAAATAACAAAAGAAAATACGGCTGAGCCAAAGAATGCTCAGTAACGGAAATAAACAATAGCAATACAATGATCGATAATGATAACAATGAGATGATCAAGTTGAAAATCAAATGATAATGATCATCTAAAAGGAATACCCATATGAGCCAATAACAATAACATTAACAATGTGTACATTAGCTGCAGTTCTAATGCACCAATATGTGAGATAGGAATGTGGGCACACACACCTAACCATCTCACCTATAAACAATAACAATGATATCCTAGGATCGATCCATACGCCTCCTTTAACAATAATCAATATGTGTCACAACTTAGCACATAATAATAATGTAGAGACGCTGTGGTCTAATCGCTCTGCCACAGATAGAGCACGTCACTTGTGCCACAATGACGCCCTATGTCCCCATAGGTGGATGTGCTCGGGTATGGAGGTCAATGATACAATCAATCAAGCCAATATAACACAATAAGTTACACTAGTGCTCATAACCCTTAATCAAGGCCACTAGCTATAATCAATCATTTAGGAAGCATGTGACAATGAGTACAAAGCAAATAAAGGCTATCACATGCAAACAATATCAATTATACAATAAACACTTATAACAATAATCTTATGGATTTAATCACCAACAAGTCAAGTTAAGAATTCAAAATACCGATCAAGAACGAGAGGTATTCATGCTACGAGAGGGAAAGGTCGGAATCCGTACCTTATACATGAATGACACTATTCAGAAACAAAGTCTAGGCTCGGTTAACGCCGTGAGAACCTACGATAACATAACGCAAATTATAGTTTGAAAAATTCCAGTTCTGTCTCTGTCTTTTCGCACTCGTTAAAAATACTAAACGACGTCTAAAAATTCTGAAAATCTCCAGTTTACTAGATTAGTGAGTTCTGAACAACTTTCATTTAGAAAAGTTTCTGATTTGGATTACCGAAATATGAGAAAAACGTGGATCTTTACAGCTGCGCAGAACTGCTAGCTGTTACGAAAACGACTGTTTGGAGGTCTAAACGAATGAGTTTTTCGATGTTTTATATATCAACAGATTCGTCTTTCGACGAGCTTCGTCATGGACATAAGGTTTAACTGATTTGGATCTGTTATGATAAAGTTATGGCCTCCGTAAGTTGGCTGTAAAATACGGAACTATATCGGCTATTTGAAACTTATTTTTAAACAAAATGAACTATTTATAATGTTTGTTAATATATATATATAATTGTTAAGGTTTTTAACAAACTAATTTACAGGAGATTAATTGGGTACTTTCATATAATGAGTTTTATGTTTAATCATATTTTTAACATTTATTTAAAAGGAATCCAAAAAAAATAGTTAACTAAATGCCCTTTTTATATAGTTTTATAAAGATTTAAGCTTAAAGAAATTACAGAAAATTAAGGTTGATGATTTAAAAATAAACAGAGTTTATAAAAAGATTTTTATAATTTTTGGTAATTTTTCAGAATTTTTAAAAAGGTCAGAAAGGCTTCAAAAAAATAAGGCAGGGGCTCGGGTTCGAACCGGGACCCCTTGCCTGTCCCTCTTAAGCTTTAACCAGCAGGCTAGGGCGCCTGCGCCTGATATGTATCGGTTCTAATTCCTTTTAACCAGTCCCGCGTCTAAGAACCCCAATTCCAAGAACCCTAGAAATGATTTGATCCAAATTCACCTTCAATTCGTTGTTGTAATTGCTTAATTTCATAGGGCTTTTGTTCCCCACCCTAAATCGAGTGTATAGGTGTTCCTAATTACCTGATTACGTTTCGAATTGAAGATGAAAGCCACGAAGAACAGGTCGCGGTCACCTTGATGATCGATTGATGCCCAAATGATGATTATAATCCAATTCTTTCAACAGGAAGTTTCTAATGATGTTTTTGATCAAAACCCCACTGTTAATTTCAACAAATGTTGCTCCGAACAGGCCCTTCGATTGAGTTGCAGGTCGACACTGAAGAGGATGATCGAATGGGGTGTTTGGGTGAGTTTTAATCGAAATTGAGAGTATAGGTAGATTAGTAATTCGTATATGATCGATTAGGTAGCATTCAATTCAATTTTTATGTCAGTGTAGTGCGATTTAACAATTGTAAAGTGGCCGACTTTCGGTCGGGTGGGAATCCCACTATACCGACTTTATTATTCTAATTTCAATGGTCCACTGGTTCGAAATATCCACGCGGAAATGTCGGGGTGATTTGATTGTGTCAAAACCGGCTCAATATGGCGTTTGGGGGGTCGCCGGAGTCGCCGGAATGGTCGCCGGAGAGACTCGCCGGAATCACGGGTAAGGGGAGAGAGAAACAGAAAGTTTTTTAAAAATTTTCACTATTGGTCCCTGTGGTTTATGTTTCTTTTATTTTAAGCGCAACTTAATAATTTAAGTTTTTAAATTGGCACAAATGCCCCCTGTACCTTTTATTATTATTATTATTATTATTATTATTTTTTTTTACGGGTATTATAATTCTACCCCCCTTAAAACAATTTCGTCCTCGAAATTCTAAATAATGTAGCATGAATCCTTCTGAAAATACAATACGGTGAAAATAATACTTCTTTAAACACACATCACTTACGAATAGAGTAATCACTAACAGTTAGGCTTAGAAAACATACACTTAGTTGTCGAATAAGTATGGATATTGTGAACGAATCATTTCTTCTGTCTCCCATGTCGCCTCGCGTTCAGAATGATTTTTCCATAAAACTTTAACGAACGGTATAGACTTGCGTCTCATAACTCGTTCTTGACGATCAATAATAGCTTCAGGTTCTTCTTCATAAGAAAGATCTTCTTGAATCGCATGAAGAGGGTAACTAATAACGTGTAACGGATGATAGTTGTATCCCCTCAACAAAGAGACATGAAAAACGTTATGAACATGAGAGAGTTGCGGTGGCAATGCTAAACGATACGAGACTTCTCCAACCCTTTCAAGAATCTCGAACGGACCGATAAAACGTGGACTTAACTTTCCTTTAATTCCAAATCGACGTATGCCACGACAAGGTGACACTTTGAGAAACACATGATCTCCGACTCTAAATTCCAACGCTCGTCGGTGTTGATCGGCGTAACTCTTTTGTCTAGTTTGGGCTTCTTTCAACTTCTCTCTGGCAATGGCAACTTTGTCATTAGTAATTCTAACCAATTCCGGTCCTTCGATTATCTTCTCTCCAACCTCATTCCAACATATCGGTGCTCTACATTTTCGACCATATAAAAGTTCAAACGGGGCCATATTTATACTAGCCTGCCAACTATTATTATACGCGAACTCAACTAAGCATAAATACTCATCCCAATTGCCCGTCCATTCGAGTGCGCATGCTCTAAGCATATCCTCCAAGGTCTGAATGATGCGTTCAGATTGTCCGTCAGTCTGCGGATGGAAGGCGGTACTAAATCTTAATTTGGTTCCCCAAGCATTCTGGAAACCCTTCCAAAAGCGTGACGTGAAACGCGGATCTCTATCACATACAATCGATGATGGCGTGCCATGAAGTCGAATAATATCTTGCAGAAATACCTCTGATAATTTGCTAACTGAGTAACCCTGTTGGATGGGCAAGAAATGAGCCGACTTTGTGAGTCTATCAACTACGACCCAAATGGCGTCGTTCTTCTTGAATGTTTTTGGTAGGCCTGTAACAAAGTCCATGGAAATATCATCCCATTTCCACACAGGAATATCTAATGGTTGCAGTAATCCACTAGCTCTTTGATGCTCAATCTTTACTTGCTGACAAGTTAAACAATGACTCACATATTTAGCTACATCTTCTTTCATACCACTCCACCAAAAGTTCTGCCTTAGATCTCTATACATCTTAGTGGCTCCCGGGTGAATAGAGAAAGGTGAACTGTGCGCCTCTGCTAATAAGGAGTCACGAAGGGTTGAATCATTTGGCACACATAATCTATTTCCACACCAGATAACTCCTTGTTCATCAACTCGAAACTCAGATTGTTTCCCTATCTTCAAATTTTGTAATATCGCCCAAAGTTCTCCATCTTGATTCTGAGCTTCCTTGATCCGTGTAATAAGATCAGATTCTATCCTCATCTTGGCTAGATAACCGTTAGACTCACCAAGCTGTAACCCAACTTCCATTCTATCCAAATCTGAGATAATCTGTGGTTGGATTTGAAGACATGCTACTCCACCTGCACTCTTTCGACTGAGAGCATCTGCCATAACGTTCGCCTTGCCCGGATGATACTGGATGTTGGCATCGTAATCCTTGAGTAGTTCTAACCATCTCCTCTGCCTCATATTGAGTTCTTTTTGAGTGAAATATACTTAAGGCTCTTATGATCAGTAAAGATGTCACATGTCTCTCCATACAAATAATGTCTCCAAATCTTTAATGCAAACACTACAGCTGCAAGCTCTAAGTCATGTGTTGGGTAGTTTACTTCATACGGTTTAAGCTGTCGGGAAGCATAGGCAATAACTTTACCATGCTGCATAAGAACACAACCGAGTCCCTTCTTTGATGCATCACTATAAATTTGGTATCCGCCAGAACCCGAAGGTAACGTAAGAATAGGGGCAGATACTAGTCTTTTCTTCAGTTCCTCAAAACTCTTTTCTCTATCCTCGTTCCAAGTAAACTTTACACCCTTTCTCATAAGTTGAGTTAGAGGCAATGCTACACGAGAGAAACCTTCCACAAAACGTCGGTAATAGCCCGCTAAACCAAGAAAACTACGAACTTCAGTGACGGATGTCGGTCGAGGCCATTTAGTAATAGCTTCCACCTTTGCCGGATCCATAGTGATACCTTTAGCTGATACAACATGGCCTAAAAATGCCACTTGTTCAAGCCAAAAGTCACACTTAGAAAATTTAGCATATAACTTCTTTTGGCGTAAGGTCTCTAAAATTGTGCGAAGGTGGTCTTCATGCTCCTCTCTACTTTTAGAGAATACCAAGATGTCATCGATAAAAACAATTACAAAGCGGTCCAAATACTCATGGAACACTCTGTTCATGAGGTCCATAAAGACAGCTGGAGCATTAGTCAAGCCAAAAGGCATAACTAGGAACTCATAGTGACCGTAACGGGTGCGGAATGCTGTCTTAGGAACATCTTGATCTCGGATCCTCAATTGATGGTATCCTGATCTAAGGTCGATCTTAGAGAAGAACTTTGCCCCTTGTAGTTGATCGAAGAGATCATCAATACGCGGTAACGGATAGCGGTTCCGGATAGTAATCTTATTAAGCTCTCGGTAGTCGATGCATAGACGCATACTACCATCTTTCTTCTTCACAAATAATACCGGTGCCCCCCATGGTGAAACACTTGGTCTAATGAATCCAAGTTGTAATAGCTCCTGCAGTTGTTCTTTCAATTCCTTTAACTCTACTGGAGCCATCCGATAAGGTGCCTTAGAAATAGGTTCCGCCCCGGGGATTAAATCAATAGTAAACTCGACTTCACGCTCAGGTGGTAACCCTGGAAGTTCTTCAGGAAAGACATCAGGGAATTCCTGAACAATAGGAAAGTCTTCAATACGAGGAGTATCCGCTGATGTATCTTTTATAGAAGCTAAGAATCCCTCACATCCACGGAATATAAGCTTTTGGGCTTTCAGAGCAGAGATAATTTTGAGAGGCTTCCGAGGTAGGCTCCCTTGGTAAACTAAGTCAGGATTCATAGGATCACCAAATAGCACACGACGAGTTTGACATTCTATGGTAACATGGTGTCGTGTTAACCAATCCATGCCAAGAATAATATCGAAATCACCCATGTGCATAGGAAATAGGTCAGCCTCTCTTATGGTTGACTCGATCTGAATAGGACAGTTTTGGTACACTTGTGAAATAACAATCGATTCTCCAACAGGAGTAGAAATCACTAATGCAGGCTCTAGAGCGGTAGGCATGATCGTAAGGCGGTTTGTGAATAGATGAGATACTATAGAGTGGGTGGAGCCAGTATCAAACAATACAGAAATATCATAGTCACCATAACGAAGTATACCACAAATCGTACCTATATATTGATAACTATGAGATACTAACGACGGTAAAACTAGAATCAATGGAAGTAGATTATGATTATTAGAATGAATTTGTACGGGAAGATGTACCTGGAGCGTTAGCAGCTTCCCCTGCAGTTAGTGCGAATACTCGACCTCCAGTAGTGGGTGGCGCATTTGCTCCCTTAGCATCATTCTCTGGTCGGTTCCTCGCCTTTGGGCATTGACTAACCCTATGCCCCATATCTCCACAACCAAGACAAGCTCCTGTAAGTCGACGACAAGTTCCGGGATGATGCTTTCCACAATGAGTACACATCGGATGTCTGGAAGGATTGCCTTTTTGATTCACCGGTTGAGCTGCAATTGGTTGTTGATAGGTTATCATTTGACCTTGACTTCGAGTCTTACCATGCCATGGCTTAGTGTTCTTCCCCGATCCCTGATTTTTCTGACGATCATTTCCATTTCGGTCAGGTCCTTGAGATGACTCCCCGCCAGCCTGAATACGAGTCCCATCTCTACTGCGCTTCTTATTATCCTCAAATTTTAACAGAAATTCTTTTCTCTCCAGGTCCACCCTTTTTGCAGCCCTAACTGCTTCCTCAACATTGTTGAAAGTGGAGTGAATAATAGCCTTACGAATCCGATCACATACTGCCCATTGATACTTTTCAGCCCGTTCCTCAGGTGGTCCAGCAGAAGAACCTAGAAATCCCAACAGTCGATAAAACCGGTCTGTAAAATCAGTGAGTGATTCATCGTTTCGTTGACGGATGTTATCATACTCCCGCCTGTATGCTGCTTTATCCACATTCGTAAAATACTTGTCGAAGAATATGGAACGAAAATCATTCCAAGATAGAGTCTCCATGAACTGTTCGCCTCCTCTTTCAGCTACCACATTCTCCCACCATACTTGAGCATCTTCCTCCAGCTTATAAGCAGCTAAACCCGCCCTGTACTGCTGATCAACTCTAAGCACGGTAAAAATTTTCTCAATATGAGCGATCCAGTCTTTGGCCACTGCAGGTGTAGCCGCCTTAGTGAATGATCGTGGTTTTTGCTTTTGAAATCGCGCTAGCCAAACGTCTGCACCAGTTGGTTTGGATTCGGGTTTGGATTTGGGTTTGGATTCGGATCCGGATTTGGGTTTGGATTTGGATTAGGATTTGGGTTTGGGTTTGGATTCGGATTACGTACCGCATCAATCAAAGTCGGTAGTATAGCAGTAAGTGCTTGGGTCATAGCACCAACAAGGTTTGGATCAGGTCCATTCGACCCGCTAGAATTTCGTGAATTACGGCTGGGAGGCATCTAAAATGAAAACATTTCACATTAATCAGAATAACGTGAATTAGAAAACAGCCATATAATATATAGAGAACCTAACCCAATGTCTACCCAATCCTCACATGTCTTAATTTATTTAGTTTAAGTTTTCTACAGGAAGGAGCCTAAGCTCTGATACCATAACTGTAACACCCCAACCCGGTTAGGGCTGACGTGTCACATAAACAGTAAATCAAAGGTTCATAACGATAAGTTTAAAGTACTAAGATACACACAAATCCTTACATATATCCAAATAACTTAAATAAAGTCTTAAAATCAAAATACTATTAAGTCTTTTTGATCCAATTATTCTCATCCTAACTTCTTGAGTTAACACTCTTCACTCGTTCCCCTGAGCCCCTTGAGTACCTGCTATAAACATAAGAGAAAACAACAAAAGAAAATACGGCTGAGCCAAAGAATGCTCAGTAACGGAAATAAACAATAGCAATACAATGATCGATAACGATAACAATGAGATGATCAAGTTGAAAATCAAATGATAATGATCATCTAAAAGGAATACCCATATGAGCCAATAACATAACAATTAACAATGTGTACATTAGCTGCAGTTCTAATGCACAAATATGTGAGATAGGAATGTGGGCACACACACCTAACCATCTCACCAATAAACAATAACAATGATATCCTAGGATCGATCCATACGCCTCCTTTAACAATAATCAATATGTGTCACAACTTAGCACATAATAATAATGTAGAGACGCTGTGGTCTAATCGCTCTGCCACAGATAGAGCACGTCACTTGTGCCACAATGACGCCCTATGTCCCCATAGGTGGATGTGCTCAGGTATGGAGGTCAATGATACAATCAATCAAGCCAATATAACACAATAAGTTACACTAGTGCTCATAACCCTTAATCAAGGCCACTAGCTATAATCAATCATTTAGGAAGCATGTGACAATGAGTACAAAGCAAATAAAGGCTATCACATGCAAACAATATCAATTATACAATAAACACTTATAACAATAATCTTATGGATTTAATCACCAACAAGTCAAGTTAAGAATTCAAAATACCGATCAAGAACGAGAGGTATTCATGCTACGAGAGGGAAAGGTCGGAATCCGTACCTTATACACGAATGACACTATTCAGAAACAAAGTCTAGGCTCGGTTAACGCCGTGAGAACCTACGATAACATAACGCAAATTATAGTTTGAAAAATTCCAGTTCTGTCTCTGTCTTTTCGCACTCGTTAAAAATACTAAACGACGTCTAAAAATTCTGAAAATCTCCAGTTTACTAGATTAGTGAGTTCTGAACAACTTTCATTTAGAAAAGTTTCTGATTTGGATTACCGAAATATGAGAAAAACGTGGATCTTTACAGCTGCGCAGAACTGCTAGCTGTTACGAAAACGACTGTTTGGAGGTCTAAACGAATGAGTTTTTCGATGTTTTATATATCAACAGATTCGTCTTTCGACGAGCTTCGTCATGGACATAAGGTTTAACTGATTTGGATCTGTTATGATAAAGTTATGGCCTCCGTAAGTTGGCTGTAAAATACGGAACTATATCGGCTATTTGAAACTTATTTTTAAACAAAATGAACTATTTATAATGTTTGTTAATAATATATATATAAATTGTTAAGGTTTTTAACAAACTAATTTACAGGAGATTAATTGGGTACTTTCATATAATGAGTTTTATGTTTAATCATATTTTAACATTTATTTAAAAGGAATCCAAAAAAAATAGTTAACTAAATGCCCTTTTTATATAGTTTTATAAAGATTTAAGCTTAAAGAAAATTACAGAAAATTAAGGTTGATGATTTAAAATAAACAGAGTTTATAAAAAGATTTTTATAATTTTTGGTAATTTTTCAGAATTTTTAAAAAGGTCAGAAAGGCTTCAAAAAAATAAGGCAGGGGCTCGGGTTCGAACCCGGGACCCCTTGCCTGTCCCTCTTAAGCTTTAACCAGCAGGCTAGGGCGCTTGCGCCTGATATGTATC
The DNA here is from genome assembly GCA_024085815.1 of Flaveria linearis. Lineage (NCBI taxonomy): Eukaryota > Viridiplantae > Streptophyta > Magnoliopsida > Asterales > Asteraceae > Flaveria > Flaveria linearis. Next base: position 85,430,351 of record CM044007.1, read on the forward strand.
GGTTCTAATTCCTTTTAACCAGTCCCGCGTCTAAGAACCCCAATTCCAAGAACCCTAGAAACGATTTGATCCAAATTCACCTTCAATTCGTTGTTGTAATTGCTTAATTTCATAGGGCTTTTGTTCCCCACCCTAAATCGAGTGTATAGGTGTTCCTAATTACCTGATTACGTTTCGAATTGAAGATGAAAGCCACGAAGAACAGGTCGCGGTCACCTTGATGATCGATTGATGCCCAAATGATGATTATAATCCAATTCTTTCAACAGGAAGTTTCTAATGATGTTTTTGATCAAAACCCCACTGTTAATTTCAACAAATGTTGCTCCGAACAGGCCCTTCGATTGAGTTGCAGGTCGACACTGAAGAGGATGATCGAATGGGGTGTTTGGGTGAGTTTTAATCGAAATTGAGAGTATAGGTAGATTAGTAATTCGTATATGATCGATTAGGTAGCATTCAATTCAATTTTATGTCAGTGTAGTGCGATTTAACAATTGTAAAGTGGCCGACTTTCGGTCGGGTGGGAATCCCACTATACCGACTTATTATTCTAATTTCAATGGTCCACTGGTTCGAAATATCCACGCGGAAATGTCGGGGTGATTTGATTGTGTCAAAACCGGCTCAATATGGCGTTTGGGGGGTCGCCGGAGTCGCCGGAATGGTCGCCGGAGAGACTCGCCGGAATCACGGGTAGGGGGAGAGAGAAACAGAAAGTTTTTTAAAAATTTTCACTATTGGTCCCTGTGGTTTATGTTTCTTTTATTTTAAGCGCAACTTAATAATTTAAGTTTTAAATTGGCACAAATACCCCCTGTACCTTTTATTATTATTATTATTATTATTTTTTTTTTTTTTTACGGGTATTATAATTCTACCCCCCTTAAAACAATTTCGTCCTCGAAATTCTAAATAATGTAGCATGAATCCTTCTGAAAATACAATACGGTGAAAATAATACTTCTTTAAACACACATCACTTACGAATAGAGTAATCACTAACAGTTAGGCTTAGAAAACATACACTTAGTTGTCGAATAAGTATGGATATTGTGAACGAATCATTTCTTCTGTCTCCCATGTCGCCTCGCGTTCAGAATGATTTTTCCATAAAACTTTAACGAACGGTATAGACTTGCGTCTCATAACTCGTTCTTGACGATCAATAATAGCTTCAGGTTCTTCTTAATTGGAATATCATCAACAAAATCATCTCGAATCCATATCTCCTCTACGCGGCTGTTCTTAATCTTATTCTCTATCGAATTAACATCGAATCAGGTAATTGAACACTCCATTATACTCGATTTTACATGGGGATCAAAAGCCCCATGAATTTATACATTAACAGATTCGAATTGATCCTCAATTTGGATCAAATCAAATCTAGGGTTTATGTGAATTGGGGATGAACTTCAATTGGTGTTTAAAAGAAATTAAAACAGAACAATATCGCGGCTTAGGCCCTTGTTCCACTGGTCCCTGCGTTCCATGTTGAGCAGAAGGTCGTGGGTTCGAAACCCGGCCACCCCATTATTTTTTTAAATAGCCTTTTAAGCCTTAAATTAATTATAATAAATTCTAAAAATTATAAAAATTCATTTTGTAAACTTTGTTTATTTTTAAAATTATTTATGTACCTTTTTATAAATTATAACCTTAAATACTTTAATATATTTTTATAAAATATTAAGTTACAAACATAATACTTAGTTTATTTTTATAAAAGAAATAGACTTTAAATAATAGTTTAAAAGATTAAATTATTATTGGTCACGATGTAAACGTAATTATATATTTCTCGTAGAAATTATATGTATTTCATAATTTTCACAAATTAATATAAAGGATTAAATTCCTTGAAAATTTTATAAATGATACATCCGTTATCAAACAAAGTATAAATAACCGTTTATTAACTTCACTTATAAAAATAACCCCAAATTCCATCTAAAACCCTAATTCACGTTTAAATTGATAAATTTATTATTAATCTTGTAATAAATACGTTTTAGGTGCCTTGTAAAGGATTCGTTGAAACGACGCTTGTTATTATTTCTTATTTATCATCCATCATATACTTAATCGCCAAGTGAGTATTTCTATACCCATTTTATTATTTCACACACTTTTGGGTGAAACATGTTACCATATAAACGTTACACTTGTAAACACGTTTGATTCTTGTAAACTTATGGCAATTTGCTTGTGTGTTGTGATTAGTTGAATCTTGTAGCTACCATGTAATGTCGAATATATGTACAATCATTAACTATTGCTAGCCTGGCGACGTCATATATCTATGGGCCTGACAAGGCTGCTTGGTTGATCCAAGTACACTTAGCTAATCATATATACTTTTAACGTTAATAGAATATTAACGTCGTTTGATACTTGTAAAACATTGTCAAGGTTTGATTGTGCATTCTGTCTTACATCCCTAGTTACCTTGTTCTCTAATTTACAACATGAATTGCCATCTTTTATATACTTATGTATGAAAAACTATAGAATGCTCACCAACAATATGTTGACCTTTTATTTTTAACATGTTTCAGGCAATAGCGTTATGTGGCTGTGAACAATCGTAACTCTCACGCCTCGACGATTCCGCCGTCAAGGTTGGGGTGTGACAGATTGGTATCAGAGCCCATAACTATAGGGATTTAGGTTATTAATGATGACCTAGACTATAGCTTATGCATGCACCTTATAGTATTTTTATCTTGTAAATACATGGTTTGCATATTACATAATGCTATGCCTTCTTATGTGCAATTTGATGCCTTAGCATAGGATTGCCTAAACTTAGTTACTTGTCTCCCTAAACTTATCTTTGACTCTCCCCGAACATAAAACCTCTCAATCTTATTCTCGACGACACGTGGAATCGTATGCTTATGCTTATGACTTTGATCTTTAGACGTTATGTCTAACCTATATAAATCTCATCAAGGTTTTGATTTCATGAACCTAAGAAATATTGTGTGACACATAGACACCTGTATTCTGGATTTCCTGGCAAAAAGCCTTCGGGCTAAGGCAAGCGTTTCGCATATATCCTACGGGACCAGTTACGTTTACCTGGGGATTTCTGGGATGAGTGATAAACTATGGTCAAAATACACAAATCTCTAAGGCAAATGAGTCAACTTACCTTGACGTGTCCACGGTTCCAAATGACAATGCGTTATCAAATGGAATCATTCCGTGTACCTTACAACCTTTAGCCTACCTTTGTCTAAACTAATATTCTTTGTTATCCTCACTCCCGTAACTAGCTCATTTTTGTATATCCAGCATGTCTCGTCATCATGGAAAGCGTGGAAGTTCCGACCGTAAGCTTGCAGCAATGATCGCCAAACAAATGGCTGCTGTGCTCCCAACCATGGTTGCTGAACTTACTAGCACCATGATGGCTAATAGCAACAACAACACCAATGGAAACAACAACGGTGCTCAAGGAGAAAATAGCAACAGCCGAAACGGGAACGATCGTACTTGCACCTTCAAACACTTCAACTCGTGCAAACCCACCAACTTTAGTGGCAAGGAAGGAGCCACTGGTCTTCTTGAGTGGTTCGAAGGCATGGAGAACACTTTCGCCAATTGTGAGTGTCCCGAGGCACTCAAAGTCCGTTATGCCACTAGTATGCTCCAACAAAGGGCACTTACCTGGTGGAATAGCGAGAAGAGAAACCGAGGAGCTGATGCTATTTCGGCACTCTCTTGGGATGAATTCAAGAACATCGCTATCGCGAAGTTTTGCCCGAGAAGTGAATTACAAAAGTTGGAAGAAGAATTCTGGAACTTGAAGCAAGATGGTGGTGATCATTTGGCCTACTCAACTAGGCATCATGAGTTGAGTCTACTATTGCCCCATATGGTTGACACTGTCCCCCGCAACATCGAGAAGTTCATAAAGGGTGTACCACCCCAAATCCAAGATGCTGTGGTGGGTAGCCGACCCACAACTTTGGAGGAGGCAATTACTATCACAGCGCAGCTCACTGAGAATCATATTAGAGCTGGCACTATGTCGGCAAAGGGTTCAAAGTCTACTGTGAAGGCGACACCCGAGGCAACAAAGGATGTAAAGGCTGAGTCGTCTTCCCAAAGCAAGAAGCGTAAGTTCACACCAACACGCAACTACGCTGTGACCACTCCAAATGCTCCTCAAAAACAAATGGTGGTGGCAAATCAAGCTCCCATGGCTAAAGTTTATACGGGTTTTCTGCCAATATGTAACACGTGCAAGTACCATCATGCGGGTAACGTTCCATGCCGAATCTGCTCGTTATGTGGAAAGTATGGCCATTTGGTGACTACTTGTCTGCGTGCACCAAACAACGCTGCAATGCTTACCAACCGAACCTGTTACAACTGTGGCGAGCCTGGTCATATTCGTCCGCAATGCCCTCGCAATGCGGGCAACGTGCCACCAGCTCGTGGAAGGGCTTTCAATATCAACGCCAACCAAGCACAAGTAAGCAATGACGTTGTGAATGGTACGACGAAGAACCCCGTTTAAATCATTCCTTGTATTATTGATGTTTCCATCTTTGTAATCATCGTATCAATAATAAATTTTTTTTTTACCGAACAGGTATGTATCTTGTAAATGATCATTATGCATCTGTATTATTTGATTCGGGTGCGGATAAGAGTTTCGTGTCGTTAGAATTCGAGCCCGTACTTTCTAAATCACGTATTAATCTGGAAAGACCCTACACGGTCGAAGTCGCCGATGGAAAACCCATTGTCGTTGATGTCATAATACGTGATTGCATCATAAGCTTTAACGAGCACGAATTCCCTATTGATCTTATTCCTATGAAACTCGGAAGCTTCGACGTCATCATTGGAATGGATTGGCTAGTCAAACATCATGCTGAGATCGTATGTTTTGAGAAGTGTATTCGAATACCGTTACCATCCGGGGATACTTTGAAAGTGTTCGGCGAGAAACCATCACAAGGACTCAAACTCATGTCTTGCACTCAAGCCCGAAAGTGCTTAAGCAAGAAGTATATATAGCCTTCTTGGCTTACGTGGTCAACACAAAAGCCAAAGGGAAAGAACTTAAGGATGTCCCTATTGTACGAGACTTTCCTGAAGTATTTCCCGATGACCTTAGTGGTTTACCTCCCGTACGTGAAGTTGAATTTAAAATTGATTTGATACCAGGAGCACAACCCGTGGCTAAGTCACCATATCGGCTTGCACCATCGGAATTGCAAGAACTCTCTAGCCAACTCCAGGAATTATCCGAAAAGGGTTTATCCGCCCTAGTTCTTCTCCTTAGGGAGCACCTGTCTTATTTGTGAAGAAGAAAGATGGGTCATTCCGTATGTGTATCGATTACCGAGAGCTCAACAAGTTGACCATCAAAAACCGGTATCCTCTTCCTCGTATCGACGATCTGTTTGATCAAGTTCAAGGAGCTACTATATTCTCGAAGATTGATCTACGTTCTGGATATCATCAGTTACGAGTCCATGATGATGACATCCCCAAGACCGCATTTCGTACTCGTTATGGGCACTATGAGTTTACGGTGATGCCTTTTGGCTTGACTAATGCTCCTGCTGTTTTCATGGATCTCATGAATCGAGTATGCAAACCTTATCTAGATAAGTTTGTGATCGTCTTCATTGACGACATTCTCATCTACTCCAAAACCAACGCCGAGCATGAACTGCATTTGCGACAAGTTCTTGAACTGTTGAAGAAAGAGCAATTGTACGCGAAGTTCTCGAAGTGTGATTTCTGGCTCAAGGAGGTTCAATTTCTAGGACACGTGGTGAATAGCCAAGGAATTCACGTTGACCCTGCAAAGGTGGAAGCTGTGAAGAATTGGTGTGTTCCCACGACACCGACCGAGATTCGTTCTTTCCTTGGTCTTGCTGGTTATTATCGGCGATTCATCGCCAACTTTTCGAGGATCGCAAAGCCGCTCACTTCCTTAACACAAAAGAATAAACCATTCGAGTGGGGGCCCGAGCAAGAGGAAGCTTTTGAAACATTAAAACACAAACTAAGCAATGCTCCTATCTTGACCCTACCCGATGGAAACGATGATTTCACCGTATATTGTGATGCTTCAAAACAAGGTCTCGGTTGTGTTCTTATGCAACGAGGAAAGGTGATAGCTTATGCATCAAGACAATTGAAGGTTCATGAGGTGAATTACACGACTCATGATCTTGAACTCGGTGCTGTGGTTTTCGCTTTGAAGATCTGGCGACATTATCTTTATGGGACGAAATGCATAGTCTACACCGACCACAAAAGTCTCCAACATGTGTTCAACCAAAAAGATCTCAACATGAGACAACGACGTTGGATCGAGTTAATCAGTGACTACGACTGTGACATTCGCTATCATCCTGGAAAGGCGAATGTTGTAGCCGACGCGCTGAGTCGCAAGGTCCATAACAAAACTGTCTCACTAGAAGGAATCCGAGATCAAAGACAGTGGTTTCACACGTTAAGAGAATTTGATACCGAGGTTCGTATGGATGTTAACGAGGCTACTATCATGCTCCAAAACATAAGAATTGATAGTGATCTCGAGTTATGCATTCGCAAGGCTCAACAAGCGGCAATAACCGACGAAGGAAGTAATGAGGATTTGGTGTCTAACGTTCGATCACAACTGGAGGAAAAACCAAACGGCCTATGGTACTTTATGAATCGACTTTGGATTCCAAATCGTAGTAACCTTCGACACATCATCTTGGACGAAGCTCATCACACCGATATTCTATACATCCTGGTTCCGATAAAATGTACATGGATTTGCGTGGTCAATATTGGTGGCCTGGAATGAAGAAAGATATCGCGGTTCATGTCTCCAAATGTCTCACGTGTGCAAAAGTCAAAGCCGAGCATCAACGACCAAGTGGTTTACTTGAACAACCTGAAATCCCTATGTGGAAATGGGAACATGTATCCATGGATTTTATAACCAAGTTGCCACGTACTCCTCGTGGTCATGATAGTATATGGGTGATTGTGGACCGTTTGACTAAGACGGCACATTTCATACCTATACGAGACACCTACAAGGTTTCAAGACTAGCTCGTATATACATTGATGAAATTGTGAGTCGTCATGGCGTACCCTTACACATCATTTCCGATCGAGATGCTCGTTTCACTTTGCACTTTTGGTCATCTATGCAAGAACTCTTGGGCACTGAATTGGATTTAAGTACGGCTTACCATCCTCAAACTGATGGTCAAACCAAACGAACAATCCAAACCCTTGAGGATTTACTACGATTGTGTGTCCTTGACTTTGGTGGTAATTGGGATACGCATTTACCTCTCGCGGAATTTTCGTATAACAATAGTTATCACTCGAGTATCAAGATGGCACCATTCGAAGCACTTTATGGTCGTAAATGCCGATCACCGATCTGTTGGACTGATATTGGTGAAAACTTTATCACTGGTCCTGAACTTATACAAGAAACGACCGATAAAGTTGCTACAATCCGCAAGAACCTAGAAGTGGCAAGAAGTCGGCAAAAGAGTTATGCTGATAAGCATCGTAAACCGTTGGAGTTTCAAGTTGGTGATATGGTTCTTCTTAAGGTTTCACCATGGAAAGGTGTTATTCGCTTTGGAAAGAAGGGTAAACTAGCCCCAAGATTTGTAGTACCTTTCAAAATCTTGAAAAGGATTGGGAAAGTGGCTTATAAACTGGAACTACCTTCCGACCTTAGTGAAGTTCATCCTGTATTCCATGTCTCAAATTTAAGAAAGTGTTTGGCCGACGAGAGTCTGCATGTTCCACTAGAAGACATCCAGATCGACGAGTCATTGCACTTCATCGAGAAACCTGTCGAGATTATGGATCGCATCATGAAGAAGACTAGGACCACAACTACTCCAATTGTCAAGATTCGTTGGGAGAACAAGTGTGGAGCTGAGTTCACGTGGGAGCGGGAAGATCATATGAAGGAGAGATACCCGTATTTATTCGTTTAGTTCATTTTTAATTTCTAGACGAAATTCTTTAAAGTAGGGGAGACGGAAACATCTTGTATTAATGTTTATTCTTAATCAATGAGAAAGCTTGTATTTTGAAGCCACACACTTTAGACTCTATTTTTACCTCTAATGGCTCTGCCATTGCACATAAAGTAAACACTAAAGTAGTCAGCTTAATCGATGATGAATTTTCTTCTTTGATACCTTATCAAAATCTGAAAGTTCTCCAAGTATCCTCATCTTTTAGTCCCAGCCTTCTTAAATTTCGGGACGAAATTTCCTAAAGTAGGGGAGACTGTAACATCTCGTATTTGCGACGTTTAAGTTCATAATAATAAAAATAAAAATAATAATAATATAATAATAATAATAATAATAATAATAATAATAATGATAATAATAAAAATAATAACAATAATAATAATAATGATAATAATGAATAATAATAATAATAGTAATGATAAAATAATAATAATAATAATAATAATAATAATAATAATAATAATAATAATAAAGTCCAGGGGCATTTCGTCATTTCTGAAACTTAAAATGAAAGTTTCTCACTTAAAATAATAAATTTCAAACCGCAGGGACCATTATTGTAAATTAAAATTTACAACCCAACCCCCCGGCCCCTTTTTCCCCTCGGTTTTTCGGCGAAAGGCCGGCGAAGCTCCGGCGAGCCCCAAACGCCAATTTCACGCGGTTTAATTCGAATTAAAGCTCTCGACAAGCCTCGCGACATAGATTCGAACATAAGGCCCTACATAATTTGAAAAATTATCTCGTTTACAGGTTTGAAATCGAACCCGCTTAACCCATTCAAAAATCAAATCGAATGGAGCGTTTTGCATCAAATTACCCACTATAAATAGAGGGCAAACCTCCATAAACACTCGCTCAAACCCTCTGTAAACTCAATTTGATCAAACACACACACAAACATTGAATTCGATCGCCGTCTTCATCGCGACCTGCAACTTGATCGAGAACAACCTTCGGAGTTCTCTTAATCCAAATTGATATAGGGATTTCGTTTGTAATCATCGATAGAAGCTTTCTGTGGAATTAATTGGAATATCATCAACAAAATCATCTCGAATCCATATCTCCTCTACGCGGCTGTTCTTAATCTTATTCTCTATCGAATTAACATCGAATCAGGTAATTGAACACTCCATTATACTCGATTTTACATGGGGATCAAAAGCCCCATGAATTTATACATTAACAGATTCGAATTGATCCTCAATTTGGATCAAATCAAATCTAGGGTTTATGTGAATTGGGGATGAACTTCAATTGGTGTTTAAAAGAAATTAAAACAGAACAATATCGCGGCTTAGGCCCTTGTTCCACTGGTCCCTGCGTTCCATGTTGAGCAGAAGGTCGTGGGTTCGAAACCCGGCCACCCTATTATTTTTTTAAATAGCCTTTTAAGCCTTAAATTAATTATAATAAATTCTAAAAATTATAAAAATTCATTTTGTAAACTTTGTTTATTTTTAAAATTATTTATGTACCTTTTTATAAATTATAACCTTAAATACTTTAATATATTTTATAAAATATTAAGTTACAAACATAATACTTAGTTTATTTTTATAAAAGAAATAGACTTTAAATAATAGTTTAAAAGATTAAATTATTATTGGTCACGATGTAAACGTAATTATATATTTCTCGTAGAAATTATATGTATTTCATAATTTCACAAATTAATATAAAGGATTAAAATCCTTGAAAATTTTATAAATGATACATCCGTTATCAAACAAAGTATAAATAACCGTTTATTAACTTCACTTATAAAAATAACCCTAAATTCCATCTAAAACCCTAATTCACGTTTAAATTGATAAACTTATTATTAATCTTGTAATAAATACGTTTTAGGTGCCTTGTAAAGGATTCGTTGAAACGACGCTTGTTATTATTTCTTATTTATCATCCATCATATACTTAATCGCCAAGTGAGTATTTCTATACCCATTTATTATTTCACACACTTTTGGGTGAAACATGTTACCATATAAACGTTACACTTGTAAACACGTTTGATTCTTGTAAACTTATGGCAATTTGCTTGTGTGTTGTGATTAGTTGAATCTTGTAGCTACCATGTAATGTCGAATATATGTACAATCATTAACTATTGCTAGCCTGGCGACGTCATAGATCTATGGGCCTGACAAGCCTGCTTGGTTGATCCAAGTACACTTAGCTAATCGTATATACTTTTAACGTTAATAGAATATTAACGTCGTTTGATACTTGTAAAACATTGTCAAGGTTTGATTGTGCATTCTGTCTTACATCCCTAGTTACCTTGTTCTCTAATTTACAACATGAATTGCCATCTTTTATATACTTATGTATGAAAAACTATAGAATGCTCACCAACAATATGTTGACCTTTTATTTTAACATGTTTCAGGCAATAGCGTTATGTGGCTGTGAACAATCGTAACTCTCACGCCTCGACGATTCCGCCGTCAAGGTTGGGGTGTGACAAGCGACGATGTCGGGTTGTGGTTGTTTGGGGTCCGGATGTCGGGTTGTGGATGTCAAGTGACGCGAGATCAGGAAGAGGTGTCCAGAAGCAAGGAGGAAGCAAAGCGGGAACCGAAGGAAGAAGAAGAAGAAGTGTCCAGAAGAACCCCACCGACCAAAGGTTTTAAATAGAATAGATAATTAGTGAACTTTATGAAAGAACTCGTTTGTTATAAGAACATATAATATATTAGATTCATAGAAAATAATGTATTATAATTTAAAATAACGTAGGCTTGGACTCGAAAGCAAGAAGCAACGGCTTTCGCGCTTGTTGGAGCTATTAAGCATCTTAGACTATTGCATTCCATTTTTCAGCTGGACAGAAAAGTGGAAACTTTCTGCGGGATGCTCTTTTGCGCTACGATGTACTTTTTTACTCTTTAAGTGCGCCACTCCTTCTTTTGTCTTGTATCTGTAGCTGCTTTTCCCGCACTCTCTTTTATCCCGCCGAAGGTCCCCCTTACATAATAGGGGTTAGTTAAGGGGGTGCACACCGTGGTCAAATCTGTTTTGACTTTTGATACGTGCCTTTCTATTGTTTTAAATGTGATAATATTTTGATCATCATATCAAATACGTTAGGTCATTAGAACTAATATGGTCAAGTCATTGTGTCAAATATTTGTTCATTATGTCAAATTTTATTATTATTATGTTTTATATACATATATATAGGGATCCATTCAATTGAAAACCATTATTTTGTAAAAAAAACAAAGAACCAGGACCAACCAATCAAAATTTTTTAAAATATTTTACATTTATTTATTATAATAATTAGACAAAATGATAGTAATGTAATTTGTAACTACTAATAAACTTAGTGGGTTGAAACTTAGTGGGTTGACATAACTGTTTCCTCCATTGTTAAATTTAATCCTCAAACTATTGCATGCAATGACCTACGATTGAATAGCAACTCCCTGAAACTCAATTTTTAATGTTTAATCCAACAAATTAAACGTGTGATTCAATAGGTAGAAGCACACGACAGAATTTCCTCTTTTGTTTGTTTGATTCCATCAAGTTATTGTTGTGCATAATGGAAACCGGTTGTTCAAAATTGGCATGCTTATTTTTTCCAATTCATCTTGTGATCCATCATAATCATGCGACTTAATGGTGTTTTTATGGACATAGAAGGTGAAGTGGGTTCGAGACCATCTGGCCTTGATAGAACATAACCTATATTCTCTAATGAAAATGTTAATGTTCGCGGGGGTGTTAATCGTGCAGTAGTCAATGACCTGATGATAAAGTTGGAGGACTATAAAGATGGAGGATTAATTACAGGTAAATCCTATCAGGTATGTTAATGTTTGATTCTCCACGTCGGGATAACGGCAAAATAGCGATGAGTGATTTCATTCAGCAAGTTGGTTGCAATTATGGTATGGAGGATCATGTTGATAATGTTATGTATGAAGAATGTTTTGATACGTTGAGTAACAGGAATGTCATGGGTATAGCTCTATTTCCTGACTTAAATTTGGTTATGTAGACAAACCTGTACAAATGATCTTGATATTAGAATTTTGTTCTTTTTTCATAACAATCTGATTTAATTCAAACCAATATGATTTTTGTTCAAGACGTTTATAGTCGATTCATTATGTAAGAAACCGAGGATGCACGTTAATGGGAATTACCAAATGAGCATTAACGAAAAAACATGTTATGTGCATTAATGCATAACTCTAGTAGTGCCACTAAATGTATGCATTATTACTAATTAAAGTTTCATTAGTGAAGAATACATACTAAGAAATTAAGTATAAAATTAGACCCAACAAATAACAAAATAAACCAAAACAAGCACATCATCTCCTTTAACTATTATATGCATATTGTTACATAATGCTTGAATGCATAACTACCAATACTTGCACCTGACACCCACTTTTAACCATACTAATAACAACACGTTTAAACTTGAACTTGATTTGACATGTTACTTAATCATGCGACTAGTTCATCTTGCCACCTGTAGTTTACAGCAACTAACAAGTGTGGTTAGTTTAAATCATTTTGATCTAGTTATGGTTCCTGTAATGGCTCAATAAATAATGATATCAATATTTAGTTTATATCAACTTTCAAGTATAGTTAATATAAATCATATCAATCTAGGTGTGCTTCCTGTGACTATCATTGAATAAATAATGATAACAAAGTATTCAGACTTGTAAAAATATTGCTTTTTGCCAAAACTAACTCCTTTAACGATGAATATAAGGAAGCATAAATATGCACACATTCACATATGCATATTTTTTAGTGCATTTATGTAAATTTATTCCATACACATATATGTATGATTTTAAACTGGTTGTACGTATGGTTTTTCGGAATGACGACCGCAATTCAACCTAATATGGATGAAGAATTGAATGGCATGTTATTAGTTATCTTAAAGTTTTAAGTCAATAATTTAATGACACATTTTCTAATTTCATTTATATATTAGTTGTTTTTTTAATAAACTCATTTCCTTAACTAGTCATCTAGATATGCAATCTTTCTTTTTCTTAAAGGTGTGTATATTCATTAGTGTTTTATTTATTTGAGCTATCGAATGCAGGTATTCATATAAAATTAAAAAAAGTCACTTTGGTAATAACTTTAGCGGTTAGTTGTGTGTGCTCAACAATATAAGATGGTGACGTTTAAGGATGACATAGGAATGAGGTAAACTAATAAGAACCAAAGACTAAACGGTGATTTTTTATGGTAAGTGGCAACCATGAGAGACAACAAACAAGAGGATTAGTAGAATGTTATCAAACGAATAGTTTCGTCATCGAACTTAAACGCTTTTTCCAAAGTAAAACCGATTTGTTTTCTAACAACCCCATGTATAGTTATGTTTTTTCTCTTGTTTAATGAAACAAGATATACAAGTAGGCAGAGGCGGCCCTGAGCCAGGGCAGGTCATTCGCCATGGGCCCAAAAATACCAGGGGGCCCGAAATTTTTTAAAAAAATATATATATATTTATATATTTTTAAAAAAAACTAACATCGGGCTTCTTAAAATTTATAATACTTGAGAATAATTCTTGGCCCAATACTAACCCAATTGTAATTGAAAGTTATTATTACAAAACTTTGGCCCAATATATGTAGAATTTATGATTTTATTATCTTTATTATTAAGACATTTATTTTTGTTACAAAAATTAGTTTATATAATACAATTCGCTAGTATAAGAGGGTATTTTTTTTTCCGACTTGCCCCAGGCCCCGAAATCCACGGGGGCGGCCCTGCAAGTAGGAATACATTTGGGAGATTTATATGCATTATTTGCATATTAAAAGGGTTTTATAGATAACGGAAATGTATTTGTTTTTTAATGATAATTATATGCTCAGGTGTAAATATAAAAAGCATGTAAAAAACAACATAACCGAGAAAAAAATTGAGAATTTTTTGAATGTTCACGCTCCATTACATAAGGAATGATTCAACTAAAATGTGATGAAATTTGTTTAGTTTGTAAATTAATTTTTTTAAATTATTGAGAAATACAATAGATTTTATATTTTAATAGCATTGGATCGCAAAAGTAGAAAGAATTTTGAACTATAATAAATGTATTCTTACTGCCTCTAATTATATGTTACAAAGATTTTATTAATATAATATAAATGTTAAAGATTTTAATATTACTTGGGCTTGGAAGTCACTTTTGAGAAGAAGGAAGTGGATACATGTTAAAGAAAGAAATATCTGAATGCCGGTTTTGTTAATTGAATTTGAATTCCAAAATTGTCCTTAGTTCATTTAAGTAAGTTTTTTTAATAATTTTAAATTTACGAATTTACCCTTTAAATATCATCCATTGGATCATTAAATTTAAGGTTAAGATTGGTTCTTTTGTTTTTTTATAAAATATTAGTTCTTATATGAATGTCCCTCTCTATATATATTTTTTTCATGGTATTTTTGTCAATGTTTATTATATTTATATAACTTTGTTATCATATTGTTGTGTTTTTATAATTAGAAGTATAAATTGATGTTATTTCACCAGAGTGTTTTTCAAAACAAATAATCACGATTATGAACAAAAAACACAATAAAACATTTTATCATTGTGTTTTACGTTTATCATTTTGTGTTATTTTATTTTACATTTTTAAATTTAAAACATTTTTTTTGAACCTTTACAACTAAATGGATAACACTCTTTTGGTCATGTGTTGTTTTGTTCTATATGTTTTGTGCATTATATATTATACATAATAAAATAAGGTTTAGATTTTAACAAAATATATATGTTATTTATCATTCTTTCGAATAACATTTAATGACTAATTCAATTGCCATTTTTTCAATCTCGTTATCAAATTTTATGGAGCATATGCATGTTTTGGTACACAAGATAAGTTGTTGGGTGTAGTGGATGAGAAAATAGAGAAAGAAAGAGAAAATAAAAAATTAGATAAGGTATAAAAATTATCTGTTTTTTGAGTTTAAAAGAAGCTACAATGTTCTATTTTATTTAATTATATCAAACTAAAGGGATCGATCATATATAAAAGAACTAAAGTTGCTAAATTTATAACAATATATTATTTACGTAAATTGTTTTGTTTATATATAAAGTAATTAGATCTTTTTTTTTCATTTTATGACATAATCATAGTCAAACCAATTAAATCGCATATATATCAATCATATTAACAATGTCTACAAAGAGTGAGAAGTAAGCTTTTAACCCACTGGATTATAAAGGTTGTTTCCAAGGAAATTCACAATTTTAAAACAGTTAATACTAATAACCAACACATAATACACTTATCATACAGTAGTGAACGATTTATGGGACACGTTGTTCATTCTAAATAAATGTTAAGATGAGTATCTAAATTCTAATGTAGATACTTCTAATGAGACATTTTATTACAATTTGACTTCATATTATCATACATGGAGTAGTAAATCCTAACAACGTTTTCATTGTAACCAACTTTGAAAGGTTATCGTTATGTTAAAAAATCGTCGGGGTTATACTTTTATATATAAAAATAAAATGCTATAGAGATTATATCTTGAAAAGTAACCAGATAACCAAAAAACATAGTATTTCACTATTTTACTGGTAAAGTATAATGATGACAACAATCTTAAAAGATCTAGAAAACACAATCTTAAAAGTTTGATACTGGCGATTGTGACCTATCATAGTCCCATGTATCTGTAGGATTCTGTATGCCCAAGACACTTAGAATATTGATGTGGTTAGTACGTTATGATCCAAGTCGGGTTATACCCAATAACAAGCTTAGCAAACACCAATTAATATTTAATTGATGATATGATCATGCAATTAAATATTTACACCAATTTAGAAAATGGGTTTTCTAAACGAGTTGCATATGAGTGGGAACAACTTATTAGGATAATTTGTTCAATTATATTATTTGATGTGTTATTTAAATTAGTTAGATGACACCAAATAATAATGAGAAATTATAACTTATAGATTAAATGGTTAATTATATAAGTTATACAACTTGAACATATAATTAAGTATTGATTAAATGTCTAGTTGCAAGACAAATTTTAATGTGTATATGTTTTAATTTAAAGAGGGAAAACCCCTCTTTTGAATTAATTGGGGCCGGCCCCCTATAATGGTCATTGGACCATTTTAGTCTTGGAGACTAAACATACATTAAAGTGACTTGTTTTCTCAAAACACTCTAAGCCATTCATTGTTCATGCAAACAAAAACACACTTCTTCTTTCTCAAGAAAGTTCACGGCAGCAGCTTGCATTTCTTGGAGTTTTTGAAGTTATTTGTGTTATTTGGTGTACATCTACCTAGCAAGAAGTGGTGTTTGATCAAGGCTTGGGGTATACAAAGCTTGAGGATCTCTACATTGAGTTCTTGGTCGATTCAAGCATCCAAAACCACTCCTCTTAGTCGACTTTTCTGCTGGAGAAAGGTAGCAAATCACAGCCTTATATGGCTGTGATTTTATGTACATTAGTGTATGTTCATAGCTTGTCCATTCATATATTTAAGATCCTTATGTTTGGGTTTGTTTTCCACCTAAAATGGTCACCTAAGAATATGAAATTTCAGCTTTAAAAATCGTTTTTAAAAGCATTATATCCGCTGCGTTTTCAGAATGTTTAAAGGTTAAACATGGATTTTATGTTCTTTCAAACCCTTCAGTATCAATGTATATGAAAGAGACGAGGATGTCTAGAAGTCTATAACCATAATTTTTTTTTTTTTACAGGATGAAGGTTGAGTTAACGATAAATTCATTTATAGTTAAGATAGTAAACTTTTTACTGATATTGATGGTTGCTTAAAACGGATTGTCGTAAATAGTTGTAGTGTATGTCACACCCCGACCGACGGCGGAATCATCGGAGCGGACGAGGGAATGATTGATTGTTCATAACACATGGTTGTCTATTTGTGGAAATAATATTACAATCAGATTACATGATAGAATAAGTACAACATATACAAATACAACAATCGAAACCACAAATAATAATTGTCTTTTATTTTAACTAGGTCCGTGTCTTAGATGAGCACGTAGATGTCCACTATCTTGCTTAACCTGAAATCATGTGAGAAAATAAAGTCAGCTAACGAGTTAGCTGGTGAGTAATCACAGTTTTGAATATACATATAGATTGATTGATTGATCCATCGATTGTAATTCAATTCACAAGGTAATATTAAGACTTATATGGCAACCGCGAAGCATATAGATAAACCAACACAATATAAACCCTTTGACTTGACACTTGCATATAATAGACTCCACACAAACACCATAGATTGACTAATTGCCTCTGGCACAATCACCACTCGTAAGCCATGTGGGGTGGGTTATCCAAACCAGTAGATCTACATTGTTGCCAGGATTGATTGATTGATTGAATTAGGGTTCTACTGTCGTCCAGTTTATCACAGTATGTTCACGTAATTGCAAGTAATAACATAACCTGTCTTGAATTGAATTGAAAATGAAATAACAATAGAATATCGTGATTGAATATATTGCATCACATGATTTCCCCCAAATAGGAAATGATATAAAAAGGGGATATGAATACTCACCTGATTGATGAGATTGAAATTTGGACGTGATAGTTTAGACACCAACGATTTCCTTATAATTAACCTAAGGAACGGTGTCTCGAGTTAGAATAATAACGATTTGGGAATTTGGGAATGTATTAGGATTTCTATGGTAGTTTAAATTAATAAATTTTATTCGGTTTGAAATGTCTTGAAATAAACGAATTTATTGAAAGTGATTATGTCAAGAACTTTAATAAAATTTATACGTGTAAGTTATGCATTTATACAATTTATTAATAAATTGTATATGTATAATTATATTCATAATTATATATAATCAAGTAATTATATAATTATATGTATAATTATATACATGATTATATGTATATAATACATTTATACATACATGAACATAATTATATATTGTATGTTAAGTATATACACGAGTTATAAATTGTATACAATCATATAAAAATTATATACATGTAATTTAATCAAATAAAAATTGTTTTGATAATTGGATAATATATACCTATGTATATATATTGAACTCAATTTATTTATTTGTATAATTATATATTATACACTAATTATAAATTGGTATAAGTATAATTAGTTATTTTATTTATTTGAAACAATTAAAATAAATAATTAAAATGTTGAAATTAATTTCAGAAAAATAATTAAATTGTTTTTAAAAATTTCTAATGTTTGTAAAAATGTTTTATGATTTTTAGAATTTTTTTCTGAATTTTTAAAGGCTTAAAAGGCCTTAAAAAAATAGTGTAGGTGGTGGGTCTCGAACCCGAGACCTCCTGTTTGAGGGGAAGCATGGAACCGTTGAACCAAAGGCCGTGGCCGCGGTTCTAAAGGGGTTTTAAATCCTTTATACTCTATTTCAGAAGTTTCCCCCAAATCAACATAAACCCTAGATTTGATTTCCCTCCAATTGAACCCCGATTCGATGTTGTTACCCATCGAATTTATGGGGCTTTTATTCCCCTTGAAAAATCGAGTAAATTAATGTGTTCAATTACCTGATTGAGTACTTAATTCGATTATGAACAGATGAAGAACAGCCGCGGTCGATGTGAAGATCGATGAGTGGCCAAATCTTGATGAAAATCCAATTAACTTCACAGAAAGCTTCGAATGATGATGAAAACCTAAAGCCCTCTGATATTTCTGGTTAATAGTGTTCGGAACAGGGTTCTCGACTAAGTTGCAGGTCGCGATGAAGGTGACGATCGAATTAGATGTTTCTGTGTGTTTTAGTTGAAATTGAGAGTATGGGTAGGTTCGGGACTGAGAAATGGTTAATAATATGACATCAATTTGATTATTGAAAGTGTTTAAGTGGGTTTATTAGTTGGATTAGAATCCGAGAATAAAGTGAATAATTTAGCCGTTTATTTGACTAATTCAACACGTTTTGTGTTGGAATTCAACATAGATTGGATCCAAGGAAACTTTCGGTGCGATTGTGGGTTCAATTTTGATAATTTGTTGGATTTCTTGTCGGGAATTTAATGAGTTCGATGTGAAGCTTCGGATTCGATAATTACCGACAATTAATGGTGTTTAATGGTTGCATTGAGTTCGAAACTCATCCACGAGTGTATTAGGACCGGTTTTGTGAGTCAAAATGGTGAAATTTGGTCGTTTTCGGCTTCGCCGGAGTTTGGCCGGACTCCCGCCGGCGAGTCGCCGGAAAAACGGGGTATTGACGGGGGGGATGGTTTGGGTTTAAAATTTTACAGATTCGGCCCCTGTGGTTTTAAGTTTAACACTTATGTTTGAAACTTTTGTTTTAAGTTTTATAAATTACAAAACACACCCTTGCACTTGATTTATAAAAAATATATTTTTATAAACAATTGTTATTGTTATTATTATCACTATTGTTATTATTATTATTATTATTATTATTATTATTATTATTATTATTATTATTATTATTATTATTATTATTATTATTGTAATTATTGTAATCATCAACATTGACGTACAAAAATTTTTAACTTTTATTGAACAAAATACACGATGTTACAGTCTCCCCTGCTTTAGAAAATTTCGTCCCGAAATTTAAATCACGAGGAGGCTGAAATGAAAAGATGAGGGTACTTGGTTTTCATTTGGTCCTCACGTTCCCAGGTGAACTCTGGGCCACGTTTAGACTCCCAACGAACTTTGACAATGGGTATCCGACTGCGTTTGAGTTGTTTAACTTCCCGATCCATAATTTCCACAGGTTTCTCAATAAAGTGCATAGATTCATCAATCTGAACTTCGTCGAGTGGAATGTGGAGATTTTCATCGGCAAGACATTTCTTGAGATTCGAAACATGAAACGTCGGATGTATATTGCTGAGCTCTTGAGGTAGTTCAAGCTTGTAAGCCACTTTCCCAATTCGCTCGAGCACTTTGAATGGACCCACGTAACGAGGTGCTAGCTTCCCTTTCTTTCCAAAGCGAATCACTCCCTTCCAAGGTGACACCTTAAGAAGTACGAGATCACCGACATTGTATTCCATGGGCTTACGTCTTTTGTCAGCATAATGCTTTTGACGATTTCTAGCAGCGACCAAGTTATCACGGATCTTATGAATTTTGTCGGTTGTTTCTTGTATCAATTCCGGACCAGTAATCTGTGATTCACCAACTTCAGACCAGCAGATGGGAGATCGACACTTTCGACCATACAAGGCCTCAAATGGTGCCATCTGGATGCTGGTATGATAACTGTTATTGTATGAGAATTCGATCAACGGAAGATGAGAATCCCACGATCCACTGAAATCAATGACACAAGCCCGGAGCATATCCTCGAGGGTCTGTATCGTTCTTTCAGTTTGACCATCGGTTTGCGGGTGATAGGCTGTGCTAAGATTTAGTTGAGTCCCGAGAGCTGATTGGAGACTTTTCCAAAAACGAGAGATGAAACGACCATCGCGATCAGAGATAATATCTAAAGGCACACCATGTCGACTGACTATTTCATTAATGTAAATACGAGCCAATTTCTCGACTCGATAATCTTCCCGAATTGGAATGAAATGAGCCGACTTAGTCAATCGATCAATGATAACCCAGATACTATCGTGACCACTAGCGGTACGAGGCAGCTTGGTAATGAAATCCATGGATATGCTCTCCCATTTCCATAATGGAACCTCGGGTTGTACGAGTAATCCAGAGGGACGTTGATGCTCGGCTTTGACTTTGGAACAAGTAAGGCATTTAGATACATACAAGGCTATATCCTTCTTCATGCCGGGCCACCAATATTGGTTCCGAAGATTCATGAACATCTTATCTGCTCCCGGATGAATAGAATAGCGAGCCTTGTGAGCCTCATCCAGAATGGTTGTTCGAAGATTATCGCGATTCGGAATCCAAAGTCGATTTAGAAAATACAGTAGTCCGTCCGACTTGGTTTCCAATTGGAGTTCAGCACCGCATGACATTTCCTCATACATGTTGCCCTCAGTGACTGATTCGTGTTGAGCTTCGAGTATACGGGTTAGGAGGTCGGTTTGAATGGTAATACTTTGAAGCATAACTTGACCCTTTCGACTTAATGCGTCGGCTACGACATTCGCCTTTCCTGGATGGTAGCGAATTTCACAATCGTAGTCATTAAGTAATTCAACCCATCGTCGTTGTCTCATGTTTAATTCCTTCTGATTGAATATGTGCTGAAGGCTTTTATGATCGGTAAATACAATACACTTGGTGCCGTAAAGATAGTGCCTCCAAATTTTGAGTGCGAATACCACAGCTCCTAGCTCGAGATCATGGGTTGTGTAATTTTTCTCATGAATTTTGAGTTGTCTTGAGGCATAAGCTATGACTTTGCCTCGTTGCATGAGAACACAACCAAGACCTTGCTTCGAAGCATCACAGTAGACAACGAAATCGTCATTCCCATCGGGGAGAGTCAAGACTGGGGCATCACACAACTTCTGCTTGAGGGTTTGAAAAGCTTTCTCCTGATCTGGTCCCCACACGAAACTCTTGTCCTTATGTGTCAAGGCGGTGAGAGGTACAGCGATCTTTGAGAAGTTTGGAATAAAACGACGGTAGTAACCGGCTAAGCCAAGGAATGAACGAATCTCGGTAGGAGTTTTGGGTTCTACCCAATTCTTCACTGCCTCAATCTTTGCAGGATCCACGTGAATACCTTTGTCGTTTACGATGTGACCAAGGAATTGGACTTCTTTAAGCCAAAATTCACACTTTGAGAATTTTGCATAAAGCTTTTCCTGTTTCAGAAGTTCAAGGATCGAACGGAGATGATGTTCGTGATCGGATTTTGATTTTGAATAAATGAGAATGTCGTCAATGAAAACGATCACGAATTTGTCCAGATATGGTTTACACACGCGGTTCATTAAATCCATGAACACAGCAGGTGCATTGGTTAACCCGAATGGCATTACTGTAAACTCGTAATGGCCATATCTTGTGCGAAAAGCTGTCTTGGGAATATCATCATCGTGCACTCGTAATTGATGATAACCTGAGCGGAGATCGATCTTGGAAAAATGAGAGGCTCCTTGAAGCTGATCAAATAAATCGTCGATCCTGGGTAGAGGATACCGGTTTTTGATAGTAAGCTTATTAAGCTCCCGGTAGTCGATGCACATTCGAAAAGAACCGTCCTTCTTCTTCACAAACAAAACTGGGGCTCCCCAGGGCGAGGAACTTGGTCGAATGAAGCCTTTATCGGAGAGCTCTTGAAGTTGACTAGCAAGCTCTTGCATCTCAGATGGTGCAAGTCGATAGGGAGATTTTGCTACTGGAGTTGCGCCAGGCACAAGGTCAATAGGGAATTCGACTTGACGAACAGGAGGAAGACCGGTTAAATCATCGGGAAAGACTTCAGGAAACTCTCGAACAACCGGAATGTCTTCAATCTTCTTAGATTTCTCATCTGCCTTCACGATATGAGCTAAGAAAGCCACGTAATGTTTGCGGAGGTACTTTTGAGCTTTGGTGCAGGACATGAGTTTTAATCCCTTGGAAAGCTTTTCCCCGTAAATATTTAAGACACTTCCAGATGCGCGAGGGATCCGGATGATTTTCTCGAAACAGACGACTTCAGCATGGTTCTTTGACAACCAATCCATGCCTATAATGACGTCAAAACTTCCAAGTGGCATCGGCATAAGATCGACAGGAAATTCGTGTTCACTAAGTTTAAGGGTACAATTTTGGATGACAGAATCAATTGTGACGGATTTTCCATCAGCCATTTCTACTGTAAACGGTTTCCCTAACTTAGTTCGGGTATTAACAAGCAAAGGTTCAAATTTTAAGGATACAAAACTTTTATCGGCACCGGTATCAAATAAAATTGAAGCATATTGATGATCGATTAGGAACATACCATTCACCACATCATTGGCAGCCTGAGCTTGTTGGGCATTGATGTTAAAAGCACGCCCTTGTGCTGCGGGTACGGCATTAACGAGCTGAGGACATCGGTTACGGAAATGAGTTGGATCACCGCATTGATAACATGCACGAACTTGAGCAATTGCAGGAGGGTTTTGTTGGACTGGCGCATTTACCAATACCTTAGCAGCATTCCTGCATATGTTGAATGTATGGCCAAAACGACCACAACTGGTGCACTGACGACACTTAGCACCAGTAGGATGATGATACTTGCAGATGTTGCATTGTGGAAATGGCCCGGTGTAAGGTTTCTTTGTTGGGGCTTGATTATTCATGGTTGGTTGATAGGTCGGTGCGACTTGGTTGATTGGAACAGCAGGGGTAATTACAGCAAAGTTTTGAGAGTTAGCCTTCCTCTTCCGGTTCCTGGAAGGTTCAGGCTTGTCTTCCTTGGTTGTTTCAGTAGAAGACTTCTCCATTTTCTTCTTGTCACCCTTCCTGGTCAAGGTACCGGCCTTGACATGGTTGTCGGTTAACTGAGCTGCTAGACGGATAGCATCTGCCAAGTTAGTAGGGTTCCTACCCCACACGGTATCCTGAATTTGCATAGGGAGACCACCTATGTACTTCTCGATAGCTCGAGATGAGGGAGTAACTAGATGAGGAACCAGGAGACTCAACTCGTGAAAACGGTTGGTGTAAGCCAGATTCTCGCCGCTTTCCTGAGCCAAATCCCAGAATTCAGCTTCTAGTCTTTTGATTTCATTTCGTGGGCAGAATTCTCGTGTCATGAGTTCCTTTACTTCAGCCCACGTCAATGCCAGGGCAGCATCAGTGCCACGGGTTCGTTTCTCCCCGTTCCACCAAGTTAAAGCTCTCTTCTGGAAAACACTGGTAGCGTAGCGAACTTTGAGATTTTCAGGACATTCGCTGTTAAGAAACGTGTTTTCAATACTCCCGAACCATTGCAGAAGACCAGTGGCACCTTCGGCTCCGCTAAACTTGGTGGGATTGCAGGAATTGAAATGCTTGTAAGTACAAGTTTTGGGAGGGTTTGGTGCAGTTGGGTTTTGGACAGTGTTTGGTGCAGTTGTGTTTTGGACAGCATTGTTGCCTTGGTTCAAATGAGTAAGCAGTGTTGGGATAACCGCAGCAACTTCACGTGCCACCATAGCAGCAATCTTGCGGCCAGAGCTTCTAGATCGGGAGCGGTTTTGACGAGAAGACATGCTGTATAATAAGGAACGAAGAAACCTTTATGAGTAACGGGTAATTGATTTTTAAAACTTTTCAAAATAATAAAATCGTTAATGAGATTGTTTAAAACAACAATGAGAGGTTAGGAGTGTAAACGTTCGGTTCGCAAACCAAAACGAATACGTTGACTTATCAAAGTATTTGTGTCCAGCACGAGGACATGCGTACCTATAAGCGAATACTCATCTCGAGGGTTCCCAGGTAAGGTAATCAAGTTGTATGAAATACCTTGCCTAGACAGAACACCTTAAGATACAGGTATCCCACTCTTCCAGCATTGCATGTTCTCGGTCGTGTG
Organism: Flaveria linearis; assembly: GCA_024085815.1. NCBI lineage: Eukaryota > Viridiplantae > Streptophyta > Magnoliopsida > Asterales > Asteraceae > Flaveria > Flaveria linearis. The sequence goes on from CM044007.1 coordinate 85,454,926, forward strand.
ACACGGACTTTGACGAGATTTGAAAACCATGAATAACAATCGAGTTTTGGAGTTTGAAATCACTTGAATTAGGCACACAATGCCTTAGAATATGAGTTAAGTTTCGTGTGTATATTGATAGATTCATAGTATAAGAAGAATCACATAAACAGATAATTACATAATCAAGTATAAACATGTAAGGCACATAAAATCCTGTCTAAGCATATAAAATACATGAGAGGACTCATGTGTAAAGGTACTTAGTTATAGTCTAGGTCATTCCATTTCTAATAACCTAATTCCCTATAACCATGGCTCTGATACCAATCTGTCACACCCCGACCGACGGCGGAATCATCGGAGCGGACGAGGGAATGATTGATTGTTCATAACACATGGTTGTCTATTTGTGGAAATAATATTACAATCAGATTACATGATAGAATAAGTACAACATATACAAATACAACAATCGAAACCACAAATAATAATTGTCTTTTATTTTAACTAGGTCCGTGTCTTAGATGAGCACGTAGATGTCCACTATCTTGCTTAACCTGAAATCATGTGAGAAAATAAAGTCAGCTAACGAGTTAGCTGGTGAGTAATCACAGTTTTGAATATACATATAGATTGATTGATTGATCCATCGATTGTAATTCAATTCACAAGGTAATATTAAGACTTATATGGCAACCGCGAAGCATATAGATAAACCAACACAATATAAACCCTTTGACTTGACACTTGCATATAATAGACTCCACACAAACACCATAGATTGACTAATTGCCTCTGGCACAATCACCACTCGTAAGCCATGTGGGGTGGGTTATCCAAACCAGTAGATCTACATTGTTGCCAGGATTGATTGATTGATTGAATTAGGGTTCTACTGTCGTCCAGTTTATCACAGTATGTTCACGTAATTGCAAGTAATAACATAACCTGTCTTGAATTGAATTGAAAATGAAATAACAATAGAATATCGTGATTGAATATATTGCATCACATGATTTCCCCCAAATAGGAAATGATATAAAAAGGGGATATGAATACTCACCTGATTGATGAGATTGGAATTTGGACGTGATAGTTTAGACACCAACGATTTCCTTATAATTAACCTAAGGAACGGTGTCTCGAGTTAGAATAATAACGATTTGGGAATTTGGGAATGTATTAGGATTTCTATGGTAGTTTAAATTAATAAATTTTATTTGGTTTGAAATGTCTTGAAATAAACGAATTTATTGAAAGTGATTATGTCAAGAACTTTAATAAAATTTATACGTGTAAGTTATGCATTTATACAATTTATTAATAAATTGTATATGTATAATTATATTCATAATTATATATAATCAAGTAATTATATATAATTATATGTATAATTATATACATGATTATATGTATATAATACATTTATACATACATGAACATAATTATATATTGTATGTTAAGTATATACACGAGTTATAAATTATATACAATTATATAAAATTATATACATGTAATTTAATCAAATAAAAATTGTTTTGATAATTGGATAATATATACCTATGTATATATATTGAACTCAATTTATTTATTTGTATAATTATATATTATACACTAATTATAAATTGGTATAAGTATAATTAGTTATTTTATTTATTTGAAACAATTAAAATAAATAATTAAAATGTTGAAATTAATTTCAGAAAAATAATTAAATTGTTTTTAAAAATTTCTAATGTTTGTAAAAATGTTTTTATGATTTTTAGAATTTTTTTCTGAATTTTTAAAGGCTTAAAAGGCCTTAAAAAAATAGTGTAGGTGGTGGGTCTCGAACCCGAGACCTCCTGTTTGAGGGGGAAGCATGGAACCGTTGAACCAAAGGCCGTGGCCGCGGTTCTAAAGGGGTTTTAAATCCTTTATACTCTATTTCAGAAGTTTCCCCCAAATCAACATAAACCCTAGATTTGATTTCCCTCCAATTGAACCCCGATTCGATGTTGTTACCCATCGAATTTATGGGGCTTTTATTCCCCTTGAAAAATCGAGTAAATTAATGTGTTCAATTACCTGATTGAGTACTTAATTCGATTATGAACAGATGAAGAACAGCCGCGGTCGATGTGAAGATCGATGAGTGGCCAAATCTTGATGAAAATCCAATTAACTTCACAGAAAGCTTCGAATGATGATGAAAACCTAAAGCCCTCTGATATTTCTGGTTAATAGTGTTCGGAACAGGGTTCTCGACTAAGTTGCAGGTCGCGATGAAGGTGACGATCGAATTAGATGTTTCTGTGTGTTTTAGTTGAAATTGAGAGTATGGGTAGGTTCGGGACTGAGAAATGGTTAATAATATGACATCAATTTGATTATTGAAAGTGTTTAAGTGGGTTTATTAGTTGGATTAGAATCTGAGAATAAAGTGAATAATTTAGCCGTTTATTTGACTAATTCAACACGTTTTGTGTTGGAATTCAACATAGATTGGATCCAAGGAAACTTTCGGTGCGATTGTGGGTTCAATTTTGATAATTTGTTGGATTTCTTGTCGGGAATTTAATGAGTTCGATGTGAAGCTTCGGATTCGATAATTACCGACAATTAATGGTGTTTAATGGTTGCATTGAGTTCGAAACTCATCCACGAGTGTATTGGGACCGGTTTTGTGAGTCAAAATGGTGAAATTTGGTCGTTTTCGGCTTCGCCGGAGTTTGGCCGGACTCCCGCCGGCGAGTCGCCGGAAAAACGGGGTATTGACGGGGGGGATGGTTTGGGTTTAAAATTTTACAGATTCGGCCCCTGTGGTTTTAAGTTTAACACTTATGTTTGAAACTTTTGTTTTAAGTTTTATAAATTACAAAACACACCCTTGCACTTGATTTATAAAAAATATATTTTTATAAACAATTGTTATTGTTATTATTATCACTATTGTTATTATTATTATTATTATTATTATTATTATTATTATTATTATTATTATTATTATTATTATTATTATTATTATTGTAATTATTGTAATCATCAATTGACGTACAAAAATTTTTAACTTTTATTGAACAAAATACACGATGTTACAGTGTAAAGTAAGAGTAAGTTAAATAAGTGCGTGAATTATTATTAAAAAAGTAATTCGTATTTATTTGGTATTTTTAGCTTAAAATCTTATTTATTTTCAAAGTTTATTTTGTCCTATATAAAACTACTAGATCAGATATGGTATTTTCATCTCATTTCATGTATCCAACTTCATACTCAATTTAAGAAAATATCAATTAAAGAATCACACTAACTCACTCCTCAGATATACCAAGTCCTCATATATTTGTGAAAAATAAAAGAATCCATCATATCGAAGACTTCGATATTTATTTATATACATATATATATACACACACACTAATAAATCAATATAATTATTGTTACATATCATTCTCACAATCATTTTGTCACATTTAATCTTCTTACAATCATTTTGACATATGTAACTACTACAACAAATTAATCATTTAATGATAATATTGAATGCTAATGATGTTAATATCTTTTCCAAATTGTTAAATAAATATATAATAAATAAATAGAAAACGTGTTTCTTTTTTATTCAAAAATATTTTTTTGAAACAACATTTACGAGCGATGAAGTTTTTTCAATACAATTTTTTTAAACAAAACATTTTTAAATACAAAAAATATTACTATTGTTTTATTAACTGAGGTAGTTAATTATACATAATTTAAATTATATCTTATCTCAAATAATAATTATATGATTTATAAATATTGATCATTAGCTTTTAGTTTAATATTTTTATTCAACACGTGTGCTACACAAGTTTGTAAACCAGTTATTTAATATATTTTGTTGGCAGATTAATCATATAATTAATAAAAATAGATTATTTTCACGACTTAAACTTTTAACCCTAAATCATATAATATTAACTTTACAATTCATCCAACTTTCACCTGACATATTGTTATTTACTTATTACTTCTTGTTCTAATTTAAATTCCAAAACTTAAAAACATCTTTTAAACTGTAATATATTTTTATGCAATATCATAAAATTCACAATCCCTAAGCGCGATTTTCCCTCTTATTCACTCTTTAATTCCAACAACCCAAACAACAAAACAAAATTCTGCAAATGATTTTAAAAAAAACTCTAATCTCTAAACCTCCATCAATGGCTACCAACACATAACTTCTGCAAATCTCACAACCCCATCATCATCATCATCATCTTCTTCATCATCAAACACCTTCAAACCCCATGTTTCCCATAATCAATTCACCATATCATGAACCCTAATGCAATCCACATAATAATCTACCTCCACCTCCTCTTCAATCTCCTCCGATCGCCACCGTCCTCCACCACCGTCTCCGCCGCCCCATTGGCCCTCAACTGCGGCTCCAACGACGGTGGCTCCGACGCCGACCGCCGGAAATGGGATTCCGACACCAAATACCTCGTCTCCGGCGGCAAATCGGTGGCAACAACCGCATCCACCCACGAACCGTCGCTATCCTCCGACGTTCCGTACATGACCGCCAGAATCTTCACCGGAGAAACCCATTACAAATTCGACGTCAATTCCACCAGCAGATACATCCTTCGTCTCCATTTCTACCCCTCGATTTACCCCAATTTCAACATCTCAAACTCGTATTCAATCGTCACCACGAACTCCATCACGTTGTTGAAGAATTTCAGCGCCTTCATCACCGCTGAAGCCCTCTCACAAGCCTATTTGATCAAGGAATTCTCCCTCGCACCCTTCAACTCCGATTCAATCACCCTTACATTCAAACCCGTTGACCGATCGTTCGCGTTCGTCAACGGAATCGAACTCATCACCGAACCAGAGTCGTTGTTCGACGATCAAGCCAAATTGGTCGGAGTTGAAGAAAACTCCGGCACCATCGACGGCGTATCGGCGAATATGCAGAGCATATTCCGGCTAAACGTCGGCGGACCTTACATCCCTCCGACCAACGACTCCGGTGGGTTGATGAGAAGCTGGTACGATGATACACCGTACATGTTCGGATCAGGTACAATTACCCACATCGCTAATGTCACAATCGATTACAGAGAGTTGCCGGAGGCGACAGCTCCGGCGGATGTTTACCGGACGGCGAGATCTCAGGGACCCGACCCGAATATCAACAAAGAGAGCAATGTGACGTGGGTCTTTCGGGTCGATGCTAATTTCACTTATCTTGTGAGGTTTCATTTCTGTGAGTATCATCTTGATAAGATTAACCAGAGGGTTTTCGGGATCTATTTGAACAACGAAACCGCCTTCGCCACCGCGGATATCATCGCGTGGACCGGCGGCAAAGGGATTCCGACGAGGAAAGATTACGCGGTTTTCGTCGGAGATCATAAGTCCAGCGATGAAGAGCTGTGGGTGACTCTGCATACTAATGTTGATCTTGAGCCTGAGTTTTATGACATACTTTTGAATGGGTTGGAGGTTTTTAAATTAAGCGATTCGAAATCGAATTTGGCGGGAAAGAATCCGGTCCCGTCGGTTATGATGCAGAAGCAGTTGATCGCGGATCGGGAGGCGTATGACCCGAACGCGATACGGGTGAAACATGTGGTGGGTGGGGCGATGGGTGGGGCCGCCACGATTGGCGTGGCGATGGTTTTGTTGTTTGTGATTCGTCGGAGGAGGCGGGTCCCGGGGTCGGATTCGGGGGTTAGTAGCTGGCTCCCGTTGTATGGTAACTCGACTAGCAAGTCGACTACCATGTCTGGGAAGAGCCAGTGCGGTAGTAGTTTGTCGTCGGATGCGGTGTGTAATTGTAGGTATTTTTCTTTAGTTGAGATTAAAAGTGCGACTAATAATTTTGAGGAGGGTAATGTTATTGGGGTTGGGGGTTTTGGTAAGGTGTATAAAGGGGTGATTGATGGTAATATGAAAGTTGCAATAAAGCGATCAAATCCGTCTTCGGAGCAAGGGGTTAACGAGTTCGTGACGGAGATCGAGATGCTGTCGAAGCTAAGACATAGGCATTTGGTTTCGCTAATCGGGTTTTGTGAAGAAGGTAACGAGATGGTTTTGGTTTATGATTACATGGGTAAAGGAACATTACGCGAGCATCTTTATAAAGGGAACAAGATCAATCTTACATGGAAACAAAGGCTCGATATCTTAGTGGGGGCCGCGAAAGGGCTTCATTACCTACACACGGGAGCGAAATACACGATCATCCACCGAGACGTGAAAACAACCAACATTTTATGCGATGACAATTGGGTCGCGAAAGTATCAGATTTTGGGCTGTCAAAAACAGGCCCGAATTTGAACCAGAATCATGTAAGCACGGTAGTAAAGGGTAGTTTTGGGTATTTGGATCCCGAGTATTTTAGAAGGCAACAGCTAACCGAAAAATCCGATGTTTACTCATTCGGGGTTGTTCTTTTTGAAGTGCTATGCGCTCGACCCGCTTTGAACCCAAGTCTCCCAAAAGAGCAAGTGAGTTTAGCGGACTACGCATTGCAGTCAGCGAGGAGAGGGACGTTGGAGGAGATGGTTGACCCGCATTTGAAAGGAACAATCAAACCCGAGTCGTTTAAGAAGTTTACCGAGTGCTCGTTGAAGTGTTTGGCGGACCATGGGTTGGAACGACCCTCGATGGGTGATGTGTTGTGGACTCTAGAGTTCGTTCTTAAGCAAGAAACGAAAGACGAAGAGCCGAGAAACGAGAAAAAGCCGGGCTCGTCAGCCGGAGGGATGGTGGAGGTGCCGATACAAAATAGCGATATGATCGCGATGCATCTTAACACGTTGAGCCTTGATGAGAATGATGATTACGATAGTGATGATGATGGCAATGCATTCTCACAAATTGTTGATCCAAAAGGAAGATGATGGCAAAAAAGAAAATCAATATTAAGTTGTAGCTGCCCAAGATCGAACTGGAGACCTTCAGTGTGTAAGACTGACATGATAACCACTACACGACAGCAACATGTTGGTTTGGTCGGCTTAGTTTTAGTCTTTAAAAGGGAACTGAATCCAGGATAAGTGATTTCATGTTTGGTATGTGGATACTGTAAGTTTTAAATGACAAATCAAATGGATGTATGGCTTTATCCTTGAAAAATAATATTATGTTTGGGCTAACATTCTCATTTATTTGTTTTTCAAGTGCTAAAACTTGTAATGAAGTTACATGGACTAACATTCTCATTTGTTCATTTTATAATTGTACGCATTGTTATATTCTTGTGTATTAAAACTCATTATAAGAATGAATCAAATCTGTATATTCAAACACAACATTACATAGGTTAGACACACTGTTATAATATCAGATACTTTAACATGACCTTAGTAAAAAGTTTAATGCACCGGTTTAAAACTTACGAATCAAAATAAATTACAAGAGTGCATCCTACTTGTAACGTTTAGACATGAAATACTAAACATATATGATATTGATTAATATTAATTTAAAATTCAAAACGTGTAACGTTTATTTTAACATTTTCTTCTTTTTAATTCCATACACATTTTACGAAAAAAAAAACTAGATTTGCACAAGTCATGTTTCATAAAAATACTTAAAATAAGACTAGTATAACATAAACTTGTAAAATTACTAACAAAGCTCAACTCAAATCTTGGTACACCAACACTCGCGGGCGCTTTTCTCTTTTTGTTTAAAGGAGCTTGAGGTTCAAACCGTAAAATATTTCATTGTGATTAAAAAATGGGCTTGTATTTTATCCAAACCAGGTTCAAAGTCGTCTAAAATATGGGGTTCTAGAGTGATTTGCCCTCATGAAAGTAGTGTGAAAAGCAGTTTGCACGTGAAATATGATAAGATCAAATGCACTTAAGCCTAAATACGAATCCGAAGAGAAAATAAGAGACGTCCCGTCTGATCATAAGTGGTAAGTGATTAATTTTGGACTGGATATGTATTTATAGTTGTTGAAAGATATCAAAACTCTTTTCGCACATGTTGTCCCATTTTTAGTGACTGTACAACTTCTCCTATAATGGGTCGTTAGTTAGCGTTTGGGGCAACACAAACTGTTACGGTTGTACACACTCTAGCAAAATCTTCAATTAAGTGTTATACCCTGAGCTTTGGTGCAACCAGTTCTTCCAAACATTCCTTGTCTCTTAGGATTGGCCTCGACAATATAACCAAAATTTAGTCGGTAATGACAAGGCGCTAATGTGGACCCGTTTACTTACGAATGAGATTGGGTTGGGTTATGCTTTATTTTTAACGAGTAAAAGAAGAAAATAACATAAGAAAAACATTAAAAACGGGTCAAACATTATCCGAAGTGTATTAAAAGAATATTAAAAAAACCTCTAACACATCTTAAATTGTTGTTTACGTAATGTAAACCATCATTCATAGACTCTTGATAATTTACCACATGTAAGTTATTAAACGATAGGTTACGTCGAAGTTGATGCCTAAAACACATGGTAGAATGGCCATCCATATTTCTAACTCTTATTTTATCCTTACGCCTTTTAATACAGTTTCATTATTACATTGATTAAACACATATCTTTCGAAATATGGTTATACATTTACGGTAAAAAGGTTTAATTGAGCATTTTGTTTTCACTAGCTTTTCATCCCCGCGCGTTGCGTCGGGATCCCGTCTCAATTCCAAATGTCAAAATGCAGATATAAAACATGTCGTAACTGTGACACCCCCCGCAGGAAGGTGTACGAGAGCCGCAAATGGATATTGTCCTCTTTGCCCGCAGGCTCAAGGATTTAAAACGCGTCCATTTGGGGAAGGTATCCAACCCCTTATAAAGAAGCCTTCGTTCGCCTCCCCAACCGATGTGAGATGAGTCATAGCCCTCCCCTGTCACACCCCAACCTTGACGGTGGAATCGTCGAAGTGTGAGAGTCACGATTGTTCACAGCCACATAACGCTATTATTAAATCCAAATATATTAATCAAGATTCAATTGTAACAATACAAGTAAAAGGCTCAAATAAAGATACATCATGAATACAAGATTGAAAGTAACAAGATCATTGTTTATTTCTCTAAGTCCAATCCTAAGTGAGATAAGCTTCAAAGAGTAGAACACATTCTTGGGTTATTCCTGAAACATGTTAAAAATAAAAGGTCAACATAAAATGTTGGTGAGCATTCCATAGTTTTCAATACATAAGTATATAAAAGATGGCAATTCAAGTCATAAGTTAGTGAATAAAGTGATTAGGGATGTTATGAACAATGCAACAATCAAACCTTGACAAAGTTTTACAAGTTTCAAACGTGTACTTGAATCAACCAAGTTATAAGTATATACGATTAGCTAAGTGTACTTGGATCAACCAAGCAGGCTTGTCAGGCCCATAGATCTATGACGTCGCCAGGCTAGCAATAGTTAATGATTGTACATATAACGCCATAACATGGTAACCACAAAAGTTCAACTAACCACAACTTTACATGATGAAATGCCATAAAGTTTACAAGTCTCAAATAAGTTTACAAGTGCAATGACATAAGTTAACATGTTTCACCCCAAAGTGTGAAAATAAGAAAAAGGGGTATGGAAATACTCAAATGGAAAATAAGTATGCAATGAAGATTAATAAGAATAATAAACGTCGTTCCGAGATAAATCGTCACAAGGCACCTAAATATATATATACATTCACAGGTTAAAGTTTTAATAATAAGTTTTAATGTTTTAACATGAACTAGGGTTTTAGGTGGAATTTGGGGGTTTTAAATATTTATGTCAAATAAAATATAATAACGCAATCACTTATATTTTAGTTCAACGAAGATGAAATAATCCAATTAAGATCGATAATGATAACGAATGATTCAATAATTGATGTTAATAAAGATAACGTGTGAGAAGAAATAATTAATTTAATTATTTATTTAAGTTTTGATAAAATAATTGATTAAGTACTTAGTTAAATGACTTTAAAATTATTTAAAACTATTTTGTAAAGTTTTGAACTTTTAAATGATTTATAAATGTCTTTTAATATAAACCTTTAAAAAAATAAGAATAAAGTATAATAGAAAATTCTATTATTTTATAAATTTCAAAAATTTAAATAAAAGTTTAAGGAATAGTTTCATTAACTATTTATATGTAACATAGTTAAATAAATTGATGAATAACTAATATTTAAATAATTATTAAATAACTATTTAGATAATTAATTATTTAACATGTAACTTTATCATGTCTTGATATAATCGAAACTTGTATCATAAAATATTTTTAACATTTAGATTACATAATATTTTATAACATTTGTTATTCTAAAACAAAATAATTAAATTTAGAATCATAAGTTTAAAAATCTTTAAAAATTTAACTTACTAATTTCTGAAATGTTTTAGTTAACAAATAAATTTTATTTGATTTATTAATATAATAATAACTTTCTAAATAAAAATTGTAGGGAAAAACAATTAAAACAAAAAAATGTGGCAGAGGCCCGGTTCGAACCCGGGACCTCATGCTTATGGTCTTCGTAAGTTACCACTTGGGCTGTAACCCGAACCTGCTCTAAATCCAAACCTAAATTATAAACCCATTAACTAAACAAATCCCCCAATTTCACCCAAGAACCCTAATTCGATTTTTGTTCCAATCGAACACCATTCGGGTGTTGATAACCAAATTAAGTATGGGGCTTTTGTTTCCCATAGTAAATCGAGTGTGTGTGTGTGTAATTACCAGGAAGATGTTAGAACTCGATGAACACGAATGACGAGCAAGCCGCGACAGGGGAGAAGATGGTTCGTGGTGCAAATGTTGATAATAATCGAATTCACTTCGTACGAAGCTTCAATATATGCTCAGGATTAAAAGCCCTCAAACAATTTTAACTTATCATGCTTCGAGGGTAGTCGTCGACCAAGTTGCAGGTCGAAGAAGATAATGATGATGGAATGGTCGATTTATGAATTCGTTTGTGCAATTGATGATGCAAAATGATTTAGAGAACCGATTAGAATGTTTCCCATCATTCAATCAGATGCAATTCGAACAGTTTCAATATTAACGAGTTAAGGATTTGAATTGGTGGTTTCGGTTTCGATTTCTCGTGTTAATAGCCGAATAATTCACAATTAAACATGGTTTTAAGTTTGAAACCGAAGAGTAATGGTTAAGATGAGGTTTAATTGCATGACAAACGAACGGTTTGAAGGTTTTGGGATCGCCGGCGCCGCGCCGGAGTACCGCCGACCGGCCGCCGGAAATTCGGGAATGGCAGGGGCGGTTTGGGTTATTTAAAACAATTTTACAGTTTTGGTCCCTGAAGTTTAGAACTTCTATTATTTTAGGTATAAACTTTTATTTAAAGTTTATAAAATGACACTAAAGCCCCCTTAACTTAAGTTTTAATGTTTAACCTTTATTAGTTATTTAAATTATTATTATTATTGTTATAGTTATTATTATTAAGATTAAGGTTATTATTACTATTATCTTAATTAGTATTATTGTTACTATTATTATCATTATTACTAATATTAGTTTTATTACTAACATTGTTTTCTTTAATAACATTATTGTTATCAACTTTTATTTAACGAAAATACGAGATGTTACAGTCTCCCCAACTATTAAGAATTTCGTCCCGAAATTAAGAATGAAACTTAAACGAACAAGCGGGTTTAAATGATAGATAAGTGTACAAACGGACAGTGATAGACGTTTGATTACAGATTAGATGTTTCACTTTAGGGAATCCTTCAAGTCTCTTGACATAATACATGCCAACTTGAACTCTTCCAGTGAAATACGAGACATTTTGAGAGAAAACATTGGAAATGATGACGAGTTACCATGGTATCACAACTTTCAGGATATAATTTCGTGGTAAGGTGATGTCTAGAAATCAATAAAAGACCAACAATGATAAGAAAGGTTAACCGTCGGAATTTAAGAATCCCAAACGTCACCATATGAAACGACATTAACGCATATCTTGTGAATATGTATTTCTCCTTTGACCAACCATCGGTCTAAGAATAATACGTTATGCGAAGATCTTGGAATGAGTTCACGACGGTGGTTAAGAATATTATTAAAAACAGAAAATGAATCAATCATTCAAAATAATGATCGATGTTTTAACGCCATACTACGGTATATGAATATTTGAAACAGATACAGGTCAATTTCTCAACCCGTCATCCCACATGAATCAAATTAAATTTTTAGCCAATCGGTCTATAATGCACCAATTGTCATCATGACATTTAAAAGAAGAAGCATTTGGTGAATGAAAAGTTAAACAGGAGATTCACGGGAACACGAAGGTTAGGTTTTATCATATGTAAAGGTAAGACACTTGGACACATACCAAGTTATGTCTTTTCTTTTATGCCAAACCCATGATTACAAGTTACGAAGGTTTATAAACCTCCACGTCATAATGTAAGTAATAACGAGTCTCGTTGATCGAAATCAAATAGAGTTTTAAAGATTTCCAAGGTTAAGGTTTCAAAAGCGATTCAAGTAATGACGCAAACAATAAGAAAAGTATTTGTAAACATGTTTTGCAAAGTAGCAATCCCTAAGTATAGTTTACATATGCTGTTCAACAAACCATAAGCACAGCTGCGAACATTTGTATGACTAGAAAGATATAAGCATAAGTTGATAATGTCTTTAACAGGAAGATTGTTTAGGAAGGCTACCATCGCGCAATCAGGTTTTGATGATAACTCAAAATAAAAGTCGATGAATAAGGAATAAATGGTTCCATATAGCTAGATCAAATCAAAATATGAGAATAAAGGGAAAGAAATCGATTTAAGAATTTTAAATTCTCCAAGATTAGCCTAGAGCGATCAGGTCTGCTTTCAAGTTCAGAGATCATGCTTTGGCTTGATAGGTCAAAACACTAACATGGTTTCACCCTTCGAGTTACTACATGTTTCTCGTCACTTGATTACAACCTTGGTAAGTGGAGATCAAGAAATGAAAATAGTCATTAAGGTGTGGTTTTCACTCCTAACTTGATGGTGTATTCCCAAGATTATGACCACTAACTTACCAATCAAAAAGTTCGATCCCCAACTCATTGTTAAGGATCCACAGAAATAAGACGAGGTAACTCACCATTAAGGTAAAGGACGTCTCCCCTATCTTAACGGTGAAGTTTTACAAAAACAAAATATAATAGGATGAACTTCTTCATCAAAAATCCAGAATTCACTCCTACTTTGATGAGATCGTTTCATTTGAGAAAATACAATCCATAAGAATGAAATTATCATCAAGGTATGGAATTCATGCCTATCTTGATGATTGAATTTCATAATAACAAGAAAACAATCGGAAATTGACAATTGTCACCAAAGTACGGGTTTCAATCCCATTTTGGTGAGATCATGTCATTTGTGAAATGCCATTCCAAAGAAAATAATCGAAGTCAATCCTCAAGATAAGGTAATCACCCCAATCCAGAGGATGAAATTTCATAAAAACACACGATTGGAAACCATTTATCGAAACGAATAGAGAATCATCAAAGTTAGGGAATCACCCCTGTTTTGATGAGTTAGAATCATTTAGGAGATACGAATGTTCTTAGTCATAGGTTGACTTACAAACTCTTGCATCTTCCACGATGTAAATGGTACAAGGTTTGACATAACAGTGAAAAGAAAAAGAATATCAATTAGAAATTCAGGAAATTTCAAGTTACATCAATGTAACAAAAGAGAAAATCATGCTTACAAGCTTAAGATCAAAGTTCAAGATAGCAGAATTTGTTATGATAGTGTTCAAATCTTGAATAATTTAAATCAGGAAGACAAGATCAAGGACAAGAATGATTCGACATCATAATGAGATGTGAACATTCGATTCACAATCGAAGGGAATACATGGACTTCTCAAGATATGAGGTCAGCCATAACCTTGTTGAAGACACGTGTACTTATAAGTGGTAACAAAGTTATAATTAGTTTATTCGATCATTGAGGTGAGTGACCACTTATAATATTTGAGTTAACAAAATTAACATTCCGTTAGCAAAGTATCCCGAGATGTAGGAATTCCACCTACAACATTGAATGTCTTTAGTTATCGGACACACCCTTAGGAAGATTTGAAAACCATAAGTAACGATTTAATGTTTTAAAGATCATTCGGTTTAGATTCCCAGTATCTTTGGGTATAACAAGAGTCATGTACACGTTGATCAAGGTATAGAAATAGCTACATGAAACGCCTAACGTGTAACGATGTTTAAACGTTGGAGTTGATAGGTAAGACGAGTTCAATATCACAGGAACATTATGTATGATAAGAATGAGAAGAAACCAGTTCAAGGAATCAAAGATTTTTAAGATACAAAGAGGATGGTTCCATTTAGTAACGCATTACCATTTGGAATCGTTGACACGTCAAGGTAAATTGACCCACTTGCCTTAGAGACTTGTGTATGTTAACCATAGTTTATCACTCATCCCAGAAATCCCCAGGTAAGCATAACTGGTCTCGCAATGAGATTTATACGATATGCTTGCCTTAGCCCGAAGGCCTTTTGCCAGGAAGTCCAGAATACAGGTGTCTATGTGTCACACAAATTTCTTAGGTTTATGAAATCAAAACCTTGATGAGATTTTCATAGATTAGACATAGAGTCTAAGGAATTGAACCCACGACGATAAGTGTAGCCTCCACATGTCGTTGAGAATAAGTTTAGGAAGTTCATTTATCGGGGAGAGTCAAAGAGTCAAAGTTAAGTTTAGGGAGGCAAGTAACTAAGTTTTAAGCATACATAAGGTAATCCTATGCTAAGGCATCAAGTTGCACAAAAGGCATAGCATTATGTAGCATGCAAACATTATGTAAACACAAAAGTATAAGGATCTTTCTATGAGGTTCATGCATCTATAGTCTAGGTCACCATTTCTAATAACCTAAATCCCTATAGTTATGGGCTCTGATACCAATCTGTCACACCCCAACCTTGACGGCGGAATCGTCGAAGTGTGAGAGTCACGATTGTTCACAGCCACATAACGCTATTATTAAATCCAAATATTTAATCAAGATTCAATTGTAACAATACAAGTAAAAGGCTCAAATAAAGATACATCATGAATACAAGATTGAAAGTAACAAGATCATTGTTTATTTCTCTAAGTCCAATCCTAAGTGAGATAAGCTTCAAAGAGTAGAACACATTCTTGGGTTATTCCTGAAACATGTTAAAAATAAAAGGTCAACATAAAAATGTTGGTGAGCATTCCATAGTTTTCAATACATAAGTATATAAAAGATGGCAATTCAAGTCATAAGTTAGTGAATAAAGTGATTAGGGATGTTATGAACAATGCAACAATCAAACCTTGACAAAGTTTTACAAGTTTCAAACGTGTACTTGGATCAACCAAGTTATAAGTATATACGATTAGCTAAGTGTACTTGGATCAACCAAGCAGGCTTGTCAGGCCCATAGATCTATGACGTCGCCAGGCTAGCAATAGTTAATGATTGTACATATAACGCCATAACATGGTAACCACAAAAGTTCAACTAACCACAACTTTACATGATGAAATGCCATAAAGTTTACAAGTCTCAAATAAGTTTACAAGTGCAATGACATAAGTTAACATGTTTCACCCCAAAGTGTGAAAATAAGAAAAAGGGTATGGAAATACTCACATGGAAAATAAGTATGCAATAAAGATTAATAAGAATAATAAACGTCGTTCCGAGATAAATCGTCACAAGGCACCTAAATATATATATACATTCACAGGTTAAAGTTTTAATAATAAGTTTTAATGTTTTAACATGAACTAGGGTTTTAGGTGGAATTTGGGGGTTTTAAATATTTATGTCAAATAAAATATAATAACGCAATCACTTATATTTTAGTTCAACGAAGATGAAATAATCCAATTAAGATTGATAATGATAACGAATGATTCAATAATTGATGTTAATAAAGATAACGTGTGAGAAGAAATAATTAATTTAATTATTTATTTAAGTTTTGATAAAATAATTGATTAAGTACTTAGTTAAATGACTTTAAAATTATTTAAAACTATTTTGTAAAGTTTTGAACTTTTAAATGATTTATAAATGTCTTTTAATATAAACCTTTAAAAAATAAGAATAAAGTATAATAGAAAATTCTATTATTTTATAAGTTTCAAAAATTTAAATAAAAGTTTAAGGAATAGTTTCATTAACTATTTATATGTAACATAGTTAAATAAATTGATGAATAACTAATATTTAAATAATTATTAAATAACTATTTAGATAATTAATTATTTAACATGTAACTTTATCATGTCTTGATATAATCGAAACTTGTATCATAAAATATTTTTAACATTTAGATTACATAATATTTTATAACATTTGTTATTCTAAAACAAAATAATTAAATTTAGAATCATAAGTTTAAAAATCTTTAAAAATTTAACTTACTAATTTCTGAAATGTTTTAGTTAACAAAGAAATTTTATTTGATTTATTAATATAATAATAACTTTCTAAATAAAAATTGTAGGGAAAAACAATTAAAACAAAAAAAAATGTGGCAGAGGCCCGGTTCGAACCCGGGACCTCATGCTTATGGTCTTCGTAAGTTACCACTTGGGCTGTAACCCGAACCTGCTCTAAATCCAAACCTAAATTATAAACCCATTAACTAAACAAATCCCCCAATTTCACCCAAGAACCCTAATTCGATTTTTGTTCCAATCGAACACCATTCGGGTGTTGATAACCAAATTAAGTATGGGGCTTTTGTTTCCCATAGTAAATCGAGTGTGTGTGTGTGTAATTACCAGGAAGATGTTAGAACTCGATGAACACGAATGACGAGCAAGCCGCGACAGGGGAGAAGATGGTTCGTGGTGCAAATGTTGATAATAATCGAATTCACTTCGTACGAAGCTTCAATATATGCTCAGGATTAAAAGCCCTCAAACAATTTTAACTTATCATGCTTCGAGGGTAGTCGTCGACCAAGTTGCAGGTCGAAGAAGATAATGATGATGGAATGGTCGATTTATGAATTCGTTTGTGCAATTGATGATGCAAAATGATTTAGAGAACCGATTAGAATGTTTCCCATCATTCAATCAGATGCAATTCGAACAGTTTTAATATTAACGAGTTAAGGATTTGAATTGGTGGTTTCGGTTTCGATTTCTCGTGTTAATAGCCGAATAATTCACAATTAAACATGGTTTTAAGTTTGAAACCGAAGAGTAATGGTTAAGATGAGGTTTAATTGCATGACAAACGAACGGTTTGAAGGTTTTGGGATCGCCGGCGCCGCGCCGGAGTACCGCCGGCCGGCCGCCGGAAATTCGGGAATGGCAGGGGCGGTTTGGGTTATTTAAAACAATTTTACAGTTTTGGTCCCTGAAGTTTAGAACTTCTATTATTTTAGGTATAAACTTTTATTTAAAGTTTATAAAATGACACTAAAGCCCCCTTAACTTAAGTTTTAATGTTTAACCTTTATTAGTTATTTAAATTATTATTATTATTGTTATAGTTATTATTATTAAGATTAAGGTTATTATTACTATTATCTTAATTAGTATTATTGTTACTATTATTATCATTATTACTAATATTAGTTTTATTACTAACATTGTTTTCTTTAATAACATTATTGTTATCAACTTTTATTTAACGAAAATACGAGATGTTACAGTAACAACTATCACTCTCACGTAAAACCTAAAGCCAGTGGCGAAGCATAGTTGGGACCGGGGGGGGCCGCCGCCCCCCTCTTTTTTTCGTCGGTAGTGTTAAACTTTAATCCGGTAGTGTAAATTTTTGGCTCGGTAGTGTAAATTTTTATATAAAACTCGAGTTCGCCCCCCCTAAAAAAAATTAATTTCGACCCCGCCCCCCTACTCCCGTGTTCAAGCTCCGCCACTGCCTAAAGCATCCCATGTCGTAAAAGATACCATCACTCAATATTGTTTACATATATTTTGTGTGGTTCGTGAGGTGCCTAAACTGTATCGTCAATTGTTATAGCCTAAGACACAAAAAATACTCTATTTTAATACATCTTTGATTTTTTTTTAAAAATATTAGAACGTTAACAAAAAAACTAAATAAAAGCAAATGCGTATTTCGTTTTTCAAAAATTAGCGAACGAAAGTTATTACAGAAAAATAAAATCATTATAAAAGTCAAACAGGTTTTATAAAATCATTATAAAAGTCAAACGGGTTAAAAACATATATGTAATAGTTTAAACTTGAAAATTAAAATTAAAAAAATATAAATGACACATGAGTACATGACTTTAATACCCAAATTGCAAACCCAAAGAGGTTGGTGGCAAAAGTTCTAAGTTTTCTAAAACTCACTATAGCACCATAGTTGCTATTTAATAACCATCATTCATAGATTCCAAACGATAATTTACCACATGTAAGTCATATAACGATAGGTTAGGTCGAAGTTGATGTCTAAAACACATAATCATCGTAGAATGACCATCCATGCTTCTAACTCTTGTTTTATCCTTACGCTTTCTAATACAACTTCTTCATTAGATTGATTGAACACTTTATTCTTCGAATCATGTTTATACATTTGCTAAGAAAAAAAGTTTAATGGAGCATTTTGTTCACATTTTGGAAGCTTAAACAATTTCTAAACTGTTAAACCCTCAGTAGAACCCTGAGTCACCTCAAACCGATCAAACACTCCGGCTAAAGAACACAGGTACACGACGATGATCACCCGCTGCCGGAGCTTAATACCGTTAACCACAACATCGACGACACTCCGGCTGTTTTCAACGGTGGTGGAAGAAGCTAACATCGCCTCCGATGTTCTCTCGCCGCCACAATCCGCAAACGAAAAGCGGTTGTACAGAAGGCTGTCGGAGCTGGGAGCCACCGGAGGTACAGTTGCACAAACGTTAAATCATACATCAGAGAAGGTAAGTTCGTTAAGAAGGTGGAGTTAGAGAGATGTATAAGGGAGCTTCGGCGGTATGGAAAGTACCAACACGCTCTCGAGGTATGTTTATTGATGGTGTTTTGGTAATATGAAGAGCAATTGAGATGTTTTGATGTTGAATTTGTGTGTTTTATCTTTTAATTGATGTGATGTGGTGAGAAATTTAGATTAGGGCTCATATTCTGTTTATGCGCTGTACGAGAACGAACAGACACATCTTTGCTGCAATTATGCACTCTCACATTCAACAGCTCGTTTATGAGTAAATTTGTTTCCAAATGATGGATCTGGTGCAGTATGTAGGGAATATGATTGGCAAAACTTTGATTTATTGTCTATACTGGCGAATTAGCTTATTCGGATCGATATTGTGTTGGAATTGAGGTTATTGGCACTAAATACTTGGTGCTTGAGATTAAGGAACTGATAAATACATAATCAATTGTGCGTTGTGCCCTTTATTTTTGAGGGGGTGTTTGGGTTAATCTGATTATTTGGTTTTGATTTCGGGAAATGATCAGTTTCTAGTGTCTAGGGCTGGTGTTTGGATTGTTTATTAAAACTGCTCATGCGTTTTCGAATAAAAAGCAGGTAATAAAAAGAAACTATTTCACACGAGATAGTGTGTGGATTTGCTTCTGCAGTAATGAAACACTATTAAAGTGTAGACAAACAGTTGTTTCATTGTTTGATGAATTTGCTTGATTTTAATCTCAAATCAGCACTTAATTATAACTCATAAGCGGTTTTGCTTCTATCTGAACATTTAAAGCTGCTTGTGTGCCAATCACAGCACAATAATTAGAAAACAGTTTTAATAAGCAATCCCAAATACCCCCTAGGTGTAGTGAAACTGTTTGTAACTAGTAAGTGTCTTTCAGTTTTGGATAATATGAAATTAGGAGTAGCTGCAACAAAAACTAATTCTCATTATCCGATTACTTTGGCAGTTTAGCGTCATTTCACATGCCAATCACTATAGATGATAAGAATTTGTCAAACACTTAAGCAAAATGATTATCTGATTTTTACAACTTCAAAAGCAGACGCACATCCAAACACCACTTCCAACAACCTGTTTTATTAGAATGAGTTTATAGATGTTACATAATTACTTAAGAAACACAATACCAAACACCCCCTTGGCACTAACTTAAATTATTTAATCACAAATTTCTAAAATAATCTCATTGCATTGGTTCACATACTACAGGTAATGGAATGGATGGATAAACGGGAAATCAACTTTTCAAACACTGATCTTGCAGTGCGTTTGGATCTAATATCAAAGGTCCATGGGGTGTCAGAAGCTGAAGATTTCTTTAATAATCTTTCTCCTCAATTACAGACCAGAAATACTTATGGGGCTCTCTTAAACACTTACTGTAAGTTGAAAATGGCAGATAAAGCATTGGCACTTTTTAAGGAAATTGAGTCCAAAAACTTCACAACTTCGTTAGCTTTCAACAATATAATGACCTTATACATAGGATTAGACCAGCCTGAAAAAGTTCCTCCTTTTATAGAAGAAATGAAGAAAAGAAAGATCCACTTAAGCACATTTACTTATAACATATGGATGCAAAGCTTTTCCCTATTAGGAGATATAGAGGGGGTGGAACGGGTATTTGAGGAAATTACACGGGACGCAAAAGAAACTTGTAACTGGACTACTTACAGTAACCTTGCCGGAGCTTATGTTAAGGCGGGTCTCGTTGAAAAAGCTGAGTCAGCACTTAAAATGTTTGAAAACGAGATGAAACATCCGTCACGTGAAGCGTACCATTTTCTTATAACTTTTTACTCTGCACTTAATAATCAAGAACAAGTTCATCGCGTATCCAGCTTGTTAAAATCTTCATTTGAGACAACTAGTAATATGAGTTACAGAATTATACTACAAGCTCTATCTAAGGTAAATGATATAGAAGGAATGAAAACATGGTTTGAAGAATGGGAATCAATTTGCACATACTATGATACCCGGGTGGCTAATGTTGTTATAAGTTGTTATCTAAGACATAACATGGTTGAAGAAGCCGAACTAGTCTTTCATGGATCTGTAAAAAGATCTAGCGGGCCGTTTGTTCAAACTTTGGTATTATTCATGAAACATTATCTTGCGAGTCAGCAAATCGATCTGGCTATGAAATGTTTAGAAACTGCTGCTGCACGAGCTGAAATCGGCAACTGGTATCCTCATAGTGAAACTATTGATCTGTTTTTGGAGTATTTTGAGAAAGAGAAAGATGTTGCAGGTGCTGAAAAGTTATACAAGATTCTACAGAAATTAAAGTGTGTTGATGATAAGGTGTACAGTCGCTTGTTGCAAACTTACATTGCTGCTGGTAAAACCCAACCCGATCTGGCCCAGAGGATTGAAAGAGATGGGATTGTAGTAACACCCGAGCTCGGAAATATGCTTAAGCAAGTTTGCTTGGCTTAACGGGCCGGACACTATGGTGGTTTGCCCTCACTTCAGGTCCAGTTTCTTTACCAGTGGCAGAGGGGCTCCAAACTCAAGGTTTTTGATCTTTTTCTGGACTTATTTTATTATATTATTTTAGTTTATTTGGTAAATCACATAAAATCAGGCTTTATGATTTTCACTTGTTCATTTAGTCATTGATTTTCAGATTTTAATGAGCTAAAATTTGAATTTCTTGCCTGAGCTGCCAAATATACTTGTCTTATAATTTGAAGGATCCTCCTTTGAAACTTGGACACTCACTTACTAATATTATAGTTTTTCTTCAATGTGTTTTTTAATTTTTATACTATGGAAGTATGGATAGCAGAAAGCCAAAAAAAACAAATAACTGAACCATAACTTGGAAAAAAGTAAATACTGAACTGCAATAACCGAACCAATTTAGAAACCGATGGTTTAGATATATTTTTTAATTTAATAATCGAGTTTTGTGATGTGGTTATGGCTATATGTTTATACAGAACCCTATTAATTGCCCCTATAACTGAAAAACCTAACACTTCATAACCGAACCAATTCATTATGAAAATGTAAAAATTGAAGTTATAGGTTTAGTTTGACTTTTGACCCATAACCAAACTGTACCGACTAATGCTCCCTAGTTCATACGCTCCGTCCTTAGCTTATAATTGTATGATGGCATAGGACTTTTATGTGAAATGATAGCTAGAAACAAGGTAAGGCAATCCTTATTACATGATGAACCATTTATTTCTCTGTAAGTTGTTACAAATTCTATTTATCCATTTTGTATTTGTAAATTACCCCCTCCCCTCATTCCTATCTACAAGTGAGAGGAGAGTAGAGATGATAAAAGAGAAATTAAATATGGGGCTTAGAGCTCGTATTTTGCTCATAATCTCCATCTCTTCTCTCATTTTATATCTTTCTGTTGATGGTTTAAACATCCTGCCATCTATAGCCAATCCCAATTCTAAATTAGACAAGGTTAATGAGTTCAAAAAAGTTCAAGGTTCACCAGGTTTAGACGAACCTAAAGATGCATCAAGACCCGTATCAGCCCCGGCATCTGGCCCGGCCTCGTTATGGGGTGGAATCAGTGAGGTTATAGAACAAGCCGAGAAAAAGATTGCACCCGTTACATCCTCAATTGTAAATGAAGCTGAATCCATTTCGTCGTCAATTTTTGGTAGAGACAAAATGGCATTGAGCCCGGTTCCAGCTCCGTTTTCAGGTCCGGACCCTTACCCGGACCTTCCCTCTTCCATGGGCCCGAGCCCTGCCCCATCTTCGTTTTTAGGGCCTAACCTTCCTTCTTCACCTGGCTCGGGCCCAGGCTTGGGACCAACTCCATCTCCTTTTTCGGGGTTTGTTCCGACCCTAGCCCCGTCTCCGTTTTCAGGGGCTGCTCCTTACCCGGACCCACCTTCCTTGTCACCTGGATCAGGCCCAAGCCCAGGCCCGTCTCCTTCTGGGTTCATTGACCATGATGTTGCTTTGGCCATTGAGGCCCGAATCAAGCAAAGTCAGACCGATGCTCAGTTAGCCATGGAGGAGGCTAAGAAGCTTCTAAATGACCCGAAGATTGCCTCTTCAGAAACGGGTGTGTGTTTGAGTAAATGCGTTGATAAGTATGGCGCGAGCCTAAATGAGCTGAACCGGGCCATAACAGATCTTGGGGTACGTGATGTAACGTTGCTTGCTGATGATTTTGGTGCAGTGGAGATTGATATATCGACGTGTCAGGCTTGTTTTACTGAGAACATCGGGGAGGATTCGCCGTTCAAGGTGTTGGAGGAAGCCACAACAAAGGCTGCTCGTGAATGCTTAACTGTTATGGATTATGCCGCTTAAGTCTTTATGTTGTTTTATGTATGGTAGTTCTGTAGATTTTTTGTATGTATTTTTTGTTAGCAGGAAGACACTTCAGGTGTTTAGTAAATGCATCTTGATGGTTCCATCACAAACTCTTCTTCAATTAGCAGATCAATTAGTAGATGATATTCAAATTGAAATAAGAATTAAGAAGTTGATATCAAAAGCACCCCTTTGTTATTCCGGTTATCGACTTATCGGGTGGATGGAATTAGAATATGAATTTACGGGATAACATGATTGGTTGAAGAACGAAGGCGATCAAAATTGAAAGCTTTTACTCTCTCACATGACAACCTATGTCATAGTGGCCCTCAGAATCAGCATCAGCATCAACATCAAATATATTACATACCTTTCAATATCACATAACAAACAAGCTACTCTTACTAATATGGTTCACATGTGTAGAACAATCCCACGTTCACATCCACAAAACTTGGTCAACTTGGCCCAAGTCCTTAACCATGACCTTTAAGATCATAAGATGTTTAGTGATCCATTTACCGACCCGTTTGAACTTGAACGGGCTCGATTAACCAAACAAACGTGACATATGTAAAGTTCCAAACCGCTAATTACAACTTTTTATAGTAATATCGTTGGCTTGCTCGTTGCTTGTGTACTACTTATGAAGCGTAGATTACAACCAACTTTTGCTTGTTTTGTTTATTTTTTTCATTTCTTGCCCCATAATTGTCTTTAACCACCATTAACAAAATGCTTGGTGGTGGAATGGGTCAGCGGGCATTCCATTTTTCTACTTCCTATGTTTCTTTTCTTGATTTTCCTTCCTTTTAACAAAGAAAAAGTCAATAAATAAAAAATTTTATATTTAACTCAGCTTTCATCACTCAATCATATGGACGCTTTAGACGTTATTTTTGTACGGTTTTGTTCAACACGTGATTTGGGTGTAGGGTTTTTTTTTCCTTTAAAAAATATATAAAACATAAAAAGACTTTATTTCGCGTTGCAATAAGTGAATTTAAATAGTGATTTTGCTTTTATATAAATAATAAAAAACGTTAATTTTTCATTAAACAAAGCGTCATAACGTGTGAGTTCGTAATACTATTCTATAAGAAAATGTAACGTTGCATTTTATTTATAGTTTGATAACACAAATCAATATTTTTTATTATATGTAATTTAGATATATTATCAATGCCCTTTTAACGCGTGTGTTTGTGTTAGTATTTTTCCAGGTTTATGTTTCATCTACATGGCACGGGTCACTATAACTTGTTTAGGTTAATATTAAAGGGTCAGGTTTATGTTTCATCTACATAGCACGGGTCACTATAACTTGTTTAGGTTAATATTAAAGGGCAAGCATAATAATAACAAGTTACATAAGATTTTTTTTATTCATATAGTTGAGTATTCCAAATGTGTAAGTTAGGGCTGTTTGACAATATCTGAATGATTAAGTGCTGAATCAATAAGAGGTCTGAACCATTAAGTGCTGAACCATTAAGAGATCTGAACCATTAAAAGCTAGTATATCGTTTAACTATTCAAAGACAAATGTCTGACCAATTCAGATAAGATGTCTTAACCATTCAGCATTAAACCTCTTAACCATTCAACATTAGTATAATGCTTAACCATCCAGAGGTAAATGTCTTAACCATTCAGACATTTGCTTGCGAAACAAACGGTCTGAACTATTAAGTGCTGAACCATTCAGACATCTGAACCATTAAGGGGCTGATTAAAAGGCTGATTAAGAGGCTAATCTGGCAAACAGCGCCTTAGCCGAAAAGATCTAGTATTAACGATATATATTTTCATATTTATTGAGGTTAAGACTTAACGCTTTTGTTTTTTATAATCCACTCGTTGATAAAACAATAACCAGTTAACCACAAACCCAGGCCAAACCCGAATTCTCACATTCGGGTTATCCACACCCGCACGCAAACCCAAACAAAACTCTGGTTTCTATTTCCTTTATCTTCTTCAACTTCTTCATCTTCATATCCCACCTACTGCCTCACTCCGTCGCACTCGCCGGCGTTGTACGGATAAACCACCGTCTCATCCTCACCGGACCACCACAAACGATTCATATCCGTTATATCAATGGCGCAATCGTGCGTTCCGTCGCTCAGATTCAACTCTCTCGTCTTCTCGTCTACGAAAACCCTAGTTCCATATCCGAACAGAACTTTCTCCCTCTTCGTTGCAGGTATCGTTTTTCACTGTTTTTTGATCGTTTTAATGTGGAATTTATGCGTTTTTGGTGTTAGATTTGTTCAGTGAGTATTAATTAGCTTAAGAGGAAAAGTTGAGTTGAATTTATTCCGATTAGTTGGTGAAACGGAGATTGAAATATTGAATTGCTCTAGTTCGAAGGTTGCTGATTGTGAAAGAATTTTTGGGGGAAGGCGTGTAGAATTTAGTTGAGTTTGAGCTAGATTCCTAGTTAGACTTTTGGATTGGGTGCTGGTATACATACACCACACCCAACCTGTTTACGGGCTGTATAGATAGTGAAAAAAGGTTGTACGACCCTTATAGCCTTTGTCAATGACTCAATGGTGTGTCTTTCCATATCAGTTGCTTCTATTTGAGTCAGACGTATTATAAGGCCCGTATGATTGTGCGAGCACCCTCTCTCATACGTGTATTACAAAAAGCCCGTATGAGGTGAAAAAAACCTCATACGGCGCGTATGAGGTATCCGTGGTGTGTGTAAGTGTGTTTAGAAATTCCCTTTGGATTGAATACATTAGAAATAGAACATCACAAGATACACTCTTCCATCACTGATTGTAATTCTGAAAGGTTCATTTGGGATTTTGATTAATCTGGCATGAGTATTCCAATTGTGTGAGCATTATTGATTGCAGGAAAGTTAGTAAATTGAGAAGTAATCAGAAAACTCTTAGGACTTCTTCAGTGAAAGCTGTTTATTCCGGTGATTATTCAACGCTTGACAGAAATTTAAGGCAGGGAATATGGTCCATTAGGTAAGGTTTTGCTCCATTTTTTCTTTAATCTGTTTAATTGTAATTGTTGAATAGTTTTCAATAAACAGGGAGGATATACAAGTTCCATCATCACCCTACTTCCCGACATATGCACAAGGTCAAGGGCCACCTCCAATGATGCAAGAACGGTTCCAGAGCGTTATCAGTCAACTTTTTCAATACGTGGGTTCCTTTCTTGTGCCTATTAAGTTTGTTGGATTTTATTGTTATTTATATGAGTGTTTGGTTGTACTTGCAGAGAATAATACGTTGTGGTGGTGCGGTTGATGATGACATGGCAAACATTATAGTTGCTCAGCTTCTATATCTTGATGCTGTTGATCCTAACAAGGTTTGTTCAGATCCTAAAAAGTTATTTTTTCCAGGCCTAGTTTCTGTTATATATTTAGCTTCTATTGGGTATTCCTTCTAATGACAACTGTCACCGTTTTCATTATTATTGATAGGATATTGTGATGTATGTGAACTCTCCTGGTGGTTCAGTCACTGCTGGTATTTTGCTTTCCTTTTTACCTTTGATGCCTATGATTGCTTCTACAGTTCTACTTACTTTTCCTTTTTACAATTCTTGAAAATGAGTTTTGTTGTTTGTTTACCCAATTGTTTTAGGTATGGCCATTTTTGACACAATGAAGCATATCCGCCCTGATGTTTCAACCGTATGTGTCGGACTTGCTGCTAGGTAACCAGTTTATATTTATTATAACATTATGTAACTCGTTTGGCACTTGTCAAAAGCAGGGCATTCTTATTTTAGTAACATTTGTTCTATGTTTCAATACTATCGAGTCGGGGGTCTCATTGAAGCGGTCTCTCTACCTAACAAGATAGAGGAAAGACTCGCCTACACCTACCCTCCCCAGACCCTGCTCTTGAGTGGGATATACTGGGTTTGTTTGTTTGTTTGTTTATGTAACTCGTTTGAATCTTTGTTATAATAATAAAAATAAGCTGTTGATCAATATGTTTTGACTAAGTTATAACTAATTTATTCTGCAGTATGGGTGCTTTCCTTCTTGGTGCTGGCACAAAAGGTATTAATTTACTTTCACTATAATTACTTTATGAGATAAGTTACTGAAATATTATGGTTTTATCTTCACAAAAAATGCAGGAAAAAGATTCAGTCTTCCAAATTCAAGGATAATGATTCATCAACCGCTTGGAGGGGCCCAAGGTGGTCAAACTGATCTAGATATTCAGGTATGCTGTATGCTTTCTTCTGAATTTGAGAACTTAACATAGGTTGACACATCAATTACTATGTTTAGGGGTAACTAATGACAGTATTATTGTTGTAGGCTAATGAAATGTTGCATCATAAGGCGAATTTGAATGGATATCTGGCATACCATACAGGTCAAAGCCTTGAGCGAATCAACCAAGACACTGACCGTGATTATTTCATGAGTGCAAAAGAAGCCAAAGAATACGGGCTTATAGATGGTGTTATTATGAATCCACTCAAAGCTCTCCAACCACTTGCAGCTGCCTAGTAAGCATCAGTAATATTTTTGAACTGTGTAAACCATTGTTATTATTTGCTGCACTTAAATAGTGTCCCATAATGCTTGTTAAGTTGCACCTACTGCTGATTTATGCGAACCATATGAACAGTAGTATTTTTCATAGTAGTGTAATATTTTCGTCCGGTACTTTTTATAACCGAATCTCTTTGCTTAGATTTATAGTTATACTTATTTGAGCCGGTCCCTTAGTTCTCATTCATATCATCCCGTCTTGATGCATTGAAATTTCAACCGTTCCCATTATCAAGAATATTCGTAACTAGTTTCTTGTTTATGTACTGGACAATTGCCAGAAAAATCACATGAAATCACTTTTTCCACAGATAAAGTCCCCAAATCTTTGTTTGCGCGGGTAAATCCTTTTAATTTGATTATCTCTAGCATGTAGGTCCGTTTACACATGTAACCATTTACATGTTGATGTGGTTGCCAAGTAGTCTATCCTTTGCTTACGTGGATACAAGTTAAAGGATTTATTCTTGTGAATCAATGTTCATGGTCTTATGGTCTTATCTGTTGAAAAGTGAGCCCGTAAGGTTTTTCTAACATGTAGGTTTATAGCAGGTTAGAGCGGTTGTGGTATTGCGTTAGAGACTTAAGAGACTAGTTGAAAGATTTATTCATGAAAAAAGATGTTCAGGAACTTATAGGGTTTTTCTTGCATCTGCACTTTTGATCTTGGTTTGTTTCTATATATTTTTGCGTAAAGATACGATCATGTAGCATCTGCTAAACATCACTGATTCAAATCATCAAAAGAGAGAAATCGAAGGCACTTCCTATTCACAAAGAATCCTATCAGAGAATCTCCAGTTGGGTTTTGGGTTCGACAGACGGGAGAGGAGAGGCTGCAGATGTGTGAGAGAGGTAGGTTGTGGTGTGTGCATGTGAAGAAACAAAGCGGGCGTCAATGGGCCAGTTTCAGGCAGCAGGGCTGATGTGGCGGTTCAGAAGCAGTTATTTCGTGACGCTCTTACCATTCCTATTCCCACCAATGAACCGATAGCCACTCAGGTTGCTTAACTTTAGACAAAACACACCTTCCCAAAGACAACCAAATGAATGAACATTGCAATAACAAAAACAAAACACACTTTCCTAAAGACAACCAAAAGAAAAACTAACACTCTCCTATCAGACCAAAGCATAAAGTATGAGGCTCAATCCAGGTGGGTCAAATCTTGACAGTTCTAAGTTGATGATAGCCCTTTCGGGTTTTGTTCATCTCCTAATCTTCTATAAAAAGAATGCGCCCCTCGCTAGTACGGATGTTACACTCTGATCTGTAGGTCACTTTTTCTCTATACTGTTACATACATAATATGATTTGGCCTGGAGGCCTCGACTAACTGAACGATGAAGTGTTCTAAGAGCTACAACTCTTGGGCTCTCTAACATAGCTTTTCTTGTTGTAGCAAAAGTTTTGGTCAGTGAGGAAGAGACCGATTCCGATTCCACAGTGGATGTAAGATGGGGCTGTGTTAAACCAGTAGTAACTTAACGTAAAAGAGATGATGATTCAGCTAGCGTATGAAAATAAACAACGTTGAATTAGTCACATAATGTTAGTTATTAACATCACGTTTTGTGACATATTGGTACTTGATGGTCCAATCATCGATCATTAGCTCACAAAGTAACCACGTCAAATCGAATGCTGACTTTAGTGGCCATATGTCATAGTCACAAAGTTAGCCTTTATGAAATATTAAAAACTTAAGTAACATCAGTGTTGCAAAAATCACGACTAGCCTCCGATTAGTCGTCGGTTAGTCGCTAATCGGAGGTTAGCAGCTTCGATTTCACCAAATCGGAGGTGCTAGGCGGTAGTCGGTCAAAATCCGTCAAAGCCGGAGCAAATCATCCTAATCGGTGGTGTTCCGGTGATGATAACCGCCGGATTTTACCATTCCGGCGCCGGATTTGTATATTCCGGCGAGGATGTGCCACCGGAATGACAGAACGGAGGATTTCGGTGATGGGAGCGATGGAAGGGAACGGGATGTTCTATTTTAGGGTTAGATTATTTTATTAAGTTTTTGAAATTTTACATTTAACCCCCTCAATATCCATCAATTTACAAATTATCCCCCAAACTTGCAAATTATTTCATAAAAAAGTATAAAATTATATATAAATTTGCAAAATTATACATAAAAGTCTGATCCGATTAATTCCGATTTATCCCGATTAATCCATATTAATCCCTAGTCCCCACCTCACCGCCCGACTAGCGCATAGCGATTTTTACAACACTGAGTAACATAGTTTATTTTCATTTACCAAAATAGTTACAAGTATTCACAAACGATGACGTTATAATTATCTTACTAGTTCACATGCCAATTTATGAAAAGAATTACATTGCATTCACAAAACGATGTCGTTTATACTAGATTTGCTAAAGTCTTTCGTGAACCACATCTTTACATGTAAAAGTTTTTGGAGTTTTTAGCTTTGGCATCTAACAGAAAAGGTGAATCTATAACTATACTAGTGCTGAGATATCAACAAAACAAAATGTTTGTCGCCACTTTATAGCAAATACATTCTATAAGTTCTTTAACTGATAGATATAATGGTAGGCGTTTCAGCCTTTTTAGCAGATGTTTTATTTTCAAATTCAGTTTAGATAGATCTTCTACCTTTATTTCTTTGAAAGACACATGTCCAACGCAAACTGTATTCCCACTTATGCACGATCTAATCAAGGATCGCACATTTGCTGGTGTGCACTAACTTAATCTTTTGGTTATGTGATGTTTAAATCATCAAAAAACACAAACATCTTGGAACCAACAATAAATAATCCACTAAATTAACATTGTATATAATTAATTAATCTTCACTAAGTGCCTCTAGTTTAGAGGGATTATTATATTATTATTGTCTTTACCTAACTTCAAATTATGAACAACCAAAATTTAATTACACATTCTACTTCCTTAACTACTAAGAAGGTTGAACAAGAACTCTTTCCTCAAAGAAATTACTTCTCATGAAGCTTTTGAATGATGAGGAAGACATTGGCAGCTCTTCGAGTTCATCATAGAAGTCGTTTTCTTCGGTTTTCGATGCTGAAAAGTTCATAAGGTCTGGATATGAAAGGGGTTCTTCATCAAAGAATGTGTTTTCAAGATTTACGGTTAAATGGGACTCGTCTTCTAGGGTTTTGATGTAGCAAAAACCATCGTTTTCGGGTGTGATATCGGGGTTTTGCTCTTCGTTCTCTTGATCGAGCTCAAGGGTTGTACTTGTTTCCGGTTTTGAGTCGTGTTTGGGTTGTTTGGAGAGATTAGGGTTTGGATGATTATGAGTAGAAGTGTAGGTGATTATAAGCATTGATGCATCTGTTCTACATATCTCCACTTGTTTTTTGGCTGAACAACTTTTTGATGTGCTACATTTGTAGTATCCCCTGTAAAGTTATATAAAATAAAATGGAGAAGAAAATTACATATTTTGTGAGCAATAATTGATGTTTCTTTTTATCAAGTTGGTGAAATGAGTGATGGCTAAAGCAACTACACTTAAAAGGGTTCATATTATATGCATGTACACTTTGTACTCTTTCACTGACGTATCATGAACACATAGTTTAAATTAAAAAGTAAATATATATTTTTTAATAGTCATCATTACTAAAGGAATCAGTAGATCCATAGATTCAGATAAGATTTTGTTCGGTGGTTTTCAACTGTTTTGGTGAGATCAACACTGCGAATGATATGTTGATATCAGTGAAGCCACACCCTTTGGTGTGGTGGCAAAGGCTTTCAACCATTAACAGGGAGGTCAGGGTTCGAACCCCACTAACCACTAACTTGGTAAAGGAATTCACGATTAAGAAAGTAATCTTTCAAAAAAAATATGTTGATATCAGTGAATAGTTGGTGTACAATGAACCCAATACACTTTATTTTTTACTGGCAGACACAAGCATGATTGGATTGATTTAAGACATAAGTAAAAACAAGAAATACCATGAATCTATCACAATTGTTGAAATGTTGCAATGATTGACACATGCTAAAAGTAGGAAGATGCTATTATTTCTTCCCAAAATAGAAGATCTTCAAGTAAGAATTGTACTAAATTAAATACAAGAAATAATAAACTGAAATAAATTTTAAAAATCAAGAACCTTCAAGTCACATATGTTTACCGTTCGGTTTGATTGGATTGTGTGAAAAATCCAAATGAAGCTACTAACTATAGTTTAGAGGCAAGATAAATCAGGGTATGGTTTTAACGTTTTAAGTTAGTTTTTTTTTAAACCACATTAAAATTTTGAAATGACATAGATGATGGATTATTATAATAATACATACATAAAAATATTCTAAAGACGAAAATAATATATATATAGATGATAAATGTTAAATGACCAGTTTCAAACTGTTCAACCACGCCACAAATTAAACCACCAAAACTGAATGGTAAACCGGACAATTTGAACCTCAAACCGGCCAAATTAGCCGACTTGTTTAAGTTTGATCAACTTCAACAGTTTATAAGCATACGTACCTTGGATAAGGAGACCCTTTGATAGGTTTTTGACCATATTTCCTCCAAGACCAACAATCACAAGAAGGATTTTGATCACTCTTCTTTCCTCCCTCTTCAAGTTTCACTTTCACCACAATCTTCTCACCAACCTTTCTATCTTGCATAAAGAACACGAAAAAAAGATGAAAACTTCTATGCTTCTTGAACTCATGTGTAAGCTAGAAATTAAAGTAAATATATTGAACAAGAATCAAGAAAATCTTGATCTTGATGAAGATTAATTGTTCTTGCCTCTTCTTTGAAGCTTGAAAATCTTCCATTTTGATCTTGTTTATATGATGAGAAAACTAAAAAAAGTGTTGTTGAATGTGTAAAAATGGAAGTAGGAAGAGGATGAAAGCATTAAAGAAAGAGAATTGATTAAGAGGGAAAGAAAATGAAATAAAGCAATAGGTGACAAGATCTACATCATGCACTTCACCACTATCACCCATGTGTGAATTACTTTAATAACCTTGTCCCCATGGATAGAGTTGTTTATAAAAATATATATATTAAATGTACAAGTGGATACATACATATATATATATATACACACATACATACATACATACATACATATATATATATATATATATATATATATATATATATATATATTTAATCAAGTAGTAGTTGGATGAGGTTAAATTTTTCTAACAAACACATTGCAGAATTCAATAATTTGATCCATCATACTTCTAGAGTAACATGTCAGAGGTTTTGATTCTTAGTTATATCTCATTATGTACAATATAGTAGTTTTATAACTTCAATTTTGTTTGTTTATCCTGATCATGAGTAAGAGTAATTATCTCCTTATCCCACTTTGTATACTTCTCACAAGGATTTTAACGTATTAGGCTCAATCTTTTCAGAGGTTCTAAGCAGATTCTAAGATGAGGTATTTTCATGAAAATATGAGTGCCCTAATTAGCTTTAGCTTACTTTTTTGTACAGTCGATCAATTCGCCCCTATTCAACGAGCAACTATTCGTTAGAAATCTCACGATAAAGTGGGAGACATCAGTGATGAGCCGTCGGAAAAGTAACATGTGTAAGAAGTTTAATGATCGATCACTGACGACGCGTTCCAAGGAAGTGCTAACATATATATTACTAACAAATAACACAACATCATCGACCCGTCGCAAACCTCAATGACCTATTATAGTTTTCGTTATTCCTTTTTGGATTTTGTCCAATCTATCTTGTGTTGCGTTTGATGTTTAGGCAATAACAGAAAGTTTTGTAGTAGTGTCTCTAATGCCTATCATCTAACTAAAATTATATATACAATCCTAAATTGTATGCAATATTATTATATAGTACGATCGAATCTATATAGGATGAAATATAAAATATTAACTCATTTTAACTCTTACATGTAGCTTATAATACTTTATGTCCCATTTTCCCTGAATCGCAGCAATTGTATCTCCATGCAAGGTTGTTGGGGAGCTTTCAATTTCTCAGACCTACTTGTATAAATGAAATTAATTCTAAATATTTAAAGCTACATGTCGTTAAAAAATAAACTTAAAGGTACATTCCATAATGTAAGTTGTCATTTTGATTTATTAGGAGTTACAAGAATTAGAAGAATTACCCAAAATACTAAATAAAAACTAAAAGTTGTTTGGCATTGCTTGTTTAAAGTGATTATATGATTACTTAAATAATAAAGAGTTAATAATAAAATTTGTATAATAAAGTGTTATAGGGTATATCACAGATAACCAACTTTTGAGGTAGTTAGGGTATTATAAACCCAAAGTCCTAAAATTTAACTATTGAAATAATAAATTTGTTCAATATTCGAATTAGGTTCATCAAAACCGAAATTCGAATTTGGTTTACAAACTAAGTTCGAATCTATGAACCTTGGACTGAAACGATCCAATTTTTCGAATTCAAGTTATGCTATTTTGAACCAAACCAACCCTCATTCTTGTTAGATTTTTTTTAGTATAATTGGATCGACTAATGGCCAATGTAATCATAATCAAACAAGTTAGGAGGGTGTGTAGTGCACGCTTGCTTGAGTTTACTATAATCTTCGATTTAAAAAATCTCATTAGGGGTGAATCCCCTAAGTAAAGGGGGTTCCAAGGGGGCAATGCTCCCTTGGCGGATGTTCGGGGGCAGCGCCCCAGGTAGCGGGGTCCAAGGGGCGGCAGCCCCTGGCGGGGTTCAAGGGGCGGCAGCCCCTGGCGGGGTTCAAGGGGCAGAACCCCTAGCTGGGGTCGAGCTGAATCAATGGGTTCATTAGAAAATGCATTTCAAATCGATTTCCCTAAATTTCACATGTGAAATTCGAGTGAAAAAGATGCATTTTTTACTTGTCATTTTTAATTCAAAACAAAACTTCCAAACGACAGTTTTTTCCCAGACTCTCCTAAAATCGAATTGGATCATCATTTTGGTCACACTCTCTCTAATTCTTCTTCTGGTTCACGAAATTCACACAACAAAACATACTAGTTATTGATATCATCTGAGTTATATCCGATTGATTTATTCGGGTGAGCCACCGAATAATTTCGATTTAAGATTGATCTTTACGACTCTTAGATCATCCAAGTTTGATTCCAAGTATTCTAATTCATTTATATGGGAAAAAACATTTAATTGCTAATATGATAATCATCCCCTAAATCATCCTATTTGAAGGAGTCAATACGATCATTCATTTTTAGTGGTCAAATACACTTGGTCACATCAATCAAATATGATTTTATCAATTTTTTAAATTGTAATAGACCTAAATAGAGCATAAACTAATTAAATCAAGGTCGAAAACAAATTACTAGATAAATTCAGTGATAAAAAATTTATTACACGAGAGAGTGATTTTAGAATAACTAGAAGCAATTAAACTATTTTGTTGCGAAAACATATAAATGTGGGTAAAAAGTAATGATCTAAGAAACTTAGTTTTTTCTTAAAATTTTCAAATATACAAGTCAAGTAAGTATATATATAACCTTGTGTTCATAAATTTATAAAAATTAAATCAAAGTGAATGACATAATTAACCAATTAATTAGATTATTTGACTTTATAAAGTTGGTTTAGTATATAATTTTTGGAACAACAACTCGATTTAATATACGGTGAAAAGAATGCTTCATACTTGGTTGAATGACGAAATCAATGTGTGGTAAAAGGCATGCACCTTATACTTGGTCAGATGATGATGTTTTTATTATATAACATATTTATAATGTATGAGAGCAAACATTCTATTAGTCATAACAATGATTTATGAAGATTATTATGATTATGTAACATAAATTATTATGAGAACACTAAAAGTAAATAGAAATTTTGTAAAATTTAAAATAAAAGAAAAATAATTATAATATAATCTTTTTATTTGTTTCTCACTCTGAAATTCAAATTTGATTCATATAAAGTAGTTTGATTCTTTTTTTGTACACCTTGTGATATCTACGTTATATTTCCTACGTATGTGTAAGTTATTTATAGGTTATTAAAAAATATAAACAAATTAGTTTGATAATTTTTACATTTGTAACTTTACAAAATACTATTAAGGTTTTTAAGTGTTCCACTAAAGTCACTTAAAATCTTATATCTCTCTAAAATCCAGCAACTTTTAATAGGTGTTCTAGTCTTATCTATATTTTTATAAATGTTACAAATTCTAAAATTAAGTGAGACGAAAGAAACATATATGAATCTTGATTACTATTTAGTAATAACTGTTACTGTTTGACTTAAATTTAATAGATTTAGAACTTTGTTATTTTTTAGAAAAATTTTCATTCACTTTTACCTCATACTTCAAATTAATTAAAAGAACATCTTATTAATAACCATGACTCATATATATTTTATTAGACTTACTTTTTTTTCTAAAAAAAGTAACCATTTATAACAATACTAAATAAGATTGAAACACTGAGTGAACTTGGTTAACTTATCCTTTTGTTATAATTATTATATTTAATTCAGTCTATGTACAAGTATGTATATGTATGTGAGAAGCACACCATTTATTATTATTTCTCGTGATAATTTGGTCTTTTTAATCCGTACGACATGTGTGTATATGTTAATTAGGGATAGTTATTTATTATTAAGTTTTTTAATTTATGTTTTTTATTATTACATTTTTTTTAAATTATCTAGTTTCTTTTAATTTGATGATTTGGGAAGTTAATGAAATATTATTATTTGTTATTCGTTTAGTCAACTAACTATTTAATAATAAATAAAAAGATGGGTGAGATGAGATTAAAAAAATATTGAATTATTTTCTTAAGATGAGATGTAGTGAAAGAAGAAAAATAAACGATCTTACGTTTAGATAGAGTTAAAGGTTAAACCATCCGCGATCTTCGTCTAATTATATGAGATTCCAGAACTAAAATGCTTACTCTCTACCGAAATGCCCCCTAAACATAGTCACTTCATTCACCTAATCTTCCATGCTATCATAATTTTCTTAATTTATAATATAAATAGAACTTATCATCGATTTAGATCAAAGTTTTGATTTTGCACGGACAACAAATCGAAGGTTTACCGGTACGTTCATCACTGGCTAGACCGGTCAAATCGCTCAAATCGGATTACGTTATAAACAATAGAATTAAACCATTCCTATGCATATCAATTTATAACAAAACACGGAAGCTTCACAATACATTTTCATGCAATTTTGTAATTCTAATAATATATAAATACTTCATCAAATAATATATGGATCCTGAAGGAGTATAAAATCAAAAAAACGAGATTTATTATTATATTTTGGTAAAATAATTCATCAGGCACATACCAATAACTAGTTAAACTAGTTATCATCCGCCCGATAACTAAGTGGTTCAAATAAAAACAGTAAATTTAACTAGAAGTGGTTGTTGATAACACTGATTTATATTTTTTAGATAATTAAAAAAAATATATGTTAAAGCTTATATAATAATGATGGCAGATTAATGGGCTCCTATGTAATTAATTAGTCGTCGTCCACAACAACATGAACAGAACATCTGTCGTTTGTCAACCAACAACCAAGTCGTGGATACCACTCTATTCATTCATAACATAATAACATATAAATAACAAACATAATTCATTCATCTTCATTCAGTTTCACATTCAGTTTCATCATCTTCACAACATTCATAATATTATTCATACAATCATGACTACTACTTCCATCAAAACAACAATCCCTCATAACAATAATAATAATAATAATATCATCTTCAAATGGAAATCAACCCTTCAACTCTTCACCACCACCCTCCTCAGCCTCCTCCTACCCCTCTCCTTCCTTCTCCTAGCCCGTATCGCCACTGCTGGCTACCTATCCTACCGGATTATCCCTCCTCCGGTGGCGGCAGAACCGTCACCGGCGGCGGTCTTCTTCTCCCTCCTAACCTCCACCCCCCTCACCCTCTTCACATACTCATTACCATCATCAGTGTTGCCACTTTAGTCAACACTTTTTCACGCGGTGTCAGGAGCAGCAGTTTTTCCCCAGCAGTTTCCAGTACTGCAGCACTGGAAACTGCAGTGAAACCGCAGCTGTACACCGCGTGGATTATTCTCTGCAGTCTGCAGATATGTGTTGGTTTAGGGATTGAGGGGAGTATAGTCGCCGGAGTCGAAGGTTGTAGTTTTGGTCATGAGAGAAACTTGTTGTGTAGGGTGGTGTTCTTCTTGGGGTTGCACGCGACGACGGAGTACTGGCGGCGGACGGTGGTGAAGCCGGTGGTGGACGATACGGTTTTCGGGTTCGAGGTGGCGGAGGGGTGGGTGGAGAGGGTGGGGATGGGTGGTGGTTTGGGTGGTTTGTGGTGGTGGAGGCTGAGGGATGAGGTTGAGGCGCTGGTGGCGGTGACGGTGGTGAAGGCGGAGACGGTGGCCGGAGCTACGGTGGTTGACTTGATGGGGTGGTGGTTGTATTATTTGGTGGTGGTGATTGGGATTGTTAGGGTGGTCAAGTGTTTTGTTTGGTGCGGCGTCGTTTTGATATACCAAAAGGTTGAACAAGTTGAGGATGATGATGATTGTTCACTTAATGTTGATGAAAAAGTATAACCTTCATTTGTTTTTTTTGTTTTTTATTTCTTCTTATTTTTTTTTGTCAAATGAAATGGTCATATGTTGTGTTAGTAATGTTCAAATTCATCCTTATTGGATATTGAATATCGACAATGTTTTTGTATGTAATATGTAGAATTGTGGTAGTTTTTTTTTGTATCAATGAAGAAAAATACTAGAAAACAGATTTTGATGGTCGGCTCAAACAAAATCTAGAAATATATAAAGATAAAAACAACTTTCTTAAAGATCGTCACTGATCGATCGCCAAGAAAACAAATCTGTTGGTGATTAAGGATGGCTCGACCTAGACAAATAACCAAAAATAAAAAGAAAATTGAGTTTAAAAAATACTTTTGAAGTAATTTGTAAGAAATTACCAACGGATTTACGAACTTAATATTAATTATTCTTTAAATAAACATACGTAATAAATAAATAAAAATTGTTTTCCTATCCAAATATTCATTGAAAGTGATTATATATATATACTAATTATCAACTTAGTTAGGTTATATTCATTTTTTGCCTTTTTTCCATTTAAAACTTAATACTTTTACATTATTTACAATTTAGTCCTTTTTTACTTTCAAATCTGGTTCCCTATACTTTTCATCTTTTATAAAATTTTCATTTTACGTTTTGGTCTAAATTTTACGTTTTGGTTTAAATTTTACGAATTGACATACCGCTATGTGCGTGTGTGGTTTAACATTTTACGCCTATTTTTCCGTTTAATGACACTACACAACGCACGGGTCCTACCTCGAATGAGTAGATCGGCGATACAGGACTTAGTTATTGTTTTAAATGTTTTACATCTTACGTGCGTGGTTCAATGTTTTTACATCTACTTTGTGTTGGGTCTTATTTTTTTCATTTTTATTTATTTTTTAATACGAGTTTTACTAGTGTTGGTGGTCGCTGACAGTAATATAACATTTGTGCTACTTGAAACAGTTTTACGCCCGACCCCGTTATAACGCATGCCTAATGCTAGTTATATACTAAAAACAAATATGATTTACAAGTCATTAGTACACAAAGCCAATAATCCACTTCACATATTTATGATCCAAAAAATCAAAAAGTGAAAAAATCCTAACCGGCCCCACCTTTAAGGGTTCATCATGTTTTTTATGCGTTCAGTCTTCACATTAGATTTTTTTTTTTTTTTTTTAATTTCTCGAGCTTTTTTTTTGTATTGGAGGGCGTCTTTGCATTTTTTTTCTTTCTAATTTTCTTTTTTTTTCTACCCTTAGTCTAACATCCTAATCCACAATAACCCAAATGAAGTTCATTTAAAATCTATTAATATCATTAAAATTTGATTTTACATAGAAGGTTATGTATAAGTTTCCTCGATAAACATTAACTTAGAAACACTCTCCATCCTTTCTATTTTAGAAAGTGAAAAATTTTCACTTTAACACAGTTAAGAAAATATAATCAATGTTTAACGTTAGTATTTTATTTCATTATAAATTCACTTATTGGGTCTTTGCCTTCACATTTTAGTACATAAAGTTAAATATGACATAGAAAAAGTTTAAATTGTGTTAATGTAGTAGGTTTAACCATGAGATAACGAGGAAAAGGAATATTTTTTTACATTCATTTCAACCATACATTAAGCATAATTTGAGGTCAAATTACAATATAAAAAAATAAAATTAACACCATTCATATCTTTACTTATAAAACATTTCGATCGACCGATAGATGGGCTGTCTCTTGATTTTTTTTTAAGTTTTAGAAGGTTATAGATCTGTGTGATATTTTCTTGTTTAAAAATGGATTAATAGTGGTTTATAGAAAGTTCATTGTCTCAACCAGTGAACTTTGACTTTGTTAATTGTATTTGTTGCAGCGTGGCCACTCGGAAAACATGTCATGTCTGCAGTACACTAGGCACTCAAGTGAAGTCAGTGTTAGAAAAATTAGAGTTTGATGTTTAAGGTAGTGGACTCTTTATAAACAATTATAATTTTATTTTTAAACTAGAAACCACCACACAAACTTCAAATATTTCATAAATTTAAAAAATTCACGGTCTCTTTAAACGTCTCTTGTTTTTATTTCGGTCGCCTTCATTAAACAAATAAACCTAGTCAATTTAAACATCGAACACATTATACATTGACAGAAGTGTTATAATAAAAAAATGTATATTTAAAATATATAATTCTGATAGTTGGTATAAGAAACAAGAGAAAACCGAATTAGTTAGTTTAGAATTGTGTTAAGTGTTAATTCAAAACCTTCTTTTCTTTTATTATAATAGATAAATATGAAAACAGATAATTTAGAATATTTAAAAGTAGGTAAGTGGATTGAATAAATAAAATATTAAATAATTATTAATAAAAATTTATGCATTATAAAATCATGCTTGAAGATAAATATGATTATAATTACGTATAAATAGCTGATTTAATTAAATAAATAATAATGTATTATTCTTAAACTTTTGTTTTATAAAAAAATTTGAGA
The DNA here is from genome assembly GCA_024085815.1 of Flaveria linearis. Classification (NCBI taxonomy): domain Eukaryota; kingdom Viridiplantae; phylum Streptophyta; class Magnoliopsida; order Asterales; family Asteraceae; genus Flaveria; species Flaveria linearis. The sequence continues at coordinate 85,495,867 of CM044007.1, forward strand.
CTTTTAAATATATTGTTTTAAGGAAAATGATTTTTTTAAAAAAAATTTCTTTGTATGTAAATAGTTTTATTTTTAAACATTTGTTTTTAAGATTTTTTATAAAAATCTGGTTTGTAATTATTCTAGTTGTAATAGGATTGTTTTAAAATATTTCACTAGTTTATAAGTTTTTTAAAACAAAAGAATTTAAAATATTTTGTTTAAAAAAGATTAGTGTTTTAGAAAATTTCATATTATAAAAAAACTTTAGTTTTTTTATTATTTAGATTTTAATTAAAAGATGTGATTTCTAACTTCCTTCATAAAATCTATTTAAAAAAAAGATAGTTTGATTTAAAAAAAAGATAGTTTGATTTAAAAAAAAGATAAGAGAGAGAAACTTAACAATTAATAAAATTTATTTTTAATAAAAGAGAGAAATATATATGAGTATTTAAATTATTATAATACTCTTTTGAAGAGAAAATTAATGTGTGGATGTCTAGAAATTAGTACCATTAAAGTTGATAAAATTTCATTTTATATATAAGATATAACTAGATGTAATATTATTACATTGTAATTTTTATCTCAACGGAACATTAGATGCTCTCATTTTATTTTATTTTCTAAAAATATTAGGTGTTACCTCCAGGTTTTTTTCATGATTCTTTAAAGTTAAATAAAAGTATGTAACATGTGATAAATTCAATCGTGGTTGATACGCATGACGTTTTATATAAATTCAGTCAAATGTAACATACGTTATGATTTTGCATGCTCTACAAGTGTTGTAATACATTTATTTGTTTTGTCCTTAAGAGAATAAATAATTTTATAACATTTATCAATATATCTAAACTAAAATGACTATATAGTATAATTTGTTATACCTTTAAAATTAAAATGACTATCTCATATAGATTGATATCATACAAATATTATAAATTTATCAGCATTATATCAATATAAATATATGTTATACCAAAAGTATATAATTTTTTATACAATATCATGATATATGGGTTTAAAAATCAAACAAAATATAAACAAAAATCAACTTTTTCACAATCTAAATCAAATTTCATTTTATCTATTTATTTATCTTTTACCTTCGTAATCTAATTTACTCATAAATTTAGTGCTTCAGCCTTTAGATTTTAATATTTTATCTCAAACTAGTTATATATATTTATAACTTTTGGTTTTTTAAATATTGTCTGTCCGATAAACCAGTAAAACAACTAATACAATATTCATTAAATCTTATGCCTAAAAATAACTTGTTTATTTTAAAATAAAATGCCACAAAAGCGTATTTGATAGACCCCATTGATCATATGATCTCTCGCGTTATAAAACACTCTAACATTTTGTTAAAAACACACATCACTCAACTCTTTACCAATCACCAAGTTCACCAACACTCTCATCGTCACCGGCATTCTTCCTTCTTCACTCTTCATCATCGATTATGGCTTCCATCTCCACCGGCAACGACTTGTCTAATTCCAGAGTCTATACTCTCTCTCTCTCTCCCCCCCCTTAAATTCTATATACATATCATGTTTTTATTCATCTGGGTTACGTGCGAAGTAACAAATCACTTATAAAGTTTAACAAGTTTTAATTGGAGTGCTTGTTTATGTAAAATGTGTGTTAAACTTAGTTGATCAACTATATCTAATGTAACCAAATTTGCTGTTACTCGAATTATGTTTACGTGATTGAATAAAAAACATCTTAGGTAAATATTTTTAAAACTGATCTTGATAACATATCACTTCTAATTTTGAAACTTTTTTTATACTAGGACTTACTTTTTATGTAAATTGTGTGTTAGATTTAGTTGATCATCGATCAACGATCAACCATCTACAACGTTGATCGATCAACTATCTACGGCGATTTTAAATTTGATGTTAAATGAATTTTAATTATGCGATTGATGAGAAACTTAACATTTTACGTAAATGAATTTTCCATGATGATGTAAGTTAACCGACCACTTGTAATTAATTTATGTGTGTGCTTGTTATGAGAATTGTGTGTTGGATATAGTTAATTGATTCACAATATAGATTCTAATTTTGATCTAAATCGAATTAAGAACAAGCGACTGAAGAGAGTCTTGACATTTTACAGAAATTATTTTTCAAAATGATATAAGATAACCGCTTACTTGTAATATTAAAAGTTTTAATTTAGGAAGAATGTATATGTTTGTGTTTATTGATATACATTCTTCCAAGTAAATTATACCTTTTGTTTTTTTAGGTATATTGAGTGATATTTTTGTCAGATCATGTAATTCTAAACTATGTGGTCTGAGTAAATTACACTTTCTGTCTTTTAGTTATATAGATAATTACATGTTTCATCCTCTGAGTAAATTACACTTTCTGTCTTTTAGGTATATAGATAATTACATGTTTCATCCTTAAGTTTCGCTAATTACACTAAACATGTTTTACGTGAATGTTTGTTACAATTTTATAAAATGATAAAACTACCCTTACTTAAAAAATGGTTTTAGCTACGAAGTAAATTGTAATTTTCTTGTTGATTTATTAAAATGCATATCTGAACTATCGTTCTTCTTTGTCAACATTGACAGCAATTGCAGGGAGAACGAAGGGCCACTGATTTAACATTGTTAGCAAGCAAGATAAGTCAACTCAAAGATGAGATTCAAACAGAAAGGGTTGATTATGTTAAAGTGAGTTGATCTCTATTTTTTATAAATGAAAATAAATAAAGGGTGGGTTTATTCTATAAAGTTTATTTTTGCTACAAAGTGTAAAAAGACATAATGAGGCTAAAAAAGTCAAAAAAAAATCTTACAATCTTAATCGAATTTCAAAAAAGTACTTCGGAGTCTCCGTTCCTCTTTTCGTCCTCTTTCAAACAAAATATTAAAAAATAAAAAAAGTTTCATTGTGTCTTTTATGACACAATGATGTTATTATGTCTTTCATAAATGACACAGTAAAAAAACGTTATTTTTTATTTTTTTTATTTTTCGTTTATTTTTTTAGTGAGGACGACTAGGGGCACAAAAGCTTAGAATTATTTTTTTGAAATTCGATTTAGATTGTGAGATATAATTTTTTATGATTTTTTTACTAATCATGTCTTCTCACACTTTATAGCAAAAATACATTTTGTATTTGAACCTCTTTCATAAATAAATACTTGTTAACCAATAAAACCAGGTACGTAAAACATAACTTGAAATGGACTGATAATTTTCAGAGATTATGACACGATCGAAGTTAACCATGTTTAATACGATTTTATTTCAACGTGAGTATAAGGTGACACTTCTTTTTTTCAACGGGTGATTGGATAACGACTTTTGATTACTTGTAGTGTACAGTATACTCGTAACTTAACTTTGTTACATTTTGATGTCATATAAATGTGAAAGTAACCATTAGTTGGTTACATGTTGCACAGGAAAAGATCATGAAGAACAAAGAAGTGGTAGAAAGTGTTGTCTCTCATCATTTGTCTACAAACAACCGCAGTCGCGACTCAGGAAACATGCTTACCTTAAGGAAGCGATTTCCTACTCGGATAATACCCGCAAAAGATCAAAGATCACTTGAAGAAGATAACAGCAACAATAGTGAAGAAGCTGACTACTATCTAAATGCCAAACTTCCATTTGTTCAAAAAGTACCACATTATACAACTTGGGTACACACAACCAGGTGTTTCTTCATTAGACTTTAAGTTACTTTCTTATTGTACTAAAGGATCATCATGCTGAATGTAGTTTATGAAATTCTTTTTAACATGTACAGAAACCAGAAAATGACCGATGATCAATCGGTTGAAGGGAAACAACGAATAGTTTATGAACAGATTGGGGGTGAGGCTATGGTCAATGCTGATGATGAGGAAGAGACCGTTGTACCAACCGAAGAAAAACATGAATTTTCAGAGGGTGAAAAGCGTATCATAAGGTAATTTCATTCAATATCCATCTCAGCACCCTAATAATAAAGAGTTAGTTTTAAAGTAACTGTTAAGGTTATTATTTTATGACAATAAAGTTATGGCTTAAAGCACTGAGAAACAGCCTTCTACACAAAATATAAGATGTGACTGCTTACATCAGATCCCCTATGCAAAGTAGGAGCCAAGTCAAGCATAAGCTAGCTAGAAGTATATTTATCCTGTTTTATATGAATATAGTTCATCATCTTCGTCGAACAATATATGTATATATGCATGTGTATGCACGCGTCTTGCAGTTGTACTAATCTTTTGCTTCAAACTTTTATTATTGTTCCAGAATGGTTAGTCAAGAGTACGAACCAAATGAGATTGTAGTTCAAACCTTGACGCGGTTCATAGGGGGAACAACTTCTGAAATTCGCGTAATTAACTTCTTCCTATGTCTTACTAATAGTCTCGATAAAATTTTACTTTTTACACTTCTGATACGATATTCAAACTGATATATTCTTTATTATTCGGCTTTATCTTCCTTATGCAGGATGAATTTAACAGGCTTAAGAATAAAAACGAAGCGATAAACGAAAATGACTTGAGCATGCTTCTTGACAAAAGCCTTGCTAGTTGTTTAGATAGCTTTGATGTTTTGTTCTGCAGGCGTTGTTTGGTACTCGTGATTTACCATTTTGATTATTGTTAGATTTGGTTGCTAATTGTATGCTAATGACACTATGTTTACTTCATAGGTGTTTGATTGTAGGCTTCACGGCATTGGCCAACCTGTAATCACTCCTGTAAGCAATTGTGCTTCAAGAACCGAAAATAGTATATACGCGAGTCCATTGCTACAACCTAAGTTTATACGTTTTTTCGTTTGTATGAATATTGACAGGCTGAACGATTAGAGGAACCGCCACTTGAAGATGAAGCGGATGATGCACCATGTGGTGTTCAGTGTTACAAACGCTCATATCAAGGTTCAACGGACGGTGCTGATCCAGGTGTTTCAGGAGATGGAATCACTTGGAGACTTCTTGAGACTGATCTGTACTCGAAGGGGTTACAGATATTCGGAAGAAACAGGCATATATATATATATATATATGATTAATTTAGTTAATCTTAATTACTCCATCATTATACATGAGTAGAATGACTAACAACTTTTTTGTTAACCTTAATCTACAGTTGCCTTATAGCTAGGAACTTACTTCCTGGCTTGAGAACTTGCATGGAGATATACACCCGCATGCATAATGACGAAGCGAGTGCCTCTTCAACCACCGATGATTATAAGGTTGCGCTTTCTATCGTTTGTACTGGTTATCTGACCAGTGGTACTTCTATTATCACTTTTATTATCAACGACAATCTCAGCTTAATACAGAAATAACTACGTCAGCCCCTGATGACTGGCAATGACTGAAAGATAGTATGAGCAGATCTCACGTCATATGCCATGTAATCAGGGGCAAACAAGGTTACAACTTACAACTGGTAAACTGTAAAAGTATTATATAATGTGTAAACTAGTTGTTCTAATTCTGGTGTTTTGTGTTAGAAGCATGATAATACAGCATCAAGTGGAAGAAAAGGTAAAGGAAAGAAAGCTGGTGGACATCCAACAAGATGGAGAAGAAGTACATATGGAAAGCATTCAAACAAACAATATACTCCATGTGAATGCAACCCCATATGTGGAAGAGATTGCCCCTGCTTACACAATTCTACATGTGAGAAGTATTGCGGGTATGTATTCGACGAGCTTTACAGTATTTTTTCATGATTCTAACATGCGGTTTTATATTACGTGTAAAATAGAAACCAACTTACAGTTTATTAGAGAGATTAGCAACAAGAGTCCTTTTAAATGGCTTCACTTGCAAATTCGTGTAAATAAAAGAAATGTAATAAAAATTGAAATTCAATTTAACCTCTGGTTCCTGGCTCAACCGGTCTGACTGATAACTAATCAGCTCGATTGAACACTAAATTGACAAATAAGAAGTCGTGTCTACGACATGAATCTTATACGTAGTATGATCTTTTAGGTGCTCAAAAATCTGCAAGAATCGGTTTAAGGGATGCCATTGCGCTAAGAGTCAATGCAGAAGCCCGCAATGCCCGTGTTTTGCAGCTGGTCGCGAATGCGATCCCGATATCTGTAAAAATTGTTGGGTGAGGTAGGTAATTATTGGTATAATTCCCATATAAATTAGTTAATTAAGGCAATAATAATCATTGGCATATATATGATATGTTCTTACTAAGTCATAATGTTTAGTCATATTGTTGTATCTTCCTTTACTCAGTGTATGTGTTACCTATAGTGAAATCCAAACTGAAACCTAACAAATAAGAGTTCAATGTCAGCATTCATTTTTCGGTTTTCTTAGTGCTCGATAAGTTAGTTGATACTTTCAATCTCTGCTCGCCTAAACTCGGTTATCTGTATTGATCAAGGATTGAGTTCTCATGCTCAACTCGACTCGTTATATAACATACATGTAATCATGTGCGCATAAGTGTATGAATATGTACACACACAAGGTGTGAACTTTTATAACAAGACTAGCTTAGCAAAGCTTGCAAGCTTTCAGAGTCAAGTGTTCCGATACTGAGCTCAACTAGTAACTCGACTCTTCAAGCTTGAGACTAAGCTTGAAAACGACTCGAGTCGAGTTTATTCCAAATATTTATAAATTCATATTGAGTAGTTTGTGAGTTGATTTAAAAGATATGACCATCCTTAGAGGTGTGTAAATGGCCAAATGGGTTAACTTATATATAGTCGTAACAATGTGAATTTTTGGAATAGTAATTATTTCTTAGCACCAAGATGTATATTAGTTAATCTTGATACATTAGCCAATAATAATCTATACTACTAGTATAACCAATGATGATCCTAACTTTCACGATTCTTATCAAACACAATCTCAGTAGCATAATAATCATAGTTTTACACTCGATTTGCACTTAATATTTACTTTTTATGCTACTAGAACTGTATTGATAACAAAAGTTAAAGTTTAAATTATCATTGATAATATTGTTAGTATAAATTTATTATCAGTCGATGATAATAGTTTGAATTGATGATAATAGTTTGAATGATTAAAATTCAATTTGTTTTTTTTTTAATATTAGTTATTTATATTTCTTATATAATTACATTTAAAGTATTGTTTGATATTATATTATGCAAGAGATAGAGGGTCCCAAGTGCTAGTACAAGGCCTGTAATCTCGACATAAATGTGATTATTAATATTAATAGTAGTATGGATTGAGATATTAAGCTTTTGCCATTTACATATTTACCCATCATATCATATTTTTAACCGAACCAACTCAAACTGAAATAACTAAGTCCAATCGAGCCGATATCATAAGGCATCGAATAGTTAACAAAGCTCAAGCTCAAAAAGGCTAGATTGAGCTCAAGTAGGGTTTTGAGATTCAAGGTTTGTGATCAAGTCAAGCTCAATCCGAACACTACATCAACTTGACTCTTTTTGTTTAAAACTCTGACTAGCAACTGATTACATGAACTCAGGACAAACTACCGTATAACGTCTAATAGGCTACAATTCAAACTATTATCATCGGTGATCATTGGTCGGTAGGCGCCCACCAATTAAGGTGAAAACCAAGGATTAGATCTATTTTGTGTGTTTTTAGGTTGTTTTCGATTCGTTGGGTTTCTAGGTCAGCTCAAAAGATGCTCGCTCCTAGGGTAAGCACGGGTTAAGGATAGAACTGAACCAGCTCGAGACCAAAACCAAATCAAGTGAAAAACAAGGATTGATGACCGAACCGATTTTATGTGTTCATCTCAAGTCAATCCGGTCGGTCTGTCATTTTCTTGTGCCAGCCCAAAAGATGCTCACCCTTACCTTAACAGCCTTTTGTGTTAAAAATTAAAATGCCAAACTTAACATTAAACTAAATTTAACCGTGATATATCATATTTTTAGATGTGTTTATTTTGTTTTAACTAGAAAGGGTTAAAGCAAAGTGGAGGCATACAACTAATGATACTAGATTCATGTTTTGTGGTTTTGACCTTACTATATATGAGCCTAAAAATATTCATATTATTTGTACATCTATGAAGACATAATCTAGGATAAAAGTATGTAATGACATACAATTAATGTTAAAAGATGTCTAAAACAGAGTTTAGATATATCTCATATGGGTATTAGCACTTTGCCCTGCATCTTAGTACTTGTTTGACTATTATAATCTGTTTAGGGTTACTGTTTGCCTCATCTGGAATATGCTTGATGCTTTATTGTTATTCTTAATTTGCTTGCTAGTGTCGATTGTATAATGATAGATTATAGATTCATGTTATATTATTGATCATTGTATGCGGTTGTTTTCTTATACTGATTGTCTGGTATTTTTTTTATACGGGTAGAAGTAACACTCGCTTACATCTCGTCCTTTCCGGACCCTATCGGTAATCTTGCCATGGTTAAGATGCACTGGGTATGACTATGATTATGATTAAAACTGTTAGTATTGTATAACTTACTTTTTCAGAACAATTTAATCTAAATTCTAACATTTTTCTTGCATCATATAGAAATAACTTTTGATTAGCTGCGAATGAATATATAGAATGACTTTCTCTTGCTAGTTGTGGAGATGATTTCGAGTAGCGAATAGCAGGCTTTGCAAGCTTGAGGTGGTTTGATGTAGGCTATAACCTATATGGCGTTGTCGGGAACCAACCTTCTTTTCTTAAAAAATAAAGGCATGCTTTTCTTTTGACATGAACTCGAGGATAAGAAAGGTTCAACAAGCCCGTCCCCTAGCTGCACACACTTAAAAAGCACATGCCCGAGACAAGCAAGGCAAACACGTCGGTCCAAGCCATTTTTAGTTGGTTTCAACTAGTTTTACTGGTTTTAACCATTTGAAACTACTTTTAGTCATTTCACGCATGTTTTTGCGAATTAAGTGTGCCTTGCCACACTCAAGGTGATCGCCTTGCCTCATCTAAGCGGCTTAACTACGTACATACAAATTTCTTTTTCAATATTCTAGTTTTTTTTTTTTTTTTTTTTTTTTTGTATTTTCCAGTAATTATCGACGATAGAAATGATCCAACGCTGTTATAGAACCACAATGTTGTCACCCTTATCATCTGTACAGTACCTGCAAATTTTTGGCTTTGAAACATGTGAAATATATACTTTAATGAGGTTCATAATCATACATATGTTTATCATTGCAGCTGTGGTGGTGGGTCATTAATTGAACCTCCAAGAAGAGGAGATGGGCAATGTGGTAATATGAGGCTACTTCTAAGGCAACAACAAAGGGTCAGTAATATCAACACTTTTTAACCCCTTTATTATAGTTTAACTATGTATAAAAAACTTATGTACAAAATGTTATTATCCTCAGATTCTTTTGGGTATATCTGATGTTGCTGGTTGGGGAGCATTTGTTAAGGTACAACAAATCTAACTGTCCATTTTGCAGATTTTAGATTTAAAGTTTTATATAAAAGTTTAATGGTTGTTTTCTTTAGAACACCGTTGAGAAAGACGAGTATCTTGGAGAATACACTGGCGAATTGATCTCACAAGAAGAAGCGGACTTGCGAGGCCAGTTTTATGATCGCGCTAACTCGTCTTTCCTTTTCAATTAAATGACCAGGCAAGCGTTAACATATTATTGTTAGTCTTATTTCTTTTTGCAATCGCGGTTTTGTGTGCATTGATGCTAAAATCAACTTGTATGTATGTATGCAGTATGTCATTGATGCTCTTCACCAAGGAAACAAGCTGAAATTTGCTAATCATTCAGCAAATCCCAACTGTCACGCGTCGGTATGTGTGTGCATCTTTTTTAGGATTGCTTGTTTAACCAGCTTATCTACTTATTGTGTCTTTTAATAGCAGATAAACATTTTTTAATATTTTGATAAAAAAAATTATTTAAATTGATTATATGTTTCAACTTATAAACACGATCTGTTTAAATAAGCAATCCCAAACACTCGCCCCAAAACCGATTCATTATATGCAGATAATAAAAGGATTCATTATATGCAGATACTAAAAGTGGGAGGAGATCACCGTGTTGGGATATTTGCTAAGGAGCGTATAGCAGCGGGTGAAGAAATATTCTATGATTACTGTTACGAGCCTGAACAATCACCTTCTTGGGCTCGTAAACCGACGATCAAAGCGCAGGCCCATCCGGTCCTCCTCGAGGGAGATCACCCAATGATCCAAAAGAAGGCCCTTCGGTTCCTCCTCAAGCTCGACCTAAAAAGCCACACGCTCGACCTAAAAAGCCACAAGCTCGTCGTTAAAAACATATATTTTTTTTTGTTGGAATAGAAGCAGGCATGTATTTAAACATTGGTTTCTAGGTGATACCTAAGATATCTTTCAATTTCTTACTGTATTTTTTGCAAACATTTTTGGTTTCAAATTTTGAAATTTGAAGAAGTCAAACAATCTTATGTAAACTTATTATGACTGGTTGATTGAGACCAACCCTGTTTGTCCATGGAATTGACTAGGCAGGCATGACAATTTATGTACTATTGCAAAATAAGGCCAAACCCAGTGCACGTGAGCAGGGTCCGGGTAGAGGTGCACAAATTGGTTTCTTGGTTCCAACCGGTTAGGGTTGGAACTAGTTTAGGTTAGGTCAAACCTGGTCAACATCGGGTTCTGGCTAGAACAGGTTAACCTTTCTTGAGGGGGAAACAATCGGTTCGGTTTGAAGCCAGGTTTTATCCAGTTTTCGGCTCGGTTTCATCCGGTTTCAATGCAGGGGTTACAAAGCTATTTTAACCCTGCGGTTAGATTAGGGCCCAAACCGGTTTCCAAATCGGATTCAGTTCGATTAAAATCCGGTTTTTGTGAACACTAGGTCCAAGGGTGTCGGGCCAACATGGTCCTAATGTACGCGTCTTTACCCTGCATTTCTGCAAGAGGCTCTTTCCACGACTTGATCCTGTGACCTCCAAGTCAGCCATATTACTGTTGCTCCAAGGCTCACCCAATTATTGTAAAAGTGTAATTGCAAATATTAAGCAAAATATAATATTAATTAACTGAATGTACCATTTTTTTTTTCAATTGTATCCTGTGAATGAACTCCAGGTAGGCACCAAAGGCTGCTGTCTTCACCTTTTATAGCAGTACCACCTTTTCTTCCATAGATTGACAGATGACCAATTGACCATCAATTCTGTAATCTGACAAATTCGTTATATTTATCAATTTAACTCAAGATTTCATCAGCTTTATACCCTCTTCAACAATCATATTTTGTCTGGAAAATTTGGTGGTTGCTATTTGATAAAGGTCTCTAGAAGCTTCTTTACAGTTTGAGTTGTTATGAAGGCCAAACTGACACATTGGATTCGAAATGCCAGTTTGACGTAAAAAAGGGTATAATCATGACATTTTAACAAACCGAAGGCAAAAGCAACCAAAACTACCTGCTTTGGCTCAGCCAGCATGAAGACTAATAACATTTAACAGAACTTAATACATTTACAATTACATACATTCTGCGAATTAACACTAAACATAAATCACTTTAACATAAGACAACAGCATGGACACATTTCAGAAATCATTTATCATGCATGAGCCCTTTAAAAAAAACTAACATAACACAACATCATGTATTCCAACCCAAAAGAGTAAAATGATAAAATCAATAGTACGCACCATTAGCCCTTCTCCATTTAGTAAATGGCGACAATATGTCTACCTCTTACTACATTTGGCCACCTATAATCATAACAAGAAATTTACTCGACTCATTTCACGTCACAACATACTGTAAGCATCTCTAAGTTAATTGATTGAGTGTTTTCTTAGGTCGTTACTTTACCTATTAGCACAATTTAACTCTATAACACTAACATAATAAATACTAGCTAATAATCTTAACAGCACTGCACACTTTTAAAGTTCATGTTTTTCTCAATCGGTCATTCATTTTCAGGAAAAAAATGTTCAATAAAGGATATCTACTTAACACCCTCACCTTTTCAGATGATTTCAACCGGACCGATGTTATAAACTGATTTTATATGATCTTTCTAAAACAGAGATGTTGAATTTGTCTAAATTCTAACTTAATCTAAAAACATGATTTTGACCCATACAGAGTCTGAATTTGGACTTTTTGGTAGACATACAACTTACAGTAAATAAACAAACAAACAAACAAACTTATCTAGTAAAATCCTCCAAACTATTGGTAGGGTCTAGGCAGGGCAAAATGAGGGCAAATATTTCCTCTATCAAATGATGATAGAGAGGTTGCTCTAGTGAGACCCCTGGCCCAAGATACTATTTGTAGATAAAAAGCATAAGTGTACATATAAGTACAAGTATATAATGTAATACAGCTTATAGTAAAGACCATCAATTTCCAGAAACACAAGATTCGAATTGATACGATGACAAATTGCAGCAATCCCTTTTCATCTAAATCAAACCTTAACTCTTGATTCTCACCATGAACGATAAAAACTCAAAAACGGAAATACTCTAATACCTCGCTCTCACTTAGGGAAGATCAATACAATTAAAACAAAATCCTTTCCTTCTCAAACATTGTTTCCTTCCATTCTAATCATCCCTTTTAATTATTATCCGTTATAGTAAGCTACTCTTTCCTGTGTACCCTTATTCATTTGTCCTTACATAGGATTCACTTATTATTCGGTTTCTATAGTACATAAATGCATAACTCCGCTATATTCTTACTACATTCTAATATTGGCTCAAATAAAATCATTATAACATCAAGGGGTTTACAGCCTTGTTGGTTCAATAAGGTTAACAGTATTAGACTAATTAGTGGTGGGTAGTTAGTATATAGTTTTGGATTAGTTTCTCTATCAATCGACGTGTTTACATATAAACTAATCTAAGTAGATTTCAATAACTGAGAAAGGAACCATGATTTCAATACTTGCTCATGGTGGTCTTTCGGGCAGTTGCCAAGGAAGCAAAAAGGCGAGCAGGTATTGAAAAGAAGAAAAAAAAAAAAAAGCAAGCAGGCGGCTCATAGTGTTGGCCACAGATCAAAGGAGTCAGCATGCTGTTTGGAAAGCAAAGATGTTAGCTGCAGCCTGCAGTTCACAGAAACTCAAGAAAACATTTGTAAAAGTTCTTGACACAGAAATCGAGGCAAAATGAGATCTTGACATTAGTTTACCATTAAGTAGTTCAAGCTAAACATCGAATCAAAACCATAGTAGTAGCTATAATGAAGTTCTAGAATCTAGATTAGTTTATTTGTCATGTTTATATATAAACTAATGTATGTAGATTACAAGATTTGAGAAAGGAAAATGTAACTTCAGAATCTAATACCTTCTCCATCTAGCTTTAGATTACTCTAGAGTAGTATTAGTGTTTTAGATTTTTCCAACTTACATGGGTAAATATTATAACATATTTTGATATTTGTTTTAAATTGTATTCTATATTTAAGTTAAAATTTACAACTTAGTGCTTCTTTTTGTGTTCATTTGTACGTTATAAGTTCATTTGTGTAACATTTCCTATGCATTTCGACACACTTTTAACATTGGAGCATGTTTATGATTTAAATCAAAATTATATTTGAGGAGAACATATTAGTATGCTACTTGTTTTACATCCTGACATAATAACCTTACTAAATGCTTTTAAATCAAACATAATTAGTATAGCTAATGCCTACTTGCTTAATCTCAATGCATTTGTGATTCATTATGAAGGTTTGGTCAAGAGGCAACAATGTTGCTTCATTATTTATATACAACAATCACTCCACCCACATTTGGCACACTTAATTGTTCAACCGTAATATGATTTTTAAGTGATCTATAGTTCTCTAACACTTTAAATATTAGAAGATAGACCATAGATTAGCAAAGAATTAGTTATTATGTAGCGTATGGTAATTTTGATTCAGGAACTTATGTTGTAATTGTGAGTTGTAAATGTACAAGATTATGAGGAATTTGTAAGAAAATCTCTACCTTCTTTTAGAAATTAAAAGAAGAGAACTATGGACAGTTAACATTCACCCCAACCACTCTACATTTGGTTATCTCTTCCTCTAACTTTTATTACTTACGCATCCTATCATCATGTAATCCAAGTGAAAAATAAAAATAACCAAGCAGTGTTGCATTAAACTTGTTTCATAAGTGGGAAATTTAGTTTACAGTAATTTGAAGAAAGTAGCATATCGACAAAAAGTGGCTTCATTGAAGTTTCTACCAAACTTGGTTTTAAAAAATCAATGTGGTCTTGAAAAATGCTAATACAAACTTATTTCAGTTGGAAATAATAGATACATGATATAAAACTTTAGAGTTGCAAAATAAAGAAAGAATCAAGCACTAGAAAAGAAAAAAAGGGTGACTTTTATGTCTGATTTGAACCAAATATGGAAACTAAATTTAACATGACACGCCACTATAATTAGGTTTTAAACAGTTTGAGCTTATCCGAATTTTGTTTTTGTAATGGGGCCACCAGTGTGTGGAGTTAAGTATCAAAATATCAGTTCCTATGCATCTTGACGAGCCCCTATCAGTGCTAACAATTCTTAACATTTGCATGCGTTTTTTTCACAACGTTTACCCTGCCCTCATGATCGAAAAATGGGGAACAAAAAAATCACAGAAAACAAAGATTAAACTAGAAATTTATGAATAGGAAGTTTAAGATTGAATATTAAAATTCCTTAAGAGGGCGGACCTTGAAGCAACTGGTAAGGTTGCTGCTTTGTGACCTTGAGGTCATGGGTTCTAGCCGTGGAAACAGCCTCTTGCACAAAATTGTGCAAGGAAAGGTTGCGTACATCAGATCGCTTCGCGATCCGGCCCCTCCCGGACCCTGCGCAAAGCGGGAGCTTCATGCACCGGGTACGCCCTTTTTTTATCTGCAGCATCTGCTTAAAAAAGCACTTAAAACTGCTTATCTCACTCACAAGTATCAACCCTAGAAACTATCACATACGCAACTTGAAATCACAATAATCAGATAATTAACCTCAAAACGCAATGATCAATTAAGGAGTTTAAATAAGCAATCCTAAACACTCTCCAAACTGCAGATAAGAAGTAATATTAAGCAATCCCAAACAGGCAAACAACCCCAGAGTTCACGTAAGAAAACCAAATATGACATCAAGTCACCAACGGTTACTTGAATTATTAAATGCTTTACCACAAAATTTAAACATTAGTTTCCTTTCTCGTTGGTGATACGCCAGTGGCCAGCCATGTGTCTCGGTTTCGTATACCCTTTTTGAATCTTTAATGACACTCGTTAACAAACATAACATTGATGGAATCACCCACAGACACTAGTCGTATCGTCTAACCGTTCCAGCATGTATGTTGCATTGAACCAATATGAAATCAACTCATTCAAAATCAAACACCAAACTTATGTGATACGGAATAACCATAATCAGATGATGAGTTGTAACAACAGGCAATGCTGCAGGACATGTTGTTTGGATGTGCTTCTATTGTTTGAAGTAGTGATACCCCTAAATAATTTATATATTCAAGTGCTTAGGAGATACTTAATATTTAACATACAAAATGACCCCTAACAATCATATCTTCATCAGAATTTACACATAAAATGACCCCTAAATAATCAGATATCATTATTCTCTACTCAAACCCTAAAAATTCAATCTTCACATAAACACGGGTGATCACTTTCTGTATATATAAAAAAAAAACAATCTTGCAAGACTATATATAAAGAATGATATTACCTTTGAGTGTCACAAACATGAGGCCTCACAATTTCCACCGTTTTTCCTCAATTTTCTGAATAGATTCACTTAATGGATTCAAAACAGATATAATCACCTTCCTAATTGAGCAATCCACATGATAATCTGAAGATTTGGTGCCCTCAACAGAATCAACCATGTGTGAATCAAGATTTGGGGTCACTTTATTCTCTTTCCAGCCCATCAAACATGAACGAAATGCTGGGGTTTTTTAATGGATTAAGGGTTTACTGAAATGGGTTTGAATCGGATTGATCATACTTGCCACCCTTGATGAGATCGAATTTAGGGTTTGAGAATGGAGGTGGTATTCATTCACTGAAAACGGGTTTCATGATTGGTATCTTATTTTACATTATACTTCATTCTCCTGTTGGGATTAATAGTATGAATAGTATCTAGGGTGTTGTAGGTATTTCACAGCGCCTTAGGTTGCGTATTGTTCCCTTTTATCTCTTAGCCGACTCATTTCACACCTTTATGGCAGTGGGGTGGAGACGGTGGGTGTGTTGGGAGCCACCGGACTTCTCTTGCCGCTCCTAGCAACCACCGGAGGAGCGAGGGGATGGTTGGCCTCCCTCTTTAATGGCGGATTTGGTGGCGGTAACAATAACTTCGGCAGTGGCTAGGGTTTTAAGCTTGCCTAATATTCGTTTCTACAGTCTGCGATGAGGAAAATAGCAACTACCATGCTCCTCTTTCCAAATTTTATTTTCATCAATGAGTGACGCAAATGTTCAGATGTGTAAGCTGATGTCCATCTCTCTCTCTGTCTCTCTCTTTCTCTCTCTCTCTCTCTCTCTCTAGCTATCTCGCTAAGGAAGTGGAATTTCATCTAATTTTCCTTTATGATTCAATCTTCCAATTTCTATGTATCACCCGCCTTTAGTTGTTCGACTGGTGGTCAACAATCTGTGTTTTGTGTGTGTGATTTGCAGTATAGGTTTGATTGTAGATCTTAACCGGAAGAATTAAACACACGAAATTGATATTAATGTACCGGTTTGTGTTCTTATTTCCCTAACTAGTGGGTGCCCGCGCGCGTTGCGGCGCAAACATTACGTTAAATGAAAAAAGAAGATGTTATAACAATAATTGGGCGTCAAACACCTTTAAATGATCTTCGTGTACATAAAACTTACTTACCTACAACTCAAATCAGCAAACCCAACCTCTTTGCAGCGAATTTGAGTATTCGCTGCTTTGATCTTCGTCACTATTTTCATCTTTATGTTGTCTGCTTTCTTGGTTAAATATTTTTTTTGAACAGCAGAAAGCATAATATTATTAATAACAAAAAACGAACAGCACCAAGCAAGTTGCTTGAGCATAGAGATTAACAAAGAATCAAATAATCAAATAGACCATAACTACCTGCAGAAATAACTCGCTGTCTTTATGATATGAGAAAAGTGTATTCCGGTTAACATAATAAAGATCACACTCACTGGGAGGAGGTAACCTGCTTGCAACAATAGGTTATAAGTTAATGCAGACAAATAATGACAACTCGTACAGTTTTTTTCAGAATTCATTTAACCTGTTAATGTTAGGGATAAAATTCGCTATGTCCAAACAAAGTAAATTGTTAAGCCAAGATTCAATGGATCACCAGATGCATATCTAATAGCTTCACTCAAATCTATCTTTCTAAATAGCCGCCCTGCATATAAACACATAAATCATGTTAAGTTTTATGACAATCATATACTTTAATTAGAACTTAACTAAAGGCTTATCATACCAGACGGAACAACATCTGTGCTTTTTGTAGAAGCTACACTTTGCTCTTCTAATTGCTGCAAAAGCTTTAATGATAAAGATCGTCCTGTGCCTTCATAGCTTTAATAAACACACACAGCAGTTAAAGATTATGCAAATCTGGGAAGTTGTAACAAACACACACACACATAAATATATTCTTGCCCATTAACAGTAGAAGAAAGGAAAACCAGATAAGGCCCAAGTAAGGACTTAACAACTGGCAGTGAAATAGCTGCAGCTTCATCATCACCAAAAGTTCAACTTGAGACAGTTTTCCATGTTCATGAGGTTGTATATACTGCAACCACACATATGGTTGTAAGTATCAAGATGAGACGAATCAAGGAAAGTTCAGTATGATAATAGTTTAGCTCACCAAAATGTATCACGCTTGACACAGATTGTTATTTATGTTTACAACTTAAAAAATTTAGATAATAAAAAACTGAAAAGATTTATCAAATAATTAAAATTTTAAACTGTATTAACCAAAAAGTGAGGTCTGATAAATGTTTTAAGACAAGGTTAATATCCCAAAGGGCCATTTGTGCACGTATACAAACCTGAATTGTCTGTCTATGCTGTTTGTATATATTTATTCTGATAGTCACTTTTTTAAAGCTCTGGATTTGAGCTCTTCACAATATCATAATCCAAGTGCTCCTGAAAAATAGCACATCACTAACAGATATATCTACCTACTCTAATAAAAAGGTATTTTGGGATGACACGTGGCAACACCACAATCATTCTCATCAAAATTTCCCGCTTCTCTCTCCTATTAAATAATTACCTTAATTACTAATATAATTTTAACACCTTTTTAGATTTAATAAATTAAGAAAGAAATCTATTTGTTAATGTTATTTCTAAATAAATAATTTTTTATAAAATAACAAATTTTTCTAAAGCATAAAACTTTTTTAAAATTAAAAATATTTTAAAATTGGTATTTTTAAAAAGTCATTTTGAAAATAAAATATACAAAATTGAGAGTTATAATAGGAAAATTTTTTAGAAAACGACATTTTATACGATTTGTTTTAGAACAAAATGTTTATTTTTTTTAAAAAAATTACAAATAAAATTTTAAAAAGTTGATATTACTGTTTTATTATTAGGATTCATTTTATAATTATTAAATTTTATTATATTAATATTTTATTTATTCAACCCGTATAATGCACGGGTTTACTAAAGCTAGTATAATACTAAAAGAGTAACTTGGGGAGACACTTGTCACATTATTATGTCCTCTAATTTTATTTTCCCGCCTCTCTCTCCTACTAAATAGTTACCTAAATTAAAATATTAAATAATTTTAATTATTTTTAAGATTAGAAATATTTTTTAATAAATTAAGAAAAGAGTCTTTTTATTAATTTTATTTCTAGAAAACGAATTTTATAAAATAAGAGTTTTTCTAAAACATCCAACATTTTTATTAATATGAAATATTTTAAAATTATGTTTTTAAAAAGTAAACTTCTTTATAAACTAAAATAAATAAAATTAGGAGTTATAATAAGAAACTTTTAGAAATGATACTTTTAATACGATTTGTTTGAAAAAATGGTTAAATTTTTATGAAAATAAAAATTAAAATTATTACTTATAATTATTACTCATATGTCATTTTAATCATATCTTATTGTAAAATATCATTTTACTTCATAAACTTTCATCATAATAATATTTTATTTTTAACTCGTGTAATACACGGGTTTACTAAATTAGTATTATATAAATACAATCAACAACTAATTAGTTTTATTTTTTTAACCCGTGTAATACATTTAGTTTTATTTATGTTTTTACGTTATTTTAATAATTAACTCTCCACCACCCGTGTAATACACGGGTAACTAAAGCTAGTCATATATATAAAAAAAGAAAAACCAAGCACAAAAGTCGAATCAACAAGCCCTGAGGCCTGAACTAATCATACGGTAAGAATATAAACAATTTCACCTTGTACTCAAGCATATCAAATCCCTTTGAGACAAATTCGAACAATGTTTTTAGATTTTCTGGGCTAGGAGCAGTCATAAAAATATTTGAATACCTGCAGAAATATGTCCATTAAATTAACACTTCAACAGAAATCAAAGAGCCATATTACACTGCAGCAACAGCTCCCGCAACTGCAAGACCAAGTGCAGCTGACTTCTCGCGACCACGACCAGCAAGCAAGGCCACTGTGCTACGCAGTGTCTTATCCAAAATCGAATCAAGAAAAGTAATTACAGCTTTGCCCTAAATAAAAATATTCAATATATGTTAACTCCATGTGTAAAGAATATTGTAACATACTAACATGTCAAATAAAGGGACACCATTACATTAATGCTTCTAAAAACAAGTTATATTAGATAGTATGCCGTTACATTTAGAAATGTTCAGGCAGCAGATCTTTAGTCTTTACTTGAAAAATGTAAAAGCTGGTAGCAAGTAAAAACATGTACATTAAACCTAGACAGCCAGGTTTTCCAATGACTATTGTGAGCGGCGACGAGGTTTAGAAGTGCAGGCCACAAGACCAAAAAATGAATTCTAATATTAATTGTGTGTATAATAGAGTTATACATGGATGCCTTCTATATATGACACCTATATAACTAATCCAATAATTATAATCACCTAACATTTGAAGCATTCAAAGCAGAGCCATGAAAACTGAAAAACTTAAAGCTTTAGGGTAACATGGCTGCAGTTCCTTAGAAATCTATCTAATTATAGCTACCATCATACCAACAATCAACAAATGCAACTTCAATAGAAAACTACCATTTACCAGACTCTAAGAACAACATTTAAGGCCATCTCAACCATGTAAACATTGCAGACTATTACAAATCTAAACGAAGATCATTAAAATATTAATACAAAATATACTTACAGTAATGATGTTTGGATGTTGAAGACGAAAGAGCAACACAACCTCAGAAGTGAACTGTTTCCTCAGGCTGATTAAAAAACACTACTGAATCGGAGCCCTAGATCAAATGAAAACATAGAAAATCAATAAAGGAGAAGTGAATTAAATAAATCCAAACACATACATGGATTTCATGAAGCAATAGAAGAAGGAATTGTGCTCAAAATTGAATCCAAAGCACGCCTTCGAGGGAGCGTCGCCACCGCCTAAATCTGAACAATCCTACAACAATCATCAAAATAAAATCTATCACCAAACAAATCACGATCGATTGTCACTATAATCTAGATCTAATTCACTTAAAACGGTCAACAACTAATCAAATCAAAGAAATCAAGCTGAAATCGACAAATACCTCACGGCCAAAACAACCACAGACCTCGACAGCGAAGGATATTAACCGATCGTGAACTGAAGTGGTGAATTGAATATTGAAACCGCCGGTGGTGTTTATTCGTGCAAGAATTACAATAATGGAGAAAACCGAGGGATCTGAAACCGACGGGGCGCTTGAATTCGCGCCTTCAATGAGATGGTACATCTGCTGTGAAGAAGGCAGAAGGAGCATCAAAGAGACCGATCGGTAGTGTAACATCCTGTATTTTTGTTCGTTTTATTTATGCCATTTTATAGCATCATTAGTAAATTTTTATATATATATAAAAATAATAACAATAATAATAATAATAATATAATAATAATAAATAATGATAATAATAATAATAATATAATAATAATAATAATAGTAATAATAATAATAATAATAATAATATAAATAATATAATAATAGTAATAATAAACTTAGAATTAAAGTACAGGGGGTTGTTTGCCATTTTGAAAACTTTGAATAAAAGTTTAAAACATGAAATAATAAACATCCGAAAGAAGAGGGACCATTTGGTAAATCCCAAACCAAACCCCCCTTTCCTCCCCGATTATCCGGTGGCTACGGCCGGAGCTCCGGCCGAGCTCCGGCGAGCCTCAAACCTCCATTTTTAAGGCGATTTGACCCCAATTAACCCCCCACTCGCTCGACCCTCAGTTTCGAACCCGAACCCACTCGAAATTTCAATTTCCCGCTCGTACCCTTTCCAAATCAAAACCGAATCAAAATTTAAAAAAAATTCGAATCAAATCATGTTTTAATTTCACAAATTAAACCGAATCTAGATTCCCAAACGCAATAACCTTCGGCTTCTATCATGAACGAAGCACATCGGACTCGTTATTCTATCCACCCGGGCTCCGATAAGATGTACATGGACTTACGGAGTCAATATTGGTGGCCCAGAATGAAACGAGACATAGCAACCTATGTTGCTAAGCGCCTTACGTGCACGAAGGTTAAAGCGGAGCATCAACGTCCAAGTGGATTACTCGAACAACCCGAAATTCCCATGTGGAAGTGGAACATATATCCATGGACTTCATAACCAAGTTACCTCGGACATCTCGCGGGCACGATAGCATATGGTAATCGTCGACCGATTGACCAAGTCGGCACATTTCATACCCATACGCGACACGTATAAGACATCAAGGTTAGCCCGGATTTACATTGACGAGATCGTAAGTCGTCATGGTGTGCCTCTTCACATTATATCCGACCGAGACGCTCGATTCACTTCTCACTTCTGGTCTACTATGCAAGAACTTCTGGGCACACAATTGGATTTAAGCACGGCTTATCATCCCCAAACCGATGGCTAAACCGAGCGGACAATCCAAACTCTGGAAGACCTGTTGCGTCTGTGTGTCCTTGACTTTGGTGGCGACTGGGATACGCACCTACCGCTCGCAGAATTCTCCTACAACAACAGTTACCACTCAAGCATCCAAATGGCACCGTTCGAAGCACTTTACGGTCGTAAGTGTCGTTCACCAATCTGCTGGACCGACATTGGCGAGAATCTTATCACCGGTCCCGAGCTCATACAAGAGACGACCGACAAAGTCGCTATCATCCGCAAGAACCTGGAAGTGGCCAGGAGTCGACAGAAGAGCTACGCGGACAAACGTCGCAAGCCACTGGAATTCCAAGTTGGGGAGATGGTCCTTCTCAAGGTCTCACCGTGGAAGGGTGTGGTTCGCTTTGGAAGGAAAGGCAAGTTAGCTCCAAGGTTTGTAGGGCCTTTCAAGGTTCTGAAAAGGATCGGGAAAGTGGCCTACAAACTAGAACTACCCTCCGACCTTAGTGGAATTCACCCTGTCTTCCACGTCTCGAATCTGAGGAAGTGTCTGGCCGACGATAATTTGCATGTGCCATTGGAAGACATTCAGATCGACGAGTCCTACACTTCGTTGAGAAACCCGTCGAAATCATGGATCGCATTATGAAGAAGACTAGGACCTCTACGACCCCAATTGTAAAGGTTCGATGGGAGAACAAACGAGGAGCGGAATTCACTTGGGAGCGTGAAGAACATATGAAGAAGACATACCCTTCCTTATTCTTGTAACCCCTTTTGATTCTTAATTTCGGGACGAAATTCTTTTAAGTTGGGGAGACTGTAACATCCTGTATTTTTGTTCGTTTTATTTATGCCATTTTATAGCATCATTAGTAAATTTTTATATATATAAAAATAATAACAACAATAATAATAGATATAATAATAATAATAATAATAATAATAATAATAATGATAATAATAATAATAATAATAATAGTAATAATAATAATAATAATAATAATAATAATAATATAAATAATAATAATAATAGTAATAATAAAACTTAGAATTAAAGTACAGGGGGTTGTTTTGCCATTTTGAAAACTTTGAATAAAAGTTTAAAACATGAAATAATAAACATCCGAAAGAAGAGGGACCATTTGTGTAAATCCCAAACCAAACCCCCCCTTTCCTCCCCGATTATCCGGTGGCTACGGCCGGAGCTCCGGCCGAGCTCCGGCGAGCCTCAAACCTCCATTTTTAAGGCGATTTGACCCCAATTAAACCCCCCAACTCGCTCGACCCTCAGTTTCGAACCCGAACCCACTCGAAATTTCAGTTTCCCGCTCGTACCCTTTCCAAATCAAAACCGAATCAAAATTTTAAAAAAAATTTGAATCAAATCATGTTTAATTTCACAAATTAAACCAAATCAATCACACCTAAAGTAAATACGCGGCCTAATCAATTAAATCAATCAACATCACACAATAACAGCTCGAATCTCTCAAATTTGGTAAACGGGAACGCGGTTTCAAAATTTAAACGGGAATTGCTCGAAAACAAGAAATCAAACTTATAAATTGTGGTCTTTCGGTTCATTGAGAAGTTCCTAAACTCCCCAAACTCTCAATTCACCATAAATCCTCTCGAATCAAAAAGCCCCAAATTCAAGAACACCCGAAACCTAAACCGCACTCGAAACCACCTTTAATCTCATCAAAACAGGTAATTGAAACCTGTTTTCTACTCGATTTCATTCAAAGATCAAAAGCCCTATGATGATTAGGTGATTAACACCGAATCGAGGGCCGATTTTGATTCTTTCGAAATTAGGGTTCATAGGATTTGGGGAAGCAAGGGGATTCTGTTTAAAATTAAAACAAACCAAGTGAAACCAAGGCATTGGCCCTGGTTCACTGGTTCCTGCGCTTCAGGCTACAAGGGAGCCCCGGGTTCGACCCCGGCAGCCCCTTTGCCCCTTTTTCTTTTTTTTATTTTTATTTCTGATTTTTTTTATTCTTTTCTTCATTTCTTTTAATTATTAAACCTTTTTAAATTCTGAAAATTTCTAAAATTAATTTTATAAAATACAGATTATTTTTTTTTCTTTTGTTTAATTAATTTGGGACTAATTAATTTTTATAAAATACTTTTGTATTTATAAATACATTATTTTAGTTTTAAAATACAAAAGAAATGAGTAAACATAATACTTGTATATGTATATATATATTTTTAAATAATTAAATTGTTTAGTTATTTATACCTATATATATATATATTTATATATTGTTCTTTTAGTAATTAAATCACTTATTATGATTATACAATGTTATAATTGTTTAGTATATAATTTATATAAATATATTCAAACAATTTAATTGTTTAGTTACTTATATATATATATATAATATATATATATATATATATATATAATATATATTATACATAGTTCTTTTAATAGCTAAATCATTTATATTGATTATTATACACGATATTATAATTGTTTAGTATATATATTTATATGTATATCAAACATTAAATTGTTTAATTACTTATACCTATAAATATATATATATTTATATAGTTCCTTATAATAGCTAAATCACTATTATATACAATCCTTATAAACCGGTTTAACGTACAATTTAAATCAAGTTTTATTTATTATTTCTCTTACGCGCTAACAATTGATTATACCAAGTATAATCCATTCGTTCCATTTAACCGATCACGTTATTAACATGTAATAAATACGAATGATTATTAAATCCTATTAGACCTACAATTAATCATCAAACAATTATAACGCGCTACTTTATTTCGTTTAGGTGCGTTGTGACGTTTGTGTTGGAAATCTTATTCGTGGTTATTCTTATTACGTCTACAAGCCTCCTTTATTAAACACGTGAGTTCTTATGCCCCGCTTTACGATTATTTCAATCTTTCGGGGTGAAACATGTTGCGTATACAAACTTACACATACACGCTTTGATACTTAATACATACGTGCAATTCTTTACATAGTCGTGGTTGTTTGAATATGTTAAGTAATATATGAGATGTGGCATACGTGAGTAATCATTAACTATTGCTAGCCTAGCGAAGTCTTAGATCTTTGGGCCTGACAAGCCTATTTGGTGCTAAAGTCGATGTATTGCCGACTCCTAGGAGCCGTATGCTTGTGCACTAGGGAACCAAATACACTTAGCTAATCATGCTTATTCATATTATTCAGTCGAGGCTTGATTGTAACTATGCATGTTCTATATACTTGCTGTCTGTTCTATTACTTGCTGTCTTGTGACCATTGACTAGAATTACCACATTTTGTATACTTATTGTATTTAAAACCATGAGAATTCACCAACTAGTTAGTTGACTTTATTTTCAACATGTTTCAGGTAACGTGCAAGCTTAGCGATGATTGAAGGAATGCTTAAACCTAGAACATGGACCTAGGCTTAATAAAGACGATTGAATTCTTGTTTTGTTTGATTTACTTTGAGACATTGATGTTTGTGGTGATTGAAACGATTGATTAATGGCATTTTATACTTTAACATAGCGTTATGTGGCTGTGAACAATCTTAACCTCACACCTCGACGTTTCCGCCGTCAAGGTTGGGGTGTGACAGATTGGTATCAGAGCCCATAACTATAGGGATTTAGGTTATTAGAAATGGTGACCTGGACTATAGTTATGCATGATCCTTATAGAATAGTATTCTTATGAATACATACTTATTGTTTGCATGCTGCCTAACGCTATGCCTCATTATGTGCAATGTGATGCCTTAGCATAGGTGCCTTTCTACATGATTACATATTGTTACCCGTCTCCCCTAGACTTATCTTAAACGTTAATTCTCCCCGACAGTTACTATTTCTTAAACTTATTCTCGTCTCCAAGTAGAATCTATTGATAGAATTCTTTAGACTTTATGTCCAATCTTGTAAATATCCCATCAAGATTTTTGATTTCATAACCAAAGAACTAGTGTGGTACATAGACACCTGTATTCTGGATTTTCTGGCAAAGGCCCTCGGGCTAAGGTAAGCATTTCGCATAAATCCTACGGGACCAGTTATGCTTACCTGGGGATTTCCGAGATGAGTGATAAACTATGACCAACATACACGAGTTTCTGAGGTGAATGGGTCAATTCATCTTGACGTGTCAACGTTTCCAAATGGTGATGCGTCACCAATGGAATCATTCCGTATAATTCATGATTCTTACCTTAATTGCCCACCCTTATTATCCTTTAACGATCCTAACCAATTTGTATTTTTCCAGCATGTCTCGTTACCACGGAAACCGAGGAAGATCCGGCCGTAAGCTTGCTGCCATGATTGCCCGGCAAATGGCTGCGGTCATCCCGACCATGGTGGCTGAACTCAGCAGCACTTTTTTTCTCTATCTGACCAATTGTTTATTTAGGAATATGTGGTTTTTAAGGAACAATTTGAAGTTCTTTTGCGACAAACTGAAGTGGATTGTAGCGATTCAGCATGAAGGCCAAAAAATTTTTGATGAAAACACATAAGAGTTTGCAGCATTTGAAGTAGTTATCGGTCCATTAGCAATTCAGGAGTAGGCGAGGACACTCCAGGTCAAACTATTAACTTTAACCTTTATTTACTAATACCATACAAAGCAAAACAAACAAACAAACAAACATACCCAATGAGTCCGCTCAGGAGCAGGGTCTGGGAAGGGTAGGTGGCGGCGAGTCTTTCCTCTATCTTGGGAGATAGAGAGACTGCTTCCGAAGAGACCCCCGACTCGGTAACTAAAACTAATAACAGTCGCAATCGCAAACATAAAGTAAGTCAGACAACACCCAGGTATAAATCACTTAATACATAGAAAGCTTGTACATCAAATAAGCAGGTAGAATCACGTATAAGGGCAGAAATAGGAACACATGTGGGCCGTAACAGATCTACGTCTACCCTTCGTACCCAAGATCTACGTCTACCCTTCCTACCCATCGGTCCCGCTAGAAGTCCTTAATTTTAATTCTACGTCTCCACTCACTCCTATCCTCGATCATGTGCTCAGAGAGGTGCAAGTCTACCATATCTCGCCTAATTATTTCGTCCCAAGTCAACCTAGGTCGCCTCTATTCCTTCTACCCTCTACGGTGATGTTCTCTACTGTTCTAATGGGTGCTCCCATTGACTAACACCATACAAAGCACAAAACGAAAAGTAGGACTTAGATGAGTATGATTGTATTTAACGTTTGAATTTTGTAGTTTTAAGTTTGATGATGATATATGCAAGTTAAAACTATCCCTTTACAATGCATCTAAAGCAACCTTTTGTTTGATTTAAAGGGCAAGAAATCGCTAAATGTATAAATATATTTTGTACTGCTACGGTTAGTATTAAGGTCAAGTGTTTGTAATGTTTGATCTTCAAGTTTTAAATGGGTTTAACTTCATGATTTCTGGGTTCTATGATGGTCCAGTTATCAAACTGAAAGCAGGTGCTAACGTTAGACGTTGGTTTCCGGCAACATCCTTAGCCACAACCTATGGCACACGGTCAGCCAAAGGTTAGACGTTTGCTTATGAGCACGCGCAACTGCATTTTCAGTTATTTGAATAGCTAATAAAAGATCCCTAGCCGTAACACTGTTTGTCTTTTGTGGTTTTTGAGGTACGGCACAATGGTTATTTGTGATTAATTAATTTCCCAATCTAATTTTAGAATTCAAGAAGTATCATATTATTGAAGCTACATATTTCTTTGACCTTACTGTAAAATTGGTTACATATTTGTTGGATACATATTTCTTTAATCTAATTCTAGCATGTTGTATTCATATTCATATCTCCATATTCATGATTAGTGGTGTTGTTTTCTTGAACCAGGGACAAGAATGCCATACTATTAGAACTCCCAAAGCCATGCAATGACGTGGAGGAGTATACAAAAAGTTCCCGACAATCAGGCTTGAGAAAGAGAATGAAAATAAAAAAACTTAGTAATCGTAGAATGTACGGTATGTTTTGTAAATATCTTAAGTATTCATGTGTTAGTTATTGCTTCAGGTGGTAAAATATTTTTTTGTTAATCCACGTGTTAGTTATTGCTTCAGGTGGTAACATATTTTTTTCGTTAATCATCCGTAACATATATATTAAGCATATGAGCTTTGTGTTAGATTTTGCTACACACTGTTTATGTGTATTAACATGCGAGTTATTCGATAGAGTGTTACTGTTGTTAGCTTGAATCCGCGTCAAAATCCCCTCGCGCAAAGCGCGTGTAGGAACAACCCTAGTTGATCTTAAAGTTATACTTCATGATCTGGAAAATAAAAATGATATTATTGGATAATGCCTTATGAAAATTATTCAAGTAAAGTTATTATGTTCAAGAGTTTATTTAATGAAAAAAATTTTAAAAAATTTAAAAAAAATAAGGAGTTGTCTTTAAGAGTTTTTTTAATGAAGGAAAGTAAAAACTTTTTTTAGTTCACTTACAGAGAAAATTAAATTAAAGAAAAATGAAGGCTAAAAATTAATTATTCTAAATCGAAAGAAATGGAGAGAAAAAAAAAAGAAAAGAAGAGAAAGGAAATAAACGAAAAAAGAAAAAAGAAGATAAAGAAAAAAAAGGAAAATAAAAAGTTTTATTTCTTTTCTCTCGTTAATAAACTCGAAAACATAACGTTAGAAAATAGTGCAGTGTGTAATTTTTTTTTTGGAAAAAAAAACATGTATTTTTAGTATACAACTGTTTAACGTTGCTATTTGATGTAGTATTTTCTAATCTAAAATACGTAAATTTTTTATTCATTTGTTTTAAGTTGTATGTTTAAAGTATGTGGTGGAGTACTTTTCTTAAATGCATGAATTATCGGGGCCCATCATATATTGATGTAATTTTTTTACGTTCTTATTTTGGTGCGCTTTGTGGACCTTTAAGGAAAATTGCATGTCCTCTGTATGAACAACTAGCTATAGTAACCCGTGTGTTATACGTGTGAATAATAAAAAATTAATATAATAATTTATTAATTATAAAATAATATTTTAAGATATAATATCACTGAACTTATGTATTAGAAATGACTGTAAGTCATAAAATAATGATATCAACTTTTTAAAACTTTATTTTTTTTTAAAAAAAAATAAAAATAAACGTTTTGTTCTAAAACAAACCGTATAAAAATGTCATTTTTAAAAATTTTCTTATTATAACTCTTAAATTTAATTATTTTGGTTTTAAAAAAATACTTTTTAAAAATACAAATTTTAAATATTTCGTATTTTTTAAAAAAAATCTTATGCTTTAAATAAATTTATTATTTTATAAAAAAATATTTATATAGAAATAACATTAATAAATAGATCTCTTTATTAATTTATTAAATCTAAAAAAGTGTTAAATAGTATTATTAGTAATTAAGGTAATTATTTAATAGGAGAGAGAGGCGGGAAATTTGATGAGAATGATTGTGGTGTTGACACGTGTCTCCCAGATACCTTTTTTTAGAATAGGAAGATAACCTACTAATGGTCATCTTTATGAGGATTCGTTAGATATCAATACAACTAACGAGTTGACGATTATCATTTTGTCCGGAAAGATATCGAAGCTTTGAGTCCTTTTCCATGTGTCCAATGTTTATGTGTGTAGGGTTTGAAGTGTATCTTGTTAGTACATGTACCGAGAGTATTAGTGCACCAATCGCATTTAGGTATGGTACTTATGGATTAAGAATTTTTTCGCGCTCTTATTTAGACCAGTAATAATTCTTTTGTATGTCTATCACCCGGACAACTATCTGGGTGCTCCACAGATAAACTTTATCCATATTAAATGTGTCAACGTATTGTTGACGTAGTTTGATTGACGTATATACATACAATGACACGTATACCCGAAATGCATGTCAAATAATATAGTTAAAGATGTTTCAAGATCTTTCACAATTATCTCATTTGTATTTGTATCTATAACTAAATCGTATATACATAGATGAAACAACCCAGTAAACTTTAACAAGAAACACATAAAAAGTAGTAGGGATGATACATTTGATGTAGTAAATGCAAACATTCAAGGCCGTATAAACAATCATCTATGTCATACTATAATCGTAAAAGTTAATTTTTTTCCAGAAAAAAAACTAGAGTTTAAATCATGATAATTAAATTAGGAATTATTAAGGGTGGGCGGGGCACACCCGCCCATGAGTGCAGGACGTGACCTTGCACCGGGCGGCAACACCGTCCCCGCCCCTTCACGCCGCAAAATTTCACCTTTACGGCATATAGTCGTCGTGGTTGTTCACATTATGACCGTTGCTTGTGTGTGTTGTATAGTCAAATTTGAGTGTATGATGTAGTATGACGTGACAAAATTACATTGATGGGTTTAGGATGTAATGTGATGGGTGTCGTGAGAGTGGCCCTCCACCTAATGTAAGTAATAATGAGAGGAGATATTAAAAAAGAAAACCGTTCTTTCGATTATCCATTGCAATTGTCAAGAACTTATAATTTAATCATGAATGATTCAGTTTAACAGTGATTGAGGTTTAAATATGTGATTATGATGCTGAATTGAATGAAATTTGAAATTCTACATTGTATTTACGCAATGCATACCACATGCTCGATGAAATGCCTATGTGAGTCTTGCTTGATTACGGTGCTGATTTGAATCAAACTGAATCCATTTCTAACAGAAATCCCATGTATGTTTGAATTGAAATTTCAACATATAAATTTGTGCAGATTTCAAATAAGATGTTTTTGATTTTTCTGTTGATTGTAAAGGATCTAATATGTGATAATAGTGCAGGGTGCAAAAGACATGATGAAGAAGAAGAAGAAAAGTGGTTATTATGGTTGAATCTTATTTGTTCATTGCAAATTACAAATGAATTCACATCTATTTATCATGTTCAGTAAGTCTTTCTGTTTTCATATTTAATCTCATTATTGAACATTTATATTTTATAAAAGTTAAACAATACAGTATACACATGTTTTGAGGCTCAACTCGAGCTTCGAATCTTTCTTGAAAACAAGAAACCCACAAAGATTCAAAATCAAACTTCTAAGAACTAGGAGATGATCATAACATAAAATCGCTTGCAACTTACGAACAGATAATAAACCTTTAAGTATGTATTAATGTAGTAAGGTCAAAAAAATAGCTGTAAATCTTGTTAAAACCAAACAAAGAATAAAGTATGTACAAGTTAATTGATATCAAGTTCAAGATTAACCTCTGCTATGAAGATCTTCAATCACTTTCAACAACTTGTGCTCGTTTAGTGGTTTGGAAACATGAATATCAATATCCGTCACAAACTTGGTTAACTCTAAACCTTCAGCGTGTGCAGTTAACCCTATGATGGGGATGTGAACACCATAATCTTTCTCCATTAGTCGTATCCGCCTTGTTGCTTCACATCCGTCCATCACTGGCATCTATACAATCATAAGCTTCATCATGTATCATGTCTATATATTATAAAATTTTAACAAAATACTATAGATCGCGATATCGGGTCAGAAAGGTTGGGTAATGGGTCGAACGGGTCGAGTTGAAACAAGTCTTTGTTTAAGAAAAAGATAAAACGTTACCTGGCAATCCATTAGGATATAGTCATATGGTAGAATATGTGAAGCTCCAAGATCTTTTTGATCAGTCAACCCTTTGGCGACGAAAGTTAACGCTTCTTTCCCATTTGTACACGTGTCAAATATCACACCATTCTTCACAAAGATCCTCTTGGCTATCATCTGTTGGGTAGAATTATCCTCTACCAGCAACACTTTCTTCCCCCTCAATGGACTCCTGCAGCCTGATGAATCCTACTGATTTCTTGTACTTCCACTTGTCTTCGGGTGTACGCTGATTTGTGTGCGGTGGTGTGTCGGAGAATTTATCTCTGAACTCTGGTAAAAGGTCGATCAACGAGTATAAACGGTACCCATGAAGCGGCATTGGTATGATGACATCTGATGGTGGGTTGCTTCTCATCCAAACCATGGGCTTGCATGCACCTGAATCCTAACCAAACAACTCTAAAACAAGCATCCTTTGAGTCTTTTCTAAACTCAGCAACCACCTTACACAGCTCACGAAAATTGGCCCGAGTTGTATCAATCACAAGCAAAACAAAGCCCAGTAGAGCGACCCGATTGTTCATTTGGGCCTGCGACACATCAGTCCCATCCAATGCACTTAAAGGAACCTCCTTTGGGCTTCTACCGGGCCTTGTCAAATACCCAAAACTTAAATTTAAATATGAACCCGAAGAACATTGTTTACTCGCAGACGGTCTAAACTCCTTGAGAGTTTCAGAAAGCTCTCCAACATTTTTGCTGCAAAAACTTTAAGCCCGTGAGCCCGTAGAAACTTTTGTGTCACTTTACGCCTTTCATCACCACTAATGAAGAGAACAACTGTAGTAGAGTTATTATCTTGTCGTTTGGGACTATGAAAGGGCTGTTTGACGCTGATGACATGTTGATCTTTTCGTCTTCATTGAACACATGTAGATCAGATCGAAAAACTTTAAAAACAACATGAAACATAAAACATGTCCCCTTTTCTCCGGGTTCTTTGTCAACTATGCTTATCTCTCCACCCATCAACCGTACCTGTATAAAACAGTTAATATCAAATCTTTTGGCGCCAAAAACTGAAATGATATAAGGATGAAATGTTACCAGAGATTGAACGATCGCGAGCCCCAATCCAGTGCCTTCGAATTCATGTTCAGTTTCTTTTACTTGAACATAATTTTCAAAGATTGATGCTTGTTTCTCTTTTGCAATACCCTTTCCAGTATCATTAACTTCAAACACAAATTCCATGAGATTATGATTAGGATCATGATTAACTTCATTAACAGCTTCAAGATCACCATATTTGTCATTGTTTCTGTAAAAGAAACACGATCGCCATCTTTGAAATCGATCATGATCAGAAGCAACTGTAGAGCTCTGTGACTTTGGGTTCATGGGACGGGCTCGAACACGAACTGAGACATGACCCTCTGAGGTGAATTTGATTGCATTGCTTAATAAGTTTGATAATATTTGTTTAAGCCTGCGTTCATCGCCTTTGACTTGTGAAAATTGGTCAACAGATCATCTTGTAGGTCCAAAATCACATCAACTTCCTTTTTCAAACCAACTGGATAGAACAAGTCAACTACACCCACGAGCACTTTGACCAAGTCAAACGGTTTTTTTTCTAGCTCCATCTTCCCAGCTTCTATTTTACTTGTGTCAAGAATCGAGTTCAGTAAACCTGAAACAATTATATAGTTAATCAGGCATTTTAATGATTTTGTCGTATAATAATCTTTGACCCGTAGTATAAGTTAAGTAGACCAGATTGACCCGTAGTGTAGTTTACGTTGACCCAAACGACCTTTTTGCAAATTAACATACCCAACTCAACCCATTGTATATTGCTAAGTTGGCCCAAATGACCCATATGCAAATTGATTTACCCAAATGAACTCGCTCTAGATTGACCCATCATATAATTTAAGTTGACCGATATGACCCGATGTAGACTAATTTATCCAGATCAACCCATTCTAGATTGAATTGCAGTGTAAGTTAAGGTGAAATGACCCATTTACAAAATAATCTACCCAAATCAACCCATTATAGATTGATCCGTGTTGTTATCTAGGTCGACCCGAACATGCAAAATTTTTTAATCCAAATCAATCCATTTTAGATTGGCCATTGTGTAATTTGATTTGACCCAAATCAACCCATTTTAGATTGACCAGTCATGTAATTTAAGTTGTACCCAAATGACCCATTTGCAGGTTAGTTTACCATTTCAACCCATTTTAGTTGGACCCATATAAACCCATTTGCAATTTCTTTTACCAAAATGAACCTCTTATTTGAAGAATGGGTCATAATTGCCAACTCTAGTCGTCGCTTAATACTTACCCTGAAGATATTTTGTAGACGATTGAACAATTCTTAAGTCTGTTGCCAACTCAGATCCTTGATGATTCTCATTGATGGATATTTCTACCGAACCACTAATCGCTGCTAATGAAGCGCGAATATCATGGCTCGCAGTTTCAAATGCAACACTTTGATTCTTGCTTTTTCTCTCTAACTGTTGTGTCACTTCCTTTTGTTTGATAAGAGCAGCCCTTAAACACCTTTCTTTTCTTGCTGATTTCAATGCCAACATCATAGAAACAGCAACGGTAACAACCATTAGCGATGAAAGCACCGTCACCAATATGAGAGTCCGATGCATCTTGCTTTGCACTTCATAATAAGGTAATGCCAACACATACACCTGCAGAAATGCCTTAATACTGTAAAGAAGATAACTAAGTGCATTGCATAAAGATTAAACAGCTTTAATACAACACCAATTTAAAGTCATAGACCTTATTAATGATTTTCATGTTGTTGCCACATTTATATACATACAAGCTAACGTATAGTATGGATCGTATGGATATCTAATCAAAGTACGTTAAATTAACAAACTTTTAAAAGTTTACTCTTTTTTGCTTCTGTAAATAAAGTTTGTTACGCCAGATAAAATCAGATCCAAGTTTGTTACCTTTTTATACAACTAACATTAATAGACAAATAAAATTTATTTGTGAAACATTAATCATACCATTTTCACTCCAGTGATGTCAAGTGTAGAAGTGTACAAGACGTATTTTGTTCCCAAAATGTCGAAAACATATGCTTTCAATGTTACATAGTCAAGTTGCAGTGTGATTAGATCTCCGTTTGCTTTCAATATCTTGAAAGCAATCGTTGCGTTATCTTCAAGAACAATACTCGTGTTTGGGATCCCATCACTTACAACCTTCCCATCTTTTGTAGCAAGATACAAACCGCCACCAAACACTTTAACGCCAGAAAACACATTTAACGATGACTTGAGCTCAAACCCGAGTGAGATCACACTAGTTTTATCCACGCGGGCTACATTCAAAACGATCGGAGTTTTGTCGTTGTTCCATGAATCCCCAAATAAAACACAATCATTTGTAGTGTTCAATGCTTGTTGTAACCATGTTTCATTAACCAAAGGTGGAAACACAACTACTTCTCCATGTAAATGCCCGGTATCATAATTAACGCGTTGAGTGTACCATTGATAACTAAGTCGGGCCCTCGTGTCTTTAGGAAATGAGGTATTTGAATAGACAGCGAATATTTGTCTATCAGATTTCAAGTGTAATGCATAGAACAAGCCATCTTTTCTCATATACGAAATCTGTGACACTCGCGGGATCGTTAACAATGCTTCAAACAACAAAGGAGCCACCTTTGATCAAAGGGAACAAGATCATATGTTAGTGATTGTTTCTTAAGAGTAGAAATGTTAATTCGATCCGTTTATATAGAAACGGGCCGAACACACATTTGTGTCAAATACATAAACCCTAGCCGAGTCATAGCTAAAATTGTGTAACCCGAACACAATTCATTTTCAAGCATTTATCTAAACGTGTCAAGTGCGTTGTTGGGTGGTAATCAAGTTGTAATTGTGTTAATTAGGTAATTGGGTAGTAATAAATGTGTTAAACGGGTTGATGGGTTGTGATAAATGTGTTAAACTGGTTAGAGGGTCGACATGTTTAATTAAGTGGGTGAAGGTCAACTAGAACACGACTGTTTATTAAACAAATTAGATATAACAACCCAAAATATCATTATTTAGACGTCATGTTTTAGGTCATGTCGAAAATTGTCAACCTGCATAAAATCATGCATGAAAACCTGTTACCAGACTAGTCTGTTTTGTCAAACCAAGTCAGGTTCTAATAACGCGAAAGTTAAGCAAACCTTTGCTTCGACGTGAGAGAACGCGACGTCTGTATTACCAAGCGACGCGAACACAAGTCTCGCTAAGTTGGTTGCGGACGAGTTCATCATAAGCAATGTTGTCGTCGCCTTTTGTACAATCAACTGTATTTCTCGATGAGCTTTATTCGTCATCAAATCGACTACCTTTTCATCTTTGAAACTTGAAATCCAAAATGGTACCAATAAGCAAACAATCAGCAGCCCCATCAGTGACTGCAAATATCAGTTGATTATTAAGTTATAACATGAAATTAGAACTTAAAACAAGATTATCAAATTAACAGAAGATTACCGTATAATTAAGAAAGATAATCTCATTTTGTGAACAATGGTGGAACCTGCAATCACAAAATTAGTTTCAAGATTTGTGAGATAGTAACTTCAGAGAAGAACACTAATTATATGTCAAATGGAACAATTTTTAATCGTTTTTTCTACAAAATAAGCTTGCTGAAATAACACTAGAAAAAGATGGAAAAGGATCTTGTATAGTTGGAAATTAATCATTAAAGATAACCATCGTAAACAAGATCATTAATGATAATTAATATTCTAGGTAAATCATATTGATAGTTAGAAAGGAATTTATGTAAAGTCTTGATCTCGTGCTTATTATAATGTAATGAATTATTGCTAAATTTGTACTAACATACTACAATTTATTTTCTTTTACTATGAGAACTCGTTCCCAATAAACTAAAGGGACCTGTCAATACCTTGCTAATCAACAATTACCGATAAGTAAATAATCTTTAATAGGTTATGACAATATCATAATAGAAACAACTTATCTGTATTTCATACTAATTGGGGACGGATCTACGTGTTAGGCATATATCTAGTTGTATAGTCTTTGCCAATATTTATTTAACTCGACCTTTTCTCACTCGTGATAATGATCGTATATTGTTTTTTGTGATCATTTCGCTACTTATTAACTCTTTCAATAAGTTCTACTGCTTATAAGAAGGTCTTATAAGTAAACAAACAAACAAACATACCCATTATATCCCACTCAAGAGTAGGGTCTGGGAGGGTAGGTGGTGGCGAGTCTTTCCTCTACCTTGGGGTTAGAGAGACCGCTTCCAAAGAGACCCCCGATTCGGAAACAAAGCAATAGCAATAGCAAACACACGCAAGCATATTATGTAGCATACAACACGTAGGTATAAGACACATAAAAGCATACAACAAAGGCG
Source organism: Flaveria linearis (assembly GCA_024085815.1). NCBI lineage: Eukaryota > Viridiplantae > Streptophyta > Magnoliopsida > Asterales > Asteraceae > Flaveria > Flaveria linearis. The sequence continues at coordinate 85,533,070 of CM044007.1, forward strand.
GCATGTTGCACCTATAAAGGGCAGATGGGTAATACGTACCCAACAAGGCTACATTTACCCTTTCTACCCACAAATCCCACTAAAAGTCCTTAATTTTAATTTTGCGCCTCCACTCACTCCTATCCTCGATCATGTGCCCAGAGAGGTGCAAGTCTACCATATCTCGTCTAATTTTCTCATATCAGGTCAACCTAGGTCTTTCTCTACTCCTCCTACCCTCTACATTCTATGGCAGGCCTAAAAAATTAAATATCAATTCAAGATACTTACTACAAGGCATGGTCAATAAAGAATCAATTTTAAGTAGACATACACACTTGTACGTAATTTTGTAATTGTCATACGTAAGGTGGTTATGTGATTATATAATCGCTTCTCTTTCTCTCCCCAGCACTACGTACTAGCGCTTATGCAGTTTCCCACTTAAATTGTTTCCGTGTTAAGTGTGCCCCTATTAATCATTTTGTTCTTTATCATTTTCCTGTTAATGCCAATTACAACTACTCATTTTCCCATTTTGTTATTCTGCTTATTTTGCATTTCGTACTATCAAAACAAAATCAAACTTTATAACTTTGTAACCTCAAATTTTTCATACAAAGGCCATCATGAAATCAAAGAACTATACACCCAAAACTTATAATAAAAAAAGATCAGAGAGCTAATTTTAAGGTTGCATCCATATTTGATCAATTGATCGTTAGCCCAATATCAAGTAAGGGGAAGTCCCAGCTTACATCTACTTAAATATCACTAATTCCGTATCAAAACCACATAAAACCTCCCATTTTCCAAATTACATGATGAAATGAAAGAGGTCGCATTAATGATTCAATAAACTTTCAACAAACCAACTACTCCTGCACCCTAATTGTAACAACACCGACTTTAACCCAAATTTAAACAAAAAACAATAAGTTTAGCAACTTACGTTCCGCCTACCCCATCCAGTAGTCTCCGACGAAATCGTAGCAAACGGCAGCTCACAAACCGCCACCGAAGCCCCAAAATTCGCCGCAAAACGCGAAGCCCTAACGCCGCCGCTACCGGCGCCGATCGTAAACAAATCGAAGTCATAGCTACGCGGCTCGGCGCCGTTGGTCGACTCGGCTCCGGTGGAGAACCTACGGGACTTCAGTACGGCGTTTCTGTTGTTATCGGAGAGAAACCCTAGGGCTTTTTTTGAGAGATTGAAACTAGATGTGTGGCACCAGTGTGATGATGATGATGATGCTGCTGATTGAGGAGTAGTAATGAAAGGAGAACGATTTAGGGGTGATAATTTGTGCCTGTAGATGAAGGTTTGAATGGTTGAAGATGATAGAGATGTAGTGAGCTTTGGTGTGCTCAGAGATGACGCCATTGTTGGTCCGTACAAGAAGGTCTTATAAGTATTTTCGATAATTCCCGCTCAAAATGTGTATACTTGAGGCAAAATAAAAATCTAGTAATAACTAATAACTCTAATCATTGTATTAGATCTTAACTATTCATAAATTTTAATGATTAGTTATAGGATTTTACCTCTAATCGCTATCACGACTTGAATGCAACGGTCACACTCACCAAGTGATCTTTCTTTCGCCGTCGTTCGTCAAAGAAAAATTAGGGTTTATGTAGAGTTTAGAATCATGATCAAATGGGTAATTTCATCCTTTTATATTCTCCGATCACTATTTTTTATTTTGGGAAATTCACATTTAAATTATTTCTTTCCAAATGGAGCCCCAGAATCTGGTGATGGAATTATACTACAAACATTTAAGAATTAAGTTTAGGCAAATGTCTAATAGTAAGAATCCGCTTTATATGCAAAGTATTTTGAAAAATACTACATTTACACACACTAATAATGAAACTTATTTAACAATGAGGGAACACTAGTATGTAACGAGTAATCTTTGATGCCTAACGACACATGATATATTCTCTGCTACTGTTAATCTATGCGAGCAATGTTTTCATAATCGAAATGGACATTGAGCCGGTTTACTAGTTGGATCGATCTGACCAGATTTAATAACCATATGTAATTATAAATAATTTAGTAATTTAAAATTTTAAATAAACTAAAACTGATAGAACTTTTTTTAACATACGTTTTTTCTTCATTCTTTCATGTTCCGGCGTTTATACAATTTTATTTATTCGGTGCTCTACAATAATAAGATGCAAAACATAAATCCTCAAGTGCTCATAGAGTCATAGTTGAAAAACTAGTCATTTTTAGGACCATGTAAAATAAAATAACAATAATAAATTTGCAATTTTGACATTAGAAAACTAGAAAAAAATATATGAAAGTTATCAGAAGTTCATTTGAAAATCGGGATATTTTTAATTTTTTCAAAGGAATTATTAAAATCGACTCCCCCCCCCCCCCCCCCCCCCCGCGCTAGATACAACCAGTACAGAACATCGATACATCAATTTTTATAGCGGAGAACAAGTAAACGAAAAATGACACCATGTTTGCTATGCTAAATCACTACATTTTGCCATATGCTTTAGCCACGAGAATGAAATATACTTGACATCTTCAGCCACCTTTGCCATTGATAAAGATGTTAAAAGTAAGATCGTGACGAACAAAGCGTAGCCATATATATTAAGTGTATCACTTTTTTTCAAATTCCCATTTCCAGATGCTAGTAACTCCCTTATGTTGTAAAAACCATCATGACGAGATCTTTTTATTATTTCAAAAATAAATACCGAAACATGTATAAATTTAAATAAAATCACTAATTATTTGATATGTGGTTGGATTTCTTGGAAATAAGCACATAAGAGTATCTATTGCAAATATAAAGCTACAATTGATTTTAAAAATTATACGATCAAATCTCTATTATTGATTTTCTAGTGCATTTTTTTCTCTTTATTCAGTAGTAGACGACCACAATCACCACATAACTCCCGCTTTCGGCATTCTTCAGAAAAATCACCGTAAACCATATATTATGTATGTTTTATTTTATGTTAGTGTAACTTGTATAGTTGTATTGAAAAAATACAAAAGAAACCGGAAGAAATGTGAGTTTTAACTTTAAAGCCAGGGTCAACATCTATATATCATGGATGATTGGATGGACACATTGTTTTTGACTGTGAGATATTACTGATACGTTTGCATGTAATTGTGAGTGAATGAATGTATACAGTATCATACCAAGAATTTGGACGTCGACCGGTTGCCGTGGAAGACAAAAGGTCGAAGGAACCCAGTGTTTGTCGGATCGGATTACTCAGGTCACAAGTCAACCGTTCACCACCTGAAAGAGGGTGGTAGGGATGAGATCATTACTGTACTGAAAAATACCGATACCGAAAATAGATAAAAGTGTGAACCGAATACCGTACCGATTTTGTCGGTTCGGCACCGACCGTTGAAAATGCCGAAAATACTGGAACCGAAGGTACCGAATACCGAAAATCTAAAAATAAATACCCGTACCAATTATGTTCGGTCGGTATTCGATAAAATTTGCTCTTCCCTAGAGGCAGAGGGTGGCCAATGGTGGAAATGGGTGGTAGAAAACAAAGGAGACCAACGAAAATGCTTATAAATTTAAGTGCAAAATCTCCTGATTATGGGTTAATTCTGCATGAAGTGTATAAACAAACAAACAAACATACCTAGTAAGTTCCACTCAAGAGCAAGGTCTGGGAGGGGTAGGTGGTGGTGAGTCTTTCCTCTATCTTGGGAGATAGAGAGATTGCTTCCGAAGAGACCCCCGACTCGGTAACAAAAACCAATAACAGTCGCAATCGCAAACATAAAGTAAATCAGACAACACAAGGTATAAATCACTTAAATACATAGAAAGCGTGTATAATTACCTAAACACCGTTACCGTTTGTCATTGCTTCTTTGATTCTGATTCTTCAAGCCACAATAACTAGTTTGAAAATGTGCCTCCAACCACCCACTTAGATAATTTAAGAAGATGGTACACATGTTTTGCCATTTATTTGTCTAGATTCTTGTAAGTTTTAGGCTATAAAGGGGTTATGTTTCTTCATGTTTCATGATTAAACTGAATTCACTAATCATTAACTATAATCAACATAATAGATACAAGCAAATTGTTTAACCACACAAATTCCATGTTCATTTCATGTCTCTTACCATTGTGATAGTGTGATGAAGTGTAGATTTTTACGGCTCATATTTCACGAAACCCGTTTCAAGATTCAAGAAACGAATAACCCACAACTCAAACATATCATAAGACTAAAATCAACCAAATATTAATCAAGAAAATGTGATTAACATAGAAAAGAGCCGGAAAAAACTACCAAAGTGTGGATTTCTACAGTAACATACTTCAATAAACCCTAAACATTTAACATCAAACCAGAAAAATATACCAAATAAACTTTACCAGATGAGCAACTTAAGAATCAAGAAACCAATTAACCACATGTCAAGCACATCAAAGAACCATAAAATTTTCTAAATCAATGATCATTTAACAAGAAAATGTGATTAAACACGCAAAAGAAAAAAAAAGAAACATTAAGTTATGAACTTCTACAGTAACATACTTCAAGAAATCCTAAACATATAACCTCTGGACCAGAAGAACTACACTAAAACCTTATAACAGCAACTCAAGAATCAACAAATTAATAACCCACGTGTCAAACAGATCAAAGAACCAAACTTTTTAAAATAAATGATCAAAAATCAAGAAAATGTGATTAAACACGCAGAAGAAAACAAAAAACTATCAAGTTATGAACTACTACAGCAACATACTTTAAGAAAACCTAAACATTCAACCTCTGAACCAGAAGAAACTATACTACAACCTTATAGCATCAATTCAACAATTAAGAAACCAATAACCCACATGTCAAACAGATCAAAGAACCAAAATTTTCCAAAATAAAAGATCAAAAACTATCAAGTTATAAACTCCTACACTAATATACTTCAAGAAGCCCTAAACATTCAACCTCTGAACCAGAAAAAAAAAACTACACTAAAAACCTTATAGCATCAATTCAAGAATCAATAAACCACATTTCAAACAGATCAAAGAATCAAAATTTCCCAAATTAAATGATCAAAAACTATAGATATCCTAAACATTCAACCCCTGAACCAAAAAACTACACTAAAAATCTTACACCAGCAGTTCAAAAATCAAGAACCAACAACCCACATGCCAGACAAATCAAACCACCCAAAACAAACTACAAAATACAACAAACAAACCTTGATATGAAGAGTCCCACCACCAAACTCACTCCCACTTTTGTTATGAAGCTCTAACCAAGCAGTATTCTCATAAAAGCAAGAGCCTTTCCAACTCACATCAGAATTATTTGACACAGAAACGGCTCCAACGAAGGTGGGAAGAATATCAGTGGCAGTTCTGAGTGAACGAAGAATGGGCCATGAAATTTGTGTGGGTAACAATGGAAGAAGGTCTTGAGGAAGAATTGGTGCTTTAAGAGCTTGTACTGTTGGGGTGTTGGTACAAGTGAAGATCAAGATAGTGATAGAAATGGTGATGATGGTTATGGTGTGATATGGTGAAGATGAAGATGAAGGGGTTCCCATGATCTGTGAAATGGAGAGTGGAGGAAGGTCGATAGGACACACACAAAACCAACAATTCACACGCATGCATAGCACACACTCAAACACAAACATACTAAACAGAAACACACACCATAAACACACGCACACTAAATAGAAACACACACACTAAATAGTCTAAATGCAAACTTTAGCCAATCCCAAAACCCATCACAATACATATGCAATAACACACCCCTTAGAACATGCACCCCATGCAGAAACACACCCACATAACACACAAACAAAATATATATATATATATAAATCCACCATCATTGCACCACTCACGCAGGAACATTCAAGCACCTCTCATTTTGGAAAATAGCATCAAGAATTACTTGCTCCCCCACTTAGACACCTATACATGCGGACATCACATAATACAAAACACATACACACACACACACTAGATGCATGAACACACACTAGATACATAAGCGCACACACTAGGTTCATGAACAACACTGTTCGACCCATCGAGTCAAGAACCGCACGGTTAATGGCAAAAACGAACAACAGACAAAGCATATAAATCATCACACACCAAAAGAAAAAGAAAACCAAACCCATATAGAAGAACAACGCAGGAACCCTGATTCAAAAACAGTGAACCAACGGTCGGGGCCGAAACAGTAGAAATCAAACCATTGAATGAGTGGAGAAAATGTTACCGTGAGTTTTCCCGTGGCGATGAGAACCCATGCAAGACGCACTAGGTTGCAGAAGGAGAATCGTCGACGTGTCGAGTCGCTCAAAGGAAAACCATCGCGGGAAGGAGGAGATTGTCCGTCGATGGAAGTTGTCAGGTTCGGTGTCAAGGGATACTGATTACCGCTGCTGCTCGGATCGGTTGGTCAGTGATTGCAAAGAGAAGGGTCCGCCATAGATGGTTGCTCGAATATGGAAGAGGGTGTTGCTCGAATATGTTACCGTGAGTTTTCCAATGAAGTGTATAAGATATGGAAACAAAATCATTCGGATTTTGGTGATCTCTGTTTTTTTACTACCTAGGCCAATTGAATCTTGGACTAAATTGTTTATCTATACTATATATAAAGAGTTTAAGAGGGGTATTTAAGATACCCTAAAAATAAGAATAAAAACTTCTTTAAATGCATAAAATACAACTAATTTTAAGGGTAAAATAGTATATATCATTATTTACAGATATCCCCTTACAATTATTTACATAATAACCCTAGACTAACTATCAATGCAATCAAAATTCTATCCTAATTTTTAGCAACAAACTCCACCAAATATTTACTTAAATAAAATTCAAATAAGTATCCACCAAATATTCCATCCTAATTATGTAAATAAAATATAATATTTATTAATATTTTGATTTTGATTTTGAAAAAAATTATCTATAATTCATGTAAATAAAATATGATATATACTAATATTTGATCAAATTGTCAATATTTTACTTAAATAAGATTCAAATAAGTATCCCACCGAATATTCCATCCTAATTTACGTAAATGTATCCCATCGAATATTTCATCCTAATTTACGTAAATAAATTATGATATTATTAATATTTATTAATATTTTACGAAAAAGATCAGAATAATGTTTCGTCCTCAACTGCATCTACGTCACGACCTGCAAAATGGAAACAATATAATATATGATACTTTTTAAACAACAAAGCAACAAAAGTTTGCACCACCAGTATCTCTCAAATGTTCCATTTGTACCAATTACGCTTTACCAGTCACGTGAGATGATACCTTTTACTACCTTAACTCCAGTGTTGATCAAACATTACAAATGACAAATGAGAGTGATTATTGTAGTTTTCATAAAAGATGAAGGGAGGCTAATAGAAGATATTATGTTGCACAAGAGATGACATCCAACATATTTCAAATAGTATACATGTTACGCAGATTCCGTTCGGTGACCAACCACCCGTACAAGATGTGATCATAGAAGAGGATACATATAGTTTTGTTTATGACCATGTACCTAAAGAGTATCTCAGACTAAAGGAACAAAATCCATGTCAGAAATATTCAGCAAAACGATTTAAATAAGAATTTCTTACCTTTTGTTGTATTAATGGTCAAACCAAATTAGCACCTATTGAAATCCATGTTGAATTGTACAAGCTCTTCATGATGCAAAATGAAATTGACAGAATGTTTAGGGCGAACATACGAGCTATAATGCCAGTTTTCTTTCGCCTCAATGGGTGTCACGTTAGATGATACACTTACCAATGTGAGAGATGGTGTGTATACCTTTCGCGCGCATAAAGGGATTTATCATAGAATTAACCATTAGTCTCCGGGGATGGAATACCAGATATTTACAACTGTATTTTTATGATTCTGAAACAAAGTTAGAACACTGGCTCTAATGGCCAAATCTTGATCGGAATATTACTGAGATTTTGTCACGTGTACTTTCTACAAATCCGTATGTCATTACATTTCGTAGTCTTGCGGACCTAGGTCCTTTAGAAAACTATAAAGTCACCTTGAACGCTTCAGCTACCGTTGAGTAGAGGATGTACAACATAGTCGAGATCAGTCGGATGTGCGAGCATTTCGATTAAATGATCTCATCGTTATTAGATTACTTCACCATTGAATAAAATGAGTATTGAATTTTTTTCTTAAATTCTTATGTTTAAAAGTTATATTTGTTTATTTGTGTATTACTTTAATGAATTAATGATCTTTTGAACTATTTAATAATTTTAAATTGTTTTACGCCCGTCGCATCGCGCGGTACCGTGCTAGTAGAGTAAAATGCTATTTTTGTTTCTGACGTTTTGTTGAATTCGTCATTTCAATTAAATTTTTTTTTATCATTTCAGTCACTGTAGTTTATCAAAATTGTCATTTTAATTCACTTCACTAACTCTCGTTAAGATTTTCGTTAAATATGAAGAGACTAGTGAGGGTATTTTAGTATTTTTAAACTTTAATTATCCAACTAAAATAAATCAATCAATTAATATTCAATTAAAATTAAAAAAACATATGAAGAGACTAGTTAGACCGGACGATTCGATTTAAAATATTCGATTAACTATAACTCATGTTGTTCGATTGGGGTATATTTTTGATATTGTCATAACGTGACAACAATAGACCTCAATCAAACAAAATGTGACAACAATAGATATCAATTGAAAAACGGTGCCCTTTTGAACAAAACATTAAATATCAATTGAAATGTCACAGCAGACCTCAATTGAACAACATAATTTAGAGTAAATCAAACTTTTAAATCGAAACGTCTGGTTTCACTAGTCGCTTCATATGTTTTTCTGTTTTAATTAAATATTTATTGATTATTTTATTAAAATTAGATAATTACGACGTTGAAAAAGACTAGAAACCATAATATTTAACTGAGACTTAACGGAGTTAGTTGAGTGGATGCAAATGACAACATTTGGTAAACTATAGTGACTGAAATGACCAAAAAAAATTGAAATTGTAAATTCAACAAAACATCAGGGACGAAAATGACATTTTACTCTTGTTTATATTTTCTTAAATTATCACGAGCCTAAGCAAGTTTGAGGTATGAAGCTCGGGTTGCGCTCATTTAGGCCTCGCTCGATAGAGAATTTTAGCCGTAATTGTTTACACCGCGTTAAAGTAACCATATACACAACACAAAATATATCGATAACGAATTCCTAGTCAACGATACAAGTTGTAGAAAGTATAAAGGGACAATTTCGACTAATTTAGTTATAAATAAACTGATTCGCACTATGTTTTTTATCTCTGACGAGTTTAATAAACAAAAAACTGTTAAAACTTGTCAAATGGGGTGAACAATTGCAGGGAATATTGTTAATACACAAACCTACTAAATTATTTTGTTTAAAAATATATGCATGCAATAATATAAACAATACACTTTTATCTATTAAAAATATGTTTCAAACCTTTTAACAAACCAAGTTGAACTGTTTTGACCTGCTATTCAACCAAGATCCAATTGGACGCTATAATTTTGTTCAAGAGTGATATCGAACTACTGAGTCCCTAATTTACATATTGTCTTCTGTTACTACAACAAATTATCTTTTATAACCATGAAAACCCGTTATCAGAAACATAAATGACTCTGTCAGACGTCAACACCCTTCTAACGAATGAGATCACCTAATCTTCAAGGGGTTAAGGGAGAAAACTAATGGAACTTAAATTAGAACCCGCGACCTCTGCTAGAGGACTCAAGCACAAGCACTTACCACTACATCACCTCCTCGAAGGTTTATTAAAACATATTTGCATAAAAGAGAGAAGAAATGGGATCATAACTTTATGCATGCATTAACCTACATTAAAGTAGTATATTTTAATAAGTTATGAAAAACTACATAAACTTTCACTTGAGATATGGAAGAAGTCAAGTAATATTAAGTAATACGACAAAGTTTGCAGCTAAGTACCAAATGAATTCTACAAATAAAAAATAGAGCAATTTCTTCCAGACATACGCATATAAGATGGTGCAACCAGACTAAACAAAACCAAATCAAAATCAAAATGTTCTTCAATTCATGAACTCTTGTTATTTCATTTCTTCAAGATAATGTTTTTGTGTTCTTGAAAATAGAGAGAACTTATAATAATTTCTGACAAACTTTTGTTAACCTATTTGATGTATTGAGAACCCATTTAAATCCATCACCATAACCCATTTTGCGCACGATACTACACATAAATACCTCCAACGGACGGACGCTTGAATCTTGAAGGTTGACTTTTCCTTTGCCAGTTGTCACACCGGTCAAACCCAAATGGTAACGCAACTCATCCTCCGAAGCAGCATATGGTATGTCAATCTTGTTCCCCAATATGAGAAACGGGACTGCAGCAAGATTTCATCAGAAAGAAGGGCATCCAATTCTTTTTTTGACTCTGCAAATCGTTCCTATCATAGGCGTCCACCAAGTAAACTACAGCATCAACCTGTAAATCGAACAACTTATAAGAAATTGCAAAACAATATCGTATCAAATTTATGCATTGGTGGTGTTAGTGATTGCTCCAAACTGTTTTGATCGGTTTGGAATAAACAGCTTCAAACTGCTTATTTGAGAGATAAGGAACCTGAAACACCCTCAAAGCGCATATTGTTGTAACAGAACACAACACGCAGATGATAGTTTTAATAAACAATCCTAATAATTAGTGATCACATTGCGGTTAGGATGAATCTATCACACTGCGGTTAGTGATCACAATCCCGAAAACACCCTCAAGCGCATATATTGTATCAGACACAACACGTAGATGATAGTTTTAATAAACAATCCCGGATAAGTTAGTGATCACCATTGCGGTTACGATGAATCTTTACAGCAAGTACATCAGAAATAATACTATCAGAATACAAAGAATAACATCTTTGATGTGTCTAAGTCATAAAAACAAGATGAAATCCTAACAAGGTTGTACTTTCGGACACAATAGATCACGCATATTACATTATAAGCAAGAATTCAGGATCCTTCGAGTTGGATCAAACCAAAAGGAATAGAACTTTATCTGATTGACAGTAACTATATTGTTGCTTCTCATCCAAACCATGGGCTTGCATGCACCTGAATCCTAACCAAACAACTCTAAAACAAGCATCCTTTGAGTCTTTTCTAAACTCAGCAACCACCTTACACAGCTCACGAAAATTGGCCCGAGTTGTATCAATCACAAGCAAAACAAAGCCCAGTAGAGCGACCCGATTGTTCATTTGGGCCTGCGACACATCAGTCCCATCCAATGCACTTAAAGGAACCTCCTTTGGGCTTCTACCGGGCCTTGTCAAATACCCAAAACTTAAATTTAAATATGAACCCGAAGACATTGTTTACTCGCAGACGGTCCTAAACTCCTTGAGAGTTTCAGAAAGCTCTCCAACATTTTTGCTGCAAAAACTTTAAGCCCGTGAGCCCGTAGAAACTTTTGTGTCACTTTACGCCTTTCATCACCACTAATGAAGAGAACAACTGTAGTAGAGTTATTATCTTGTCGTTTGGGACTATGAAAGGGGCTGTTTGACGCTGATGACATGTTGATCTTTTCGTCTTCATTGAACACATGTAGATCAGATCGAAAAACTTTAAAAACAACATGAAACATAAAACATGTCCCCTTTTCTCCGGGTTCTTTGTCAACTATGCTTATCTCTCCACCCATCAACCGTACCTGTATAAAACAGTTAAATATCAAATCTTTTGGCGCCAAAAACTGAAATGATATAAGGATGAAATGTTACCAGAGATTGAACGATCGCGAGCCCCAATCCAGTGCCTTCGAATTCATGTTCAGTTTCTTTTACTTGAACATAATTTTCAAAGATTGATGCTTGTTTCTCTTTTGCAATACCCTTTCCAGTATCATTAACTTCAAACACAAATTCCATGAGATTATGATTAGGATCATGATTAACTTCATTAACAGCTTCAAGATCACCATATTTGTCATTGTTTCTGTAAAAGAAACACGATCGCCATCTTTGAAATCGATCATGATCAGAAGCAACTGTAGAGCTCTGTGACTTTGGGTTCATGGGACGGGCTCGAACACGAACTGAGACATGACCCTCTGAGGTGAATTTGATTGCATTGCTTAATAAGTTTGATAATATTTTGTTTAAGCCTGCGTTCATCGCCTTTGACTTGTGAAAATTTGGTCAACAGATCATCTTGTAGGTCCAAAATCACATCAACTTCCTTTTTCAAACCAACTGGATAGAACAAGTCAACTACACCCACGAGCACTTTGACCAAGTCAAACGGTTTTTCTTCTAGCTCCATCTTCCCAGCTTCTATTTTACTTGTGTCAAGAATCGAGTTCAGTAAACCTGAAACAATTATATAGTTAATCAGGCATTTTAATGATTTTGTCGTATAATAATCTTTGACCCGTAGTATAAGTTAAGTAGACCAGATTGACCCTAGTGTAGTTTACGTTGACCCAAACGACCTTTTTGCAAATTAACATACCCAACTCAACCCATTGTATATTGCTAAGTTGGCCCAAATGACCCATATGCAAATTGATTTACCCAAATGAACTCGCTCTAGATTGACCCATCATATAATTTAAGTTGACCGATATGACCCGATGTAGACTAATTTATCCAGATCAACCCATTCTAGATTGAATTGCAGTGTAAGTTAAGGTGAAATGACCCATTTACAAAATAATCTACCCAAATCAACCCATTATAGATTGATCCGTGTTGTTATCTAGGTCGACCCGAACATGCAAAATTTTTAATCCAAATCAATCCATTTTAGATTGGCCATTGTGTAATTTGATTTGACCCAAATCAACCCATTTTAGATTGACCAGTCATGTAATTTAAGTTGTACCCAAATGACCCATTTGCAGGTTAGTTTACCATTTCAACCCATTTTAGTTGGACCCATATAAACCCATTTGCAATTTCTTTTACCAAAATGAACCTCTTATTTGAAGAATGGGTCATAATTGCCAACTCTAGTCGTCGCTTAATACTTACCCTGAAGATATTTTGTAGACGATTGAACAATTCTTAAGTCTGTTGCCAACTCAGATCCTTGATGATTCTCATTGATGGATATTTCTACCGAACCACTAATCGCTGCTAATGAAGCGCGAATATCATGGCTCGCAGTTTCAAATGCAACACTTTGATTCTTGCTTTTTCTCTCTAACTGTTGTGTCACTTCCTTTTGTTTGATATAGCAGCCCTTAAACACCTTTCTTTTCTTGCTGATTTCAATGCCAACATCATAGAAACAGCAACGGTAACAACCATTAGCGATGAAAGCACCGTCACCAATATGAGAGTCCGATGCATCTTGCTTTGCACTTCATAATAAGGTAATGCCAACACATACACCTGCAGAAATGCCTTAATACTGTAAAGAAGATAACTAAGTGCATTGCATAAAGATTAAACAGCTTTAATACAACACCAATTTAAAGTCATAGACCTTATTAATGATTTTCATGTTGTTGCCACATTTATATACATACAAGCTAACGTATAGTATGGATCGTATGGATATCTAATCAAGTACGTTAAATTAACAAACTTTTAAAAGTTTACTCTTTTTTGCTTCTGTAAATAAAGTTTGTTACGCCAGATAAAATCAGATCCAAGTTTGTTACCTTTTTATACAACTAACATTAATAGACAAATAAAATTTTTTGTGAAACATTAATCATACCATTTTCACTCCAGTGATGTCAAGTGTAGAAGTGTACAAGACGTATTTTGTTCCCAAATGTCGAAAACATATGCTTTCAATGTTACATAGTCAAGTTGCAGTGTGATTAGATCTCCGTTTGCTTTCAATATCTTGAAAGCAATCGTTGCGTTATCTTCAAGAACAATACTCGTGTTTGGGATCCCATCACTTACAACCTTCCCATCTTTTGTAGCAAGATACAAACCGCCACCAAACACTTTAACGCCAGAAAACACATTTAACGATGACTTGAGCTCAAACCCGAGTGAGATCACACTAGTTTTATCCACGCGGGCTACATTCAAAACGATCGGAGTTTTGTCGTTGTTCCATGAATCCCCAAATAAAACACAATCATTTGTAGTGTTCAATGCTTGTTGTAACCATGTTTCATTAACCAAAGGTGGAAACACAACTACTTCTCCATGTAAATGCCCGGTATCATAATTAACGCGTTGAGTGTACCATTGATAACTAAGTCGGGCCCTCGTGTCTTTAGGAAATGAGGTATTTGAATAGACAGCGAATATTTGTCTATCAGATTTCAAGTGTAATGCATAGAACAAGCCATCTTTTCTCATATACGAAATCTGACACTCGCGGGATCGTTAACAATGCTTCAAACAACAAGGAGCCACCTTTGATCAAAGGGAACAAGATCATATGTTAGTGATTGTTTCTTAAGAGTAGAAATGTTAATTCGATCCGTTTATATAGAAACGGGCCGAACACACATTTGTGTCAAATACATAAACCCTAGCCGAGTCATAGCTAAAATTGTGTAACCCGAACACAATTCATTTTCAAGCATTTATCTAAACGTGTCAAGTGCGTTGTTGGGTGTAATCAAGTTGTAATTGTGTTAATTAGGTAATTGGGTAGTAATAATGTGTTAAACGGGTGATGGGTTGTGATAAATGTGTTAAACTGGTTAGAGGGTCGACATGTTTAATTAAGTGGGTGAAGGTCAACTAGAACACGACTGTTTATAAACAAATAGATATAACACCCAAAATATCATTATTTAGACGTCATGTTTTAGGTCATGTCGAAAATTGTCAACCTGCATAAAATCATGCATGAAAACCTGTTACCAGACTAGTCTGTTTTGTCAAACCAAGTCAGGTTCTAATAACGCGAAAGTTAAGCAAACCTTTGCTTCGACGTGAGAGAACGCGACGTCTGTATTACCAAGCGACGCGAACACAAGTCTCGCTAAGTTGGTTGCGGACGAGTTCATCATAAGCAATGTTGTCGTCGCCTTTTGTACAATCAACTGTATTTCTCGATGAGCTTTATTCGTCATCAAATCGACTACCTTTTCATCTTTGAAACTTGAAATCCAAAATGGTACCAATAAGCAAACAATCAGCAGCCCCATCAGTGACTGCAAATCCAGTTGATTATTAAGTTATAACATGAAATTAGAACTTAAAACAAGATTATCAAATTAACAGAAGATTACCGGTATAATTAAGAAAGATAATCTCATTTTGTGAACAATGGTGGAACCTGCAATCACAAAATTAGTTTCAAGATTTGTGAGATAGTAACTTCAGAGAAGAACACTAATTATATGTCAAAATGGAACAATTTTTAATCGTTTTTTCTACAAAATAAGCTTGCTGAAATAACACTAGAAAAAGATGGAAAAGGATCTTGTATAGTTGGAAATTAATCATTAAAGATAACCATCGTAAACAAGATCATTAATGATAATTAATATTCTAGGTAAATCATATTGATAGTTAGAAAGGAATTTATGTAAAGTCTTGATCTCGTGCTTATTATAATGTAATGAATTATTGCTAAATTTGTACTAACATACTACAATTTATTTTCTTTTACTATGAGAACTCGTTCCCAATAAACTAAAGGGACCTGTCAATACCTTGCTAATCAACAATTACCGATAAGTAAATAATCTTTAATAGGTTATGACAATATCATAATAGAAACAACTTATCTGTATTTCATACTAATTGGGGACGGATCTACGTGTTAGGCATATATCTAGTTGTATAGTCTTTGCCAATATTTATTTAACTCGACCTTTTCTCACTCGTGATAATGATCGTATATTGTTTTTTGTGATCATTTCGCTACTTATTAACTCTTTCAATAAGTTCTACTGCTTATAAGAAGGTCTTATAAGTAAACAAACAAACAAACATACCCATTATATCCCACTCAAGAGTAGGGTCGGGAGGGGTAGGTGGTGGCGAGTCTTTCCTCTACCTTGGGGTTAGAGAGACCGCTTCCAAAGAGACCCCCGATTCGGAAACAAAAGCAATAGCAATAGCAAACACACGCAAGCATATTATGTAGCATACAACACGTAGGTATAAGACACATAAAAGCATACAACAAAGGCGGCATGTTGCACCTATAAAGGGCAGATGGGTAATACGTACCCAACAAGGCTACATTTACCCTTTCTACCCACAAATCCCACTAAAAGTCCTTAATTTTAATTTTGCGCCTCCACTCACTCCTATCCTCGATCATGTGCCCAGAGAGGTGCAAGTCTACCATATCTCGTCTAATTTTCTCATATCAGGTCAACCTAGGTCTTTCTCTACTCCTCCTACCCTCTACATTCTATGGCAGGCCTAAAAATATTAAATATCAATTCAAGATACTTACTACAAGGCATGGTCAATAAAGAATCAATTTTAAGTAGACATACACACTTGTACGTAATTTTGTAATTGTCATACGTAAGGTGGTTATGTGATTATATAATCGCTTCTCTTTCTCTCCCCAGCACTACGTACTAGCGCTTATGCAGTTTCCCACTTAAATTGTTTCCGTGTTAAGTGTGCCCCTATTAATCATTTTGTTCTTTATCATTTTCCTGTTAATGCCAATTACAACTACTCATTTTCCCATTTTGTTATTCTGCTTATTTTGCATTTCGTACTATCAAAACAAAATCAAACTTTATAACTTTGTAACCTCAAATTTTTCATACAAAGGCCATCATGAAATCAAAGAACTATACACCCAAACTTATAATAAAAAAAAGATCAGAGAGCTAATTTTAAGGTTGCATCCATATTTGATCAATTGATCGTTAGCCCAATATCAAGTAAGGGGAAGTCCCAGCTTACATCTACTTAAATATCACTAATTCCGTATCAAAACCACATAAAACCTCCCATTTTCCAAATTACATGATGAAATGAAAGAGGTCGCATTAATGATTCAATAAACTTTCAACAAAACCAACTACTCCTGCACCCTAATTGTAACAACACCGACTTTAACCCAAATTTAAACAAAACAATAAGTTAGCAACTTACGTTCCGCCTACCCCATCCAGTAGTCTCCGACGAAATCGTAGCAAACGGCAGCTCACAAACCGCCACCGAAGCCCCAAAATTCGCCGCAAAACGCGAAGCCCTAACGCCGCCGCTACCGGCGCCGATCGTAAACAAATCGAAGTCAGCTACGCGGCTCGGCGCCGTTGGTCGACTCGGCTCCGGTGGAGAACCTACGGGACTTCAGTACGGCGTTTCTGTTGTTATCGGAGAGAAACCCTAGGGCTTTTTTTGAGAGATTGAAACTAGATGTGTGGCACCAGTGTGATGATGATGATGATGCTGCTGATTGAGGAGTAGTAATGAAAGGAGAACGATTTAGGGGTGATAATTTGTGCCTGTAGATGAAGGTTTGAATGGTTGAAGATGATAGAGATGTAGTGAGCTTTGGTGTGCTCAGAGATGACGCCATTGTTGGTCCGTACAAGAAGGTCTTATAAGTATTTTCGATAATTCCCGCTCAAAATTGTGTATACTTGAGGCAAAATAAAAATCTAGTAATAACTAATAACTCTAATCATTGTATTAGATCTTAACTATTCATAAATTTTAATGATTAGTTATAGGATTTTACCTCTAATCGCTATCACGACTTGAATGCAACGGTCACACTCACCAAGTGATCTTTCTTTCGCCGTCGTTCGTCAAAGAACAAATTAGGTTTATGTAGAGTTTAGAATCATGATCAAATGGGTAATTTCATCCTTTTATATTCTCCGATCACTATTTTTTATTTTGGGAAATTCACATTTAAATTATTTCTTTCCAAATGGAGCCCCAGAATCTGGTGATGGAATTATACTACAAACATTTAAGAATTAAGTTTAGGCAAATGTCTAATAGTAAGAATCCGCTTTATATGCAAAGTATTTGAAAAATACTACATTTACACACACTAATAATGAAACTTATTTAACAATGAGGGAACACTAGTATGTAACGAGTAATCTTTGATGCCTAACGACACATGATATATTCTCTGCTACTGTTAATCTATGCGAGCAATGTTTTCATAATCGAAATGGACATTGAGCCGGTTTACTAGTTGGATCGATCTGACCAGATTTAATAACCATATGTAATTATAAATAATTTAGTAATTTAAAATTTTAAATAAACTAAAACTGATAGAACTTTTTTTAACATACGTTTTTTCTTCATTCTTTCATGTTCCGGCGTTTATACAATTTTATTTATTCGGTGCTCTACAATAATAAGATGCAAAACATAAATCCTCAAGTGCTCATAGAGTCATAGTTGAAAAACTAGTCATTTTTTAGGACCATGTAAAATAAAATAACAATAATAAATTTGCAATTTTGACATTAGAAAACTAGAAAAAATATATGAAAGTTATCAGAAGTTCATTTGAAAATCGGGATATTTTTAATTTTTTCAAAGGAAATTATTAAGAATCGACTCCCCCCCCCCCCCCCCCCCCCCCCCGCGCTAGATACAACCAGTACAGAACATCGATACATCAATTTTTATAGCGGAGAACAAGTAAACGAAAAATGACACCATGTTTGCTATGCTAAATCACTACATTTTGCCATATGCTTTAGCCACGAGAATGAAATATACTTGACATCTTCAGCCACCTTTGCCATTGATAAAGATGTTAAAAGTAAGATCGTGACGAACAAAGCGTAGCCATATATATTAAGTGTATCACTTTTTTTCAAATTCCCATTTCCAGATGCTAGTAACTCCCTTATGTTGTAAAAACCATCATGACGAGATCTTTTTATTATTTCAAAAATAAATACCGAAACATGTATAAATTTAAATAAAATCACTAATTATTTGATATGTGGTTGGATTTCTTGGAAATAAGCACATAAGAGTATCTATTGCAAATATAAAGCTACAATTGATTTTAAAAATTATACGATCAAATCTCTATTATTGATTTTCTAGTGCATTTTTTTCTCTTTATTCAGTAGTAGACGACCACAATCACCACATAACTCCGCTTTCGGCATTCTTCAGAAAAATCACCGTAAACCCATATATTATGTATGTTTATTTTATGTTAGTGTAACTTGTATAGTTGTATTGAAAAAAACAAAAGAAAACCGGAAGAAATGTGAGTTTTAACTTTAAAGCCAGGTCAACATCTATATATCATGGATGATTGGATGGACACATTGTTTTTGACTGTGAGATATTACTGATACGTTTGCATGTAATTGTGAGTGAATGAATGTATACAGTATCATACCAAGAATTTGGACGTCGACCGTTGCCGTGGAAGACAAAGGTCGAAGGAACCCAGTGTTTGTCGGATCGGATTACTCAGGTCACAAGTCAACCGTTCACCACCTGAAAGAGGGTGGTAGGGATGAGATCATTACTGTACTGAAAAATACCGATACCGAAAATAGATAAAAGTGTGAACCGAATACCGTACCGATTTTGTCGTTTCGGCACCGACCATTGAAAATGCCGAAAATACTGGAACCGAAGGTACCGAATACCGAAAATCTAAAAATAAATACCCGTACCAATTATGTTCGGTCGGTATTCGATAAAATTGCTCTTCCCTAGAGGCAGAGGGTGGCCAATGGTGGAAATGGGTGGTAGAAAACAAAGGAGACCAACGAAAATTATAAATTTAAGTGCAAAATCTCCTGATTATGGGTTAATTCTGCATGAAGTGTATAAACAAACAAACAAACATACCTAGTAAGTTCCACTCAAGAGCAAGGTCTGGGAGGGGTAGGTGGTGGTGAGTCTTTCCTCTATCTTGAAAGATAGAGAGATTGCTTCCGAAGAGACCCCCGACTCGGTAACAAAAACCAATAACAGTCGCAATCGCAAACATAAAGTAAATCAGACAACACAAAGGTATAAATCACTTAAATACATAGAAAGCGTGTATAATTACCTAAACACCGTTACCGTTTGTCATTGCTTCTTTGATTCTGATTCTTCAAGCCACAATAACTAGTTTGAAAATGTGCCTCCAACCACCCACTTAGATAATTTAAGAAGATGGTACACATGTTTTGCCATTTATTTGTCTAGATTCTTGTAAGTTTTAGGCTATAAAGGGGTTATGTTTCTTCATGTTTCATGATTAAACTGAATTCACTAATCATTAACTATAATCAACATAATAATACAAGCAAATTGTTTAACCACACAAATTCCATGTTCATTTCATGTCTCTTACCATTGTGATAGTGTGATGAAGTGTAGATTTTTACGGCTCATATTTCACGAAACCCGTTTCAAGATTCAAGAAACGAATAACCCACAACTCAAACATATCATAAGACTAAAATCAACCAAATATTAATCAAGAAAATGTGATTAACATAGAAAAGAGCCGGAAAAAACTACCAAAGTGTGGATTTCTACAGTAACATACTTCAATAAACCCTAAACATTTACACATCAAACAGAAAAATATACCAAATAAACTTTACCATGAGCAACTTAAGAATCAAGAAACCAATTAACCACATGTCAAGCACATCAAAGAACCATAAATTTTCTAAATCAATGATCATTTAACCAAGAAAATGTGATTAAACACGCAAAAGAAAAAAAAAGAAACATTAAGTTATGAACTTCTACAGTAACATACTTCAAGAAATCCTAAACATATAACCTCTGGACCAGAAGAAACTACACTAAAACCTTATAACAGCAACTCAAGAATCAACAAATAATAACCCACGTGTCAAACAGATCAAAGAACCAAAACTTTTTAAAATAAATGATCAAAAATCAAGAAAATGTGATTAAACACGCAGAAGAAAACAAAAAACTATCAAGTTATGAACTACTACAGCAACATACTTTAAGAAAACCT
The DNA here is from genome assembly GCA_024085815.1 of Flaveria linearis. Classification (NCBI taxonomy): domain Eukaryota; kingdom Viridiplantae; phylum Streptophyta; class Magnoliopsida; order Asterales; family Asteraceae; genus Flaveria; species Flaveria linearis. The sequence continues at coordinate 85,554,039 of CM044007.1, forward strand.
AAACATTCAACCTCTGAACCAGAAGAAACTATACTACAACCTTATAGCATCAATTCAACAATTAAAAACCAATAACCCACATGTCAAACAGATCAAAGAACCAAAATTTTCCAAAATAAAAGATCAAAAACTATCAAGTTATAAACTCCTACACTAATATACTTCAAGAAGCCCTAAACATTCAACCTCTGAACCAGAAAAAAAAAACTACACTAAAAACCTTATAGCATCAATTCAAGAATCAATAAACCACATTTCAAACAGATCAAAGAATCAAAATTTCCCAAATTAAATGATCAAAAACTATAGATATCCTAAACATTCACCCCTGAACCAAAAAACTACACTAAAAATCTTACACCAGCAGTTCAAAAATCAAGAAACCAACAACCCACATGCCAGACAAATCAAACCACCCAAAACAAACTACAAAATACAACAAACAAACCTTGATATGAAGAGTCCCACCACCAAACTCACTCCCACTTTTGTTATGAAGCTCTAACCAAGCAGTATTCTCATAAAAGCAAGAGCCTTTCCAACTCACATCAGAATTATTTGACACAGAAACGGCTCCAACGAAGGTGGGAAGAATATCAGTGGCAGTTCTGAGTGAACGAAGAATGGGCCATGAAATTTGTGTGGGTAACAATGGAAGAAGGTCTTGAGGAAGAATTGGTGCTTTAAGAGCTTGTACTGTTGGGGTGTTGGTACAAGTGAAGATCAAGATAGTGATAGAAATGGTGATGATGGTTATGGTGTGATATGGTGAAGATGAAGATGAAGGGTTCCCATGATCTGTGAAATGGAGAGTGGAGGAAGGTCGATAGGACACACACAAAACCAACAATTCACACGCATGCATAGCACACACTCAAACACAAACATACTAAACAGAAACACACACCATAAACACACGCACACTAAATAGAAACACACACACTAAATAGTCTAAATGCAAACTTTAGCCAATCCCAAAACCCATCACAATACATATGCAATAACACACCCCTTAGAACATGCACCCACATGCAGAACACACCCACATAACACACAAACAAAATATATATATATATATAAATCCACCATCATTGCACCACTCACGCAGGAACATTCAAGCACCTCTCATTTTGGAAAATAGCATCAAGAATTACTTGCTCCCCCACTTAGACACCTATACATGCGGACATCACATAATACAAAAACATACACACACACACACTAGATGCATGCACACACTAGATACATAAGCGCGCACACTAGGTTCATGAACAAACACTGTTCGACCCATCGAGTCAAGAACCGCACGGTTAATGGCAAAAACGAACAATAGACAAAGCATATAAATCATCACACACCAAAAGAAAAAGAAAACCAAACCCATATAGAAGAACAAACGCAGGAACCCTGATTCAAAAACACAGTGAACCAACGGTCGGGGCCGAAACAGTAGAAATCAAACCATTGAATGAGTGGAGAAAATGTTACCGTGAGTTTTCCCGTGGCGATGAGAACCCATGCAAGACGCACTAGGTTGCAGAAGGAGAATCGTCGACGTGTCGAGTCGCTCAAAGGAAACCATCGCGGGAAGGAGGAGATTGTCCGTCGATGGAAGTTGTCAGGTTCGGTGTCAAGGGATACTGATTACCGCTGCTGCTCGGATCGGTTGGTCAGTGATTGCAAAGAGAAGGGTCCGCCATAGATGGTTGCTCGAATATGGAAGAGGGTGTTGCTCGAATATGTTACCGTGAGTTTTCCAATGAAGTGTATAAGATATGGAAACAAAATCATTCGGATTTTGGTGATCTCTGTTTATTTTACTACCTAGGCCAATTGAATCTTGGACTAAATTGTTTATCTATACTATATATAAAGAGTTTAAGAGGGGTATTTTAATACCCTAAAAATAAGACAAAAACTTCTTTAAATGCATAAAATACAACTAATTTTAAGGGTAAATAGTAATTATATCATTATTTATAGATTATCCCCTTACAATTATTTACATAATAACCCTACTACTATCAATTGCAATCAAAATTCTATCCTAATTTTTAGCAACAAACTCCACCAAATATTTTACTTAAATAAAATTCAAATAAGTATCCACCAAATATTCCATCCTAATTTATGTAAATAAATTATAATATTTATTAATATTTTGATTTTGATTTTGAAAAAAATTATCTATAATTCATGTAAATAAAAATATATATTTACTAATATTTTGATCAAATTGTCAATATTTTACTTAAATAAGATTCAAATAAGTATCCCACCGAATATTCCATCCTAATTTACGTTAAATGTATCCCATCGAATATTTCATCCTAATTTACGTAAATAAAATTATGATATTATATATTTATTAATATTTTACGAAAAAGATCAGAATGATGTTTCGTCCTCAACTGCATCTACGTCACGACCTGCAAAATGGAAACAATATAATATATGATACTTTTTAAACAACAAAGCAACAAAAGTTTGCACCACCAGTATCTCTCAAATGTTCCATTTGTACCAATTACGCTTTACCAGTCACGTGAGATGATACCTTTTACTACCTTAAACTCCAGTGTTGATCAAACATTACAAATGACAAATGAGAGTGATTATTGTAGTTTTCATAAAAGATGAAGGGAGGCTAATAGAAGATATTGTTGCACAGAGAGATGACATCCAACATATTTCAAATAGTATACATGTTACGCAGATTCCGTTCGGTGACCAACCACCCGTACAAGATGTGATCATAGAAGAGGATACATATAGTTTTGTTTATGACCATGTACCTAAAGAGTATCTCAGACTAAAGGAACAAAATCCATGTCAGAAATATTCAGCAAAACGATTTAAATAAGAATTTCTTACCTTTTGTTTTATTAATGGTCAAACCAAATTAGCACCTATTGAAATCCATGTTGAATTGTACAAGCTCTTCATGATGCAAAATGAAATTGACAGAATGTTTAGGGCGAACATACGAGCTTATAATGCCAGTTTTTCTTTCGCCTCAATGGGTGTCACGTTAGATGATACACTTACCAATGTGAGAGATGGTGTGTATACCTTTCGCGCGCATAAAGGGATTTATCATAGAATTAACCAATTAGTCTCCGGGGATGGAATACCTAGATATTTACAACTGTATTTTTATGATTCTGAAACAAAGTTAGAACACTGGCTCTAATGGCCAAATCTTGATCGGAATATTACTGAGATTTTGTCACGTGTACTTTCTACAAATCCGTATGTCATTACATTTCGTAGTCTTGCGGACCTAGGTCCTTTAGAAAACTATAAAGTCACCTTGAACGCTTCAGCTACCGTTGAGTAGAGGATGTACAACATAGTCGAGATCAGTCGGATGTGCGAGCATTTCGATTAAATGATCTCATCGTTATTAGATTACTTCACCATTGAATAAAATGAGTATTGAATTTTTTTCTTAAATTCTTATGTTTAAAAGTTATATTTGTTTATTTGTGTATTACTTTAATGAATTAATGATCTTTTGAACTATTTAATAATTTTAAATTGTTTTACGCCCGTCGCATCGCGCGGGTACCGTGCTAGTAGAGTAAAATGCTATTTTTGTTTCTGACGTTTTGTTGAATTCGTCATTTCAATTAAATTTTTTTTATCATTTCAGTCACTGTAGTTTATCAAAAATTGTCATTTTAATTCACTTCACTAACTCCGTTAAGATTTTCGTTAAATATGAAGAGACTAGTGAGGGTATTTTAGTATTTTAAAACTTTAATTATCCAACTAAAATAAATCAATCAATTAATATTCAATTAAAATTAAAAAAAACATATGAAGAGACTAGTTAGACCGGACGATTCGATTTAAAATATTCGATTAACTATAACTATAACCTACTAATGGTCATCTTTATGAGGATTCGTTAGATATCAATACAACTAACGAGTTGACGATTATCATTTTGTCCGGAAAGATATGAAGCTTTGAGTCCTTTTCCATGTGTCCAATGTTTATGTGTGTAGGGTTTGAAGGTATCTTGTTAGTACATGTACCGAGAGTATTAGTGCACCAATCGCATTTAGGTATGGTACTTATGGATTAAGAATTTTTTCGCGCTCTTATTTAGACCAGTAATAATTCTTTTGTATGTCTATCACCCGGACAACTATCTGGGTGCTCCACAGATAAACTTTATCCATATTAAAATGTGTCAACGTATTGTTGACGTAGTTTGATTGACGTATATACATACAATGACACGTATACCCGAATGCATGTCAAATAATATAGTTAAAGATGTTTCAAGATCTTTCACAATTATCTCATTTGTATTTGTATCTATAACTAAATCGTATATACATAGATGAAACAACCCAGTAAACTTTAACAAGAAAACACATAAAAAGAGTAGGATGATACATTTGATGTAGTAAATGCAAACATTCAAGGCCGTATAAACAATCATCTATGTCATACTATAATCGTAAAAGTTAATTTTTTCCAGAAAAAAACTAGAGTTTAAATCATGATAAGTTAAATTAGGAATTATTAAGGGTGGGCGGGGCACACCCGCCCATGAGTGCAGGACGTGACTTGCACGGGCGGCAACACCGTCCCCGCCCCTTCACGCCGCAAAATTTCACCTTTACGGCATATAGTCGTCGTGGTTGTTCACATTATGACCGTTGCTTGTGTGTGTTGTATAGTCAAATTTGAGTGTATGATGTAGTATGACGTGACAAAATTACATTGATGGGTTTAGGATGTAATGTGATGGGTGTCGTGAGAGTGGCCCTCCACCTAATGTAAGTTAATAATGAGAGGAGATATTAAAAAAGAAAACCGTTCTTTCGATTATCCATTGCAATTGTCAAGAACTTATAATTTAATCATGATGATTCAGTTTAACAGTGATTGAGGTTTAAATATGTGATTATGATGCTGAATTGAATGAAATTTGAAATTTCTACATTGTATTTACGCAATGCATACCACATGCTCGATGAAATGCCTATGTGAGTCTTGCTTGATTACGGTGCTGATTTGAATCAAACTGAATCCATTTCTAACAGAAATCCCATGTATGTTTGAATTGAAATTTCAACATATAAATTTGTGCAGATTTCAAATAAGATGTTTTTGATTTTTCTGTTGATTGTAAAGGATCTAATATGTGATAATAGTGCAGGGTGCAAAAGACATGATGAAGAAGAAGAAGAAAAGTGGTTATTATGGTTGAATCTTATTTGTTCATTGCAAATTACAAATGAATTCACATCTATTTATCATGTTCAGTAAGTCTTTCTGTTTTCATATTTAATCTCATTATTGAACATTTATATTTTATAAAAGTTAAACAATACAGTATACACATGGTTTTGAGGCTCAACTCGAGCTTCGAATCTTTCTTGAAAACAAGAAACCCACAAAGATTCAAAATCAAACTTCTAAGAACTAGGAGATGATCATAACATAAAATCGCTTGCAACTTACGAACAGATAATAACCTTTAAGTATGTATTAATGTAGTAAGGTCAAAAAAATAGCTGTAAATCTTGTTAAAACCAAACAAAGAATAAAGTATGTACAAGTTAATTGATATCAAGTTCAAGATTAACCTCTGCTATGAAGATCTTCAATCACTTTCAACAACTTGTGCTCGTTTAGTGGTTTGGAAACATGAATATCAATATCCGTCACAAACTTGGTTAACTCTAAACCTTCAGCGTGTGCAGTTAACCCTATGATGGGGATGTGAACACCATAATCTTCTCCATTAGTCGTATCCGCCTTGTGCTTCACATCCGTCCATCACTGGCATCTATACAATCATAAGCTTCATCATGTATCATGTCTATATATTATAAAAATTTTAACAAAATACTATAGATCGCGATATCGGGTCAGAAAGGTTGGGTAATGGGTCGAACGGGTCGAGTTGAAACAAGTCTTTGTTTAAGAAAAAGATAAAACGTTACCTGGCAATCCATTAGGATATAGTCATATGGTAGAATATGTGAAGCTCCAAGATCTTTTTGATCAGTCAACCCTTTGGCGACGAAAGTTAACGCTTCTTTCCCATTTGTACACGTGTCAAATATCACACCATTCTTCACAAAGATCCTCTTGGCTATCATCTGTTGGGTAGAATTATCCTCTACCAGCAAACTTTCTTCCCCCTCAATGGACTCCTGCAGCCTGATGAAATCCTACTGATTTCTTGTACTTCCACTTGTCTTCGGGTGTACGCTGATTTGTGTGCGGTGGTGTGTCGGAGAATTTATCTCTGAACTCTGGTAAAAGGTCGATCAACGAGTATAAACGGTACCCATGAAGCGGCATTGGTATGATGACATCTGATGGTGGGAGTTGCTTCTCATCCAAACCATGGGCTTGCATGCACCTGAATCCTAACCAAACAACTCTAAAACAAGCATCCTTTGAGTCTTTTCTAAACTCAGCAACCACCTTACACAGCTCACGAAAATTGGCCCGAGTTGTATCAATCACAAGCAAAACAAAGCCAGTAGAGCGACCCGATTGTTCATTTGGGCCTGCGACACATCAGTCCCATCCAATGCACTTAAGGAACCTCCTTTGGGCTTCTACCGGGCCTTGTCAAATACCCAAAACTTAAATTTAAATATGAACCCGAAGAACATTGTTTACTCGCAGACGGTCTAAACTCCTTGAGAGTTTCAGAAAGCTCTCCAACATTTTTTGCTGCAAAAACTTTAAGCCCGTGAGCCCGTAGAAACTTTTGTGTCACTTTACGCCTTTCATCACCACTAATGAAGAGAACAACTGTAGTAGAGTTATTATCTTGTCGTTGGGACTATGAAAGGGGCTGTTTGACGCTGATGACATGTTGATCTTTTCGTCTTCATTGAACACATGTAGATCAGATCGAAAAACTTTAAAAACAACATGAAACATAAAACATGTCCCCTTTTCTCCGGGTTCTTTGTCAACTATGCTTATCTCTCCACCCATCAACCGTACCTGTATAAAACAGTTAAATATCAAATCTTTTGGCGCCAAAAACTGAAATGATATAAGGATGAAATGTTACCAGAGATTGAACGATCGCGAGCCCCAATCCAGTGCCTTCGAATTCATGTTCAGTTTCTTTTACTTGAACATAATTTTCAAAGATTGATGCTTGTTTCTCTTTTGCAATACCCTTTCCAGTATCATTAACTTCAAACACAAATTCCATGAGATTATGATTAGGATCATGATTAACTTCATTAACAGCTTCAAGATCACCATATTTGTCATTGTTTCTGTAAAAGAAACACGATCGCCATCTTTGAAATCGATCATGATCAGAAGCAACTGTAGAGCTCTGTGACTTTGGGTTCATGGGACGGGCTCGAACACGAACTGAGACATGACCCTCTGAGGTGAATTTGATTGCATGCTTAATAAGTTTGATAATATTTGTTTAAGCCTGCGTTCATCGCCTTTGACTTGTGAAAATTTGGTCAACAGATCATCTTGTAGGTCCAAAATCACATCAACTTCCTTTTTCAAACCAACTGGATAGAACAAGTCAACTACACCCACGAGCACTTTGACCAAGTCAAACGGTTTTTCTTCTAGCTCCATCTTCCCAGCTTCTATTTTACTTGTGTCAAGAATCGAGTTCAGTAAACCTGAAACAATTATATAGTTAATCAGGCATTTTAATGATTTTGTCGTATAATAATCTTTGACCCGTAGTATAAGTTAAGTAGACCAGATTGACCGTAGTGTAGTTTACGTTGACCCAAACGACCTTTTTGCAAATTAACATACCCAACTCAACCCATTGTATATTGCTAAGTTGGCCCAAATGACCCATATGCAAATTGATTTACCCAAATGAACTCGCTCTAGATTGACCATCATATAATTTAAGTTGACCGATATGACCCGATGTAGACTAATTTATCCAGATCAACCCATTCTAGATTGAATTGCAGTGTAAGTTAAGGTGAAATGACCCATTTACAAATAATCTACCCAAATCAACCCATTATAGATTGATCCGTGTTGTTATCTAGGTCGACCCGAACATGCAAAATTTTTAATCCAAATCAATCCATTTTAGATTGGCCATTGTGTAATTTGATTTGACCCAAATCAACCCATTTTAGATTGACCAGTCATGTAATTTAAGTTGTACCCAAATGACCCATTTGCAGGTTAGTTTACCATTTCAACCCATTTTAGTTGGACCCATATAAACCCATTTGCAATTTCTTTTACCAAAATGAACCTCTTATTTGAAGAATGGGTCATAATTGCCAACTCTAGTCGTCGCTTAATACTTACCCTGAAGATATTTTGTAGACGATTGAACAATTCTTAAGTCTGTTGCCAACTCAGATCCTTGATGATTCTCATTGATGGATATTTCTACCGAACCACTAATCGCTGCTAATGAAGCGCGAATATCATGGCTCGCAGTTTCAAATGCAACACTTTGATTCTTGCTTTTTCTCTCTAACTGTTGTGTCACTTCCTTTTGTTTGATAAGAGCAGCCCTTAAACACCTTTCTTTTCTTGCTGATTTCAATGCCAACATCATAGAAACAGCAACGGTAACAACCATTAGCGATGAAAGCACCGTCACCAATATGAGAGTCCGATGCATCTTGCTTTGCACTTCATAATAAGGTAATGCCAACACATACACCTGCAGAAATGCCTTAATACTGTAAAGAAGATAACTAAGTGCATTGCATAAAGATTAAACAGCTTTAATACAACACCAATTTAAAGTCATAGACCTTATTAATGATTTTCATGTTGTTGCCACATTTATATACATACAAGCTAACGTATAGTATGGATCGTATGGATATCTAATCAAAGTACGTTAAATTAACAAACTTTTAAAAGTTTACTCTTTTTGCTTCTGTAAATAAAGTTTGTTACGCCAGATAAAATCAGATCCAAGTTTGTTACCTTTTTATACAACTAACATTAATAGACAAATAAAATTTATTTGTGAAACATAATCATACCATTTTCACTCCAGTGATGTCAAGTGTAGAAGTGTACAAGACGTATTTTGTTCCCAAAATGTCGAAAACATATGCTTTCAATGTTACATAGTCAAGTTGCAGTGTGATTAGATCTCCGTTTGCTTTCAATATCTTGAAAGCAATCGTTGCGTTATCTTCAAGAACAATACTCGTGTTTGGGATCCCATCACTTACAACCTTCCCATCTTTTGTAGCAAGATACAAACCGCCACCAAACACTTTAACGCCAGAAAACACATTTAACGATGACTTGAGCTCAAACCCGAGTGAGATCACACTAGTTTTATCCACGCGGGCTACATTCAAAACGATCGGAGTTTTGTCGTTGTTCCATGAATCCCCAAATAAAACACAATCATTTGTAGTGTTCAATGCTTGTTGTAACCATGTTTCATTAACCAAAGGTGGAAACACAACTACTTCTCCATGTAAATGCCCGGTATCATAATTAACGCGTTGAGTGTACCATTGATAACTAAGTCGGGCCCTCGTGTCTTTAGGAAATGAGGTATTTGAATAGACAGCGAATATTTGTCTATCAGATTTCAAGTGTAATGCATAGAACAAGCCATCTTTTCTCATATACGAAATCTGTGACACTCGCGGGATCGTTAACAATGCTTCAAACAACAAAGGAGCCACCTTTGATCAAAGGGAACAAGATCATATGTTAGTGATTGTTTCTTAAGAGTAGAAATGTTAATTCGATCCGTTTATATAGAAACGGGCCGAACACACATTTGTGTCAAATACATAAACCCTAGCCGAGTCATAGCTAAAATTGTGTAACCCGAACACAATTCATTTTCAAGCATTTATCTAAACGTGTCAAGTGCGTTGTTGGGTGGTAATCAAGTTGTAATTGTGTTAATTAGGTAATTGGGTAGTAATAAATGTGTTAAACGGGTTGATGGGTTGTGATAAATGTGTTAAACTGGTTAGAGGGTCGACATGTTTAATTAAGTGGGTGAAGGTCAACTAGAACACGACTGTTTATTAAACAAATTAGATATAACAACCCAAAATATCATTATTTAGACGTCATGTTTTAGGTCATGTCGAAAATTGTCAACCTGCATAAAATCATGCATGAAAACCTGTTACCAGACTAGTCTGTTTTGTCAAACCAAGTCAGGTTCTAATAACGCGAAAGTTAAGCAAACCTTTGCTTCGACGTGAGAGAACGCGACGTCTGTATTACCAAGCGACGCGAACACAAGTCTCGCTAAGTTGGTTGCGGACGAGTTCATCATAAGCAATGTTGTCGTCGCCTTTTGTACAATCAACTGTATTTCTCGATGAGCTTTATTCGTCATCAAATCGACTACCTTTTCATCTTTGAAACTTGAAATCCAAAATGGTACCAATAAGCAAACAATCAGCAGCCCCATCAGTGACTGCAAATATCAGTTGATTATTAAGTTATAACATGAAATTAGAACTTAAAACAAGATTATCAAATTAACAGAAGATTACCGGTATAATTAAGAAAGATAATCTCATTTTGTGAACAATGGTGGAACCTGCAATCACAAAATTAGTTTCAAGATTTGTGAGATAGTAACTTCAGAGAAGAACACTAATTATATGTCAAAATGGAACAATTTTTAATCGTTTTTTCTACAAAATAAGCTTGCTGAAATAACACTAGAAAAAGATGGAAAAGGATCTTGTATAGTTGGAAATTAATCATTAAAGATAACCATCGTAAACAAGATCATTAATGATAATTAATATTCTAGGTAAATCATATTGATAGTTAGAAAGGAATTTATGTAAAGTCTTGATCTCGTGCTTATTATAATGTAATGAAATTATTGCTAAATTTGTACTAACATACTACAATTTATTTTCTTTTACTATGAGAACTCGTTCCCAATAAACTAAAGGGACCTGTCAATACCTTGCTAATCAACAATTACCGATAAGTAAATAATCTTTAATAGGTTATGACAATATCATAATAGAAACAACTTATCTGTATTTCATACTAATTGGGGACGGATCTACGTGTTAGGCATATATCTAGTTGTATAGTCTTTGCCAAATATTTATTTAACTCGACCTTTTCTCACTCGTGATAATGATCGTATATTGTTTTTTGTGATCATTTCGCTACTTATTAACTCTTTCAATAAGTTCTACTGCTTATAAGAAGGTCTTATAAGTAAACAAACAAACAAACATACCCATTATATCCCACTCAAGAGTAGGGTCTGGGAGGGGTAGGTGGTGGCGAGTCTTTCCTCTACCTTGGGGTTAGAGAGACCGCTTCCAAAGAGACCCCGATTCGGAAACAAAAGCAATAGCAATAGCAAACACACGCAAGCATATTATGTAGCATACAACACGTAGGTATAAGACACATAAAAGCATACAACAAAGGCGGCATGTTGCACCTATAAAGGGCAGATGGGTAATACGTACCCAACAAGGCTACATTTACCCTTTCTACCCACAAATCCCACTAAAAGTCCTTAATTTTAATTTTGCGCCTCCACTCACTCCTATCCTCGATCATGTGCCCAGAGAGGTGCAAGTCTACCATATCTCGTCTAATTTTCTCATATCAGGTCAACCTAGGTCTTTCTCTACTCCTCCTACCCTCTACATTCTATGGCAGGCCTAAAAAATATTAAATATCAATTCAAGATACTTACTACAAGGCATGGTCAATAAAGAATCAATTTTAAGTAGACATACACACTTGTACGTAATTTTGTAATTGTCATACGTAAGGTGGTTATGTGATTATATAATCGCTTCTCTTTCTCTCCCCAGCACTACGTACTAGCGCTTATGCAGTTTCCCACTTAAATTGTTTCCGTGTTAAGTGTGCCCCTATTAATCATTTTGTTCTTTATCATTTTCCTGTTAATGCCAATTACAACTACTCATTTTCCCATTTTGTTATTCTGCTTATTTTGCATTTCGTACTATCAAAACAAAATCAAACTTTATAACTTTGTAACCTCAAATTTTTCATACAAAGGCCATCATGAAATCAAAGAACTATACACCCAAAACTTATAATAAAAAAAAGATCAGAGAGCTAATTTTAAGGTTGCATCCATATTTGATCAATTGATCGTTAGCCCAATATCAAGTAAGGGGAAGTCCCAGCTTACATCTACTTAAATATCACTAATTCCGTATCAAAACCACATAAAACCTCCCATTTTCCAAATTACATGATGAAATGAAAGAGGTCGCATTAATGATTCAATAAACTTTCAACAAAACCAACTACTCCTGCACCCTAATTGTAACAACACCGACTTTAACCCAAATTTAAACAAAAAACAATAAGTTTAGCAACTTACGTTCCGCCTACCCCATCCAGTAGTCTCCGACGAAATCGTAGCAAACGGCAGCTCACAAACCGCCACCGAAGCCCCAAAATTCGCCGCAAAACGCGAAGCCCTAACGCCGCCGCTACCGGCGCCGATCGTAAACAAATCGAAGTCATAGCTACGCGGCTCGGCGCCGTTGGTCGACTCGGCTCCGGTGGAGAACCTACGGGACTTCAGTACGGCGTTTCTGTTGTTATCGGAGAGAAACCCTAGGGCTTTTTTTGAGAGATTGAAACTAGATGTGTGGCACCAGTGTGATGATGATGATGATGCTGCTGATTGAGGAGTAGTAATGAAAGGAGAACGATTTAGGGGTGATAATTTGTGCCTGTAGATGAAGGTTTGAATGGTTGAAGATGATAGAGATGTAGTGAGCTTTGGTGTGCTCAGAGATGACGCCATTGTTGGTCCGTACAAGAAGGTCTTATAAGTATTTTCGATAATTCCCGCTCAAAATTGTGTATACTTGAGGCAAAATAAAAATCTAGTAATAACTAATAACTCTAATCATTGTATTAGATCTTAACTATTCATAAATTTTAATGATTAGTTATAGGATTTTACCTCTAATCGCTATCACGACTTGAATGCAACGGTCACACTCACCAAGTGATCTTTCTTTCGCCGTCGTTCGTCAAAGAATAAATTAGGGTTTATGTAGAGTTTAGAATCATGATCAAATGGGTAATTTCATCCTTTTATATTCTCCGATCACTATTTTTTATTTTGGGAAATTCACATTTAAATTATTTCTTTCCAAATGGAGCCCCAGAATCTGGTGATGGAATTATACTACAAACATTTAAGAATTAAGTTTAGGCAAATGTCTAATAGTAAGAATCCGCTTTATATGCAAAGTATTTTGAAAAATACTACATTTACACACACTAATAATGAAACTTATTTAACAATGAGGGAACACTAGTATGTAACGAGTAATCTTTGATGCCTAACGACACATGATATATTCTCTGCTACTGTTAATCTATGCGAGCAATGTTTTCATAATCGAAATGGACATTGAGCCGGTTTACTAGTTGGATCGATCTGACCAGATTTAATAACCATATGTAATTATAAATAATTTAGTAATTTAAAATTTTAAATAAACTAAAACTGATAGAACTTTTTTTAACATACGTTTTTTCTTCATTCTTTCATGTTCCGGCGTTTATACAATTTTATTTATTCGGTGCTCTACAATAATAAGATGCAAAACATAAATCCTCAAGTGCTCATAGAGTCATAGTTGAAAAACTAGTCATTTTTTAGGACCATGTAAAATAAAATAACAATAATAAATTTGCAATTTTGACATTAGAAAACTAGAAAAAAATATATGAAAGTTATCAGAAGTTCATTTGAAAATCGGGATATTTTTAATTTTTCAAAGGAAATTATTAAGAATCGACTCCCCCCCCCCCCCCCCCCCCCGCGCTAGATACAACCAGTACAGAACATCGATACATCAATTTTATAGCGGAGAACAAGTAAACGAAAAATGACACCATGTTTGCTATGCTAAATCACTACATTTTGCCATATGCTTTAGCCACGAGAATGAAATATACTTGACATCTTCAGCCACCTTTGCCATTGATAAAGATGTTAAAAGTAAGATCGTGACGAACAAAGCGTAGCCATATATATTAAGTGTATCACTTTTTTTCAAATTCCCATTTCCAGATGCTAGTAACTCCCTTATGTTGTAAAAACCATCATGACGAGATCTTTTTATTATTTCAAAAATAAATACCGAAACATGTATAAATTTAAATAAAATCACTAATTATTTGATATGTGGTTGGATTTCTTGGAAATAAGCACATAAGAGTATCTATTGCAAATATAAAGCTACAATTGATTTTAAAAATTATACGATCAAATCTCTATTATTGATTTTCTAGTGCATTTTTTTCTCTTTATTCAGTAGTAGACGACCACAATCACCACATAACTCCCGCTTTCGGCATTCTTCAGAAAAATCACCGTAAAACCATATATTATGTATGTTTTATTTTATGTTAGTGTAACTTGTATAGTTGTATTGAAAAAATACAAAAGAAAACCGGAAGAAATGTGAGTTTTAACTTTAAAGCCAGGGTCAACATCTATATATCATGGATGATTGGATGGACACATTGTTTTTGACTGTGAGATATTACTGATACGTTTGCATGTAATTGTGAGTGAATGAATGTATACAGTATCATACCAAGAATTTGGACGTCGACCGGTTGCCGTGGAAGACAAAAGGTCGAAGGAACCCAGTGTTTGTCGGATCGGATTACTCAGGTCACAAGTCAACCGTTCACCACCTGAAAGAGGGTGGTAGGGATGAGATCATTACTGTACTGAAAAATACCGATACCGAAAATAGATAAAAGTGTGAACCGAATACCGTACCGATTTTGTCGGTTCGGCACCGACCGTTGAAAATGCCGAAAATACTGGAACCGAAGGTACCGAATACCGAAAATCTAAAAATAAATACCCGTACCAATTATGTTCGGTCGGTATTCGATAAAATTTGCTCTTCCCTAGAGGCAGAGGGTGGCCAATGGTGGAAATGGGTGGTAGAAAACAAAGGAGACCAACGAAAATGCTTATAAATTTAAGTGCAAAATCTCCTGATTATGGGTTAATTCTGCATGAAGTGTATAAACAAACAAACAAACATACCTAGTAAGTTCCACTCAAGAGCAAGGTCTGGGAGGGGTAGGTGGTGGTGAGTCTTTCCTCTATCTTGGGAGATAGAGAGATTGCTTCCGAAGAGACCCCCGACTCGGTAACAAAAACCAATAACAGTCGCAATCGCAAACATAAAGTAAATCAGACAACACAAAGGTATAAATCACTTAAATACATAGAAAGCGTGTATAATTACCTAAACACCGTTACCGTTTGTCATTGCTTCTTTGATTCTGATTCTTCAAGCCACAATAACTAGTTTGAAAATGTGCCTCCAACCACCCACTTAGATAATTTAAGAAGATGGTACACATGTTTTGCCATTTATTTGTCTAGATTCTTGTAAGTTTTAGGCTATAAAGGGGTTATGTTTCTTCATGTTTCATGATTAAACTGAATTCACTAATCATTAACTATAATCAACATAATAGATACAAGCAAATTGTTTAACCACACAAATTCCATGTTCATTTCATGTCTCTTACCATTGTGATAGTGTGATGAAGTGTAGATTTTTACGGCTCATATTTCACGAAACCCGTTTCAAGATTCAAGAAACGAATAACCCACAACTCAAACATATCATAAGACTAAAATCAACCAAATATTAATCAAGAAAATGTGATTAACATAGAAAAGAGCCGGAAAAAACTACCAAAGTGTGGATTTCTACAGTAACATACTTCAATAAACCCTAAACATTTAACATCAAACCAGAAAAATATACCAAATAAACTTTACCAGATGAGCAACTTAAGAATCAAGAAACCAATTAACCACATGTCAAGCACATCAAAGAACCATAAAATTTTCTAAATCAATGATCATTTAACCAAGAAAATGTGATTAAACACGCAAAAGAAAAAAAAAGAAACATTAAGTTATGAACTTCTACAGTAACATACTTCAAGAAATCCTAAACATATAACCTCTGGACCAGAAGAAACTACACTAAAACCTTATAACAGCAACTCAAGAATCAACAAATTAATAACCCACGTGTCAAACAGATCAAAGAACCAAAACTTTTTAAAATAAATGATCAAAAATCAAGAAAATGTGATTAAACACGCAGAAGAAAACAAAAAACTATCAAGTTATGAACTACTACAGCAACATACTTTAAGAAAACCTAAACATTCAACCTCTGAACCAGAAGAAACTATACTACAACCTTATAGCATCAATTCAACAATTAAGAAACCAATAACCCACATGTCAAACAGATCAAAGAACCAAAATTTTCCAAAATAAAAGATCAAAAACTATCAAGTTATAAACTCCTACACTAATATACTTCAAGAAGCCCTAAACATTCAACCTCTGAACCAGAAAAAAAAAAACTACACTAAAAACCTTATAGCATCAATTCAAGAATCAATAAACCACATTTCAAACAGATCAAAGAATCAAAATTTCCCAAATTAAATGATCAAAAACTATAGATATCCTAAACATTCAACCCCTGAACCAAAAAAACTACACTAAAAATCTTACACCAGCAGTTCAAAAATCAAGAAACCAACAACCCACATGCCAGACAAATCAAACCACCCAAAACAAACTACAAAATACAACAAACAAACCTTGATATGAAGAGTCCCACCACCAAACTCACTCCCACTTTTGTTATGAAGCTCTAACCAAGCAGTATTCTCATAAAAGCAAGAGCCTTTCCAACTCACATCAGAATTATTTGACACAGAAACGGCTCCAACGAAGGTGGGAAGAATATCAGTGGCAGTTCTGAGTGAACGAAGAATGGGCCATGAAATTTGTGTGGGTAACAATGGAAGAAGGTCTTGAGGAAGAATTGGTGCTTTAAGAGCTTGTACTGTTGGGGTGTTGGTACAAGTGAAGATCAAGATAGTGATAGAAATGGTGATGATGGTTATGGTGTGATATGGTGAAGATGAAGATGAAGGGGTTCCCATGATCTGTGAAATGGAGAGTGGAGGAAGGTCGATAGGACACACACAAAACCAACAATTCACACGCATGCATAGCACACACTCAAACACAAACATACTAAACAGAAACACACACCATAAACACACGCACACTAAATAGAAACACACACACTAAATAGTCTAAATGCAAACTTTAGCCAATCCCAAAACCCATCACAATACATATGCAATAACACACCCCTTAGAACATGCACCCACATGCAGAAACACACCCACATAACACACAAACAAAATATATATATATATAAATCCACCATCATTGCACCACTCACGCAGGAACATTCAAGCACCTCTCATTTTGGAAAATAGCATCAAGAATTACTTGCTCCCCCACTTAGACACCTATACATGCGGACATCACATAATACAAAACACATACACACACACACACTAGATGCATGAACACACACTAGATACATAAGCGCACACACTAGGTCCATGAACAAACACTGTTCGACCCATCGAGTCAAGAACCGCACGGTTAATGGCAAAAACGAACAACAGACAAAGCATATAAATCATCACACACCAAAAGAAAAAGAAAACCAAACCCATATAGAAGAACAAACGCAGGAACCCTGATTCAAAAACAGTGAACCAACGGTCGGGGCCGAAACAGTAGAAATCAAACCATTGAATGAGTGGAGAAAATGTTACCGTGAGTTTTCCCGTGGCGATGAGAACCCATGCAAGACGCACTAGGTTGCAGAAGGAGAATCGTCGACGTGTCGAGTCGCTCAAAGGAAAACCATCGCGGGAAGGAGGAGATTGTCCGTCGATGGAAGTTGTCAGGTTCGGTGTCAAGGGATACTGATTACCGCTGCTGCTCGGATCGGTTGGTCAGTGATTGCAAAGAGAAGGGTCCGCCATAGATGGTTGCTCGAATATGGAAGAGGGTGTTGCTCGAATATGTTACCGTGAGTTTTCCAATGAAGTGTATAAGATATGGAAACAAAATCATTCGGATTTTGGTGATCTCTGTTTTTTTACTACCTAGGCCAATTGAATCTTGGACTAAATTGTTTATCTATACTATATATAAAGAGTTTAAGAGGGGTATTTTAAGATACCCTAAAAATAAGAATAAAAACTTCTTTAAATGCATAAAATACAACTAATTTTAAGGGTAAAATAGTAATTATATCATTATTTACAGATTATCCCCTTACAATTATTTACATAATAACCCTAGACTAACTATCAATTGCAATCAAAATTCTATCCTAATTTTTAGCAACAAACTCCACCAAATATTTTACTTAAATAAAATTCAAATAAGTATCCACCAAATATTCCATCCTACTTTATGTAAATAAAATTATAATATTTATTAATATTTTGATTTTGATTTTGAAAAAAATTATCTATAATTCATGTAAATAAAAATATGATATATACTAATATTTTGATCAAATTGTCAATATTTTACTTAAATAAGATTCAAATAAGTATCCCACCGAATATTCCATCCTAATTTACGTAAATGTATCCCATCGAATATTTCATCCTAATTTACGTAAATAAAATTATGATATTATTAATATTTATTAATATTTTACGAAAAAGATCAGAATAATGTTTCGTCCTCAACTGCATCTACGTCACGACCTGCAAAATGGAAACAATATAATATATGATACTTTTTAAACAACAAAGCAACAAAAGTTTGCACCACCAGTATCTCTCAAAATGTTCCATTTGTACCAATTACGCTTTACCAGTCACGTGAGATGATACCTTTTACTACCTTAAACTCCAGTGTTGATCAAACATTACAAATGACAAATGAGAGTGATTATTGTAGTTTTCATAAAAGATGAAGGGAGGCTAATAGAAGATATTATGTTGCACAAAGAGATGACATCCAACATATTTCAAATAGTATACATGTTACGCAGATTCCGTTCGGTGACCAACCACCCGTACAAGATGTGATCATAGAAGAGGATACATATAGTTTTGTTTATGACCATGTACCTAAAGAGTATCTCAGACTAAAGGAACAAAATCCATGTCAGAAATATTCAGCAAAACGATTTAAATAAGAATTTCTTACCTTTTGTTGTATTAATGGTCAAACCAAATTAGCACCTATTGAAATCCATGTTGAATTGTACAAGCTCTTCATGATGCAAAATGAAATTGACAGAATGTTTAGGGCGAACATACGAGCTTATAATGCCAGTTTTTCTTTCGCCTCAATGGGTGTCACGTTAGATGATACACTTACCAATGTGAGAGATGGTGTGTATACCTTTCGCGCGCATAAAGGGATTTATCATAGAATTAACCAATTAGTCTCCGGGGATGGAATACCTAGATATTTACAACTGTATTTTTATGATTCTGAAACAAAGTTAGAACACTGGCTCTAATGGCCAAATCTTGATCGGAATATTACTGAGATTTTGTCACGTGTACTTTCTACAAATCCGTATGTCATTACATTTCGTAGTCTTGCGGACCTAGGTCCTTTAGAAAACTATAAAGTCACCTTGAACGCTTCAGCTACCGTTGAGTAGAGGATGTACAACATAGTCGAGATCAGTCGGATGTGCGAGCATTTCGATTAAATTGATCTCATCGTTATTAGATTACTTCACCATTGAATAAAATGAGTATTGAATTTTTTTCTTAAATTCTTATGTTTAAAAGTTATATTTGTTTATTTGTGTATTACTTTAATGAATTAATGATCTTTTGAACTATTTAATAATTTTAAATTGTTTTACGCCCGTCGCATCGCGCGGGTACCGTGCTAGTAGAGTAAAATGCTATTTTTGTTTCTGACGTTTTGTTGAATTCGTCATTTCAATTAAATTTTTTTTTATCATTTCAGTCACTGTAGTTTATCAAAAATTGTCATTTTAATTCACTTCACTAACTCCGTTAAGATTTTCGTTAAATATGAAGAGACTAGTGAGGGTATTTTAGTATTTTTAAACTTTAATTATCCAACTAAAATAAATCAATCAATTAATATTCAATTAAAATTAAAAAAAACATATGAAGAGACTAGTTAGACCGGACGATTCGATTTAAAATATTCGATTAACTATAACTCATGTTGTTCGATTGGGGTATATTTTTGATATTGTCATATTACGTGACAACAATAGACCTCAATCAAACAAAATGTGACAACAATAGATATCAATTGAAAAACGGTGCCCTTTTGAACAAAACATTAAATATCAATTGAAATGTCACAGCAGACCTCAATTGAACAACATAATTTAGAGTAAATCAAAACTTTTAAATCGAAACGTCTGGTTTCACTAGTCGCTTCATATGTTTTTCTGTTTTAATTAAATATTTATTGATTATTTTATTAAAATTAGATAATTACGACGTTGAAAAAGACTAGAAACCATAATATTTAACTGAGAACTTAACGGAGTTAGTTGAGTGGATGCAAATGACAACATTTGGTAAACTATAGTGACTGAAATGACCAAAAAAAATTGAAATTGTAAATTCAACAAAACATCAGGGACGAAAATGACATTTTACTCTTGTTTATATTTTCTTAAATTATCACGAGCCTAAGCAAGTTTGAGGTATGAAGCTCGGGTTGCGCTCATTTAGGCCTCGCTCGATAGAGAATTTTAGCCGTAATTGTTTACACCGCGTTAAAGTAACCATATACACAACACAAAATATATCGATAACGAATTCCTAGTCAACGATACAAGTTGTAGAAAGTATAAAGGGACAATTTCGACTAATTTAGTTATAAATAAACTGATTCGCACTATGTTTTTTATCTCTGACGAGTTTAATAAACAAAAAACTGTTAAAACTTGTCAAATGGGGTGAACAATTGCAGGGAATATATTGTTAATACACAAACCTACTAAATTATTTTGTTTAAAAATATATGCATGCAATAATATAAACAATACACTTTTATCTATTAAAAATATGTTTCAAACCTTTTAACAAACCAAGTTGAACTGTTTTGACCTGCTATTCAACCAAGATCCAATTGGACGCTATAATTTTGTTCAAGAGTGATATCGAACTACTGAGTCCCTAATTTACATATTTGTCTTCTGTTACTACAACAAATTATCTTTTATAACCATGAAAACCCGTTATCAGAAAACATAAATGACTCTGTCAGACGTCAACACCCTTCTAACGAATGAGATCACCTAATCTTCAAGGGGGTTAAGGGAGAAAACTAATGGAACTTAAATTAGAACCCGCGACCTCTGCTAGAGGACTCAAGCACAAGCACTTACCACTACATCACCTCCTCGAAGGTTTATTAAAACATATTTGCATAAAAGAGAGAAGAAATGGGATCATAACTTTATGCATGCATTAACCTACATTAAAGTAGTATATTTTAATAAGTTATGAAAAACTACATAAACTTTCACTTGAGATATGGAAGAAGTCAAGTAATATTAAGTAATAACGACAAAGTTTGCAGCTAAGTACCAAATGAATTCTACAAATAATAAAAAATAGAGCAATTTCTTCCAGACATACGCATATAAGATGGTGCAACCAGACTAAACAAAACCAAATCAAAATCAAAATGTTCTTCAATTCATGAACTCTTGTTATTTCATTTCTTCAAGATAATGTTTTTGTGTTTCTTGAAAATAGAGAGAACTTATAATAATTTCTGACAAACTTTTGTTAACCTATTTGATGTATTGAGAAACCCATTTAAATCCATCACCATAACCCATTTTGCGCACGATACTACACATAAATACCTCCAACGGACGGACGCTTGAATCTTGAAGGTTGACTTTTCCTTTGCCAGTTGTCACACCGGTCAAACCCAAATGGTAACGCAACTCATCCTCCGAAGCAGCATATGGTATGTCAATCTTGTTCCCCAATATGAGAAACGGGACTGCAGCAAGATTTTCATCAGAAAGAAGGGCATCCAATTCTTTTTTTGACTCTGCAAATCGTTCCTTATCATAGGCGTCCACCAAGTAAACTACAGCATCAACCTGTAAATCGAACAACTTATAAGAAATTGCAAAACAATATCGTATCAAATTTATGCATTGGGTGGTGTTAGTGATTGCTCCAAACTGTTTTGATCGGTTTGGAATAAACAGCTTCAAACTGCTTATTTAGATCAGATAAGGAACCTGAAACACCCTCAAAGCGCATATTGTTGTAACAGAACACAACACGCAGATGATAGTTTTAATAAACAATCCTAAATAAATTAGTGATCACATTGCGGTTAGGATGAATCTATCACACTGCGGTTAGTGATCACAATCCCGAAACACCCTCAGAGCGCATATAGTTGTATCAGACACAACACGTAGATGATAGTTTTAATAAACAATCCCGGATAAGTTAGTGATCACATTGCGGTTACGATGAATCTATTACAGCAAGTACATCCAGAAATAATACTATCAGAATACAAAGAATAACATCTTGATGTGTCTAAGTCATAAAAACAAGATGAAATCCTAACAAGGTTGTACTTTCGGACACTAGATCACGCATATTACATTATAAGCAAGAATTCAGGATCCTTCGAGTTGGATCAAACCAAAAGGGAATAGAACTTTATCTGATTGACAGTAACTATATTGTATTGACTGAAAATTTTGAGCTTTTGAACATGGAATGCAGTTTACATCATAAAAAACAATCACAAGTATAAATGGATATACATCTATGAATTTGTAGATCAATCAGAATCAAGGGAACATCAAACACAAAATCCAAACGTATACAGTAAAATCAAAGTCGATACATAGATATTCACATACCTTGGCATAATAATCCTTCCAGACTCTACGAGCAATCTGATGACCTCCTAAATCAAACGCTTTGAACTTTATTTTCCCAATACTCAACTCTTCTGATGTAGGATGTTGCGTTGGTTGATGTTGAACTAATCTCTAACAAACAAACGAAATCAAGTCAGAATACAACAAATCACGATAAATCACACAGAATCTGTAGCAATTAGATCAAAACTGATATAAAATCACACCGCAATCGCCTAATCGGTAACAATTGGATCAAAATCGATGCAAATTTATGCTACAAAACAGAAACTAGTCATGTTGAACTAATCTCTAACAAAAAAACGAAATCAAGTAAGAATACAACAAATCGAGACAAAATCACATAGAATCGCTAACAATTAGTCAAAATCGAGATCAAAATCACACAGAATCGATGCAAAATTTATGTTACGAAACAGGAATTAGTCACGTTGAACTAATATCAAACAAACAAACGAAATCAAGCGAGAATACAACAAATCGAGATAAAATCACACAGAATCAGTAACAATTAGATCAAATGCGATCAGAATCACACAAAATCGATAACAATCAGGTCAAAACCGATGCAAATTCACGTTACGAAACAGAAATAAGTCAAATTACGCGATAACAACGTTAGATCGAAGCTCAAAACTGACCTCATCTTTGAGCATGTGAAGCAAGGTGGTTTTACCGGCATTATCGAGGCCGAGGAACAAGATCTTGGCTTCTTTCTGCCATAAGCCGAGGGATGCCAATATGCCATAGAACCAATCGAAGAGAAACATTGTTTGATTAGAGTTGTTTCTGCAACTGGTTCTTCTGTGATTGTGTTGTGTTGTAGATCGATTTAGGGTTTTTATTTCACGCACAAACACACACTGTCACGATGTTGACGATGACAGGTCAGAATGATGCGACCATCTGTTTAATGTCATAAACCTACTACTTTGAGATTAAAATTAAAATGATATGGCTTAATGATTAAAATTAAACTAGAATTAAGCTCCCACACTTTAATAAGACTAGAATTAAGCTCCCTCGCTTTACGACGACATGACGTAAAACTGTATCAACCGGTCTAAACACTATCAATGTCATATCATTGTCAGCGACAATTGATTAAAGTTATGGTGTATTAATATAAAGAAATAAAACTGAAACGTAAAACATACAAATTATAACTAGTTAGATTTAGGGCTCGCGTGTTGCGACGTACCTGTCAAATAGAAAAAACAAAAGTAAAAATGTTGAACTACACACGAATGTTACGTCGTATTAACTTACAAAATTTAGATTAAATGTAAAGTGAAATGTAAAAATTTTAAACCACAGATGCATGTTGCGTTATGTTGACTTGTAAATCTTAAAACGAAGCATAAAACAAAAATTGGGCAAAGATGACAAGTACAAGGGAATAAAGTTTAAAGTAAAAAAATTATTAGGTTAAATTATAAAAGATAAAAAGTTCCGAGTTAGAAGTAAAAATAATAATTTTTTTAGGTTAAATTGTAAAAAATTAGAAGATTTGGGTTAAAAGTAAAGAAACCAATTTTTTTGGGAAATATCTTAAGCATAAGATACATACCATTATGCATAAAAGTTACAAATTAGTATAATATATATATATATATATATATATTTTGTTATATTATCTCTCTTCAATTTTTTAGTTTTCAATTATATGTTACTCGAACAATTATATAGTGTTTTATGCAATTTATATTTAAATAAAAAAATAAGCATGTGTATCGTCATAATTAGTGCAATTTCGGTATTAAAATAAAAAATAAAGCATACGTATTATCAATATAGTATGTGCATAACTCTGTATGATTAAATAAATCGAAACTTATTGCGTTCTCTGTAAACTTTTGTAATATTTTGAGATCATCAAGAACATGCATTCTACCATGCTTGTAATTTTGGAATTTAAACAACATTCATCAACTACATATGATTAAATAAAAAAATTAAGCATGCGCTGTCAATAGTATGTTTAACTATATACGATTAAACAAATCAAAACTTAATACATTATATAAAAATGAGTCAAAACTTATTACATTCTACATATTCGAGATCAACAATTCATCAACTGACAGTACACGAGTTTACTGTTGCAAGTTGTTGGTTTTTAATTTGCCGGTTTTTCCATTGGTACATATTTAAGTGACAATAACTTTAGACCACCTACGTTTAAAGAAAGTTATATAAAATGGCATTAAATGCTATGTAATTAACTTCAGGAAGAAAAATAATACCTAAGCGTGATATAAGGGAAATAATAAATGTTCAAACTTTACATTAAACATGATTATTTTTTAAAATATATTTTCTTAACATTCATTTAAGAGAAAATAGTAGCTTACTATTTTGTTTGTTTCCTTATTTAAGTATTCTATATCAGCAAACAAAAGGTTGGCAAGCTCTAGTGACAAACTAACAAAAGTGTGTTGGTTGAATATGCCCTTTATACTTTTAAATATAAAATAAATATGACTTACCCTAAGTGTGTTAAATATGTTCAATTTATTTTTTAAATAAAAAAACAATTTCTTGTACATAAAAACTACGAGAATCATATATCTATAGGACTTAATGTAACTATTAGACAGTGTTATAGTTGTCTCTCTTTTACTACTAATTATCTGTTATGCATTCATTACAAACGAAAACCCGTTTTCTTTATACAAAGCCCCTAAGGCGGTTCTAGATACTATGGAGACAATTATGCGAAGATTTTTACGGGCAGGCTCAAGTGAAGAAAAGAAAATTCATTGGGTGGCATGGGACGTCGTCACTTCTCCTAAAAAATGCGGCGGGTTGGGGGTGTCTAGGTTGCAAGATGTTAACATTGCGCTCCTTTTAAAATGGACATGGCGCTATAAAAAGGAAGGGGAATGTATGTGGAAGAAAGTTATCATGGGCTGCCACGGAACGAATCGACCGGGGACTATGCTCCCGTGTAATCCCTCATACAAGGGATGTTGGAAGAGTATAGTTAAAGTGGGAGAGATGATCACAACTAACGGAGCCACCCTTAACTCCTATTTCCGCGCAGAATTGGGAGATGGCAGGTTTATTAGTTTCTGGGGCGATGCTTGGTTAAGGGATGTGCCTCTCAGAAGTGCTTTCCCGAACCTGTTCAGGCTGGAAAAAGACAAGTGGGTCAAGGTCAATACTCGGCTACGGATAGAAAATAATGTCAAAATATTGATGTGGGAGTGGCGTTCAGAGCCGTCCACCCATGCGGAAGTGAATGAGCTGTTTCAATTGCTTGACGAGATACACGACTTTAATTGGAAAGGAGGTTCAGATTGCTGGAAATGGTCCGTTTCAGCAGACGGAACGTTCACATCCAGGTCTGCGAAACAACTGCTTTCAGCCGCTTCGAACACTGGGCAGAATTCGTTCGTAAAATGGAAGAGCTGGGTACCGCTTAAAGTTAAGGTCATGGTTTGGAGAGCAGGTCTAAATCGACTTCCTACAATCGCCGAGTTGATAAAAAGGGGTATCAACATCCAGAATCCCTCTTGCAGCCTATGCACAGGTGATACAGAAACTGCTATCCACTTGTTTACAGGTTGCGAATATTCCCAAGAAGTCTGGGTCAGAATTGAATCGTGGTGTCGGTTACGACCTACTTTTCCGTTTGATATTATGGATGTCATCAAGATGCCAGATACGCAGAATTTATCGAAGAAAGCGGCTTAGGTTTTAAGAGGTATCATTTACACGACTATGTGGGTTATATGGAACGAGCGCAACAATCGGACTTTCAACAACAAACGCCGGAGGCCAATAGAGATTGTCGAATCTGTAAAAACAACTTCTTTTTTCTGGTTTGTAATAGATATAAGGGCCACGAGATAGAGTGGAAAAAATGGTGTATGTTCCCTTTGGATTGATGCACCGTAGGTCCTCGTTTTGAGGACTTGCGGGTGTTGTTTTTTTGAATGAAGTTTTCCTTTCAAAAAAAAAAGTATTGTTCACTATGTGTGTGTACATACTTGTGGAGGAAAATGAAAATCAAAGATAGATTCCTTATCACATATAGTTATACGGTCAAAAAAGGAATGTTATACCCTTTTTTAACGATAAATGTATGACCCTGTTTAGGAGTATAGGTGTTATCTTAATCAGACATACCTATCCGTTTCCCAGTCGGGACCGCACCCCTAACCCCCTCAGGGGGAAACTCATTGCTTAGAAAACCCACTGGCTCAACTCTAAGCATTTTTTACTCAGAATGAGATTTGAACTCATAACCTCTTCTTTATTTAAATATTATGAGTACCTTGCTTTAACCTGAGAATGCTATACGGCTATACCTGCTCACAATCCCCAACAAAAATAAAACACATAAGAAACATGAAAAAAAAAACCGTTCTTAAGCCCACGGTCTAACTGGATTTCCTCATTTCCCCAAGGCCCAATGGATCTATTGGGCTTGTACCTTGAAAGTATATCAAGTCTCAGTTTAACTGAGTCTGTTTAACTGGCATGTGTGATTTTCGAGTTTCTTAAAAATAGAAATGTAAGTCAAGATTGTTAGTCGAAATTGTAATTAAATTGAGAATTTTCTTCACTCAATTCGAGTCAAATCGAATTAAC
Source organism: Flaveria linearis (assembly GCA_024085815.1). Taxonomy (NCBI): domain Eukaryota; kingdom Viridiplantae; phylum Streptophyta; class Magnoliopsida; order Asterales; family Asteraceae; genus Flaveria; species Flaveria linearis. Next base: position 85,581,464 of record CM044007.1, read on the forward strand.
ATGTATCCGAACTGGATTTGAATTTGAGCTCAAAGCCTCATCTCCAGTTTAATTTTCAAATTTGAATGATCCGATTTAGTTTCTTCGAGTAACTTTGAAATTCGATTCGGTGAGAGCTTGAAATATCATGTTAAACAGGAATTAGGCTATTATTAAGTTAAAAAGTTTTTCATGATCTCCTCATCATCGACCACATGCCACTACTGCCAACTTCGGCCTCCTAGCTGTTGCATTGCTGCTCACCTGCTCCGCCACTCGTTGAAACTCCATCCGTCGTGCGCTGCCGTTGCTGACCGATTGCACCTTACCGGTCATGATTATAACTTGTATAAGGTATTCTTGTATATAGTTTTTTTTTTCACTTTTGATTTTAGATTTTAAAATTTATGAAATTATGTGTACTTTGTAAATGTATTTCCTTATCACAAGAGGCCTGAAATCAGACTTTAAGTTAGGATTTAGGTTGGAATTTTCGTTGTTGATTGTTATTGTGTATCTAATTATTGTTTACTTGATTATTGTTTATTTGTTATAAAATTAAAGGATTTGAAACTTGATAGATGAAATCAATACATAATTACACTAAAAATTACTACTTTTCTTTCTTCTTTGAGTAAATTACTATTTTGGTCCCTGTAGTTTGGTCATTTTAACCATTTGAGTTCAAAAACGAAATTTTAACAAATCAAGCCCTATGGTTTGCATTCTATAACTATTTCAGTCCAATACACTAACAGAGTTAGATTTTTCAGTTAGTTTTTAATAAAATGACCAGGATACCCTTGGACTGAAATGGTTATTTTTAATAACCTCAGGGACCAAAAACATATTTTACTCCCTCACAGAGACATATTATATATATATATATATATATATATATATATATATATATATATATATATATATATATATATATATATATATATTATGTATTATATATATACACTAAATGTTTTTATTTTTATTTTTTAAAGTTTTTTAAATTTAAATTTTAATTTTAAATCTCTCGGTTTTAAAGTCGTATTTAAACATTCATCTTATCTAACGGAAAATTTAAAAGCGTTTGGCTTATTATACTTCTTATTTAAACTGTTAAATTTACTTAAACATCTTTGATCCTTTTAGTCTATTTGATTTATTTAAACCAAAAAGTCTTTTTAACTGTTATTGTATTTAATTGTAACATCCTGTTTTCTCAATTGTGTAAACAAAAGCTCGTTAAGAAAAGTTTGAAGCCAAAGATATAAATAAGTGGCCGGAGTTGCTCCGATAGCGATGGTCATGATTAAGTCTCACAAACGATGAAAAGATGTTGTAATAGCTCGTTGTAAGCACCGAGGTGTTCGTAGGTGGTGCTAATCAGCGGTTAGGAGCTGTAGCGATGGCTTATGGTGACGGGTTGAAGGGTGCGGGGGGCTGTTTGGTGGCTAGTGGTGACATATAGGTGATGGCGAAGGTGAAGGTGGTGATACAAGGATGGTGGCGGGCTGTGATGATAACGGCGGTGGTGACGGATTTTAAACGGAGGAAACTCCGGCGCCATGGTTCACGACAGCAACAGTTCAGCAGGCTAAAATGGTGGTTACGGTGGATTTAGCAATCGAAAATGGTGATGCTACGGTGGTGGCTAGGCAGCGGGTATACCGTGGCGTTATCGGTGGTGGTTTAGAGCAATTTTAGTGGTGATTAGTGGTGACTTACAGCAGATTATGGTCGCTCAGCTTAAGGTGATTCATGGTGGCAGCCTATGATGTTCATGATGGTGGTTCCACGGTGGTCTTGATTAATCAGGTATGGTTGCTTAGTTATAAGTATGGTTTCAAGTTGTTGCGATGGTGATGGTTAATATGGTACCTTGATGATGATTGATTTATGATAATGGGGTTATTAGGCTAGAATTATAATAACGCTTAAGTTGTTTGACGTTGCGATAATAGTTTCATAATAATAGTGTTTGTGGTGAAGATAATGATGATGATTATACGATAATGATGATATTTATGTTTTTATGATATTGGTTTTACAAGGATATTGATTCTAGGATAACGGGGTACTAGGATGGGGTTGATTATGATGATTCAAAGGTGATGGTTTTGGGAATCACGTGGATAGTTGAATGGTGGTATGTGCTTAAGAAGGTGTTGGTACGTTTGTTTAAAATGTTTGATGGTTTGGGTTATGATAAGGTGATGGGTTTGATAATAATAGTTCGTGGTATATAGTTCAATAATAGGAGTAGAGGATGACTTATGACCCAATGTTAGCCGAGAAAAGACACGTGCGAAATTATGAACGAAAGCTCATACAATGTGTCTAGAGAGGTTGCGATCATACCAGCGAAGTTGTGAACGAAAGTTCACATTTGAAAAGCGAAATTTAAGTAAGATGAACGATTAAAAGATAAATTTAAAAAGCCAAATGATTATAAAAATACTTTTAAAAGTTCAAAAAATTTTAATATATATATTATAAAATATAATATATATACATATATATATATATTATAAAATATAATAAATATATATATATATATATTATAAAATATAATATATATATATATAACATGTCTCTATGAGAGAGTAAATTATGTTTTGGTCCCTGAGGTTATTAAAAATAACCATTTCAGTCCAAGGGTATTCTGGTTATTTTATTAAAAACTAACTGAAAAATCTAACTCTGTTAGTGTATTGGACTGAAATAGTTATAGAATGCAAACTATAGGGCTTGATTTGTTAAAAATATCGTTTTTGGACTCAAATGGTTAAAATGACCAAACCACAGGGACCAAAATAGTAATTTACTCTTCTTCTTTTCAATTGAATAATATTTTTTATACATTTATCATTACATTTTCTCTATTTTTTTACTCACAGACCACTTTCAACAAAAATTAAAAAACTAATAAAGATAATCATTGTTTTAACAAATATAAAAATAAACAATATCACATTCTCTATGTTCCACTAATAACCACTCATAACCATTATTTATAATATAAAAACACACTTATTTTTTTTGAATGACAAATGTATGACCCTGTTTCGGAGGATAGATGTTATCTTAATCGGGACTATATATCTGTTTCCCAGCCGAGACCGCACCCCCATCCCCCTTAGAAGGAAACTCAGTTTTGAGAAAACCTCCGGCTCAACTCTGAGTATTTTGCTCAGAGTAAAACTTGAACCCGTGATTTTTTTTATTTACATATTATAAGTATATTACCTTAACTAGTTGAATGGTTTAAAAAAATGAGTCGTGAATTATAACATCTAAAAATAAATACATATATCAGTATAATTTTAACAAAGAAATAAATTGTTTATAAATAATACATAAATATTTAGAGGAGATAAAAGCAAAAGTTCGTTAAATGAAAATAATAATGATAAATATAAGAAAAAGAAAGAAAAATAAAATGAAAGGATGAACGTGGGTTGGTTGTTGACCAAGGTAACCCAATTGGGTTTTGACAACTTCAAACTCTCATCTCCTCACCTGTAACGACTAACAAGCTTACGAAGGAAAGTGTTTTAAATTCTTATCTGCTACAACTACATTGCGAGGAGAACGGGATGATAATTGTTTTCTCCTTTCTCCTGATTAACCGATATATACCCCTCCAGACCTTCGATTCCCGCTCTAGTTCAATTCTGTTACGACATTTCCGAGTCATTACCATCTGTTGAGACCACCGTGAACCACCATCATATATACCACACCACCACCGGTCGCCGCCGGCCGTTAAGCGATAATACTCTATCAAAATCATCCGAGTTGTTGGTTAGAATCCACCGTTGCACCATCTTTGCAACACAGAGTCACGGTGCAGTTTGCGTTTGATATTTCGGAGCTCGTTTTGATACACAAACAGGTACAAACTTAGTCGTTCTTATTTGCATTCGAATCTAAGCTCTATGTGATATTGATCAGAGAGTTTATATATTCATATTGATTTCACTGTGATATAAACACAGCCTCAATGGATAAATACTGTCATCTTCTTCGGCGTCGATCACCAACCAAGCAGTTCGAACATTCGTATTAGTTCCATTCGTTAACCACGAACCAGGTAAATACATCGACCTTCCATTCTTGTGCGGTTTTAAATATCCGAATAAGGGTTGCTATTAGTCTTAAATTGTACCGACGATGGGAACTACATGAACAAAACTAAGTAATTAATTAACTTGAAGATATGAATTGGTTGCATGAGTTTTGTTTTCGTTGCTTATATGATAGTTTAGTATTAAAATTTTGCTAACTAAGGCACCTGAAATCCAACGGTATTCGTCTTCCATTCACCATTACTCTTACTTGTTTGCATATGTGGGCTTACCTGGACCGGGTGTTTCTGTTCTTCCTATTGTAATTAGGTCCTTCAAACTAGCCAAAGAAAGAGCTCCTCTACCATACAAACGCATATTGAACGACTTATATCAACTTGCATATAAGAGTTGATTTATTCATTTAATAACTAGATACAAGTATATATGTGACATTTTGGGTTAAATAAATATTTATGCAGTTAATTCTGCAAATTGTAACCCAATTAATAAAGATATGGATAGATAAGTATCAACATCATAAGTATGTTTTAACTAATAATAAAATTGCATGTGGGCGTGCCAAATGGAGAGAACCGTTGTATATAAATGGGTAAATTAAATATTCAAATGGTATGGCCATAACATATGTGGTTGGAAAATAAGAGTTTTAATCAAACTAAAAATATTATTATACATTTAAGTTCATCGTTGGATTCGTTTTCATGAAAGTTCATGCATACCAGTAATGAGGGTGGTTATGTTAGATATTTAATAGATGTACAATATAAAGACTAATAAATAAAGGTTCTTCCTAGTCGGGACAATTTTCAGATAATTAATAACATGATTTTGTTGAGGTTTCATAAATTCATTCGAGGCTAAAAAAAATGCAGAACTAATGCGACTTTGTAGTACGGATTTTTGATACCTTGGTTCCGTTGATATGACTCGTTTGGCCATCGGCATTTTACTAGTCGTCTTGCATTATTTATTTAGTTGTACTCTGACTCACTTGACTCATTAGTTGTACTTATTGAGACTTGTAGCATGCAATAGACTTTTATAATTTGTGCTCATTATTGCATGCTCCCGTACATAATAAGATGAAACTTATTGATAAGTTATAGTTATACTACTATTTGATTTAGTACTCTGTTACCCGAGCTTGTCCGACATGTCATTGTTGCGTCAATGACATGACACTTTTCGTGACTGTGTTTATAAATAGTTTACGGCGTCTCCGTTAACACGTTAGTACTTAAATAGTACTTTGGCCACACTTATATGGGAGGCGGATGGATCGATCTTAGTTCAATTCAGATCAGTTCAGTTCCGGGGGATGGAATCATGTGTGTACGCCCACACACCATCTCATTGGTGCATAGTCTAGCTAGCTATGTGCTTACCAGTTCAGTTTTGGCTCTGGGTACTTCTTATATTGCACGACTTATTTTATTTGTTTATACTCATCGTGTTTCAATATTACATGTTCAGTTCAGTATCAGCATTAAATGACTAGAATCAGATTTTCATTTTCAATATCATATGATCAGTTCAGTATCAGATATCAGTATTTTATGCTTCGAATTACTACTATTGTTCTTTCCGTCACTGAGCAACTTTTGGCTCAGCCGTATTTTCTTTTGTGGTGTTTTCTTATTCGATTGTAGGTAATTAGGGTAATCCAGAAAACCAATGAATAGGTGACTGAAGACCAAGATTATCTTTTACTTTAATTGATGTATTGAACATCTTAATTAGGTTCTTTCGGATTATTTGGTTTGTTTGAAGTTATTTCTTCTGACCGTCTCTTTAATATCATAGATATGGTTTTTGATTTGATATTTATAATAGTGACACGCCAGCCTCTTCAGGGTTGGGGTAGTGTGTTTCAGTGAATGCTCTTGAGTAGAGGTGCACAAACCGGTTTTTTTTTTGAACCTGGGTCGGGTCGGACCCGGTTCGGGTTCGGTCAACGTTTTGGAGACCGGTTTTTGACCAAGAACCGGTTCGGGTCGGAACCGGTTTGGAACCCTATAAGACCCAACCCGGTTGGAACCGGTCCGGGTTGGAACCGAACCGGGCCGGGTCCAAAAACCGGTTTAAAAAACCCGGTTTTTTTTTTTTTTTTTTTTTTTTTTTTTACCTTCTAATTAAATTATATACAAATTAATTACAAATTTTGATTAATTAAAAATTATTAGAGTAGATTAATTATATACGATTGGACGCGTTTTTATTTTCATTTTGTAAACAATTAATACGAGTTTTATACAAACAATTATATACGATTGATTGTACGCGTTTTATTTTCGTTTTTATTTTATTAGAGTAGATTATATACGATTGTGTCAAAGTTTTTATTTTCATTTTAATAAGTAAACAATTAAATATCATACTCGAGTTTTTCTAAAGAAAACAATAAAAATTACATTAATTTATAAAAGTAAATAATTAATTCATTACGAAAAATAAACAATAAAAATTACATTAAAATTAAACCAAAGAAAACAAAATATACATATTACGAATACAAGTTTGTCTAATCTAATCGTCTTCGTCGGTTTGTGTGCCAATGCGTTGAGACAAATCATAAGCGAGTTCTTCGTCGGATAGCGGTGAGGATCGTCCGGTTTGTACCTCGTGCTCGTGTATTTCTTCTTCAATTGGTGTTTCTTCTTCAAGGTTTGATATGTGTTGTCTTCGTTCGGCCGCATCTAACTCGATTCCACGTTCGATTGTCGGTGGATGTTTGATGTTGCACCATATTTTTCAACATAAACATTAAACAATTTTTTAAAAGTTTCATTAAATATTTGTTTTGTATTAACATTAAAAAATGGATCATAATCATGTAAATCTAAATCATAAGTTATCTCATCTATTAAAGTTTCTACCCCCGAAACATTTAAACACGGGTCGAGTGCGGCGGAACACGTAAAAACCGGGGGTAGTTCAATGAAATATTTTTTAAATTTTTCTTTCATCGGCGCTACCATTGCCGAAAACATTTCGTTTCTTTCTTCATATTCACTTAATTTATGGGTCATTAAATAAATTTGATGAAGCGTTAGACAACTTGTCGGATAATAAACCCCCGACAATTTTGTAGTTGCGTTTTTAAAAAGCTCTAAAAATTGAGTTATTTCTTGAATATATTCCCAACCCTCTAACGGAAACGGAACAACCCGACCCCGCATCGCAAGACCATCGTGGAAAACATGAAGCGTTTCTTTTTGACGTAAAGCACTATTAAACATTTTCCAAGTCGAATTCCATCTAGTCGGGACATCCCAATTTGGTCCTAAACAAATGGAATTCGTATCGTGACACATTTTTCTATAATTAACATACCTTTTTCTACTAGTTTTAAAAACGTCACGTAACATGTTTTTGAAAGACGTTTTAAAATCTTCCACTTCAGGAACGCCAAGACCATCTTGCACAACTAAATTAATAATATGTGCAACACATCGTGAATGAAAAAATACGCCGTCACAAACCGGTTTATATTTTATTTTCAATTTTTCGACGGCGGATGTGTTGTTCGAGGCGTTATCAAATGACATTGAAAAAATTTTGTTTTCTAATTTATACGTTTTAATTACATAGTCTAAAATTTGAAAAAGATTTTCACCGGTATGCGGATATCCAAATAATTCAAACGCAATCGTACGTTTCATCATTTGCCACGAACTTGGATCTATCCAATGGGCCGTGACGCAAAGGTACGATTCCGGTAAACCGTGTGGGGCGGACCAAACGTCGGTAGTTAAGTTCACACCGGTTTGTAAATTTTCAAATAAAACCTTTAAATCATTTTTTGCTTGTTTCCAAAGATTTAAACAATCACGTCTAAGAGTGGTGCGACTTACGTGAGTGTAGCGTGGTTGAAGAGTTTCTTGAATCAATTTTGTTAACCGAGGGTTGTCGAAGTGATCGAACGGCAATCCTTCTTGAATTACAAACTTTGCCATTCTATCTCGAACCATATCTACGTTGAAGTTCCATAAACCACCATCGTTTCCGATTGATGTTTGCCCTTGACTCGGTGTACTTTTCAAAGACTTGCACCATTTGGTCATATGATTTTTCAAAGTCGAGTTTGAATCCGACTTGAAAAACGAACCACAAGCCTTGCATCGAGCTTTTTGTTGACCATTCGACATTTCGCATAAGTCGAAATTACACCAAATCTCTTGGTTTCTCGTTGTTGAAAGAATAGAAAGTTGAGAGAATAGAAAGTTGAGAGTGAGGAGCGTTTTTGCGTTTTTAAGCACGTTTTCGAGCGTTTTTGAAGTTTTGAGTGTTGTGACTAAACCATTACACCCACTACCTATTTATACTATCATATAAGGGCAAAATGGTCCAAAAAATAAAGAAAAACGGTCTAAAACGGCTAGATAACGGCTATAAAGCCGTTTTAAAACGGTCAAAAAAATTAAAAACGGGCAAAACCGGTTTGGAACCGGGTTTTTTGAACCGGTTTCCAAACCGGGTTGAGTTGGAACCGGTTTGGAACCGGTTTGGGCCAAAATTCGCGAAACCGGTCCGGAACCGGTGGTTTTTTCCGGGTTTGAACCGGTTTGGGGGTTTTCCGGGTTGAAACCGGTTCCGGGTCGGGTCGGGTCATCGGGTCGGGTTGGAAAACCGGTTTGTGTGTGCACCTCTACTCTTGAGTATTCTCTTTCCCTTATAGGATATTTGAGCCCATTGAGCACGTAAAAGCCCACAAACAAGTAAACCAAGTGTCATGAATGTGTGACTGTATTATATCACCCCACACGTCCTTCAACAGTCAACACTAATCACCCACGTATACCTTCCGGTCAAACTCCCACACACACTAATCACTAATCACTCACCAATTTCAACACAATATAAATTATAATTTATAACCCCCTTCTTCATCATCATCATCATCACATCAACCCCAAAATCAACTAATCACTCACCAATTTCAACACAAAATGGGAAACTTCACCTCATGTTTCACTTCGATCCCCCAATTCGCAACCCTAATCGACGTCAACGGCAACCTCCGCCGCATCAAACCTCCGACCACCGCCGCGGAGGTCATGATTCAACACCCGGGGCATCTCGTATCGCCGGTGGGAGACGATCTCCGGTCGAATTTCAGGTTATCGGCGTTGCGAGCAGATGAATTGTTGATGAATGGAAGATTTTACCTTTTGATTTCTGCTGGTAGGTTGAATTCGTTTGTCACTGAATCGGAATTGGAGATGTTAAGATTGGATTGTGGAGGTGTGATTCCGGTGAAACGACGGTGGAGATCGAGGGTTTTGCCGGAGGAGAGTGGTGGTGGTGCGGTGGTTGGAGACGGTGGCGGTGAGGGTTCCGGTGACGGTGACGGTGACGGTGACGGAGGGGGGTTTAGTGGTCGACGTGTGTGTAGTTCGCCTATGTGGAAACCTGTTTTAGAACCGATTTTGGAATGATTAAGGATATGTTTAGGTTTGATTATTTACATTTAATTTGTTTAATTTAGTTTTTGATATTGGTAACAAACGTTTAATTGTGTAGTTTATTAATAATTAAATTTGTTAAGGTAAAGGATGTGTATATCATGTCAAATTGTTTGAAGCGTTCTCTAAACCTTAAATTTTTACAGGTATGTTATAAATAAGCGTTTGGTTTTGAGTGAGACGGATAAAATGATAGAAAACCAACCATTGACCCATAGCTTGACGGTTGTTTTGGTTTTTAAATAGTGGACGTGTTAAATTCAACTCGATAGGTACAAGATCGAATTCGTTTTTTTTATTTTTATTTTGTAATACATAAATGACTAGAAATACATCAAATATTATAACGCTATATACAACGTAACAATGGCAATTTATTGCATGATTATAAACTACAATGCTTATAATACTTGTGTTCTTGCTATAAACGAAATCAATTTACAAGCGATTTGCGGTGAGTTTCCTCAACGAGTTTTGAGATGCCATTTAGAACTTCTATGATTTTTTTTTAGTTTCTAGTTGGTTTTGAGTTCATTTGATCATATGTTTAAAGAGAGTGGTAAATTCTTAAAAGTTATGAATAAATGTGAAATTACCCACACGGAAGAAGCGTGTGAACCCAACTAAAAATAAATATTAAGTAACTGTTTTACCTGTTGAACAAATTTAAGATGATATATCATTATTTGTAACTAGAATAGAGCCTAAAGGCAGGGCTGGCCCAAATATAACTTAAGTGAAGCAACGGGTTTAGGGCTATACAAAAAGTTCGTGACTCGAAGTTCGCTCGAAGTTCGCTCGAAAAAAGCTCGAAAAAAACTCGGCTCGAAAAAGGCTCGTATCTAAACGAGCCGGCTCGGCTCGGCTCGAATTCTAAACGAGCCGAACTCGAGCCAGGGTCAGCTCGGTTCGAGCTCGGCTCGTGGCTCGGTTCGTTGGCTCGGCTCGTGGCTCGGTGCCTATAATATATGTATATATATTTATATAGTATATTAATAATACTACTACTATTATTATGATTATTATTTTTATATTAGGATTTGAAAAAGGTTTTCTTAAAGTAAAAATGAACTCTTTATAAGTATTTTATTTAAAAAAATATATAATTTGATAGTAAATTGTTTATATTCAAAATAATAATCTTTGTTCCCCTAAGTACGGAGTACCCAACAAAACGTAAAAGCCCTAATATATATTTGTTTGTGTTTTTTATATAAATTAATGTGAAAAAATAAAAAACAAATTTTAAATCGAGCCGGCTCGAACGAACCACGAGCTGGCTCGAGCTTTTCACGAGCCGAACTCGAGCCGGTGTTTTGAGCTCGTAAAAATTTTCGAGCCGGCTCGGCTCGGCTCGATAAACTTCGAGCTCGAGCTCGAACCCAGCCTGGCTCGGCTCGGCTCGGCTCGTTTACAGCCCTAAATGGGTTTAGGGCCTCCACTTTTCTAGGGCCTCCAATGTCAATGTTTAGGGTTTTTGTTTAGTGTCTGGTGAGATGATCGATGCTGAAACAATTAGGTCTAAGAAATAGTAATAGAACCAACCGATAGGGTGATGTTTGAGCGCTGGACACATGATGAACACTTAGAAAATCCAAACGTCCCTATGTGCTAGCGTCTAATCAACAGCATGAATCTTTTGTTTATAATCAAAATTGAAGCTTTGATGAAAGGAAATCAAAATCTCTATAGTCGAACCTGTTACGAGTTTTTGAAGAATCTTGATTGTTCATTAGAATCTAAGCTTTCATAACGTTTCTTTACTTTGAAACGGACTCTGCGATCTTTCTTTTACACTTGGAATTTGGTAAGCTAGTGCTTCTTTTGATTCATTTACATCAAATTGTTTGCAATTAGTTATGTCATATACTAGCAAATGTTTGATGCAATCGATATATTGTTTGTTTGATATTGTTGGTTTTGTTTTTATTAAATTGTTTGCAATTAGTCATAATCGTAATTTATGATTTATATGAATCGACTATCCATTTGGTGAGATTTGAGACTTGAAATCCTATTTAGATTGATGTTTATGGAATCCATAAATGGTGACTGCTGATATTTGAAAACTATTAATCGATCAAATTTGAAAAAAGGGCCTCAAATTTTACCTTCTCTTGAGGCCCCTAATTTAATTGAGTCGGCCCTGTCTAAAGAAGTTTTTGCAATAAAAAAATCAGTTTCAACATAATCCTCATTAAAAAGTGTACATTTGAAAACCCCATCACAACAACATATTTTTATATTTTTGTAAGATTTATATGGATATACGAATCAATCATATTATACACTAGGTTATTTTATCCGTCGCATGTTGCGGTGGCATTATACGTGACGTGATAAAGTATATATTACAACCGACCTGACTCGATTTTGAACTAAATTTGCATTGAAATGTAAAGTAACTCGAACTCATACCGTTGAATAAAAACGAATAACATTTGACCAGACTTATTTTCAAACAAAATTGATGTTGAAAAACAGACCAACTCAAAACACATACATATAAAAGCACATGCAACGACGTCATATGCAATATGATAAAGTATAGATTACAATCACTGACTCGTTTCTGAACTAAATTTACGTCGAAACGTAAAGTAACTCGGATTTGTACCGTCGAATATACATATATCATATTTGACTTGCCGCATTTCCAAATAAAACTTAATTAAAACGTATATAAACCAAAGCATACGTTAAATGTATACCATAGTCGAAATGTAAATATCACTATGATTAATCTGATCTGACCTAGTGATCCCAACCGTTCATTTTCTATGCAACAATAGTTGGGTCTGTTAACCCATAAAAGTCTTACTATGTACCTCCAAATAGATTAGGGGTTGTTTGTTTTTTTCAGGAAGCTCTTCTTGAGCTCTTATGTCTGTGTCGCGCAGACCACGCGTAAACATTTTCTTGTGCAGATTGTTTGATTTTTCGAAGAAGTTTCATTAAAAAACGTTTGCGCGGAGTCTTCTTGGTGCAGATGTGGATCATTCACTTCTTGCCCCTTCTAACCTATTCTTACTTCTCATTCACTACCCTACCCAATACTTCTAACCTCTTCTCTGTTCTTATTTACTACCCTCTTTCCCCCTCATATTGGCAGCTTCCTACGCCGGCCATCGTACCCACCGTCGGGCCCCGCACCCACCTCCGACCACTGCTACCCTAGCAGCCCTCCTGCGGTCGTGTCGTCATCCTTAGCAGCCCTCCCGTTGTCCGGTCGCGTTCCCTAGCAGCCCTCCCGTGGTCCTGTCGCGTGCCCTAGCAGCCATGCCGTGGTCCTGCCGCCGCCCGTTAGGGCCTTCACCCTCATGCCCGCCGCCCGTCGCCGCCTTCACCCTCATGGCCGCCACCCGTCGCCGCCTTCACCCTCATGGCCATCGCCCCCATTATGGTTTCAATGGAGCAAATTTGGAGAATTGGTTAGTATAGTGTTTCAGTGAAGCGAATTGAAGGGTACGACAGAAAAAAGAAAGGGGGTTTTACCTGATGGCGGCGAAGAGGGTGGTTGTTGGTGTAACATTTGGCCCATTTTAGAAAATATAAACCCGAATCCTTTGGCCCAATTGTACAAGTTAAACACATTACCTAACTATTTCGATTGTACCCATTTAGTTAATAAAGAAGTTTTATGTGTCATTCATGAGTTCATATATATACATATATATATATATATAGAAATACATAATTATATGTTATTATCTTTACATATAATCTTTATAGTGTTTTTATAAATAACTTAAACAATCATTTAACTTTGGAGTTAATAAAGTATGGGGTCCAAACTGTAATTACTGAAACTTTATTTTAAAAGGTTTGGGTACAAAATAATAAGTGTTTCAAAATTCAGAGGCCAAAAGTGTAAACTTTTTTTTAAAAAAAAAAACACAACCCAAACCCCCCCTGTGTCCCGTAACCGTCTCCGGCCAGCCTCCGGGCCGTCTCCGGCGACTTCGAAATCAAACCATTCGGCTCATGTTAAACCAATCGAACCATTTCTTTCACTTCGTGCATAGGATTCGAACTCGTGAAACGTTTCAAGCGGCCGTAATTGGTGGTTGAAATTGTTTCTTTCGTAACCGAAGTTCATCACTCAATTGCATACCTGTTTCACTCATGGTTGATCAATTGGCGAAATCAAATGAGTGGTAACGCATCTTTTGACCATCGCAAACATAAAAATCAAATCAATTTTAACCGGTAACCGTAAATCCTCATCAATTCATAATCGAAACTTCCGATTAAAGAACTTAAACGCGTTGGAGTCGAAACAGTCACAATCAGGACTATAAACTCACAGTGAAACTTTCAAATCGATCCTATTGAACTTTCTACAGCTCCAATTGCAAACAAAACAAACCTCATCATCTCTTTCGATCTTCATCTCTCTCTCTCGCAACCTGCAACTGATCGAACTACATATTCGAGGCAACTTCAACCGAAATTTATTTAGGGCTTTTGATCATCTGGCCTAATAGAAGCTTTCTGGGAGATTAATTCGATTTCCATCAACAAAATCAACTCGAATTGATTTCTTACCCGTCGCGACTCGTTCAAGCCTCTAAACCATCGATTCTATCTCAAACCAGGTAATTAGATACATGATTGCGCTCGTTTTTGGATGCTAATCAAAAGCCCTATGATTGATTTGGTTATTGATTTAGCTTTCATGTTCAATTTGATACAAATTGAATCTAGGGTTTATGTTTAATTTGGGTTTTTTGCCAAAATAATGTTATTATCAATTAAAACCAAATTAAAACAGAAATTGGGCTTTGGCCCAGCGGTAACACACACAGAACATGCATGGGCGACCCAGGTTCGAACCTGGGCACCCACATGCATTTTTTTTTTAAATTGTTTTTTTTAAATATATTTATCAAATCAAATTTCAGAAATCATTATGACATTGTTTTGTTAATTAATATTATCTTAGAAATTATTTATTAATTTCTAAAAAAAAAATTCTAAATATTATAATCTCACTTTTATTAAAGGTCTAAATGTTATACAAAAAAAAGGTTAATTATTAATTTTAATTTTATATAAAGAAAATTCACGTTTAAACAAATTTAAACTATTTCAAATCATTTTAAATTAACATTTTATAAAATCTAAATAATTAACTATTCATTTAATTATTTTGACCAAGAGTTCAAGTAATTTATTTAAAATTAATTATTTAACTTCTACACCTTAAAATTTATTCAAACGTTTTATTAAAAGTTTTGAACATATTTAGTCACTTTATTCCAATTATTATCAATCAATATTTCCTTTATTTATATTCATTCCCTCTATTTTATTTAATCATATTAAATTAAATGCATTAGTTTAAATCATTTGCAAACCCTAAATTAGAACCCTAGTTTTTCAAGTCAATTTAGTCTTCAATTATTACATTGTTTTAAAATTAAGGCTATTTCTTAGGTTGAACCTCGAGGAGCTTCCTTTGGTATCACGTCTAGCATTCTATTAATTCCAAAACGCTAATTATTATCATGTGAGTATTCATTGCCCATTTTTCATGTTTTATTATTTGGGGAAATCATGTGATACTATACGTAACCATGTTTATTCATTTTTATTCTATTTCATACTAATATTCAATTCATTACGTGTTATGTTATTTACTTGCAATTATGTGTTCACATCTAGATAAACTTGATAACATGATCATTAATTCACACAACCACGGTAACAATGATAGATCTATTGGTTTGACAACCCACCCCATTTGTTTAGTCGCGTGGTGATTGAAACCGGAAACATACATTCTATAAGGCTTCGTCTGTGGACCGAGTCAATTCAGTCAATAGGTTTGATCGTGTTGTTTGTCATTTATGATACATTGTTGCATGTTAGTTATAACATTACCATGTGAATTGAATTGTTTTCAAGTATTCAATCAAATTTTGTGTGTGTTTAAACCTGTGATTACTCACCGGCTAATTCTTTAGCTGACTCGTTACTTTTTCACATGATTTCAGGAAATGCTATTTAGTGGAATTCTCTCTGCTCATATAGGATTGGACCTAGTCAAAAATAAAGAAGACAATATTATATTTCATGGTTTTATTTTAATTGCGTTGTAACGTGTGACTTGAATGACATTATTCAATAAATAAATGGTTATTAAATGTTATTTCAACGTATTTATTACCTTGTGCTATGAACAATCGATTCACATTCGTCCGCCTCGATGATTCCGCCATCGGTCGGGGTGTGACAGATTGGTATCAGAGCCAAGGTTATAGGGAATTAGGTTATTAGAAATGGAATGACCTAGACTATAACTAAGTACCTTTACACATGAGTCCTCTCATGTATTCTATATGTTTAGATAGGGCTTATATGTGTCACTTATGCCTATTATGTTTATGTGATTATGACATTCCCTTATATCTTGATTCTTACCTTTCACATACAAATTCTCAAATCATATTATATGGCATTACGTGCCTAAATCAATTGTTTTCAAATTTTAAATTTGATTTGTTATTCATGGTTTTCAAATCTCGTCAAAGTCCGTGTCACATGACTGAGAACATGCAATGCTGGAAGAGTGGAATACCTGTATCTTAAGGTGTTCTGTCTAGGCAAGGTATTCATACAACTTGATTACCTTACCTGGGAACCCTCGAGATGAGTATTCGCTTATAGGTACGCATGTCCTCATTAAGGTTGTGGTGGACACAAATACTTTGATAAGTCAACGTATTCGCTTTGGTTTGCGAACTGAACGTTTACACTCCTCACCTCTCATTGTTATTTTAAACAATCTCATTAACGATTTTATTGAAAAGTTTTAAAAACCAATTACCCGTTTCTCACAAAGGTTTCTTCTTTCCATAATATACAGCATGTCTTCCCGTCAAAACCGCTCCCGATCTAGAAGCTCTGGCCGTAAGATTGCTGCCATAGTGGCACGTGAAGTTGCTGCGGTCATCCCAACACTGCTTACCCATTTGAATCAAGGCAACAACGTTGTTCAAAATCAAGCTGCACCAAACCCTCCCCGAGCTTGTACTTACAAGCACTTCAGTTCTTGCAATCCCACTAAGTTTAGCGGGACCGAAGGAGCCACTGGTCTTTTATAGTGGTTTGAGAGTATCGAGAACACTTTTCTCAATAGTGAGTGTCCCGAGAATCTCAAGGTTCGCTATGCTACAAGTGTTCTTCAAAAGAGAGCACTCACTTGGTGGAACGGGGAGAAACGAACCCGTGGAACTGATGCTGCCTTGGCATTAACGTGGGATGAAGTCAAAGAACTCATGACTCGGGAATTCTGTCCAAGAAATGAGATCAAGAAGTTAGAAGCTGAGTTCTGGGACTTAGCTCAAGAAAGTGGAGAAAATCTAGCTTACACCAACCGATTTCATGAATTGAGCCTACTTGTTCCCCACTTGGTTACCCCATTATCCCGGGCCATTAAAAAGTACATCGGTGGTCTACCTATGAAAATTCAAGACACGGTGTGGGGTAGGAATCCTGCAACTCTGGAAGATACCATCCGGTTAGCTGCTCAGTTAACTGACAATCATGTTAAGGCTGGAACCCTGACTAGGAAGGGTGCTAAGAAGGTGCCCGAGAAACCCTCAGCTGAACCCCCTAAGGAGGAAAAACCTGAACCTTCTCAAAACAAGAAGAGGAAGGTTAAATCCCAAAACTTTGCTGTGGTTACCCCTACTGTTCCAGTTAATCAAGTCGCACCAAGCTACCAACCAGTCTCCAACAATCAAGTCCCGGTAAAGAAACCTTACACCGGAACTTTCCCACAGTGCAATATTTGCAAGTACCACCACCCTGCTAATGCACAATGCCGTCGCTGCACCAACTGTGGTCGTTTCGGTCATACTTTCAACGTGTGTAAGAGCGCAGCTAAGACTCCGGCTACCGCACCTGTTCTTCAACATCCTCCTACAATTACTCAGGGTCGTGCATGCTATCAATGTGGTGATCCGAACCACTTCCGCAATCGATGCCCTCAACTTGTCAGCACGGTGCCTACGGCTCAAGGACGTGCTTTTAACATCAATGCTCATCAAGCGCAAACCAATAGCGATGTGGTGAACGGTATGTTTTTAATCAATAATCATTATGCTTCGTTTTATTTGATACCGGCGCCGACAAAAGTTTTGTGTCCTTAGAATTTGAGCCCTTACTTGCTAGTGCACGGACTAAGTTGAGAAAACCATTTACGGTAGAGATAGCCGACGGGAAACCTATCACAATCGATTTAATTATTCCAAACTGTATCCTTAGTCTTAGCGAGCATGATTTTCCTATCAATCTCACACCGATACAACTTGGAAATTTCGACGTCATTATAGGCATGGATTGGCTATCTAAGAACCATGCTGAAGTTGTTTGTTACGAGAAAATCAACCGGATCCCTCTTGCGCCCGAAAAGGTGTTAAATATTTATGGAGAAAAACCTTCCAAAGGCCTTCGACTTATGTCATGTACCAAAGCTCAAAAGTACCTTCGCAAGCATTATGTGGCTTTCTTAGCACATATCGTGAAAACGAATGAGAAGTCAAAGAAAGTCGAGGATATTCCGATCATTCGTGATTTTCCGGAAGTGTTCCCCGATGACTTAACTGGACTCCCTCCTGTTCGTCAAGTCGAGTTTCGTATCGATCTTGTGCCTGGTGCAACACCTGTAGCAAAATCTCCATATCGTCTTGCACCATCTGAGATGCAAGAACTTGCTAGTCAACTTCAAGAACTTTCCGATAAAGGTTTCATTCGACCAAGTTCCTCACCTTGGGGAGCCCCGGTATTGTTTGTGAAGAAGAAAGATGGCTCATTTCGTATGTGTATCGATTACCGGGAGCTCAACAAGCTTACTGTTAAGAACCGGTATCCTCTACCAAGAATCGATGATTTGTTTGATCAACTTCAAGGCGCTTCATACTTTTCCAAGATTGACCTTCGTTCTGGTTATCATCAACTACGAGTGCATGATGACGACATTCCCAAAACAGCCTTCCGTACAAGATATGGTCATTACGAATTTCTGGTTATGCCATTTGGTTTGACCAACGCACCAGCTGTGTTCATGGATTTAATGAACCGCGTGTGTAAACCATACTTGGACAAGTTCGTGATCGTCTTCATCGACGACATTCTGATTTATTCAAAATCAAGATCCGAGCATGAACATCATCTTCGTTTGATTCTTGAACTATTGAAAAAGGAGAAACTATATGCCAAATTCTCTAAGTGTGAATTTTGGTTGAAGGAGGTACAATTCCTTGGTCACATCGTAAATGATAAAGGAATTCATATGGATCCTGCGAAGATTGAGGCGGTAAAGAGTTGGGTGGAACCTAAAACTCCCACTGAGATCCGTTCATTCCTTGGCTTGGCCGGCTACTATCGGCGTTTCATCCCAAACTTCTCAAAGATCGCTGTGCCTCTTACTGCCTTGACCCACAAGGATAAGTCTTTCCAGTGGGGACCAGATCAAGAAAAAGCATTCTAAACACTTAAACAAAAGTTATGCAATGCTCCAATCTTGACCCTCCCTGATGGAAATGATGATTTTGTTGTTTACTGCGATGCTTCCAAGCAAGGTCTTGGTTGTGTCCTCATGCAACGAGGAAAAGTCATAGCCTATGCCTCAAGACAGCTCAAAATCCATGAGAAAAATTACACAACTCATGATCTCGAATTAGGAGCTGTGGTTTTCGCACTCAAAATCTGGAGACACTATCTTTACGGCACCAAGTGTGTTGTATTCACTGACCATAAGAGTCTTCAGCACATTTTCAATCAAAAAGAACTAAACATGAGACAACGGCGATGGGTTGAGTTACTCAATGACTACGATTGTGAAATTCGCTATCATCCTGGAAAAGCGAATGTCGTAGCCGATGCATTGAGTCGTAAAGATTATGTCATACTCCAAAGTGTGACGATCCAATCCGAACTTAAAACTCGAATTCTCGAAGCCCAACACGAGTCAGTCACTGAGGGTAACATGTACGATGAAATGTCATGCGGCGCTGAACTTCAATTGGAAACAAAACCTGATGGTTTGTTGTATTTCTGGATCGTCTTTGGATTCCTAAACACAATGATCTTCGAATCCTCATCATGAGCGAGGCTCACAAAACTCGTTATTCCATCCATCCCGGTGCGGATAAGATGTTTATGAATCTCCGTAATCAGTATTGGTGGCCCGGCATGAAAAAGGATATAGCTTTGTATGTGTCCAAATGCCTCACCTGTTCAAAAGTTAAAGCCGAACATCAATGTCCGTCTGGATTACTTGTTCAACCTGATATTCCAGTGTGGAAGTGGGAAGACATATCCATGGACTTCATTACCAAATTGCCTCGAACCTCTAGCGGTTATGATAGTATTTGGGTCATCGTTGATCGATTGACTAAATCGGCACACTTCATACCGATTCGTGAAGATTTTCGAGTTGAGAAATTAGCTCGTATCTATATCAATGAAATAGTCAGCCGTCATGGTGTGCCATTAAATATTATCTCCGATCGTGATGGTCGATTCATCTCCCATTTCTGGCAAAGTCTTCAATCGTCTTTGGGAACCCGACTTAATCTCAGCACAGCTTATCACCCTCAAACCGATGGGCAAACTGAAAGAACAATACAGACTCTCGAGGATATGTTTCGAGCGTGTGTCATTGACTTTAGTGGCTCTTGGGATTCTTATCTACCGTTAATCGAATTTTCATACAACAACAGCTACCATACAAGTATCCAAATGGCACCATTTGAAGCTTTGTACGGTCGCAAGTGTCGATTTCCCATATGTTGGTCTGAGATAGGAGATGCACAAATCACCGGTCCTGAACTGATTCAGGAATCAACCGATAAGGTTCACAAGATTCGTGATAACTTGCTGGCTGCTAGAAATCGTCAGAAGCATTATGCTGATAAGGGACGGAAACCCATGGAATACAACGTCGGTTATCTCGTACTCCTAAAGGTATCACCTTGGAAAGGGGTGATCCGTTTTGGGAAGAAAGGGAAGCTAGCCCCTCGTTATGTGGGTCCATTCAAAGTGCTTGAGCGTATTGGGAAAGTAGCTTACAAGCTTGAACTGCCTCAAGAACTCAGCAACATTCACTCAACATTTCATGTTTCCAACCTCAAGAAATGCCTTGCTGATGAGAACCTCCGCATTCCACTCGATGAAGTTCAAATCGACGAATCCATGCATTTTATTGAAAGGCCTGTGGGGATCATGGACCGTGAACTCAAACAACTCAAGCGTAGCCGAATACCTATCGTCAAAGTTCGTTGGGAGTCTAAACGTGGCCCAGACCAAATGAATCCAAGTACCCTCACCTTTTTGTCTCTACCTCCTCGTGATCAAATTTCGGGACGAATTCCTTAAAGTAGGGGAGACTGTAACATTTGGCCCATTTTAGAAAATATAAACCCGAATCCTTTGGTCCAATTGTACAAGTTAAACACATTACCTAACTATTTCGATTGTACCCATTTAGTTAATAAAGAAGTTTTATGTGTCATTCATGAGTTCATATATACATATATATATAGAAATACATAATTATATGTTATTATCTTTACATATAATCTTTATAGTGTTTTTTATAATAACTTAAACAATCATTTAACTTTGGAGTTAATAAAGTATGGGGTCCAAACTGTAATTACTGAAACTTTATTTTAAAAGGTTTGGGTACAAAATAATAAGTGTTTCAAAATTCAGGGGCCAAAAGTGTAAACTTTTTTTAAAAAAAAAAAACACAACCCAAACCCCCCCCTGTGTCCCGTAACCGTCTCCGGCCAGCCTCCGGGCCGTCTCCGGCGACTTCGAAATCAAACCATTCGGCCCATGTTAAACCATCGAACCATTTCTTTCACTTCGTGCATAGGATTCGAACTCGTGAAACGTTTCAAGCGGCCGTAATTGGTGGTTGAAATTGTTTCTTTCGTAACCGAAGTTCATCATTCAATTGCATACCTGTTTCACTCATGGTTGATCAATTGGCGAAATCAAATGAGTGGTAACGCATCTTTTGACCATCGCAAACATAAAAATCAAATCAATTTTAACCGTAACCGTAAATCCTCATCAATTCATAATCGAAACTTCCGATTAAAGAACTTAAACGCGTTGGAGTCGAAACAGTCACAATCAGGACTATAAACTCACAGTGAAACTTTCAAATCGATCCTATTGAACTTTCTACAGCTCCAATTGCAAACAAAACAAACCTCATCATCTCTTTCAATCTTCATCTCTCTCTCGCAACCTGCAACTGATCGAACTACATATTCGAGGCAACTTCAACCGAAATTTATTTAGGGCTTTTGATCATCTGGCCTAATAGAAGCTTTCTGGGAGATTAATTCGATTTCCATCAACAAAATCAACTCGAATTGATTTCTTACCCGTCGCGACTCGTTCAAGCCTCTAAACCATCGATTCTATCTCAAACCAGGTAATTAGATACATGATTGCGCTCGTTTTTGGATGCTAATCAAAAGCCCTATGATTGATTTGGTTATTGATTTAGCTTTCATGTTCAATTTGATACAAATTGAATCTAGGGTTTATGTTTAATTTGGGGTTTTTTGCCAAAATAATGTTATTATCAATTAAAACCAAATTAAAACAGAAATTGGGCTTTGGCCCAGCGGTAACACACACAGAACATGCATGGGCGACCCAGGTTCGAACCTGGGCACCCACATGCATTTTTTTTAAAAATTGTTTTTTTAATATATTTATCAAATCAATTTCAGAAATCATTATGACATTTGTTTTGTTAATTAATATTATCTTAGAAATTATTTATTAATTTCTAAAAAAAAAATTCTAAATATTATAATCTCACTTTTATTAAAGGTCTAAATGTTATACAAAAAAAAGGTTAATTATTAATTTTAATTTTATATAAAGAAAATTCACGTTTAAACAAATTTAAACTATTTCAAATCATTTTAAATTAATATTTTATAAAATCTAAATAATTAACTATTCATTTAATTATTTTGACCAAGAGTTCAAGTAATTTATTTAAAATTAATTATTTAACTTCTACACCTTAAAATTTATTCAAACGTTTTATTAAAAGTTTTGAACATATTTAGTCACTTTATTCCAATTATTATCAATCAATATTTCCTTTATTTATATTCATTCCCTCTATTTTATTTAATCATATTAAATCAAATACATTAGTTTAAATCATTTGCAAACCCTAAATTAGAACCCTAGTTTTTCAAGTCAATCTAGTCTTCAATTATTACATTGTTTTAAAATTAAGGTTATTCCTTAGGTTGAACCTCGAGGAGCTTCCTTTGGTATCACGTCTAGCATTCTATTAATTTCAAAACGCTAATTATTATCATGTGAGTATTCATTGCCCATTTTTCATGTTTTATTATTTGGGGAAATCATGGGATACTATACGTAACCATGTTTATTCATTTTTATTCTATTTCATACTAATATTCAATTCATTACGTGTTATGTTATTTACTTGCAATTATGTGTTCACATCTAGATAAACTTGATAACATGATCATTAATTCACACAACCACGGTAACAATGATAGATCTATTGGTTTGACAACCCACCCCATTTGTTTAGTCGCGTGGTGATTGAAACCGGAAACATACATTCTATAAGGCTTCGTCTGTGGACCGAGTCAATTCAGTCAATAGGTTTGATCGTGTTGTTTGTCATTTATGATACATTGTTGCATGTTAGTTATAACATTACCATGTGAATTGAATTGTTTTCAAGTATTCAATCAAATTTTGTGTGTGTTTAAACCTGTGATTACTCACCGGCTAATTCTTTAGCTGACTCGTTACTTTTTCACATGATTTCAGGAAATGCTATTTAGTGGAATTCTCTCTGCTCATATAGGATTGGACCTAGTCAAAAATAAAGAAGACAATATTATATTTCATGGTTTTATTTTAATTGCGTTGTAACGTGTGACTTGAATGACATTATTCAATAAATAAATGGTTATTAAATGTTATTTCAACGTATTTATTACCTTGTGCTATGAACAATCGATTCACATTCGTCCGCCTCGATGATTCCGCCATCGGTCGGGGTGTGACAGTTGGTGTACGGTGGCGCAGCGGTGGTGGACGGTGGTCTGGTGTAGGGGTAGCGGTGGAACAGAAGGGTCGGGAAGGGGGCCGGTGGTTGCTCTTAGTTTGTTAGGTTTTTTTTATTAGAATAAAAGTATTAGTTATTTATATTATACTAATTATCAATTTTATTTTTTATGCATTGGAGTTGTACAGTATGCTACAATGGTTGTACTTACAAACGTCTTACGCTACAATATATATAGTTTGAAATTATGTTTACTTTAATTACAGGCTAGTTTTACGGTCTGCAGATATTAAAAAAACATTTTTCTTGCAGACTGCAGACTTTTAGTCACCTCTTCTCCTGCAGATGTCTGCAGATTTAGTCCGCAGATTGCGGACATTTTGCTGTAAAAAAAAACAACAGTACCTTAGTTAATCTCTGTAGTACAAAGGTCAAAGCTCTAAATTAGTTTGACTTTTCAAAATTCAAACGCCTTTGTTAAATAATTCAATTAATATAATTATACGCGTAAAGGGACTAAAGTGAAACTCATTGAAAATATTACGGTCAAACTATAAAAATAAGAAGTATCCTATTCATGAAAGTTTTCAATATATATATATATATACACACACACACACAGATATATATACATATATATATATATGCATATATATACATATTTATATACATATATACATATATATACATACACACACACACACACATATATATTATATATTGATTGAGTGATCTTTCAAAGTTAACACGGTTATCATAATAATAGAGGGTTAACATTTAATCTTTGCCCTATATATATATATTATATATAGAGAGAGAGGTTTCACTAAAAAATATATTTTGCCTAAGAAGGCTAAGAAATAATCTTAGCCTTCCATTTCTAAATCAATAACTAAGATAATAATTTCGTAAATAAAAGGTGGAAGGGCATTTTGGGTATATAACCACTTTTGTTGACTTTTTTGAGTTTCCCCTAATTTTTTAAATTTTTATAACTTTTTCATGCTAGATTATTTTTTAAAACAAATTACACCATAAAATCAAGCATTTTTTTCTCTTTAAATTAAGTACAGTATTGCAATATTTATTTTACAAAAAAACAAATTATGTGAAATTGTGCTGCATTTCTACGTTTTTGTGCTGTATTTCATAAAGTAACACAAATTGTGTTGTATTTCATAAAACAGCACAAAATTGTAGTTTGTGTTGTTTCGTGTCAAACACACATTTTGTGCTGTATTTCATCAAAACATCACAAAATTATGTTGTATTTCAGAAAACAACACAAAATGTGTTGTATTTCATAAAAACAGCACAGTATGTGTTGTTTGGTGTCAAACAACACAATTTTGTGTTGTATTTCATCAAAAACATCACAAAATTATGTTGTATTTCATAAAAACATCACACTTTTATGCTGTTTTAAAACGTCAAACAGCACAGTTTTGTGTTGTTTTGTCAAATAGCACAGTTTTGTACGGTTTTACATTACATGTTCTATATTGTTTTCGTCAAAACAAGAAGGTCTCATGTGTATTTTATGTGGTTTATTATGTTAAAATATCAAACAAAATAGAAATAACACTTTTTTGCTATTTTAATGTTCACTATTTGCGTTAATATAACTCGTTTCGTGTTGTTTGGCGTTAGAACAACGATCTATATATTGTTTTGTGCTTGAACAATCAACGTGACAACTAAGTGTGATAAAATGAATGACATTTGAGTATCATTGATCATTGATATCACCCCCCGTCATTATTCTTTATATCCAATTTCCACTATCATTAACTACCGAACCATTGTCTTAAACACTACCGATTAATACCCACCGCTCAAGTTAACATCTCTAATCGCCGATTAGTTGTTATATTTAATTATAAAGTTTAAGACAACGAGAGATATTTAGGCTTTGGTTGTATTTTGAGGTTATTTTTCATAAGATTTGTGGGTGAACAAAGTGTGTAAAAGAAATGTGCTATATTTTTATAATGAGAAAGGGAATTAGATTAAATGGTTGATAGACCAAAATACCCTTTAATCCTATTTCTAGTTTTACCACTGTCACCACCTCATTTCTTCTTAGTGGAACCTCCCTCTCTCTCTCTATATATATATATATATGTATGTATGTATATATATATATATGTATATGTATATATATATATGTATATATATATATAGGGTAAGGTTCAATCATTAACACTCTATTATTACGATAACCGTGTTAACTTTTGAATATCAATCAAAATCATTATTTTTTTGTTGGAATAACATCATTACACATATACACAAATATGTTCTTTAATGTATATGTGCAAATTCATAAGCGTAAAAAAGTTTACACTCGTGTAAGTTACACTTACATCAGTAAATATTTAGTGATGTAAGTGTAACTTACACTTGTCGTAACTTTTTTACGCTTGTGAATTTACACATATACATAAAAGAACATAACGTTGTATATGTATAATTATACTATTCCAACAAAAAAAATAATGATTTTGATTAATCTTCAAAAGTTAACACGGTTATCGCAATAATAGAGGGTTAACATTTGATCATTTCCCTATATATATATATATAGGGTTAGGATCGTTACAAAACCATGTTTATTTTCAGAACCAAAGAACCATTGATTTACATAAATGTAACATAAGTCTGATGATACTTAAGATGTTTTACATGTGTATATTATACATGTATGTAAAACAACTAAATATTACCAGCCTTAACTTAGATATATGTAAATCAATGATTTGTCATTTATATTTACGTAAATTAATGGTTCTTTGGTTTTGAAAATAAAAATTGATTCTGTAATGATCCTGATTATATATATATATATATATATATATATATAATATAATTTTAATCATATCTATATTTATATTTATGTTAAATTTCCATTGTGTGTGGTTGTTATACTGGCCCCTTATGATAAATGACAATTGATATGTCTCCATGAAAAATTAGATTCGTTTGTTACTTACTCATGTTGCAAGTTGGCAAAAGGGTCCTCATGTTTGCAATCAATATTCAAAGCAAGTGGATCATGTTCATGTAATTAATCATGCTTATAATATGTACACAAACATTACTATTTACCACACAATTTCCATCCGATTATTAATTTTATGCTGTCAATTGTATTCTTTTATACCGCTTTTTATAACCAAAATCTATAAGTGATACAAACCAATACAAAGTTTAGATGGGAGAATGTTTGATTTCTACATGGATTTGTTGATTCTTCGACATATCAAACCTTTAATTTAGTTAATTTATTAGGGTTTAAACTGATTATTGTTGCTAGAGTATACACTTATGATTCTGTCGTCGGAGATTAATATTTTAGATGGGAGAATGTTTGATTTCTAAAACAATAATATATTAAATTACTATTTTGGTCCGTGGGATATGATATGTTTAACTCTTTTAATCAAAACAAAATCTTCTAACTCTTTTGGTCTTTAATGTTTGAATTTTATAATGATTTTAGTTCATAATATTACTCTGTTAGTTTTCAGTTAAGTTAGATGAACATTCAAATTATTTTATATTTAAGAGACTTATATTTTGTTAATACTTAAAGGGTTGTTTATTTAATTAACTTAGAATAATAAAATAAAAATAAAGTAAAAAATATCTACTTATACAAATAGAAAAAAAGGGGGGGGGGGGGCGTCGATATACGGTAAAGGGTTTAGCCTCCTAAATCCATGACTAAAGATCTAAACTAGTAATCTAAAAATCTCTATCAACTTATAATTTTATTATGTAACAAGCATTAAAATATATCAAGAACTTAAAATTATTCTTTTATTTTACAAATAAACATCAAGTCTATTAGGAACGACATAAACACGCGTAGAATTGTTTGTGTATAACATCTAACAGATATGTTGTATTTATAAAATATTTTAAAAAAACAAAATAAAAGAAACCGTCAATCATGACGAATCATCTATTTTCGTTTACAAATATTAGATGCAAATTGTAATAGTTTTAGATGAGAGGAATTTTTTATTATTCAATGTCGAAGTATTATAGAAGAATTCAACTATTATTCCATGACCATATAATGTAACTTGAAACCCACAAAAAAAGGTTTACATGAAAAATATAAACATGAAATTTTTTTTTTGCAAAAATACAATCTTCAAAGAAAAGTTATGTTCACATATGAATTAAAATAATATATTTGTAAATAGTTTAAGAAAAGTTGATTTGATTAAAAAAACAAGAAATACCCCTTAAAGATTAAAGAGTCGTAGAAATTGTCCATTAAATATAGAATGATTGAATTGTTTTCAATTTAATAGAAAATCTAATATCGTTAGTATCAATAACTAAAACCGTTACAAAATGTACACCTTAAAAAGCGAAAATAGTTAAAAAATTAATTTTCGAACTAAAAAGTTCAAACATTCTAAAGCTAAGGGACCGAATACTAATTTACTCCCAATAACAATAATAATAATAATAATAATAATAATAATAATAATAATAATAATAATAATAATAATATAAAATAATAATAATAATAATAATAATAATAATAATAAGAATAAGAATAAGAATGAGA
Organism: Flaveria linearis; assembly: GCA_024085815.1. Lineage (NCBI taxonomy): Eukaryota > Viridiplantae > Streptophyta > Magnoliopsida > Asterales > Asteraceae > Flaveria > Flaveria linearis. The sequence continues at coordinate 85,609,688 of CM044007.1, forward strand.
TTGTTGGTTGGGAAGCAAATGAAATGAAGTGAAGTGGAGTGAAGTTTGTTGGTGACATAATTAGGTTACAACTTACAACCAACATTTCTTCAAAGTCAGCCTTCCACTTTGCGTAACGAATGTTTTCTAGTTTCCTTCAAATCCCATAAACACTTTCTGTTACTAATGTTTGTAGGAAAAACATTCTTTAAGTAACTTAAAACACGTAAAAGGAACTATATGATTTCATGGTACTATATGTAATTATAAACTAATATTAGCAACTTTGTTAAGATTTTTGTAATTATTATTTTTCTAATCATGGAACCAAATAATTTGTTTATTAGAACATGCATGCATCCCTTCGGTCTTTCACCCAACGATTTATCCCAAGCAATATGTTTATCTTTTAATCGAATCATTTTGTGATATGATTGTCTTTTAAATTAAACCTTCTCATATATAATTAAATTGTTTGCTATAATAAATTATTTAGCATTATAATCCAATCTATCTATTATGATAAAAGAAGGTTTTAGTTGGACACTTGTTAAAATTCTAAAGCTCTTAATTTTAGTTTTCCCGCTTATCTCTCCTATTAAATAACTACCTTAATTACAAATGATATAATTTAATTCTTTTTTAGATTAACTATTGTTTTTTAATAATTTAAGAAAAAGTTCTTTTAAATGTAATTTCTAAGGAAACATTTGTTAAGATAAGAATTTTTTATAAAACATCAAAATCTTTAAAAATATGAATATTTAAAAATTATTGTTTTAAATAATATAATTTATACAAATCAAAATAATTAAAATTCAGAGTTATAATGAGGTTTTTTTAGAAAGGACACTTTTTTAATGGTTTGTTTTGAAACAAAATGTTTGATTTTTTTAAAACAAAGAAATTATTTTATTACTTATAATCATTACTTATAAGTAATTTATTCAACCCGTGTAATACACGAGATACTAACCTAGTATATGCATATAATAAAGTACATAATTTAAGATTTAATCAAAATATTTTTTACAAATTCTTAGTAATAATATAATTTTAAATAAAATGAAAATGAAATGAGAAAATCATAGAAAGAATAAAGTTCAAATGCCTGACCACGCTTCATCTTTTGTCATTTGTTCATATGAATGCCTTCCATCTCGTCCACCAAAATCACCCGCAAACACGGCAGCAATGCGACGTTTGTTAACCTCCTGCACTTGGTTACGTGTGCGGTGTCGTTTACTCGATCTTCACTCTTATACTGTGGGTTGTCTTTGTCGTTGTAACATGCTTTATTTTGTGATCATTGATAACAACAAACACTAATTTATGTTTACAACTAACTTTGATTTAAAAAAAATATTAATTTTTCACTAAAATTAAATTTATGATGTACGTTATATACATAAAATAAAACAATGATTTTATTTCATATACATTGCATTCATAACATTTTCTTGTATGTAAAACCTACTCGAAATTAAAGTGATTATTAATATATATATATATATATTATATGTTATGTTATCATTGTTTTACACAATGTTGATGGTCACTATATGTCAGTATTTTAATTAATATTATAAGTATATTATTATTTTAGGTCTTAAAATTTTCCATGATATTTCTGTATCAAACACCAACTTATTCGTATACCAAAAACTTGAGACGTCAATGTGGGCTAGCCTGGAGACTTGAGACGTTAATGTGGGGCTAGCCCACCTGTAGAGGTTTTGCCTCTTGAAAATAAGGTCTTGGTTTTAATTCTAAGCAATGGTGTAATTTGATGTAATTCAGGAGTACGATAGATTTGTCGTTAAAAAAACTCAAAGATTCAGATATTAAATGACCGTCATAACCCTTACGTGAAGGGAAAACAATTCCTAGTTTTAGTAATTCACAATGTTTCTCCGTAGACGAGATGAGGGTATTAATGACTTTTTCTAGTGTACTAAAACCGGCATAGATTCCTTTCCATCGCTAGTAGCAAATGACACTACTATTTCCAACGTTTGTATCAAGTGGATATTTCCTTTTTCTTTTTCCTTTTAATTCCTAGAGTGATATTATGGTGCTTGATTTCTTTTTCTTTTTTTCTTTTTTTCTTTTTTTGGGGGGGGGGGGGGGGGGGGTTTGATACTAGCTCACGCTCAATTTCAATCACGGTGTCCTTATGTGAGTGTTCCATGACCGTTGGTTCTGTAAGAGAGCTCACATGCTGTGTACGCTTGATATGTCCAACCCCATATCATCTGTTGGACTAGACTTCTATCCTGTGCGGTTAGTGTGGGTTGAACCATCACTAGTTAGCCTAGTCACGTGACATGATTTAATGGCTATGCTGATCTTAAATGTATAAAATGTAAGTTTGAGATATCTTATACAAAGATATAAGTGTATTCCATCTAGCATAGGAAGACGTTCTTTTAATCACTTAAATTTAAAAAACGCGTCAATGGTAAATTTACAACTTACTATATAAAATTTATAACGTTATCTGATTTTTATGTCTGATTTAACGATTCAAATAACATCCTCTAATGTACTAGTTTTCATAACATTGATGATACAAGGATTGTTGGTTAGAGGTTACTAATCCTACGATATAATTTCCTGAGGACCTACCATTAAGCCTGTCACACTGAGGTATGGTTTCATATTGAAAATTGGTGCAACCTAAGACACTCCTTTCTTTTGACATCCCGGACCTTTTGGATTTGCCAGAGTCCAAGCCACGTCCAAAGACGCGAAGCACATTCTTAGGGGTATTGCATACACGACCATTTGGATGATCTGGAATGAAAGAAATGAACGCGTTTTTAACGATAAGAAGAGGAATCCAGTTCAGCTAGTGGAGAACATCAAAGCGACGACTTATTTCTGGATTCGTAATAGATCCCGTTGTAAATTTAAGGATTGGAAAACTTGGAGTAAATTCCCTTTGGATTGATGTATTGTTTTTTCGCTTAGCCCTTGCTTTAAGGACTAGCGAGTTTTGTTAATGAAATTTTCCTTTTAAAAAAAAGCCTGTCACACTGGATTTTTACCTTACATATTGTAAGTTGTAAAATACTATAATAGACAACCTTATCCTTTATGTCACAACTTGACATTGTAAAAACCTGCTCCCCGTACTCCTTTGTTTATGGAGAAAAAATGGGCCCCAGCCGACCTCCTCTAGCACAAATCACAGATTGACACGTGTCCATCCACATCTATATTCATTGTATCATTTGTATTTTCTTTCACTTTTAGCATATTCATGTTTCAGAAGTAAAATATGAAAGCTCGAAGACGTTCTCTCTTTTTGTTTCGATTTGAGTGTCCATCATTTTATTTTTGTTGTTTAGTGTATTTAAAGTTTGTGTTTAAAAGTATCTTTAAACACGAGAATAGACATAGAATACTATTCAAGGGAAATAAGACTAGAGACGATTTAAATGCGTATTTAGAAATATAAGGAGTTTTTGCTACACACGAGAGAGATCAATAGACGTACATGTCAGTTTTATCCGGAGAAGATCTCATGGATCCAACCCAACTCACGGACCAATTCCCTTTTCTTTGTTCCTCATCTTTGTTCCTCATCTCGTAATAATCGTTTGTGGATGCATTTACACATGAACCGTGGCCTTGGAAACCAATGACGTTGGTGTTCTTAGGTCAACGATCAACGGACCCCATAGCAGATGCTCTAAGTGTATAATCTTTTCATATAACCAAACATGATATCATATATGTATCATTTTGATGAAAAACGATGAATATAACATATGATACGTTCAATCAACTTCAAACTTTAAGTGGTAAAAACAAGAAACATTATAATGTTTGTTAGATAAAGTGAGAGCTAATGTGGCCACGTGGGTGGTTAGCCAGTTACGTAATTAACTTGTGTATCATAGTTAAACAATAAATATAAACATTTGTAACTTCCCAACAATTTTTACTTTACACCGATTATATATTTAACGTATCTGCCAATGATCTATTGGCCTAGTGGTTAGAGGAGAGGTGTGAAACTTTTTCTCTTTTGGAGGTCTAAAGTTCAAACCTTGGTATAAGTGAATATTACTAACTTGATACTAACAACTAACAACTAACCAGCGTTTAAAAAATATTTAACGTATCTCGTGTTTCCTAGTTTTCCTAATTGCATATATTCTAAAAACCAGAAGATCTATTATAATCCATTTTATTCACACACTATTCTATCCAAACAAAAATCTAATCCATCTTATATAAAGTAGAATCAACCCCACGTAAAAACGTCAATACTTGTTATCTTGTCATATAATATTACCACACACAACTTGCACCAAAAGCAATTATTATTATTATCATCATCATTTTCCCTTTTTACAAGTTACTCTCTTGTACATCAAAACCCCAACTTCAATAATTGTATATAAACCCCATCCCCATCCCCCCTCTCTTCTCACCATCACCGGCAAACACAAAAATGTCCCTCACCACCACCACCGTCACCACCACCGTGATGTTTCATTGTTTACTTGTGATACTTGTGTTGGGTGGCGGAGACGCACGGCGGCCGTTCGCCTGTGATCCGACGAACGCCGCCGTGAGGGGGCTGGCGTTTTGCAATGTGCGGTTGCCGGTGGTGGAGAGAGTGGGGGATTTGCTCCGGCGGTTGACGTTTAAGGAGAAGATTGGGTTGTTGGTGGATAAGGCTGCGGCGGTGCCGCGGTTGGGGATGGAGGAGTATGAGTGGTGGTCGGAGGCGCTTCACGGCGTTTCGAACGTCGGACCGGGGACGAGGTTCGGTGGCGATTTCCCCGGCGCCACCGCGTTCCCGCAGGTTATAACCACCGCTGCTTCGTTCAATACGACGTTGTGGGAAGAAATCGGACGGGTGAGAATCTTTACAATACTTTTTCATAGTATCATGCAAGTTAAATAATATATATCATTTTAATAATCCAAACTATAAATTTTTAACATATAATGTTAATTTGAGAATAGTGATCTTAACTTTTATTTTTATTGTGCAATCTTACCGACATAACTATCTATTTATTGATGCATATTGATTTTCTTTCTATTTTTAGTCATGATAATAATTGTGAATGAAATAGGGAAACATGCAACGTAACAAAGTGAAAAATGAGTTGGACTTAAGTGTAAATTAATGTTAATTGTGATAATAGGATTGTTATTTGTAACAAACATGAAACTTATGATTATTGTTTGATAACATGAATTATGAATAATTATCGGCAGATAAATTAAAATTTAAATTATTAACATATAATTTATCTTGTTTAAAAACTAAACTTACGATTTTCCACTGTGATACTGTCGATTCATATACATATATTAATTTCACGTCATTGATTTGTTGGGCGAATGCAATAAGGGTGTTTGTGTCATTTTGAATAATATTCTTATCGACCTTTATGTGTAAGGCTTTTAGGAAAGCAATATGCCTTGCCTATAATGTCAAAAATAAAATAAAATAACAAGTAAAACACTTGCTCCACTACCAAGAGTATAAAAAACTGACAGCTTTTTGCTTTCTCTAAAATATTGGTTTAAATTTTCAAGAATATTAAATAATTAAACACATTTTTGTTCATATTCAGTCGTTAGAAAATGATCATGCATCCTTTAGTTTATATTCGTTAATATATATTTAAAATGAACACACACAAAGAAACAAACACCTACTAAAATAAACAACAAAATCAAAATGCTCATGAAATTTGACTAGTCCAATGATGGGCCTAAACAATAGAATTGAATTTTTTAAATTAATATTTGTAATAAACAAATATAAATAAATATGTAAACAAATAGACATAAAAGAACAAAAATAATTGATTGATTACGAACATAAATGGACCAATTAAACATATGTGTTTATGTTCATTCATTTAATTAATAAAGAAAAATAATTCCAAACCTATGGTTCATAGTTCACTAACTGCTTGGCTTGTATAAAAACTCCATCTGTCTAATTTAACTACTTATCATCTTAACAAAAAATCGCTTCCCATTGGTTTTGATCTTATATAAATTCAACTGATTGCAAAATATATAAATAATTTAGTCAAAAAACGAACTGATGATTGTTTGAAAAAATGGGTTGTAGGTGGTGTCTGATGAAGCAAGAGCAATGTACAATGGTGGTGTAGCTGGATTAACCTACTGGAGCCCAAACATAAACATATTTAGGGACCCAAGGTGGGGCAGGGGTCAAGAGACACCCGGTGAAGACCCCATAGTAGCCGGTGAATATGCTTCTCGATACGTTAGAGGACTACAAGGTGACCTGCCAGGTGACCGGCTAAAAGTCGCTGCATGTTGCAAGCACTATACTGCCTATGATCTTGATAACTGGAGTGGGACTGATAGATTCCATTTTAATGCCAAGGTAAACTTATTCCAATCTATTTTCTTTAAAACAAAAAAAAACAAACAATAGCCATCAAAATGTTTTGTTTGACACTTTTACTGGTTTTGACAAAATTTTCTTCCAATCCATTAACTACAGTTTTTGAAAACGACAAACCAAAATGGTTTGAACATGAAAAATCAATAGTTCTTATTATTATTTTTTAAAATAATAATTATTGCCCACTAAAAGGTTACACAAATAAGTGAGTATTAAAAAAGGGATGTACACAGTACTTACTTAGTTATCGCGCGTAGGGGGATGGATCGCTTCGTGATCTGATGTACGCAACATTATCCTACATTTTGTATAGGAAGTTGTTTCCCACAACGTGAACTCATCACCTTAAAGTCACAAAAGTAACAACTTTACTAGAAAGTTGTTTTAAGGCCCACCCTTAACATTAAAATAATAAAAATGCTAAAAAGTTCAAGTTCAAAACCATCAGACGATTTACTTGGGTTTGGAGTGTGCAGTTGTTTTAGCGGTTTATGAACCCAAACGATTGGAGGATAAGTTTTCGTTATTATCAAAATTACGGAAGTGACCACATTTTTCATAAAAAAGAATCAGTTTCTTTATATAAATAAAAAACAAAAGGTTTATGATGCAAATGCAGGTTAGCAAGCAAGAAATGGTGGACATTTGAAGTACCATTTAGGCAATGCGTTATGCAAGGGAAGGTAGCAAGTGTAATGTGCTCTTACAATCAAGTCAACGGAGTTCCAACCTGCGCTGACCCTCGACTTCTTCGTGACACCATTCGTGGGGCTTGGCGACTCAACGGGTATGTAAAATTGTGCAGCTATCAAACTGACATGTTTTAGTTTTGCTAATGAATACATTTGTTTACCTGACTCACTTATCTGTTCTTGTATATTGTTGTCATTGTTTCCAACAAAAGGTACATCGTCTCAGATTGCGACTCTGTTGGAGTATTTTATGACAATCAGCACTACACCGCGACACCTGAAGAAGCTGCAGCAGATGCCATAAAAGCAGGTTAGAACATTACTAAATTTCACCTTATATAACATCACTCAAGCTGCAGGACAATATATTCAGCATACTGCTTTTAACTGTTTTATGCAACAAATAAATACTACTTATTACTAATTTGCATTAAAATAATAGAATAAAAAAATGGTTTTGAACAAAACAGGATAAAGAATTTAATATTTCAACATCATGAAATGAGTTTTGCACACTTGGTTATCAGTTATAACGGAAATTAGTTTTGTGGTGTTCTTAGGTTTGGATCTGGATTGTGGCCCATTCCTAGCCGTGCACACACAGGGTGCGGTTGACCGAGGTCTGTTGAAAGAGAGCGATATCGATAGTGCATTATTTAACACCCTTACGGTACAAATGAGATTAGGGATGTTTGATGGTGAGCCGTCATCCCAGATGTTTGGTAATCTTGGGCCAAGGGACGTGTGCACCCCGGCCAACCAGGAGCTAGCCCTTGAAGCCGCAAGGCAAGGGATCGTTCTTCTTAAGAATCATGGCCCGTCACTGCCGTTATCCCCTAGACACCACCACACTGTTGCTGTCATAGGGCCTAACTCAGATGTTAGTGTTACAATGATTGGAAACTATGCAGGTATACCACTATTCTATGGCCCTTACCCTTTAGTAATTGGTAAAATGCAAAAGAGTTATTGCATTAGCAAACACAGTGTTTTATATAAAACTATTGGATTAAAATATTGAGTAATTGCTCAGTGAGCACATTCATGGCTGCTAATATAGATTTTTTTTGCTAATGTGGATGCCACTTAGACCATTTGGTGATCCAAACAAACTAACAGTTTAGAACCCTAACATCACAAATCTTACCCATACCCGGCAAAAAGTCTACAAGGATCCATATCAGCAAAAACACACTGTGTTCAATTTGAAAGTAACTGACATTTAACATTACTTCCACATGTTTGTCTAACGCTAACAAGATATGTCAAAATCCAGTTGAGGGGTATTTCATAAAATAAGAAAACATGCTGACTTTTTATGGCATTAACTACAAACTTTTGTTAACCTTTAAAGCAACAACCCCCCTAATATAACTATATAAGACCTCTAATGTGAAATTTTCATATAGTTTGAGATGTATTTGGTCTTCTTGACAGGTGTTGCATGTGGATACACAACACCACTCCAAGGAATATCAAGATACGCAAAGACAATTCACGGGCCGGGCTGCCACAACGTGCAATGCAGAAACGCTCACCTTTTTGGTGATGCAATCCGTGCGGCCCGTCAAGCGGATGCCACTGTTTGGTAATGGGATTGGACCAGTCAATAGAAGCAGAGTTTAAAGATAGAGATGGGTTGCTTTTACCAGGGTATCAACAAGAGCTTGTATCTAAGGTTGCTGCAGCCTCAAGGGGCCCAACTATCTTAGTGTTGATGTCTGGTGGGCCCGTTGATGTTTCTTTTGCTGAGCATGATCCACGAATTGGTGCTATTGTTTGGGCCGGTTACCCGGGCCAAGCAGGTGGTGCTGCCATTGCTGATGTGTTGTTTGGAACACATAATCCAGGTATACCACAGGAGATCTAGAATTTCAATGAGGGTTCACTAATCACAAGGAAAAAGAAGAAAAATTTTTTTTTTAAAAAAGTTAGGAATATAGAAAATTAACAGAATTTTATCTCAATTTCTTAGGGCAATTTTGCATAAAAAGGTACCAAGTCTGGTTTGATTATGTTTTCATTAGCAAATCTTTGTTTTCACCAATAAGATGGCTACCAACTTTAAAAAAGTTTTATAAATACCCCAAACTTGAAATTTTGATGAAAGTTTATGCTTTAAAAATTCAATGAAAACACCAAACTTAAAAGTTTAATGAAAACCTTATACTTCAAAAAACTTGATGAAAGATTATATGATAATGTTACATGGCTAATATAATAAACCTTTGTCTGTTTCCTTTTAATGCAATTTTCCCTAGCATAGATTACAACAAATTTCTATATTAACCAAAAGATCCAAAATAGAAACCATATCAAAGCTCTTTGCTTTTCTTTATGTGATTTGCTCTCTTTTTAATTTTTATGCCGTGGATAATAAAAAATTGTATAGAGTACAATAGACGTATGGGGCCACCTTTACCTTTTACTTATAAGCAACTACAATTTCATGTAATCTCAACTATAATTTTTTTTAGGAGGAAAGCTGCCAATGACTTGGTATAATCAAGATTACCTCACCAAAGTGCCAATGACAACAATGGACATGAGATCAAACCAAGCAACTGGCTACCCAGGCCGAACCTACCGGTTCTACAAAGGCCCAGTTGTGTATCCATTTGGGCACGGGCTCAGCTACTCAAATTTCATTCACACACTTGTGAGTGCACCTGCAATGTTCACAGTCCCAGTAGACGGCCGCCACAAAAACACAACTGCAGTCACCAATACAGTAAGAGTGACCCATGCCAAGTGTGGCGGGCTTTCGATTGGTCTACAAATAGATGTGAAGAATGTTGGGTCTAAAGATGGTTCCCACACAATGCTCGTGTACTCGAAGCCCCCAGTTGGCCACTGGGGTCCACATAAACAGCTGGTGGCATTCTCAAAAGTGCTTGTGCCAGCAGGGACACAGCTCAGGGTGCCTATAAACATCCATGTGTGCAAATTCTTAAGTGTTGTTGATAAATCCGGAATTCGAAGAATTCCCATGGGTGAACATAGTCTTCACATTGGTGATGTCAAACATCTTCTCTCCATTCAGTCAACACCACTAGGAGTGATCAAATCCTAAAATTCTAGTGGACACTAAACCTAAAGGTTTTACAAAATATAAAGGTTTCAGAATCATGATCAGAAGATCATACAGATGGATCACATATATATCTCCTCTACTGTTTAGAATTTGAATTTGTATAGCTTAGCAATAAGAATTGTTGCTGAGCTCATTCAATTAGAGAATGTATTAATGATGTTTCAAATTGAATATATGATTCTATCATTTGGATCAATGTTACCACAACATAATCTGACCATTATTGTTTGGTAATCTGTCACTTTCGAACTTGAATTCGTACACATAGCAATAAGAATTGTTGCTAACTTCCATATTTCAAACTGAATTGACGATTCCCCTAAAAGTGCCCTAAATCTGCTAAATCAATCTGTTGATGACGAACTGAACAAATTCAACTTACTTCAACTCACTGTATTTACATCAATTACTTGTGATCGTTCAATCCAAATGAGATTAATATCAAGGAGCAAATGCATGTTATAATCAAACAATGATCAGATAAACTAGTGTCGATTAAACAAAATGAAGCATACATGAAACTAGAACACAAGTTAAGTAACCGAAAGGAAGATAAATAGATTATGAATCACGATACCGAATATGATGATTGATGATAAGAAGAATTGTTCTTCGTGATATACTCCACGAGTTCTTATGTGAACGAAGAAGATAATATTTTATCATACAGAGAAGAAATATATACATAGGCTAACGGGCCTAAACAAAACCTAATATGGGCCTTAAATAATCGTACAAGGCCCATATATTTGGTCTTACAATTCTTTTTGGTGTATTATTTTTACTATAAATTCGCTTGTTAGGGGGGTTCGGTCATTTAAACTAATTACAAATAAACCCACAAACCATTTGGAATTATCTGATACTTAAGCGTAAATTTATTTCTTTTTAATCTTAGAAAGGGAATCTGATGTACGCGAATACAACTACGTCAAGCATGTCCGAAACACAAGTCGTTGTTGACTTTACATGATGACAAGGAAAGTCGTCATCGGGAAAAAAGGCTTGTGGTGTAAAAGAATGAAAAAGGAGAATAAGGAGATCTCGGATGCATCTCCTTTAAAACGTCTACAATGTATATGTGTGAATTAAAGATGGTTGTTGTGTGTTGATGGTCTCACCATTCATCCATTCCCTTGCACCAACAAGTAACCGGATGTGTGAATCTATCTAAATGGCACCTACAATGCATCCATCAACCCACATGAGACTATATGTTACATTTAGTGAGTATGAGGAAAAAATGCTTTAAAGTAGAGCCCACGTTAGCAGTGATTGTAGTCGCACTCACACTTACTAAATATATGTTATAGGTTACGGAGTTTGACTAATTTTTTAGTTGATCATGTGGCATTCAAAATAAAATATACGTATGTTTTAGTTTGCCAAGTCTTCAGACTAAGTAATTATGGACGAACAGAACTTTGCTTTCTCAGCCGGGAAGGACTCCAGAATTCAGAATCTCTTGCTCTTGGAAAATGAGATTGGAAATCACAACAAACCACCAAAGATTCTGTCACTTGATGAATATCCTCAATGGAATCAACAGATTAATGGTGTTCCACATCCATATACTACCTACGTGTCGTGTCATTCACGCCCTCCACTGATAGATGGCATGAAACAAGGCCTAAACGTTCGGGTGCGTCACCTAAAAGTTTGCCTTTTATCTTTGGTGGTGCTCTAGGCTAAAGAATTATTGTATATACATGTCATTGTTTTAATATGGGGAGAAGAGGGGGGGGGGGGTTGAGGTTCTTTTAAGATCGCATGAAACGTGTTTCTGAAAATTGGCATGTGGAATGATGCATAAAGTTTATAGTCCTATATGCTATAAGGGTTAAGATTATTACAGAATCACATTTTATTTTCAGAACCAAATAACCATTGATTTACATAAATGTAACTTAAGTCTGGTAATACTTGATCCGTTTGACATATGTGTACATCATACATGTATGTAAAACAATGAAATATCATCAGCCTTAACTTATATTTATGTAAATCAATGATTTATAATTTATATTTATGTAAATTAGTGATTCTTTTGGTTCTGGAAATAAAAAGTGCTTCCGTAATGATCTTGACCTTATGCTATAATGTACTATTAATGCCATTGAAATATTAACATTTCTATATATATAACTAGTTTAGTGATTTATGTACTACACGAGTTGAGTATGAAATATATAAAAATAATGTAACTTTGTTTTAGTTTGTAAAATCATTATCATATTAAATCATATGATATGTAAACTTTAAAAATTGAACTGTAATTATTAAAAATCAAGTTTTTGACTATTAGGGTATTATTATCATTAAAACTCAAGTTTTTGACTATTAGGATATTATTATCATATTAAATAAAAATTTATTTATATAATATTAACAAATCTTTAAAGTTTGGTTTAATTGATTTCACATTTATATTTTTTAAAATAAAAATTAAAAAATTAGATTAAGTTTAGAAATTTTGACAAAATTGATTTTTTGTTTAAAATAGTAAGTTTATTGTGGCGATAGCGCACATAATTTCTATGCGAACGTCTTAGGAAAAAATCATGTGACACACAAATTAGTCTTTTATTAATATGTATATATAGATTGATCTACTTGGTTTTTATTTTTTATAATATTTTCTAAATTTCATGAATTCGACATATCAAGCCATATTGCCATAAGTTATGATGAAAATAAGAGATGATGAAACTAATACAATCATGAACAAAGTAATTGCAACGGAGAATAATATGATGTCGCTTTCTAAAAGAAGAAAGCACATGCACAGCACGTGAAGAGTTATCCACGACTTTCCTGCTTTGCCATTGGTCCATACAAACACTTATCTCTGCTCTTTTAAATTCATTTTTGTACTTTTAAGTTTTAACCATCAAAATATCCATATTTTATTGTTTATTTTATATAACTTGTATTTATGGATATAAAGAAGTAAGAAGATTTATTAATTAATTTAGTTATTTTATATTCACGTATTATCATAAATAAATAGATATTACGACTTACGATCACCACAATGTACATCATTCATTATGCACAATTTAATCAAGTAATTTTTTTTTAACCACACACTTTTTAAACATATTTTTATATCTCACTAGTGTATACCATGAGACTATAAAATTACTTGTAAAAGAACACCAACTACACCATGATATCTAAATCCATTCGTATTTATTTACTTTTAATGTTTTTTCCATAACGTCCCATATGCACATTTAATTGCATTTTTCAAGTTAATAAAACATAATAAAAAATTCGATAAATTTCTAGATGTGTAAGATATGATATGATACTTTAAATAAACTGTTGTTTCCGTCAGTAAAGAATTAAAACATACGTTATTAAAAAAGTAGTAATAAAATAATATATCCAAATGCTCCCTTGGATACCAACACTTTACGCAACTTGATTTAATATTATTAATTGAAATGCGATATTTAATATATATTCTTTATTTATTTAATATTATTTGAATAGAGTTCCCCATGTTGTTGATTCCCTTTATACAAGGATCTAGTTGTAAAAGCCTTGCAAATAGGTCTAAACTCACATGCCCTCACCCCACACACATTTTCCCTCCATTTTCAAACTTAATAAAAGATTTGTCACTAATTCAAATAATAATGTGACTTAAGATCTACGGTTTTAAACTACAATGGTACAACTGATGTGTAAGATGCAACGAAAGCCCGAGTGATATCGGCTTAAATTCCATGAACCTCGACTTTCTAAGATGGGAGAAGCGGATTTGTGATTTGTGACACGAATCCCACATAGAACAAGTCTTGGCTACATGCCTAGAATCCTTTGACGTGACAACCTTCAAATTTCATACTAGCGACCTTCAGTCTTTTATGCATACACTTCATCAAAATACATGATATAAAAAGTAAACAGTAAATTAAAGCTTTAAAATACAATGTCTTTGTTTTTGGCATGCATTGTGTAAAATACTAAAGATACTTCAACAAAAGCTGGACTTCTAAATAAATTGAAGTGAAATAATTGAGGCAGATTAATTATATATTTGTAAAATAATAGCAACAGTTTAATGCATGCATGATTGCTAATTAAATAGCAACCAAACTTGAGCGTTATGGGCCAACAAACAATGCAAAATAATGTACCTACGGTCATTCAATTTTATATGTGAAATGTCGCGTGAATTCTGAAATGTTTTAAACCTGTATTGCCTTAATAATAAATTATATATATATATATGATCTATATAAGAAGTTGGTCTTTTGGTTTACAATGGTATTAGTGACGGTTTAGACTTCGAAAATTTTTAAATCTCACGATTAACCCTGACTCAAAAGCATATTCTCGCGGTAGGTGAGTCAGAGTTAGAGCGTCAAAATTGATATCAACGGTTGACATCATGTCTCGGAAATTCACTCGGGTATTGGGGGTAGTTACAAATACTGTTTAAAAAACGATCTATATAAAGTTTGGTTATTATTATTTTACTTATTTCTCTTCATCTTATTATAATCAAATCTTATAATCAACATACTATATTTATAATTATATAACTTTAATCAACGTATTTTTGTTTATATTAATTTGTTTTTAATTTTGCTTATAACTTAATATATATTAAGAGTTAATAAATTACCAAATTATTTACGTGGTTTGAAGAAGGTAACAAGTTTAGATACTAAAAATAGAAAGATTAATAATTTTGGGGTTTGTGTTTTCGTTTTGTAAAAAGTTAAAGTATTAACACTAACAAAGACATGAATTCCATATCATCCACACCAATCGAAACTCCACCGCACCACTCACCTTGTCATTTCCCCTGTTTGCCGTCAATCACTCGAAGACGTCCGGCGAGTCCTCCCCCACTCCGAACGTAGATATGGAAGAGTATATGTACCAAAAAACAATTTTTACACAAAATTTCCTAAAATCATTGATGAAGTAGAAAGAGAGATATAAAGGAGAGACAATGACACAATATTTTCTAATTGTGGTGGTCTTGTGGTAGTGGTATTGATGACGTTCGATTGTGGTGGTGTAGTTATAAAATCGTCAGCAATAAGGTTTTTTACGACGCATCGTGTGGTCAAAAAATGTGTGGTGGGCAACGATAATTTGTGATTTTACAAAAAAAAATAGTTCGTATAATATGTTAGATTTGATAGTTTTAATTAGTTAATTAAACAAATAGTCCTTAAGAAAGTATTTTGATCATTTCACTTTAAATTAATAGAGAATAATAAAAGCTATCCTTATCACCAACCTTGTGACAAGATCAAATACAAAAAACTCAAACCCGTTCAGCGGCGGAGCTTAACCAACTTTATAGGGGGCGGGAGCGAAATGATTTTTTTTCAGGGGGGGCGAACTAGATATTTATATAAAAATTTACACTACCGGGCCAAAAATTTACACTATCGGGCTAAAATTTAACACTACGGACGAAAAAATAGGGTGGACGGCGGCCACCCCCCGGCCTCTTAAAAGCTTCGCCCCTGAACCCGTTACTTTTATAAATTAGTATCCTGTTTTAACCAAATTACATAGAGTATCTACCCTTATGGTTTTAATCACTCCAATGATTTTTTTATATAAATTCTAGAGTAAATTACCATTTACATACCTGAGGTTTGGTGATTTTGATCATTTGCATCCCTACAGTTTAAAAATCCTCATATACCCCCTAACATTTCATTTTTGTTTCCATTTGAATCCAAAACACTAACACCGTTAACTTATTTTGTTAACTTTTTATAAAAGACTAAATTGCCCTTTCTCTCTTTATCTATTTCTCTCCCTATCTCTTAACCCTTAACCCACAACCCCCACCCACTCCACCACCACAACCACCGTCACCACTTCCACCGCCGTCACCACCGTCATCCACCACCACCGCCATGACGCTAGCTCGCCTACTCCTCCGCACCCTCCGCTGCACCTCCGTCACAACCACCACCGTCAACCTCCAAACCCTATCTCTCCACCCCCAAACCCCAAAACCCTATCTCCCTAAACCCCTTCCGATCCTTCGCCTTCTCCTCCGCCGAAGATGCCGCCACCGAACGCCGCCGCCGCAAACGAGATCGAAGGATTTGGGTGAAATGCTGAGATTGATGTAGTTGTGAATTAATATACAGATCCACAACAAAATTAATCAGCCTGAAATCATAACGAATATTCACATCAAGCGACAAATATACAATCCTCAGGAGGTGGAAACGAGCGACTTCACGAAGATCAACAGATTCAGAAGTCTGTATATAGAAGCCAAACATGAATCAAACATCTCATATCCTCGATTTTGCTCCAATTGCGCGGATCTATCGCGAAAACAAAAGGAATTCCGCAGTAGATAAATAGCGATCACGGCAACAAAAACGCCGATGACGTCAGCAACGACGTCCTTGTAGGAAGCACCGACGGATTTGAAGAAACCGAGTTCGTCGGCGAACTCTTTGGCGGCACCGGCGATGAGTGAGAGGATGCAACCGACAGAGATGCTGTGGCGACGGAGGAGAGAGTATCTGGTGCGGGATGCGAGGAAGGAGGTGGTGATGGTGATGGAGAAGCAGAGGAGGAAGTGTTGGAGCTAATCGTGAGCTACCCAATCGTCTCCGGTTTCCATCTCCGGTGAGGGGGCGACTTGCGTGTTCTCTCAAACGATGGTTGACTTTGGTTACAATATACCCTATGTTTAAGGGCATTTTTGTCATTTTATAAAAAGTTAACAGAATAATTTAACGGTGTTAGTGTTTTGGATTCAAATGGTAACAAAAATGAAACGTTAGGGTGTATATGAGGATTTTTAAACTGTAAGGATGCAAATGGTCAAAATCACCAAACCTTAAGGATGTAAATGGTAATTTACTCTAAATTCTACTTACATTTAAGTTTTAATATTGATGAGTTTATATGAAAATAATGTTACTAGTTTTAGTTATGAAGATGTCATACGATTGAAAACAAGTCAATGTTTAATCAGATGATCGAGTCTCAACTTGAACTTGGCCTGTTAAGTTAAGCTCGGGCATAGCTTAAAAAATGAAAAGCCAAATTTTATCACATAAAGACTTGTATTGAATTTTTTTTAAGATTTTCAAAAGTTATTTAATACGTATATTCTTTCAAGTGATATCGATCTACCTGTATTTGTGACATGAATTTGATTAGCGAGAATAATTCATCCATATACTTTCAACCTATTCAAGTCAATCTTGAGAGATTCTTGAATCTTTTCAATCTAAACTCAATCCCGCATCATAAAATCATGTCTTATCGAGTCAAATTCAACATAATCAAACTCGAACCTATAGAAAAGCCCTACTCAAGTCTGACATAATTTAACCCTCGTAACATCTCACGTTTAAATTACAGGTCTTCGAAGCACGAAAAAAGTGACCAATAAAATCATTTTAAAGTTTGAAATTGTGAAACTAATTAATGGACAGGCATTTACATTGCATTGCATGTGGCCTAAATAATAGAGGTTGGTGTGTCCTACAAAGGGTGTAGAGACAATTCCTGAAGAAATGCAGTTTTGAACTTTATACAAAAACAGCTTTGAGTAGTTGTACATTGTAATGCCACACCATAAAGGTACAACCTCTCCTACATGCTTAGTTGTGTTTTCAGATGACACCTATTTGCCTTTTATAAA
The DNA here is from genome assembly GCA_024085815.1 of Flaveria linearis. Taxonomy (NCBI): domain Eukaryota; kingdom Viridiplantae; phylum Streptophyta; class Magnoliopsida; order Asterales; family Asteraceae; genus Flaveria; species Flaveria linearis. Next base: position 85,627,531 of record CM044007.1, read on the forward strand.
AAAGGTACCTACTATACGACTCATGTAGCTTTCTAGATCACCCTTGGTCACAGTTAGCCGGGACCATAGAACCAATGGTCCCTAGCCTACTTCAATATGGTCACACTAGTCCGAACCCTACACAACCACTGAACCAGACCCTTCATCAATGATATTCCAGCATTGAACCATCTTTGCCCCCAAAGGCAAAAAATTTCTACTAAGCAACAAAAAGTCTATCATACTATGCAAATTATTCATAGGGTATTCATTCAATCAAACAAACAAACAAAAACTATCACTATTAGAGTACTAGTATAAAGAAAGTTGATCACCTATTAAAAATGACAGAGTGTATGTAGATGACCACCGAAGGATAAAGATAAAACAAAACAAAACATCAAAGGGAAAGAAAAAACAAAATTTTTGGTTGCTCGTCAATTGTCTGTCAGTAATTAGGGAGAGTTGATAGTTTTTTGAGCAATTGATACATGTTTAATATCCGCTGATGATTCATCGGATATCATCAATGGATCTCAGGCGAGGGCCTAAAAAAATAAAAGTGATTTTTAAACATCGTTAGTAGTTAGTTGGTAAGTGTTGACTTGTGGTAAAGTTAGCGGGAGCGAAAACCAATCTAACTCAAAAAGATAGGTAAACAGGGGACGTTAAGAGAAATTTAAGTAAAGACTGGGGGAAGTTGAAATAAAGTCTTTACCCACGCTTGGTAATCACCATATAAATTTAACTGATTGATGATAATTATACTGATATTTTTAAGCATATTTGTTTTTGTTTAGCCGATTGAATAATTTCAATAAAGATACTAATATTTGAGTGGTTCTCACTCAAACATGCTTGAATACGTGTAGTTTTAGTAATCAATGTGTCCAAAACACGGTAGGTGGTATATGAAACCTAACATCTAATATAAACCCTACATCTCATTTGTAAATGTCCTATGGAAAATTTGTTAGACTGTTTCAAATCACAAGTTGCTTTACTATTACATTTAAGCTCTTTTATTGACATTATAATTATTTCGTCATTTAAGTAACTTAAACCGAATCCATAGGACCCTGACAACATGGAATGTATTATCGTGGACACGAGTTTGCACGTATATATGAGAACACATGCAAACTTACTCATATTAACCATATACGTACAACTACGTGTTTCAACATGTGTAATTTAAGTTATTTAACAGCTCCTAATTTACTTCTATTAACCATATATAAACCGTATATACATGTATTGGAAGATTTGACCATCCAACTTCTCCGGACCCTGCTCCTAATGTGATATACTGTGTATGTTGTTGTTGTTGTATATACATGCATTTTACATTATTTAAATCCTCAATCATTTGAATAAAAAAAAGTACATCTTATGATCAAGATATCTTTTTCGAATGGTTTACTATGTGTATAGTTATGGTGTTGGATGCCAACGTTTTTAGCTGTCGTATTAGAATTGAATTTGAAGTTGACATGGTGGTTGATGGTTAATCATACCAGCTGCATGACTCATAATTACACTGCATATTCATGTTGTACGTTGTGCAATGCATGGTTGTACAACGTACCATTGTATTCAATAATGCTAGAAAAGTAGAAATTAATCTGTGTGGACTTTAAGTCCCTATTGTTTTGTGACACTGATTTATGCAAAAGTAATTGCCGCAAATTCCTCCTTATTTGTATCGACATGCACAAATTGTGGTGTCCACGTCAGATGGTGGGACCCAAGTGACACGCGGTTACACGTTGGCTGCATTAACTGATGTGGCATGATGAATTGTCACCTCCAACTTCCATAAAGATGTAATATGTTATATATGTGTTCAAAGTAACTTTTTTAAAAGTTATTTGTCACTGAAATAGAAATATGGATAGTAGGTGTAAGAAAATTCTTATGAACTTTTGTGAATAAGTTTATGGATCTTATAAACTTTTTGTATAAATAAATCACTTAACTTGCTAATCTTTTTGGAATACATAATTTACCTTCGAGTTACATAGATTATTTTAAATTCTTAAAATATACACCTACTGTATATTTTTACTATCATTTGTTACTCCTATTAAAATACTAATCAAATAACCATAAAATAATTTAATTAGAAAGAAAAAAATCATATATTGGACTATATGAGTTGGCTCATAAAAAATTTTTCTATTCAAAATAAATAACTGTCACACCCCAACCTTGATGGCGGAATCGTCGAGGCGTAAGAGTTACGATTGTTCACAGCCACATAACGCTATTGCCTGAAACATGTTAAAAATAAAATGTCAACATATTGTTGGTGAGCATTCTATAGTTTTAAATACATAAGTATATAAAAGATGGCAATTCAAGTTGTAATTAGTGAATAAAGTGATTAGGGATGTTATGAACAATGCAACAATCAAACCTCGACAATGTTTTACAAGTATCAAACGACGTTAATATTCTATTAACGTTAAAAGTATATACGATCAGCTAAGTGTACTTGAATCAACCAAGTAGGCTTGTCTTACCCATAGATCTATGACTTCGCTGGGCTAGCAATAGTTAATGATTGTACATATAATGCCATAACATGGTAACCACAAAAGTTCAACTAACCACAACTCACAAGTAAATTGCCATAAGTTTACAAGATTCAACGTGTTTACAAGTGCAATGTTTATACGGTAACATGTTTCACCCAAAAGTGTGAAAATGATAAAATGGGTATAGAAATACTCACTTGATCAAATACGTATGTATTGGAGGGTTAATAAGAAATAATAATAAGCGTCCTTTCAACGTAGCCATTCACAATGCACCTAAAATATATATTTTTACAAGGTTTAAATTTAATGATAAAATTAACGTTTTAGCGTGAACTAGGGTTTTAGGATTTTAGGATTTTGTAAATTATATTTAACAGGATATCAATTATATTTTCTTGGTAACAATATATTTGTATTTTATATAAATATGCGAAATAAAAATAAAATTTATAATAAAGTCTCATAGCTAAATAAAATAAGCACGTTTGAACAATAATTTATACTTGTTATTTGAACAAATAATTACGTAAATAAAATGCCAAAATAAATTTCAAAAATAATTACGTGGTTTTAAAAATTTGTTATGTTTGTAAAAACATTTTTATAATTTTTGGAAATTTTTTCATAATTTTTCTAAAGCTAAAAAGCTTAAAAAAATGTGTGAGGTGGCCCGGGGTCGAACCCGGGACCTCAAGGATGGAATTCGTGTGTGAAACCGGTAAACCAAGGCATATAGCCGCGATATGGATCTGTATTTATTTCTTAAAACAAGCCTTTAAACATATCCCCAATTTCCCAAGAACCCTAGGTTCATCCTCGATCAAATTGATGTATAAATCGATGTTGTTAACAAGAATGATCATAGGGCTTTTGATTCCCAAACAAAATCGAGGTTATGAACATGTTTAATTACCTGTTTCGATGTAGAAAATGATAAAAACGAAGAATGAACAGTCGCGGCCACGGTTGAGTATGATTCGAGGTGCAAACTTCGTGGATAATCAAATTGATTCCACACGAAGCTTCTATTGGGAAGGATGATTGAAAGCCCTTTATCAATTTCGGGTTTTGAAACTCGAAAGTAGGTGAACCAGTTAGTTGCAGGTCCGACGGGTTCGAGGTGATCTTTAGTGGTGTTTTTGTTGATTTTTGATGAAATTGAAAGTGTTAACAGATTAAGAACATGCAAATGGTCGTTCCACTTCGATTAATTTGGTTATTTTTAGTGTTTGAGTGGGTTAACCGACCGTTGAACGGTCGGGAATAAAGTGGACTCGAGGTGATGAGCTTTGGATCCGTATTTTTCAATGATTAAACTTGCATAGGGTTCGAATCTTGGTCGCGAGGGTGTCGGGACCTTTAATTTGGGTCAAAACCGCGTGAATTTTGGGCGTTTGACCTCGCCGGAGCTCGGCCGGAAGGTGGCCGGAGGTATTGCCGGAAAAACGAGGGAATAGAGAGAGAAAGCTGTTGTTTTAAAATATTTACAGAATTGGCCCCTGAGGTTTCAAGTTTTTGTTATTTTATGTATAAAATGGCTTTTAAAGTTTGGTAAATTACAGGAATCACCCCTGGACTTTATTATTGTTATTATTATTATTATTATTATTATTAATGTTATTATTATTATTACTATTATCATTATTATTATTATTATTTATTATTATTATTATCATTATCATTATTATTATTATTATTATTATTATTATAAAAAAAATTAAACATCGTAAAATACGAGATGTTACAGTCTCCCCTACTTTAAGAAATTTCGTCCCGAAATTTGTTTACGAGGAGGCTGAGACGACAAGATGAGAACGCCTGGATTTCATTTGATCCTCACGTTCTTAAGTGAATCAGAAGGTGAACATGAAGCCACAGATAGATCATAGTGGTCCTTTTTTTTCTTTCCTGATGCAGTCCGTGTTTTCATTTTCTGAGGTACACTTTGAAGAACTTTCAGGTTTTGATAAGGTATCAAAAGAAGAAAATTCATCGTCGATTAAGCTGACCGCTTTAGTGTTTACTTTATGTGTAATGGCAGAGCCATTAGAGGTAAAAAGAGAGTCTAAAGTGTATGGCTTCAAATTAACCATATAAGCTTTCTCGTTGATTAAGAATGAACGTTAATACAAGATGTTACCGTCTCCCCTACTTTAAAGGATTTCGTTTCAAAATTAAGAATGAAACTTAAACGAGCAAAAGAGTTAAAATGAAATATAAGTGTTCAAACTAACAGTGATTAACGTTTAATTACAGATGAAACGCTTCTCTTGATGGAATCTTACAAGATTCTTGGCATAATGCATGCCAATTTGAACCCTATCAGTGAAATGTGAGATGTTTTAAGATGAAATATTGGAAAGCGATGCCGAGTTACCATTGTATATTAGACTTATAAATCACAACTTCCAGAATATAATTTCATGGTAAGGTGATGTCTAGATATCAATAAAAGACCAACAATGGTAAGCAAGGTTAACCGTCAGAATTTAAGAATCCCAAAGTCATCATATGGAACGATCTTAACGCATATTTTGTGAATCTGTATTTCTCCTTTGACCAACTATCGGTCTAAGAATAATACTCTATGCGAAGATATTGAAATGAGTTCACGACGATGGTTAAGAATATTATTTAAAACAGAGAATGAATCAATCGTTTAAAATGACGATCGATGTTTTAACGTCATACCACGGTATACGAATAGTTGAAACAGATACAGGTCAATTTCTCGACGTTGTGAGATAATGAGTCGAATTGAATTTTCAGTCAATCGGTCTATAATGCACCAATTGTCATCATGACCTCCAAGATAAGAGGCATTCAGTGATGAGGAAAATTAAACAGAAGATTTACGGGAACACGGAGATTAGGTTTTGTCATATGTAAAGGTAAGACACTTGGACACCTGCCAAGTTATGTCTTTTCTTTGATGCCAAACCCATGATTACAAGTTACGAAGGTTTATGAACCATTATATCCACATCGCAGTGAGGATAATAACGAGTCTTGTTGTTCAAAACCAAGTTAGAATTTCAATGATTTTCAAGGTTAAAGATGCAAAAACAATTCAAGAAATGACACAAACAATAAGAAAGGTATTTGTTAATATCTTTATTTGACAAAGGATTGTTTAGAAGGATTATACTTATAGGTTTGATGATATCTCAAGATGAAAGTTGATAAGTGAGGAATAAATGCTTTGATGTAGCTAGATCGAGTCAAAACATGAAGATAAAGAAATCAATGTAAGAATTTAAACGCTCCAAGGATGAAGTCAAAATCAACCTAAAACGATCGGGTCTTCTTTTAAGTTCAGAGATCATGCTTTGGCTTAATAGGTCAAAACACTAACATTGTTTCACCCGTTAAGTTACTACATGCTTCTCGTCACTTGATTACAACATTGGTAAGTTGAAGATCAATAAATGAGAATAGTCATTAAGGTGTGGTTTTCACTCCTAACTTGATGGTGTATTCCCAAGGTATGTCCACCAACTTACCAATCAACCAGTTTGATACCAACCAATTGTTGAGGATTCACATAAATAAGATGTGGTAACTCACCATTAAGGTAAGGAAAATCACTCCTATCTTAACGGTGATGTTTTACAAAAACAAAATATAACAAGACAAACTTCCTCATCAAAATCCAGAATTCACTCCTACTTTAATGAGGTTGTTTTATTTGAGAAAATACAATCCATGAAAATGAGATTATCATCAAGATATGGAATTCATGCCTATCTTGATGATTGAATTTCATAATAACAAGAAAATTACATAATAACAAGAAAACAATTGAGGATTAACATTTGCCACCAAAGTACGGGTTTCAATCCTATTTTGGTGAGATCATGTCATTTGTGAAGTACAAGTTATAATGAGAATAATTGAAGTCAATCCTCAGGATGAGGAAATCACCCTAATCCAGAGAATGAAATTTCATAAAACAAACAATTGGAAACCACTTATCGAAACGAATAGAGAATCATCAAAGTAAGGGAATCACCCCTGTTTTGATGAGTTAGAATTGTTTAGGAGGTACGAGTGTTCTTAGTCATAGACTGACTTACAAACTCTTGCATCTCTCACGGTGCAGACAGTTTAAGGTTCGACTTAAAAATGAAGAGAAAAGAATATCACTTAGAAATTCAGAAAATTTCAAGTTACATCAATGTAACCAAAAGGAAAATCATGCTTACAAAATTTAAGATCAAAGTTCGAGGTAACAGGATTTGTTATGATGGTGTTTAAATCTTGGATAATATAAATCGGGAAGACGAAATCAAGGATAAAATGATTCGACATCACAATGAGATGTGAACATTCGATTCACAATCGAAGGGAATACATGGACTTCTCAAGATATGAGGTCAGCCATAACTTATTTGAAGACACGCGTACTTTTAAGTGATCAATTATCACAAGGGTTTCGAGTCAAGTAACGGATTTAATGATCGAATCAGATCACCATTTACACTTTGCCTAGACAAAGTATCCCGAGATGTAGGAATTTCATCTACAACATTGCATGTTCTTAGTTACGGGTCACCTCCTTAAAAGGATTTAAGAACCATAAGTAATGATTTAAATTTTTGAAGACCATACGGTTTAGATTCCTAATATCTTTGGGTATATTAAGATCCATGTTCACGTTGGTCAAGGTATAGAAATAGTTACATGAAACGCTGATTTCAATACCGTTACACGTTACATGTTGAGCGTTTAAACGTAAGAGTTGAAATGTAGGATGGGTTTAATATCCTATTATTGTTTTATTACTTATAGTTATTACTCATACGTAATTCCAACTCTTACGTTTAAACGCTCAACTCATATGAAATTCAATCATCAAGATAGGCATGAATTCCATATCTTGATGATAATCTCATTTTCATGGATTGTATTTTCTCAAATAAAACAACCTCATTAAAGTAGGAGTGAATTCTGGATTTTGATGAGGAAGTTTGTCTTGTTATATTTTGTTTTTGTAAAACATCACCGTTAAGATAGGAGTGATTTTCCTTACCTTAATGGTGAGTTACCACATCTTATTTATGTGAATCCTCAACAATTGGTTGGTATCAAACTGGTTGATTGGTAAGTTGGTGGACATACCTTGGGAATACACCATCAAGTTAGGAGTGAAAACCACACCTTAATGACTATTCTCATTTATTGATCTTCAACTTACCAATGTTGTAATCAAGTGACGAGAAGCATGTAGTAACTTAACGGGTGAAACAATGTTAGTGTTTTGACCTATTAAGCCAAAGCATGATCTCTGAACTTAAAAGAAGACCCGATCGTTTTAGGTTGATTTTGACTTCATCCTTGGAGCGTTTAAATTCTTACATTGATTTCTTTATCTTCATGTTTTGACTCGATCTAGCTACATCAAAGCATTTATTCCTCACTTATCAACTTTCATCTTGAGATATCATCAAACCTATAAGTATAATCCTTCTAAACAATCCTTTGTCAAATAAAGATATTAACAAATACCTTTCTTATTGTTTGTGTCATTTCTTGAATTGTTTTTGCATCTTTAACCTTGAAAATCATTGAAATTCTAACTTGGTTTTGAACAACAAGACTCGTTATTATCCTCACTGCGATGTGGATATAATGGTTCATAAACCTTCGTAACTTGTAATCATGGGTTTGGCATCAAAGAAAAGACATAACTTGGCAGGTGTCCAAGTGTCTTACCTTTACATATGACAAAACCTAATCTCCGTGTTCCCGTAAATCTTCTGTTTAATTTTCCTCATCACTGAATGCCTCTTATCTTGGAGGTCATGATGACAATTGGTGCATTATAGACCGATTGACTGAAAATTCAATTCGACTCATTATCTCACAACGTCAGAAATTGACCTGTATCTGTTTCAACTATTCGTATACCGTGGTATGACGTTAAAACATCGATCGTCATTTTAAACGATTGATTCATTCTCTGTTTTAAATAATATTCTTAACCATCGTCGTGAACTCATTTCAATATCTTCGCATAGAGTATTATTCTTAGACCGATAGTTGGTCAAAGGAGAAATACAGATTCACAAAATATGCGTTAAGATCGTTCCATATGATGACTTTGGGATTCTTAAATTCTGACGGTTAACCTTGCTTACCATTGTTGGTCTTTTATTGATATCTAGACATCACCTTACCATGAAATTATATTCTGGAAGTTGTGATTTATAAGTCTAATATACAATGGTAACTCGGCATCGCTTTCCAATATTTCATCTTAAAACATCTCACATTTCACTGATAGGGTTCAAATTGGCATGCATTATGCCAAGAATCTTGTAAGATTCCATCAAGAGAAGCGTTTCATCTGTAATTAAACGTTAATCACTGTTAGTTTGAACACTTATATTTCATTTTAACTCTTTTGCTCGTTTAAGTTTCATTCTTAATTTTGAAACGAAATCCTTTAAAGTAGGGGAGACGGTAACATCTTGTATTAACGTTCATTCTTAATCAACGAGAAAGCTTATATGGTTAATTTGAAGCCATACACTTTAGACTCTCTTTTTACCTCTAATGGCTCTGCCATTACACATAAAGTAAACACTAAAGCGGTCAGCTTAATCGACGATGAATTTTCTTCTTTTGATACCTTATCAAAACCTGAAAGTTCTTCAAAGTGTACCTCAGAAAATGAAAACACGGACTGCATCAGGAAAGAAAAAAAAGGACCACTATGATCTATCTGTGGCTTCATGTTCACCTTCTGATTCACTTAAGAACGTGAGGATCAAATGAAATCCAGGCGTTCTCATCTTGTCGTCTCAGCCTCCTCGTAAACAAATTTCGGGACGAAATTTCTTAAAGTAGGGGAGACTGTAACATCTCGTATTTTACGATGTTTAATTTTTTTTATAATAATAATAATAATAATAATAATAATGATAATGATAATAATAATAATAAATAATAATAATAATAATGATAATAGTAATAATAATAATAACATTAATAATAATAATAATAATAATAATAATAACAATAATAAAGTCCAGGGGTGATTCCTGTAATTTACCAAACTTTAAAAGCCATTTTATACATAAAATAACAAAAACTTGAAACCTCAGGGGCCAATTCTGTAAATATTTTAAAACAACAGCTTTCTCTCTCTATTCCCTCGTTTTTCCGGCAATACCTCCGGCCACCTTCCGGCCGAGCTCCGGTGAGGTCAAACGCCCAAAATTCACGCGGTTTTGACCCAAATTAAAGGTCCCGACACCCTCGCGACCAAGATTCGAACCCTATGCAAGTTTAATCATTGAAAAATACGGATCCAAAGCTCATCACCTCGAGTCCACTTTATTCCCGACCGTTCAACGGTCGGTTAACCACTCAAACACTAAAAATAACCAAATTAATCGAAGTGGAACGACCATTTGCATGTTCTTAATCTGTTAACACTTTCAATTTCATCAAAAATCAACAAAAACACCACTAAAGATCACCTCGAACCCGTCGGACCTGCAACTAACTGGTTCACCTACTTTCGAGTTTCAAAACCCGAAATTGATAAAGGGCTTTCAATCATCCTTCCCAATAGAAGCTTCGTGTGGAATCAATTTGATTATCCACGAAGTTTGCACCTCGAATCATACTCAACCGTGGCCGCGACTGTTCATTCTTCGTTTTTATCATTTTCTACATCGAAACAGGTAATTAAACATGTTCATAACCTCGATTTTGTTTGGGAATCAAAAGCCCTATGATCATTCTTGTTAACAACATCGATTTATACATCAATTTGATCGAGGATGAACCTAGGGTTCTTGGGAAATTGGGGATATGTTTAAAGGCTTGTTTTAAGAAATAAATACAGATCCATATCGCGGCTATATGCCTTGGTTTACCGGTTTCACACATGAATTCCATCCTTGAGGTCCCGGGTTCGACCCCGGGCCACCTCACACATTTTTTTTAAGCTTTTTAGCTTTAGAAAAATTATGAAAAAAATTCCAAAAATTATAAAAATGTTTTTACAAACATAACAAATTTTTAAAACCACGTAATTATTTTTTGAAAATTATTTTGGCATTTTATTTACGTAATTATTTGTTCAAATAACAAGTATAAATTATTGTTCAAACGTGCTTATTTTATTTAGCTATGAGACTTTATTATAAATTTTATTTTTATTTCGCATATTTATATAAAATACAAATATATTGTTACCAAGAAAATATAATTGATATCCTGTTAAATATAATTTACAAAATCCTAAAATCCTAAAACCCTAGTTCACGCTAAAACGTTAATTTTATCATTAAATTTAAACCTTGTAAAAATATATATTTTAGGTGCATTGTGAATGGCTACGTTGAAAGGACGCTTATTATTATTTCTTATTAACCCTCCAATACATACGTATTTGATCAAGTGAGTATTTCTATACCCATTTTATCATTTTCACACTTTTGGGTGAAACATGTTACCGTATAAACATTGCACTTGTAAACACGTTGAATCTTGTGAACTTATGGCAATTTACTTGTGAGTTGTGGTTAGTTGAACTTTTGTGGTTACCATGTTATGGCATTATATGTACAATCATTAACTATTGCTAGCCCAGCGAAGTCATAGATCTATGGGTAAGACAAGCCTACTTGGTTGATTCAAGTACACTTAGCTGATCGTATATACTTTTAACGTTAATAGAATATTAACGTCGTTTGATACTTGTAAAACATTGTCGAGGTTTGATTGTTGCATTGTTCATAACATCCCTAATCACTTTATTCACTAATTACAACTTGAATTGCCATCTTTTATATACTTATGTATTTAAAACTATAGAATGCTCACCAACAATATGTTGACCTTTTATTTTTAACATGTTTCAGGCAATAGCGTTATGTGGCTGTGAACAATCGTAACTCTCACGTCTCGACGATTCCGCCGTCAAGGTTGGGGTGTGACAATAACTATATCGACTTATACAAATCAATTAGTATTTTGATTTAGGTAATCATTTTCTTAAAGAACTTAATTACTTAATTGTAGAAGCTAACACCATAAACAAAATAATTAATTATTTCTAATAACCCGGCCACATGTAACCTTGTTATTAGTTAATAACACATGTTTGTATTTTAATGCAAAGAAAAGATATAACTTTTGTATGAACCTTTTAACATTTAACACTTCTAACATTTAACAAGAACCCACGAAAGTGCATACATATATAAATAGCTTGTAGAGTAATAGCATTTCTGTTACATTCAATGTGATGATCTTTTCACTAGTTTAATTTGTAAAATATATATATATATATATATATATATATATATATATATATATATATATATATATATATATATATATATATAGAGGACGTGAGCAAAGGTAGGTTATATCTTCAAGAAGTAAACTTGAATTTGCATAATATTTTATGAATGAAGATAACAGGTTTTATAGTTTCAATCAAGTCGTTTTTATATAATTGTAACACGCGAGTCTTTAACAGTATTTTAATATAACTGAGTACTACCTTACCTAGCTATCAAAAGAAACAATCGATGCCGTCTTATCTTTATTTCTGAATCTCCACAAGTGAAAAAAAGACATGCTTCATGTGCCTCACAGTGAGAGGGTCATTTTCATCTTCTAATGCACCTTACATGTGATATATGTAATGACAATTTTAGCCTTGTAAAGTTAGCAAACCATCACATGATATTCTTTTAATTATTTTCTACCTTTCAAGGAGAATATGAAATAGGATATGAAATAATCAGATTTTGCATTATTACATTATAAAAGATTCGGGATGAAACATGTTATATTTAAGTAGAAAGGTCAATCCTAAAAACATGTTAAACTAATATATTGACCCGGTTATTAGTTTAATTCGTTTATTACAATTGACCAACCCAGTTAACATATTTACAACGCGATGCGGCGGGGGTATAAATATTTTTAGGACTGTACATGTCTTTATCTTACTCTCCCTTATTATGTAACTCTCATTTTTGCTTTTTTATTTGATTAATGTGGGATATCAAAAATATTTATATTACTATATGGATGAACAGACTTGTAAATAACAAGTTGTTTATGCATAATCATTTGTATCAAATGTAATAAAATTATTTTTAAATGTCTAAAAAATGGATTAAAATTACAATATTGTCCAAAAAGTTGTATTATATAGTAGTACTAGCTTTAATAAACTCGTATATTACACGGGTTGAACAAATAAATATTAAATAAAATAATAACTGTTATTAATTATAAAACGATATACTAAAACATGATATCATTGGAATTACGTATGAGTAATAACTATAAGTAATAAAACAATAATAGTAACTATTAAATTTTTTTCAAAGATAAATTAAATATTTTATTTCAATTTAGCGTTTTAAAAAAATTATTTTTAAAAATGTCCTTACTATAAATTTCTATTATAATTTTTTTTGTTTATAAAAACTTTACTTTAGAAAAATCAATTTTAAAATATTACGTAAAAATAGTTTGATTTTTTAGAAAAAAGTTCTTTTTATAAAACTATTTCTACAGAAATAACATTAATAAAAAGATCACTTTCTTAATTTATTTAAAAACTAACTATAATATAAAAATAAGTAAATAATATTATTAGTAATTAATGTAGTTATTTAATAGAAGAGAGAAGCGTGAAAAATTTGATAGAAATGAATGTGATGCTGATACGTGTCATCCTTATTTACTCTTTTATCAGAGTAGAAGATAAATATAGATAGATTAAGTTAACATTAAATATAATAATCATACTTTAAATTTAATTAGAAAATAATGGAGGACAAGTATTTAAAGCTTTAAAGATGTATAATAGTAATAAATCTTATAACATTACACATTAAAGCTTGTAACTTTTCATATGACATCTTAAAATTGATGTAAAATTACAAATATAGTCATGTTTCTCTATTATATAGTAGTATAGATATAGATAATTTGTGTTCAAATTAAACAATTCAACCGATCAACTTTAAATTCGACAACCCATGAGCCTCTCAAGCTAACATAATTAAAACTCCTAGGTAGGATTATGGTATCTTAAGTTGTTGTATGAATTTATTAAAATTTCTTTGAACTGCATGAATTTAATTACATTTTTCTGAACGGCATGAATTTAATTACATGATTATGATATCTTAAGTTGTTGACCATTAATGAGTTTAATGTATTTCTGGACAATTTGATAGGTGATATGTTAGTTAGGGTTCATATTTAATTAGACAAGTGTTGATACCATAAAGGTTTGGTCTGAATTTTATATCAATAAATTTTATATTTTCCTAACATGTATAAACTATAAATCAATAATTCCACCAAAACCAAAGCATATATTATATCATTTACTATTTATGTTTTATTAATAATTATATAATTGGACTTACACGTACCGGCCGTGTTGCCAATTTACTGATTTAAGAATTGAACTAAAATGGTTTCATCAACCAACTAAAATGGATATTTGGCAATAATCTATGTATTATAATAAAAGAAGGTTTTAAGTTGCCACTTGGCACAATTATATGCCTCCTAAATTTTATTTTCCCGCTTCTCTCTCCCAATAAATATCACATTAAATACAAATGATATTAATTAATTCTTTTCATATTAAAAATACTTTTATATTAAATTAAAAATAGATCTTTCTACAAATACAATTTATAAAAAAAATAAATTTTTACAAAATAAGAAACTTTTTCAAATAAAAATATCAAACCTCTAAAAGACATAATATATTTTAAAACCTGTAGCTTTAAAAAATAAAATTCTTATGAAACAAAAATAATTAAATTTAAAAGTTATAATAAAGAAATCATTAAAATGACATTTTTGTAAAAACAGTTGTTTTGAAATAATTTGTTTAAAAACTAACTTTTTTTGAAAAAAAAACAAAAAAAATTAAACAAAAGTTTAAAAAATGATATCGTCCTTTTTATCACTCGTACGTAATCTCAATCGAATCTTATATCAATAAATCGTTTTATGATTAATATTTTTTATTAATAATTATTTAATATTTTATTATTCAACCCGTATATTATACGGGTACTAACCTGGTATATATTATAAATTAAGGATGATAGCCATGCAAATTCTTGGGTAATTTGGTATATGGAAACAAATTAGAGCAAAGTACCAAAAATTTTCATCATCACACAAACTATTAGTGTCTCAATCACATGGTGCAAAGTTCTTGTTTGTTTGCTTTCTTTTCATGTATCTTTTGGATTGATACATTTATGAAATTCTGTCTTTTCTACATGTATCATTCTTTGTAACTTTCATGTTAATTTTACTCTTTTCTTTTTCCAATTACTTCTGAATTCCTTGCAACTTTCAAGTATTATACATATTGTATAAGCATTTGTATATGCTGTATTTTAAACTTAGAGGGAGATAGAATGTGATATATAATCATCTTTATATATTTATTAAAACAATATGTCAATATGTACCATTTTTATATATCAACTTATACGTATAGACTGTTACGGACCCGTGTTTGCTTTCAACCATAAATGAGTTTTTGTTGCTTGAACGTATCTTAACTCGACATCTAATTTTTGAACTCATGTCGTGTTGAGTCGTATAACTATGACTAACTTACGGTTGCAGCCAGCAAAATTAAGAGCTGCAATGACGTTTTTAAGGTAAATCATGAGTCATGATTATAAACTGATAATGCACATCCAATAAACATTTATATAAAGCTAACTGAAGTATTTAATCGACTTCGTGAATATTCTTTTGTTTTTCACTTTTTTTTAAATGTAGTTTATATATTAATCTTTTCTATGTAGTTTATAAATCTCAAACGTCGGCGTCCAAAAATCTGAAAGCTCAATCGGGAAATCGTAATTTATGTTACTTACGAAAATAAAAATAACCAAGAGGCAGATTGACCTGTCACACTTTATACTAGGTCTTTTTTTTACCAAAATATATATTTTTTTAAAAATCCTACATTGTGCATTTTTAAGTTTGATAACTCGTGCATGGGAGAATCCTTGACATGCTTATTTTTGATAATGCCGATTTCGAATTTTAATGCGAGTATAATCACATTGAAAAATGGGTTGAAATAGTTATATGTTTACGGAAATCAAAAATGTTGGTCGTGGTTTAGCGCTTCAATTACAACATTGTTATATTCAAGACAAGCATTACCACAATATATTATTATTAAATAGTTAAGATGGTCCAATTTTTATGGGTGAAATAGAAATTAAAACGATTCATGATCGATAAACCGTAAACGCCAACATTTTTTTCTTCTTCTTCTCATTAAAGTATCAAAACATGAAAGAAATAAAACGATTCATTATGTATAATATATAACAATGACATGTTTCGAATACTAATATCGTGTGTAAATAGCTTGAACATAAACTTTAGTACATTACATAACCACTTTTAAACAATGGGTTGCGAAAAAATCATAAATATTGGCAGTTAACTAAGGTTATAACCATATTCGTGTTCTCTTTTTTATCATGTGTATGTATATACATACATTGTTTTATGATTATCGTAGTTTTTTACTTAAAAATGATTTTGTATATATATGTTAATACGTGGTTCACTTTGGAAAAACTCATTGAAGACTGGTAGTTTCTAAGATAATGTCTAGATTTTCATATTTGATAACAAATATTGTGTATTTCATATAATTTTAAGACGATTCAATCCTTAAGCGATTTTTGGTTTTTTGAGAAATTATGTGATGATTCGAAGATGAATAAAATATAAAAGAAGTTAGTGACGTTTAATAAGAAAGATATTATACATCATAGTTGAAACATTATAGATTACTATCAAATACTTTTAAACAAAATATAGTAATTTAAAACCATTAAATACTTGTGAAAATGATCGTTTATGATTATGAATTAGTAAAATAAGTTTAAAACTTAAAAAAATATAAACTATCTTTAAAATAAGTAAAAACAGAAGACCCCTTAAGATTTAATTAATTTTAAGCACATAACTATAAGAATATTATAAGACTATCTTCGATGAAGAATCCGTGAAGATCCTTGAACCGAATCTGAAGAAAAGGATGACGAGAAAGGCGTGGTGAGAAAATAGACAGTGAGAAATCCTTCTCCATACGTAGCATCGGGTTGGTTCTATGAGCGTAGAAGAAGAAGGAGAGAAAGAAGAGATAACAAACGTCTGTGAAGATTCAGACGTAAAAAAAATAGAGTAATAACCCTCTATCGTGCAACACAAATCATTTATGATGGTTGCGTCTAAGTGTCTAACGACCAAATTTCTATCTTCCATCCGCTCTTTCTAACAAATATTAACTTCAACCATACAAGTTCTTATTACAGTTTTTATCTCTTTGTACTTAAACTTTGTTATGTATTAGACGAACGTCATAAAATTTTTACAATAAATAAGAAAGTCATAAGAATAAAATATAAAATAATATAAAATTGCTAGACAAAGTCTTAAACATTTAATAAAATAAAAATAAATAAATGCCAGCAATGAAATACAAGGATGAAAGCTTTGTCTGAGGTCAAAGCTGGCACTTGTTTTACATTTAAACCCCCTCTCTCTCCCTCTCTAACACACACACCCCCTTCATTCATCTCTCTTTCCCTCACACTCACACACACAACAACACACACACAACAACACACACACAACAACACACACACAACAACACACACACAACACACACACAACAACACACACACACATCTTCTTCTTCTTCTTCTTCTTCATCTCTGCAAAATGAAGAGTGTAATCACACTTGATTCTTAACTTCATCACTTCATATAATCACATCAACACCAATAACAATGGTTACATCACCTTTTCATGGAGGCATTGAGAAGAAGTACTGGTGGCTCACCAACAAAAAGGTACACATTTCAATTTAAATCATCATGAATCATCATGAAATTGATTCGTATGCATTGATTCGTCATTGATACGTGTTCTGTTGATGCAATTTCAGATCGTTGATATGTACGTCAAGGATGCGAGATCGTTAATCGCATCTCAAGACCAGAGCAACATCGCATCCGCCATTAATTTGCTCGATGCTGCACTTGCTTTATCACCGAAGTTTGAGATCGCTATGGAGCTGAAAGCTGCATCTCTTCTTGATCTCAAAAGATTCAACGAAGTTGCGGATATGCTTCAGGATTACATCCCGAGCCTGAAGCTATCGTCCGACGATTCATCGGCGTCGTCGTCATCGTCGTCGTCTTCTTCGTCGGATAACATCTCGCAATCGCTCGCTAGAGAACGTGTGAAGCTTCTGTCCGCCGGAGACAGCTCGTCGGATCGATCGGAGCAATCGTTCAAGTGCTTCTCCGTCTCCGATTTGAAGAAGAGAGTCATCGCTAGCTTCGTTAAAAATCGCGAGAGAGAAGGTCAATGGAGGTATGTGTTCATTACCTAATGACTGTAATATTATTCATATTGCTCATGATTCATTGTTTAGGTTACAAATTAAACAGTTGTTCATTGATAATTGCTCAATCGATACGGAATAATCATGCATTCTGTTGCGATTTCTGATCGATTGTTCAATGTTCATGATTTAACAATTGTTCAATCGGATGAATAATCATAAATTCTGTTGCGATTTCTGATCGATTGTTTACGAATGATTTAGGTATTTGATCCTAGGGCAAGCATGTTGTCACCTAGGGTTAATGGAAGACGCAATGGCTCTTCTCCAAACCGGAAAACGCCTCGCCTCCGCCGCGTTCCGCCGCGAGAGCATCTGCTGGTCCGACGACAGCTTCACCTCCTCCGGCGAAACCGTCACCTTCACCACCACCAACCACCCCCAAACGCCACCACCAACCGTCTCCGAAAGCATCTGCCACCTCCTCAGCCACATCAAACTCCTCCTCCGTCGCAAGACCGCCGCGATCGCCGCCATGGAAGCCGGCCTCTACACCGAATCCATCCGCCACTTCTCCAAAATCGTCGACGGCCGCCGCTCCGCTCCGCCACCGTTCCTCGCCGACTGCTACCTCCGCCGCGCCTCCGCCTACCACTCCTCCGGCAGACTAGCGGAAGCCATTGCAGACTGCAACCGAACCCTAGCCCTAGATCCATCCTCCATCGAAGCCCTAACCACCAGAGCTTCAGTCTACAAATCCATCAATTGCCTCACCGATTCACTTCACGATCTCGAACACCTCAAACTCCTCTACAACTCAATCCTCCGTGACCGGACACTCCCCGGTCCGGCGTGGAAACCACAAACCATCAGATACCATGAAATCCCAGGCAAACTCTGCTCAATCTCAACCCAAATTCAACAACTCAAACAACGAGTTGCATCAGGTGAAATCAGCAACGTCGATTACCACGCGTTAATGGGTTTACGAAGAGGCTGTTCACGATCAGAGCTTGAAAGATCGTATCTCCTCCTCACCCTCCGTCACAAGCCTGATAAATCCACCAATTTCATCGATCTTTGTGAGTTTTCCGACGAACGTGACGTCGATTCGGTTAAAGATCGAGCTAGAATGTCGTCGTTATCGCTCTACAGATTGATTCAACGGGGGTACACAAAGCTTGTGAAAACTGTTGCAGATGAAGAAGCGTGTGAGAAACAGAGGAAGCAAGCTTCAGCTGCATTGCTGCAGCAAGCGATCAAACACGATGAACATGTTCAACAATCGTCGAAGTCTCGAGTTCACGTGGAGAAGAAGAATGCGTTTCAAGGGGTGTTTTGTAGAGATCTTGCGGTTGTGGGGAATTTGTTGTCGCAAACGGGGTTTAATCGTCCGATTCAGGTGAAATATGAAGGTTTAAGTTGTTAGATTGTTAATAACTTGATGTTCATCGGAAAATCAAGATTCCGGCAAGGGGTATGTACAAATTCAATTTTGTCAGCAGTGGTTTCTATTTTCTATGTTGTTTATCATTTTACTCTCTATTTTGTTGTTAATTTGGTGTCGTACGTGTACAAAGTCATATATTTCAGTGGTAGAAATTTATCATCATCCCCATGATCAAACAGTAGCACATATCAATCAAATGTCATGGAAACAGGATTCACAGTTTTCACTTTTTCCATGCAAAACTTACGTTTCATTTTTGCCTTCAAATTTGAGATCCGTATTGATCTATAATGGACCTAGTATCCAAGAACAGAGGTTAAAGTAGACTATTAATCGAATGAGTTTGTGAGTATATGCTGTTGAATCAAACGAATACTGCATGCAATTGAATCAAACAAGCATGAACGTGAGCTTATAGCATAGGAGTACAAAAAAACCTGTTCGGAAAAAAAACCGGTCAACAAACTGGACCGGTTAAAAAAAAACTCAATCCGATATGAACCACCGGTTTGTATATCAGTTTGGTTGCCCCACAATGAAAACCGTTTTGTTAAAAATTAAAAATTGACAAGTTCAAGTATTCAGTGAACCAAATTGGTTTATAACCCGAACCGATTTGACAAAAAAACCGTTTGTACACCTCCACCTTATAGTCACACTAGCAAATTTTGTTTGTTTTCTTTAAGAAAATGAATATATTTATGTTTGTTTATGTTTATTCATTAATAGTATAAACAAAAATAAACATAAAACACTTCAACTAAGAAATTGTTTTACACTTGTTATACATGTGACTTCAATGTCACAAAACTAAATAACTAATAACATACCTCTCGCTCGGTTAATTCATTAGAACTAATGAACATACCCGAACACAAACAAATTAATTAAGTACTATCTAAAAGTAAACAACAATATTCAAATTGAAGTCATGATATGATATTTACATGATTCATCAATCTATTACATTTAAAAAGTAATCAATCCAAATACAAGATTCAATAATTAATTTATGTCATGGTTGCAAAACTCGTTATACGCTACCAGGTCGGTCGAGTGGGAAGTTGCGAGTACTCGGTCTAGGCGGGGAGTACTCGGAGAGTACTTGGACGTGATAAATTATAAATAAATTATTTTTTTGAAAATAATAAATATGTTAAATATCACAAACTTACTAGTATTTATAAAAAAATACATAAATATCAATATAAAAAAATATACTTGTTCACATACAAAAATATTTTAAAATTATCAATCATTTAATATTATAAAAGTAGTAATCATTTCATTATCATCTTCCAATGTTTATTAATAAAAAACAATAAAAATCCAATAAAAATCGGTGAAAAACAGCGAAAATCGGTGAAAAATAATGAAATCCGAGTTGGACCGAGTTAGCCGAGTTGGGCCGAGTTGGATCGAGTTGGACCGAGTTGGGCCGAGTTGGATCGAGTTGGACCGAGTTGGACCGAGTAACGCCTAGTTGGACCGAGTATGACCGAGTTGGACCAATTTCGAGTAATGTTGACCGAGGTAATGAAAAACGCCTCAGCACCTTGCCGAGTACCAAGTACTCACCAAGTACTCGGCCGCCTAGGCCAAGTTTTGCAACACTGATCCATGTACAAGTGTTAAAAGCCAACGTAAACACGTTACATTATATTAGTATAAACCTACAATATAATTTATAAAAAGCATGAGAAAAAAGAAATGAAATAAATGAGAAGATGGTGTAGGTGAAATGAATTGAATGCAATCACCCCGGAAAGTGTGTGAATGGAAGTGGATAGGCTCATAGGCAGATAGCAGAGTTTTGGTTCGAGGTGTGTGTCTTGATGTGGGTGGGTGGGTGTGGGTACGAATGAATGATTTCCCCTTTTCAGCCTTATCCACTTTTTGTTTTTGTTTCTATTTCATGCATGCCTTTGATTGATTACATATGGTAGATCAAAGAGTATTTATAGATTATTTGCTTTTTGTTACAACTTTAAAGGTTTGTATCATTGTTGTTAACATGTTGTCATGTTGTTCGTGAAGGTTATCGCGTGTGTTGTATATGAGGGACATACGATTTTTTGATTATTTTAGGACATGCGGCAATTCCATTGCATGCTTGCGTTAAGATAACATTGCTTGCCCTTTTCTCGTGGGATTAATTGACATTTAGGCTGAAATGATGAAAATGTCTCTTATGTGTGAAAGAAGTGAGGTTTAATGGTTTTTTTCAACGATGAATACATCCTTTATCTATGGAACAACGGATAGACATGGCAATTGTCGTGAAATTATAAAACACATATTATCTCAGATAACTAAAGTCGAAATTGTATGAAAGAATAAAAGAAGACGGGAACCTTACAAAAACTTATTTTTAGGAAGAGGATATTTGTGTATTATTCTTGACTAAATGATGATTTCGGTTTCGATGTTCGCATGGGAGCAACCATGGGGGTCGAGTAATCCTTCAAACACTGGATTTCGTCGGGTTTTTCTTATAAACATTATGTTTTCTAAAGAAGTGATTGAGTTAGATATTTTAGTTGTAGTTGGTAAAAAAAAATCCTTTCATAATGACCTCTTATGATAGCCCTCACATGTGAGGGATCTAAATTTTTTTTCCTTAATTGTGCTAAAGTTCTAAGTAGCCATTTGATTAAGTTAATTTGGAACAAAAGTACAAAACACAACAAGATCAAACGATTTAATTACTCTAAAGAATATCATTAATCATGATTAATAATCATGTTACCATGTGGGGAAAACTTTCAACTACTTTTTCCTTTAATAATTATTACAAACCAATGCATCCGTACATTTGTTTTTATATTCTTTTAATGCTATGAAACAAATTCAAAAATTTGATGCTTTTCACTATAGTACGTGTTAGTACAATTGCAAACACACAAAACAATTAAAATGAACTTATAATAAGATTTTCATAGTATTTTTTTTTCAAATGACAATTAAATAATTGTTATCAGATTAACTACCATTCACACACATGTTTATATTAAAAACTAAAAATATGTTTAGCATCACATAATGTTTTAGTAAGTAATTATTTCTTTAAACAAAATAGTTACAAATATATATTTTCTATTTCTTTCCCAATCCCTCTTCTGATTGTATTTCAACTCTTCAAAATTGTTATGATTCACTTTTAGAGGAATTATTTTCTCAAATCAACATGTAACTGTGCATGTGCACACATGGTTGAAATAAATCTTAACTTGTAAAGTATAAAAATAGACCATTGCATATCGCATACATACGCTAATAAAAAGTATACTACTGCATTTCGCAATAAATTCAAATGCAAATTACATGTATTGCAGTCTGCACAATAAAATAATTATACTTTCACAAAATATTAATTTTTTTATACTTAGAAACAGTTTTTTTGTTCAAGAATATGAGTGTATGGACATATATAAATACAATATTTTAAAAGAGAAATGTGTGTTTTTTTAATTGATATTGTGGATTGTTTGGTTAAATCAACGAGTGTACAAATATTCCTTTGGTTGTGTCGTGTTGTGGTTTGGGGATGCTAAATATAATATAGTGAAAACCAAAAAAAATTACTTCAAAGTTTTAACTTCACTCATTGGGTTCACTGTATATAAATACCCAAGTGACATGACATCTGCTAATTTGAACTTACTTTTACTCCTAGTAAAATGTGCTATTTTTAATTACCCACCATACTAATCACTTCTTTATTGTTATAAAAAAACAACACATACAAAAACTCGTTTTCTTAATATTTAAAATGGCTTCTAAACTAAAAAGTATGTAAATATGAACAGTAAAGGGTGGATTTTTGGTTTAAATATTAAATCATAGTCTTTTTTGTTTTAAAAGTTATATCCGTTTAAAGTTGATACAATTTACTACATTTTCTTTGTGTCGTAATTCATTCATATACGCACGGGATTATATGATTGATAAGTTATTATCAAAACCGAAATCAATATCCTTACTTAAGAAGGAAAACAAATGGTATGCGTTGACGCATGACACTAACATCGAGACATAGATCGAGACAGAGAAATGATACCCTTAATTTGGACCTCTATGATGGGTTTGACCCTTTTCTAACTGACCCTTGGGGTTCCGTTGACTCCGTTACTGATCCTTAGGCGTGTGACACGACATCACTACTAAGACCACCTCGAATAACAATTTCACTCCACGCATGATCTTTGTAGCAAGAAGACACTAATATGTTTCATAAAGAATTAAGATTATGATATTTTGGTTTTCGGCTAAATCGTTTCGTGCAGTAACTAATGCACTATATGATCATGATTATGGTGTATAAGTTGTATTTGTTTCACAACATCATTGGCTTAAACAATATCTTAGTTATGGGCCTTTTGACATGTACACTGTGTACACAAAGATTGCTAATTGGGCTGAAAAATTCTATGGGCTATAAGCCTATAAATTCCACACATTAGACCAGACGGCCCACACCCACTTACCAAAAGCCCAACTTATAAACCGAAGATGTTTTCCAATTAATTTATAAATTATAAATATAAATATATTATGTTTTAAGAACAAAAATAGTATATGACCCGCCGCAACCGCGCGTTGTGACAGCAGTTGTTTAACTATAAAAAAGTTTGGCGTCAAAACGTTAATAAAAATTAGTATGTCAATTTCTCACACGTTACAACTTGCTTCGCGCGTTGCGGTGAAAGTAGAACTCACCGACTACGTTCTCACGCATTATCATGTAAACATGCTCAGTTTTAATTATAAATCTATGTCAAAGTAAAAAAAATGTGCAAAATCATGAATTTACGTTAATAAAATTCAAAATTTTATGTAAAAAACTAACTATTTCGTAAAATAACATTGAAACGTCAAAAAAGTAAAAAAAATGTAATAATAACCAACACCGAAAAGAATCTTTAATGTTGATAAAGTTATATTAACAATCAAACCGTTACAAAATTGCATCGAATTGATAAATTTGTTAAGAAAACTGTAACAAAGAAAACGAATTTTTTAGAAATCAAATATATAGAAAGAAAGGGCAAAATAACTAAAAAGAAAAAAAAAGTAATACTCACAAGACTTGAACTGGGTTGCATCTCTTGAGGCATAGTGCTTCAACCATCAAACTAAGAAAAATGATTTGTTATGTTGTCACTCATAGGTCATGTGGCATAAACCTATTGGGCATAAACCTTGGTTTTTAAATAGTATATAATATAATATAATATAATGACATTTATTAGTATATGTAAATTTAAACTACGGTTTCAATGTGATAATATCATATCACCATAACTACGAAAAGATAGTGAACTACTACTGAAGTCTAGCCTTACGTCTATAAAACACAATAGATAATTATCTTTTTGTATGTAGTTTATTCTCACGTATTATCAACAAACGCTCCTTCAATACAATAGTGATGACAAAGTTAATTTCACTTTTTCAGAGAACCATTTTAAATTCGGGTATCATCAATTATATATCCATATAATTTGAAGTAGGGGTGTATTTTTAACCCGAACCCGAATACCGAACCCGACTCGACTCAACCCTAACCCGATTAAAATACTACCCGACAAACCCGAACCCAATTAAAAAGTAAACCCGAACCCGATAAACTCTTTAGGGTCGGTAATTGAATACGTTTTTCTCTTATTCGGGTCAACCCGATTAACCCGAATAAGAAATACAATCAAAAAATTTTATATTTAGTTTCCATATATTCTTATTGATTAAATCTTTATCAAATTTGAATTCTCTTTTTTTCTAGGTTTTATTTATTATCATTATTAATTTTCAAGGGAGATATAGGATTGCAGAGTCAAACATCGGTAACTTCCAATCAGTATTCGGCAATCGAAAATCGGCAATAAATATATTTAAGTCTACTCTAGTTAATAATATTTTGGTTTATCTTGACCATATGTTTTTGCTATTCTATATATAAGCATTCTTCATCTCAGATTTAAATTATGAAATTGTTATGACAAATAATTTATTTGGATTCATTACCGATTAGTTTGATGATTATTTACACTGAATTTAATTAGGAGTTTCAATTTTTACCTTAAAATTTGATTTTGTGGTTTAGAAAATTTTTGTTTGAGATAAATTAAACGTTACAAACATAGAACAAACATAGAAATATAATTTAATTAACACCCCAATTAATAGCCCAATTAGGAACCCGGTTACCGAATAAAACGACCCGAATAAACCCAATTACCGATAAACCCGAGCTTTATTCGGGTCGGCACTCGGGTAGGATTCTAACATAAAAAAACCCTATGAACCCGACTCGACGAACCCGAAACCCGATTAGAAAACCCGATCAACACCCCTAATTTGAAAGTGTTAGCTACATGTAATTTTTTAGCTTTTATATTTTGACCACATAAGTTTTGTGATATTTATATATGGTCCTTTTTTAGCTACATGTTAGTATCAACACCCAAGTGCATTTGATGGTTTACTCGTAGGCATGGAGCCAAGGGTGGCATTCTTGGGTTTATTTATTATTATTATTTTTTTAAGATTTAAATATTAGAAACTGGATTGTATTTAAGGATGATAAGTTTGATGTTGTAGATAAAAGATGTTTGTCAAAGAACATGTAAAAAGTTGATGTAAAAAGTTGACGTCACATGCTGATTAAACATACATGGGATTACTAATTAGGGTTAGTTGTTGCGTTACTCACAATCTAGCATCTCAGATTTTTTTCTATTTTTAAATAATCACCAAGTATAAATCAAACTAATTCATTATTTCATCAGTTTTTGTAAACCTTTGAAAATATAAAAACAACATATTCATAAATTATAAATATTTCGTATGATTAAGTTACGTATTACTATAACAATAAAAAATAAAAAGTTTAATTTATAAAATATAAATATTCAAATAATTTTTTGAATAATGTAATATACAATTGACCCATATAAAATTAAAACCAATTGTCTTAAAATCACACTAACCTAAAATATATAAATATATCAATAAATATATTTTTTCCTTTTAGTTTGTTTTTTAAAATTGAATTTTATTTGACTATAAAAGTATGTATAGTTCAAAACAATATGATTACACAATTAAGTTGATAATATAAAAAAATAAATTCAAAACAAAATGAATTATTAATATTAATTGAGTTTCTTAAAATAAAAAACTCGACTGAAATAATATATTAGTTTAGACGAAATTTTTTTGAGGAGTAACATGAGAGTGACATGTGGAATACTAGTTACTTTTTATTATATACTAGCTATAGTAACCCGTGTGTTACACGGGTTGAATAAATAAAAAATTAATATAATAAAATTTATTAATTATAAAATAATATTTTAAGATATAATATCACTAAAATTATGTATTAGAAATGACTGTAAGTTATAAAATAGTGATATCAACTTTTTAAAACTTTATTTTTTTTCAAAAAATAAAAAATAAACGTTTTGTTCTAAAACAAACCGTATAAAATTGTCATTTTTAAAAATTTTCTTATTATAACTCTTAAATTTAATTATTTTTGGTTTTAAAAAAATAACTTTTCAAAAATACCAATTTTAAATATTTCGTATTTTTAAAAAAAAGTCTTATGCTTTAAATAAATTTATTAATTTATAAAAAAATTATTTATTTAGAAATAACATTAATAAATAGATCTCTTTATTAATTTATTAAATCAAAAAAGTGTTAAATAGTATTATTAGTAATTAAGGTAATTATTTAATAGGAGAGAGAGACGGGAAAATTTTGGTGAGAGTGATTGTGGTGTGGACACGTGTCATCCCAGATACTCTTTTATTAGAGTAGGAAGATTATAAATATAAATATAGAAGATATAGACTATAGATAGTATGTTTTAAGATTATAAATTCTTCAAGGTTTTGATATACTTTAACGAACTCGAACAATTCCCTTAGTGAGTTTATTTCGTAACTCCTTTATATTTTTGCAGCAAGAATCTAAACTTAAACTAGTTGATCCTCAAAGTATTTCCAAGTTTGTTAAATATCATTTTAACATAATTATTTTGTTATAAATGCGATCAATTTTTTATGAAACCTTTCAATATAATACCTAACAATTCCTTTTTTGGCATTGGAATTGGTATTTTATCCATTTACATGCATTCGAAAATATTAATTGCAATAATTTTGGCTAACTATATATATTATTATGTTGTTTATAACTTTATATTGTAGTATTTTAATACGACTCATTTTTAATATACCGAATGTTAGGCCCATTGGCCAAACCACAAAGAAAGAAATACGAAAAATATATTTTAGCAATTCGTGAGATTGCAATGTCAATGTAAGTTAAATAAATTTATAAACAAAAGATTTTATCAATAGAAGTATATAGGCATTCTATGATAAACTACTTATAAATATCTTGTTATATTATTTTTTGTAATTATAACTAACCTTTTATATAGCATCTAAATAATGACGTGACACACAGGCATGTTAGCAAAAATCAGTGTCGCATCACCATTTTATCGTATAAAATTTTATACGATGATAAAACACTAATAGTCCATTACATGTAACACAACCATGAATGTTACATTCATCAACATTATATTAAAAATCAACAACAACAACATATCCAGTATATCCCACTGAAACCAGGGTCTGGGATACTAAAAATCCAAGTAAACTTAATTAAAATTCGATCTTTTGTTTTAGTAATCCTCTTAGCATTATAGATAAAACTTTACATACATAATCTAAATCTAATCCAATTGCATGCTTTAATTATGATCCACATGCTTACAAAAGGGACCAAAACCGCCGCCGCCACCACCACCACCACCATATGCATGTTTCCGGTG
Source organism: Flaveria linearis (assembly GCA_024085815.1). Taxonomy (NCBI): domain Eukaryota; kingdom Viridiplantae; phylum Streptophyta; class Magnoliopsida; order Asterales; family Asteraceae; genus Flaveria; species Flaveria linearis. The sequence goes on from CM044007.1 coordinate 85,655,766, forward strand.
CCAACCACCGTCGTCCACCACTCTCTCCACCTATCCAACATCACCTTCACATGACCTCCATTCACCACCACCATGTGCCACCACAACTGCCGTCGCTGCCGCCGCCTCATTCTCCTAACACGACGAAGTTCTAGACTAATCACCTTCCTAATTGATATTAAGTATGTGTCCACATCATGATCGCGTAAAATGGCTCCTTCTGAGCCATACGCGCATCGGTTGGTTAAAATCTCTAGCGGGTGAGGCGTGTTCAAGAAAAGCGACTGCGCGGCTCGGGTTTGCTTGTTGGCCACGTTAGGGTCTGAGGCTTGAGACCTTAGAACATATAAACCACTGCCTTGAGGAAGAAGTTCATGGCTTGGTGATAGTTTTGCATCGGGTTGTAGAATTAAAAACTCCCCCATTGGTGCATACAATAGATTCTGTCATTTAAAAAAATAATCATAATAATTACTTTTACTTGAAATAAAAAATAAAAGTATTTGTATAAAAACATGTTATATTGGGTTGTATTTTATTTATAATATTTTGTATAAACATGTAAATTTTGGTTGAAGTTTTTTTTTGTTAAATCTTAAAAAGGTTAATATAAAAAGAGTCACAAACAATATATGAAAATGCCTTTCGGCCAAACTTACCTACTTTTGAATGGATAAATTAAGAGATTAATCAAAGAAAGATACCTGACTTAGAAAATTATTTTATTATTTTATCTTAGAGAATTTATTTTAATTATATAATGTAAGCAAATTAGATACATACATTATTTTGTTGTTTTTCTTAAATTTACATATATCCCATTGTTTGCACTCATTTATTGAGAAGTTAATTAAAAAGAGGAAAAGTGTGTATAGTTAACTCAACCTGGTCTGTTTTGACTCATAAATGAACTCTCATATTATTGTTCTGAAACTATTTTGACTTGCTAACTGAAATGTCAATTTACCTGGTTATTAAGGCATGGGTGATTCCGAAAATTCCCATTTACGACCTTGAGAAGGTGAGCAACTCGAGTGGGATAATTGCAAGAGAAGGCTCGAGGTACAATGTCACGATGCATTGTGATTCCTTGAAGATGGTTTCTTGGTAATCCGAGGTTTTGAAGAAGACGATCACCACCACACATTACCCATGGGGCTCCAAATGTGATAACAGGTAGTAACGAGGAAGGATGAACTTGACCTCTTATTAGTAACATAAGATTTACAAGCAATGACAAACTTCCACCAAGAGAGTGTCCCGTTAGACGAATTGTTGCTTGATTTCCATGGCGCTGAAGGTGGTCGTGTACATAAGGCAACATTTCTTCGTATACCACCTTAGCCGCCTCGTATATACCTCTATGCACTATCGCGTCCATTGCCTAAACGTGACATTAGTCTAGTAAAAATGATCTAGTAAAAATAATGTTTAAGTTTGTGTCACATTATCGATTCAAGTATGAAAATACATGATCGTTATAACAATATATTTTCCTCTTGTATAACACATTTTGTTTATGAATTTAGTAGAATGTTTTTGAGTTTTAGTTTCATATTTAACCAACTAAAGCTAACTTGGATGAAAAATTTTCTTAATTCTAATTTTATTTTTCTTAAATTAAATAAATAGAGAAATTGAAAACTAAAATCTCACCTCAAACTGAATTGGCTCAAAGAGTAGATTGGCTTGCCATGATGCAATAGATTCAGAGCCCTATAAGAAAAATACATTTATCATTTATTCAATAACATGCAAGCTTTTAATAGGAAACCTAAGAAAATGTCAATTGTTATTCAAAATTGAAAAAACCTAACAATTTCATACAAGTTACTAAGCTATTTTCTTTTTATCAAAATATGACCTATATTATTTTAATGGTTGAAAAATAAGTATATTACATGTATTAGTAAAATAATAAAATAAATTGTTAGTTTATATTTTAAGGATAAATTGTTAGTTTATATTTTAAGGCTTTCTTTATCATGAAATGTTTAACTAGCTAGGGCTCACCTGAATGACAAAATACCTAGTGTTGCTTTCATCGTCATCACAAATGTACCATTCACATGGTGATGAATATAAAGGATTCGAATCATCAACAACATCAACATTCTCCATGTCATGTTGGACCTTCTCTGATGTCTTGTCTTTCATGGATTTCTTTTCTAAAGAAGATATAATAAAAGAAGTTTATGACGTCTTAGGAGATTTCCAAACTGTCAAACGAAACGATGTTAGTTACTTTTGTTATAATGATCATACATAATTTACAACATTAATTTCTAAAAGAAGTTCCAAACATGTCAAAATGTTATCACTTTAGAGTTTCTGAAGTATCACCATAAATAGATTTCGACCATTTTCAGGTTTTATAAACGATTTTTGTTATGTAATCCCTAACCTTAATCCAGCCAATCATTTTAACCATACAAACGTGAACAGTTGAGTCCACCGAATGACGCCTGACTGGATTTAAGTTAGTAGTCACATAACTAAAGATTATTCGAAATAAAAAATTACAAATATGTAACGTTTCATAACGGATTTAACATATATATAGTATAAGTTAAAATCCCTTAGGAAAATACAAAAAGAACCTTGATTTTTGGTATGGTGTAAGATAAGCTCCCCAAATAAGCCATTTTAGCATACAATCTTGCTTCACTTAAAGAAACCTTCCAAAGTAACTTTGAAAATGAACTCCTATTAAATTCATCATCATCATCACCATCATCATCATCATCAACTCTACATGCATCACACTCATGATCAATCAAAACCTCATTATGATCATCATCTTCTTCATTCAAATCTTGAACCCTATGATCATTATCCTCAGTTTTCCACAATGATCTCACTTGCAAAACTCGTAACACCCAATTCCCATTTCGCCCCTCGTCGTCCTCCCTCTCTCCGATTTCATCAACCGCATTCGTGTCCTCCACCGCCATTGTCTCGGGTCGGTTACACTTTCTAGTGATCAAAGATGTAAGGGGGTGTTTGAAGGAGAAAACAATATCCCAAGGGACTTTTTTTGAATTTTGCGTCGAGATAACGCGTGTGGCGGTTGGGGAGGTGGTGATGTGAGATGGGTTTGTGAGGGTTTCGCCGGAGATGGTGATCGGAGTGGTCATGGTGGTTAGCCGGAGACCGGCCATCGGAATTTTTTTTCCGGTGGAGTTTGTTAAAAGTAATTAGGGTGTTTTGAAGGGAAAAGAGGTATGTTGTGCGTTTATTACCGAAGCCTTCACACATGTACATGTTGTTTTGAGTGTCATTTTCCCTCGGTTTTCTTTCGTTTATGACTTGTTAAACTTTTGGAATTATGTTTTTTTAAGATCAATTATATATATACCTTTATAAGTTATAAACATCCTTTAAATGCATGTATACCTAAACAAAAACTTTAATTGCATATATATATCTAATTTATTGTTATGACAATATTACCCTTTTAAAAAAAATTAATAAAAACTTACACATGGATATATATGCCATTAAAGAGTTTTAGAGGGGAAAATATGTTTTTAATCTATTTGTCATAAAGTTCCTAAGTGAAAATTTACCAATTATGAAGTTTTAGTAAAAATAAGGGAAATTAGTTATTCTATAAACCACTTTTAATGAAAATGAGTAAATTTGTCAATTATGAGGATTTATAAAGAAATATACGCATTTAAATTTTTTGCTTAAGCATATATATGTAATTAAAGAGTTTTAGAGGGAGAAATGCTTTTAACCTCTTTTTCTAATATAAAAATGAAAGAAAATATTATAAAATAATCTTAAGACTATCCACAAGTTAACCCATTTTCCCATTATTTTATTCTCAGAGCATTCAGACACACTTTCCAATCTTCATCATCATCCTTATATTTATATAAAAACATTATTTTTTATTATTTTTTTAATTAAATAATATTTTTTATATATTTACTGTTACATTTTTTTTCTTCACTCACAACCGCTTTTAAAAATATTAAAAAATTTATGGGGTTTTTATCGTATTTCCCCAAATATGAGAAATCACGATACAATCCTCATAAATTCTATTTTATTCACTCGCAATCACTCACAATTACCCTCATAATATAAGACTGCACTAATATTAAATTGAGAAACCTACTGTAAATGCTCTTACAAACAAACTCAATCAACCGTCGCATAAGTTTTTAACTCATTATTTCTGCAAACTTATTTATATCCAATGATACAAGCAGTCTTGAAAACCCACATATTTTCACATCATTACAACTTTTACAAGTTATTAGTGCAAGTGTACAAGTGATAAAACTATAGAGAGTGTGTGTTGTTTGCATTTGAGACGTGTGAATGCGCTTGGGTAAATGTGGAAGCAACGTGTATGAGCTCCTTCAGTGGAAAAGTGAAACATGATAGTCTAACAAAGATTTATATATTTTTTATTTAGTTAAGGTAGTTTTAGACAGTAAGATTTTTAAAAAAAAGTTTCATAAGTTGAAAGATCTAATACCATGTTAAGTGACTTTAAAAGAAAACTATGAATGAATTTAGTTGAGTAACCCTAATTTATTTACCATTGATGAATTATCTCCTTTAACTATATTTGTTTAAAAGATAATATATGGAGGTACGTGTAATATGTTAAAATTGTTGTTATTTAAAAGTTTAATAGTTATTTTTTATGAATATGACTTAATGGTTTTATAAAGGTTCTAAACTAGTGTTGATCGATTACAACGTATTATATGTTAAAGCTTAAAACTGTGATTCTATGTTGAAAATCAAAGGCATTTTCCTCAGTTGATTATTAATATAGTTTCGCCGATATTTGCATAGACGAGATTCTGGTTGCTCGAGTCCGAATGAAATCTGAGTAAATGTATTGCACCCATTTACAATCTGAAGTCTAAAGATGAATATATTCCCGTTCAAATTTATGTTGTGATGGTAACATTGGCTAATCCTACTTATTAACTATTTTTGGGGGGGTTAACATATGCACCTTTCTAAGTAACATGCAATTAGTAAGATACTTAACACAATTTCTTACTTTTGAGCAACAAAACATGGTTTAACAACTCCTAGCGATAATTTACATATCATAGTAATATAATTGGATTACTGTTAGAACTACATGGGAAATAGTATACAGTCTGATTGGGTGGTTTTCTATTAATAGGGATATCTGACATAGTTTAACTCTTGTATTTTGACCCGTCAAATTTTCTCGGACTAAGTTATGAAAACGAATACAAAAACATTCTACTATAACCCAACGTCTACACATTCGGTCGATTGTTGGCTCTCTTTTTTCACGGTGGATTTAACATAGAATAGAATATACATCATAAACTTGATCAAGTAAAGACTCCGAGTTTCCAAAGAACTACCGCGGGTAGAGGTTCATTGATCAAGGTATGTTTGATAAACATGTTTGTGTCAACGTTTAAACTTTTGGCACGATTTTAACTAACCGCACGGGAGATTGTACGTAATTAAATTTTAGGCTTGGGCCTGGGACACTCAGATTATTAGGACTCCCATTTTCTTTTAATAAAAAAGTACATGTACATAATCCGACAATTCTTTTTTTTTTTAGACCTAAAAATGTTCAATTGTTGAATTGCCTTTTGGATTTCTTGTTTTAATGTCGTCAACTTCATAGAACACTTGAAATGAAAACATACTGATATGGTCGTTCAAAGAGAGAAAATAAAATGCGACTAAATGCCTACGCTGCAAATAAATAGATCATTGGATTTTTACTTGTCTTGGAGCATTCACACTATAAAATGCGTCCCAAGCCGAAATATCACAAGTACCGCCTCGTCCTGGGTCATCGTTAGGGTTTTGAACTGTATTTTCCAAAAATACAGATTGAACAGCAAAATTTCTCATATCCTTCACTCACAACCACTTATAATCATATCATATAATATAGGGAATACACTCACATAAACTTAGGCAACGGGATGTGAATGCTCTACCTTCCCCATCCGCATCCCAATATTTACACTAAAACATTACTTTTTTTACCATATCTTTCAATTAAATAGTATTTTTACTATATTTATCACTAGCTATAGTAACCCGTGTGTTACACGGGTTGAATAAATAAAAATTAATATAACAAAAGTTATTAATTATAAAATAATATTTTAAGATATAATATCATTAAAATATGTATTAGAAATGACTGTAAGTTATAAAATAGTGATATCAACTTTTTAAAACTTTATTTTTTTCAAAAAAAAATAAAATAAACGTTTTGTTTTAAAACAAACGGTATAAAATGTCATTTTTAAAATTTTCTTATTATAACCCTTAATTTAATTATTTTTGGTTTTAAAAAAATAACTTTTTAAAAATACCAATTTTAAATATTTTGTATTTTTTAAGAAAATCTTATGCTTTAAATAAATTTATTATTTTATAAAAAATTGTTTATTTAGGAATAATATTAATAAATAGATCTCTTTGTTAATTATTAAATCTAAAAAAGTGTTAAATATTATTATTAGTAATTAAGGTAATTATTTAATAGAAGAGAGAAGCGGGAAAATTTTGGTGAGAATGATTGTGGTGTTGACACGTGTCATCCCAGATACCTTTTTATTAGAGTAGGAAGATTATATTTTCTCTGTTCTCCACTCACAACCACTTTTAAAAATATTAAAATTTTATGGGGGTTGTACCGTGTTTTCCTAAATATGAGGAATCACGATACGATCTTCATAAATTTTCTCTCTTATTCACTAACAACCACTCACAACCATTCTCATAATATAGGACACACTCATATAAAAAAAATAAAGAAACTAATGTGAATGCTCTTAAGCCCCTAAAATAGTTAAGCCCCCTAGTGTTAGGGGACCCAGGTTACACAAAGCTGTCAACCCAACATGAATTTCAGGTTATTTTGTTAGCTATGTCATATCTCTGCCAATTTTTAAGGTCTACAAAGTAAATCAACCCAAAATAGAGATGATCCTCACACAACAAAACTTTATGACATTCGTGCCAGAACAAAAAAAGTGGATCTAAATAGTGATCTAGAAACTATGACAGAACAATGGAGCAAGGTTATGTGCACTGTGCTACCCTTTTTGGCGAATCGAAATGTCGATTAGGTTTAGTAAACTAACCAAGAACAGCTTGGATCTTTGACTTCTGATCCTCTGTTAGTGATGTAGGAAATAAGACCTCGAATGTCACATATAAGTCCCCCTTCTTGTTGCTGTAGTGCAATGGCATCCCTTCTCCTTTAAACTTCCTCACCTCCTTTGGTTTTGTGATTTTCTAAATGACATAAGAATGGTTATTTGCAAAGTCTAATAGAGAAACACAATTAAAGGGTGTTTGGGATTGCTTATTTAAACAACTTATTCTAACAATGATATTCTTCTTTTGATAACCATGTGAAGCCGATACCAAAAAACTCTCGGGGTCCCAAACAGGCAAACACCCCCTTTGTTAAGATATTCAAGTGTATGATATATATGAGTATGTGTATGACAATACATCTTTACTGACCTTTGTACCAATATCCACAAGATGCTCATCAAGGTGTGTAATGGTCTTCTTAAAGCCAGTAAGAGCTTGCACCTAGTAATTTGCAAGGATCTCATTGATTCATGTCATATTTTAACTTAACAAACATAGATTTTATAATATTATTTAACAATTACCAGGGTTATAGTAACAGTTGTGTGAAGGTCGTTGCCTTCCCTTCTGAATCGGTCATGTGGTGCCGTACGAATGCGAAACTGCCCAGGATTGGATATTTATTGTTAGCACAAATTACAATAGGATCAACTTTATATGAGTATGTATTACCAATAATATTAACGAACTAACCTTTAGATCACCAGGTTCACCATCTATGATTGGTTCACCTTCTTCATAAAACACCACCTCCTGTAAAAGGAAAAAGTGGAATTACTGTTGCTATTTGTCCGTGTCGAATGGAACCAAATTTACATATTTTAAAATTGTTGAGGTGTAACAATCTACAAAAGGGATGAAAAAGAGCCGGAAAAATAGAACAATGAAAAGAAAAAAAAAACACAGTTTCTGTTTAGATTGGAATGATATCGTATAGGTGTGGGCGTGTGGCAATTTTGACCTGTTTACTCATGAATAGGAACATTTGAGTTAACAAGCTTTAATAGATCTTTTATGAATTCACACATAAGTCCCCATACTTCTTTGCATTATTATATTCCTAGACTTAAAAATAATTACATAAATATGTCTTTGACTTCACAAAGTAAAAAAGGACCTTTTGTTAAATTTTGATAAGTCTATGGATTTAATCACACATATAAGGACTTCTAACAATGAAGTGTAAAGTTTTAAAAAGTTAAGGCATTTAGTCACACACGAATGACTAATGTGTGAATTCAACACGAGTCCATAAGATTTTTTCAACAATTGCCCTTTGCGTTATGATTTTTCTCAAAGGAGTCGAATGATAAAATAAAAAGGAGCCAAAAAGAAAAGACCAATGGGTTGGAAGTCCGCCAAAGTGTACTTTAATTCATAGAACCAACTAAATGGCTTTTATTATAAATATAGATTATTATTGGAATCATATGCAACTCATTAATTATTTATAAAAGAAAATAGATAAAAAGTGGTTACTGATCAACTGCGCCCAAACTGCACAAAAGTTACTTGTTTCAGCCTTAACCCCCTTTGACTTATTACCCACCCCAACCAATCTTAAACTAATCAAGGGTCTAGATCACTACAAGATTAAAATTGAAAGACCAAGTAAGACCATGCAGTGTTTATGTGTCATTTTTGGTCTTGCAACAGCTAACATGAACTACTTGAGTTGAAGCAAAACATAACATTCTAAGATATAAATGCAGATTAGATAGATATAAGTGCTTACTTGCCCATCTTGCATTCCTTTTTCAATATCCACAGTGATGAAGTTTCCTTCTCTTTCATACTTTACATTTGGGCACTGATCACATACCTAAGCATAAAAAGAATGTTTGGTTGATGAAATTATCATTGATAACAATATACTATAAATTAATGATACATGCCAAATGTAGGATATAGTGCCAAAATTGTACTACCAGCAATCAGCATAAGGGAGACTAATGGGTGTTTGGTTTGAGGGTTAAAGGGTTTCAATAAATGGGTTGTATTTAAAATTCATGGGTTTCGATAACCCGTAGAACTGAAATTCTACAGACCCACCTAAGGGGCTGTGTTTAAAATTCATGGCCATTTCCATTCTCATTCCATACTATTATAAAATACATAACCATAGTGATTCTTGAGTGCAAACCAAACGGAGCCTTAGATATTATTAAAGAGAAAATGTACCTGCTCTGTCATCTGTTGGTACATCCCTGGACCAATTTGCCTGTGATAAACTTCATTCCTACAGTTGCATCGTCTTTTGCCTGGAGCTGGTTTTAAAATGTTTTTCTCCCTCCATACCTAATATATTTAAGCAACAATTTACAAGATTAAAATTCATATAATCAGCAGGAACTAGATTAATATGCAAACTATCATGAGGAAATAGTTACAAATTCCTGCTTAAGTTACAAATTCCTGCTTAAGCAAAAGTATGTTATATATCAACCGCTTCAGAATTGACATTCTGATAAAACTCAAAAACTACTTTTGCACATGAATTATCAAATGGAACTTGGTGTCTTAAGCCTACAATGTGTAGTTAATTAAAGGTTGTACCATTAGCTGGTTAAGGCAGACTAAAAAGTTTTTGTCACCTTTAATGACCCTCCCATGTATAAATCCTCCAACGTTGCATCCAAGTCAACAATGACATCATCACCTCTTGCAACTTTCTCTTCCTCATCATGTCCTCCTCCTCCACCACCAAAAAACCTGGAAATTACTTCATGTGGTTAGTTTAGTGCCATGAGTCTGGGACTGGTATTACGCAGTGCTTGGAATTGCTTATGAAAGCTGTTTAACACCTTGATGACTTTTAATGATTGAAATAAGCAACCTCAAACTGCTTAAGTGCTTATTCAGAACATCTCATTTCATTCAAACATAATCGGATAATCAGTTCAAATAATCAATCCCAATAACCCACAAAACAGCTGTCAATAGCAGATAAGGAGTATTAACTTTTACTAAGCAATCCCAAACACCCCATTAAGTAAAAAGAGAGCATTAACAAGGAAGTATAAAGTTGTAAACTGTACCCTTAACATTATGTGATATTAAAGTTACTAGTCAGCAGAATAAGCATCAGAACTCCTAATTCAAGAGATCTAGTATTATAGCCCAGCCCACTTTCATCTTACCTGGAGATATAAAGTTGTAAACTGTACCCTTAACATTGTGTGATATTAAACACACATGTCCTACCTGTAAACTTGGAACTCATTTCCAATGTACATGAAAGTTATTCCAAGGAAGTTGTCTAACACACAGAAAATATAAGCAATTATTCTTGTTCGATCATTAAGAAGTAAATTTTCATTCAAGCGAAAATACTTTAATGGAACATTGCAGATTATGTTGCTTAAGTAAATGATCAATGTACAACGCCATAAGTTTATTTATTTTCTTACAAGATCAAACTAGATCATAGGGCTTCCAGCTTCCAAAAACATCTTCCTAATCATCCTCCTAACTGACAATTGGCATAAAGTTGTGTGATCTTGAGTCTATTAGGAAGATTATATCAAAGAAACATATAAAATACAAACATGCCATTATGCCAACTCAGAGACCACCACAAAACAATGTAATAAGCTTCATGCCAAGTATTTCATGCTGTATTTGATATTAGAAGCACACATTCAACTTGCAAAATGATTTTGTCCCCCTTTGAGCAAAGCAAAATCATAATTACATTTCAGAATGCTAAAATCTAACTATCTAAACATACATTCGTTTTCGTTACAGCTAATCTCCTTATACCGTAACTACATCTAATGAACTAGTCATGTAAATATGTAATTATGTACCCTAGGTTCTTATATCCACGAAACTGATATATAAAATTGTGCAATTAAATGTATAAGCTATTGCCAATATGCATAATCTTACGATTTAAATATATCCTGAATATCCATTCCACCTCCCCTTCCGCCACCAGCAGCATGTTGTTTCAGACCTTCTTCTCCATACCTATCGTATATACTCCTCTTTTCACTGTCCGATAGCACCTCGTAAGCTGAAAAATCAATTCAAACAAATTATCATCATTCATCATATCCACACATCAACATCGAATGCACAAAATGCATAACAGAACACAAACAATGCAATCACCATTGTTAATCTCTGCAAATTTCTTATTCGCCTCTTCATTTCCTTGATTCTTATCAGGATGATACTTCAACGCCAGTTTTCTATACGACCGCTTGATCTGATCGTCCGATGCACCCTTCGGAACTTGAAGAATATCATAATAACTCTTCCTGTAACCATAAACATCAAAAATCCCAACAGTTGAGCCCTAGATTCACACCAATTCATAAACATTCAACAAAATCATGTAAATGAAATGAAACGGAGAAATTGAAACTTACGCTGCATTAGCAATCAGTAACAGTGATAAGTAAAGTAAGAACAATAGCTTCGATTTACAATCCGCCATGAAATCTAGGGTTTCCGATTTAAATCTAACGAATTATGAGTAACAATTCGTCAATCAGTTAACGATCGATGCACATAAACACAGTGTTATGCAGTTATCATATAACACTGTGGAATTAGTGAATTACAGACGAACATAACGCAAAAAATTTGGAAGAAATATTATTATCAAATGGAAATTATCAGTCAATATTTGCAAGTTTATACACCGTTTTGCTGACGTGTAAGGAGCAAAAGCAAATCAATGACGATGAGAGAGAGGTTACACGCGTATTGACCAATAGGATGGAGCCACGTAGACGCCGATGCCAACGCGTCACTTGCACATTATTTTCCAATTAATTATTATTAAAATTACATTTTTGGTCATATAAAATCATCCAAAATTTTATTTTTCATCTTTAAACTAAAAAAAAGCATAAAAAAACGTTTTCATGTTATTAATTTGACTTGGTTTAAGCCTTTTACACCATTTTTCATTAGATTTTTAATTTGATTCTTTCGAATTTACTTTAAATTAAAACAAATAATCCTTTGTTTGACGAAAAAAACTTAAATTGTGACAAAATTAAACAAAATAATCCTTTTATTTTCATCTTCAAACTAAAAAAAACGTTTCCATGTTATTAATTTGACTTAGTGTAAGTCTTTTACACCATATTTCATTAAATTTTTACTTTTTCTTTTGAGTATACTTTAAATTAAAACAAAATAATCCTTTGTTTAACCGAAAAAAAAACTTAAATTGCGATATTATTAAACATGAAGGAAATTTTACTTTATTAAAACGAAATTTATGGTAAACATAAAATACGTAAAATGTAATTTACTCTATAATAATTATTTGTAATTGCATGTTTTCCGTACATCCTAAGTAGTAACGGTTTGATTCGTTAGGTTTTAATTTTAATTTAATTTTTGTGATATAAAAAACAATAACTGCTTTACTTAAAATCTAAGGTGAACAATTGAAAATTTATATAATGTTATATACAAACACACCTAAAGTGGTGTAGTAGTAATAAGAAGTTAAGAATGCTTACGCCCTATTGGTCCATTGAGTAAAAATATCCACTTGTAAAAGTATAATCAAGGTATGTTTATCACAACCCTTTTAGAGTTTTAGTTATTATCTCTATGCTTTGTTCACAAATTAAACCCATTAAATGAATGGGCCAAAATACTTAACCCATTCTACAAACTAAAAGTTAAACAGACCAAATGTGGCCCATTAGCCCCACGGGTCATGGGCGACATTGCAAGCCCAACATATCACATAGCCCAAGAAAGGCAATGGCCCTTCCCAGAGGTTCACCTCTTGGGTTTCTAAAACAAATGGTTTGAATATTAACCGAACTAGTTAAGTCAAGAGATGGTCAAACTGGCTCGGTTACAAAACCGGTTAGACTAATACTGATGCAAATGGATGTTACAGTGTTAAACAATGTCCATCACAAGTCATAAAAAGTTCGGTGAATAACGATTCATGTTCGTATGTTTTGACATGATTTTTATAAATTTTATGTTGGGTTTCACCCGTCAATGGAATCTATCTAACATGTATGTTCGTAACTAGTGTTTTCGCAATAATCCAATGAGAAAAGAACGAAAAAAGAATATATTTTATTAATATTTTTTCTTCTCTCTCTCAAAATAGTAGTTGTATGTACATTTTCTCTGGTTGATAAAGTATAACCCCTTTTGACAATATCGCACACCTAGAATGTCCAATAATAAATATTTGGTCCATTCTTTACACCTATTTAAAGTTGCGCTACGTACAATTACTCAAACTTGCCATTGTAGTATTGTCGCCCTCCCCCAACCTACATACCTAACATATTTAATTCATTAAAATCTGATTGAGGCTGACACATATGTTTAATAGTCACATGTTATAAAAGAACTAGCATCTCTCTAGTTCATATTAAAATATATACTTTGTTACGAAACATAATTAAAACTAGGTTTTAGCGTCGCGCGTTGTCGCGCCTATGCGATTTTTAATGTAAATTTAAACCAAAATCAAAATCAAAATCAAAATGAAGGTTTAAAATCACAAAAGCAAAATTACATAAAGTAAAACACACCAAAACCTCAAAATCATAACACACCAGAACATGCATCACTCAAAAACTAAATCAAAGCCCCACACTATACATAAAACAGACGAAAATCAGAGTCGCAAGAAGGCGGCATAGTCCAAAATCAAAGGCCTGAAAAGAGTAAACAAATGGAAAACCCAAACCTTATTAGCGAGAATCGTCAGGGTATCGATAACGAAAAATGAAAAACAGGAACTCGGAGAAACACAACGTCAACAACCCTATAAACGAACATAATCGAAACACATCAAAGACATGCGTCCAGACATCAAAAACCCACAAAAAACACTACCCCTAAGCCTTGAACCCACACTCAAAACAAACCCTATAAAAACACAAACAAACAATAGAAGAAAAAAAACACCGACCAAAGGTTTTAATGATAATAGATAATAGATAATACCATTTGAATCGTTAATTCTTCTACTGCTGTAATTTGCTACCTTAGTCAACGTCTTTATTAAACTAATCTTTGTTAATGCTTAACTTAGAAAAATCAATGTCTTATATCTATTAGTGGACGAGATATTAGTATTATTCCTAACTTAGTGGTGTTTGAATGTTTATTTAGAGTCTTTGTATCCTTTAGAATAATTCAATCAATCAATGAGAATTCACAAATCAACATGGTAATCAGAGCCACCAATCCAGAAACCAAATTTTTTCGTTCGTCTCTTCCATCTCGGAATAACCATGGCCGGTGATGGAGAAACATCCACCACCAAGACCACCGACAAACAACCTTTACACCCTGCTATTCAATCCAAAACATCAACTTCAAAAGTAAAAACCTTAGATGGCAAGAAAGTTTCCTACGCTGCATGGGTAAAACTTTGCAAGCTTCATGTTCGTGCATACAAAGTTCTTGACCATATCGACGGCACCGCACCTCCGGACCCCAACCATCCCAATTTTCCAGCATGGTCCGATCTTGATGCCTTGGTTCTTCAATGGATCTACAACTCGTTGTCTGATGAGTTGCTAGGTCGGGTTCTTAACGATGACTTTACTGCCCGGGACACGTGATTAAAAATACAGGACATCTTCATCAATAATAAGCATGCACGGGCTGCTACCCTCGAAAACCAATTCGCCAACACCACCCTAGCCTCCTGCTCGTCATTCGATGATTATTGCCAAACACTTAAAGACATTGCTACTCAACTTAGTGATGTCGATCAACCCGTTACTGAGAGCCGGCTAGTTATACAAATGGTCTGCGGTCTACCCATTGAATACGATGCAATCGGGGCTATTATAAATCAGAGTAAACCAACTTGGGATGATGCTCGTGTGTAACACCCGGATATTTTAAAAAGAAATAATAAAAGTAAAGGAAAAGAAGGAAAGGTAATTTAACCCAAGTAGAGGGGCTAAAAGTGTCCAAAAGAACAAAACTTTGAAAAGTTGATGAATAAAGCAACATGGCCGCCCATGCCATGTTACTTTTCGCCTATCATTCAGATTTTTAGAGAGAGAAAGAGCAGAAGCTCTCGGATATTTGAAGAACAAGAAGAAGAAGTCGAAGTTAATGTAAGATCTAGTGTTTTTAAGTTGTTCTCGGCTAGAATTAGCCTCGGTTATGTGCTTACATGTGTTATATGTGTTCGAATGTGTGTTTGGTGTGTTTCTAGGTGTTAGAATCATCTAAGAAGCTCAAGTGAAGAGTTTAAACTGAGGAACAACAAAGGTGAGTTCTAGACCCCGTAATTTTACATGTTTTAACTACTTTTGGGGCTGAAAATGTATGTAAAACCGTTTTTACAAATTTATTTTGAACACTCGTATGTATCTATGTGTGTATGATAATGTTCTTATGGTGGTTATGTGTTAGTTTTACTTAGAGTAGTAATATTAAGCTTAGAACAAGTAAGAAAAGTGATTGGGATTGATAATATGTTAAAAATATGCTAAACAAGTTGTCCATGCGTCTAAACAGTACCCAAACCGCCTAGGATTTGCCTTAGAAAGTTTAAGTAGGCCAAAACGTCTAAACAGGGCCCAACCGCCTAAACAGTGTACCAACCGTTTAGAAATGCCTTAGAAAATTTCAAGTGTAAGCCCATGCGTCTGAACAGTAGCCCATGCGTCTAAGAATTCGACCCAGATGCCTAAGTGATGGACAAACGTCCAAATAGTGCCCATGCGTCTGGGATTCCCTAAACGTCCAAGTGTTGAACCGTCTGAAGAGGGCCCATGCGCCTAAATAGTGCCCATGCGTCTAAGTGAAAAAGAGAATAAGTTACGTCCAGACGTTTGCATAGTGGCAAAACGCCTGAACAGGGCAGAAGCGCCCAAACAGTGTCCATGCGTCCAGAACACTTAGAGTATTTTCTGAAATTTTGAGCAGAACAGAATCATTAGAGTTTGACCCAAGTTTGACTTAGGGTTTTTAATTGTTATTATATTTGCATTATTATAAGTTGTTCCTATGATCATAATGATTATTATTGTGTGACCTATGTGGTGTGCATATGATCATAAATGCAAGTATTATCTTTAACAAAGTGAAAGAGAAATAATAAAGAGAAGTGAAACTTAATTAAAGAGTTAACAAGTCTTGCAAGCTTATAGGAGGTGCACGACCGTGTTGTCGTTAGCTCAACTGTGATACGGGTTAGCTACCGCTTATGCTCACGGGGCCAATCAATTGAGATTGGCGGACCTTTGTAGCATGCCCTAGGTGACTGGGCCGGCCTTTTTGCAGTAATTCAGAATATAGACTGAAGGGGGCCCAACACCAGTTTCCCCGCGCATATAGTTTAGGTTATTGCTCATTGGTCCACATAGACAGTGAAAGATAAAGTTAAAAGAGTACAGAATAAACAAGGTACACAGTAAAGAAAGAGAACATTACTTTGTTATATAGTAAATGTGTAACACCCCGAAAAGTCAAAATAAGTAATCGAGGATAATGAGCTTAATTTGTGGGTATTTAATAAATGAAGGAAATGGGTTATGGGCTAATTAGGCTTATGGGCAAGAGCCTAAGTGATTTAGGGCCCATAATCAGCTTTCAAACCCACCTAATCAGCCACCATCTTCCACACTTGAACCATCGCCACCAAAATTCGTAGAGAGGGAAAGTAGAAAGAGAAAGTGAAGAAAACTCAATATTTAGAGCTTCAAAGGTTAAAAGATTGAAGATCTGGGTGTTGGAGCATCAAACCATAAGAAAGGAGCAACAAATCTAGGTAAGAATCGACCTCTAAACCCTTCTGTAGATCAAACCCGGATTCTAGGGTTTTGGGTTTTGAAAAGTTTCAAAGAAACACATAAAGGTCAAATTTTTACGTATGAAAATGTGTAAAAAGGTTAGATATGGTTTCTTGGATGGTAAACCAAGGATTTAGATGTAAAAAGTTAAGATTTTGGGTTAAAAACGGACTAGTTCTTCATTTTTGTTCATCCAGCGAAACTGTGCCCCCGATCAGCGAAACTGTGCACTCATCCAGTGAAACTGTGCACTCATCCAACGAAACTAAGAGAGTTCCAGCGAAACTACCGTTTCGCTTGTGCGAAACTACAGTTTCGTTGGTAATTTCGCTAGTGCCCAAGTTGACCTATAGACATAGCGAATCTAGGAAATTCCAACGAAAGTTGGGCGCTCATGGCAGCGAATCTGTCCAGCAAAACTGGCAGAAGTGTTGCCCAGCGAAACTGGTAGCGAAACTGGCAGCGAAACTGGCAGCGAAACTGTCAGCGAAATTGTGAAGAAAAATGATGTTTTTGTGTATTAACTTCCTTGCAGCTCGTGTATTCGGACTATAGCTTAAGTAACTTAGAATTGAAGCTATTTTGCTAAGTTCAGGTGAGTTCTAGACCCCTCCTTTACCCGTTTTCAATGTTTTGGGGTGATATGCATACTAAAATACATACTTTTATGATGACGTTTTTAAGACCTTTTATCAAGAAAATAAAATTTTCTAAAGTAAAACGAGCCATTTAAATAGTTCAAAATAATTTTCGGGCGCACTGACTTGGAAGCCCGGCCCCAGCCAGGGGCGTTGCCCCTTGGACCCCACTAGGAGCTGCCGCCCCTAGAACCCCGCTATCAGGGGTTGCCGCCCCCGAACCCCCGTTGTCCCGCGGAGGGTCGGTCATCTGGTTTATCTCTCATGGTTGATGAAAAGTAAATGCTTAGACTAAAAGTTTGCTTCTTATTATGCGTTAAGTGTATGTAAAAACTAAAGATATAAGTGAAACTCAAAGAACTGTTATTAGGCCTATAACGTGTACCTTGATAAAGTAAAGCCTTGCAAGAAATTGATAAAGGAGGGTTGCATCTGTCGTGCCCTCACAGTAAGGCCTAAATTGGCGTGTCGGTAAAGTCCTGTGTTTATCATAGGCACCGATAGTAACTGGGAATTGACGGATAAAGAAGAGTAATAATTAACAAGTAATGGCAAAGCACCGATAAAGCGATAACCCGTGTGTGTCAATGTTCAGATAGATGACGATTATTTTCAAATGTTAAAGCTAATACCTCTTACAAAAGTTATTTAACAAAGTAAACCTAGAATTCACTCAGCGAAGCTGGCTTTTTTATGCATATTAGTTGACAGGTGAGCGTTAGGGCTTATGGGATGGGAGCATGGATCTAAAGCTTCTTGGCATCTAAAGACTGACATCCCTAATAAAGAAGAAATTAAGAGGATTTTAAAGAGTATTTGATGTTTAAAGACAATGTTTATATTTTAATTTAACTATGTTGTAATGAATTGCAATTACTATATTTTTCCGCTGCAATATATATACATATATACGTAAACGAATGTTTTAAATCTATATTTTTGCTGTGAATGACCATTTGTGAGGTTTCCTGGGATCAGGGCTTTACAAAATGCATGCTCACGTATAAGAGTAAGAGACGTATTTTCACAAAAGAGTATTTTCATATATATACATTATACAAAGTATTTTAATACTTTTAAAACTAGAACTCACTCAGCAACGCTGACTTTTATACATTTTCAGTTGGCAGATAATTATTGCTGAGGATGGCACGAGGGTGAAGTTACTCGGCAGGAAAAAGACTGACATCCATTCCTATGACATGATATTGTTGCTTTGTAATGCAATTATGCAATCTTTTGGTAACTTGAACATTATTGTATTGCTTAACAACAGTATATTTTAGTAATAGAGAATGGCTTTTGCTACTGAAATTCCGCTGTGCATTTTATGAAATGGATATTAATTTGTTTTATGTGCAATGATTGACCAACTGTGAGATGCCCGGGAACAGGGCCTTACAAGTGGTCCGCGGTCTACCCATTGAATACGATGCAATTGGGGCTATTATAAATCAGAGTAAACCAACTTAGGATGATGCTCGTGGCACAATTGAATGACAGTCAGCAAGAACCGGTATCACTAAAGAAACAACCCTTGTCAACACTCAAAGTTCCCACCCAACCGCCATCGATCAGAACAAGTCACCGTATCCAAATGGTTATCGAGGCAAGAATTATTACCCGGTAAAAGCAGCTCGTGGTCGTGGTCAATTCCCTGGTCGCGACGGTCGTAACATGGGGAGGGGTGGCCGATTCAATGGAGGTCAACCTAGTAATGGCGACATATACATCAACAACTGGCAATAGGCCCAATTTCCCTACAACTTGGGCTTTAACTCATAATACAACACACCTTATAGCCCACAACAGACCCAACAACCAACATGGACTCCTCCACCCACCCCTTACCCATCTCAGCCGGCCAACTCAGCGCCTAACAGGCCCATCTCGCGCAAACAGGGACACTATTCTGGACCTCCGGGCTTCGGACCAAATGGCATCAATGCCCTTTCTCCAACAGACATTGGCGTTGCTCTATCGAGTATGAACTTGAACTATAATAAACCGCAATGGCACTTGGATACTGGAGCATCATCCCACATCACATCAAACCAAGGTAAAATTACTTCCCCATGCTCTTTGCCTATAAATCCTATATTTGTTGGAAATGGTCAACGTTTGCCCGTTATTGGATCCGACAATGGCTTTTACAAACTTCCAAACAAAACCTACACCCTCAATAACATCCTTCATTCCCCAACCATCATTAAAGATTTATTATCTGTTCGAAAACTAACCACTGATAATCAAGTTTTCATTGAATTTGACCCCTTTGGTTTTACTTTGAAGGATCTCAAGACTAGACACCACCTTTCCCGACACAATAGCACCGGAGATCTTTATCCTTTTACTGAGCCTGCTTTCTCATTGCTATCATCATCAACACCTCCACCATGGCATGATCGTCTTGGACACCCCGCAGCGAACGTGTTAACTTTTCTTCGTCGTTATTTTAGTAATAAATGTAACCAAACAATTTGTTCTTCTGTTTGTTCTTCATGTAAATTATCAAACATTAAAAAGGTTACCTTTTGTTGATTCAATTTCAAGTACTTTTTGACCTTTTGATATCATTCATTATGATCTTTGGACATCACCAGTCTTGAGTAATTCCTGGTACAAATATTATATGGTTTCGGTAGATAATTATACTCATTACGTTTGGGTGTACCCACTTAAATATAAATCCGAAACATTCCAAACATTCACAAAATTTCATAAACTAATTCACACCCAATTTCAATTTCTCCTAAAAACATTTCAATGTGATCTTGGAGGTGAATTTGACAATAACAACTTCACAAATTTTGCGAATCAAAACGACCTTGTTTTTCGGTTTTCTTGCCCACAAACATCTCAACAAAACGGTCGTTCAGAACGATGATTCGTCGCCTAAACAACATCATTCGTGCCCTCCTTATTCATGCTCACCTTCCACCCACTTTTTGGGTCGAAGCTCTCCATACCATAGCTTATCTACACAACATCTTACCCACCAAACGCCTACACTTCCAAACACCTGCTTTTGCCCTCTACTTTATCAACCAACCTATGACCATGTTCGAGTTTTTGGGTGTGCTTGTTACCCCAATATGTCCGCTACCCAAGCCAGTAAACTCTCACCACGATCCACCTGTTGTGTCTTCTTGGGCTACCCATCCGATTTTCATGGATACTGATGTTACGACCCAACCAATGGCCGTGTCTATATCTCCCGACATGTAGTGTTTGATGAACAATCTTTTCCCTTTAACAAACTAATATCCCCAATACCACCTTCTACTTACACATTTCTTGATGAACCAAACCACCTGGACCATCTTCTTTTTCCTTATTCATTCCCATCACCTATTGTTTCCCCAATAAATCCCATGGCTTAACCTCCACCACCCTCACCTACGGCCCACCACAACCCAACTCCTACATCAGCCCAAACTACTTCAACAACCCACACCCCCCCAATCAGTCCAAAATACCCAAGTTTCACCTCCTATTTCCCCCACGTCGCACCAATCTACACCAACAAATAACCCACCACCCACAAATGACCACTCTATGCTGACTCGGGCAAAAACGGGGGTCACAAAACCCAATCCGCGGTACAACCTTGCCGCAACATCCATCATCTCTCCCGTCCCAACATCTCACATAAAAGCCTTACAGGACCAAAACTAGCTTCATGCCATGAACGATGAATGCTTTACATGTAAATCATACATGGGATCTTGTACCAAAATCCACAGATCATCCGGTCATCCGCTCTATGTGGTATTCCGTCATAAGTTTAAAGCCCGATTAGTATGCAATGGCAAGTCGCAAACAGTTGGTATTGACTGCAATGAAACATTTAGCCCAGTAGTGAAACCGGCTACCATTCGTACGGTTTTGTCTTTAGCCGTATCACGGAACTGGCCAATTCATCAGCTAGACGTAAAAAATGCATTTTTACATGGCACGTTACAATAAACGTTACAATAAATAGTTTATATGTATCAGCCACCTGGGTTCACTCATCCAACGTTGCCTAATCATGTGTGTCGTCTTCGGAAGTCATTATATGGGCTAGAACGAGCGACTCGGGCTTGGTACACTAGGTTTTCAGTGTTTATAAAATCATTGGGCTTCAAAAACAATGTATGTGATACCTCCTTATTCATATATCAGAATGGTGATCAAATTGCTTACCTTCTTGTATATGTGGATGGCATTGTCCTTACAGCTAATCAGTCAGGCCTTCTCAATCATATATTTACATGGCTGTCTATAGAATTTGCTATGTCAGATATGGGTCCACTTCATCATTTCCTCGGCATCACCGTAACCCAAGACCACAACTCTCTAATTCTCGGCCAAACACAGTACGCAAGAGATATTCACCATCGTGCAAATATGTCCACATGCAAGCCGTGCCACACTCCGGTTGATACAAATTCAAATTTACTAGAATAGACATTGCTTATGCGGTTCAATAAATTAATTGTAACACCCGAAAGTTTGACTTTTTGGTAGGTTATGCGACTGAGCCTCAGTCGCATGGAATTGATGCGACTGGAGGTTAAACCGCATGCTATTCGGCCGATTGAAGCTCAACCGTACGAATGGAGTTAGATCGCTCGAATGAAGGATGAACCGCATGGAACTCATGCGACTGGGGTCCAGTCGCATGGTGTTCATGCGACTGAAGGTCCAGTCGCCCCTGGACCAGATGCGACTGAGCTGTGGGTATAAAAGAGGAGCAGCTCCCTTCTCCTTCCCAACACTTGCATATTTCAGTCGGGAAAGAGAGCAGAGAGCGAACGAGAGCAGAGAAGAAAGAGGGAAAGTGCTGACCGAGCTCCGGATTTGTCGTGAAGCTAGCCAAATCGAAGCTCATCAACTCCTACCTGTTATTGTGAGTTCTAGAACCCCTCATTTACATGTTTTCTAACGATTTTGGGGCTGGAATCACATAGAAACCCTATTTTTGAAATAGTGTAAGTTTGACCCATTTGGGTGAATCTTGAGTAATGTGTTTATAGTAAGAATTAGGACTTGTATATGCTTGTATGATGTCCTAGTATGAATCCCTGAGGCTTGGGAGGGTCGATTTGGGCTGAAAATGGGTTTATGATGAGTTTGAGTGCGTTGGTTCGCGACTGCTGTTCATGAAGAACTCCAGTCGCTGCCCAGTTAGGGTTATGCGACTGAAGGGCCATTCGGCCGAATGAGGATTAGTTGATGTCCAATCGCACGATTGAGGCTCAGACGCACGATTGAGCCTCAGTCGCACGATAGGCTATGCGATTGAGGGTTTCGGTCGCATAGGTCCAATCGCAGGGTAGTTCAGTCGTGCGATTAAAAGCTAGCCGCATATAGCCCAGTCGTATAGTATCTAATCGTGCGGAAGGAAGTCCAGTCGCACGATTGTATGCCCATTCGCATGACAGCCCAATCGCACGGTCCAGTCGCATGGAGGACATGCGACAGGGATAGGTTCAGTCGCCCGAATAGGGCTGATGTGAATGTATAGAGAAGTGTATGTATGATGCATGTATGTTAAGTATGATGTAGCCATGATAGATGGTGAATATTGATGACTTGTAAATATCTATGTTCCTTATGTAAATGTATGTTATTTTTAATAACTTTACGTGAAAGAATGAAAGAATGAAACAAACGTATTAAGAACGTAAAGTGAAAGATAATGAAAGAAGGAACATGATGAATGAATGCATGCATTAACGAACGAATGAATGAATGTAAGAAAGGCTTGCAAGCGAATGTAAGGAGGTGCACACCCCTGGCAGGTGTTAGCTCAACTGTGATGCGGGTTAGCTACCCCGAAGGATGCACACAGGGTCAATCTTTGAGATTGATAATGAGGTGAGCAACTACGTGTTGCAACAGACTCGGTTAGCAGGCAATCATGAGATTCCCACTGAGGTGAGCAGCTGTGTGCTGCAACAGACTTGGCTAACGTATGATAGAAGTAAAGTGAAAAGATAAGTGGTGCAAGTACCTATCCCAGGTGACTGGATCAGCATTTGTGCACAACATTCGTGGTTAATTACCACAGGTCCAGCACCAGTAGTATGTATGATGTAAGGGGGTATTGTACATGTCACCGAATGTAAAGAATGTTCGAACAAATGTAATGAATGTATGAATGAATGAAATAAACGTTCGAACGAAAGTAATGAAAGAATGTAAAGTATGTATGTATGAAAGTGAACGAGAATGATGATTAGTACATGATTGAATGATTAATGAACGAACGATGAAGATAATAATAATATTATCTACGTGTACGTATGATGTGTGAGCACATGTATGTAAGAACAGTTATAAAGAATGAAAGTATGTTTTATTATAAAACTAGAACTCACTCAGCAACGCTGACTTTTTATGTGTTTTCCAGTTCGCAGGTAGTGTTGCTGAGGATGGCACGAGGCGGCTACTCAGTTCGTGGGGGACGGCATTCTCCTTTTGATTATGCTGCCACATCATGTGTTGTGGGCCCGTAATGCACGCAACACATCATGTTGCATGCAGATGTGAGATTTCTTAAGAACCCTGATAAACGGGATTACTTAAGGAATCTCCTTTATGATGAAAAAGATATTTTTGAACTTAATATCTTCTATTAGAGGTCACTGTATATGACCCTATGATTGCTGAGCTTCAGCAGCAATCATAGTAAAGCTAGGCAATGTAAGGAAAGCTTGTATTTTGTAATCAAGACAATGATGTAAAAGCTTTTATGAATGAATGTGAATGTATGTTTTTATCAATTCCGCTGCGTTATTTTATGATCATATACTATATGTATGTATTATGTGCAATGAAGAACCAACAGTAAGGTGCCCGGTGAGCGGGGCCTTACAAGTTGGTATCAGAGCAAAAGTTTAAGTAAAGCGGGTAAATTTTCAAAATAAACCTAAACTTAAACTGAAAATGGGACAGAAAAAGGGAAGAATGCCATCTGAGTAGCTGCGTGCCATCAGGTATTTTCTTAAAGATTAATCATGATTACGTGCGCATGATGTGTGTTTATGTGTACTGTTAGACTTAGATACTAATGTAGTCAGGACAGGTAATGCTCGGGGTGCGAAGAGTAAAGTAAGTGGCTAATCACAACTGGCCACTGTAATTAGGGACTTACTATACTTGACATAAACTGAGCTATTTCCTTGAATGACCGTGTTGGTGTTTGAATCTTTCAGTGTGATAGAAGATGGTCGGTGGTAGATCATCTAAAGCTTCCCGTGGTGGTGGACGTGGTGATGAACCGCGTATCACGCGAGGAAGACCTAGGACAGAGAAAGTAGTTCGTGAGGAGAACGAGATTCCTCATCAGGAGGAGGCAGAAGAAAGCGCAAATTTGAGGGCCTCGATGAAAGAGGCAGTGGTCGAGGAAGTACATCAGGTCATGCAGACGATCCTACCGTCTGTAGTGACCGAAGTGATAAAGGCAGTACGTGAAGACGAGAGGCGAGGGAGGAATCGGTCCTCAGGTAGACAGCAACAGACAGAAGCAGAAACAGTATTATCCGATGATGAAGAGGAAGAGGAAGAAGAGCATGTACGGGAGACAGCCCGGGGTTGTAACTACGGGGCATTTATGAGGTGCAAGCCCCCGACTTTTGATGGTTCTGGTACGGCTGCGGATGCTTACCAATAGGTGAGAGAAATGGAGGCGGTCCTCGATATCAGTGACTGCCAGGAGGATAAAAAGGTGAAGTTTGCTACCCACTCGTTTACGGGGGCGGCATTGTGCTGGTGGGACAATATTGTCCAGGCCGAGGGTAGCAGGGCCATTGGAAAGATGAAGTGGTCTGAGTTGAAGAGAATGGTGATCGAGGAGTTTAGTCCTCGTCGGGAGATGGACAGAGTTGAGAGAGAGTTCCTGCAGTTGGAGGCGGGGACGATGACCCACCAACAATACACAACCAAGTTTAACGACATGGCACGGTTGGTGCCAGAGCAAGTGACGCCGATGTCTCGCAAGATTAACAGGTATATTCAGGGGTTGCCAGCCGAAATTCGTTGGCATTTGATTTCCGCTCGACCTAGTACTTTCAGGTCGGCGGTGGATTTAGCTGGGAGGTTGTACGATGAACAAGCTGCACTGGTGAAAGCTGAGGGTAGTAAGAAGGGAAGTGATGAAAGGAAGTGGCAGGGAAAGAGGTTGGGTCGAGGTGATACTTCGACAAGCAGCAAGAAGGCACGGGTTGATGATCGCCGTGTGGTCACGTCAAGTACAGGGTCGAGAAAGTGTGGGAAATGTGGGAGAGAGCACGGTGGCGAGTGCAGATGGGGGCTGAATGTCTGTTTTAAGTGTGGAAAGCCCGGTCATATGGCGAAAGAATGTAAGGGCTTGAAGTGTTTTAACTGTGGGGAAAGTGGTCATATGAGTAAAGATTGCAAGAAGCCGAGGTCCGAGGGTTCCGGCGTGAAGAAGACAGGGGGTGAAGGGTCGAAAGCAAGCGCCAGGGCATTCACGATGACGCAGGAAGAGGCTAGGACGGACCCTGATGTAGTGTCCGGTACGTTTCTGGTGAACCAAACTTTAGCCTCTGTATTATTTGATTCGGGTGCCAGTAGGAGTTTTATTTCCGCTGCTTTTTGTGCCAAATTGCCCGTTAGTAGTAGACGTGTGGATGTGCCGTTTGATGTAGAGACTGCTATAGGAAAAACCACCAGGATTTCCGAGGTAATTGAGGGTTGCGATGTAGAACTGGAGGGTCACAAATTCCCAGTTAAACCATTTGCGATGACATTAGGCGGTTTCGATTTGGTGCTTGGGATGGATTGGTTGGCAGATTTCGAGGCGAACATTGTGTGTCGCAAGAAGATGATCAGTTTGACAGCGCCCGACGGTAGTCCAGTGACAGTTTATGGCGATCGGGTTACTATGATTCCGAAGGTGATCTCAATGGCGGTGGCGGGGGAATGTATGAGGCGTGGATGTAACGCCTTTTTATGTTATGTAAAGGATGTAGAAAAGCCAACACCACAACTATCTGATGTTCCAGTTGTGTGTGAGTTCCCAGACGTGTTCCCGGAAGACTTATCGGGATTGCCACCTAACAGAGAGATCGAGTTCCAGATTGATCTGATACCAGGCGCCCAACCTGTTGCCAAAGCACCATACCGATTGGCCCCGACAGAGATGAAAGAGTTGATGGAGCAGTTACAAGAGCTGCTGGATAAGGGGTTTATTCGACCGAGTATCTCACCTTGGGGTGCTCCGGTCCTGTTTGTAAAGAAGAAAGACGGTAGTATGAGGATGTGCATCGATTACCGCGAGCTGAATAAGTTGACAGTGAAGAACAGATACCCCTTGCCGAGGATCGACGACTTGTTTGATCAGCTTCAGGGTGCTAGTTGGTTTTCACGAATAGATCTTCGATCAGGCTACCATCAACTGAAGGTGAAGGAGCAGGATATCCCTAAAACAGCTTTTCGTACGCGCTACGGTCACTACGAGTTCCTCGTCATGTCTTTTGGTTTGACCAATGCGCCAGCTGCTTTTATGGACCTGATGAATAGAGTGTGCCGGCCGATGTTGGATAAATCGGTGATTGTATTCATTGATGACATCTTGATTTATTAGAAGGACGAGACTGAGCATGCCGGTCACATTCGCGAAGTTCTGGAGACGTTGAGAAGGGAGAAATTGTATGCAAAATTCTCCAAGTGCGCATTTTGGTTGTGTGAGGTCCAATTCTTGGGTCACGTGGTAAATCCGGATGGGATTCTGGTTGATCCGGCGAAGGTGGAGACAGTAATGCAATGGAAGTCTCCGAAGACGCCGTCCGAGATCCGTAGTTTCTTGGGTTTGGCGGGTTACTACCGAAGGTTCATCCAAGACTTTTCCAAAATTACTTCTCCACTGACCAAGTTGACCCGGAAGGATGTGAAATTTGTATGGGGTCAAGCTCAGGAGAAGGCGTTCGAAGAACTGAAGACAAGATTGACCCAAGCTCCAGTATTGGCACTACCCGATGGGAGTGAAGACTTAGTGGTTTATTCCGATGCCTCCTACTCGGGGTTGGGGTGTGTATTAATGCAAAGGGGAAAGGTGATAGCCTATGCATCCCGACAGCTGAAAGTTCATGAGGTTAATTACCCTACTCATGACTTGGAGCTAGCAGCTGTGGTTTTCGCGTTGAAGATTTGGCGGCACTATTTGTACGGGACGAAGGCACCATCTTCACGGACCACAAGAGCTTGAAGTACTTCTTCGACCAGAAGGATCTGAATATGAGGCAGAGACGGTGGTTGGAGCTAATAAAAGACTACGATTGTGAAATCCGTTACCACCCGGGCAAAGCCAACGTGGTGGCTGATGCCCTTAGCCGAAAGGAGAGGCCCGAGCCAATTCGGGTGAAGGCGTACCAACTAATCATGACCTCAGACATGATGAAACAAGTCAAAGAGTTCCAAGATGAAGCGCTGAAAGAGAATCATCTAAACTCTGAACGAATGAGAGGTCTGGTCGCGGAACTGGGTGAAAACACGTTTGGTGTCAAGACTCGATTTGGGCGAATGTGGATTCCTCGATTTGGGGATCTACGTATGAAGATCATGGATGAAGCCCATAAAACTCGATACTCCATTCATCCCGGTGCTACCAAGATGTACCAAGATATGAAGAAAGATTATTGGTGGCCGGGTATGAAACGTGATGTGGTGGAGTATGTGAGTAAGTGCCTCACGTGTTTGCAGGTAAAGGCAGAGCACCAGAAGCCGTATGGAAAGATTCAACCGTTGGACATACCGGAATGGAAGTGGGAGCACATCACCATGAATTTTATCACAAAGCTGCCACGTACCCCGAAAGGGTATAATACGATCTGGGTGATTGTGGATCGCCTGACGAAGAGTGCTCACTTCTTACCGATGCGAGAGACATATTCGTCCAAAAGGTTGGCCGATCTTTTCATCAAAGAGATTGTGACTCGTCATGGTGTAACGGTGTCGATTGTGTCTGATCGCGACACCCGGTTTACCTCCAAATTCTGGAAGAAATTTCATGATGCCATGGGGACGAGGTTGCCTATTAGCACGGCTTATCATCCTCAAACTGATGGTCAGTCGGAAAGGACCATTCAGACTTTGGAGGACATGCTCCGGGCATGTGTTATCGACTTCGGGGGAAGTTGGGATAACCACCTACCGTTAGCTGAATTCTCGTACAACAACAGCTATCATGCCAGTATTGGCATGCCACCCTATGAGATGCTATACGGTAGGAGATGCAGGACACCCGTCTGTTGGGGTGATATTGGTCAGAAAGAATTGGGAAGCGTCGAAGTGATCGAGGCTACGACTGAGAAGCTCGAAAGAATTAAAGCTTATATGAAGGCGGCCAAAGACCGACAGAAGTCGTATGCTGACAAACGATGCAGGCCGATTGAGTTCCAGGTGGGAGACCGGGTTATGTTGAAGGTCTCACCATGGAAGGGGATCATCCGATTTCGGAAGCGGGGTAAGTTGAGTTCGCGGTATATAGGCCCTTTCCGAATCATTGCTCGGGTAGGGGAGGTAGCCTATAGATTGGATCTACCAGATGAGCTAAGTGGAATCCACCCGACTTTACACGTGTCTCATCTGAGGAAATGTTTGGCGGACGAGGACATGGTCGTTCCACTGGAGGACATCGAGGTAGACGAACGGCTCAACTATGTAGAGCAACCAGTGGCGATCATCGATCGCAAAGAGAAGAGGTTATGGAATAAGGTGGTTCCCCTTGTGCGTGTATAGTGGCGGCATAGGAAGGGATCCGAGTCAACGTGGAAAACTGAAGAAGAAATGAGGCAGCACTACCCACGATTGTTCGAAGAATAACAAGTTTCGGGGACGAAACCTAAAATAAGGGGGTGGACTTGTAACACCCGAAAGTTTGACTTTTTGGTAGGTCATGCGACTGAGCCTCAGTCGCATGGAATTGATGCGACTGGAGGTTCAACCGCATGCTATTCGGCCGATTGAAGCTCAACCGTACGAATGGAGTTAGATCGCCCGAATGAAGGATGAACCGCATGGAACTCATGCGACTGGGGTCCAGTCGCATGGTGTTCATGCGACTGAAGGTCCAGTCGCCCCTGGACCAGATGCGACTGAGCTGTGGGTATAAAAGAGGAGCAGCTCCCTTCTCCTTCCCAACACTTACATATTTCAGTCGGGAAAGAGAGCAGAGAGCGAACGAGAGCAGAGAAGAAAGAGGGAAAGTGCTGACTGAGCTCCGGATTTGTTGTGAAGCTAGCCAAATCGAAGCTCATTAACTCCTACCTGTTATTGTGAGTTCTAGAACCCCTCATTTACATGTTTTCTAACGATTTTGGGGCTGGAATCACATAGAAACCCTATTTTTGAAATAGTGTAAGTTTGACCCATTTGGGTGAATCTTGAGTAATGTGTTTATAGTAAGAATTAGGACTTGTATATGCTTGTATGATGTCCTAGTATGAATCCCTGAGGCTTGGGAGGGTTAATTTGGGCTGAAAATGGGTTTATGATGAGTTTGAGTGCGTTGGTTCGCGACTGCTGTTCATGAAGAACTCCAGTCACTGCCCAGTTAGGGTTATGCGACTGAAGGGCCATTCGGCCGAATGAGGATTAGTTGATGTCCAATCGCACGATTGAGGCTCAGACGCACGATTGAGCCTCAGTCGCACGATAGGCTATGCGATTGAGGGTTTCGGTCGCATAGGTCCAATCGCAGGGTAGTTCAGTCGTGCGATTAAGAGCTAGTCGCATATAGCCCAGTCGTATAGTGTCTAATCGTGCGGAAGGAAGTCCAGTCGCATGATTGTATACCCATTCTCATGACAGCCCAATCGCACGGTCCAGTCGCATGGAGGACATGCGACTGGGATAGGTTCAGTCGCCCGAATAGGGCTGATGTGAATGTATAGAGAAGTGTATGTATGATGCATGTATGTTAAGTATGATGTAGCCATGATAGATGGTGAATATTGATGACTTGTAAATATCTATGTTCCATATGTAAATGTATGTTATTTTTTAATAACTTTACGTGAAAGAATGAAAGAATGAAACAAACGTATTAAGAACGTAAAGTGAAAGATAATGAAAGAAGGAACATGATGAATGAATGCATGCATTAACGAACGAATGAATGAATGTAAGAAAGGCTTGCAAGCGAATGTAAGGAGGTGCACACCCCTGGCAGGTGTTAGCTCAACTGTGATGCGGGTTAGCTACCCCGAAGGATGCACACAGGGTCAATCTTTGAGATTGATAATGAGGTGAGCAACTACGTGTTGCAACAGACTCGGTTAGCAGGCAATCATGAGATTGCCACTGAGGTGAGCAGCTGTGTGCTGCAACAGACTTGGCTAACGTATGATAGAAGTAAAGTGAAAAGATAAGTGGTGCAAGTACCTATCCCAGGTGACTGGATCAGCATTTGTGCACAACGTTCGTGGTTAATTACCACAGGTCCAGCACCAGTAGTATTTATGATGTAAGAGGGTATTGTACATGTCACCGAATGTAAAGAATGTTCGAACAAATGTAATGAATGTATGAATGAATGAAATAAACGTTCGAACGAAAGTAATGAAAGAATGTAAAGTATGTATGTATGAAAGTGAACGAGAATGATGATTAGTACACGATTGAATGATTAATGAACGAACGATGAAGATAATAATAATATTATCTACGTGTACGTATGATGTGTGAGCACATGTATGTAAGAACAATTATAAAGAATGAAAGTATGTTTTATTATAAAACTAGAACTCACTCAGCAACGCTGACTTTTTATGTGTTTTCCAGTTCGCAGGTAGTGTTGCTGAGGATGGCACGAGGCGGCTACTCAGTTCGTGGGGGACGGCATTCTCCTTTTGATTATGCTGCCACATCATGTGTTGTGGGCCCGTAATGCACGCAAGACATCATGTTGCATGCAGATGTGAGATTTCTTAAGAACCCTGATAAACGGGATTACTTAAGGAATCTCCTTTATGATGAAAAAGATATTTTTGAACTTAATATCTTCTATTAGAGGTCACTGTATATGTCCCTATGATTGCTGAGCTTCAGCAGCAATCATAGTAAAGCTAGGCAATGTAAGGAAAGCTTGTATTTTGTAATCAAGACAATGATGTAAAAGCTTTTATGAATGAATGTGAATGTATGTTTTTATCAATTCCGCGGTGTTATTTTATGATCATATACTATATGTATGTATTATTTGCAATGAAGAACCAACAGTAAGGTGCCCGGTGAGCGGGGCCTTACATTAATAAAAGGTAATCTACTTCCTTATGCAGTTCAAAAAATTAATAAAAGGTAATACAAATTCAAATTTACTAGACCAGACATGCAAGCCGTGCCACATATTAATAAAAGGTAATCTACTTCCTGATGGGTTTTACTATCATAGTTTGGCAGGTGCTTTACAGGACCTTACTATTACTAGACTAGACATTGCTTATGCGGTTCAACAAATTTGTTTGTTCATGCATGCTCCCCGCGAACCGCACTTTGCCTTTATGAAGCAAGGGTTGCGTTATGTCCAAGGGACACTTCATCATGGTCTTCACCTTTCTGCCTCCTCAAATCACTCATTAGTTGCATACTCTGATGTTGATTGGAGTGGATGCCCGGATACTCGTCGATCGACTTCTGGTTATTGTATCTTCCTCAGAGATTACCTTGTCTCTTGATCTGCATGACGTCAACCCACTATCTCAAGATCCAACGCCGAGGCCGAATATAGAGGTATTGCCAATGCTGTTGCTGAAGCATCTTGGCTTCGCAACCTTCTTTTGGAGTTACGGGTTCCAGTTCAAAAAGCCACAGTGGTCTACTGTGACAATGTTTCAGCCATATACTTATCCGGCAATCCTGTGCAGCACCAACGTACCCAACATGTCGAAATGGATATTCATTTTGTTTGGGAGAAAGTTCAAATTGGCCACATTCGCGTGCTCCATGTTCCATCTTCTGCCCAGTATGCTGACATTTTCACCAAAGGGCTC
This sequence comes from Flaveria linearis, assembly GCA_024085815.1. NCBI lineage: Eukaryota > Viridiplantae > Streptophyta > Magnoliopsida > Asterales > Asteraceae > Flaveria > Flaveria linearis. The sequence continues at coordinate 85,688,298 of CM044007.1, forward strand.
CCTCGACACTTATTTGAATCCTTTCGATCCAATTTGAACGTGTCAGCTTATCCACGTTAAAATTGAGGGGGCGTATTAGTGGACGAGATATTAGTATTATTTTAGATTGATTTGGTAGTTATCATTTTTCTAATTTAGTGGTGTTTGAATGTTTATTTAAAGTCTTTGTATCCTTTAGAATAATTCAATCAATCAATGAGAATTCACAAATCAACAATATCTTGATCACACTTAGTTTTGTGATTGTAGCGACTCACTCTTTCTTAACGTTAAATAAATATAGTGTAATTCTTCTATAAAGTGTTAAATGTCATTAAAAACATAAAAAGCAATAAGAAGGTAAAGTCGATGGTATTAGAATCCATTTATAAAGGTAGGTTTTGTGTCTCATAACAACACTCGTGCTTTGACATTTGCACATAACCAACATTGATAACAACACATAGTTTTTGTAACTTAAAAACTATTGTGACAATTCGGAAAAATTCTTGATTTAATATAGTATTTATGCGATTATACGAATTAGATTCTATATTTTTATTATTATTTAATAATAATAATATTAAAAATATAAAAATAACGACAATAATAATAAATAACAAAAATAATAATAACAATTATAATAATAATAATAATATTGTTAATAATAATTTGTAAAGATAATTATGGAAAATAAACAAATTTTGAAAATAAATTGGATTTCAAAAGTCCAGGGGGTATTTGTGAAATTAAAGAAACTTAAATTCAAAATTTATAACATAAAATGATAACATGTTAAACCACAGCGACCACTTCTGTAATTTCTTTAAACAAATCCCAAACCCCCGCCCGTCGACCCCTTTCTCCGACCACCTCTCCGGCGGCCTCCGGCGTCTCCCAAAGGCCAAATTAGGCCGGTTTTAATCCAATCAAAAGCTACCGACACTTTCGCGTGAGTGTCTCGAACTCATGGGCCACACCAATTTGAATAATTGAATCAGTTAGGTGCGATTACCACTAAACCAAATTTTTCGGCCGACCACCACTACGAACACGCACTGAACAATAAACAATACTCCAATTGATTGCGCACTAACAGTCGTTTGATTATTTATAAACTATCATCGAGTCCCATTTCGTTTGAAACACAACAAAACCCACGATTCAATCTAACCTTCGGTCGCGGACCTGCAACTCACTGTTTCTCGTCAATTCGAACTCGAAACAGGTAATTGAACATACCCACATACTCGTTTAATCTTAAGGAATAAAAGCCCTATGGTTCCAATCGATTTCAGTATCGAATTGAGGATCAATTTGACCCGGATCGAACCTAGGGTTCTTGGTGAATTGGGATTTTTAGGGTTTGTGTTTAAAAGAAATAAAAACCAACTCCTAATGCGGCTATAAGCCTTTGGTTCACCGGTCCAAAACTTCCATCCCATGCATGAGGTCACGATTTCGACCCCGTGCACCTCCTATTATTTTTAAATGCCTTTTTAAGCTTTTTAAAAATATACAAAAATTTTCAAAAATTATAAAAATAAGTTTTAAAAACTTCCTTTATTTTAAAAGTGTCTAATTAATTTTCTATAAATTTATTTATTAAAAATACCTTAAAAATATTTATAAAATATTATTTATAAATAGCCATTTTTATAAAAATGGACTCTAAATAATAATTTAAATTATTAGTTCATTATTGGACACTATATCATTTTTAAATATGGATAACATAATTAATAATTAGATAATTTATATTATTTATTGAACAAAATCTATTATGTTATGATTATTAATTATTGAACATAATTAATAATTAGATAATTTATATTATGTTTTAACATGTAAATGTGTTATAATTTAAATATGTTATTATCTATTATTTATACATAATCTATGTCCAATTATAATAACATTATCATATAAATATAATGTCTAGAGACTTTGTGTCTATTTATAAATTTTCCTACTAGATTTTATAAATTAAATTATGAAATATTAAAATATCCTATTTGTGTTTTAAACATGATAAGCACAAGTTAGATTTTATAAATTAAAATATAAAATCTTACTAAATTAAATACCAACTTACATATTTAAATAATGTTTAAAATTTATTTTAACATAATGATATGTTAAAATCATTATGAGATACAAATCTTTAATTATTAAAGAATTAACAAAAATAATTAAATGATTTAATTATATGTTTATAACAAATCCCAGAAAACCAAACCCTAGATCAATTGAACACCAGATTCAAGATCTAACTTATTTAGGTTTTGGATTTGTATCTGTTTGCTTACGTGAATTATAATTCCTTAGCAGGAATTTAATAGCTTGTCAACACCATACAAGAACTTAGGTGACTTCATACTTAACTGTTCCCCTTTTTTAATCATTTAAATATTTTGGGGATGGATACATGTTGTAATTAAAATTAAAAATTATTTTTGTGTATTATGTTAAATAATAATTTGATCACATTTATGATTACATATGGTTACTATGAAAATCCTTCTCTGTAAACTGGACTATAAATAAGCAGGGATCTTTTGGATAGTACTATCGGGAAGTGACTTACCCCACAAAGGTTTGGACATGTGGTCCTTACCAAGATGCATAAAGATCTTATTGTCATACGGGATGACTTGTTCTGGTGTGAGAAGGCAGATGTGCACTATATAAAGTTTGCCATTATAGTTCCATTTACAACCCATATGAGGATAAATGTAAAGGAGGATTTGCTCCCTCTGATTTGGAATTATTATAAATAACATAATATACACATGAAAAGGATATTAAACTATGATACATGGGCAAATCCTATGTGAAGGATTTGTTGGGCTTGTACGTAGTGGGTATGTGGGATAGCGGGTTCACCTTATTAAAAAGGGTTCCGACAGGCTATTCATATACCGGTGAGTAAATTAAACTCACACTTTTACAGTAAATCCTAATTGATGATAATTGATGATTTATTATTATGTTTTACTTACCTATGAACTCACCAACCCTGTGTTGACACTTGATTTACATGTATTCTCAGGTATCTACTAGGAGCTTACGGACATGCACGTAGGACCATATAAGAGCTCAAGATACATATTGCTTAATATTTGAGAAATGATTAAACGTGTTGTTAAGAAACAATATATGTTTTATTTCCGCTACACAAAATAATTATTACTCTGACTATTAATGAAATGGTTATCTAAAACTTATCATATAGATAACTGCATCTCATGTGTGACTACTGTGTTCGATCCTGTTTGTTCACCCCTCCATGATAAATTCCAGACCCGGAATTTGAGGGTGTGACAACTATATTCAGACATGTGCGATTAACAAGACCATATAAATTCACTGTCCATGTAACAACATGTTTAGAAAAAAAGATAAAAACACCATGTAAATTACTATTCTATTTAAAGACTTTGGTCGGTGGTGGTGGTTTTTTTTTGTTACAAGATGTCGGTGGGATCAGTATACTTTTTTCGCTTTCCATTTCTGCCACATTTTTTTTGTTACAAGATGTCGGTGGGATCAGTATACTTTTTTCGCTTTCCATTTTTGATGTTTGTGGGTGTTTACTTAGGCCCACCATTTCTTTTCTTTTAAGGAGATGATCTGTTCATTTGATTTACAGTAGAGAGAGAGGGTTAGAGAGAGAAATATTAGAGATGCGCGGTCGGTTGCGGTTCTGCTTCCGGCGGAGGAGGGCGATGGCCGCTTGGCTTGCCGTTTCCGGTGACGCCGCACGGCCTGTCGTCTTCGGACATCTGCGCCGCCACAAGTTTGGCCGCTTGCGGTTCTGTTTCCGGCGGAGGGCGATGGCCGCTTGGCTTGCCGTTTACGGCGCCGCCGCTTGGCCTGTCGTCTTCGGACATCTGCGCCGCCACAAGTTCGGCCGGTTGCGGTTCTGCTTCCGGCGCATGGTCTCTTTGATCTTTTTAATTTATCTTTTTTATTTATCATATAGCTCATTTGAGACTGAGCTTGAGCTCATTTCACTTGATGGTTTGTTATAAGTTTTTCTTTGATTTGTGGTTTTGGATGCTGTTTGAGAAGACGTGTGTCGATGATGAAGAGCCTAGCTCATCTGAGACCAATCTTTAGCTAATTTTACTTGAGGTCTGATTTGATGTTTTCTTTGATTAATGGTTTGCTGGTTTGATCTGTGTTTAGGGTTTTTCCTATAAATGTTTATGTTGAGCTCATTTCACTTGATTTGTTCTGGATTTTTCTTTTGTTAATGGTTTTGGATGAATCTGTCTCATCCTAGATTGAGACTTCGTTTTTTAAACTTGATGGTTTGTTTGGGTTTTTTATTAACGGTTTACATTGCTTTTAGGAATGACGCACTATAAGTTCGAGTTATTTTACGTCTCGACGTAAATTTAGTTCAAAAACGATTTGGATTGATTGTATTTTATACTACATCGCATCACATACGACGCCGCCGCAACGCGCGGCGGGGTTAAAACCTAGTTTAATATATAGTATAACGATGCGTTCAATAAATGATATCAAAACCGTGTTAATAAGATGACGATATTGTTTACCACACATTGTTATATATACTTCAAAAAACACAATCCAATTAAAAGTGTAGCAAAATCATACACTTGTTAAACATAAAAAAAAAATAAAAAAGTTAGTTTTTTGAAAATAAAAAAATATATAAAAGTTATTTTTTTAAGAAATTGATGAAACTATTTTTTCTTAAAAATAATAATAATAAAAATACACGTGATATTACTTTTTTTAAACAATACAAAAAATAAAAGTTAGATATGTTCTAAGAAATTGATGAAACTAGTTTTTCTTAAAAGAAAAAAAACTCAACAAAAGATTGCTAATTCTCTTTTCTACCGCTCGTAACCATAATTAGCTTTTAATAAATTATAAAACCCCTAATAAGTGTTAATCTCAATCATTACATTAATTTGATCAATAGTTTAGATCGTTTCTTACACTGTACAGAGTTAATGTTTTGTACATGATCACGCTTATATGCGTGTGAGAGAGAGGATTCATTTTAGACTACTAAATTATTTGGAAAACAGTAAAACAACAAACCAAAATCATTTTATTTTTTAATCAATTATTCATATTTATAAAATTTTGCGCTTTCTTATGATAAGTGTCTACGAGCATAGAAAAACTCATCAAAGTATTTTTCTTATGTTTTAATTCTTTTAATCATTTACCTATAAAAAAACTTAGGTTGTGTCACTAATATGTATATTTTTGTATAATGTATTTTTTTTTGAACGGCTAACGATTCTTACTCACCAAATTACATCATTGCTTGGGTTTGAACCCAAGACCTCCCCTCTAAGAGGCAAAGCCTCTACCAAGTGGGTTAGCCCCACATTGACGTATAATGTATTTATATTTTTGAATTTTTATTAGAGATAAAAAAAACGTTGCATTCTTATCATTATGTTATATATTTTAAAAATAATAATATTAAAAGATTAATTATTTAATTTCTTCTGTTCTGACAATACTTAGTATACATATAACTCTTCCACATGTATGTGTGTGAGATGCAGAAGGAGAAAAAAAGATCACCGAGTTTTCTAGTTGAGTAATATCCCATGATTTTTCACATTTCATAATTAGTGTTGTCATTATTTAAGATCTTGTTTATATGTAATAATATAAATTAGGTTTTGGCGTGCGCGTTGCCGTGCGTATGCGAGTTTTAATGTAACCCTAAATCAAAATCAAAATGAAGATTCAAAACCACAAAATCAGTAAAATACACAAAATAAAACATATTAAAACCCCAAATCCATAACAAACCAAAACATGTAGAACCCAAAAACTAAATCAAAGACCAACACCATACACAAAACAAACGAAAATCAAAGCCGTAAGAAAACGACACCATCCAAAATAGAAAACCGACGAAAATCAAAGCCCCAAAAAGAGCAAACAAAAGGAAAACCCAAACCTTAATAGTGAGAATCGTCAGGGTAGCGATAACGAAAGAAAAAAAGCAGAAACCCGGAGAAAGACAACGTCAACGAACCCTACAAATCAAAAACACGTGTCCAGATACAAAAAACATCATCCCAAAATCTCGAACCCACACACAAAACAAACCATATTAAAACACAAACAAAAAAAGAAAAAAAATAAAACACAAACAAAATAAACAAAAGAAAAATTTTAACAAAAAAAACAAAAAAAAAAAAAAAAAAAAAAGGAAAATCCACCACCGACCAAACCAATACCCTTTTGTAAGTAAAAAGAGCATATATAATTTATTGTTTTCTATCAATTAAAATGTTTTATGGTACAAATTAAAACAAAACATATAATATGAAATAAAAGCAATAAGAAACTAAAATCGCACTAATCAATAAAGTCTGAAACAGCAGCAACACAAAATCGATTGGTTATTTTATAATAAAAGTGTTTAAGTTATGTTATTTTAATTATACGTGTTTGTATATATTTTTTGTTTGATCCCATTGGTTATTCCAACATATAAATAGTTGAATTCGACTCACAGGTGGAGGTTTGTATAATCAGTTGCTAAATGTAGCATTTGTGGAGCAACACGTAAGGGTTTTTAGACGTCAAAAACTAAACTTTCAAAGACACATGTTACTCCACAAACCTTTCTGCCAGAATAAGTAGCAACAAAAACTGTTGCCATATGGCCCAATCATAATCAGGAACTGTAGAATATAACCATCTAGATTAATATGGATATAGATTAGAATATCAAAACTCTAGTGGCAAATTCAAAAGTGATGAAACTTTAATGTATCCACCGACATCTTGTAATAATATAGATATATTATATATAATATAATATATAATATATAATATATAATATGCACACATCCATATCTCCATGTATTGTGGAGCCGAAGATGTAAAAACTCCATCAAACGCTAGGTGTTTATCTAAAAACTAGAAAGGTGCCCGCGTAATGCGGCGAGACGATATTTTACATCGGACACGCGTTTTTAATTTTTGTTATTCTTGTAATAATTTTACAAAAGTATATTATATTTTTTTAACCTAAAATTTAAAACACCAAATAAATTGGTTTTGCATGATGACTTGTACATTTACGCAATAACTTATTGTACCTTACAAAATATAGATCGTTTCAGCAAAAAATTTACATTAAATGATGTAATTTTTTAAAAGTTATGTGTTATGATTTGGCAAACACTTAAGACAAATGATGTAATTTTTTAAAAATTTAAAACAATCTTGCAATATAGGAATACCACATGGACTAACCATGCAATAAGTCTTTAATTAAAATAAAGATGAATATAAGAAATTAGAAGTAAAGGGCTTTTGGAAAAAAAATCTGGAAAATAAGAAACAAATATTGAAAATAATGATTTTTAGTTTAATTATAATAATAAAATAAAAATCTAATGTAAAATCTCAAAGGCCTCCCTCATATTTTAAAAAATTATGACCTTTTTAGGAAAATATATGTTTAACAATATTATAATCAAGTAAAATATGATCAAGTTATCAATTCTAAGGTGTATATATATTTTAAGTAAGCAGTAAATTAAAAATTATCTGTGTTTAGTGACTAAACAAAATAAAAAAAAAAAACTGTGACTATTTATTGTTTGCTCTTTCGGTCATACACACAATTAACTTAAAAAATGCCACTGCTACTACTTTAGCCAATTATTGAACTTATCAAGGCAGGTTCACTTCGCTAATTTTCTACGTGCAATTCAATTTTGTACGCAATATAAATTTATATCTATTCTATACATATAATCTATACATATAATAAAATAAGGTTTTAAAGTGTCATATGTCAAGATATTAAACCTTTTTATTTTAATTTTCTCTCGTCTCTTTCTTAATAAATAATAAATATAAATAGTAATTATATTATTTAAAATATTTTCTTATTAAAAATAGTTATTCTAAAAATTAAAAACTAGATCTTTTATTATTAAAAACACACTTTTAATAAATAAAAGATACACATTTTTTCTTAAACAAAAAACTCTTTTAATTTTTGAAACTGTTTTTTAGTTTTATAAGGATGATCTATGAAAATGAAATTATTTTTAAAAAAATGTTAAAAAAACAATTATATGAAATGAAAGTTTAAAATGATATTTTTTATTATTTTACTTGTACTACTTACTTATACGCAACTCAATTTTATCCGAATATATAATTTTAAATTTTAAAGTTTTATTACAATATATTTATATATTTTTATTTATTCAATTCGTGTAATACACGGGGTATAAAACTAGTTAATGTCATATCAGCTAATGAACTTACGTTTTTTTTTGTTTTGTTGTGTTTTATTTGGGTTTACACCTTTTAATTTAATCATGTTTGTGAAAAAGCTCCGTTACAAAAGACATCATACTCAGAAGGAAAGCAAAAGAATGTCGTTTAACAGAAGCAAATGTACTGTCCACGTGAATCTCATCACGTAGTTCCATTTCGTTTGTGTAACTTCTCATCAAGAAACCATCTATTTTTCATTCTAGAAATTGCGATTCAATAATTGAAAATAATTATTAAGTTTTTTTTAATGTTTATTAGTATAACAAATATGTTAATTAATTCATTTTAGCAAGTTAATGTAGTCAATAATAGGGGTATCCCTACATTAATGATAATGCTAAATTATAAAGAAAGCAAAAGGGTGATTTACTATAAGAACTCGTCTACAAGATTGTTTGTTAGTCTCTTAATACCATTAAAAATGTTACATTTTAATAGTTTATATCTTTTAATGGTTAAAAGATAAGTTTAATTCTAAGTGGTTAAAAAATAACTATTAAAATGTTATCTTTTAACTATACGGACTTACAGTTTACTTCTTAATTATTAATAGACTATGAATATATAAGAGGTAATCTGTAAAAGACTATTAAAATGACCAAACATCCCCTACCATTACACCCGAGGATTTTTATTTAATTTTGAATGGTAGAGAATCGTCACACCCTCATTTTCCACGTACGGGGTTTTACCGTCAGGCGTGTGACACAACCAGGATCTCAGATAAGCATCAGTTACACCAAACGACTCGATAATTACAAATCATATAAGTTGTTTAATTTTAATGAAACAAACCAAATATATTTAAGTTGTGCGGAAGCGAAAACAGGAAAACATTTAACAATAGTTTTGGAACACGCAAACACGCGTCCAATCCAATTTATGTAAAGTAAATGCAAATTAAATCCTGAAAATAGTTTAAGATGAACGCAGAATGACATGCAGTGGATGTTGTGCTCCTAGACGTGCCACATCAATGTCCTGAGAGAAAACAAGCAAAAATCTCAGTACAAGACTGGTGAGTTCACAGGTTTTTCAGAAAACAGTATGTATCAGTAATGAAGTCCCCGGATTATGTAATCCGATAAGTATCAGTAATGAAATCCCCGGATTATGTAATCCGATAAGTATCAGTGATGAAATCCCCGGATTATGTAATCCGATAAGTATCAGTAATGAAATCCCCAGATTATGTAATCCGATAAAGGTGTAATTCCCGGATTATGTAATCCATCAAGTATGAAATTCCCGGATTATGTAATCCGTCAAGTATGTAATTCCCGGATTATGTAATCCGTCAAGTACGTATTTTGATAAACAGAACATAAAGTAAACCGATACAGTAAACAAAGTAATATCAGTAGGTAGCTAGTCTACTAAACCAGTTACTCAGTGTATGAAGTTCGAAACCGAAGCTGACAATCGAAACTGAACACTTCGGCTGTGAATACCAGGTCACAGCAACAGAACTTAGGTCAATTAAACACCCGTTTGACGAACGTTGTGCTAGCGCGACTAGCCCGGGTGGGGTTTGTCAAACCCAGTAGATCTACTCAGAATTGCCTCGCTATACTACATACATTAACGGTTCGAGAGTGAGGACTTTAGTGGTATCACACTAGTAAACCGGTGATATTACAATAATACTGATCAACGAAAAATGAAATTGCTTCCACGTTTCTACTTGCGTAGTAACGGACCGAATGAAATTGTTTCCACGTTTCTACTTGCGTAGTAACGGACCGAATGAAATTGTTTCCACGTTTCTACTTGCGTAGTAACGGACCGAATGAAATTGTTTCCACGTTTCTACTTGCGTAGTAACGGACCGAAGGGCAAAGTATACGAACATAGTATCATGAATATGCAGTATCACAACAATATAATGTAACGTTTATGAAAACAGCATGTTTCTCTCCCCAAAAATAGTATAAAGTAAAAGTGGGGCTGTAAACTCACTTGGCGTATAAGTTTGTGTATAAGATGATTGAATAGAATAACGATCGATGTTCCAATGAATTCCCTCACAAGGTACCTAAGCACGTGTATATATTTACAAATTTTACGTTAGTAATAATGTTAAGGTTATGACGAGAACTAAGGTTCAATGGAAATTTTAGGGTTTTTGGATAAATAGTTATTTACGTTCTTAATTCATTAGAAGAATTATATATGTAACTATTTTAGAAATGCCTTTACGTATAATTGTGGCTATGCTTTAATGTATAATAAATCGTTATAATTATTTACAAGTATTTTAGAATAACATATAGATTAATATCGATAATATTAATCTAAACCAATTGTGCTGGTAATTTGTTATAAGTAATAATATTTGTAAATATCTTGGCGAGATAATATGATTTCTAAAATTATTATGACAAAACCTTTAATTAATATAATATTCTTTACTTTTATAAAGGTTTATTGTTTTCGAGTCCCATTACTATCTAAAAAGAAATAATTTATAATGACAGCGTTAAATATAAAATTTAGACAATTATTTTAGGACAACCACGATTTTAAAATAACAATCGTTTGAACCGAAATTATTTTCTTAGTTGAAACTCATTTTTAGTAAGGTTTAAACAAGAATAATATTTATTAACATATTTTTAAAACAATTATTTAACTAAGAAAACTTCAGAAAATTATTTGGTGTTCAAAAATATAAACTAAGTTTATAAAAATTATTTTTATAATTTTTATAATTTTTCTTGAATTTTAAAAAGCTTTAAAGGGCTTTAAAAAAATAAAAGAAGGTGCCCGGGTTCGAACCCGGGACCTCCAATCCGCACACCCACACGAATACCAGTAAACCAAGGCTCTCGGCCGCGATAATACTCAACTTTTAAATCATTTAAACATAAACACAATCGATCCCAATTCCCATTCGTGCCCCAGTTCGAATCTCACCCAAATTGAGGTTCGATTTGACTTAGGAAGCATCTGCAATCATGGGGTTTTTAATCCCCATGTAAAAACAAGTAGATTAGGGTGTTTAATCACCTGTTTTCGAATCGAGTTAATGATGAACGGGTTAGAACAGGTCGCGGGCGGTGGTAGTGATCGAACGTGATGTTTGTGTGTGTTTATTTGAAATGAAATGGTGCAATCGATTAGGAACGGTTACGCGTTCATTTATACTCGATTAATTTTGTCGATTATTGGTGTTAGTGGAGTTCGTGGCCCGACTGTTTGGCCGACAATGAAGTGGGTCGGTTTTAGTGGTATTTGCACTTGTTTTATTAAATTGAAAGTTGTCCTACGTTCGATTCCATCATGAAATTAGGTCGGGAACTTTAATTAGGTAAAAACCGCGTTTGTTGGGGTGTTGTGGACTCGCCGGAGGCGCGCCGGCGACGGTGGCCGGAGAAGAACAGGGGCGACGGGCGGGGGTGGGTTTTAAAAGAAAAATTTACACATTCAACCCCTGAAGTTTTGTACCATTATTATTTTATGTTGAAAGTTTTTAAAACAAGTTTTAAAAGTTACAAAATTACCCCTGCACTTTTAATTCTAAATTATTATTATTATTATTACTATTATTATTATTATTATTATTATTATTAGTATTATTATTACTATTATTCTTAAATAATAGTAAATGAATTAAATTGGCGGTAAGCCGATAAAATTATTTTAATAATATTAACCGAAAAAAAAAATTCGGGTTGTCACATTATCCCCTTGTTGAAGAAATTTTCGTCCCGAAAATTAGAACACACGCGTTAACGAATTACTAGCAAGCAAGCTGGTCAGTGAGTAAGCTGATTAGTTATCTAGAACATAGGCAAGATAGGGTCTCCGGGAGTTTCTGAACAAACCGTAAGGTTTCGTGAGAGCTATTTCTTGCTCACGGTGTAGATACGATGACTTATACTGACTACAACGTTACCACCCGACCAAATTCACCGGACTTAGCATGCACGACAAATTACAATTACGTGTGCACCCGTAATGGTAATTTGCTTTGCATGATCACCCCGGTTCCTCCTATCAGGCTAACATATCTTGTCAAGTACAGTGGTCATCAATGATAGAAGTACCAACTATGTATGTATTATATCGGGAAAACGAAATCAAGGACAAGAATTATTCAACACGACAATGAGATGTTCCGAGTGTATTCGTTTGATTCGTGAATCAAAGCGAGTACGTTGACTAATCAAAGTATTTAGTCAACCACAAATTTGTTGAAAACATGCGTACCTATAAGCAGATACTCATCCCAAGGGTTCCCAGGTAAGGTAAACAGGTCCATCGGTTGATTTGGATATATGCGAATACCTTGCCTAGACAGAACACCCCGAGATACAGGCATCTTACTCTTCCAGCATTGCATGTATTCAGTAGTGGGACACAGACTTTGACGAGACTTTGAAAACCATCAATAACAATCGAGGTTTTGGAGTTTGAAATTACTTTAATTAGGCACTCAAACCCTCCCGTATGTTAAAGTAAAAGTTTTCAAGCATCCAGATTAAGTAAACATAGCTTAGAAATCTATGTGTGTGTAACTAATGCAAATCCAGTTATAGTCTAAAATGCAATGCAAATGAGATGCAAGTCCATTTTAGTTCGCTATAACTAATGCTCTGATACCAATCTGTCACACCCTCATTTTCCACGTACGGGGTTTTACCGTCAGGCGTGTGACACAACCAGGATCTCAGATAAGCATCAGTTACACCAAACGACTCGATAATTACAAATCATATAAGTTGTTTAATTTTAATGAAACAAACCAAATATATTTAAGTTGTGCGGAAGCGAAAACAGGAAAACATTTAACAATAGTTTTGGAACACGCAAACACGCGTCCAATCCAATTTATGTAAAGTAAATGCAAATTAAATCCTGAAAATAGTTTAAGATGAACGCAGAATGACATGCAGTGGATGTTGTGCTCCTAGACGTGCCACATCAATGTCCTGAGAGAAAACATGCAAAAATCTCAGTACAAGACTGGTGAGTTCACAGGTTTTTCAGAAAACAGTATGTATCAGTAATGAAGTCCCCGGATTATGTAATCCGATAAGTATCAGTAATGAAATCCCCGGATTATGTAATCCGATAAGTATCAGTAATGAAATCCCCGGATTATGTAATCCGATAAGTATCAGTAATGAAATCCCCGGATTATGTAATCCGATAAAGGTGTAATTCCCGGATTATGTAATCCGTCAAGTATGAAATTCCCGGATTATGTAATCCGTCAAGTATGTAATTCCCGGATTATGTAATCCGTCAAGTATGTATTTTGATAAACAGAACATAAAGTAAACCGATACAGTAAACAAAGTAATATCAGTAGGTAGCTAGTCTACTAAACCAGTTACTCAGTGTATGAAGTTCGAAACCGAAGCTGACAATCGAAACTGAACGCCTCGGCTATGAATACCAGGTCACAGCAACAGAACTTAGGTCAATTAAACACCCGTTTGACGAACGTTGTGCTAGCGCGACTAGCCCGGGTGGGGTTTGTCAAACCCAGTAGATCTACTCAGAATTGCCTCGCTATACTACATACATTAACGGTTCGAGAGTGAGGACTTTAGTGGTATCACACTAGTAAACCGGTGATATTACAATAATACTGATCAACGAAAAATGAAATTGCTTCCACGTTTCTACTTGCGTAGTAACGGACCGAATGAAATTGTTTCCACGTTTCTACTTGCGTAGTAACGGACCGAATGAAATTGTTTCCACGTTTCTACTTGCGTAGTAACGGACCGAATGAAATTGTTTCCACGTTTCTACTTGCGTAGTAACGGACCGAAGGGCAAAGTATACGAACATAGTATCATGAATATGCAGTATCACAACAATATAATGTAACGTTTATGAAAACAGCATGTTTCTCTCCCCAAAAATTGTAACATCTCGTATTTTTTTAAAAAAGTTAATTTTATAAATAATTGAGTTTGATATGTTGATGTTAAATAATTATAGAAACACAAATAATGATAATAATAATAATAATAATAATAATAAATAATAATAATAATAATAATAATAATGATGCTAATAATAATAATAATAAATAATAATAATAATGATAATAAAAATAAAACAAAAAAAAAAATAAAAAAAAAATAAAAAAATAAAAAAAATATATATATATATTTTTATTAATAATGAAGTCCAGGGGGTAAATTTGCCAAAACCGAAACTTTAAAACAAAGTTTTTATACAAAATAATAAATAAAACAAACCTCAGGGACCATTTGTGTAACTTCTAAAATTACAAAACCGGCCCCTCCCCACCCCCGATTTTCCGGCAACCGGTCCGGCCAACTCCGGCGGACTTCCGGCGAAGCCAAAACTCACGAAATACTCGGTTTTAAACACCAAAAATTATACCAAATCGCTCGTGGACAAAAATCGAACCTAACACACGCATTTAATCGTTCAAATTTCAGCTTCTAGAATCAATAATCGACCACTTTAACTTTCGGTCGAAGTGCGGCATTAAATCGAGCACTAAACACTAAAATAAACAAAAGAAAACGCATGTTCTTGATCATCTTGTCGTTTCCAATCTTCCACTAAGTTAGAATTAGTATAAAACGCACGCGATTGTAGAGTTCGATCTTCATCCCCTTCGCAACCTGCAACTTAGTCGAAACCCACCTTCTGAGCATTCTAAACCCAAATTAACAGAGGGCTTTTGCTTGTTAACAACGTTAGAACGATCCTGCAAATTTAATTTGATTTTAATCATCAATTGCATACCGTTCGAACTCAACTTCGGTCGCGGCCTGTTCATAATCCATTCACCTCAAATTCATCATCGATCGGGGTAATTAAACACATCCTTACACTCGTTTTTACATGGGGATTAAAAGCCCCAATATCAATTTGATTATCAACTTCGAATTGGGGTTCAATTTTGGGTAAATCGAATTAGGGTTCTTGGGAAATTGGGATTGGTTTAAAGGTGTGGTTAAAAGAATTGGAAACGCATACCTATCGCGGCCCTGTGCCTTGGTTCACTGGTTCGGTGTGTGTGTATGCAGGGAGAGGACCCGGGTTCGACCCCGGGCAGCCTCGTTTTATTTGTTTTATTTTTTAAAGCTTTTTAAAATACTTAAAAAATATGGAAAAATTCCTAAAAATTATAAAAATAAATTTTATAAGTTTCCCTTATTTTAAATCCTACAAAACAGATTCCTGTAAATTTATTTTATTTAAAAACTTTAATAGATTTTTATAAAATATTATTTAAAAATATTAAAAATACTTATTTTTATAAAATAAATCAAGTTAACTATGAAATAATCACAAAAATCATATAAATATTATTTATAAATATTATAAATAATTTTTATAAAATGGACACTTTATTATCTTTAAATACAAATTAATATATTTTATAAATCCATAAATTATTTATGAAATTGTGGGTTATTTCTTATAAAATATATATTTGAACCAAATGTATAAATTAATACCTATTTATTAATCAAAAAAAAACTATAAGTGTGAATATTCTTATTTATAAATATTATTGGATAATTATAAATTATATAATTAGACCACATTATTTTTATATTTAATCCTAAAAATATATAAATACGCCTATGAAATCTTTTTAATGAAATCAAAATATAAATAATTATATTTATTGATAAATACTTATTAAAACATATACGAATATATAAAAAGATTGTAACATATATATAATGCGTGTGTGACACGTGTTAAATCAAATCAATCCGAATCTTACCAAATATATTCATTCGTATTAAAGACTAAATTACAAATCAATAATAGGTGTTGAACGTGTTTGATCGTGCTTGCTTAATTCTTTGAAGTTCTTATTCATATACATTACATCAATCCAAGGTGAGTTTCCGTGGCCCCTTTTTTTATGCTTTTGTAATTGTTTCAATGTTTTTCAAACTTGGGGGAAAAGTATGCTCACCCGTTTTCGATGCTGTACAATCTTACATACAATTTTCATACTTGGAATCAATGTGATACTAATCTTATATTCTAATACATACATGGTGTTATTCTACGATTCTTACAACCATTAATTCCCGGGTTTGGGAACCAACGGATAGGTATTGGTAGTACTACTGGGTTGACACCCCCACCCTTCGACGATTGGTTAACTTGTGAGTTACCAACACAGCTGCCAGCAATCAGGCCAATGGTGAATATATTCCGACAAACTTATATGCATAACGTCATTAGGTTTGGTTGTCTTAAACACATGTTATGTGGTTTGTGCTTACAATATGATTCCATATCAAATTCTATACAGCATCAAATGTTTTAAATTTAAACCTGCGGAACTCACCAACATTATGTGTTGACATTTTTGAGCATATCTTTTCAGGTGAACATAATCAAAGAGGATAGCTAGTGCAGATGCCTTAGCAGAGACCTCAGGATTTCAATAGTATTGCATATGTAATATTTGTCATTTGTTTTCATATTTGAACATTGTGTGATTTGTATTGGATCAATAAGACTATGATAGTCGTGGAACTGACTAACCACGACACAAGTCACCATTGTGTCGGGGGACGTCATGACACGAGAAGTTTGCATGTATTATATCTCTGTATTTATACCAAGTGTTATGACGATCCCGTCCGTCGCATCCTCGTGTTTCCGCTATAAGCGGGGGTGTGATAGATTGGTATCAGAGCCTTGGTTATAGAGAATTAGGTGGAGAATTCGACCTAGACTATAACCTAAGAACCTTCATATAGAATGCATGCTAGGGATTGTGTGCATTTGATTTTACCTAAATGTCTTTCATGATTTGTGTGACACATAGACACCTGTATTCTGGATTTCCTGGCAAAAGGCCCTCGGGCTAAGGCAAGCATATCGCATATATCTCATTACGAGACCTGGTATGCTTACCTGGGGATTTCTGGGATGAGTGATAAACTATGGTCAATACACAAATCTACAAGGCAAATAGGTCAAATATATTAAGTCTATGAACTTAATATACAAGTATGTTCCTACATACCTGATTTTATACATATGTGCTTGTTACCTGATCATTACTCTTAGTCTTCCTCTATGGAATATCTAAACATAAGGGAACTTAGGTGATCACGCGGAGCGTTGATCTCGGATATTAAATCCGACCCTATCATGATTACGACTGAAATCCTGAAAGTATGACGGATATACAGTTATCATTTAAATATATTGTGCTTATGTGCTTGGAAATCTAGTTGTTATTACATGCTATTAATGGGATACTATGGGTTCATGGACATAAGGACATCACATAATCTATGCTCAATAATACTATGATGTTAACTTGGGGTAAGTAAAGCTAAGGGTAATCATGCAAGGCAATTACCATTACGGGTGCACACGTAATTGCAATTCGCCATGCATGAGAAGTCTGGCTAATCTTATCGTGAGGTAACGATCATGAGTATCACAAGTCTCTATTTTATACCCTAGGGTGCTAGAATCATAATTCTAGTAAGATCCTGTTAAGGGTAATCAAACATTATTACCATATACTCAAGTCCTGTCCTATTTAGAGCCTTTATGGTATTTCCAAATCATTAAATTGACCTTGTGAGACGTTTCTCCACTTAGCATTTCAATAACTATTAAATGCTAAAATAAAAGTGGGATGCATAATACTCTCTACACATACAAAACATTATTATTTGAAGTAATGCTAAAGAAAATTGAGATGTTACATAACTAGTTTAAGTGTCATTCAAGGTATATCGTGGATGTGGTGGGAACGCTGCGGGGAACCCTATATATAAACATCACCGGTATACCAAGAATGCGCTTAAACTGGGCTACATAATAATCTTAATGGACTGAAGCATAGATTATTAGGATTTAACAGTGAAATCATGCATATATCTCAAGATAACTAAAGTATTCATCTGTCTGTGTCTAGAAAATGGCACCTAAGAGAGCTAACCGTAGAACCAACCAAGAGGGTGAGGCCCCGCAGAACAGGCGTAGGGGCAGACCAACAAGGGCAGGTGCTGCTCCAACTGGCAATAATCAGGGAACCGACAACCCTGACATAGCTGCTATGATTGCCCAGCAGCTAGCCACTTTGATCCCAACCATTGTAACCCAAGTGAGTGACACCCTGCTAAACCAACCTCTCCACGATGATCACAACACCAATGGTCAACACAACCATGGAGTAGGGGATAACGCTGGGAACGAAGTTGGAATCAACCAGGTTAAACGGGGATGTTCCTACAAAGAATTTGTGGCCTGCAAACCCTGGATTTCGATGGAAAAGGCGGAGCAATAGCCTTGACCAGATGGTTGGAAAAGATGGAGGCAGTCATTGACATTAGTGGATGCCTCGATAGTCAACGTATCAAATATGCCACATGCTCATTACAGGGCAAGGCATTAACCTGGTGGAACACCCAGGTTCAGGCCAGAGGAAGGGAGTCTGCAATGCAGCTAACCTGGGATGAATTCAAGGCGTTGATCACTGAGGAATACTGTCCTCTTAACGAAATGCAGAAACTGGAGCAGGAATTCTGGAACCATGCCATGATTGGAGCTGGACACGCAACATACACCGATCGATTCCACGAATTGGCAAAATTGGTTCCACATTTAGTGACACCAGAGTCCAAGAGGATCGAGAGGTATATTTGGGGACTCGCGCCTCAAATCCGAGCACTGGTAACTGCAGCTGCTCCTCCTACGATCCAGAGCGCGATTATGAAAGCTGGCGCTCTTACTGACGAAATGGTGAGAACCGGAGTACTGGGGAAGGGAACTGAGAAAAGAAAGGAGTCCGGGTCTAATACTGGAAGATCCGATAAGAAGACTAAGACAGCCCGAAACTTTGTGGCTGTAACGCAGGGAAGGAAGGAATACACTGGACCGTACCCCAGGTGTAACAAGTGTAATTATCACCATTCCCCAGAAAAGCCGTGTCGTACGTGTACAAACTGTGGACGCCTGGGACACTGGGCGAAGGACTGTAGAACTGCGCTGAATCTGGTAGCACCTATCAACGCGGTTAACCCCGCTGGGAATGCCAGGGCATGTTACGAATGTGGGGGCCTCGATCACTACAGGAACACGTGCCCCCGACTGAATAGAGCACCTGGACAACAGGGGAATAATCAGCAGCAAGTGCTGGCTATAGCCGGTAATCCGAACCAGGGAAACCAAGGAAATGCTGCAAGGGGACGTGCCTTCGTCATTGGAACTAATGATGCCCGTCAAGATCCAAATGTTGTCACGGGTACGTATCTTCTCAACAACCACTTTGCATCCATATTATTTGATACCGGGGCAGACAATAGTTTCATATCTTCTGATTTTGCGCGCATGCTTGCCTTGAATCCTAGTAAGTTAGAAATCAGCTTTTCCGTAGAAATGGCCAATGGTAGATTCGTACCAGCAGATAAGATCATTAAACAGTGCTCTATAATATTAGAAGACCATGTTTTCGACATAGACTTAATACCTTTCGAGCTAGGGAGCTTCGACGTAATCGTGGGAATGGATTGGTTGTCAAAGCACGGAGCCGAGATCGTTTGTCGAGAGAAAGTAGTACGAATTCCCATGCCTAATGGGGAGGTACTCAAGATTCAAGGAGAACGACCAGGGAGAACTCTGAAGCTTATTTCCTGCATGAAGACGCGTCGATGTCTACGGAAACAGTGCTACGCACTCCTGGCTCATGTGGTAGAAAGGAAGGAAGAAGGCATCAAGTTGGCAGATATTCCTGTGGTGCGAGATTACCCGGAAGTATTTCCTGATGATTTGTCGGGTTTACCTCCTCTACGACAGGTGGAATTTCGTATCGAGTTGGTTCCTGGAGCTACGCCGGTAGCAAAAGCACCATATCGGTTAGCACCATCTGAAATGCAGGAATTATCCAACCAACTACAAGAGCTATTGGAGAAGGGATTCATTCGGCCGAGTCATTCACCATGGGGAGCACCGGTTCTATTTGTCAAGAAGAAAGACGGGTCATTTCGTATGTGTATCGATTATCGCGAGCTGAACAAGTTGACGGTGAAGAATCGATACCCTCTTCCCAGAATTGATGATTTGTTTGATCAACTACAAGGAGCTTCATATTTCTCCAAGATTGATCTTCGTTCTGGATATCATCAACTGAGAGTTTTTGAAGATGATATACCGAAGACAGCGTTCAGGACTCGTTATGGGCACTATGAGTTCTTAGTCATGCCATTCGGATTGACTAATGCACCAGCTGTGTTCATGGATCTGATGAATCGGGTGTGCAAACCATACTTGGATAAGTTCGTGATCGTGTTCATAGACGATATACTTATCTATTCTCGTTCGAAAGAAGATCACGAGAAACACCTCCGAGCAATTCTTGAACTATTGCGGGAAGAGAAACTTTTCGCTAAATTCTCGAAGTGTGAGTTCTGGCTCCAGGAAGTGAAGTTTTTGGGCCATGTGGTTAACAAAGATGGAATTCACGTGGACCCCGGAAAAATTGAAGCTGTGAAGAAATGGGATACACCCCAAACGCCATCAGAAATCCGACAATTTTTAGGATTGGCCGGGTATTATCGACGGTTTATTGCGAACTTTTCAAAAATCGCACAACCGTTGACTATGCTAACCCAGAAGGATAAGAAGTTTGATTGGGGACATACACAAGAACAAGCGTTCCAGACGCTAAAGGAAAAACTGTGTAATGCTCCAATACTATCCCTTCCGGACGGAACTGATGACTTCGTGGTGTATTGCGATGCTTCGCATCAGGGATTAGGATGTGTGTTAATGCAAAGAGATAAGGTGATTGCCTACGCCTCACGACAACTAAAGGTGCACGAAAAGAACTACACGACTCATGATTTGGAGTTGGGCGCCGTAGTTTTTGCACTGAAGATATGGAGGCACTATCTGTATGGAACCAAATGCATCATCTACACTGATCATAAGAGCCTACAACACATCCTGAATCAGAAAGAGCTTAACATGCGACAACGACGATGGGTAGAACTACTTAGTGACTACGATTGCGAAATCCGGTATCATCCGGGGAAAGCAAATGTGGTGGCTGACGCCCTCAGTCGTAAAGAACGCGTAAAACCACTACGTGTTAGAGCTTTGGGATTGACTATACAAACAAACTTGAAAGCCCAAATTCAAAGCGCGCAAGGTGGGGCTCTAAAAGAAGAAAACCTTGCAGAAGAAGAATTCCGAGGGTTGGATAAGCAAATGAATCGCAAGGATGACGGCGCATATTATTTCATTGATCGCATGTGGGTTCCCAAATGGGGAGGCGTACGCACACTAGTCTTGGATGAAGCACACAAGACTCGATATTCTGTTCATCCCGGTGCAGACAAGATGTACCATGATCTGAAGGATCTATACTGGTGGCCGGGTATGAAGAAAGACATTGCTCTATATGTGAGCAAATGCTTGACGTGTTCCAAGGTAAAAGCTGAACATCAGAAGCCATCGGGACTATTGCAACAACCCGAAATTCCCGAGTGGAATGGGAGAACATCACTATGGATTTCATTACCAAGCTCCCGAGAACGCCAAGCGGACATGACTCGATATGGGTCGTAGTGGATCGACTGACAAAATCTGCTCACTTCTTGCCTATCCGAGAAGATTATAAAATGGATAAACTGGCAAGATTGTACATCAAGGAGGTCGTGACACGGCATGGGGTGCCGGTGTCAATCATATCCGACCGAGACAGTCGATTTACTTCACGATTTTGGCAGACGTTGCAGAAAGCGATGGGCACTCGACTAGATATGAGTACCGCCTATCACCCACAAACGGATGGCCAAAGTGAACGAACGATACAAACGTTGGAAGATATGCTGAGAGCTTGTGTAATCGATTTTGGTGGTAGCTGGGATACTCATTTACCATTGATTGAGTTCTCTTACAACAATAGTTACCACACAAGCATTGGATGCGCTCCATTTGAAGCATTATACGGGAGGAAATGTAGATCGCCAGTTTGTTGGGCTGAGATTGGTGAAAGCCAGCTAACAGGCCCAGAAATCATCCAAGAAACAACTGACAAGATCTTCCAAATTAAAGACAGACTAAAAGCTGCAAGAGATCGCCAAAAGAGCTATGCCGACAACCGTCGGAAGCCCTTAGAATTCAATGTTGGAGATCACGTCTTACTCAAAGTCTCTCCCTGGAAAGGGATTGTACGATTTGGAAAGAAAGGGAAGTTAGCCCCTCGATACGTAGGACCATTCGAGATTACAGAAAGAATCGGTCCGGTGGCTTACCGATTGAGGTTGCCACAAGAACTCAGCGGTGTACACGATACTTTTCACGTGTCAAACCTCAAGAAGTGTTTGGCGGACGAGTCCTTACATGTGCCAATTGAAGAAATCAAGATTGATGAGAAACTCCATTTTGTGGAAGAACCAATAGAAATAATGGATCGGGAGGTCAAACAATTAAAACGCAGCAAAATCCCAATTGTCCGAGTGAGGTGGAACTCAAGGCGAGGTCCAGAGTTCACCTGGGAACGTGAGGATCAAATGAAATTCAAGTACCCTCATCTTTTCGTTTCAGACTCCTCGTGAATAAATTTCGGGACGAAATTTCCTGAAGTAGGGGAGACTGTAACATCTCGTATTTTTTTAAAAAAGTTAATTTTATAAATAATTGAGTTTGATATGTTGATGTTAAATAATTATAGAAACACAAATAATGATAATAATAATAATAATAATAATAATAATAATAATAATAATAATGATGCTAATAATAATAATAATAAAAATAATAATAATAATGATAATAAAAATAAAAACAAAAAAAAATAAATAAAAAAAAATAAAAAAATAAAAAATATATATATATATATATATTTTTATTAATAATGAAGTCCAGGGGGTAAATTTGCCAAAACCGAAACTTTAAAACAAAGTTTTTATACAAAATAATAAATAAAACAAACCTCAGGGACCATTTGTGTAACTTCTAAAATTACAAAACCGGCCCCTCCCCACCCCCGATTTTCCGGCAACCGGTCCGGCCAACTCCGGCGGACTTCCGGCGAAGCCAAAACTCACGAAATACTCGGTTTTAAACACCAAAATTATACCAAATCGCTCGTGGACAAAAATCGAACCTAACACACGCATTTAATCGTTCAAATTTCAGCTTCTAGAATCAATAATCGACCACTTTAACTTTCGGTCGAAGTGCGGCATTAAATCGAGCACTAAACACTAAAATAAACAAAAGAAAACGCATGTTCTTGATCATCTTGTCGTTTCCAATCTTCCACTAAGTTAGAATTAGTATAAAACGCACGCGATTGTAGAGTTCGATCTTCATCCCCTTCGCAACCTGCAACTTAGTCGAAAGCCACCTTCTGAGCATTCTAAACCCAAATTAACAGAGGGCTTTTGCTTGTTAACAACGTTAGAACGATCCTGCAAATTTAATTTGATTTTAATCATCAATTGCATACCGTTCGAACTCAACTTCGGTCGCGGCCTGTTCATAATCCATTCACCTCAAATTCATCATCGATCGGGGTAATTAAACACATCCTTACACTCGTTTTTACATGGGGATTAAAAGCCCCAATATCAATTTGATTATCAACTTCGAATTGGGGTTCAATTTTGGGTAAATCGAATTAGGGTTCTTGGGAAATTGGGATTGGTTTAAAGGTGTGGTTAAAAGAATTGGAAACGCATACCTATCGCGGCCCTGTGCCTTGGTTCACTGGTTCGGTGTGTGTGTATGCAGGGAGAGGACCCGGGTTCGACCCGGGCAGCCTCGTTTTATTTGTTTTATTTTTTTAAAGCTTTTTAAAATACTTAAAAAATATGGAAAAATTCCTAAAAATTATAAAAATAAATTTTATAAGTTTCCCTTATTTTAAATCCTACAAAACAGATTCCTGTAAATTTATTTTATTTAAAAACTTTAATAGATTTTTATAAAATATTATTTAAAAATATTAAAAATACTTATTTTTATAAAATAAATCAAGTTAACTATGAAATAATCACAAAAATCATATAAATATTATTTATAAATATTATAAATAATTTTTATAAAATGGACACTTTATTATCTTTAAATACAAATTAATATATTTTATAAATCCATAAATTATTTATGAAATTGTGGGTTATTTCTTATAAAATATATATTTGAACCAAATGTATAAATTAATACCTATTTATTAATAAAAAAAAACTATAAGTGTGAATATTCTTATTTATAAATATTATTGGATAATTATAAATTATATAATTAGACCAAATTATTTTTATATTTAATCCTAAAAATATATAAATACGCCTATGAAATCTTTTTAATGAAATCAAAATATAAATAATTATATTTATTGATAAATACTTATTAAAACATATACGAATATATAAAAAGATTGTAACATATATATATGCGTGTGTGACACGTGTTAAATCAAATCAATCCGAATCTTACCAAATATATTCATTCGTATTAAAGACTAAATTACAAATCAATAATAGGTGTTGAACGTGTTTGATCGTGCTTGCTTAATTCTTTGAAGTTCTTATTCATATACATTACATCAATCCAAGGTGAGTTTCCGTGGCCCCTTTTTTTATGCTTTTGTAATTGTTTCAATGTTTTTCAAACTTGGGGGAAAAGTATGCTCACCCGTTTTCGATGCTGTACAATCTTACATACAATTTTCATACTTGGAATCAATGTGATACTAATCTTATATTCTAATACATACATGGTGTTATTCTACGATTCTTACAACCATTAATTCCCGGGTTTGGGAACCAACGGATAGGTATTGGTAGTACTACTGGGTTGACACCCCCACCCTTCGACGATTGGTTAACTTGTGAGTTACCAACACAGCTGCCAGCAATCAGGCCAAGGGTGAATATATTCCGACAAACTTATATGCATAACGTCATTAGGTTTGGTTGTCTTAAACACATGTTATGTGGTTTGTGCTTACAATATGATTCCATATCAAATTCTATACAACATCAAATGTTTTAAATTTAAACCTGCGGAACTCACCAACATTATGTGTTGACATTTTTGAGCATATCTTTTCAGGTGAACATAATCAAAGAGGATAGCTAGTGCAGATGCCTTAGCAGAGACCTCAGGATTTCAATAGTATTGCATATGTAATATTTGTCATTTGTTTTCATATTTGAACATTGTGTGATTTGTATTGGATCAATAAGACTATGATAGTCGTGGAACTAATTAACCACGACACAAGTCACCATTGTGTCGGGGGACGTCATGACACGAGAAGTTTGCATGTATTATATCTCTGTATTTATACCAAGTGTTATGACGATCCCGTCCGTCGCATCCTCGTGTTTCCGCTATAAGCGGGGGTGTGATAAAAATAGTATAAAGTAAAAGTGGGGCTGTAAACTCACTTGGCGTATAAGTTTGTGTATAAGATGATTGAATAGAATAACGATCGATGTTCCAATGAATTCCCTCACAAGGTACCTAAGCACGTGTATATATTTACAAATTTTACGTTAGTAATAATGTTAAGGTTATGACGAGAACTAAGGTTCAATGGAAATTTTAGGGTTTTTGGATAAATAGTTATTTACGTTCTTAATTCATTAGAAGAATTATATATGTAACTATTTTAGAAATGCCTTTACGTATAATTGTGGCTATGCTTTAATGTATAATAAATCGTTATAATTATTTACAAGTATTTTAGAATAACATATAGATTAATATCGATAATATTAATCTAAACCAATTGTGCTGGTAATTTGTTATAAGTAATAATATTTGTAAATATCTTGGCGAGATAATATGATTTCTAAAATTATTATGACAAAACCTTTAATTAATATAATATTCTTTACTTTTATAAAGGTTTATTGTTTTCGAGTCCCATTACTATCTAAAAAGAAATAATTTATAATGACAGCGTTAAATATAAAATTTAGACAATTATTTTAGGACAACCACGATTTTAAAATAACAATCGTTTGAACCGAAATTATTTTCTTAGTTGAAACTCATTTTTAGTAAGGTTTAAACAAGAATAATATTTATTAACATATTTTTAAAACAATTATTTAACTAAGAAAACTTCAGAAAATTATTTGGTGTTCAAAAATATAAACTAAGTTTATAAAAATTATTTTTATAATTTTTATAATTTTCTTGAATTTTAAAAAGCTTTAAAGGGCTTTAAAAAAATAAAAGAAGGTGCCCGGGTTCGAACCCGGGACCTCCAATCCGCACACCCACACGAATACCAGTAAACCAAGGCTCTCGGCCGCGATAATACTCAACTTTTAAATCATTTAAACATAAACACAATCGATCCCAATTCCCATTCGTGCCCCAGTTCGAATCTCACCCAAATTGAGGTTCGATTTGACTTAGGAAGCATCTGCAATCATGGGGTTTTTAATCCCCATGTAAAAACAAGTAGATTAGGGTGTTTAATCACCTGTTTTCGAATCGAGTTAATGATGAACGGGTTAGAACAGGTCGCGGGCGGTGGTAGTGATCGAACGTGATGTTTGTGTGTGTTTTATTTGAAATGAAATGGTGCAATCGATTAGGAACGGTTACGCGTTCATTTATACTCGATTAATTTTGTCGATTATTGGTGTTAGTGGAGTTCGTGGCCCGACTGTTTGGCCGACAATGAAGTGGGTCGGTTTTAGTGGTATTTGCACTTGTTTTATTAAATTGAAAGTTGTCCTACGTTCGATTCCATCATGAAATTAGGTCGGGAACTTTAATTAGGTAAAAACCGCGTTTGTTGGGGTGTTGTGGACTCGCCGGAGGCGCGCCGGCGACGGTGGCCGGAGAAGAACAGGGGCGACGGGCGGGGGTGGGTTTTAAAAGAAAAATTTACACATTCAGCCCCTGAAGTTTTGTACCATTATTATTTTATGTTGAAAGTTTTTAAAACAAGTTTTAAAAGTTACAAAATTATCCCCTGCACTTTTAATTCTAAATTATTATTATTATTACTATTATTATTATTATTATTATTATTATTATTATTATTATATTAGTATTATTATTACTATTATTCTTAAATAATAGTAAATGAATTAAATTGGCGGTAAGCCGATAAAATTATTTTAATAATATTATCCGAAAAAAAAAAAATTCGGGTTGTCACATAAGATGCTTGGATGGATACAGTAATTTGTGATAATTGGTTTTAAATCATCGAAACGTGGAAACACAACTAAAACTAGACAAATTGGTTATAAGTGTTTTGTAAATTATTTATGCATCCATTGTATGCATTAAATACATCATTCTTTATTGTCTTTTACTATGAAAAAAGGTAATCTACTTCCTGATGGGTTTTACTATCGTAGTTTGGCAGGTGCTTTACAGGACCTTACTATTACTAGACTAGACATTGCTTATGCGGTTCAACAAATTTGTTTGTTCATGCATGCTCCCCGCGAACCGCACTTTGCCTTTATGAAGCAAGGGTTGCGTTATGTCCAAGGGACACTTCATCATGGTCTTTACCTTTCTGCCTCCTCAAATCACTCATTAGTTGCATACTCTGATGTTGATTGGAGTGGATGCCCGGATACTCGTCGATCGACTTCTGGTTATTGTATCTTCCTCAGAGATTACCTTGTCTCTTGATCTGCAAGACGTCAACCCACTATCTCAAGATCCAACGCCGAGGCCGAATATAGAGGTATTGCCAATGCTGTTGCTGAAGCATCTTGGCTTCGCAACCTTCTTTTGGAGTTACGGGTTCCAGTTCAAAAAGCCACAGTGGTCTACTGTGACAATGTTTCGGCCATATACTTATCCGGCAATCCTGTGCAGCACCAACGTACCCAACATGTCGAAATGGAAATTCATTTTGTTTGGGAGAAAGTTCAAATTGGCCACATTCGCGTGCTCCATGTTCCATCTTCTGCCCAGTATGCTGACATTTTCACCAAAGGGCTCCCTCGACACTTATTTGAATCCTTTCGATCCAATTTGAACGTGTCAGCTTATCCACGTTAAAATTGAGGGGGCGTATTAGTGGACGAGATATTAGTATTATTTTAGATTGATTTGGTAGTTATCATTTTCCTAATTTAGTGGTGTTTGAATGTTTATTTAAAGTCTTTGTATCCTTTAGAATAATTCAATCAATCAATGAGAATTCACAAATCAACAATATCTTGATCACACTTAGTTTTGTGATTGTAGCGACTCACTCTTTCTTAACGTTAAATAAATATAGTGTAATTCTTCTATAAAGTGTTAAATGTCATTAAAAACATAAAAAGCAATAAGAAGGTAAAGTCGATGGTATTAGAATCCATTTATAAAGGTAGGTTTTGTGTCTCATAACAACACTCGTGCTTTGACATTTGCACATAACCAACATTGATAACAACACATAGTTTTTGTAACTTAAAAACTATTGTGACAATTCCGAAAAATTCTTGATTTAATATAGTATTTATGCGATTATACGAATTAGATTCTATATTTTTATTATTATTTAATAATAAGAATATTAAAAATATAAAAATAATGACAATAATAATAAATAACAAAAATAATAATAACAATTATAATAATAATAATATTGTTAATAATAATTTGTAAAGATAATTATGGAAAATAAACAAATTTTGAAAATAAATTGGATTTCAAAAGTCCAGGGGGTATTTGTGAAATTAAAGAAACTTAAATTCAAAATTTATAACATAAAATGATAACATGTTAAAACACAGCGACCACTTCTGTAATTTCTTTAAACAAATCCCAAACCCCCGCCCGTCGACCCCTTTCTCCGGCCACCTCTCCGGCGGCCTCCGGCGTCTCCCAAAGGCCAAATTAGGTCGGTTTTAATCCAATCAAACGCTACCGACACTTTCGCGTGAGTGTCTCGAACTCATGGGCCACACCAATTTGAATAATTGAATCAGTTAGGTGCGATTACCACTAAACCAAATTTTTCGGCCGACCACCACTACGAACACGCACTGAACAATAAACAATACTCCAATTGATTGCGCACTAACAGTCGTTTGATTATTTATAAACTATCATCGAGTCCCATTTCGTTTGAAACACAACAAAACCCACGATTCAATCTAACCTTCGGTCGCGGACCTGCAACTCACTGTTTCTCGTCAATTCGAACTCGAAACAGGTAATTGAACATACCCACATACTCGTTTAATCTTAAGGAATAAAAGCCCTATGGTTCCAATCGATTTCAGTATCGAATTGAGGATCAATTTGACCCGGATCGAACCTAGGGTTCTTGGTGAATTGGGATTTTTAGGGTTTGTGTTTAAAAGAAATAAAAACCAACTCCTAATGCGGCTATAAGCCTTTGGTTCCCCGGTCCAAAACTTCCATCCCATGCACGAGGTCACGGGTTCGACCCCGTGCACCTCCTATTATTTTTAAATGCCTTTTTAAGTTTTTTAAAAATATACAAAAATTTTCAAAAATTATAAAAATAAGTTTTAAAAACTTTCTTTATTTTAAAAGTGTCTAATTAATTTTCTATAAATTTATTTATTAAAAATACCTTAAAAATATTTATAAAATATTATTTATAAATAGCCATTTTTATAAAAATGGACTCTAAATAATAATTTAAATTATTAGTTCATTATTGGACACTATATCATTTTTAAATATGGATAACATAATTAATAATCAGATAATTATATTATTTATTGAACAAAATCTATTATGTTATGATTATTAATTATTGAACATAATTAATAATTAGATAATTTATATTATGTTTTAACATGTAAATGTGTTATAATTTAAATATGTTATTATCTATTATTTATACATAATCTATGTCCAATTATAATAACATTATCATATAAATATAATGTCTAGATAATTTGTGTCTATTTATAAATTTTCCTACTAGATTTTATAAATTAAATTATGAAATATTAAAGTATCCTATTTGTGTTTTAAACATGATAAGCACAAGTTAGATTTTATAAATTAAAATATAAAATCTTACTAAATTAAATACCAACTTACATATTTAAATAATGTTTAAAATTTGTTTTAACATAATGATATGTTAAAATCATTATGAGATACAAATCTTTAATTATTAAAGAATTAACAAAAATAATTAAATGATTTAATTATATGTTTATAACAAATCCCAGAAAACCAAACCCTAGATCAATTGAACACCAGGTTCAAGATCTAACTTATTTAGGTTTTGGATTTGTATCTGTTTGCTTACGTGAATTATAATTCCTTAGCAGGAATTTACTAGCTTGTCAACACCATACAAGAACTTAGGTGAGTTCATACTTAACTGTTCCCCCTTTTTAATCATTTAAATATTTTGAGGATGGATACATGTTGTAATTAAAATTAAAAATTATTTTTGTGTATTATGTTAAATAATAATTTGATCACATTTATGATTACATATGGTTACTATGAAAATCCTTCTCTGTAAACTGGACTATAAATAAGCAGGGATCTTTTGGATAGTACTATCGGGAAGTGACTTACCCCACAAAGGTTTGGACATGTGGTCCTTACCAAGATGCATAAAGATCTTATTGTCATTCGGGATGACTTGTTCTGGTGTGAGAAGGCAGATGTGCACTATATAAAGTTTGCCATTATAGTTCCATTTACAACCCATATGAGGATAAATGTAAAGGAGGATTTGCTCCCTCTGATTTGGAATTATTATAAATAACATAATATACACATGAAAAGGATATTAAACTATGATACATGGGCAAATCCTATGTGAAGGATTTGTTGGGCTTGTACGTAGTGGGTATGTGGGATAGCGGGTTCACCTTATTAAAAAGGGTTCCGACAGGCTATTCATATACCGGTGAGTAAATTAAACTCATACTTTTACAGTAAATCCTAATTGATGATAATTGATGATTTATTATTATGTTTTACTTACCTATGAACTCACCAACCCTGTGTTGACACTTGATTTACATGTATTCTCAGGTATCTACTAGGAGCTTACGGACATGCACGTAGGACCATATAAGAGCTCAAGATACATATTGCTTAATATTTGAGAAATGATTAAACGTGTTGTTAAGAAACAATATATGTTTTATTTCCGCTACACAAAATAATTATTACTCTGACTATTAATGAAATGGTTATCTAAAACTTATCATATAGATAACTGCATCTCATGTGTGACTACTGTGTTCGATCCTGTTTGTTCACCCCTCCATGATAAATTCCAGACCCGGAATTTGAGGGTGTGACAACTATATTCAGACATGTGCGATTAACAAGACCATATAAATTCACTGTCCATGTAACAACATGTTTAGAAAAAAAGATAAAAACACCATGTAAATTACTATTCTATTTAAAGACTTTGGTCGGTGGTGGTGGTTTTTTTTTGTTACAAGATGTCGGTGGGATCAGTATACTTTTTTCGCTTTCCATTTCTGCCACATTTTTTTTGTTACAAGATGTCGGTGGGATCAGTATACTTTTTTCGCTTTCCATTTTTGATGTTTGTGGGTGTTTACTTAGGCCCACCATTTCTTTTCTTTTAAGGGGATGATCTGTTCATTTGATTTACAGTAGAGAGAGAGGGTTAGAGAGAGAAATATTAGAGATGCGCGGTCGGTTGCGGTTCTGCTTCCGGCGGAGGAGGGCGATGGCCGCTTGGCTTGCCGTTTCCGGCGACGCCGCACGGCCTGTCGTCTTCGGACATCTGCGCCGCCACAAGTTTGGCCGCTTGCGGTTCTGTTTCCGGCGGAGGGCGATGGCCGCTTGGCTTGCCGTTTACGGCGCCGCCGCTTGGCCTGTCGTCTTCGGACATCTGCGCCGCCACAAGTTCGGCCGGTTGCGGTTCTGCTTCCGGCGCATGGTCTCTTTGATCTTTTTAATTTATCTTTTTTATTTATCATATAGCTCATTTGAGACTGAGCTTGAGCTCATTTCACTTGATGGTTTGTTATAAGTTTTTCTTTGATTTGTGGTTTTGGATGCTGTTTGAGAAGACGTGTGTCGATGATGAAGAGCCTAGCTCATCTGAGACCAATCTTTAGCTAATTTTACTTGAGGTCTGATTTGATGTTTTCTTTGATTAATGGTTTGCTGGTTTGATCTGTGTTTAGGGTTTTTCCTATAAATGTTTATGTTGAGCTCATTTCACTTGATTTGTTCTGGATTTTTCTTTTGTTAATGGTTTTGGATGAATCTGTCTCATCCTAGATTGAGACTTCGTTTTTTAAACTTGATGGTTTGTTTGGGTTTTTTATTAACGGTTTACATTGCTTTTAGGAATGACGCACTATAAGTTCGAGTTATTTTACGTCTCGACGTAAATTTAGTTCAAAAACGATTTGGATTGATTGTATTTTATACTACATCGCATCACATACGACGCCGCCGCAACGCGCGGCGGGGTTAAAACCTAGTTTAATATATAGTATAACGATGCGTTCAATAAATGATATCAAAACCGTGTTAATAAGATGACGATATTGTTTACCACACATTGTTATATATACTTCAAAAAACACAATCCAATTAAAAGTGTAGCAAAATCATACACTTGTTAAACATAAAAAAAAAATAAAAAAGTTAGTTTTTTGAAAATAAAAAAATATATAAAAGTTATTTTTTTAAGAAATTGATGAAACTATTTTTTCTTAAAAATAATAATAATAAAAATACACGTGATATTACTTTTTTTAAATAATACAAAAAATAAAAGTTAGATATGTTCTAAGAAATTGATGAAACTAGTTTTTCTTAAAAGAAAAAAAACTCAACAAAAGATTGCTAATTCTCTTTTCTACCGCTCGTAACCATAATTAGCTTTTAATAAATTATAAAACCCCTAATAAGTGTTAATCTCAATCATTACATTAATTTGATCAATAGTTTAGATCGTTTCTTACACTGTACAGAGTTAATGTTTTGTACATGATCACGCTTATATGCGTGTGAGAGAGAGGATTCATTTTAGACTACTAAATTATTTGGAAAACAGTAAAACAACAAACCAAAATCATTTTATTTTTTAATCAATTATTCATATTTATAAAATTTTGCGCTTTCTTATGATAAGTGTCTACGAGCATAGAAAAACTCATCAAAGTATTTTTCTTATGTTTTAATTCTTTTAATCATTTACCTATAAAAAAACTTAGGTTGTGTCACTAATATGTATATTTTTGTATAATGTATTTTTTTTTGAACGGCTAACGATTCTTACTCACCAAATTACATCATTGCTTGGGTTTGAACCCAAGACCTCCCCTCTAAGAGGCAAAGCCTCTACCAAGTGGGTTAGCCCCACATTGACGTATAATGTATTTATATTTTTGAATTTTTATTAGAGATAAAAAAAACGTTGCATTCTTATCATTATGTTATATATTTTAAAAATAATAATATTAAAAGATTAATTATTTAATTTCTTCTGTTCTGACAATACTTAGTATACATATAACTCTTCCACATGTATGTGTGTGAGATGCAGAAGGAGAAAAAAAGATCACCGAGTTTTCTAGTTGAGTAATATCCCATGATTTTTCACATTTCATAATTAGTGTTGTCATTATTTAAGATCTTGTTTATATGTAATAATATAAATTAGGTTTTGGCGTGCGCGTTGCCGTGCGTATGCGAGTTTTAATGTAACCCTAAATCAAAATCAAAATGAAGATTCAAAACCACAAAATCAGTAAAATACACAAAATAAAACATATTAAAACCCCAAATCCATAACAAACCAAAACATGTAGAACCCAAAAACTAAATCAAAGACCAACACCATACACAAAACAAACGAAAATCAAAGCCGTAAGAAAACGACACCATCCAAAATAGAAAACCGACGAAAATCAAAGCCCCAAAAAGAGCAAACAAAAGGAAAACCCAAACCTTAATAGTGAGAATCGTCAGGGTAGCGATAACGAAAGAAAAAAAGCAGAAACCCGGAGAAAGACAACGTCAACGAACCCTACAAATCAAAAACACGTGTCCAGATACAAAAAACATCATCCCAAAATCTCGAACCCACACACAAAACAAACCATATTAAAACACAAACAAAAAAATAAAAAAAAATAAAACACAAACAAAATAAACAAAAGAAAAATTTTAACAAAAAAAACAAAAAAAAAAAAAAAAAAAAAAGGAAAATCCACCACCGACCAAACCAATACCCTTTTGTAAGTAAAAAGAGCATATATAATTTATTGTTTTCTATCAATTAAAATGTTTTATGGTACAAATTAAAACAAAACATATAATATGAAATAAAAGCAATAAGAAACTAAAATCGCACTAATCAATAAAGTCTGAAACAGCAGCAACACAAAATCGATTGGTTATTTTATAATAAAAGTGTTTAAGTTATGTTATTTTAATTATACGTGTTTGTATATATTTTTTGTTTGATCCCATTGGTTATTCCAACATATAAATAGTTGAATTCGACTCACAGGTGGAGGTTTGTATAATCAGTTGCTAAATGTAGCATTTGTGGAGCAACACGTAAGGGTTTTTAGACGTCAAAAACTAAACTTTCAAAGACACATGTTACTCCACAAACCTTTCTGCCAGAATAAGTAGCAACAAAAACTGTTGCCATATGGCCCAATCATAATCAGGAACTGTAGAATATAACCATCTAGATTAATATGGATATAGATTAGAATATCAAAACTCTAGTGGCAAATTCAAAAGTGATGAAACTTTAATGTATCCACCGACATCTTGTAATAATATAGATATATTATATATAATATATAATATATAATATATAATATATAATATGCACACATCCATATCTCCATGTATTGTGGAGCCGAAGATGTAAAAACTCCATCAAACGCTAGGTGTTTATCTAAAAACTAGAAAGGTGCCCGCGTAATGCGGCGAGACGATATTTTACATCGGACACGCGTTTTTAATTTTTGTTATTCTTGTAATAATTTTACAAAAGTATATTATATTTTTTTAACCTAAAATTTAAAACACCAAATAAATTGGTTTTGCATGATGACTTGTACATTTACGCAATAACTTATTGTACCTTACAAAATATAGATCGTTTCAGCAAAAAATTTACATTAAATGATGTAATTTTTTAAAAGTTATGTGTTATGATTTGGCAAACACTTAAGACAAATGATGTAATTTTTTAAAAATTTAAAACAATCTTGCAATATAGGAATACCACATGGACTAACCATGCAATAAGTCTTTAATTAAAATAAAGATGAATATAAGAAATTAGAAGTAAAGGGCTTTTGGAAAAAAAATCTGGAAAATAAGAAACAAATATTGAAATAATGATTTTTAGTTTAATTATAATAATAAAATAAAAATCTAATGTAAAATCTCAAAGGCCTCCCTCATATTTTAAAAAATTATGACCTTTTTAGGAAAATATATGTTTAACAATATTATAATCAAGTAAAATATGATCAAGTTATCAATTCTAAGGTGTATATATATTTTAAGTAAGCAGTAAATTAAAATTATCTGTGTTTAGTGACTAAACAAAATAAAAAAAAAAAACTGTGACTATTTATTGTTTGCTCTTTCGGTCATACACACAATTAACTTAAAAAATGCCACTGCTACTACTTTAGCCAATTATTGAACTTATCAAGGCAGGTTCACTTCGCTAATTTTCTACGTGCAATTCAATTTTGTACGCAATATAAATTTATATCTATTCTATACATATAATCTATACATATAATAAAATAAGGTTTTAAAGTGTCATATGTCAAGATATTAAACCTTTTTATTTTAATTTTCTCTCGTCTCTTTCTTAATAAATAATAAATATAAATAGTAATTATATTATTTAAAATATTTTCTTATTAAAAATAGTTATTCTAAAAATTAAAAACTAGATCTTTTATTATTAAAAACACACTTTTAATAAATAAAAGATACACATTTTTTCTTAAACAAAAAACTCTTTTAATTTTTGAAACTGTTTTTTAGTTTTATAAGGATGATCTATGAAAATGAAATTATTTTTAAAAAATGTTAAAAAAACAATTATATGAAATGAAAGTTTAAAATGATATTTTTTATTATTTTACTTGTACTACTTACTTATACGCAACTCAATTTTATCCGAATATATAATTTTAAATTTTAAAGTTTTATTACAATATATTTATATATTTTTATTTATTCAATTCGTGTAATACACGGGGTATAAAACTAGTTAATGTCATATCAGCTAATGAACTTACGTTTTTTTTTGTTTTGTTGTGTTTTATTTGGGTTTACACCTTTTAATTTAATCATGTTTGTGAAAAAGCTCCGTTACAAAAGACATCATACTCAGAAGGAAAGCAAAAGAATGTCGTTTAACAGAAGCAAATGTACTGTCCACGTGAATCTCATCACGTAGTTCCATTTCGTTTGTGTAACTTCTCATCAAGAAACCATCTATTTTTCATTCTAGAAATTGCGATTCAATAATTGAAAATAATTATTAAGTTTTTTTTTAATGTTTATTAGTATAACAAATATGTTAATTAATTCATTTTAGCAAGTTAATGTAGTCAATAATAGGGGTATCCCTACATTAATGATAATGCTAAATTATAAAGAAAGCAAAAGGGTGATTTACTATAAGAACTCGTCTACAAGCTAGATTGTTTGTTAGTCTCTTAATACCATTAAAAATGTTACATTTTAATAGTTTATATCTTTTAATGGTTAAAAGATAAGTTTAATTCTAAGTGGTTAAAAAATAACTATTAAAATGTTATCTTTTAACTATACGGACTTACAGTTTACTTCTTAATTATTAATAGACTATGAATATATAAGAGGTAATCTGTAAAAAACTATTAAAATGACCAAACATCCACTACCATTACACCCGAGGATTTTTATTTAATTTTGAATGGTAGAGAATCGTCACACCCTCATTTTCCACGTACGGGGTTTTACCGTCAGGCGTGTGACACAACCAGGATCTCAGATAAGCATCAGTTACACCAAACGACTCGATAATTACAAATCATATAAGTTGTTTAATTTTAATGAAACAAACCAAATATATTTAAGTTGTGCGGAAGCGAAAACAGGAAAACATTAACAATAGTTTTGGAACACGCAAACACGCGTCCAATCCAATTTATGTAAAGTAAATGCAAATTAAATCCTGAAAATAGTTTAAGATGAACGCAGAATGACATGCAGTGGATGTTGTGCTCCTAGACGTGCCACATCAATGTCCTGAGAGAAAACAAGCAAAAATCTCAGTACAAGACTGGTGAGTTCACAGGTTTTGTAAATTATTTATGCATCCATTGTATGCATTAAATACATCATTCTTTATTGTCTTTTACTATGAAAAAAACACGTATTATTGATCACATGACAATTTAAAAGAGGACAAAAGAAGTAATTGTAACACCCCACCCCTAACGGCATCACTATTGCCTGCTTTGTCCAAGAGCAGCTTATAGATTTGTTTTTTATTGCCCGGGTGAAAACTTCCTAAGAAGGTCACGTGTCCCTGTATTACTGTCACCTTACTACGTTTAACTTGGAAGTTCTTCTCTCATCCACAACCAATACGTCCAAAACACTTTGGTAATATTAAAGAACAGATATTACTTATGAACCAGAAATCTCTTCTGTCTACAACTGATGTGAGATTTTCATAAATAACGAAGAAATCTCTCCTGTCTACACGTTATGCTTAGGGGGCATGGAGTGGTTGCAAGGGCCTGGGGGTGCGGGACCAGCGAGAACACCAACCCACCACTATTGGTATGTAGAATTAAACTAGTTTGGTGTCTACTTGCCGAGTCCTTACGACAAGGTATGCTTTTGAAATATTTACCATTTACAAACCTATTCTTATACATATTCATAAACATTTTTAAAATATATATAAGTTTTGATTTTGTGGTAATTTTGCAAAAAAATATTGAATTATATAATTGTTTTTTGTGTTTAAAGATATAATGAAACCTTTATCAACAGTAGCGATGCTTCACTAATTATTAATTCAGTTACAGCACATGAAAACTTAAATACATAATTATCAACACTTTGCACAACTAACTACAAAATTGTCTTTATCAACATGTTGATCACTTTTCCGACGTTGAATCAAAAGAATTTTGATCTTGTTATTCACTATATATCTATACATCTATACATATTAATAAAAGACTAATTTGGATGTCACATAATCTTTTCTTATAGTGTTCACCTAAGATTTGTCCATGTGTTATCACCACAATAAACTCATTATTATAAACAAAAATCAATTTAAATAATACTAATTACCAACTTTTTTATACATATTGGGTTATACATTGTGCATAATTTCGTTGTACTCGTCGTTTTGGGTGGTTTTTTTTTCATCTTTTTGGGTGTTTTTTTGTGTTTTTTTGGCGGTGGTTGGTTTTGGTATTTTTTGGACGGTTTGGAATTAGAGGGTGGTTTTTGTATTTTGGGTATGGTTTAACAATACTGGAACAATTTAAAGATTTCAACAAGCTATAACGATAGTGAACACACTAACGCTACATAGTATGAAGAAAAACAACAAAATTTCCACCGGGTAGCGCGGCGAAAAACTAGACTTTTTCGTTTCGGTTTTATTTTTTCTGTTTTTTATTTTTTAATACGAGTTTTTTCGATATTGATGGACGCTGACAATGGTATGTTATTGGTCTACTTGGCCTGGTTTTTACGCCCCCATCGCAATGCGAGGGGGCTTAACACTAGTTATGTCAAATTTTCAAACTTAATCTTAATTTTCAAATTTTATATTAACTAGTTGAAATCCGGTACGCGCGTTGCGTGATATTGCACTGCATTTTGCATTCATTTCGTACTATGTTTGATTTCTTTTGTATGTAAAACTTGATAATATCAGTTACATTCAAAAGTTTGAGTTCATGGGCTTTCATGCATGTTGTTGTGTATTGTTTTGTAGCTAAGTGTGTTGCATTGCTAATGGTTTTGGATAAACTCTAAAATCACAAAAGATGGTGACGTTCATAGTATCAACTATTAATTTTTAAAGATACTTCAAAACAAAGAGTACGCAATCTACATAACGAAAGAAAAACAAAGAATCGAGTTAAACCAATCAAACAAAAAGCACAAATTAAATTAGAACCCAAGACATAGTTAAACCGATGTTTCATATGGGTAACCTTCATCATCATCAACATGTTACCTAACGACAATGTTTCGTCTCAGATGAGGTAACACTCATCATCATCGACTGTACCAAACAACAAAACACCAACAGAGAAAACCAATAAGCCTACAAACCAACCAACCAAACGAAGCACAAATCAAACCGAAACCCAAAACATAGTTAAACCGGTGTTTCAGATGGGTAACCCTCATCATCATCAACAGATAACCTAGCGACAATGTTTCGTCTCAGATGAGGAAACACTCATCATCATTGACTGTACCGAATAGCCTGAACATCACGCCTACCAACAACAGGTCAACTATGGGAGGAAGAGGAGGTAAGTTAGCAGCGGTTCCGCCTTAGTAGAGGCGGTGGCAAAAGAACCACCGAAACCCCTTCTCGGCAAAACCACCACCGTAACCCCCTCTGTTTACAACCAAAAATGCATCCATGGAGGCCGTTGGTAGGACGGTCAAGCTCTGCCCTAAGGCGGTGGCAGGTGCGATGTCAAATCCAACACCAAAACCCTCTTCTCACCAAAACCCTCTTCTCGCCAAAACCACCACCAGACGTAACAACAGAGGTCGCCTTGCCGGAAGGGGCAAGCAAAAGGCGAATGCCTTCACCCAATGACAACCCCAAAAATCCATCACAATTAACATCGGTGAGACCATGCATCGACGGCGATGGAGGCAGACGGCAACAGAGACAACGGCCGGATGACCGACGGTCATCGCCCGACAAAAATGTCGGAGACAAAATGACATTTCTGTTTGCCTCCGTCGCAACCACAATGGTAAACGGGTGTGTGACGCCACCGGCGGTCGTATCCACCGCTGTTGCAGCAATAACTGTAAACGGGGAGCCGAGAAGACCACCTCCATCGCGGCTGGCACAATAACACAGATCCGCACGCATAAGCGGGCAGATCCACCTCGAGCCTACCTCCGTTGTAAAAGGGAAGCGGTGCCGGTGGAGCCTCCATCACCACCGTAACATCACAAACTGAAAGGATGTGACAAAAGGGGTAACCAGACTGACCATCACCACCGTCACCACCGGAAGCATCATGCCTCACATTAGCTACAAAAGGGGGAAAGTAAGTTGCAGGGAAGATAAAAGGAGTTGTAGGGAGGGGGTTAAAATGAAAACCCCTCAAACATTTATGGTCAAACCAATAAAATCCAAAGAACACTACTTATGGACTTGGTAAATTCATAATATGTAATTAATATAAATAAAAATCATTTAAGTCAAACTTTACAAAGTTGTTAATATTTTATACATAAATTAATTTTATTTAATATGATAATAATATCCCAATAGTCAAAAACTTGATTTTTTAATAATCACACGTCCGCCACGTCCGCCATCACACGTCTGCCACGTACTTACTGCAACAAATCTTAAAACTTGACTTTTTAATAATCACACGTCTGCCACGTACTTACTGCAACAAATCTTGCGACACCACCACGTCCGCCATCGTCACAACCGTTATTAGCTCACCATCCCCATCGTCACCATCAACGAATCCCATATCCACCATCAACGTAGTCATCGTCAACCCCCGACCACCATTGCCATACTTGAAGCACCATCCCCCCGTCACCCTAACCCCTGTTTAATCTGGCGGAAAAGATGCGGTGGGGCAATGAAGGAGATGGTTGCAGGTGTCGTTTGATGATAATGATGTTTAACGATGGCGGTGGTGTTGGATAATTGTGGTGGCGGTGAAGAAATGTGGTGGTGGTGGCAACGGCAGTGGAGAACTGCAGTGCTGGTGACGGCGGGTGTGCGGCAGCAAGAACTACGGTGAAGAGATGTACGTGAACGTGTGTTTGTGTATATATGGGTATATTATAATATATATATATATATATATGGGTATATATATGTATATATATGGGTATATATATGTATATATATGGGTATATATATGTATATATATGTATATATATGTATAGATATGTATATCTATACTACTATATAAAG
Source organism: Flaveria linearis (assembly GCA_024085815.1). Lineage (NCBI taxonomy): Eukaryota > Viridiplantae > Streptophyta > Magnoliopsida > Asterales > Asteraceae > Flaveria > Flaveria linearis. Next base: position 85,729,741 of record CM044007.1, read on the forward strand.
CATTTAGGAAGGATACAATTATAATTTTATTCAAAGTGTAAGACACCTAATATAACTTTTTAAGCACAATATACAAGTGCGTTATGCAATAGTTCCTAAATTGTCATCATTAATTATATTTCTTCAAATTAATACATTATTTAACTCACTAAATTAAATATTATCTTATTAATAATGCTTCTAAAATAATAATTAAATTTACATTTATTATTTATTTATTAATAGTTATATATATTAAAATTAAGTATTATCTAATTTATATACATAAGTATATAATTACAAAATATTACATAGTTATAGTAGTAGTATTTGAAGTAGTGATAGTAGTACTATTATTACATAATAATAGTAGTAGTAGTAGTAGTAATAATAATAATAATAATAATAATAATAATAATAAATTTATTATTATTATTATTATTATTATTATTATTATTATTAACAGCCAAATATAATTAATGTTTAACTCAGATCGGGTTAGATTGTGTTGTTCAAGTGAGAGTTGATGACATATTATTTAATAACAATAATACTAATATTTTCTAGGGGCATATTATGATTTTAATAATTTTAATATTTATGTAAAATATGTTAGTTAATGACATATTATTTAATATGTTTTGAAAATAATTACAATAATAATAAATATTATCATATTAATACTACTACTACTAATTATTATTATAATGTTAATAACAATAACAATAACTATAATATTTGTGATATTATATTAGTTACAATATAATATCATGTATTTGTCATATTATTGTACTTATAATAATTTAATTTTCAATAATTGTATTATAACAATATAATAATGAATCACTAAAACATGTATAGCGCCAATCCGAGTGAATATATAGTTGAACTCACTGAAATCATGATAATCCCAAAAACTATAACTATGATGTTATTTTATACGCTCCAAATCAACCCGCGACGAAGTGTGGGTCTAACGCTAGTGTGTGTGTGTATATATATATGAACATATACATATATATATATGTATGTATATACGTATATACGTATATATATATGTGTGTGTGTATATATATGTGTGTGTGTGTATATGTGTGTGTGTGTGTATGTATATAGGGAAGAGATCCCTTGAAATCATATTATAAATAAAAATCATGAAAATCATGGTCACATATATGTAAGTACGTGTTACAAAGTGTACAAATAATAGTTACATACATGTTTTGGTTATGCATATGTATATATATATGTATATGTATATATGTTATTGTCTTGTAGTTAGGGGTAAAAAAGTGTTTTTACAATCACTTAGCTGAAAAACTTAACAGAATTAATAGCAGGAACTAATTGTGTTACGATTTGATAAACAGTTAAGACCAAACTTATAATTTTTTAAAAGTTGATATCAATATTATAATATGAATAAATCAAATGGATCAATTATGTAATTAACTCTAAAAACAAAGATACTTTTAATTTGACATGATATTATTTATCAGTTCCACGTGAGTATATTCAGGTAGATACCGTAGATCCATTTCGGGTATGTCCCTACACATAAAAATCACTTCTGTCTCCATTCTAGAAATTGCGATTCAATAATTGATGAAAATTATTATACGCATTCATTATTGATTCCTTTACAAAAATAATTAATTTATATATTACTAATATATTAATTTTGGTATGTTGAGCGGGTTGTATTATGTGTTTACTGGTTTGTACCTATTATTGTCTTTGTCTTTTTCTTAAATTTTAATTTTTTTATTTTAACCTATTACTTATATATCTTTTACAAATTACACCTACAATATATTTTTTTCATCTTTGATCCTCATACTTTTCATATCATACAATTTTTTTGTTTTACATGTCTGCCTAAATTTTGCGAGTAACACATCTCAACATATGTCTGTGATTCAACAATTTTACCCTTATCATTTTTTCAAATTTAACGACTCTGTTACAACGCCTTTGTTCTAAATTGACGTATTTATTGTTTTATATGTTTTACATTTCGTTTACATGGTTAAACTTTTTTACGCTTACTTTTTGTTCGAATTTATTCTCTATGTTTTTTGTTCATTTTTAATATGAGCTTTTTTGGTGTTGATGGTCACTTGTGATTGCATGTCATTGATGTCACTTGACATTGTTTTACGCCCTCCGCCGCAACGCAGGGGGCTTAATACTAGTTGATTTTAATTTACAACTTAATTTAGTCAATGATAGTGATAACTCATTATTCACGATATTGCTAAATAATAGAGATAACAAATGGTTTAATCTACTAATATAACTCTTTTATATCTACACATTTTTGGGATCTTTTAAGATGTTGGAGCTATGGAGAAAAGGTCGTAATAATTAGTTTTTAAAATATCATAATTATGTAAAAAACACAGCTAAAATTAGACAAGCTACTTAAATCTTCACATTTTTATAATATGAAAAAACTTAAAAAATCTCAAAACATATGGTCTTTACTCTTTACATTTTTAAGCCAGACTCACTTTTGTACCGGTAACCTACATCAGATTTCCCCCTTGTTTAACATGAAAAAATGTTTAACATTACGGGTGAGGTTATTTCTACAAGTGTATTTTTGTTAAAAAGTATGAGAAGACACAATAAGGTTAAAAAAGTCATAAAAAATTATATCTCACAATTTAAGTCGAATTTCAAAAAAATACTTTGGAGTCTTTGTTCCTCTCGTCGTCCTCTTTCAGAAAAAAAAAAAAAAAAATAAAATTCTTCTGTGTCTTTTATGACACAATGACGTCATTGTGTCTTTCATAATGACACAATAACGTCATTACGTCTTTCATAACACGATAAAAAAAGTTAATTTTTTAAATTTTTTTATTTTTCGTTTATTTTTTTTCTTAGTAAGGACGGCTAGGGGAACAAAATCTCGGAATTGTTTTTTTGAAATTCGATTTAGATTATGATATATATATATATATATATTTGTGATTTTTTTGACTCGTTATGTATTCTCACAATTTGTAGCAAAAATACATTTGTTATTTGAACATTTTTCTAACATTATAATGAAACACTTTCATGAGTGACGAATCTAAATGAATCCATGTTGAAGGTGAGAACTTTTTACATGTCTTGAGAAAGGGTGGACTACAGGACTCTAGTTTTTTAATTCTAAAATAAAATTATACAACAAAAACACCTCTTTTCTACATTAATTAGAAACATGAAGCGCTTTACCGATTGCCCACTTTCACCAACTTTTCCCAAATGTGCCTATTTCTAAAGGGTGGTGTTCCCTGAATCTATTTGACGAAACAAGACTTATCTGTGGCTACAAATTCTTCTTGGTTTACTTCCCAAATCGGTGAGAAATCCCCATTTTTACCTCATCACCTCATCTTCAGATTTTATTGATTTTGACAACATATAAACCAATCCGCGTAGCACATCAAATATATATTATTATACCATTTCCCTAATAATTTTTCATATTTTTAATTCATTCAAATCAAGAAGTTCATATGCATTAAATATAAATTATAAATAAGGTGAGATTATTATACAAAGTGTATTTTTGCTACAAAATATGAGAAGACAAAATAAAAAAACGTTATTTTTTTATTTTTTTTAATTTTTCGTTATTTTTTTCTTAGTGAGGACGGCTAGGGGAACAAAAACTCGAAATTACCTTTTTGAAATTCGATTTAAATTGTGAGATATAATTTTTTATGATATTTTTTGACCCATTATCGCGTATTCTCAAACTTTGTAGCAAAAATACATTTTGTATTTGAACCTTTTTCTTATAAATAATCTTTTAACTCATTCTATCTATTAGATTCATATTCTAATAGAATAATCTTTTTATTCTACTCGCTTAAAAATAAAAATAAAATCAATTAAATGACACTATTTGAAAGTCCAATGAGAAAGGTGGTTGGACTTTGGAAAATTTAGAAAAATATGGAGGGTGAAAACGTGGGAGATGGATGCCCCGTCATCAGCCCTAGATACTCAATAAGCCACGACAAACTTGGTGGTCATATGTGCAATATTAATCGTGGCTAATCATCACACCACACAAACACACACATACACTTTTAAATGTTACATCACACCCTTTTAATTTCCTTAGCATTTATTAAATAACAATAAACACATTTCTATTCCTCCAATTAAACACACTATTCTAGTATACTTCACCTACTATATATATATATATATATATATAAAGCCAAACACCCTCCCAAACCATGTGAACAACAATCATACAACATTTCGGTACGAAAATGGGAAGAGCCCCGTGTTGTGAAAAGGTCGGGTTGAAGAGGGGAAGGTGGACGGCTGAAGAAGACGAGATGTTGAGTAACTACATCAAAGTTCATGGTGAAGGATCGTGGAGGTCGTTGCCAAAAAATGCTGGTATGTTTGTGTGTAAGAATGTATATGTTATCGATTGTATTTATGTTATATTCTATTTTTTAATCCTATATTGTTTTGTATTGTATAGTTGACACGTGTGTATATGTATTTTTCTAGGGTTATTGAGATGTGGGAAGAGTTGTAGACTAAGATGGATTAATTACTTAAGATCTGATTTAAAAAGGGGAAATATATCTACGGAAGAAGAACAACTCATAACCAATCTACATGCTTCTTTAGGTAACAGGTTCGTACTCATTCAACTCCCCACCCCTCATTTTTTTTCGTCAGTAGTATTAATTTTTTATCCGATAGTATAAAATTTTCTATATATAACAAATTCGCCCGCTAAAAAAATTTATGTCGTCCCGCTTCTCTTATGAAAATATCCATGCTCCGTCACTGTATGATTTTACTGACTTTTGCATGTCAATATATCATTAGGTTAATGTTAGAATGTAATAAAATGCAATCTTATGTATTATCCTATTTATAGATATGCATGACTCATCCTATGTATAAATATTTGTAGCCCGAGTGTCGGACATTCTGGAACATGACCTAAAGCAGATATTCAAATTAATTAATTTGAGATTTTATTGTATGTAAGGGTTGGCTGAATTGTAGCAAAAGTTACTGATAATTATTAATAACTAGGGTGTCGGTTTTACACATTAAATTAATTATTGTTACATCAAATTCGATTAAATGTTTGGTCCTCTAATTACTTTGTAGCATCTTTGTCCAACAAAGAGACGTGACACAAATTGGTTCTCATACATTAATAATGGTCACACGTCTCCTTGTCAATTCAACCGTGATTTAATAGTGACTGCATAAAAGTTGTCACCCAATATTGAGAAATCAACTTCCCTTATGACTTTAAAGTTTACCCCACAAAGTGACGTTTATTTAATAATTTGAAAAATAGAAAAAATGAAATAATTCATAGATAGCCAGCTAGATTATAAAGAAAGATAAAGAAGCTCAAATTTAGGGTGAAATTTATTTGATTTTTAATTCTTGACAATTAGAATAAAGAATCAGTATATTTAAATAAGTGTTCTTTTCATTAAAACTCAGTTTCAACTATAATAAGTTTAAGTATGTATGTCTTTCGAGAAACTAATATGATAAAAATACGTGTCATCATATTCTCAGATGTAATTAAGAATCCTAAGTCGAAAAAAAAAGCTAAAGAAAAGGATTTTGTGTAAGTCGCTTTATGGTCTAGAAAGGTGGAGTCGGACTTGAATAAACTTATGTGATGCGCTTTTTCAGGTGGTCGTTGATAGCTGCCCACTTGCCTGGGCGAACAGACAACGAAATAAAAAACTATTGGAACTCACACCTTAGCCGGAAAATCCTCCCATCAAGACGACCGACGAACCCACCGGTTATAACCATCACACCAAACGTCAAAAAACGTAAAGGCGGAACCAGTCAGTCCACCATAAAGATTAACAAAGATAGATCATCAACCGCTACCTGCCATATTAATATGGTCCAAGAATCAGACAAACATATTACAAAGCAACAAACCAAGGTTGACCCATGTGCCACTAATTATGTAGATGAGATGCTTAGCTTTATCGACACAATTATGGACCAAGATATGCTAACCATGGTTCAGGATGGTGGCTCCATGGGTGTTACTAGTGAGCCCATGAGTGTAAATAATGAAGGAACAAAAAGTGTAAGTGAACAAGTGGATATTGGTGGTACAAGCTCGTCAACTACAGATTCATTTGATAATTGGAATTGGGATTTTGATATTGAAGATGGTGTATTAGGGTTTGGAGGTGAGGAAGATGATAACATACTGTTATGGCCATGGGAGAGCATAACAACGGATAATGATATTCTAGATGTATAATAGGTTCAACATCTCTATTACTTAATAGTTCATCTTTCTACATGTACGTATGCATGTATGTTGTGTGCATGCACGTATATAATTATAAATAATGAGAGTATATTTGTGTATATATTATTTATACTAATTGTCATACGAGATGGCTCTCATATGGTAGCCCCAACGACAAATGAGCCCGGGTGGAACGAAAGAGTAATAAGAAGTGATAAAGACATACACTTCCCAACCATAAATAAAAAATAAGAGAAAACAAAAACAACACTGTAAATACAATTTTTGTTAGATATAGTATCGATTGAAAAAATACGTTAAGAATTGATTTTTTTTCACCATGTAGAGAAATGATTTTTTCATTAATTTTGGATGCAAATAATTATATGAAATTGTCATTAATATAATTATTATTTACTAATTGTATTCTATAGGGTGAGAGCTTCAGAATGACCAAACTACGCCCAAAACAAAAACAATATGAATGAGATATCGATTGTTGAAATTGTGTGTTGAATTCTGCTAATTTGCAAAAATTGAGAACAATAAAGATTTGAACTTGTCCCATATAGAAAGATGGTAGAATCTTAGAGTGCATACAGTTTGGAGCCTTCATGATTTTGTTTCCTCGGAAGCGGACGCAAGTGGTGACCCTAAACGCACCGTAACTTGCACACACACTAGGCGACAAGCGCTTTAATGGCGTCCTTGGCCCCCTGACCGGTTGCAACTATTTGGGTTCTTACTGATGCACATTACAAGTAATGCCATAATTACAACTAATGATATCATCACATCAAGAAAAAATATCTTGTCTTGTTTTTATAATGTAATGTGTCTGGTTTAATCATTAGTAACATAATCATTTATATCTCAAAACCAATCGTTTATTGATATATTTATAAGGGTGAGGATATTCTACAAATTGCATTTTTGCTATAAAGTGTGAGAAGACACAATGAGGCTAAAAAAGTGACAAAAAAAATTAATATCTCACAATCTAAATCGAATTGTAAAAAAGTAATTCGGAGCCTCTGTTACTCTCGTTGTCCTCTTTCAGAAAAAAATAAAAAAAATTAATTTTTTTTCATTGTGTCTTTATATGACACAATGACGTCATTGTGTCTTTTATATTGACACAATGATGTCATTGTGTCTTTTATAATGACACAATGAAGTCATTGTGTCTTTCATAAATGACACAATAAAAAACGTTAATTTTAAAAAAAATTAATTTTTCGTTTATTTTTTTCTTAGTTAGGGCACTAGGGGAACAAAAGCTCCGAATTATTTTTTTGAAATTCGATTTAGATTGTGAGATATAATTTTTTATGTTTTTTTACTCGTTGTGTCTTTTCACACTTTGTAGCAAAAATACACTTTGTATTTAAACATTTTTCTATTTATAATGCTAGGTTTCTAGAGTTGTTTATGTACCCGTAACAAATAGAGAAATTGGAAACTATAAACTAGGAGTTCAATTTTGATGTCTATTATATAGAACATAAATTTGATTATAGTTTTAAAATTTAATATTATACAACATACAAATACAAAGTCATCTCAATTGACTACTTGGGACAAGTTGTGTTTATTGATTGGACCACTAGTGTTTGTCATTTCTCTTTTTTGTTTTTTCTAGAATTTTAAAGATTTTTAAGATAACTAGTTGTTTTCTCCCCCGCGCTTCGCGACGGGGTTGAATCGATACTTAGAAAACTCGATAAAAGGCTCGGAAATTCTAGTTTGTTATGGCTGCAAACTAACCGTTTACTACGCCAAAACAAAAATATCAAAGGGCATTCGTTTATCGTCATCGCCTATCATCCATATTTATACAAAAATTCAATCCTAACAGTTATGAAACAACAAACAATTTCAAACGAAATGTAAGAAATCGGATCTGGGTAAGATGGCCTTAGATGAATTTGTGTTCATCGTCATCGACACATCTAGACCACCGTTAAGCAATACATAAGTGTCACCATCATCGTTAGAACAATCAACCCCAAAAAAGAAGGCCTCAGATAAACATATGTATTAATTATCATCAACACACCATCAAAAAATAGATAACCGTCACCATCATCCGAAGAACAGAATAGAATAAATCCGAGCCAAAATGTCTTAGATGAGAAAACCCTAACCGTCACAGATCAAACACCGTGACCATACAACGTCTCAGATGAGGAACACATCATCATCATCGACTAATAATTCAACTTTGTGTCTAGAAACAGGCTAGGGTTTCTAATCAGAAACTTCTCAAGTAAACATCTCAAGATAAAACCCATAAACATCAAATCCATGTCTCAAGTAAGCAGATACAGGCGGAGACCACAGAGGCTTTGGCCTTGCCGGAAACAGGGGGCAAACACACAAGTGGCTCAGATCTCATTAACAGACCGATGTGGCTGCAACACAGGTTGCAAGAGAAAAACATCTCACTTGCCATCCTCGTTTATGCCACACCAAGCAACAACCCATATCACAGTCATCATAGCCAAAGTAACATAAGCAACATTAATCGGATCTCGAGCGATGTAGGGTTTCAGAGCAAACTTACACATTCATCAAGCCAACAACTTAGGGCTCATATTAGAAGCCCTAATCACAGAAAACAAAAACACTGTCGGCCAACCATTGTCACCTAGGATTTGCAAAACAGAGCAGGGAAAACCACTCTGTACACAAATCCAGTAGCAACGGCGGAGCGGGTTGACCGGAGAGTACAAAGGTCCATATATAAGACATAGCAACATACACGACAACTCCAGCCGACGATGGCTAGGGTTCAACGGTAGGTCACACCCATCGGCCATGCAAAGAGCCCCAATCAAAAACACTAACAGCCAATAGGCAAAACACCATAATATAGAGAAATCTATAAACCCTAAAAGGGTATCGGAGAGACATAGAGATGAGGGAGCAACAGAGGCGGTGGAACCCTAAAAGGGTATCGGAGAGACATAGAGATGGGGGAGCAACAGAGGCGGTGGCACGACCACCATAGCACCGTCAATGGCTAGAAGACCGACACCTGCTCCACCTCAACAACATAGGGGAGGCAGAGCGGCAACAACCTCCATCGCCACCGCAACAATCAAAATCCCTGCGATGGCCGACGGCACACCGGCAATCCCTGCGATGGCCGACGACGGTGGTGGCGGCAGCGGCTCCCCTCTCCCTCCTCGACAACCCAAAACCCTTCTCGCATAGGCGGTAGAAGGAGTGGCCGGATTATCGGCGTTCGTCGCCGTAAACAGAGCGGCATGCAGAAACGTCGGCGACGTCATCGCCTCCACCGGCAACAACAGCCGAGACACATCGGCTAACACCAACACAAACACCGGCCAACACTAATTCAAATACCCCTTATAACCTTTTTCAATTTGGGGGAGGGGGTAAAATGAAAAACCCTCAAAACCTTCATGGTCAAACTATGAACAAACGAAAACCAACTGCTCATGAACTTGCAAATTTCATAATAGGGTAATATGGGGAGGACTCACATCAAAATATCGTTGTGGTCAACTCGTAATAGCACCCCAAACCCTCATCAACCTGGGTTCAAACCCTTGCCACCCTTTGTTTGATTTTGTTTTCATTTTTAATTTTTTTTTATATTTTTATATTTTTCTTCTTCCATTTTTTTGTTTAATGTTTTGTTGACCTTCTGTCGGTTTGATTCCAACTTTTTTAAATTGTTTTTGTTATATCTATACTACTATATAAACTATTTAGGGAGGATACCATTGTATTTTATTTAAAATGTAAGACACTAAGACAACTTTTTAAGCACAATATACAAGTGTGTTATGCATTAATTTCTAAATTGTCATCATTAAGTATACTTCTTCTAATTAATACATTATTTAATTCACTAAATTAAGTACTATCTTATTAATAATGTTTTTAAAATAATAATTAAGCCTACATTTACTATTTATATATTTATAACTATATATTATTAAAACTAAGTATTATCTTATTTATATACAAAAGTATATAATTACTAAATATTACATAGTTATAATAATAATAATAATAATAATAATAATTAATAATAATAAATAATAATAATATATAATAATGATAATAATAATAATTATAACAACAACAACAACAATAATAATAATAACACCAAAAATATAAAAAATGTTTGAATCAGGTCAGGTTAGATTGCGCTTTTCAATTGAGACTCGGTGACTAGGGGTGTTCAAAAAATCCGATATCCGAAAATATCCGAAATCCGATCCATATCCGAATCCGAATAAATCGATCCGAATCCTTATTCGGATATTCGGATCGGATCTCATCCGAATCCGTATTCCTTATTCGGATTTCGGATCGGATTTTGGATATCACACTTTTTTATTCGGGTTATTCGGATTATTCGGATATCCGATTAATCCGAATAAGACTTCAACTACATTTCTAGCCTAATACTCATTACTCAACTATATATTATGTTTTCCACTCAATATACAATAATCTTTACACATTCTAGTCATAATCCTAAATAATTATGCAATAATCGATCGCCGTTTTAAAGTAGAGATTCTAATATTCGGGTTTTATACAATTGCCTATTATGTTCTAAATTTGAAATTTGTGTACAAGTCAAATTTTATTTGTTAGTTTTATATCTTTTATTGTGATTTACAACTTATAAAATGGAAAGAATAAAAAAGTAGCAAACAAAATAAATATATATAAAAAAAGAAAAAAATTGTTATTTGGTTTATTCGGATAATTCGGATAAATTCGGATTATTCGGATATATCCGAATCCGATCCGAATTGAATTCAGATAGATTCGGATCGGATAGAAAAATGCTTATTCGGATCGGATCGGATTTCGGATAGGGTTCTGAAATTTTCAAATCCGAATAATCCGTTATCCGATCCGATGAACACCCCTATCGGTGACACCCGTCGCATCGCGCGAGACAAACCACTATATGATAAATATATATGAAGATGACAAGATAGTAATTTAATTCAAAATGTAAGACGTCTAATATAACATTTTAAGCATAGAATACAAGTGCTTTATGTAATATTTTAACTTTTGCCCCCTATTTAATTAATTTCTTCTAATTAATATATTATTTAATACAATTATTATTTCATTATTTTATAATTTGATATTATTTAATTTTCATTAAATTTTATTTTATTTTATTTATGATACCATAAATTCGTATTTAAATTATATTTACTAATTATATTTTTATAACTACTTACTATTTAAATTAAGTTTAATTTTATTTAAATATTTAAGTATACAACTAATATATATCTTCATATTTATAATAACAATAATGCTAATATTTTCTAGGGGCGTATTGTAAGTTTAATAATTTAAATATTTATGTAAAATATGTTAGTTAATGACATATTATTTAATAAGTTTCGAGAAATAATTACAATAATAATAAATATTATCATATTAATACTACTACTACTACTATTACTAATTATTATTGTTATAAGGTTAATAACAATAACAACAACAACTATAATATTCATTTATTATATTAGTTACAATATAATACCGTGTATCTGTCGTGTTATTATATCTATAATAATTTAATGTTCGACAATTTGTATCATAACAATATAATATGAATCACTAAAACATGTGTAACGACAAATCCGAGTGCATATATAGTTGAACTCATCGAAATCATGATAATCCCAAAACTATAATTATGACGTTATTTTATACGCTCAAAATCAAACCGCGGCGAAGCGCGGGTCTAACGCTAGCATTTCTAAATGTTGTTAATTTTAGCTTTGTTTTCAATTTTTGTTCATGAAATTTTAACCATCGTTTTAACGATTCCATTTATATTCCGTAAAAAATCGGTTTTCCCCGCTACGAAGTGCGGCTGTAACCCTAGTTAATAACTAATCAGAATTTATGTATTGTTTTTTTCTCAAATAAAAACATATACATAAATGATGTTATGATTTGTGGTTGTATGTAGGGCTACAAACGAACACGAACAAGATCTTGTTTATGTTCGTTCATTAAGGGTATGTCATGTTCATGAAGTGTTTACAAACACTTACCGAACTAGATATTGTTCATGTTCGTATATTAAGGAAACAAACATTTTAACGAACTATTCACGAGCATTTACTGAATGCAAACGAACATAAATAAATATTCATGAAAATTAGCGAACACAAATGAATGTTCATTAATTCTAACAATTACAAATATTATGTATTCATTTTAGAATAGAATTTGCACCTTTGGTTACAAAACATTAACCAAATACCACCAAAATTAAATAAATAGGTGACGTTGACGGATACATATAGTATAATTAGAATTTCATATTTTAAAATTTAAAACCAATATATAAAAATATAAGATATAAAACCATTTAAGATTTAATTTCAGTTTTCCTTCTAAACGTTTGACAAAAGTAACAATTTTCCTCTAAAAAAATTAAAAACATCAACTTAGCTTTGAAAGTTTTATAAGTTGTTTTAATTTCAATCCAAAAGTTTTTTTATATTGGATCGAATTGAAATTAAAACAACTTAGAAAAATTTTGGAGGTAATTGATGTTTTTAATTTTTTGAAGAAAAATTATTATTTTTGTCAAACCACATGGAGTAAAACTGAACTAGAACAAATTGGGTCTTGTTTTTTTTAGATGTATGTTTGTTTACGGAACTACCCTTTGTTAAACAAAAAGTTTATTTAAAACACAATTCACACGCTTATATAACATACTCCTAATTACTAATACTTTAAAAACCATAATGTAGATCCTCAATGCATTATGTACAAGTACATAATGCACATCATGTTAATGGTATAAAAGTTATTTACTCAAATCATGTGGGTCTTTTTGATTCTATGTATTAGTCAAAGTTTCATATTTCTTTAACCCACCTTAACTTTCTTAAATTTTCACTTTTAACACCCTAAGGATTTTATGAAACTTTGAGAAACATCATTTTGACCCCCTTAAGTTTCTAAAGCTTTAGGTTTATCCTATGTATATTTTTACTTAAAATTATCTAACTTCTTATGTCCATATATTTATGCACGTGTTAGAGGGCGTTTGAGATTTAAAAATGCCCCTCCAAAGTCACTAGAAGTTAAAAATTTAACTTTTGATTATTTTTAGAGGGACATTTTTATATTTTTACTCCTCCAAAAAGTCAAAAGGAGTTTTAAAAAGCAATCCCAAACACCCACCTAGTATATATTCGAGTTCGCCTACCTTATGATGTAACTTTTGTTGAAAATTGGTTAGGTCAAATATAAAACATTTCGTACTAATTTTTACGTACGTTTTTAGGTGGTATATGAATCGCTGTAAATTTTGTTTAAAAACAAGTGAGATCAAATTCGCCGATATAAATTTGAGTAACTCAATGCTTCAATGTAAATTAAGTTCGGAAACGAGTCGACACAATGATAGTCTATACATTATTACGTCGTGTACGTCACCGTCATAACGTGCGGGCATAATTACTAGTTCTATACAATAATAAACTTTTACCAACATCTGATTCGCATGGCCCATGGACCTTCATAAATCTAAGTAGTGTGACAGTTACACACACCATCCCCCCCCCCCCCCCCCACCCACCCCACTCACCCCCTACCCCCCCCAAAACAAAGGAATCAAGTTCAATAATAACTCAACCAATTAAAACCACCAAATATCTAATCGACTTGTTTTTAAGATGAAGAGATCTAAATTATCATCTTTTAAAATTATTCAGGTAGGTTAACTTTTTATAATCCAAACTACATGTATTGGTTGATAATAATTTATGATGTCAACCTGATCAGTGACACTCTGTCACACCCTCAAAATCCGCTAACGGGGTTTTACCGTCAGACGTGCGACATACCAGGATCTCAGATAGCACCAGTTACACCAGACACAGTAATTATAAAACATCACATTAAGTAATTAGACTTTTAAACCAATCATAAGTGTTTCAAACTTGCGGAAGCGTTTCGAAAACAATAATCAACAGTAAATTGTATCAACATGCATTTAAACCATAAGTGTCAATAACGTTTAACAAAATAAAACTGTTGAGTCATGATGTATGCCATGCATGCATCCTAGCTGAGTCCCTAACCTTGTGCGTTTCCTGTGACCTGAGAAAACATGCTAAAGTGTGTCAACATAAAGTTGGTGAGTCCACAGGTTTAATCAACAAAAATGTGTCAGAAAGCGTTTCATATGGTTTAGTATATAAAGCATATCGATAGGTAGCTAGCCTATAAACAAGTTATTTAGTGTTTCAAACCGTAGCTGACTGTGTGTGTTTAGTGTCTTTCCACCACGTCTATCACAGACCGTGGCAATCGTTAGGTCAATTTAGCACCCGTTTGACCTCCAATCAAGCTAGCACGACTAGCCCGTGCGGGGTTTGTCAAACCCAGTAGTACTACTCAGAATTACCTCGCTAATCCCATTACTAACGGTTTGATACTGTAAGGACTTTCAAATACGTTTCCACTAACATAACAGGCGATATCAATATTACAGGCAACCATAACAAAAATAGTGTTTGCATGTTTTCTCCCCCGAAAAGGAAAGAATATAAAATAGGGCGTGAAAACTCACCTCGAGTGTAGAGCAACAAGTAAAAGTAAACACAAAAGATCGGGTCTCCAAATTAACTTGTGTTTCATTCAGTATATATATAAGTAATATTAATTATTAATTACAAATATAAGAGTCGTACGATTTCGCGTTAGAGATCGTGGTTACAAAGAAGAGAGTCGCCGGGAGTGCTCGGTCGCGAGGGGATGGTCACCGGTGCACGGTGGTCGAAGCTTCTCGTTCAAGTGTGAATGAAGGGTCGACGACAGGAGGTTTCTCCTATGGAAAGGTAGGGCTTTGATATGGGGAGGTGATCGATATATGAGAAGAAGAGGGTGGGTCGGTTATGGGTTAGCCGAGAACAAGGAGAGGTAGTTATTCATTTTGCATAATAGTCCTTCAACTTTAATTAGTTTACATTTAGAGTTTATCTAAGATTTAACTAGTTCCTAGTATAATAATAATAA
The DNA here is from genome assembly GCA_024085815.1 of Flaveria linearis. NCBI lineage: Eukaryota > Viridiplantae > Streptophyta > Magnoliopsida > Asterales > Asteraceae > Flaveria > Flaveria linearis. The sequence continues at coordinate 85,745,063 of CM044007.1, forward strand.
TAATAATAACCATTATCCTTAATTAATAATAATATTTACTAATTATAAATACCGGGGAGGTTAGATAATGAAAACAGTATTAACCTGAATAACTCGGGTTGTCACACACTCCTAACTTGATTACGTTGTCTTGGACAACCTCCACTACTAGAAAAATCGCAAAAGATGACGCGCATTGCGCGTCATCTTGGGGGTCAGATGACGCGCAAATGCGCGTCAAGGAAAGGGTAGTCATAAATGATAGATGACGCGCATTCGCGCGTCATCCGTTTATGACGCGCAAAAGATGACGCGCATTTTATGACGTGCAAAAGATGACGCGCAATGCGCGTCAAGGAAGGGGTAGTCATAAATGAATAGATGACGCGCATCCGCGTGTCATCTATGAAAATTTTATGACGTGCAATAGATGACGCGCAATGCGCGTCATAAAATTAGCTGCATTTTTTAATTTTTTTTTATTTTTAATAAATTTACCTTTTGTTTTCTAAAACAAATTTTCGAATAACAATTAAAAGCGAAATCCATTAAATACCAACAAAGTTTACACATCCATAAAACACATTACAAGTCCAACAACACAAGTCCAACTTAATACTATCAATTAGTACCAAATTACAAGTCTAACAACACAAGTCCAACAATACTATCATTCAGTCCTATATATAAATGAAATTCGATACATAGCACGCCCAATCTTTACGAACTTCTTCCAAATCACCATCAGTGTATTCTTCTTTACCTTCTCCAATCTAAGACAACCAATTTTATCAAATTAAAGTTGTTAGTTTTGACCCAAAAACCCCTTTATGTAAAACTCGTTGAAAAAATGGCACAAACTTAAAATTGTTTTCCTAACTTTCACGTCTAACACCCCCTTGATAGCAAAAGGAAGAAGTTGTTGCATCAACACATGACAATCATTGGACTTCAAGCCATTCATCTTTGAAGCATCATCAGACACGAGATTCTTGAAATTGGAGCAATACCCATCAGGCACTTTTATCTTAGACAGAGTATCATAAAATAGATTTTTCTCCGAGGTGTTCAATGTGTAGCATGCAGGCGGAAGCCATAGTCGATTCCCTTTTGGTTGAGCTTGTAATTCAGACTTTATGCCCAACTCCTCAAGATCTTGCCTTGCTTTCACCCATCCTTCGTCTTGTGAGGTAAATTCAACAATGTTCCATAAACACTCTCGCACACATTTTTTTCTATGTGCATAACATCTAGCTGATGACGAACAAGCAACATTTTCCAATATTCAAGTTCAAAAAAAATTGACTTCTTGTGCCATAATTTGTTTCTCTCATCGATACTTTCTTTTTTATTCTTTGACTTCTTCTTGTTACCCCATGTATTCTCAAACCCCGACAGGTAGTCAAAAATTTCTTCACCTGATAATGGTTTTCCTATAACACCACTCTCTTGTTGATTATTGAAATGTTTTTTTCTTTTTCGAAAAGGATGTTGAGGTGGGAGGAATTTTCTATGACCAAGGAAGCATACCTTTTTAGACTTTGGCAACCATTGTGAACAAGTATCCTCTGAACATATTGGACAAGCTTTATAACCTTTGGTAACACATCCCGAAAGATTACCATACGCGGGGAAGTCATTTATAGTCCAAAGTAATACTGCTCTGAGATTGAAGTATTCTTTCTTATAAGCATCAAATGTTCTAATGCCAGGTTTCCATAAAACTTTTAGATCATCAATCAATGGTGCCAAGTAGACATCAATATTGTTACCAGGTTGTTTTGGGCCTGATATCAATAGTGTCAACATCATAAATTTTCTTGACATGCATAAATAAGATGGTAGATTATATGTTATAAGGATAACGGGCCAACAACTATACTTTGAACTTAATGACTTGTGAGGATTGATACCATCAGCGGACAAAGCTAATCTAAGATTCCGATTTTCATTTCCAAAATATTTCCATGTGTTGTCAACAAGCTTCCAGGAGGGTGAATCACGAGGATGAGTAAGCTTACCATTATTGACCCGACATTGCGCATGCCAAGTTAAGTCACGTGCAATTTCTGGAGAGGAAAACATTCTTCTAAATCTAGAAACAGGAGGAAAGTACCACAAAACTTTTGAAGGCACGTTCTTGGTATTCTTCTTCCAACGAGATGTGCCACAAGTTGGACACTCAGAAGCATCCTTATATTCTTTCCAAAATAAAACACAATCATTTTCACATGCATGAATCTTTTTATATTCTAGACCAACTCCTTTTAACAACTTCTTGGCTTCATATATCGAGCTTGGGATTGTATTGTTTGATGGTAAGATGTCTTTTAAGACGCCCAACAAAGCATCAAAACTTGAATTAGACCAACCAAATTGACTCTTCAAATGTTGGAATTTTAACAATCCACTAAGTGCGTTATACTTTGACCCTACATAAAGTGGTTTATCACATTCTTCAAGAAGAGATTTCAATGAATCAGGATCTTTATCTACATGTGTGAAAGCATCATGTAGCATTTCCTTTGTATAATCAAATTCAAAAGGTCTAGATGTATCAGGGCATCTAGAATCAACCTTCGGAAGTTTCTCTCCATGAAAAGACCAAACCTTATAATTTTCGTTAAAACCGTAGGCAAACAGATGATAACGCACATTGGCAATCGAGTGGTGACACAAATTGATACAATTAACACAAGGACATGGAATAACATCTGTATTTGGATTATTACTTTGCACAAACTCTAAAAAGTCCTCCACACCTTTGTCATATGCATTTGATAATCTATCAGTCGAAATCCATGATTTATCCATGACCTTTGTTTCTAGTTTGTCACCATCATAGAAACTAGAATCAAGTTTAATGATGAGAGTTAGGTATCAAAATAAACAAACAAACAAACAAACATACCCAGTAAGTCCCACTCAAGAGCAGGGTCTGGGAGGGGTAGGTGGCGGCGAGTCTTTCCTCTATCTTGGAAGATAGAGAGACTGCTTCCGAAGAGACCCCCGACTCGGTAACGAAAACCAATAACATGTTGCAATCTTATGAAATATGTTAAAATCTTATACATATGTAATACCCTTCCCAAATGCCTATAATCCACGTAAGAACAGGTTGCAATGGTTAAGCAAGGAGCCAATAAAAAACAAAAATCCGACATGCAGGAAGATGTAATTATTATTGACACTTGACTCTCGTCACAAATATGACTATAAACTAAAATTCACCAAACTCCTGTTAGTTGAAACCATCACAACTCTACTGTCAATCACTCCTTTTAGAATGACAAGATGGATCATAAATTAACATTAGTCCAAACAGAGAGTTCAGTTTTTGGTTATGGTATACATATTATTATTTCCAAGTGTAAGTTTGACAAATGTAATATACTTTCTCGTAAGTTCACATGAATTGTCAAATTTGACTTTAAAACCAGAACCATGTATGGAAATGCCATATGACTAAACCAAAATGGACATGTTTTTTACTCTAGATTATATTGTATAATTAAGTAAATCAAAATGGATATGTTTTTTAGTCAAAATTGGATTGTGCAATTGAGTAAACCAAAATGGACATGTTTTTGAGTCTAAATTAGACTCTGCAACTAACTAAACCAAAATGGACATTTTTAAACTATATTGGACTGCAATTAACTAGTCCATTGACTTTTGACTTTTGAAGTACACTAGTCCATTGATCTATTGTTGACTAGTAGTTGGACCTGCTGTTGAAACTAAAACAAAATGGTTTTTACAACCTACAAATGACATTCCAGTTTATGCCTATATCATGTTGTGAGACTAAACCAAATGGTTTGTGCAACCAAATATCTTCCATATCATATACATCTAAAAGTCAACTAAAATACATAGAAGTCAAATGATATTTTTCATACCAATACATCCAAAAGTCAAATAACATATAGTAAAGTAAACGTTATTTCTAAACCAAAGGCCATCCAAAAGTTGAATACATATAGAAAGCTCAGATGGTAGTTTTCATTTCAAATACAAGGCAAAAGTCAAATAACATAGTCAAAAGTCATATAACGATGATAGAAACTTGTTAGGATCAACACACGAGAATCACACGAATATACGCAACACAGCCACAACACATGCACACTTGATCACAAGAACAACACAGAAATTTATAGTTGGTTTAGCAGGTTAGTGAATACTGATCTAACCATAAGTTTAAATTCTAACAAAAATCATTAATAAATAAGGCAAATAACTTAAAATCCTAAAGCTAATACAATTTAATTGCTGATGTATTCTAATGTATGAGCCCAACTACATTGCCTAACAATTTAGCCAGTAACTGAAGTACTGAACACATGTAACTATTGGACCATCCAATGTTAATATCTAAGATATGCACATGACAACACAAAAGCTACAACCTACATAAAAGAAAAAAAAAGAAACAGTCTAACAAACCTGAAATGAAGCACAAAGCCTGTGTCACAGCTACACAAGAACCTGCGATATCAAAATATGCATCGATTGGGGCTGGCCGAGTGGCGGTGAGGGTTGGGTGAGGTCGATTGAGGCTGGATGAGGTCGATTGGGGCTGGGGTGAAGTCGAATTAGGGCTGCGGGTGGGTCGATTGGGGCTGCGGGGTCAAAGGGTCGATGGTGGTGGTGGGGGGTTGCGGCCGGCGGTGGCAGTGTGGTGGTCGCGACTGGCGGTGGAAGGTCGTCAGCTGGCTGCGGGTCGATTGGGGCTGGGGTGAAGTCGATTTAGGGCTGCGGGTCGATTGGGGTTGCGGGTCGAAGGGTCGATGGTGGTGGTGGGGGGTTGCGGCCGGCGGTGGAAGGTCGGCGGTGGCAATGTGGTGGTCGCGACCGGCGGTGGGAGGGGCGTCCGGCGGTGGAAGGGGCAGGTCGGCGGTGGGGGAAGTGTTTTGGAATGAAGCGGGAGATCGAAGTGTTTGGAATGAAGCGCAGGTCGCGCGCATAGTAATATATTCTTATAAAAATTTTTAAAAATGACACATTAAGATGACACGCAAAAATGCGTGTCATCCTTTCTAAGAAAATTTTAAAAATGACAAATAATTTATGATACGCGTAAATGCGCGTCATCTTTTTTCGCGCGTCATCTTTTGCGCGTCATCTATTAACAGTTTTCTAGTAGCGCTCATTCGTATACATTTGATTTTGACTCGATCCTGTTCGAATGAAAATCAACCGTAATCACATATGTAAGTGAGATTGTCATTGATCGAATTGACAATATTAATTATTATCAACCAAATAGTTATACTTGGATTATTTAAAAATCAAATTACGAATTAGTTATTTAAAAGTAAATGATAACAATTTATATATTATCTTAACTATTATTTATAAGTCTTATAGTTCATGTTATTATGGTTTAGTGATATTGATGATTGCTTTAAAAAAATAATGCAGTTTTGAATACCTATAAATGCAAATTGATTATGTAGTATTTAATGATTAAAATTAGTTTTTTTTTAGAAAAAGTTATAATCTTAAAATTATTACAAAAGCATATTATATTTTTTTACGATGAACATACACTTACTTTACACCTATCATATTATATTATAATTGATGAAGGCCATCGCATAAAGAATGCGTCTTGCAAGTTAAATGCTGACTTGAAGCATTATCATAGCTCTCACAGATTGCTTTTGACTGGAACTCCTTTGCAGGTTTGATTATGGTTTTGCAGTTTACTCTTTCTTGAGTAATTCTTTTTTGTGTTATGCTTCTTATTCATGTGGATGCTTTATCTTAATAAATTTGAGAACTGCAATAAATATGTAAATTATCTGCATTTCTAGTTTTCATTATTTGAATCCATAATAACTTTTGATTGAAGGTACACCATTTTAGCGCATTATGATATTTCGTCAGAAGAAATCACATTTTATTAATTAATAAATCACCAAACATTTTCTATCATTTAATTCCCCAACCGCTTTCTTATCTGATCGCGTTGTAAATTTTGTCCCTACTTTGAAAACTGCAAACTATTCTTTTCGATATAAAACCAAACACATGCAAGCAAAATATGTATATGTTCATACATTTCTTAATAAACAAGGTGCCATTATCCTTTATAAACTTGTTAAAACTTCATCTATTAGATGTTCTTTTTCTAGGAGTATGTTAAAATCTTGACAGTTACCCGAATGGTTTGACGGTTTATCAGTTTAACTGTTCGGTCTGATTATAAAAGCTCATTAGCCAACGAATAAAAGGTGACAAGCATCGGTGATTTTCAAATCGTTTTTAACAAATTTTGCTCTCATTCACACATGATAGATTGATTCATTGTATGTATAATATGTAATTTATATTATACTAATTATCAAGTTTTGTATGTATTGTAAGTTGTTCTATGTGTTTTATGATTTTTGCTTACTTTTCTTTTTTTCTTTTTCTAATCTTTAACTATTTTATTTTAACCCAATATTTTTACATCTTTTACAATTTAGCCTTAATATTTTTTTTTACTTTCAACTTTGTTCTCCTATACTTTTCATATTTTATAAAATTTTGGTCTAAATTTTACAAGTTAACATGATGTAGTGTGCACTTGTGTGATTCAATATTTTTTGCTTATTTTTTTTCAGTTTAACAGCCCCATCACAACACGCTGATCCTAGTCGATTACTTATTATTTTATGTGTTTTACGTTCCACTTGCTTCACTGCGTGTTTCAACGTTTTTACGTCTACTTTTCATTTGATTTATTTATTTTACCTTTTTATGATTTTTTCGGTGTTGGTAGTCACTGCGACGGTATGTCATTAGTGTTACTTGGTACAGTTTTACGTCTCTCGTTGCAATGAGGGGGACTTAATACTAGTATATGCTAATTATCAACTTCACATTGCATTGATTGTTATACCATTAGCTTTAAATATTGTACATATTCTATTTTTTCTTTCTTTCTAATAACTTTACTTTAAACCCAATACTTTTACATCTTTTACAATTTAACATTTAAAAATTTTCACTTTTAACTTTCTTCCCTTATACATTTCATATTTCACAATTTTTTCATTTTACGTTTCGGTCAAAATCTAACACGCCGTAGCATGTGCGTGTAGTTCGTCGTGATTACGCCTTTTTTCCCGTTTAACGGCCCCATCGCAACGTGTGGGTACTAGATCGACTTAGTTATTGTGTTTAATATTGTAAAATTAAACCCCAATATTTATTTTTACTTTCAACTTTAGTCCTCAATACTTTTTAAAGTTTAAAAATTGTTAGTTTTACGTTTCGATCTGTATTTTGATAGTTAACACGCTGCAACCTGCGTGTGTGGTTCAATGTTTTTACACTTATCTTTCCCGTTTAACAGCCCCGTCGCAATACACTGGTCCTAGATCCAATACGATTTACGTTTCGTTAGCGTGGTCAACGTTTTATGTCTACTTTTTGTTTAGTTTTATTTTTTCGTTTGTTTATTTTTTTATATGAGCTTTTTCGGTGTTCCTAATCACAGGCGTTGGTGTGTCATTAGTGCTACTTGGTACGGTTTTACGCCTCCCCGGGGGATTAATACTAGTTTATAAGATTTAACTACAAATATATGTTGTACAACTCTTTAAAACAATAGCGTACAAGCAATTATTGCATTGATGAATCGCCAGTCACTTCAAAGTTCAAATAGTCGACGAATTGACGGTTCCCAAGACCGTTCACATTAATTTGTCCTTGCCGTATAGGCTAATATTGGGTGGTGCTGGGGACACCGCTGGGGTTTTTGGTTGTAGGCCGGTTCAAACGGTCACGGTTAGGCCTTGCGGTCACATTTTGGCCCCTAACCGTGACTCCAAGGTCTTGCTGTCACGGTTTATGGTGGTACTACCCGTGACCTCGTGACAACAAAACGACAAAATGGCCTGTTAAAGTTGAAAAGCGGTCACCAAACCGTCACGGTTTGGCCTAACCGTGACCTCTAGGGTACGAGGTCTCAATCTAAGGTACGAGGTAGACGTGATTTTGATAGAAGGCCAGGAATCGCGCCACGAACCGTCACGTGGAGGCCAAACCGTGACGGTTTGTGCACCAGATTTTCACCTTAAATACCTTTCAACTTTCAATACTCGACACATAATCCGACACTAGAAATTTTTTCATCATAAGGTATTTGAGCTTTCATTCATCCAACACTCAAGATTTTTCAGCCTTCGTCATTCCAAAAACACGTTAATTCGAAAACAATGTCGGGTTCGGGAGATCGTTATCAAAATCCGAAGCTTCCAGATTTGAATGAGGTGCCACATATCGAAGATTCGAACCAGGTTGAACTAGTATATGTTTTATTATAACTTATTATTTGAAATATCTAACCATTATCTTTTTTAGGAATATTACGTATACGGTAGTCACCCTCCGTGGGGGGAGGAGGAAACCAACCCGTCGAATACATTTGCTCAAGAGGCGTACAACTCTTTATTTGGACCTACAGGTTACGGTGAAGGGTACAGATATCCCCTTGCAATTCTTACGGGCATGCCCCGAACACGTACCACTCACAAACAGAGCTGGATTACGGACATCCCCCGTACCAGTCAGAACTAGAAATTACACATGTGTCGGATACCTTTAATGGGAATGACACAGATGAGAGTGACGGTTCGATTCACCTCAAAGAAAACCATGGGGACACCGCGGAGCATGATGAGGATGAGGATCGGATAAGAAAGGCTACGGTTTCTTATAAAACCGATAAGTACGAAGAGTTTTTATTCTTTTGTTTATTTTATTTTTATTTGTTTTATATATTGTTTTTTATGTCTAACTTTATCATTTTTTCAGTATTTTTATTCTCGTGAGGACTTGGAGAGCTTGGCTAAAATGAGATGACGTGAGCATGGGTGCGTCATTATGGTGGGTCGGTCACGAAAAAAGGATGTGGAACTATTGTGCAATCGTAGTGGTGAACCTAAATTCACTGGCACAAGTAGACGTACTGGGAGCATAAAGAAGGGATGTCCCTTTAAACTCATAGGGAAGTACGTAGGAAAGAGTGACAATTGGATGTTAGAGGTGATAAACGAGACGCACAACCACGATCCTGTTGTGTACGAGGAGGGCCACGCGCATCGTAGGAAGATGACTGCCGAAGAAATTGATCTTGTCGAGAAGTTACACAGGCAGCACGTGCGGCCACGACATATCCATTCAACCGTAAGGGAGCACTTTCCCCACAGCGTCTGTGTTGTTCAAGACATATACAATCTGACGTCGAAGTTTAGGGCTGAGGGGAGAAAACGCATGACACCAATGCAGGAACTTGAAAACCTGCTATAATCAAAATAGTTCGTGTATGAAACACGAACGAATGCAACTACTAAGGCCGTGGAAGATGTTTTCTTTTGTCATCCTACTTCGTATAAAATGTGGCGCGCATTCCCGTACGTGATGTTGATAGACACGACGTACAAGACCAACATGTACAACATTCCGTTTGTTCAGGTTATTGGCGTTACGTCGACGTCGAAGTCGTTTTGTATTGCGCATGAATTTATGACTGCCAGTTTTTACAGTTCGAGCAGGGGACTACACCGTACGAGCGGTTCAGGACCCTGAGAGCACGAGTGCCGGCACCGGGGACCGTCCCGACGGAGGACTTCTTGCAGCTCGTTGGAGAGCGGGACCCTTTTTTTGAGATTATCAGCGAGGGCGGCCCGTGGGAGCAGCTGTTCTGGATGAGCGACGATGCCCATCGAGAGCTGACCGTGGAGTTATACTGCACCTTCACATTCCGTCCACGTGAGCAGGGACTTGCGGAGCTGGACGAGGACGACATAGCGGACGGTCTTGCGCCCGCGGAGGTTGCTTTCCGGTTGTTCGGGGCCCTCCACCGCATGTCCCTTAGGCGGTTCGCTGTCGTCAGCGGCCTCTACACGGAGGTGGAGGTCGGACAGCCGATGTACACCACGGCCTTGATCCGCGGGGCCGATGACTCCGATCAGGTCTGGTGGCCTGCCAATGGCGACGGACCGTACGGTGGTGATACGAGGTCATCTCATATACGAGACCCTCTGTATAGATACATTCACCGACTCATCGCCACGTCCATCGCTGGTCGTGGGGCGGGGACCGACAGGGTCAACGCCGCCGAGCTTTTCTTTCTTCGGTGTGTACTCACACACCGACACTGCCACCTCGCGCATGCCCTCGCTGATTATTTTGCTAGTTATTATCATCGGCAGTCGCGAGGGGCGTTAGTGGGCGGGAACATTGTTTCCCTGATCGCTCGGGGCTTGGGGTACGCGCACGCCATGTCTCAGCTCCCGCTACCTCCGACTCCTGTGCGCGTGGCCGCCCGGACCACCGCCACTGGGATGAGGATTGTTCGGAGGTTCCCCGACAGCATGTGGCACCTGCTCAGTAGATACCATAAGCTTGTGCCATGGGTGCCCGAGCCGTTGGTGGACCCCCCCGAGCTGGCGGGGGCTGAGGTCCACCTTCAGGATGCCCACGATCCCCTTGGCGCCGGGGAGGATCAGCCCATTCCCCCGTCGCATGACCAGGACCCGCCCCAGCATCCTCAGCGCGTGTACCATGTCGTGCGATTGCCTGCTCATGTTCTTGATATGCTTCAGGACACACGAGACAGGGTCACGAGGCTGTAGGATATGACCAGGAGGCTGCAGGATATGACCACGAGCCTGAAGGACACGACCACGAGGCTGCATGATATGATGGACTGGGTCGTCCAGCACATGGTCACGGACTATGCCGCCTCGGGTACGCCGTTGTTGTCACAGCCACCGAGGCGGTTAGACCATGACGGTGCTGGCCCTTCTGGCGCGGGCGGGTCTGGTCAGGGCAGCGATCCGGGGATGATGAATTAGATAGGTATTTTGTTTGTATTTTATTTCTTTTTGTATGTAAAAACTCGTTGTATATATATATATGTGCAGTTTCAGTTGATGACTTGTATACTTGGTTGTGTTTGTTTGATTGTGTTTCTTTGTTTGTTTGTTTTATATTTGTAATGTTGATAATGTTAATTGTATATGTTTGATAACAACTGATTTTTACGATTAGGTTAACCATATGATAAAATAACAACCAACTTGTTTAATAAATAATTAAACACAAAAATTACTTGTAATATGATAAATTAATAATAAACACAAAACACAAACACGTATGTTACGATTAGGTTAAGCGTGTGATAAAATAAAAATAAAAACAAACTAGTATGATTACTCGAATTTAGAAAATATATACAATATGTCTGTATAATGACAACCGATTTTTACAAACTCGTAAACAAATTAAACACAAAACCGTCACATTAATAATAAATAAATACTTGTAATAAGATAAATTATTAATAAACACAAAACACAAACTTGTGAGTTACAATTAGGTTAAACGAGTGATAAAATTAAAATAAAAATAAAATGATATGATAAAAAGTATGAAAAATATAGGCAATATGTCACGGTTTGGCCAAACCGTGACATTTAGCCCCCGAAACCCTAACTGCGCACAATCAATTCCCCATTAATTACATACTCAATCATTGTTAACGGATCCCCAGAGCTAACTGTCACGGTTAGGCCTCACCGTGACAGTTAGGTCTCACACCTGATTGAACGGTCACGGGGAGGCCTAACCGTGACCGTTTGAATCGGTTTTTACAGGAAACTGCGGTGTGTGCAGAATTCCCGCTAATATTTGATTGAATTAATTTTTCAACCAATGGTACAAATTCACATGGACACCAAAGTTGTCATGTGGCACACAAATTTATGAACTAATTTTTTTAGGTAAATGTACGATCATGTTTCGGAGGATGAATGTTAGGGCTCATATATTTGTTTTTCAACCGGGACCGTACCCTCAACCTTTTCAGGAGGAAATTTATTGCTGAGAAAAATCAATGCCTCAACTTTAAGCTTTTTTGCTCAGGGTGATACTTAAACTCATGACATCCCCTTTATTTACATATCATGGGTACCTTTTCTTAATCAGCTGATCTAAGTTCCAATAAAAAATTCCACTCATGCTCATGTTCATGTAAGTTGAATAAAAGGTATTTCATATGTACAAGCTCATCTTCGTTATGTACAAGTTGATAATGCACACTCCAAGCCTTTGTGATTTTGTAATATCATATTACAATATTAATATTTACCACGTAATTTGGGGTGTGCATGGTGCGATTCGGTAAGGTTAATACAATTTTTGAAACAGAAACCGCGAGTTCGGTTAATATCATTTTGTTAATCGCAACCGCAAATGAAACTTGGTTAACCACACTTCGGTTAACCACCGGTATGATTAATTTGTGGTTAAATAACCAATATATCTAACAAATGTTTTTAAACCAAAATATTAACTAATAATTTACTGTTAGACTAGTTTTGGACCAATTTTATAAAGGTGTGCACGATATGGTTCGTTTTTAAGATCTTGCCAAACCGAAACCGAAGTCGGGGTTTGCATACAACAGTATGTGCATGCATTTTGCATTGCTTCTGTTTGTTTATAATGTTTTTTAATACATAACAGAATCCACTATGTAAATATATTTTTTTAAATATGAATTAAAAAGGATAATATATGAACTTTTTGTAAAATCATGAAAATATTGGAAATTAATTATACATTAATGATATTCGGTTCGATGCGATATAAAAACCGAAACCGAACTGCAATGTGCGGTTAATTGTTTACGCCTTAACTGTACCGTAGGTTAATTGTTCGGTTCAGTTAATTTTGTTCGTTTAATTCGGTTATGGTTCGGTTAAATTGGTTATTTGCCTCCACCTACTACGTATTCTAAAATGGTGTTGCAAATTACACCCTAATCTATGACACCCTACTATATTAAAAGTATTAAATACTCTCATTAAATGCAATATTACTTTAATTGCTATCCAATGATGAAAACTCAATAAATGCAACTATCAAATATACAACTGTAAATTTTAATTTTATATGACAGCAATATAATTTTTTAGAGTAAATTATAAATTGTCTTTTAACTGTGTTTAAAATTATAGATATTATTTTTAAACTTTGATAAGTACACTGAGTGTGTTTTATTTGAAAATTTATCACGCTTTATGTTTTTTCTACTAACTAATATAATTTTTTTATCAGTTTTGTGTGAATAGATCATTTTGCTCTTATCCTTTAAATGATGAAATTTATAATTTTTATTAATCTTTTACCTTTTCTGTTTTGTTTGTATTTTATTTACTTTATCTTTTTTTAATCACTTTTTATTTTATCAACTTATCCGAAATACTATTACTTAATTATTTTTATATTTTTTTATAAAATACACTTTTATCTATAGGTTTTATTTTATTATATTTTTTGTTATTAAAAATTAGTTATCTAACTTTCTAGTCATACGAGAACAAACTAGAAAGCCCAAAATATATTTTTTTATGTTATAAACTTAAATTAGTAATCGATTTTTGTTTCACCATCGTTTTTTATTACCTTTTTGGTATAAGAATATTTAAGTGTGTTACACAGTTTGGCTTATAGTTTATATTAGAAAGCTATTAGAGACCGTATGATTTTGATATGTGACTTTTAATATTTTACCTGGTTATAATTATTTTAAGTTGAGTTATACGTATAATTTAGCTTTGATTAATACACGGAGTATTTATGTGTTTTTACTGTAAAATGTTCAATAAGTTTTATCGTAAAACCAAACTAAAGCAAAACCCTTAGTAATTATTTGGCTCGGTTTCGTTTTAATTTCATGTAGTTTGGTTTTGATTTAAATTTATAAAAAATATATTAACAGTTTAAATAAGAACCTGAATAAAAGTGTATTTAATTAAATAAAATTTGAATGATTTGTTCATTTAAAAACTCCGAGTAGTTGTTTAGAAACTTTTTAGTAGATTATATTTTAAATTAAAGTTATGAGTTATAACACTATATTTATATTTAAAAACAAACGATTTGATTGAATACGAAAAATTAAAAAACCATATTATAAACCAAAATCTTACTTTCTCCAGCCGGTTTCGAATATAAACTCTAAACCAAATAATTTGAAACGACAAAAAAATCTTGTACCAAAAAAATTAAAAATTGAGTTGTCTTTTATATATTAGTTTTATTACAAAGGTAATAAACAAAGAGAAAAAATGTAAATAAATTTGTAAAAAATATAAATCCATAAATAAAATTACATTTTATAAAAAATAAAACTAAATTATTACTAATATTTATGATGATTTTTTTAAGCAAAAGTGGCTAAAAATAAATAGAAGTAAGAAAATAAAATAAAATAAACATAAAGAAAAAAAATAAAAGATTAATAATAACGCATTGTTATTTTAAGGGTTAAGGGAAAAGTAATCATTTAAAGAAAATAAGTTATTAAAATAAAAGTGAATACAAAAGAGAAAAAAATTAAAGTAAATTAAAGTAAATAAAATAAAACAAAAAGAAAAAAATAAACTATTAGTGAAAATTACAGATTTCATCCTATAATGGGTAAATGTAAAATGGTATTTTATAAAAAAACTAACTGAAAAAGTTAATTTTTATTAGTAAAAATGATATAAAGCGTGATAAGTTTTCAAATAAAGCACGTTCAATGTACTTATCAAAGTTTAAGGATAAGATCATAATTTTAGGTATACTTTAAAAATAAAATTTATAATTTACTCTTTTTTTACAACAAACTATCAAGAGCTAGAAAGAATACTTTTCATAAATTAATAATAAATAATAAATAACTAACATAAAAATTAATCTACGCTTAACTTTACATCTTATAATGTGTTTTTAACTTAAATAATATTTATTGGTCCATATTAATAAAAATTAATATATTTTAAATATAATAGTATTACGCATGTAAAGGAATGCAACAAGTGTGCGATAGTGTTCGAATGCTCATATTTATATGTGAATAAATTAGAAATAATTAATAAAACCTTTGACGTATGAAAATTGATTATAATTTTTATTGTATAATATTTAATTTTAAATTTATTCTCTATAATTTTCAAGTATTCATACAAATTTTTAAGTTTGCATCTTATAATAATTATAAAATTTATTAATTATTGTTTAAATTTCAATAAAATTAATATAAAGGTGATAAAGTTTTACTAATTATCGTACAAATTTTTAATAAGATTTAGAAATTTTACGCAAACTTTGAAGTTGTTAGACTATAATTTGATTGCACTTAAAGAACAATAAAATTAGTGAATAGAATTAATGAAGTAAACTAGGGTGTAAATGAAAACTAGACTAGGATGTGGGGTAACATATATTATGTTAATAAAACCATCTTCAACTCAGCTAGTAATCTGTGCAATTCACAACCTGGAAGACGGGTGTTCGAGTCACACCGCCCCCTACCAGCCAGTTTTTTTTATATATTTTGTTATCATCTGTACTTTTTTTTTTATTTCTTTCATGTACTCTGTTTTTAAACATATTGGACGTAGGTTATGACGTCTCTACGAAAAAAAATATACTTTTATGTCTTCTCTGTCTTATATATTTAACGATATAGGTTTTGTTAAAAATCGAGTCATTGGCATTTCACTTTTCAGATTGATGTTTATTCTTTGTTCAAAAGGTTACCATTAATTGTTTCAAAATAGATGAAATGTTCATAAAACGAAAACAAAAATTCGACAACCCCGTCGTATCTCGCCGAGTATTTTTACTAGTTCATACACAATCGCCAATTAGGTGATAATGAAACCAACAACGATTGCATGATTTTCAAAACATTGCTTTGCCTCAAGGGCAGATCTAGTAAGGCCTAAATGGGGTAGAACAATAATCCAACAAGATAACAATTTATATATGTATGTATGTATGGTTCGAAGTTGGACAGATAATCCAACAAGCTTACACTTTTCAAAATTTGCCCAATGAGCATTATATTTTCTGATGGGCCGATTCAAGAAATTTTCACGAAATAGTCCATTAGTGAATACTACTATCTTAGTATCTTATATGATGGTAATTGAGGTTCAAACTTCAAAGGCTCAAAGCTATTACTTTCATCATAAAAAAAATCTATGATTTCTAGGCTTACGGAATTAAGATTTTCATCTTAAGAAACAAGATAATGTTAAGATATAAGGGATAAAATCATACAAATTTTTAATTGTGTAAATAAAATCATTCATACTTTCGTTTTAACTTTTAATCCACTCTAGTTTTATTTGTCATTCCATTGTGGTGAAATGTTTTTATAAATGTATAAACTTAAGTGACTTAAATAAAATAAATATAGAAGTTGGTTACTGTTTAGGATATAATAATATAGTAATTCATAATAAAAAATGTAGAAAACAGCTTTTGATCAAGAAATTTTTAAGCAAGAAACTTACAATAAGAAAAAAAGATTAAAGGAAAATAAAAAGAACGTGACAAGTATACTATATAATAAAAGTCTTGTATTAATATATAATACTGATGTTAACAATTTTACAATATGATAAGTGTGTGAACTATCTTAACAGTCAATCAAGCAAATTAATAATTAAGATAGAAACATTGACGAATTTGTAGTTAATCGGGTAGAAACGAACAAAAAGGGAAATACCATCATTGTTGACATTTCATATAGCTCGATCATTTTTAAAACGAATATAAATTTTATATATTTATTGTAGTTATGTATATTGTAAAGATAAGCTTCTAATAAGTTTTGTTAAATTATGCGTAATTATGTGGATAACAAACAAACAAACAAACAAACCCAGTATATCCCACTCGAGAGCAGGGTCTGAGGAGGGTAGGTGTATGCGAGTCTTACCTCTATCTTGTTAGGTAGAGAGACCGCTTCCAAAGAGAATAATTATGTAGATAATTAGCGTAAATATATATAATGCTACAGAATTATACACATAATTGTAAATTATTATTTGCGTAATTGTGTGTGATTATAAACGCATGATACATAATGATATATTCATTTCGTAAGTTTCTTATATTTTTTTACATAATTACATATTAAAAAAGAATTTTCAAAAAAAAATATTAAAAAAGAATGTGTTGGCAATAGTTAACATAGAAAAAGCAAGATATGTGACTATATTATACCTATAATCGTGTTTGATTATAAACGTATGATGCGTAATATATATTCAATTTATAAGTTTTGTACTTTTTAAGAGCTAATATATTAAAAAAAGAATGTGTTGGCGATGCTTAAGTTAGAGAGACAATGACATGTGCCACCTTTTAATCCCAATAACGAATCACGTCTCATCTTTATTATTTAATCATACTTAACCATGTCAATTAAAAAGTTCCTTTCCTTCAGTTTTAAAAAGTAATATAAAAAATGATGCTTCTAATTTCATCAAAAAATGCGACCTCCAAAGGGTGGGTCAATTTTTCATGCTTGAATTTTGATTATGTGTCACGTTAACTATTATAGATATATTATTTAAATTATTTATATAGCAATAGATTTGAATTCAATTTTCTAGAGTTGTTAATTTTTTAATATAATTGGAGCATTCACGGTAGGTTATTTATATTTTTATGAGTGTATTTTTTAAATTTTAAAGAATGATTTTGAGTGGTTGTGAGTGGAGAATAGAATTTTTTTAATATTTATCTGTATATCTGGGAAATATTGTTCAACCCCTATAATTTTTTTAATATTTTTAAATGGGTTGTAAGTGGAGAGATAAAAAAATTAATAATAAAAATATAAAAACTATTATTTAATTGGAAAGAAAAATAAATGTAATAATTTTTAATGTAATTTTAATGATGAGTATAAAAAACCTCATTTGATTGTGAATGCTTTTAAATCGGTCAAGTTGGATTTTAATGATATAACATTCAACCAATCAATCGATAATAATTTATATTGATAAATCAAACTCTTAGCTTCACTATTGTAACAATTATTTTCTATTTGAATTTGGTGACAATGATGATTATGATAGAAATATTAAACAAAACAGTGAAACACACATTTCTTGTCAATGATTTAAGTGTATATCTAGTGCAAAACTATAATAAATCTGCTAATGAAATTGTCTTGACAACAAAAATTAAAAGTTAGAAACGTTATTGTCAAATTATCTATGCATATAAGACCCATTGTTATATTTGAATTTGCAGAATGGAAAATAATATTAATTAGAATTGAGATTTAATATTGGAATAAAACAGCCATTTTTATTTTATTTAGTAGGTTGAATTGTTGTATTATTTGTACACTAAACTAACTAAAAACGATTAGGAATATTATACACGCCGGATGACTTGCCACCATGATCCATTCAATAACTATAGAATATAAACAACTTGTCATTGTCATTTCTTAAACAATATTTGAAAATCGATTCAAATTTCAAAATAGCACTTAAACTGAGAACTATCAACGTCTATGGTTACACGCTAATGAGCCGAATATATATAGATACGCTAGTATTTTTACGACACAATAAGACATTCTGCTGGGATGTAATGTACACGTACATCAACCAATATGCTACGGCTTTAACTCTTGTAAGATGTAGGATGTGATCATTTTATTATAGAAAGATTTACACGTTAATTTTTCAAAAGAGAAAATAGATACACAATTGATTCGTCTTCTCCTTCTACTGGTAACCCTTTATTAAGAGCGGATGACTGGATCTACATGTTGAATCAATAAACCATTGGTGCTATTGGTTTAATTAACCACGAATCTTATTTTCAAAAGATTCCACGTAACAGATCGCTTTCCTAATAATTTAACCTAGCATAAAATTGACACATCCCAACTTACCTTCATTTCTTTTCAAGCTCGTTTGAAATCGGCTCTCTTGTAAATGAAACGAGCCGAGCTAGCTTGGTTTGTAGACAAGTTGAGTTTGAGCCAAATTTACCTTGCTTTGTGACTCGGTCGTTTGACTCGTTTAAATTAAATTTAAATTTTAATGTTTATGAGTTATAACCTGATAGAAATCCATATAAACATCAATTTAATTTTGAGCTCGATCCCAAGTTGAAATTGCTAACAGCCCTATCCGTTACTTGAGCTTATACAAATGAGTTAATAATTACTAAACTTCAAACTAATTATCTAAAATAGTATCTAATTTCACATTTTAACTAGTAATAATAATAACTTGCTTTAAAATTACTGACAAAACCTTTAATTTAACCTTTATTAAAATTTTCTCATATAAACATTTCTTTTAATTTTAACGACTAAAATTACGTAACTAACTCCATGAATGCAATAATTGGTAAAGAAACTTTGGTTGTCTATGCTTCTCTACACAAACAGTTTACACAAACAGATCTATATAAGTTCTTTACTTATGAACAATGAAAACAAACTAAGAACTTAATCAAGATTAAAGACTAACCTGTAACAATGTGTTGCAGACTAACAATCAAGAGAACTCAATCGAAATGAACAAGAAGATGAACAAGATGATGAACAATCGATTGAGTTCTCTTGATTGTTAGTCTGCAACACATTGTTGCAGGTTAGTCTTTAATCTTGATTAAGTTCTTAGTTTGTTTCATTGTTCATAAGTAAAGAACTTATATAGATCTGTTTGTGTAAACTGTTGTTATTTCAACAAACGATTAGATTCAGTTTTGATAACATGGTATCAGAGCCTCGTTGCTCTTGATACATCGTTTGTTCATAAAAAACTCAGTTTTCAAAAAACCCTAATAGAACGAGATTGTCATGGTGATTTCAGATATCTTCATATGTGTCTCTGTAAAGAGACACTAGATCTATACTGATCTCATTTCTCTTTGAATCTTAAACGTCGGGTGATAAGTTGTGGTTAAAGTGTCAAAACCCTAAGGTTCTTGGATCGGTGTCAGATCGATTTAGATCTGATGTCTCTACAGAACTCAGTTTTGAATAATACACTAATATCTAAACCTAGATCTAAGACTGTTTAGTGATTTTTGTTATACCCTGGGTCTGATTCGTGTTCTTAATGTCACTGAATCATACAAACGTCTTCCGCTGATAAACTCGTGTCAAACAACGTACGTTTGGTTGCTTGAGATATTTTGTGGCTCTGTGAAGCATCTCCACAAGTGGACTAAAGGTTCAGTCATTGATATTCAGCTGTGGTGTGTGCTATATCACTGTAAGTCTTCTCACCCTATTCTGGTGTTTGTGTGATTGTGTATATGTTCACCTGATCAATTGGGGGAAAAATACAACTCCCTATCTATACTTGTCCAGCCACCATTAAGAGTGGTCTTGGAATCTGGTCCCTGGATATGCTTCGTTGTCCCTGTATCAATTGAGTTCAGGTGATTGAGTGTATGATTGCTGTATCATCTTATCTCGTGGAGTGTTCATTTTGTGGCTTTCTGATCCTGTTATCTGTATTCATTTGTGTCTGTATATCTGATCTGAGTGCTATTTGTTGTGATTGTAAGTAATAAGTTCTTAACTATCTCTCATCAATGGCTGAGTCTGCTATTCAAACAAGTGATGGAACTCAAATTAATAACTTGGACTTTAGTAATCCCTTATATCTTCATGCAAGTGATACTAATAACCTCTCATTAATAAGCATAAAGTTGAAAGGAACAGAAAATTATACTGTCTGGGCAAAGTCAATAAAGCTTGCTCTATCTGTAAAGAATACAGTAGGTTTCATTGATGGCACTTGTAAAAACAAACCAATGACCCTGTCCTGTCAAATCAATAGGATCGTTGTAATTCTGTTGTTCTGTCTTGGATACTTAATTCAATATCTGAGGAGTTATATGTTGGCCAAATATTTTCTCAACTTGCATCTGATGTGTGGAATGAACTTAAAGAAACCTATAGTAAAGTTGATGGATCTGTTCTATATACCTTACATAAACAAACAAACAAACAAACATACCAGTGTATCCCGCTGAAGAGCAGGGTCTGGGAGGGGTATGTGGTGGCAAGTCTTTCCTCTAAATACCTTACATAAACAGATAAATTCTATTAGCCAAAATGGTCAATCTCTATCAGATTACTATCATAAACTTAACTCCTTGTGGAAACAATATGACATATTATCAGATCTACCTAACTGCACTTGTGATGCCTCCACAAAAATCACAGCTCATAATCAACAACACAAACTAATGCAATTCCTAATGGGTCTTGATGATATCTATCAACCAATTAGAACCACTATACTATCTAAGGAACCTTTACCTTCTGTAAAGAATGCCTTTGCTATAATTTCATCTGAAGAATCTCATAGGGGAATAAATAATCAAGGAAAGACTCAAGTATCTACTTTTGTTTCAAAGTTTGTTGAAAATAAAAAGAAACAAAATAAAGGCCAAGGTCAAAAATGTTCACACTGTAATTTTGTCACACCCCGACCGACGGCGGAATCATCGGAGCGGACGAGGGAATGATTGATTGTTCATAACACATGGTTGTCTAATAGTGGAAATAATATTAAATTCAGATTACATGATAGAATAAGTACAACATACACAAATACAACAATCGAAACCACAAATAATAATTGACTTTTATTTTAACTAGGTCCGTGTCTTAGATGAGCACGTAGAAGTCCACTATCTTGTTTAACCTGAAATCATGTGAGAAAATAAAGTCAGCTAACGAGTTAGCTGGTGAGTAATCACAGTTTTGAATATACATATAGATTGATTGATTGATCCATCGATTGTAATTCAATTCACAAGGTAATATTAAGACTTATATGGCAACCGCGAAGCATATAGATAAACCGACACAATATAAACCCCTTGACTTGTCACTTTGCATATAATATAGACTTGCACATAAACACCATAGATTGACTAAATTGCCTCTGGCACAATCACCACTCGACTGTTCATATGGGGTGGGTTATCCAAACCAGTAGATCTACATTGTTGCCAGGATTGATTGATTGATTGAATTAGGGTTCTACTGTCGTCCAGTTTATCACAGTATGTTCACGTAATTGCAAGTAATAACATAACCTGTCTTGAATTGAATTGAAAATGAAATAACAATAGAATATCGTGGTAGAATATATTGTATCACATGATTTCCCCCAAATAGGAAATGATATAAAAAGGGGATATGAATACTCACCTGATTGTTGAGATTGGAATTTGGACGTGATAGTTTTAAACACCAATGATTTCCTTATGATTAACCTAAGGAACGGTGTCTCGAGTTAGAATAATAATGATTTGGGAATTTGGGAATGTATTAGGATTTTTATGGTAGTTTAAATTTATAAATTTTATTCGGTTTGAAATGTCTTGAAATAAACGAATTTATTGAAATGATTATGTCAAGAACTTTAATACATTTTATGCGTGTAAGTTATACATTTATACAATTTATTAATAAATTGTATATGTATAATTATATACATAATTATATATAATCAATTAATTATATATAATTATATGTATAATGGTATACATGATTATATGTATATAATACATTTGTACATAAGTGAACATAACTATATATTGTATGTTTAGTATATACACGAGTTATAAATTTGTATACGATTATATAAAACTATATACAGGTAATTTAATCAAATAAAAATTGTTTTGATAATTGGATAATATATATACCTATGTATATATATTGGATTCACTTTATTTATTGTGTATTTATGTATTATACACTAATTATGAATTGGTAGAAACATAATTAGTTATTTTATTTATTTAAAACAAATAAAATAAATGAATAAAATAAATTTCAGAAAGTAGTTGAGTTGTTTTAAAATTTTTAATGTTTGTAAAAACATTTTTAAAATTTTTAGAAATTTTTCCAGAATTTTTAAAGCTTAAAAAGAGTGTTTAAAAAATATATGAGGTGGCCCGGGGTCGAACCGGGACCTCTGGGATGTGATAGAGCGTGGGAACCGGTGAACCAAGGCCTTAGCCGCGGTTATGATCCGGTTTATTTGATTTTAAACACCACCCAACAGAACCCTCAGACCCGAAGAACCCTAGGTTCGATTTTCTTCAAATTGAACCTCGATTCGATTCTTATTGCTACTGAAATCATGGGGCTTTTGTTCCCCATGAGAAACCGAATGTATGTGTGTGTTCAATTACCTTTATGGTGATCGATCGAGATTATTCCCGATGAAGAACAGCCGCGACTGTGGCTCTCGATTGATTAGTGCTCAAACGATGTTTATAATCAAATTAAACTTAAGGGAAGCTTCTAATGATGATCTAGATTAAAAGCCCCTTAGCAAATTTGATCAAAATTGACTGGAAATTGGTTCAAATATGAGTTGCAGGTCGCGGTTGGGAGGTTGTTCGATTGAAGGGTTTCAGGTGATTTCGAATGAATTTGAGAGTGTAGATAGGTTCGGGACTGAGAAATGGTTAGTTATATGATATCAATTTGATTATTAGAAGTGTTTAAGTGGGTTTATTAGCTTGATTAGAATCCGAGAATAAAGTGACAATTATAACCGTTTGTTTGACCGATTCAACACGTATTTTTGTCGGAATTCAATCCAAATTGGATCCAAGAAACTTTCGGTGTGATTGTGGGGTTCAAATTGGAATAATTTGACTGATTTTGGTCGGGGATTTTTGTGTGTTCGATGTGGTGGCTTCGGATTCGATTTTACCGGCTGTTAATCGTGTTTGATGGGTGTGGTGGGTTCGAAACACATTCACGAACGCATTGGAACCGGTTTGGTGGGTTAAAATCGAGTAATTTGGGCGTTTGGCCTTCGCCGGAGCTTCGCCGGAGTTGGCCGGAGCCGGCGGTCGGGAAAACGGGGGGATGGTTTGGGTTTTGAAAATGTTACACATTTAGCCCCTGCGGTTTTATATTTTATATTTTATGCTAGAACTTTGGTTTCAAGTTTCATAATTTACAAACACCCCCTTGCACTTGTTTTATAAAAATACATTTTTATAACAATTGTAATTATTATTATTATTATCATTATTGTTATTAGTATTATCCTTATTATTATTATTATTATTATTATTATTATTATTATTATTATTATTATTATTATTATTATTTTATAAGGATTATTGAAACTTTTGACAAAATCAACTTTATTAAAAAAATACGAAATGTTACAGTCTCCCCTGCTTTAGGAAATTTCGTCCCGAAATTTTAATTACAAGGAGGCTGAAACGAAGAGATGAGGATACTTGGATTTCATTTGGTCTTCACGTTCCCAGGTGTACTCTGGCCCACGTTTAGACTCCCAACGAACTTTGACAATAGGTATCCGGCTACGCTTGAGTTGTTTAACTTCCCGATCCATAATTTCCACAGGTTTCTCAATAAAGTGCATAGATTCATCAATCCGGACTTCGTCGAGTGGAATGTGGAGATTTTCATCGGCAAGACATTTCTTGAGATTTGAAACATGAAACGTCGGATGTATATTGCTAAGTTCTTGAGGTAGTTCAAGCTTGTAGGCCACTTTCCCAATTCGCTCGAGCACTTTGAATGGACCCACGTAACGAGGTGCTAGCTTCCCTTTCTTTCCAAAGCGAATCACTCCCTTCCAAGGTGACACCTTAAGAAGTACGAGATCACCGACATTGTATTCCATGGGCTTACGTCTTTTGTCAGCATAATGCTTTTGACGATTTCTAGCAGCGACCAAGTTATCACGGATCTTATGAATTTTGTCGGTTGTTTCTTGTATCAATTCCGGACCAGTAATCTGTGATTCACCAACTTCAGACCAGCAGATGGGAGATCGACATTTTCGACCATACAAGGCCTCAAATGGTGCCATCTGGATGCTGGTATGATAACTGTTATTGTATGAGAATTCGATCAACGGAAGATGAGAATCCCACGATCCACTGAAATCAATGACACAAGCCCGGAGCATATCCTCGAGGGTCTGTATCGTTCTTTCAGTTTGACCATCGGTTTGGGGGTGATAGGCTGTGCTAAGATTTAGTTGAGTCCCGAGAGCTGATTGGAGACTTTTCCAAAAACGAGAGATGAAACGACCATCGCGATCAGAGATAATATCTAAAGGCACACCATGTCGACTGACTATTTCATTAATGTATATACGAGCCAATTTCTCGACTCGATAATCTTCCCGAATTGGAATGAAATGAGCCGACTTAGTCAATCGATCAATGATAACCCAGATACTATCGTGACCACTAGCGGTACGAGGCAGCTTGGTAATGAAATCCATGGATATGCTCTCCCATTTCCATAATGGAACCTCGGGTTGTACGAGTAATCCAGAGGGACGTTGATGCTCGGCTTTGACTTTAGAACATGTAAGGCATTTAGATACATACAAGGCTATATCCTTCTTCATGCCGGGCCACCAATATTGGTTCCGAAGATTCATGAACATCTTATCTGCCCCCGGATGAATAGAATAGCGAGCCTTGTGAGCCTCATCCAGAATGGTTGTTCGAAGATTATCACGATTCGGAATCCAAAGTCGATTTAGAAAATACAATAGTCCGTCCGACTTGGTTTCCAATTGGAGTTCAGCACCGCATGACATTTCCTCATACATGTTGCCCTCGGTGACTGATTCGTTTTGAGCTTCGAGTATACGGGTTAGGAGGTCGGTTTGAATGGTAATACTTTGAAGCATAACTTGACCCTTTCGACTTAATGCGTCGGCTACGACATTCGCCTTTCCTGGATGGTAGCGAATTTCACAATCGTAGTCATTAAGTAATTCAACCCATCGTCGTTGTCTCATGTTTAATTCCTTCTGATTGAATATGTGCTGAAGGCTTTTATGATCGGTAAATACAATACACTTGGTGCCGTAAAGGTAGTGCCTCCAAATTTTGAGTGCGAATACCACAGCTCCTAGCTCGAGATCATGGGTTGTGTAATTTTTCTCATGAATTTTGAGTTGTCTTGAGGCATAAGCTATGACTTTGCCTCGTTGCATGAGAACACAACCAAGACCTTGCTTCGAAGCATCACAGTAGACAACGAAATCGTCATTCCCATCGGGGAGAGTCAAGACTGGGGCATCACACAACTTCTGCTTGAGGGTTTGAAAAGCTTTCTCCTGATCTGGTCCCCACACGAAACTCTTGTCCTTATGTGTCAAGGCGGTGAGAGGCACAGCGATCTTTGAGAAGTTTGGAATAAAGCGACGGTAGTAACCGGCTAAGCCAAGGAATGAACGAATCTCGGTAGGAGTTTTGGGTTCTACCCAATTCTTCACTGCCTCAATCTTTGCAGGATCCACGTGAATACCTTTGTCGTTTACGATGTGACCAAGGAATTGGACTTCTTTAAGCCAAAATTCACACTTTGAGAATTTTGCATAAAGCTTTTCCTGTTTCAGAAGTTCAAGGATCGAACGGAGATGATGTTCGTGATCGGATTTTGATTTTGAATAAATGAGAATGTCGTCAATGAAAACGATCACGAATTTGTCCAGATATGGTTTACACACGCGGTTCATTAAATCCATGAACACAGCAGGTGCATTGGTTAACCCGAATGGCATTACTGTAAACTCGTAATGGCCATATCTTGTGCGAAAAGCTGTCTTGGGAATATCATCATCGTGCACTCGTAATTGATGATAACCTGAGCGGAGATCGATTTTGGAAAAATGAGAGGCTCCTTGAAGCTGATCAAATAAATCGTCGATCCTGGGTAGAGGATACCGGTTTTTGATAGTAAGCTTATTAAGCTCCCGGTAGTCGATGCACATTCGAAAAGAACCGTCCTTCTTCTTCACAAACAAACTGGGGCTCCCCAGGGCGAGGAACTTGGTCGAATGAAGCCTTTATCGGAGAGCTCTTGAAGTTGACTAGCAAGCTCTTGCATCTCAGATGGTGCAAGTCGATAGGGAGATTTTGCTACTGGAGTTGCGCCAGGCACAAGGTCAATACGAAATTCGACTTGACGAACAGGAGGAAGACCGGTTAAATCATCGGGAAAGACTTCAGGAAACTCTCGAACAACCGGAATGTCTTCAATCTTCTTAGATTTCTTATTTGCCTTCACGATATGAGCTAAGAAAGCCATGTAATGTTTGCGGAGGTACTTTTGAGCTTTGGTGCAGGACATGAGTTTTAATCCCTTGGAAAGCTTTTCCCCGTAAATATTTAAGACACTTCCAGATGCGCGAGGGATCCGGATGATTTTCTCGAAACAGACGACTTCAGCATGGTTCTTTGACAACCAATCCATGCCTATAATGACGTCAAAACTTCCAAGTGGCATCGGTATAAGATCGACAGGAAATTCATGTTCACTAAGTTTAAGGGTACAATTTTGGATGACAGAATCAATTGTGACGGATTTTCCATCAGCTAATTCTACTGTAAACGGTTTCCCTAACTTAGTTCGGGTATTAACAAGCAAAGGTTCAAATTCTAAGGATACAAAACTTTTATCGGCACCGGTATCAAATAAAATTGAAGCATATTGATGATCGATTAGGAACGTACCATTCACCACATCATTGGCAGCCTGAGCTTGTTGGGCATTGATGTTAAAAGCACGCCCTTGTGCTGCGGGTACGGCATTAACGAGCTGAGGACATCGGTTACGGAAATGAGTTGGATCACCGCATTGATAACATGCACGAACTTGAGCAATTGCAGGAGGGTTTGGTTGGACTGGCGCATTTACCAAAGCCTTAGCAGCATTCCTGCATATGTTGAATGTATGGCCAAAACGACCACAACTGGTGCACTGACGACACTTAGCACCAGTAGGATGATGATACTTGTAGATGTTGCATTGTGGAAATGGCCCGGTGTAAGGTTTCTTTGCTGGAGCTTGATTATTCGTGGTTGGTTGATAGGTCGGTGCGACTTGGTTGATTGGAACAGCAGGGGTAATTACAGCAAAATTTTGAGAGTTAGCCTTCCTCTTCCGGTTCCTGGAAGTTTCAGGCTTGTCTTCCTTGGTTGTTTCAGTAGAAGACTTCTCCATTTTCTTCTTGTCACCCTTCCTGGTCAAGGTACCGGCCTTGACATGGTTGTCGGTTAACTGAGCTGCTAGACGGATAGCATCTGCCAAGTTAGTAGGGTTCCTACCCCACACGGTATCCTGAATTTGCATAGGGAGACCACCTATGTACTTCTCGATAGCTCGAGATGAGGGAGTAACTAGATGAGGAACCAGGAGACTCAACTCGTGAAAACAGTTAGTGTAAACCAGATTCTCGCCGCTTTCCTGAGCCAAATCCCAGAATTCAGCTTCTAGTCTTTTGATTTCATTTCGTGGGCAGAATTCTCGTGTCATGAGTTCCTTTACTTCAGCCCACGTCAATGCCAGGGCAGCATCAGTGCCACGGGTTCGTTTCTCCCCGTTCCACCAAGTTAAAGCTCTCTTCTGGAAAACACTGGTAGCGTAGCGAACTTTGAGATTTTCAGGACATTCGCTGTTAAGAAACGTGTTTTCAATACTCTCGAACCATTGTAGAAGACCAGTGGCACCTTCGGCTCCGCTAAATTTAGTAGGATTGCAGGAATTGAAATGCTTATAAGTACAAGTTTTGGGAGGGTTTGGTGCAGTTGGGTTTTGGACAGTGTTTGATGCAGTTGTGTTTTGGACAGCATTGTTGCCTTGGTTCAAATGAGTAAGCAGTGTTGGGATAACCGCTGCAACTTCACGTGCCACCATAGCAGCAATCTTGCGGCCAGAGCTTCTAGGTCGGGAGCGGTTTTGACGAGAAGACATGCTGTATAATAAGGAACGAAGAAACCTCTATGAGTAACGGGTAATTGTTTTTAAAACTTTTCAAAATAATAAAATCGTTAATGAGATTGTTTAAAACAACAATGAGAGGTTAGGAGTGTAAACGTTCGGTTCGCAAACCAAAACGAATACGTTGACTTATCAAAGTATTTGTGTCCAGCACGAGGACATGCGTACCTATAAGCGAATACTCATCTCGAGGGTTCCCAGGTAAGGTAATCAAGTTGTATGAAATACCTTGCCTAGACAGAACACCTTAAGATACAGGTATCCCACTCTTCCAGCATTGCATGTTCTCGGTCGTGTGACACGGACTTTGACGAGATTTGAAAACCATGAATAACAATCGAGTTTTGGAGTTTGAAATCACTTGAATTAGGCACACAATGCCTTAGAATATGAGTTAAGTTTCGTGTGTATATTGATAGATTCATAGTATAAGAAGAATCACATAAAATATATAATCACATAATCAAGTATAAACATGTAAAGCACATATAATCCTATCTATGCATATAAAATACATGAGAGGACTCATGTGTAAAGGTACTTAGTTATAGTCTAGGTCATTCCATTTCTAATAACCTAATTCCCTATAACCATGGCTCTGATACCAATCTGTCACACCCCGACCGACGGCGGAATCATCGGAGCGGACGAGGGAATGATTGATTGTTCATAACACATGGTTGTCTAATAGTGGAAATAATATTAAATTCAGATTACATGATAGAATAAGTACAACATACACAAATACAACAATCGAAACCACAAATAATAATTGACTTTTATTTTAACTAGGTCCGTGTCTTAGATGAGCACGTAGAAGTCCACTATCTTGTTTAACCTGAAATCATGTGAGAAAATAAAGTCAGCTAACGAGTTAGCTGGTGAGTAATCACAGTTTTGAATATACATATAGATTGATTGATTGATCCATCGATTGTAATTCAATTCACAAGGTAATATTAAGACTTATATGGCAACCGCGAAGCATATAGATAAACCGACACAATATAAACCCCTTGACTTGTCACTTTGCATATAATATAGACTTGCACATAAACACCATAGATTGACTAAATTGCCTCTGGCACAATCACCACTCGACTGTTCATATGGGGTGGGTTATCCAAACCAGTAGATCTACATTGTTGCCAGGATTGATTGATTGATTGAATTAGGGTTCTACTGTCGTCCAGTTTATCACAGTATGTTCACGTAATTGCAAGTAATAACATAACCTGTCTTGAATTGAATTGAAAATGAAATAACAATAGAATATCGTGGTAGAATATATTGTATCACATGATTTCCCCCAAATAGGAAATGATATAAAAAGGGGATATGAATACTCACCTGATTGTTGAGATTGGAATTTGGACGTGATAGTTTTAAACACCAATGATTTCCTTATGATTAACCTAAGAAACGGTGTCTCGAGTTAGAATAATAATGATTTGGGAATTTGGGAATGTATTAGGATTTTTATGGTAGTTTAAATTTATAAATTTTATTCGGTTTGAAATGTCTTGAAATAAACGAATTTATTGAAATGATTATGTCAAGAACTTTAATACATTTTATGCGTGTAAGTTATACATTTATACAATTTATTAATAAATTGTATATGTATAATTATATACATAATTATATATAATCAATTAATTATATATAATTATATGTATAATGGTATACATGATTATATGTATATAATACATTTGTACATAAGTGAACATAACTATATATTGTATGTTTAGTATATACACGAGTTATAAATTTGTATACGATTATATAAAACTATATACAGGTAATTTAATCAAATAAAAATTGTTTTGATAATTGGATAATATATATACCTATGTATATATATTGGATTCACTTTATTTATTGTGTATTTATGTATTATACACTAATTATGAATTGGTAGAAACATAATTAGTTATTTTATTTATTTAAAACAAATAAAATAAATGAATAAAATAAATTTCAGAAAGTAGTTGAGTTGTTTTAAAATTTTTAATGTTTGTAAAAACATTTTTAAAATTTTTAGAAATTTTTCCAGAATTTTTAAAGCTTAAAAAGAGTGTTTAAAAAATATATGAGGTGGCCCGGGGTCGAACCCGGGACCTCTGGGATGTGATAGAGCGTGGGAACCGGTGAACCAAGGCCTTAGCCGCGGTTATGATCCGGTTTATTTGATTTTAAACACCACCCAACAGAACCCTCAGACCCGAAGAACCCTAGGTTCGATTTTCTTCAAATTGAACCTCGATTCGATTCTTATTGCTACTGAAATCATGGGGCTTTTGTTCCCCATGAGAAACCGAATGTATGTGTGTGTTCAATTACCTTTATGGTGATCGATCGAGATTATTCCCGATGAAGAACAGCCGCGACTGTGGCTCTCGATTGATTAGTGCTCAAACGATGTTTATAATCAAATTAAACTTAAGGGAAGCTTCTAATGATGATCTAGATTAAAAGCCCCTTAGCAAATTTGATCAAAATTGACTGGAAATTGGTTCAAATATGAGTTGCAGGTCGCGGTTGGGAGGTTGTTCGATTGAAGGGTTTCAGGTGATTTCGAATGAATTTGAGAGTGTAGATAGGTTCGGGACTGAGAAATGGTTAGTTATATGATATCAATTTGATTATTAGAAGTGTTTAAGTGGGTTTATTAGCTTGATTAGAATCCGAGAATAAAGTGACAATTATAACCGTTTGTTTGACCGATTCAACACGTATTTTTGTCGGAATTCAATCCAAATTGGATCCAAGAAACTTTCGGTGTGATTGTGGGGTTCAAATTGGAATAATTTGACTGATTTTGGTCGGGGATTTTTGTGTGTTCGATGTGGTGGCTTCGGATTCGATTTTACCGGCTGTTAATCGTGTTTGATGGGTGTGGTGGGTTCGAAACACATTCACGAACGCATTGGAACCGGTTTGGTGGGTTAAAATCGAGTAATTTGGGCGTTTGGCCTTCGCCGGAGCTTCGCCGGAGTTGGCCGGAGCCGGCGGTCGGGAAAACGGGGGGATGGTTTGGGTTTTGAAAATGTTACACATTTAGCCCCTGCGGTTTTATATTTTATATTTTATGCTAGAACTTTGGTTTCAAGTTTCATAATTTACAAACACCCCCTTGCACTTGTTTTATAAAATACATTTTTATAACAATTGTAATTATTATTATTATTATCATTATTGTTATTAGTATTATCCTTATTATTATTATTATTATTATTGTTATTATTATTATTATTATTATTATTATTATTATTATTATTTTATAAGGATTATTGAAACTTTTGACAAAATCAACTTTATTAAAAAAATACGAAATGTTACAAATTTGTCTGGACATACAATTGATAAATGCTATGAAATTGTTGGCTATCCTCCAAACTATAAAAAGAAGTCAAATGTTCCAAGGGCTCAAAACAATTCCAGTAATGTAGAAACTAGTGGTTCTACTAATTCTGTAATGTCTCAACCTTTTACAGCTGAACAGATCAATAAAATCATGTCCCTTATATCTGAGCATAATCCAGTTGGATCTCCAAAGGCTAACATGGCTGGTATGTGTCTCAATACAAACCTATTCCAGTTAACTAACAGCTCTCACAGTCATAAACAGATAATTTCTAAGGAAAATTGGATAGTAGATTCAGGTGCTAATCAACATATGACTGTATCAACAGCTAATATGATAAATTTATTAGATGTTTCTGAACTAAACTTGACTGTTGGTCATCCAAATGGAACCAAAGCATCAATTTCTCAAATTGGCAATCTCAAATTAACAGATGATTTGATTCTTAATGATGTGTTGGTAGTTCCTGAATATTGTATGAACCTTCTATCTGTAAATAAAATGGCAAGAGAAAACAATCTGTGGTGTTTGTTTACTGATTCTCATTGCTATATTCAGGACTTAGAACAAAAGAAACTAGTGATGACTGGTAAAGCTGTAGATGGGTTGTATGTTCTGGATAGTGTAAATAAACAAGGTGAAAGCTGTGTTAATACTTGTATGTTTGCATGCTCTGTCTCTGCTGACTTGTGGCACAGTAGGTTGGGGCATCCATCAGATCAAGTTTTAAGTGTCTTAAAACCTGAATTAAGGTTGAGTTATAATGATTTATCCAAAAAAATGTAAAATATGTCATAAATCTAAACAAACTAGAGAGTCGTTTTCAAATAGTGAACATACATCTACAGAAATAGGTGAACTGATTCATCTTGATTCATGGGGTCCTTTAAGGTAACTAGTCATGATGGATTCAAATATTTTCTGACTGTAGTTGATGATTATTCTAGGGCTGTTTGGGTTTATATGCTTAAATCTAAAAGTGAAGTATTTTCTAACATTGAAAGTTTTTTTAACTTAATTGAGACTCAATTTGCAAAACGAATAAAAGTTTGTAGAACAGATAATGGTACTGAATTTTTAAACAATCAACTTCAAGGATTTTTTAGTAAAAAAGGTGTCATACATCAAACTTCCCGTGCTTATACACCTCAGCAGAATGGAGTTGTAGAAAGAAAACATAGACATTTACTTAATTCCGCTAGATCTCTTCTGTTTCAGGGGGGGTTACCTGTGAATATGTGGTCTGAATGTATTCTTACTGCAACATATCTTATCAATCGAATTCCATCATCTGTGCTCAATGGTTTGTCTCCATATCAGTTACTGTTTAAGTCTAAGCCTTCTCTACATCATCTTAGGAACTTTGGTTGTCTATGCTTCTCTACAAATATAAATCCAACACATAAATTTGAAAGTAGAGCTAATAAGTGTGTATTAATAGGGTATTCAAATAATAGGAAGGGTTATAAGCTGTGGGACTTGGAAAAGAAATCTGTTATTGAATCTCGTGATGTGAAGTTCTGTGAAGATATATATTCTTTTAAACTTAAAGAATACTTTCCTACCAATAACCAGTTCTTAGATAGCTTAAATGTGTTTGATTTTGATACTAATTCTGAGAACCAGATTCCACCCAATGATGAAAATAAAACAAAGCCTGATGACAGTAGTGGTTCTTTAGATCCTAGTACACAAGTTACTTCTGATGATTTGGAATCACCCTCTCCCAGTACTATTCATGAAACAGATGCTACCAGAACAGATATTATAACTGGTGAGAGTGGAGGTTTTGAACCAGAAGAACTGTGTGATAGCTATGGACACATTGAGACTACTAATTTGTCTTATGATGAGGATAATGTATCTGAGGGTAATCTACTAAGAAAATCTAGTAGAAAGTCTGTGATTCCTAAAAATATAGTGACTATGTGATTGAAGGAAAAGTAAAATTTGGTCTAGAAAAGGTTATGAATTATTCAAACCTATCTTCTGAAAATTTATGTTTTGTTTCATCACTTAGTAAGAGTTATGAACCTAGGACATATAAGGAAGCTTCTGTTGACCATAATTGGGTTTTGGCAATGAATGAAGAGATGGAAGCATTAATTAGGAATGAAACATGGATTTTAACTGATTTACCTAAGGGTAGAAAACCTGTTGGGTGTAAGTGGTTATATAAAATCAAGTATAAATCAAATGGAGAGATTGAAAGATATAAAGCAAGATTAGTTGCTAAGGGATATAGTCAAAAGGAAGGTTTAGATTTTGATGAAACATTTAGTCCTGTTGTTAAAATGGTAACAGTTAGATGTGTAATATCTTTGGCTGTTCAAAATAATTGGTGTTTGTTTCAACTTGATGTAAATAATGCTTTCTTATATGGGTCCTTGGATGAGGAAGTGTATATGTCTCTTCCTGAAGGGTATTTTACTGATTCAAATAATAAAGTATGTAAGTTGATTAAATCTTTATATGGTTTGAAACAGGCCTCTCGTAAATGGAATGAAAAACTTACAAATACTCTTCTACAAATTGGGTTTCAACAAAGTATAAATGACTATTCCTTGTTTGTTAAACATGATAATAATCATATTTGCATATTACTTGTATATGTGGATGACATTGTATTAACTGGCAGCTGTATAAATAAGCTTAATAAAATAAAACAGCTTCTTAGTGAAAGTTTTAAGATAAAAGATCTTGGAAAGTTAAAGTATTTCTTAGGAATTGAAGTCTTTAATGTTGATGATGGTCTTGTGTTATCTCAGCGAAAATATTGTCTTGAGCTTTTAAATGACTTTGGTATGCTTGGTGCTAAGCCTGTGAGTATTCCTATTGAGCAAAATGTTATTATAACAGATAAATTGAATGCTGGTTGTGATGACTCTGAATTGACTAATATTACTGTTTATCAGCAATTGATAGGTAGATTAATATATCTCACCCTTACTAGACCTGATATTGCATATACAGTGAGTTGTTTAAGTCAATTTATGCATAAACCGCTTCAGTCTCATCTGAAAATTGCTCTTAGGCTTTTGAGATATTTGAAAAAATCGCCAGGTAAAGGTAATTTGTTTTCTAAAAGTTCTGATCTTTATCTTAGAGGCTATTCTGATGCTGATTGGGGTAAGTGTCTTACTACTCGTAGATGTATATCTGGTTTTTGTATATTTCTGGGTAATTCACTTGTGTTTTGGAAAAGTAAAAAACAACCTGTAGTGTCTAGGTCATCTGCTGAAGCAGAATATAGGGCCATGGCTATTACCGGTTGTGAGTTAATTTGGTTGGTAAAATTGTTAAAAGATTTAAATGTATCTCAAGTTTTACCTGTTCCATTATATTGTGATAGTAAGGCTGCAATTCTTATTTCAGCTAACCCAGTTTTTCATGATCGAACGAAACATTTTGAGATAGATTTACACTTTCTTCGTGAAAAGGTAGTTTCTGGGTTTTTTAAGATTTTTAAGATTGATACTAATGATCAACCTGCAGATTTGTTTACAAAAGGTTTGGGCACTCAGCAGCATGATTATTTGTATACAAAGCTGCAGTTGTTTGATGTTTTCTCCAGTTGAATTAAGGGGGAGTGTTAAAATATATATGTTCATATTAATTCTAATTCATCTCTA
The DNA here is from genome assembly GCA_024085815.1 of Flaveria linearis. Taxonomy (NCBI): domain Eukaryota; kingdom Viridiplantae; phylum Streptophyta; class Magnoliopsida; order Asterales; family Asteraceae; genus Flaveria; species Flaveria linearis. The sequence goes on from CM044007.1 coordinate 85,780,698, forward strand.
ATTCATCTGAATATATCATAATCAGTTTTTCTTATTTTAATTTTGTGATTATTTGTAATTTGTAGTATATAAAAGGTTGGTCTTCAAGAGTGATTGGGCTTATTACATTGGGCTAAGGCTGCAGTGGGCTTGTGCAGTGGGCTTGTAGAATTCGGGCTTGATCCAGCTGGTGTGTACGTGTGAATATAATAGATGTAATCTTCTTCTCGAAGATTCATTCGGTCATTCGGTCAGATCACACTCTCTCTCATTTCTAGGGTTTTCTTTCACGATCGAAGGAGAAGCTTCAGTCAAAGATTGTTCATCTTCTTGTTCATTTCGATTGAGTTCTCTTGATTGTTAGTCTGCAACACATTGTTGTAGGTTAGTCTTTAATCTTGATTAAGTTCTTAGTTTGTTTTCATTGTTCATAAGTAAAGAACTTATATAGATCTGTTTGTGTAAACTGTTGTTATTTCAACAAACGATTAGATTCAGTTTTGATAACAGAAAGAAATATAACAATGTTTATGTTGTTATTAATATTAACTACCGGAATTCCCCACAAACGAAATCCTGTATACGCAGAAAAACCTTAATATTAATAACCGTATACATATATGTTGCTATTTTCAGTAATTACAAATTACAGAAATGATATTCTTATAATTGCAAATTGTTATAAAAATAATAATATTACAAGTTTAAAACTCTACTGCTGCTGCTTCTTCCTTGCATCTTCTTCGCTAACAAGTTCGTTTGCAGAGTAATCTTCCAAAGGTAGTCAACGTACGTTATTAATATCAGGGAGAAAATTTATTATTTTATAGAATTATGTGTGTATATATCGCTAATTTTAATTATAAATAAAACAAGGAACAAAACTGACATAATGATCTTATGAATTGGGTTAATTCGCAATTCAAATGAGGATGATTTATGACGGGAAGGCGGTGGGTTGTAATAATAATACGGGTAGTAGGGGACAATGGGGTTTGGTGGCGGATTTGACATTGTAGGATAACCATAACCACCACCGCCCCCACCCCCACCCCCGCCCTTGCCCCCGTCAGTTGGAAATGGAGGGGGAGGGGAATAATAAGCAAAAGTTGGAACTGTAGGTGTGGTGGGCTGGGGCTGAGGCTGTGAGGGCGGTGGTGGGCAGTTAGTGTCGATTGTGGGAGGAGGTGGTGGCGGAGAGGGGACTGTTTCTGGTGGTGGTTGACATGGGTTGTCACAAACGTCACATATGGTGCACGCGACTTGATCTTTTGATACACTTGCGGTTACGTATGTAACCAAAATTGAAAGAATGAATAAGAAGGGTATTTGTGATCCATCGTTTTTGATCAATTGATTGAATGAAGGTTTTGGTGGTTTTACTTATAGCAAATGAGCATGTGTATGTGTGCAGATCGCCGTACCATTTTTTTGGTTGCTTGAATCTCAAGTCATCTTTCCATAGGATTCATTGTTTTTTAGGAAATTGAGGATACTTCATTTGAAAATGAAACCTTGTTTGAAATCAAGGCATGATTGAACAGCATTGGATCCAAAAACTTTTGTTACGGGGAGATGCGTGGGGATACGATAAGTCAGTTGAAAATAAGTCGAGTCAAATCAGTATAATACGATAAAATCATGAAACAATTTAATATAATTTTAAAAGATGTTTCATTAATATAGCGCACATGTTACATCTTGAGTTTACGGGTTTCATTATATTTTATAATACTGGAATTACATTTTCATTACTAACATAAGCGAAGTTATTTTGTTCACATGAAACATACTCTGTAAGGGTAAAAAATATTTAATTAAATTAAGGAGTTCTCAAAGTGATAGTTCGATGGTAAATGATTTGTTTTACCAACCAAGTATTTGTAAATTTACATACTAAAATGTGTACGTTTGATGATTATTTTTTTTGTTATGGTTAATCATTTTATTGATTGAAAATTAATAATTGATCATTTGCATCTTTACGCGTTCACTAATTCTATACCAAACTTCCAAAAATCTTACAGCCATAGTAATTTGTGTTAAATTTCAAACTTTCATTTATAATTCGGTTCTTAAGTTATAGTATTGTATGATAGGACTATCGTCTAATTAATCTCTTTTAAATGTTATATTAATTTACCCACAAGTTTGGTAAAATATTAGTTTCTTTTAATAATGAGACCTCGTTTACTGAAAACTTACGAGACTTGTTAACATCCCGCTAACCAATGAGATCAAATAGTAGCTTGTTGGATAAGTGTCTTTAAGAGGTTATGACATTAAACTCATGCAAACAAGATTCGAACTTGAGACATCTGTTAAAGAAATCATATATTTATCATTGCACCACCCTTAAAGGTTTTGATATTTAAAACAGGGTTATTATAGTTGGACCACAGTCTCGAACTACGATTGAGCTACTTACATGAGTATGTAGTCGATTGGGGGCAGTAAGGCTACACCTTTTCATTCAATCAACGGTTGCTAGATTTATTTCTCTTTATCTGTTGTAGTTGATAGTGTATATATACCAAAAAAGGGAAGAACTCATTGTACCCCAGGCACAAGTTATCCTCACGAACATAATTGCTTTTGTTCTGGAGGCCTAGGAAATTAACCGATACCCGTTTTTCTTTTTTTCAAAAACAGTTTTTTTCCCTAGACTTCGAGTCGCTTGTTCAGTATTGCTAACTATTATCGAAGGACTTCGTCCCCTCAAGACTACCAGTAGCTTCAATTGTCATCAAGTTACGTAATGTTTGCATTGACTGCAACAGTAACATAGACGTTATAGACGCGTGTCGTTTATGGCTCCGTGCACTCTCCCGTCGTGTAATGATAATTTTCTAGTTAAAATCATCTAAATAAAAAAATTTCTATGAAAAGTTGAGAACTCGTGAAACTCTTTACCCCACCACCAAAAACTAACTTTCTATCGGTCGAAACTAATAACATTAAATGATATAAAGCTATGAAACCTGAGAGGGTTATGATATTTAATAAAAGGAGGTCATGGGTTCTACGTCTCACTCTGAGTATAATGCTCGGGGTTAAATTAGGGGTTAGTTTTCTCAGCATTGAGTTTCCTACTGAGTGGGTTGTTGTGCGATCCCGGCTAGAAAACACATAGATGGACCCGATTAAGATAACACGTATCCTTCGAAATATTGTCGTTAAAAAAATGATATAAAGTTAACTAATGACGTAATCATAAGTAATTAACAACAACATAAAAATCATATACCATACATGCAACATTGCACTATGTTAGTTTAACACCATTTCATCAATTATCCAAATCAATAACAAGTTAACATTACCATCAACGTTAGAAGGATACATTAACCTTCACCCCAAATCGCAATTAACGCATCAATTACGCATCAATCAACACCCAAATCGCAAATGTGTTCACCAAAATCACACAACAATCAGAAGATAATATCATAACAATCAACCTGAACACGCGATCTGAGACGAGATCTGCTGCTGATGATGCTCCCTAATCGCCAAATTCCTACAGATCTCAACAATAATCCTCTCATCATACTCCTTAATCACCATCGTCTTCCCGAATCCATCAACATTGTATCCACTCATCGTTCTTCCTCTAACCACCGAAGTATTCGCCAATTTCATCATCATCTTCACATACGCATCACGGAGTCCGACGAACAGGTTTCTCGGAGACTTAAGCTTCAGTTTCAGCCTCCGGTTTAACCTAATCCGCCACGATCGCCGTCGTCTCCGCCGGTGGTCGTCACCGCCGACAGCGGCGGCGGCGGTGGCGTTGAGGCGGTGGTAGCCACGTGTCCGCCAGTAGCATTTTACGCCGTTGTAGACTTTGGCGGTGAGTCCGTCCATTGCGGTGGTCGGCGACAGTGAGTCGGTGAGTGAGTTGGAGAATCGGTGACTCGGTGTGGGATGTGTGTTATAAGGTGTACGAATTACGATTGTATTAATGGGTCAGATCGGTGGTGGCACCTTACCTATAATTCTCGCTGAGTTCTTTAATGCACGGGGTTCGCATGAATAATCTGCACCGTTGGATCTTGTCAGTTTGACTTTTTTGGTGGATAAACTTATGAGATCTCACCACCTAATTTTTTTTAGCGAAAAATATACGTTTCTAATAACAGGGGCTCGTATATCCCTTTTCCGGCTGGGATCGCATCCTCATCCCACTTAGTAAGAAACTCATTGATAAGAAAACTTTTTTAAAAGAGTCTACTCCTCAAGAGCCGATGACTACCTAAATTTGGTGCTATAGTGAGTTGCTACTTAGTGGTTTCTTTACAAGTCCGCTATAGGTGAACTAGATACAACGTAAGTAGGTTGTTGTGGCTACATATTTATAACTGGAGTTGGAGGTAGGATGTAGCGGAGAGAGTGAATGTCTAGTCAGGATATCCGCTTCTTGATCTGCATATATAACAGTTGTTAGTCTCGTCACAAATAAAAATAAATAAATAAAGTGCCTCTTTGATCGGATTCTAATTTGAAAATAACCATTCGAGCTTTAGTAATATACGAGGTTGTGAGAGAGTAGCAAGATAAATACAAAGGTACTTCCGAGTAATGAATGTCATCTCTTGTTTGGATTTTTTTTTATCGGCGAACACATACAACTCTACTATACATGTACTTTACTTTTAAAATTATCGTATATTTCCTCTATAGTATTTAAAACCACAATCATATGATTGAGTAGTATATCATTTTTCCACCAGAATGTTTCGTCAGGACCTTTCATCTGGTTAGAGTTTATCATATATTTATTCTACGATATTTAAAACCACAATCATTTGATCGATATGTGTTATCATTTCACCCGCATATCGTTCATTAACTAATTTTTTAAAATTTTTTAAAATTACGTTTTGTAGAAAGAAGCAAAAAATGCACAATGCATATTGTCTTGTGTTCGATTAACCCATGATGCCGATATATAAAGGAGTCACTCTTAGAGGTTAAAAAACTAGTTAACCAATACAATCCCATAATCGAACATGTTAATAAAAGGTAATGTAGAAACTGGATTGTACATGATCCAACCCAACCATTTGTACCCGGTTTAAAATATTCAGAAGCTCAACCGGTAATAAAAACTGGTTTTTTAGCGATTATAAACCGGTGTTTTTAAACGGCTCGTAACCTAACTGCTTCCATTAGGCAGGCTTTGTAAAATTTTCAAACCGATTAATAACCAAAACATATTTAGAATAACATATTCAGACCATAAATCAAATTAGTTAGTAAGCGAAAGGTTATTTATTTCTTTTTCTAAAGAGTAAATTTTGGTTTTGATCCTTGTGGTTTAACCATTTTAACCATTTCAGTTCAAAAATAAATCTTTGATCATATCATGCCCTGTGGTTTCATTTTTATAACGGTTTTGGTCCCTGACACTAACTCTGTTAGTTTTTACAGTTAAATATGAGGGTACTTTGGTCATTTTATATTTGGAGGACTAGATATGTAAATTATATTAGATTAGGATAATTGTTGTAATTTTTTAAAAAAATAAAAAATGTAAAGTGATTTTTGGACTGAAATGGTTAAAATGGTTACATTTTTTACATTTTTTATTGTTTTAGAAAATTACAACAATTATCCTAATCTAATATAATTTACATAAGTAGTCTTCCAAATGTAAAATGATCAAAATACCCACACATTTAACTCTAAAAACTATCAGAGTTAGTGTCAGGGACCAAAACCGTTATAAAAATGAAACCACAGAGCATGATATGATCAAAGATTCATTTTAAACTGAAATTATTAAAATGGTTAAAACATAAGGATAAAAACGAAATTTACTATTTTCTAAATAACGACTTTACTCACCTATTGTCAATGGTCACGGAACCCCTATTCTAAATTTATAAAGTTCCAACTACTAACAATCATTTCTTCCTAGCCCAAAACTAAGGCTTTTTATTTTTCTCTAGCCCAAAACTAAGCCCACGATCTAAATTTATTATTTTATTTTATATATGTATAGATAACTCGGTAAAATAAATAATGGATAAACATCGTTGAATGGAAGCAAATTCCAATATTTCTTAGGTCACACATACACAAGATACATCAGCTGGCTTGTAGTTTTCATGTTGCTATAAATAGAATGGTGTAGGCTATACTTAATCTTAATATTGATTATTTAATTTAAGCGATTGATCATGGATTAATTAGCTTGGAAGATTTACCTTTAATTCTCACATGTTCTTTATTATATGCATATAGTCGAACAAGTATACAAATGGTTTTACCGATAAATGTCTTAACTTAATACATCTAATTATGTCAAACACAACATCAAAAAAGCACCTCAAAGTATGACATTGTGGTTAACTTTTTCAATGTTAAAGACAATACTATGTGCTTTTCGTTTTGTGCAAGTCATCAACTACATGTAACAATTACGATATCACTCATACAAGATAATCACTTTATAATCATGAAGTTATAAAAAATACTAATTAGGGATGGCAATGGGTCGGGTATGGGTCGGGTATGGGTCGGGTATTGGTATTCCCAACCCCATACCCGATTGTTAAACCCTGCCCCATACCCGGCCCAATACCCATCGGGTATCTATCGGGTATTACCCGTCGGGTATCGGGCATTCCCACGGGTTTCGGGTATACCCGTTGGGATTTCAAAAATAAAAAAAATATATAATTCTTCTCTTTTTATATAGATCAACTTTATATATATATTAACATCAAGATACATGAACCCAAAGACGTTTTTGGTACATGTTTAAAATATAAGTTACCAAAATACATCTCCAACAATTCCATGAAGAAGCCACTACCCAAAATATAAGGTACCAAAATATACAGCCCTGTCCAAAATATAAATCTAGTAATTCCATGAAGACGGGTATATGTTTTTCGGGTAAATGGGACGGGTAAACGGGTATATGTTTCGGGTAATTGGGTCGGGTAAACGGGTATATCACCTAATCCCATACCCGTCCCATACCCATGAAAATTTTTAAAATTAATTCCATACCCGTCCCATACCCGTCGGGTTTCAGGTATACCCGTCCCGTGTGTTTCGGGTTTCGGGTATCCCCGTCGGGTTCGGGTTTTTTTGCCATCCCTAATACTAATTGAATCATACTGAACACATGATTTGAAAACAAACATAAATAATTAGCTATATTAAACGCTGAACATTAATCAACAAAACATGTATTCTTAACTTGTATCATTATAATTAGTTCATATATTAAAAAAGCACAGTTGGTCACTTTCTTTTTTGAATAAATAAACAAATTATTGCATATATACATTTTTCTTACGGTTTGATTAGTAGGAAGATACACTTAATTAGTCATTTGATATCTGAACTGGCAGGCCCTCGTTCAAGTCCCCGCAACCCGGTTTTATGTTCTTTTTAAAATAATTTCTCCTATTTTCTTTTGAGCTTTTCTTTTGCTTTATTAACGTTATTTCTTCTATCCACTTTCCTGTTCTAAGTCAAAATAATAATCGCTACCATGTGTCTTTATATTCACGTTTAATATTCAAGCCCGTTCTAAAATTACACGAATAACTCGCTGCGAAACATATCTGGCTGTAATCGTAAAAGGTACTCTTTTCTATGATTAAGAAATGTATAAAATTACTTTATTATATGTTAAGTTTCAACTTAACTTAAGATGTTCTTGATACATTAAAAAATATATTTTTAAACACTTTTTATTAAGAAAATGATGGAGAGAGAAGAGAGAGAGAAATGCATATTTTTTAGCAGGTAGATATATCATATATCATTGTAATGCATATTTTTTAGAAGGATTGGAAAACTTGGTGTAATTTCCCTTTGAATTGATGTATTTGTGTTTGTTTCGCTTAGTCATTGCTTTAAGGACTAGCGAGCTGTTCGTTTAATGAAGTTTTCATTTAAAAAAAAAGATATATTATATATCAAATATATATATAATAACTTTTAAATAAAACCAACAGACTATACAAATCTTGATTCCACCAACATAATAACACTATGTCACCGCACAATCTCCAGAACCACACCCCAAAACTAAAAAATAACAATAACAATAATAATAATAATAATAATATTATTATTATTATTAATAAAACAAAAAACCTCAATCTCCCTTCATCTCCCTCATTCATCCGTCCTTCATCCTCCTCGTTGCTCCGGCGAAGATTGGAGGACGGAATCCGTCGCCGGCGACAATATTCCACCGGCGATGCACACTCTGTAACACCACCGTCACCGTCACTGTAGTGTCGTCACCTTCGTTGCCCCTTTTTCATGTATCAGAAGAAGTTTGCTTTGTTCTCACGGCAGCATCTTTGTGTGATTGATTCTAGAAGCTTCAAGTGCGGATTCGTAAGATAATGGTTCTGAATCGTGAGTTTTAGGTTGATTGATTCGTTGATTTGTGTGGTTTCACTGTGGCGGACCTCAAAGGAACCCTAATTTCGTACCTGTTGGCCGACGGTGTTGATTTGAGGATCAGGAGGAAGAGGAACAAGTGGAGGAGAGTGATTCACGATTGTAAGATGCAATGGATTATCAGATTCTCTGGCTTTGTGTCGGCGATGATGGTGATGGTTGTTCTCGCTCCTTCGTTGCAATCGTTTCATCCTGCTGAAGCGATTAGATCTAATACACACGTCGACGGTCGGATTCCGGCCACCGTCGGTCACCGGTCGGCGTTCCGGCGAGCTCCGACGTTCCGTGATGCCGCTGGATGTAAGAAGATTAGGAACTCCGGCGATGTGTGTGATCCTTCGTTACTTCACGTTGCGATTACTCTCGATTTCGAGTATCTTCGAGGCTCAATTGCTGCTGTTCATTCGATTTTGCAGCATTCATCGTGTCCTGAGAGTGTTTTCTTCCACTTTTTGGTCTCCGATACGAGCCTCGAAACCCTAGTTGCTTCAACTTTCCCCAAATTGAAATTCAAAGTGCATTACTTCTCACCGGAGATCGTTCAGAAGCTGATTTCTTCATCTGTACGACAAGCGTTAGAACAACCGCTGAATTACGCTAGAAACTACTTAGCTGATATCCTCGATCCCTGCGTCCGACGAGTGATCTATCTAGACTCCGATCTAGTGGTTGTTGATGATGTTTCAAAGCTTTGGAGTACCAATTTAGGCGGAAAAACTATCGGAGCACCGGAGTATTGTCACGCCAATTTCACCAAATACTTCACCGGTGGTTTCTGGTCAAACCGTCGGCATTCCACCACGTTCTCCGGCAGGAACCCATGCTACTTCAACACCGGAGTGATGGTGATCGATCTGGCGAAATGGAGGCGATTCGGGTACACGAAACGGATCGAGAAGTGGATGGAGATACAGAAAACGGATCGAATCTACGAGCTCGGGTCGTTACCACCGTTTCTGTTGGTCTTCGCCGGACACGTGGCGCCGATTGACCATGCGTGGAACCAACATGGGTTGGGTGGGATAATGTGAAGGGCAGCTGCCGTGACCTGCACCCTGGTCCGGTGAGTCTGCTGCATTGGAGTGGTAGTGGTAAGCCATGGCTAAGGCTCGACTCGAACCAACCGTGCCCATTGGATGCGTTGTGGGCTCCGTATGATCTGTACGGACGGTCGGCGTGATCGCCGGAGCTCGCCGGAGCTCACCGCCGGTAATGTTCTTCCGTGAATGTTCTTTTTATTATTTTTTTTTGTTTCTTTATTTTCTTTACATTGTTATCATCTTCTTCATCTTCTTCACCTTCTTCTTCTTTGATTACATTTACTGTTGTTTCTTCTTTTTTGATGGGGTTTATAGCTTTCTGTTGTGTTGGTTATCTGTATTCTATTCGATTATTTCTGCATTTTGGTAATAAAAGTGAAAAGATATTCAATTGATCTGTTTCAGGGCCCTGTTTTTGAGTTTTGGTAGATTTTGATGATGTTTGATGTGTGATTATGATTTTGTAAGATTTACTTTGTTTGTATGAATTAGAAAGTCACTCATGTACTTGCCATTGTTGTAAGGATACTGTTTAGTAATTTTTAGCAAGAATTTTGATGTTGTGATGGCATAGAGATTGATTTGTTTGCTTTGTGTAGTTTGAATGTTATGGGCGTGTTTGGAATTGGGTTTGAAATCAATAGGAGACGACTATACTCGTACCACCTCCAAATGGCTTGTTGAATAAGGTGAAACGACCGTTTGCAAATTATGTAAAATCTTATGGCCTCCTGACCTTTAAAGGGTCGTTTGAGTTTGTCGTTTTAATTTGAAGGTGGCGTATTTAAGTTTAGGGATGTCATAGCCCATAGGTGTAGTAGAACTCTATCAAGATTCTAATATGATATAAACTTAGGAGTTATTTAGTAATTTCTTAATGATTAAATGCTAAACCAGTAACAGGTCTCAACCATTAAGAGATCTAAACCATTAAGAGCTGGTATATCGCTTAACTTTTCAAAGACAAATGTCTGACTAATTCAGATAAGAATTTTTAACTATTAAGCATTAGTATAATACGTGACCATTTAGAAACAAATGTCTGAACTATTTAGACATTTAGTTGCGAAACAAACAGTCTGAATCATTAAATGTTGAATCATTAAGAGGCTGAAACAAACAGCACATTAATTATAAACACCTTTGTAATAAGGGTATAGGAATTAGTGGTCTAAAATTCTGACAGGATAATAAAACATGACACTTATCTTAACATGAAACCTTGTGTGTTTAGATTAGTCTAAACGGGTACGGCTTGAAAGTAAATATAATTTTTAGGTTACTGGGGTTATGTTTGTGTCAACTGATAAAAATTTGTATCATATATGGGTTTTGAGTTCACCGACACAACTTTAGACTTTACGTATGATTTAACCGTTAACCAATGAACACGGGTTGAATTTAAATAGTTGAATTTTCTTATGTGTTAAGAAAGGTGATTAAGACATGGCAACTGACATTAACGTTCTCTAAATTAAGCTAATCATGATCAATTAAAAAATCGAAAAAACAGTTGTGTGTTGCGTTGGCTGCTAGCAAGCCCTCCTGTCACTTTCTATTTTAACCAACACGCAACTCTTGATCATATTATGATTACCTAATACACTTATAATACATGTTTATATTACACTAAACAAGGTTAAATTAATGATAGAAAAACACACAGATTAATGTGCGTGTCTATGATGCATAGGTTGCTCATGTGTAGTGCATTGGTGGTTAGTTTAGTATGTTTGTTTATGTTGTATCCATCCAAAATTACTTGGTGAATCCATAACACTTGTTCATATTGTATATCCAAACATATGTTTGTGTTTGTGTTTGTGTTTGTGTTGTGTTCGAGAGGTTAATCCGTTTAATTTTTCAAAGAATTAAAAAGTAGTTATGTTTGTTCCATAACTTAAATTACTAGAGTATTTTATGAACAAATTTATAAGATAATTAATTATGAGCATTTGATTTTAGAGTTAGATATAATTATTTCATCCATATATTAATTTTTTTTGTTGTTGTAAATTTGTAATTTTAGATTATTAATTGTAATAAAATAAAACTTCACATAAACAAGACATACTCGTGTCAACAAGTGAAAACTCATGTCATGATCGGACTCTACTTTTATCATAAAGATGTGATGATGCAAGCCTTATTCTTTGCTTAAACATGATAGATTCTATTAAAAGTAAAGAATAATTCTAGCATTGGACCAGGTGAAGAGTTAAACTTACATTACTCGTTCAACCCATCCAATCAAGTCAAGATTATGGGTCGGTTTACTTGTTCGACTCATTTAATCATACTCTTAAATCTATACTATCGTCTACCATAAGATTTGAATCATCAATTTCATGAGAAGGAACACTCTTATATACATACAAGATACCATTTGACTACAAACTCTTTGGTTTTATGTTGAAGACGGTTACTCGACCTTTTAACGAATAACTGCCTTCTATTTGCATCAACTCTGAGGTAACTCGTGAATGACTATAATACCATTGATCATGATACCTATGTGTGTTGACATATATAGTATATTTGAGGGAATGGACATGGTTACACAAGGATTATGTTGTTTAGATGTTATAAGATGCTACTGGAGTCCCACATAAAAGAAGAACATGTCTTTTACAGCTAGCCACAGCCAGCTCTTTCATTTTCAAACACAATTTGGGACCATACATATATCCATATTCCACCATTAGCATCTTAAAGACAGTTGTTGTATTCACATGTACAACTATCAATGCACGAACTACAATTAAATATATGAAATAAAACAGCTTTAACAATATCAACTGTCCATCCGTACTAACCTGACAAAATGTTGTTCAACATGTATTGCCAAACAAAACATGATGCCATGCTCATCATCACAATCAAATGGGTCCATCAAAAAAAATGTTATATCTTTTTTTTTTGGTTTTTATAAAGTATTTTTTCTAAAGCCACAACCGCTAAACCAAAATGATTGTTAACAAAAGACACCATAAGTTTTGTTTTTTATGACAAATTAAAATCTCAAATTTGATAACTTTGAAATCCAATTAATTTGACAGATTTTAATTCATTAATAAAGACTCTATGAGCAAATGCATCATCAAATTCCAATCTTTTAATAGATCCCAACTCTTTCATAGCAAAACGCCCCCACATCATATGTGGAAATTTCCTTTTATGTTTGGTTATCCATTATGACACGTGATAAATTTAAAAAAAATATCTTGAAGAGTAGTGAACTAATAAACATCTAATTTTCTCAAGTAAATATGTCATGTTTGAAATCAGTTTTTACATGTTTGTTGTTTTAAACCATTGAAATGTTACTTGTCTAGTCTAAGCTAACATTTTACATAGTCCCACCAACAGCAAGGTATTGATGAGACTGATGTGAGTGTTTCACAACTATTTCTTATAGTGAAATAATATAAAGAGAAAAAAAATATAATGCTATGATTTCATGTTAAGAATGATAAATTAAAGGTCCTAGTATACAAACAACCCATTTTATAAATTGACATCCCCTCTATACGTCTTGTGTAGCAATACGCGGCGTATAAGACGTATAGAGTCGATAAAACTGAAAACGAGGAAAATTTTGAGAGGCTGTTAGAATGTTATACGCCTCATATAGGGATACAACACATATAAGGCTATACGACACGTTTAGCAAATTTCGACACTGACTACAAGTAAAAATTCAGGGGGCTGTCAGAAAAATTATACATCACGCATATAACTATACGACTCACCTATATGAAACGTATGATGTTATACAACCTGTATATAAATTTGGGGTGTTGATATATAATCGTGCGATGTCTAGATATGAGGGTTCTAAATTAAACATAAAAGGTACAAGCACGTAACATCACTTTGAACGTAATTTAGGGCTTACTAGTACACCTTGTTTATTAATAAACTTTAATCCGCCGAAAATATACTGGTCCTTGACAACTTTGTTTAATTTGGGCCTATTTCTTACAGAAGTTAACCACCTAACCCATTGGTTATTTAATTTAATCGTGTACTGATCCAAGCCCATTGTGTTTTATTTAATTATATGGTATTATGGTTATTAATTTATTTTTTATTAGATAGGGATAATTTAATCAATTTACATTACCTCCCTCTTTGTGACTAATTTATTTTCTTTGACTATTAGGTTTATTAATTAAAAATTGTTTTTTAATAAATACAGAATACATTAACCATAGCAGCTTTTTGAGCAAATTACACGAAATGTCTATGTGGTATGTCATGTTTTTGATCGCATCATCAAGTATGAGAAATCAAACTTTTGGTATGATAAGAATACTAGCGGGTAATATAAGAAGTCCCTAACTTGAATGGTGATCTATATTTTCTGCTGAATCGCCCCATGTACTTGTTGACCTTCTGTGTTACCTACGAACATGCTTGTTAGATCAAATATATAGTTTTTCATGTATCCAAGATATTTTACTATCTAGTGGATTCAAGGTAAGGTGATTTAACAAAATATGATTTGACCACCTAATTATATTACGCCCTAAATTATATTGGCAATTGAAGATAGGAGAGGAGGACAATATAAAGAAGAGAGAAGATGAAAATATAGATCAAGACTTGTACTTGTGAGAATTTCACTCCACGAGAATAAGAACAAATGTTGTTGAATCGGCCTATTTCTTCCTTGTACCAATTAAATTATTTTTAAAAATGAGTCGGAATACCTTCTCAGTATCATTTAACTAAAAGAGTTAAAAGTTAAATGAAAATAAATAAGTTATTTTCTTTTCAACTCTTATACTAGAAATAAAAAATGACATGTAGCTTATAAAAAAAGAATATGTTACAGAATAGTAATTAGGTATAAACAATCAAAACTTTCACAACAAGCTCCTTTGGATTGTTATATAAATTTATAATCGAGTGTTAAAAATATCAGAAAAAAAGAAAAATTGAAGATCTAGAAATGTTGATAAATCACAAATGATACTTATTTTTTTAAAACGCTGACTTACATATTTATCTACTCATACTTTTAAACCACATCAAATTCTAATCTACTTTATCTTTTGATTTAAACTTTGATATTCTTTAAAAAGTCTTTTAGTTTAATATTCTTTAGAAAGTCTTTTGCCTCCCCACAATGACACAAAAGACCTTATACCATAACCATGTGATATGTTCAACAGAAACAAAAATGCCAATTAAAAACTAATAATTCCATTTAGAGGTTAAAACAAACAAACGAATAATTAATTTATAGTTTTATACACTGATTTTGGGGTCGAAGCTTCCTAATCAACCACTTTCTTCTTAATCTAACATCTAATGCTAAAAATGTTTTAGCTTTATTATCATCTTCCAAGAAATCACAAGCATCCAATATAAATCATCATCCACATCAGATAATGCTTGAACACCTGCAATTACATTCTCTACATCAATGGAGTTTTGGTTACCTTCACCTTCAAGTTTCCTCTTTTCCACCAAACAAGAAACTGCATTAGACATTTCTTGAATAGCACTCAACAACCCCTCCTCATCTACCACCCTTGCTTTCTTCTTCGAATTCTCAGGATTTTCGTTGTTTTCCAGATGGCGCTTAATATCCAGCTCAGCAGTCGAGCGCGTATTGGAAGAACTATCCTTTTCATCGCTGTTTGCTTCTTTGAATATGATACACAAATCCTTGTAGTATGGCACTGGTCTAGTCATGTATTGTCTTGCATCAGAATTTGCCTGCACATTTTAAGTCAATACTAATACAGTCATACACCATGTTGTAGTTGAATGGCTGAGGTGGTTTTGGTGAAATTGAAACAAGATGTAGGGTACTATAGTAGTTTGTTATTTGCGGTAAATAATCAGTTTTGTTGTAGCCTAATTGCCTTAATAATCAATTAATCAGGTAATCAGTAACAGTTTCAATGTCCCCGGAAACATGATAACCAGATAATCAGTGATTAACACGGGTCCAATAACGCAAATGACACGACATGTTTACAAGATTATTGACACAACTTTTAACATGCTTTGAATATAAGAAATTAAACACCTTGCAAAAGTTGATAGTAAGTATATGCTGCTACGCTTAGGAATTTAGAATAATATTTATAATAATTTATAAAATTTATAACTATTGTCGTCTTGATAAACAGGTCTTAAACATGTTATGTCGAGCCCATTTAACAATGTTACTTAAACGGGTTATGCATGTCATAAACGAGTAAGGGAGGTTGACGCCCTATGTATACACATGTATAACTATGTCGTTAACACGTTAACTCGTTTATGACCCAAACACATTTACCCAAAACCAAATTCGTTTATCTTTGTGTCATGTCATGTTGTGTTAGCAAGTCGGGTCATGTATTTCCAGCAGTAATAATCACTTTTACAGATAAGATGATGCAAACCTCAATGTGATCTTGCCAGACGAGATCATCAGCAATCACCATTTGGCGTAAATCATCCCACAAAAACCCTTGTGATTCCAAAAGCTTGTTTATAACATTATACTGTCTTTTAAATGTCTTATATCTGTTCTTCAATATATCAACATCATACTTGAAACCAAACCTTGCATTAAATGATTTTGTCATCTCTACCCATGCTTGCTTGCGGAACAAGCCATCGATCTGGTGTCCTCTCTGAACTTGGTCAACCATAAGGTCAACAAAATAACGATCCATTGTTGGCTGCCAATACGTACGAACATGACTCCTGCCTATATCTTCATATTCAGATCTAGACATAACACCACCATCAGTTTCTTTAGAGACTGATACTGTAAAATCTTCATCAATCACAATTTCATGAAGAACCTCCAAGTCAGCATTGGTGTTTTCAAAAGCATCATCTTCATCAACTGATTCTGACAACGATTTCATCGGGTTCTTGTCAGAATCGTTAGGATCCACTTCTGATGATGTATCTTTATATATCTGACATAAATCGTAGTAATATGGAATGGTTTTTATTCTATATGATCGTGCGTGTGGGTGTCCCTGCATATGCATGCTCATAAGTTCTACAAATAACGCGTTCCCAGTTAGGCTAATTGCATAAAAAAGGACACAAGAACTTTGTTTAGATTACTGTAACCAACTTATTTTAGCAAGAAGAAACCTATAAAGGCCACCTACCCAACCTCAACAAAAGCGTACAAAATGTCAACAGAAATCACTGTCCCGTTAGGGGGATCATTGATATAGCGATAAGAAAAAAAATTATGGGCCCCGTGACTCCCCCCCCCCCCCCCCAAAAAAAAAAAAAAAACATTTGTTGGTTCAAGCTCCACCACTAAAAGCATGGTTACTATTTAATGGGATTTTCCCGAACGGAATATAAAAAAGTATAACGCTTGGTACTTTTTACGGGATTAGCCCTTCTAATTCCCTAAAAGAACATACAAAATTCTAACCTACAAAAAAAAAAGTTTTAAAACTAAACAAACCTTACCTTAATGTAATCATCCCATACTTGATTATCAGCAGTCACCATATGTCTAGTATGATCCCAGCTAAATCCATTTATTGAAAGAAGGTTGTGCACCGCCTTGTAAAGATTTCTTAATGTTTTGTGCCGGTTTTTCAAAACGTCTTTTCCATAATGAAACTTAAATTTTGTATTGAACAATGTTGTCATGTGTTTCCATGCTCTTTTACTAAATAAATGATCATCAATCTTGTTTCCTATCTCAACTTGTTCTAACATGAGATCAATGAAATATCTATCCATTTCAAGTGTCCATATTGTGCGCAAACGATCACTGTTTCTTGGGCCCATTTTCACATAATAATAGCTAACACATTAGCAGCCCTGCACAAAAAAAAGTCACACGTTTTAGGGGCGTTTCATGTTTGAGGTTGCTTATTTGTTTATTGTATTTTGCTCTAGCAATAAGTTGTTTAAAGGGAACCTTCAAGGGTAGTGCAGTGGTAAGCAATTGATTCCCCTTTAGCAAAGGTCTCAGGTCTAAATCTTACTTCCAGCTATTTCTACCATAACCTCCTAAAGGCCACCTACCCAACCAACACATGTGGTTTACCTAATTCCGTTGTTAGCAGGGTATTGACGATTGACGGGTCTTGTGAGTTTACTGGTAGTAGGTCTCATGGACACCAAAAGAAACTTGTTTTGAGGGATGTTTGGGGTTGTATCTAAACAGCTAATCCAGTTATTTGTGATGGAATTAACAGTTTCAAATAAGCAATTTAAAGTTAATTACTTGATTACTTCAAAGCTATTATACTATGATACAATCCCAATTCCCAAGCACTATTTATATGCAAATTCTCTATGAAAAACAGGAGCTTATTTCACCACATAATAAGATAAGAATAAGCAAATCACACTTAAATTGTTGCATCCAAACGCAATATACACATAAGCAGATTTAATAAGCAATCCCAAACACCCCCAAATCGGGTTATTTGTGATGAAATTAACTGTTTTAAATAAGCAATTTTAAGTTAATTACTTGATCATTTCATTTCAAAGCAATTATATAATGCTACTTATTATGCATATTGCTTTATAAAACAAAGCAGCTTATTTCACCACAAAATCAGATAATAATAAAGTTTTAATAAGCAATCACACTAAAAGTTCTGCATCCAAACACAATCAAAGATGAGCAGATATAATAACCAATGCCAAACACCCCCTAAATTCATCAATATTCATCATCCACAACAAAAAAACGTCTTTAATGGTACATTATTCGAATTTTACGAAACAGATATGTAACACAAGCAAATTTAACCTCAGAAAAACAAATTCACATAAACAGCGATACGAATCTACGATCGATTCATACACAACAATTGACAAGAATGTTCAACAAAATCAAAGCAAATAGAGGTGAAACTTATTACTATATGCATAGCTATGAGAAATTGTCGGATGTATGAAATGTGTGACGGAATTCCGACGAACCTCGGTGGCTGACGACGGAGATTGGACGGCGACGGCGACGGCGACGAAGACGGCGGCGTAATATTGGGATAAGGTTTTCCGGGATACGCTATCCTCGGTCGTGATAAGAGCCTATCCCTAGATAGGATACATAACAAAAAACAAAAATTAAATAAAAAAATAGGCCCATTTAACTGACCCAAACGGTGCTTTTGGTGCAAAAGGGAGGCCCAAGTCAGTTATATAATACTAGCTTTAGTAAAACCATGTAATACACGGGTTGAATAAATAAAATTTAAATTAAATAAAAATTATTAATTATAAAATGATAGACTAAAACATGATATGATTGAAATTATGTATAAATAATAGTTATAAGTAATAAAACAATAAAGTGATTTTTTTTAATTTTCTTAATTTTTTATTTTTTCAATGATAAATTAGACATTTGTTTTAAAACAACATTAATTTTTTTTAAATTTCCTTAGTATAAATCCCTATTTTAATTATTTTTATTTTATTAAAAAATTACTTTAAAAACCAATTTTAAAATATTACGTAAAAATGATTTTATTTTTTAGAAAAAAATCTTTTTAGAAAAAACTCTCTATAGAAATAACATTAATAAAAATTTATCTTAATTTATTAAATACTAATTATAATGTAAAAATAAATAGATAATATTATTAGTAATTAATGTGATTATTTAATAGGAGAGAGAAGCGGAAAAAATTTGATTAGAATTAATGTAGTGCTGACACGTAGCATTAGATGATTCTAAAAAATGACATGTGACAACCGTAGTTACCCTTTTATTAGAGTAGTGAGATTATAAGCTTTGGAATCTACCCGAGCTAATTTGATTCAAAGTTTCGCGCTACGCAGTGAGAGCCTGGTCATTTTCCTCACGCGTAAAGCTACGTTTTTTTGATCGTTATCGAACAGACTTGTCGGCAGCCATAAAAGCAAAGTCTTATAACGAAACTCTAAGATAGTAAACTTTAGTGGTTACACTCGAAAAATACGTGAAGGGTGGCCAATCGTTTTTCCCACATGCAACAATGCGTTATTTTAGTTATTATCGTTTTGGCTCGTCGGAACTTGAAAACCATAAATGCAAAGTTTGATGGCAAAACTCTAAATTAATTAACTCTAAATAAAACTTCACAATAAATAATTTGGTAGTAAAATTCTAACATCCTAAATTTTATTGGTAAAGTTCAAAAATCAATCCAGTGACCAAACATTAAAATACTAAAATGTAGTGGCAGACTTGGGGAAACAAAACACGACTATAAATAATCTTATAGTCAACTTCTAATATTCAAAACTTTTGTGATATAATCAAGAAACCTAATGTTTACTATTTTTTTAGTTTGTAATTAATATATAGTATATAATAGCAATATTATTTGTATCATATCATTCTCACAAAACTAATCTACTTTATATATTGCATAATAAGATGTTCTTTTGTATTTTAAGGGGATAAGTATGATATGAATCTCGGCATGGTAAGTATGATTGTTAGAGAAGTGTGCGTAAGGTGTAAACGAGCTGAAACATCTATTAATTACTCTATCTTAGCTTGTTAAAAGCATGAGTTAGCTTAAACTAGTTTAAGTTTAGTTCAAGTGTACTTTTAAGTTCCTTTAAAAATGAATGAATTTGGGCTTAAAAATCAAGACTGATTAAACTCACGAGCTATGACAAATGTACTGTTTAAATATGGTTATATATATTGTATCCTAGCAAGTGGGATGGGCCCAAGCTTAATAACTAGCCAAAGCAAGTTTTGCGTAAAATGAGTTCAGGTAGGAATGGACGATTTTAAGAAACATGTAATCTGTTCGGTTCAAAACTACTTCTGACAAAATAAGCTCAGGTTGCAACAAGTCGTTAAAAAAACCGCTATACGTTTTTTGTGGCGGCTATTAGGAACACAGGTCCAGGCATAGGTGGCAGCGATTACACGACAATAGTGACAAGGGTTGCAGTATCATAAGTATTGTCGTGTAACCGGCGGTGGTAAGAGGTGTTGATGGTTGAACACATTATTCTCATCTTAAGTTTTAATTAAGACAGATTACTTTAGCTCTGATTTAATATTTGATTAATAGGAAAAAAAATTATTAGGAGTTATAGACTATCATAAGTAGTAACTTACTGCAAAAACTTGCAAACTCACCTGGTTGGCAAAAAAATGATTAGAATACAACAAACCAAACTGGAATAAGCTGGCAAAATTCATTGTATCAAGGGTTTTAGTCTCCTAGAAAGAAACATTGTCAAACAAAATGAAATTAAAAGAAGCAGATGACTAAAATAAGCATAAAGCAACTAAAGGCATCCAAGATATCGGGAATATCCATAAAACTGAAGAGAATCTCATTTCTTTGATTTCTTTGAAGCCCTGAAAAAAGATTTATTTCATCAAATCAAACATCACACATAACTAATATATGTAAAAAAAGATAACAGAATCTAATCGATACTCACTGTGTAGGTGCAGCAGCAGGAGCCGCGGCTGGGGCCGCAGGGGTTTTCTCCTGTGGACCCTGAAAACCAAAACAAAAGCGTTGAAAAACAAAACATGACTACTGGTATAAGCGTAAACCTATTGATACTCACTCGAGATATCCTCCAGAGCTTAAATAAGCTCAAACCTAAATCGGAGCTCATTTTAATAGATGGATCTGGCCCTAAACTTTACATATTAAGGTCCACTAGGATCGCAAGCCTAAAGGAGTTAACTATTTGTTTAAATACAATAACTTTTACATTATACAGGATATAGTTACACAACAAATATTATTATATAAGTTTGGTTAAAATTTACTAAAATTAAATTTTGTATGTCTAAGATTAATTATATATCTATACAAAAATAACATATTTGAAATTATAAATATTTATTAATATTAAACAATGTATGTCCACACCAAGCTCGAGCTAAAAAAATACTAAATATTTAATAATATTAAACAAACAAAGCTAAAGTTTAAAAAAATTATTAACAAACCGCGCTCGAGCTTTAGATATAGAGCTGAAGCTCACATTTAATTAGATCAAGCTCATGTGATCTTTGACTTAGATTACTTAAATCCAAATTTGTAATCAGAAGAGATGGGAAATGGAAATACTAGGTGACGGATAAAATCATAGTTTGAATTGGCCAAAACAGGCTGAAACATTGGTATAAATCCAGCAAAAATCATTTCTAGATATTACAATATAGCAAAAACAAAGTACTTTTTCTATTTTGAATCACTACTTATAAAAGCTCGATAAAATGAGATTACTGTCTTTTAAAGATAAGTAAAGCTATTTTCATCACTATGCAGTTTTTTACACATCTGGATGCATACTTGAATGATGTATTGTCCCTTTATTTTAAAGTTGATTCATTTTTTGACCCGCAAGAGATAAACATATAGCTCAAATGAACCCACTCATAAGTAACAGATAAAAATTGCCACGTATAACTAGTAAATACTACATTTTTGAGAAAATAAAAATTATATACCTGGGCAAATCGTTCCTCTCTTCGGGCCAATTTTCTTTCTCTGCTGGCTTTGTTCTTCGCACGTTTGGCTTCAAATTGGTCAGATAAGGTCTTCTCACGGGCCTTCTCAGCCTTTGATTTGTGGATGCTTTCCATTAGCACACGTTTGTTCTTAAAAACATTACCTTTAACTTTCATGTACATATCATGGTACATATGTTTGTCAATCTTCTTCGCCTCACGGTACTTACGAAGCAAGCGCCTCAACACCCTCATCCTTCTCATCCATAGAATCTTGGTTGGCAGTCTTGCCTCCCTGGTACCCTTACGCTTACCTGTAGATCAAATTCGTAATAATATAAAGACATAAAATTTGAAAAACTAAATTACATACTATTCTCAAACAAATCCTTGGATTATCCAATCAAAAAGATTTTTTCTATAAAGTTTAACACTAATCATGCAACAGATATTAACCTTTTTCATTATTTTATAAGTAAAAAAATTTAATGTTGCAAAAAAGGAACATTTTTAACTAAGAGTTAATGCTATAGAACAGCAATGTACTAAAGTTTATGATCTGTTTCGGAACTTATACTTATTAATGCACAAACATAATAATTATACATGTTTCAAAAGGTGATACTTTGACAATTTAGTGAGTATGTAACCGGTATGGTTAGTAAACAGACAAAGCGGGAAAAAACCTCACCAGACAATAGGGGAGTTTAACTAATATGACTTCCTTGAAATGGGCTAGTTTGATAATTTACCTTGTTGAGATGACCTGATAGGTAACTTAGTGATAAACACCACATCAGTACATTGCCGCTTAAAAAAGAAACCGATCATTAAGTGATCAAATTACCAAGCTTGTCCATTTCAAACAATAACAGTTGGCATATCATGACATTATTAAGAATAATTACTCAAATAGAACAATATGTTGCTATCCTATGACATTAGCCATTCACCTAAAATAAAAACAAAGATAATAAACAAACATCTTGTAACGTCATCTTGAAATCCTTGATGCCTACAAGAAGTATTCTATAAATAAAATATATCCGGAAAAAATATAAAATACCATATCCAGAGTGACGGCCCTTTCTTTTAGCCTCCTTCATTCGGCGAGCACGAGATCGAGAGTGAATCTTGGTTGGCTTCCTGATGATGAAACCATCCTTGACCAACTTCCTTATGTTTTGGCCTACAGTCATGGAACCACAAAAAGACCACTATACATGAGCAGTTCATGAAGTATAAAATACAATGCACGTGGGCATAACCAGCACAGCAAATTAAATAACAAATCAGAGACACTCATCATCCAATAACAAGTAGAAGAAATCACAATATAGTTTCTAACAATATTGCTAAAGAGTATACTACTACATGAAACTATGTATAACAGTATTACTTGTGCTTTGTTTTTAGTTACAGATGAACTTACCGCTGCATCTTCAACGGTTCACCATACTAGCAATGAAGTTAGAAAAACCTATGTAAATACAAAAAACTTGCTAACTGCTATGATGACGTAATAAGTGACCAAAAAGGATTGCAATCCAATAATGAATGCAAACATTCGCCTATAACAACAAAAACAAAATGATTATAATGCCAACATCATCTAACGCGTAATATACCATAGCAATGAAGAAATGAAAATTCAATCAGTTGACCACCAATAGAATAACCCACCAGTTCTATAAACATACAAAGCACAATGGAGCTCCTGATAACACAACATAATAAGATTAGCCAAATACATGAACACCAATATGTTCAAGCCCTCATAACAACACTAACAGCTCACAAAATGTTGTACAGATATAACGTATACATCCTTCCAAATCGTATGGAACAAGCTTTATCTGTAAACAACAACCAATTATATCAATCTATCATCACAACAACAATACAGGCGATGAAAACAGATCGTAACAGGTTCAAAACACACATAATCAATGACTATTAGATGAACAATTGAGTAAATATAAGGAGTGTAAATGTGTGAACATACGAGAGTTAGCCATGGAGATCTCATTGCCTTCGTTGGGATCGAGCCACACCTTGCCTCTACCGCACTTGAGGACGCTAGCGGCGAGCCGCTTCTGAAGCTTCAACGACACCATTTCGTGTTCACGGCGGCGAACCAGAGGAGCTAGGGTTTCGTGTGGTTGACGATGATGATGATGATGATGATGATGCTTATATCATTATCTGTTTCATTTGTGGTGGTGATCATTTTCGTCATGGGCTTTGGTGCTCCTAACGGATGGTGGCCCAATGAACTTTGGTTTGGTTTAAAAGAATAACCGGCCCAATAAAAAATGGTATTCTGATAATTTGATCTAACCGTTTTCTGGATAACTGAATTTTATGGGTAGGTTTTAATTATGTGTTATTGTGTTTATGATAACCGAAAACTGACCCGAAGTGCGAGTTGAAATTGAATGCCCTGTCGATGATCGAGTTAGTGAGGCGTATAAAGGCGACAGTTTTGCGTGGTTTGGGTGCACTCGAGTCGGCCAATGTGAACGGCTTTTTTAACCTGTAAAGGTTCAAAGGAAACTGGAATCTGAAGAAGTAAAGCCGAAGATTGAATCATGTAATTGTTGATCATACAAGAAATCCTAGATATATTTACAATTTTGGTTTAAATTTTAAATAAAAAGAAACGATACATAACAGACACATGTAAGTGTGTGCGCATAAAAATCAATTAAGTATTAAATATTTATCGGTGCATGAGAAAATAACTCGTTCATAACTTTTGTAAAGATAATTCACTATTTTATTATTTTTTACAGTAATAAAGTTGTAAATGAGTTACTTCCTCCGGGTCTTATATATATATTTAAATTTATTTTTATATTGATAATAAGAATTTATGCTAAACTTTAAAGATTGTGCAATGATAAATGTCACACCCACAATTTCCACAAACGGGGTTTTACCGTTAGGCGTGTGACATACCAGGATCTCAGACACATTCATATCAAACGACACTATATGAATTTGAAAATACACGTTTAACTTCAATCAGAGTAACATAAACAAATTAACATTGTGCGGAAGCGTATACATGAAATGGAAATCCAATACAAAAGGGTTACAAGTGCCAAATCTAAACCAATGTTTAATTCAAGAAAACATGATTAATGAATGCATGTCATGAGTGCGTTCCTGGAACGTGCATCATGAGCTTATGCGTTCCTGTGACCTGAGAAAACATGCTAAAGTGTGTCAACATAAAGTTGGTGAGTTCACAGGTTTTAAATCACAGATAAAATGTTGGTAACTGTTCAAATAGTAAAGTAATTAAAGCATATCGATAGGTAGTGTAACATTTCGTACTTTCGTTAACTAAGAGTTAATTTCGTTTATTCTTATAAGGGTCATGATTGTCAATTTTGAAATTCATGGGTGATTTATACTTATTTCTTAGTTGTTATTAAAAATGTAATGTATAAAAGCTAATAATTAAAATATTAAATTATGCAATAATAATAACTATGATAACATTAATAATAGTAACAATAATAATAAGTCATAATAATGATAATAATACTAAAAATAATAACTAACATAATAATAATAATAATAATAATAATAATAATAATAATAATAATAATAATAATAAACTATGGTAACGACGTTACTAATAATAATAATACTAGTAATAATAATCTATAAAAAAAATATTAATATAAAGTTATTTAAACTTAAATAGGATTAGAGGGGTTGTTTTTGCCATTTCATAAACTTTAAAATGGAAGTATGAGCATAAAATAGCAAAGTATTAAAACGCAGGGACCATTTGTGTAATTCACCGAAACCCAAACCGCCACCCCCTCTTTCCCCGCGTTTCCGGCCAGCCGCCGGCCACCGCCGGCGCGGCTCCGGCCAGGCCTAAAAACCATCAATTCGATCTATTTTTTTTACCCAAATCACCCCAATCGCTTCGTTATCATGATTAGAAACCGGTAATGAACTTTAAACGCATTTAAACGCCGGTTACAAACACAATCGATCGAGTAACCGGCAATCCATAATCACCGAGCCGTTCGACCATTAAAACTTAATAATAATCAGATTAAATGACCCAAAATCGAACGTTTAACCAGCCTAAAGCTATCATTCATCCCAATTGCACCTGAATCAAACACAAACAACTAGTCCAATCATCATCTTCATCGCGACCTGTACCCAAGTGTTCACCACCTTCTACCCGATTAAACTCGAAATTAACATAGGGCTTTTGATCACCCAGACCCTTAGAAGCTACCTGTGCAATGAATTTGATTATCATCTTCATTTGAACATCAATCAAGCTCTACGAGGTCGCGGCTTGTTCATCACCTGTTCTTGTGTTTTACACTTGAATACCGGGTAATTGAAATCACCTACCTACTCGAATTTACATGGGGAACAAAAGCCCCATGATCTTTAGCAACAACAACCACGAATTGACCTTCAATTTGGGTGAAAGCAAATCTATGGTTCATATGGATTTGGGGGATTTCTTATGTTTATGTTTTTACGTTTTTAAAACGGAAGTTAACCGCGGCCGAGAGCCCTTGTTCGCTGGTTAAGACTCTTCAAATCTTCACATGAGGTCCCGGGTTCGAACCCGGGGACCCTCATGTATTTTTTTTAAGGCTTTTTAGCCAATAAAATAATTATAGAAAATGTTTAATAAACATAAAAATAATTTTTGCAAACTTTAAAAACTTTTATAGACACCAAATAATTTTGAAATTTTTATTTGATTTAAATAATCAAATAACTTACTTAAAAACCTTTTAACAAATGATATAATTAGGATTTTTCTATAAAATAAGACTATAAATAATGATGTATATCACTACAATTTTCATTAATTCAAATGTTATTGTTTAAAACTATAATTTTTACAAATGTATATAAAAAGATATTTACACTTTATATATTTAAACTATGTTGATTATTGTAAACATATGTCTTCATGACAAATCATTTAATTAGTATCATTCTTTTTCTTTTCTTTCTTTAAAATAAAAAAAGGGTGTTTTTATCAAAACCCCAAATTCTATTACCCTAGTACACGTTAAATCGTTAATCTTGTTATTAACCTAAATCTTGTAAATATGCATAATTAGGTACCTTGTGACGATTCACGTTGGAACTACATCTATTACTATTCTTATTAATCGTCGTCCTTATACTTATTTGATCATGTGAGTTTTCCTTGCCCCTTTTTATATATTTTCACACTTTGGGGTGAAACATGATTCTTATACAACTTACACTTATAAACGTTTGAGACTTGTAAAACACTTGCAATTCATCTTTATATTTTGTCATGGTTATTTGTGTGATGCAAGTGATTATATGAGATACATAGTTTGTTTACAATCATTAACTATTGCTAGCCTGACGACGTCTTAGATCTTTGGGCCTGACAAGCCTATTTGGTGCTAAAGTCGATGTATTGCCGACTCCTAGGAGCCGTATGCTTGTGCACTAGGGAACCAAATACACTTAGCCAATCTTATATACTTGTAATCAAGTCGAGGTTTGGTTGTAACGATATGTGTTCTATAACCTTACTAGCTTATAACCTATGACATGAATTGCTACTTGTAACTTCATCATATTATGTATGGAAACCTTGAAAACTCACCAACTATTTTTAGTTGACCTTTTATTTTTATCATGTTTCAGGTAACCCCCAAGTTTAAAGTGGTCTTTTGAAGCTTGCAATAAAACTAGGACGTGGACCTAGTTAAATAAATAAAATGTTATGTTATGTTTCGATTTATGTTTGAACTTATTTCATGTGTGAGACTTATGTTTGTATTTCATTTGAAACTTATGATAATATTATTTTCATTTAAGGATAGTGTTATGTGGTTGTGAACAATCTTAACCCTCATACCTCGACGATTCCGCCGTCAAGGTTGGGGTGTGACAGATTGGTATCAGAACCCATAACTATAGGGATTTAGGTTATTAGAAATGGTGACCTAGATTATAGGTTATGCATGAACCTTATAGAATAATGTTTATATTCTTGTAAATATATACATTGTTTGCATGCTACATAATACTATGCCTTCTTATGTGCAATTTGATGCCTTAGCATAGGATTGCCTAAACATTGTTACTTATCTCCCTAGACTTAACTTTGACTCTTTGATTCTCCCCGATAAATGAAACTTTCTTAATCTTATTCTCGATGACGCATGGAATCTTATGCTTATGCTTATGACTTGGATCTTTAGACGATATGTCTAATCTATATAAATCTCATCAAGGTTTTGATTTTATGAACCTAAGAAATATTGTGTGACACATAGACACCTGTATTCTGGTTTTCCTGGCAAAAAGCCTTCGGGCTAAGGTAAGCGTTTTGCATAAATCCTACGGGACCAGTTACGCTTGCCTGGGGATTTCTGGGATGAGTGATAAACTATGGTCAACATACACAAGTTTCTAAGGCGAATGGGTCAATTTACCTTGACGTGTCAACGTTTCCAAATGGTAATGCGTTACCAAATGGAATCATTCCATATGCCTTATAACTCTTGACTTATCATTGTTTAAATTATAAACCTTGTTATTCTCTTTTCTCGTGTCTAACTCATTTTGCATATTCCAGCATGTCTCGTCATCATGGAAAGCGTGGAAGTTCCGATCGTAAGCTAGCCGCCATGATTGCTCGACAAATGGCTGCTGTCATCCCGACCATGGTTGCTGAACTCAATAGCACTTTGATGACCAACTCTAGCAACAGTGGAAATGGTCAAGGAGAGAATAATGTAAACCAAGGGCGCAACAACCAAACTTGCACTTTTAAGCACTTTAGCTCTTGCAAGCCCACTAGTTTTAGTGGCAAGGAAAAAGCCACTGGCCTTCTTGAGTGGTTCGAGAGCATGGAGAACACTTTTGTCAACTGTGAGTGTCTCGAGGCACTCAAAGTTCGTTATGCCACAAGTATGCTCCAACAAAGGGCACTTACCTGGTGGAATAGCGAGAAGAGGAGTCGAAGAGCTGAGGCTATTTTGGCACTCACTTGGGAAGAGTTCAAGACCATTACCATCGCCAAGTTTTGCCCTAGGAGTGAAATACAAAAGCTTGAGGAGGAGTTCTGGAACCTAAAACAAGACGGTGGTGACCATCTGGCTTACTCAACTAGGCACCACGAGTTGAGCATTCTGTTGCCTCACATGGTCGACACTGTACCTCGTAACATTGAAAAGTTCATTAAGGGTGTACCATCCCAAATTCAAGATGTTGTAGTGGGTAGTCGACCCACAACTTTAGAAGAAGCCATTACTATCACCGCTCAACTCACCGAGAACCATATACGAGCGGGCACCATGTCTGTGAAAGGTGCAAAGAAGGTGGAAAAGAAGGCTACTGAGGTCGTTAAGGAGACCAAAGCTGAACCGTCCAACAACAACCTCAACAGTCATTCGCACGATTCAACCTTCACTCGTACGAATCAGCTCCATTCGTACGACTGAACCTTCATTCTTGCGATTGGACCTTCAGTCGTGCGATGCACATAGTCGCACACATTCATCCACATTGACTCAATTCGCATGCAAAACTCATTCGCATGCATTCATTCGCACGACACGCACACACACATGGACTCAGTCGCACGACTCACCCCAGTCGCACCACTCAGTCGCACGATGGACTCAGACGCATGGACTCAGTCGCACGACTCACCTAGTCGCATGACTCAGTCGCACGATAGACTCAGACGCATGGACTCAGTCGCACGACTCACCCAGTCGCATGACTTTGTCGCATGACTGGCCCAGTCACGAACTGCAGCAGATCGCGACTGCTGGACAGGCTGAACTGCCTTCGGCTGTTCCGTGCTCGGTTTTCACACAATCAGGACTTCCAGAAACACTTTCCTAACATGTCTAAGTAAAATACACAAGCAGATGGACATCACACACACCCACACGACCACATGCATTCGGGTTGAACTCGAACACCCGAAACCCCAAAATCGCAGATGTGAATGAGCAATAAAATGGACGACCAAGGTCGCCTACCTACTGGAATCGTAATTTCTCAGCTGTTGCGTGGTCTAATCCGACGAAAAACGAGCTCAACGAGGTGGTTTTTGGTGCTAGGAGGAAGAAATGGAGAAGAAGAAAGCGTAGATGAAGATGAAGAGCAGAGGGTGAAATGTTAGGCTAGTGGATGAGTATTTATACCCAGCCCCAGTTTGGCAATTGTCAAGTTCAGGCCCTGCACTTGGGTCCCGTGTCCCCAATTTCGTTCAGGTTGATAACGACGTGTATGAGCGAGTTATATTTAATTAAGAGGATTCCTTCAGTAACCATGTTTATCCTAATCCTCTACAACACTATTTTGGTGTCCTAAGAATGAGTCATTCGTGATGTTAGTATTATATAACACAATATGTTTAACGATGACGGTGACGATGCTTGTTAATATTTTGGGTGATAACGTTTGCAAGAAGTGTTAACGACAAAAGTCGAAGTGGTGTTAACCTGAAATTACGGTGTGTCACAATAAAACACCTGATTCTATTATTGAATATGTTTTTTGGTCAAATCCCGCTTTTACTTTTTTTTGAACGTCTGGTTAGTTGTTAGTTATTAATATCACTAAGTTAGTAATATTCATCACATGCTAAAGTTTGAACCTTGGACCTTCAAGAGAGGTAAAACATCTCACCTCCCCCATGACCACTAGGTAAAAGCTGGCTGGTAATATACATCACATGCCAAGGTCTGAAGCTTCTGAAGCTTTTACTAGCCAGCTATTTGTCTAAACTTAAGCACATGCCATAATTGTTTAACTTAAGAGATGTAATTATGTACAAGCGCACTTGGTCAATTAACGCGGAAAATATAAAGATGCGCGCATTAGCACATCTGGTCGGCACAAAAACGTATAAGCACACTTGATCAATAATGTAAAGTTGTATGTTTAACATAATATAATGTATGAAACCTAAATGTTTGGCCCATGCAATGATTAATTTTCTGATTTAAACAACCTAAACAATGATTGTGTGTGAGAGAGGGACTGATGTAAGCAAAATTAACAATGATTATGTGTGTAATATGCTCAAATTAGCAAGGGCTAAGGGATATATATATATAGCATAAAACTAACTAATGTTGTTTTTTATTGATAAAACAAAAAGGTGATTTAATTTATACAACTTAAAACCAACTGTTTTTTTCTTCTAAATAAATAGTAACACTTAGGTTATTTCTAGGATTCTTTATTTATATAGGGTGTAAGACTATAACTCGTAATCTTTTGGTTGTAATAAACATCTCTTACCATTAAGACCTAACCCCCTACTCACTTAAAACAAGGTACATGAGCATGACATATGTAACCCATTAATCTAAACATGCTAGATAGGTTTGGCGTGCTAAAACATATCGTCGGGTTTTAATTAAACTGGTTAAATAGGCTGATACATTATACTTACAATAAATATTTTTTTAATTTCACGTTTTAATTTTAAAATGTTGACTTATTTGATTTTAGTACAACACGAACGGACCTCCTTTATTGAATTGGTTAAACATGTAAACCCAAATATAACATCTTTCATTAGTGAGTTAGAGCAGTCACCTAAAAATCTAATTGTTTTCATATGAGATTTTTATGGTGTTTATAAGTTTCTACCCCTAACAAAAATGCTTAAACTATAACAAGCAACTTTTTATGAATAGGGGTTACTTTTGTCCCCGTCTACTTACAGTTTAAAAATATACATAGCCACTTATATTTTATGACTTGACAATTATGCAGATAGAAAGATATAACCTACACAAAGAAATATTCTATATACAAGTGTGAATGTATTGATTTATACATTTGATTTTGACATGATTAAAAAAAGTATGATTACAATTTTTAGGCAACTTAACCTATGTATTATAAAAAAGAGTTAATTTCTATTTTGCTTCTGAGTTTTGACAAAATTAACTATTTCCCTTCAAAAGTTTAGAAAACATCAATTTAGTTTCATAATTTTTTACAATTTCTGTTCAAAAGCATCATAAGTTTGGATTTAAGTTGAAACAATTAATGAAACTTTTAAAGTGAAATTGAAACAAGTTAGAAAACATTTGGAGATAAATTGATGTTTATAATCTTTTGAATGAAAATGGTTATTCTTGTCAAAACTCAGGGAGCAAAATCAAAATTAACTCTATAAAAAATATTAACATTATGCAACCCGAGAATGGTGATATGAAACTACATTGGGTTTTCTTATTAGCTTATTAAGTTACTATGGCAGCTTGTTAACTTATAGATATATTATCATGATGCATCAAGCATTTTTTATTATTCAAAGAGCTTATTTGTATTTACTATAAGTTGTTTAAGAGGACGAGATTTAACTAAATGTTTAAAAGAGCTTATTAAAATGATAAGTATTTAACTATTACAAGATGGTCCAGTTGGTAAGATGTTTGAAAGGTCTCTGAGAAACTTATGGACATATATTTTGTGTAATCATTGTGAAAGGTCTCTTAGAAACTTATGCACAAATATTTTGTGTAATCATTGTCGCTTTAAAGCAAATCAATATGTATTTTTGTAAAAATAACGAAAAAGGATGAACATTCAAACTAGTGGTAGTAGATCCCTAAGCAATTAGGTTTTAAACTTGACGGTTAGCTTCATATGTATCACATGTTTCACTATGGAAGCTCAATTTTAGTACTAGCATTCTAGGGTAAGGAAGTAGAATGACTAAGATACATGTCATTAGATACTGAGTTGTGATCACATCTGATGTCAATCATTTCCTTACACCACGATAGCCATATATAGGGTTGGCTCAATCATTTTGGGGGCCCAAAGCGGATGATAGAATTGGGGTCCTTTCGGCCAAAATTTTTTTCACTTTTAATCCTAAATTGTTCTACATAACCTCATGTACGTATAAGGTAGGAAAAAAAAATACAAGCTAACAAGAGCTCGTTCGGTTCTTCAACTTGTTTTTAAAAAGATAGTTAAACTTTAAATTTAGTCTTCTTCCTCGTGGAATCTCTTCAAACAACGAAAAGAGCAAGGCATTCAAATGTATACCATTTAGTATCTCTATTTTTAAGTAGAAAACTAATGGAATTTTTATATGTAGACATTTTAGAACCGAAATTAAAACAAATCTTATAAAAAGAAAGTTGATTTAAACTTCATAGATGGTTTTCTTGTAAGATAAACACTCCGAAGCAAAACCTTAACTTTAAATTTGAGGGCCATTAAATTATTGGGGCCCCAAGCAAAAGATTTCACCTTAAATATTAAAGAGCCGGTCCTGACCATGTGTAAATATGTGATACCATCTAGGACGTATTTAAAGGGCATTCAGAGTAAAAACAAGGCATTTAAATCCTTGTTGACACATTATAAAACTAGTAAGTATTGCGAGGTTGGGTTGTGTACTCTTGGTGAAATTTTCTTCATTTGAATACATTTCACCTATATACTGTTCGAATTTCACATATATCCATAAAAGGTAGTGAGCATGTTGATAAAGTATTTGCTAGAAATTTATCTAGATTTATGCATTATTTTATTGTGCATTATTGATAAACCCAAAGTACATGTAAATTGTTAGAAGTTGGTCATTACAATAAAAAATCAAAGCAGCTTTGTAAATACGTTGAAGAGCACCAAATGAAACCAAATATAACTAGTGCATCAAAGGTGAAGAAAAATTTAAACATGTGAGTCATTGTAGTTAACCCAACAACAAAATAGTGGGGAACATAGTGATTACATTACATCAGTATTTTGATTCTTTCTATCGATCTCAACTCATTTTATATATTGAGTGCTAACATTAAGCTAGCTGTCCTTTTACGTGTGCCTCTTAATTACTCAATCTCTAGAAGGCTATTCGACTTGTAAGTAGATTTTGGTATTGGGCTAATGGAATAAAATTATAATAGTCAATATTGCATCTTGAAATTTATAATGAGAAGTTTACACGTCAAATGGTTATTGATACATATTATATGTTTTTTCTTTAAACCTACAAGAAGTGGGTTATTGAAAAACTTATATTACTCTTTTAATATATTGTTATTCAGTTTTCTATTAAAATTACAATGGAATGAACAGTGATTTTAATAATCAAAACCGTTCATTTCTGAATCTACAGTGGGTCAGTGATGTTGGTGGTTGTTTGACACCTCCTTTCATACGTGTTTCCTTGTTGAATAAAAAAAACTTTCAAAAGCTTATATAAAAACAAAAAACCAATACAAATTGGATTCTAACATTTATTTCTACTTTAATAAAATGCTATCTATAGGAAACACGTGACAATATCACATTCTGTCTCATCAAAATTTTCCGCTTCTATATCCAATTAAATAATCAAATTAATTACTAATAATATTATTTTATTCTTTTTAGATAATTTTTTAAAATTAAGAAATATATCTTTTTATTAATATTATTTCTAAAAAATAGATTTTTATAAAAGCAAATTTTTCTAAAACATCAATTCTTTCTAAATATATGAAATATTTTAAAATTAATGTTCTTAACAAGTAAAATTTTTATAAACAAAAAATAATTATAATTGGGAGTTATAATATGAAAGCTTTTAAAACTAATATTTTAAACGTTTGTTTTGAAGCAAAATACTTAATTTTTATCCAAAAAACAAAAAATTAAAAGTTAATATCATTGTTTTTTTTATAGTCCTTATTTTTAGAGTAAATTACCATTGGATCCCTAACGTTTGTTCATTTTAACAATTTACATCCCTATTGTTTTAAAATTGTCATCTACCACCTGACGTTTCATTTTACCTCTATTTGAGTCTTTGTTGTTTCATATTTGTATCCGTCTGAGTCCAGATAACTAACGTCGTTAGTTTTTCTGTTAAAACTATTGTTAAAATGATTAAACTACCCCTGAACATTAAATAAAAATTAAAAAAAAACTTTAACACCATCCACCAACATCATCTTCTTCACCGTCAACTCTACACACACTCTTTCTCTCTCTCTCTCTCTTTCACACACACACTCTTTCTCTCCTTCCCTCTCCTATTTCCATCACTACTACCACCACCACAACCTCATGACTACCATTACAACCCATCACCACCATGACAACCCATAACCATCTATCATCATACCACCACCAAAACTCATACTCTTCCTCCCTTTCTCTCTCTCTCTCTCTCTCTGCCACAACAGCCGTACCATCATTGTCGCCTCCCACCGCTTCCACCGAACTCATTTGCCCGAATAGCAACGGTGGATTCCTTGAAGAATACGAAAACCCTAACCCCCAAAACCCAATTGTAGCAGTGCATCCTTGTCCTCCGGCTTTCGAATCGTCTTCTCCACAGCCTCCTGCTCCGACGATGCGATCGGCGACCTTCAAATTCCGGCCGATCTATCGGTGTTGTTCGGTGGTCTGGTGGCTCATGATGGTTTCCACTCTATCTGTGTTTTTCAAACTCCAGCCGATGGTTCGGTGTTGTTCGGAAATGTCGGCAGCAGAGTCCGGTGAGATCGACGGGAGGCATTGGAGGAACGATTAGTAGACTGAAATGGGGTTTAGCGATGATGATGAAAAGGATGAACGTATTTATAGTTTTGATTGATGTTTGCACGTTATTGTCTTCTCCATTTTGAAGGTTCTTGAGGTCATCGGTGATGGCGGGGATGGTCAACGGTAAGGGGTGGAAGTTTCTTTGTTTGCAAACTGGTAAATGGTTGCAGGAAAGAAACCCTTAAAAGAGAGAAGGGGGAAACTGGAAAGAATGAAAGGACGAAAATGCCCCTGCAAGAGAGAGAAAAAAATACGCATTTAACTGCCCATATTAACAGCGTCAGCCACAGGGATGCAAACAAGGAAAAAATTAAAAGCATAGGGGGCGATTCAAGGTTTTAAAACTATGGGGATGCAAACGGTTAAAATGGACAAAAGTAAATGGTAATTTACTCTTACTTTTATGTAACTTAAATGACATCTTATTTTAAAGAATTGAATACGTTTTACGTCCCTAAGGTTTTATAAAAATTACCATTTGAATCCAAAAGTTTAAAATATTATCATTTGCATCCAAATGTTTCATTAAAATTATCATTTGAATCCATTTGGCTACACCTAACTAACACAATTAACTTTTTCCGATAAGTTTCCGACATTAGAGTTATTTTAATTAAAACAAATTACAAAATAAAAAACCAACTCACATGATAGTTTTTATATGTTTAGCCTCTTTTGCTAATTATAGTTATTATTTGATTCTATAATCGTATTTTATTATTTTGTCTTGTTAATATATTTTGGTTTAGTAAATTATGTTACTTTTACCTGTTTTAGTAATTAAGCATAGATTTTTTTGGTTTAAAGCTTAATTATGATTATGATGATTGATGTTTTATAATTATTATTCATGGACAGTTAATGTTATTCTATAAATTATTTTTATACTTTTATAATAATTTGACTTTTATTGTTGTAATTCAAATAATTTATATTATATGACTTGTTCGTTTATATATATATAGTTTTGTTTTGTATGTTTTATAAAATTAGAAATGAATCACTTTTAGTTAGTTATACTTATATTTTATTTTATATAATATGATGTCCAGAGATAACTTTTTTGATTAAATGAAAGAAATGTTGACCATCATTTCTCGTAAATTAAAATCGTAATGGTGATTATCAAATGAGACCGAACGCTTAAAACTTATCATGTAGAGTTGATTTTTTATTTTGTAATTGTTTTGACTAAAATACCTCTAATTTAGGAAACTTAATGGAAAAACTTAATGGCGTTAATTAGGAGTAGTTAAATGGATTCAAATGACGATTTTTGTGAAACTTTTGGATGCAAATGGTAAAATTTAGACTTTTGGATTCAAATGACAATTTACATGAAACCTCAGGGATGTAAAATGCATTTAACTCTATTTTAAAATATTTTTTTATAATTAATAGTTTATTATTTTATTTATTATATTATTTATTTAGCTCGTGTAATCCACATGTATAATAAAACTAGTAACTTATAGTACAAGACTCGGGCATTTAGCATTGTTTGAATGCATCACCCACTTGAAACTCATCTTAAACGCATGTTTCCAGGTTAACAGTAAACTTTAAAGGGTTATGCAACGGTAAATATCGGGTTTTCGTGTAGCATATACCCCATTTTAAATCTTGTTTCCATTGACTTTCTATCATAACATTTTGAAGGTCACCTGCTCAACACAGACAGTGATTTAAAAAATTATGTTGTTAGTATGGTATTGAGGATTCCGTAAGTTTATCGATGACAAGTTGCAATGAAGATGTCATATTGTTTGAACATTGTGTGTGGTTGAATATAAAATGTCCAAAAACTTTAAAAGCAAAATCCAACAATCAGAATAATGGTGTTAACGAAGACTAAATAAGGAAGGCAAAATGCTAATAGAAATATTGAAACGAATCATAAGGAAGGTTTAATGGTGGGTTCTACTTTCATGGCTTCAATGATTCAAGGATTTTAATTGGTGGTTCTCCATTTAAATATTATTATATTAAAATTAAAATAATGTTAATCATTGTGACCAACAATCATAGTATTCACTTGAATAATTCTTTAAGCTTGGAACCTCTTTAAATGGTGTAAAATAAGTTAGGATGATAATTGCTAACAGGTTCTAGATTCAAATTAACAAATTTTGATGTTTCTTTTTTATTTAATATAAAAAGAATCGTTTTCATCACTCCAAGTCTAGGGTGAGCATAAATATCCCCTATTCAAACACCATTTTTTATTATTTAGACACTCTATTGTTTCTATCTCTCTCCATATATCTATATGTATGTATAGAGAGATAGAGAGAATAAAAATAAATAAGGTGTATCTATAACATACCCCATCACCAAATCATAACCTAAATAACCAATCAATCAAACTAGTAGGGAAATCAATTGTCCGTTTATGATATTCTATAACCATTTTTACTTTTCAATTAAGATTGTATATGTAGAAATAACTAAATTAACCAAATCAAAATTTATAATAAAAGCCAGCCTTTTATTATTTAGTAAATGTTATTGGAGGTTGTTGTCAGTAAATTTTTGACGACTGGTTGAATAAAAACACATTGAGATTGGTTTCATCGACTTACACAACAGTCTGATATTTTTTAATTTTTTTCATTTAAAGTTTTTATTTTTAATTTTTTTAATATGTTAGGCGTAAAAAGCAAATGACAAAAATACCCCTATGTAAGGGTACATATAAGTGAGTTAACTGTATATTTGGATGAGAGTTAGTAAAAATGATAATATGTGTGCAAATCTTTTAATAAAAGTACATTGTTTGTAATTATTAAAATTAAAAGACATATCATGCAATTTGTATATTAATAAAGGACATAATTTGTAATTTACTTTATAAACAATATGTAACATGTCAGGGGATTTTGTAACAATTTCTCATATATAACATACTATGTTATAATCCCATGTAATAAACAAGCTAAATAAAATTACTGTTAAATGGTTTATAATATAAAAGATTATGTCTTAAATATTATATATTATATGGATTGAATAAAACCATGTATTACACATTTGAAAAATTAAAGTTTACATATTTAAAATTTTAATTATGAATGGTTATTAATTAATAAATAGCTATTATCACATTTATAATTAAGAGGAGAGGGAAGCGGGAAAAACAATTATTAAATGACCTAGAATGGTGACAAATATCCGGATTTATTTTTATTTATTAGTATAGATTATTTGTTGGTTATTATTATTTATAAATTAAAAGAATTGTTAATAATTTATTTGACCAAATGTATAATTGGATTTAGTAATTAAAATTTAGCTTGAATGCACTCACATCTAAACTTCTAAAGCCATGGGTTAACATAATTAAGCAAGCCATCTTTTTTAACTACCTAAGACTATGGGTAGTAGTTGTTTTGTTAAATTATAATTTAAATGATAAGTAGATAAAAATCAATTTACTAAATCTACTTTTAAATCAAGTGTAGTGGTTAACTAGTGTTTAAAGTCTTTATCGATGAAACAATATAGAAAAAATTGTGTTTGACGCCCGTTAAGGGCTAAGGGCTTGGAGCTCTTTTAATTATTTTGTAATAATGTTTGAAGCACAACTTGTATCTGTATAATCATGTTTGGAGCTCCCAAGATTTTCACTACATATGGTCTAATTAACTAAACCGTTTATAAACTAAACTTAAAGATTATGAAAATCTAAAAACCGAAACATCAATAATAAGTTTAGTTTCAGACAATGATTGAATTAAACCCAACCCGAACCGGAACCAACCCATGTGCCCTCCTAGACAGTAACCCTAAACAAGTTAGGTTAAAAAATAACATTTAATCTTAGCAAAATTAAACTCATATAATACACTACCATCTTACTACTCTAATAAAAGGGTAACTATGGTTGTTACATGTCAATTTTTAAAATTATCTAATGTCACGTGTCACCATTACATTCATTCTAATCAAATTTTTCCCGCTTCTCTCTCCTATTAAATAATCACATTAATTACTAATAATATTATCTATTTATTTTTACATTATAATTAGTATTTAATAAATTAAGAAAGATAAATTTTTATTAATGTTATTTCTTTAGAGATAGTTTTTTCTAAAAAGATTTTTTTCTAAAAGATAAAATTATTTTTATATAATATTTTAAAATTGGTTTTTAAAGTAATTTTTTAATAAAACAAAAACAATTAAAATAGGGATTTATAGTAAGGAAATTCTTTAAAAAAATTAATGGGTTTTAAAACAAAATTTCTAATTTATCTTTGAAAAAATAAAAAAAAAATTAAAAGGTTCATATTATTGTTTTATTACTTATAATTATTACTTATACATAATTTCAATCATATCATGTTTTAGTCTATCATTTTATAATTAATAATTTTTATTCAATTTAATATTTTATTTATTCAACCCGTGTAATACACGGGTTTACTAAAGCTAGTATCTATATATAATACTAAAATAGTAATTTGAGGGCACACTTGTCAAATTCCTAGGCCCCCTAAGTTTGTTTTTCCCGTCTCTCTCTCCTTTTAAATAGTTACCTAAATTAAATATTAAATAATTTTAATTCTTTTTAAGATTAAAAATATTTCTTAATAAATTAAGAAAATATGTTTTTTATTAATATTATTTCTAGAAAACAAATTTTTATGAAATAAGAGTTTTTCTAAAACATCAAACATTTTTAAAAATATGAAATATCTTAAAATTGATGTTTTTAAAAAGTAAACTTCTTTATAAACTAAAAATAATTAAAATTAGGAGTTATAATAAAAAACTTTTAAAAATAATATTTTTTATATGGTCTGTTTGAAAAAAATGGTTAAACTTTTTTGGAAATAAAAATTAAAATTATTACTTATAATTATTAATCATATGTAATTTTAATCATATCTTATTTTAAAATATTATGTTATACTTCATAAACTTTTATCATAATTAATATTTTATTTTTTAACTCGTGTAATACACGGGTTTACTAAAGTTAGTGTTGTATAAATAACAATCAGCAACTAATCAATTTTATTTTTTAAACCCGTGCAATACAATTAGTTTATTTATGTTTTTATGTTATTTTAATAAGTAACTCCCCACCTCCCGTGTAATACACGGGTAACTAGAGCTAGTAAAATTATATAAACCTATAACTTAACACTAAATTGTAATTATATTTCCATACTTATTTGGTTTAACGTCCTGTTTGATAGGATATGAGCAAGTATTGATAGGATATAAGCAAGTGTGTAAATAGATAGACGTGACCGAACATTTGACACGAATTAAAGGTTTGTTGATTGAAAAATTATTGAGGTGAACCTAAAATTATTGGTGTAGACAAAATCATTTGAATACAACAAGCAACAATTAAAAGAATGAAAAAGCAATTAAAAAAGGTTGCTGTTATTTACATCAAAAATTAAAGTATGAGCACATTATCGTCAATTTGTTTTCATCACACATTTCAAAATCTTTCTAATTTCGTTTTTAATTTAGTGTATCAATCAAACGGTGTCTCTTTAATACTTTTGCCTTTAAATAATTCTTTCTAGTATTGATAAGTGTTTGAAGCCAAAATATTTATGATTTATCTATTCAGTTATTTGGGTTGGTTGTATAAAGATAAAAGTAAAAAAGTTTAAAAGAAAGCTAGTTTAAACTTAGTTAGAGGTAAAGTTAAGGACCCAATAAATAAGGTATTGTTGTTTTAAAAATCAGTCACTAACAAAGGAAGAAGGCGGATATTATCGGTTTTCTACAAGGTTTGTCTGCTTCAAATCGATCTATCAGCTTGTAATTGAACATGTGATATTGATTATTCTCGGTTTAACTAACTTATTGATCCAATCTGGTTTCGCACATGTTTCGTTTGAAGTTTTAGCCATTAAAATTAACAATCTTCGCCAAAAAGAAAAAGGTGAAATACCATTAATAGATTACTATTTAATGATATTATTATTTGCTTTTAAAAGAAGCTAGAATTTTATTTGAAACTCTTTGTATAGTGTTATCTCTATCAAACAACTTAACTTTAATCATACAAAAAGTGTTTATTTAAAACTAAAAAAGGTATTTAATTCAAATATTTTAATCTGCCCTTTTTTTCGCTTTTAATAATGTTGTATTGTTGTATAGTTGTAATGTGAAATTGAAAAACATGTAGATGATTTCTTTTAACCATAATATTTCTACATAGTAATTAATTTGACGATTATTAAAATAAACAAGATATTAAGTTTCTAACCAAACTTCCCATACCTAGTTATTGGTTATGTAGAATATGGTGTTAGGAGCTGTAGGATGTTTAAAACCTCACCCTTTAGCTAGCCCTACCCTTTAGCTAGGTTTAGGAATACATTTTTTAAATTTTTTTCTCAAACTCATTTCCCATAGATGATGTAAGTGAGTCGAGCTCAAACCCATTTAACTTTAAAAAAAGGGCGTACCTGGTGCTGCAAAGAGCTCCCGCGTTTTCGCAGGGTCCAGGGAGGTCCGTCCCATTTAAGGGAAGATGTACGCGGTCCGTCCCATTTAACTTTAAGCTTGTCTAAATTCAAGCATGGCTTGTTTAACTTAAAAAAACCCTAGTTTGACTCGTTTAATTTTAAAGAGTTTGTTTTTTGACTCGTTACAAACTTTATGTCTAGACTTAAAAGCTTTACTTCTTAAGATACTTTTTTTTTCTCTTAGCTTATGTTAAATAAAAAAATATGAAAGGTTTTTACTAAATATGGACTTGTCATGGCCGTTACTTTCCTACACAAATACACAATCAATCAGGTGCCTAGTGGGCACCCCCTACTTGAATTATTCCACTATTTCAGTTAAAGTTACCGTTTAGTCTTTAAATTTGCGTTTCACCCCCACATGTTTAGTTATACAATCTTTTTATATATCAGTAGGTTAGTTCCTATGTATTACACATATTGAATAAATAAAATATTAAATACATTTTTAAATTTGAGTTTCACCCCACATGTTTGACCGTTTGTCTCTTTTAAACATATCGTCAAATACTTGATATGCATAAGCTAATTCAGTTTCTTTTTTATGTTTTAGGGTTATATTACCTGATAGGGCCGTGAAGGAGGGAGGAAACTAGAAATGACTCTTCTCATTACAACCAAGGAATCGCGTAGAGTTAATTAGTTAAATGTCAAATTCATTAATTTTTTAGGCGGATGGAATGTCGTAGGCCATGTCAAGGCTCTTGGAAGGTGATTGCCTGGTCAAAATATTTACTTTTGATAGTGGAGGTTGTGATACATTATGGCATCAGGTAATG
Organism: Flaveria linearis; assembly: GCA_024085815.1. Taxonomy (NCBI): domain Eukaryota; kingdom Viridiplantae; phylum Streptophyta; class Magnoliopsida; order Asterales; family Asteraceae; genus Flaveria; species Flaveria linearis. Next base: position 85,823,446 of record CM044007.1, read on the forward strand.
ATGTAAATTGGATCTATTCTTTTGTAATCGAGTTTTGGTTGGGGAGTGGATGGTGAAACTAAAATTCTTTTTGTTTTGAGCTTATTCAGGCTCTAGAACAAAATCATGGATGCAAAGTTTGTGTAGGGCCATATATTACAAGAGGAGAGTTCCTTTCACTTTGATGCCAATCACATAGACTATCTCTTGGGAGTTTTGGTTCACTTCAAGATTTCGTTAGGTATTAAGGTAGTAATAAGATTTGATTGTGAGGATTGGTTGTTTAGTAAATGTAGAAATATTTTTTATGTTCAATAGAAGGCTTTGTATAGAGCAAATTGCATTAATTAGCAACACACTTTCACTTCATTTATGGTTCTGGTTTTGAACTACAGAAATTACTATGACCATTGCGGTTCTTAAACTATTAGTTATGGTATAATTAACTAACATGATATATAGTCTATGTCATAACAATAGGTCCTTTGAAGTTTCTTTTATAGAATTATTGTTGTAATGGTTAAACAGAAACATTAGTTTTATTATAAAAATTTACATGAGTATCTGTCGGTGAACCTAACCCAACCTGGTAGTTGAATATATTGCATCAATTTGTTAACTAAAAACAGATCATATGTTATGCATTACCACTGCCGTATGAATTAACACATTGATGTATCTCACAACATAAATCTTGAATTACAATGTCTCAAATTCTAGTGTTTTTAGCTGTAAATATCTTTACCATCTTAGGGATTTGATTTCAATGTTTTTATGTGTTTTTTTTCACTGATCAAGAACACTTCGTTATGCACCTTTTACATCTAAATTTTTTTACTTAATAAGAAACCGATTGTTTGATTTCAACTTGACTATTGATTAATACAATCAATTTCCTTCTACTTCAAAGGTTTTCCGATGTAGTATTATCTTATTATCTAGAGTCAAGAGTGGTTACATAATGAAAGGTTTAGATGTGGTATTCTCCGGAGTCAAGTGTAGAGATGCATGTAATGAAATTGTTAATCTTAGATTTGGACAGGTTACAGGTTGCAGGTTACAGACGATGCGATTAGCACAAGTAATGAAGGGCTGGCAAATCGTGTTTTATCGTGTTTAACAGGTTACAGACGACGCGATTAGCACACGTATCAAACATGAAAACGACACCTTTAACACTTAGATTTGGTGGTTTGAGTGTGACAGTTATATGTTTTAGGTATCAAGAAGAAGAAATAATAAATCCAAGACTCCTAATTTCAACTATTTTAAAAAAAGTAAAAAAATGCATAGTGCACTCTTTTGCTAAACAGGTCTTATCGTGTCTAAACAGGTACCCATTTTGCCAGCTCTAAATAAAGCTACGAACGTAATGAAATTGTTAATCTTAGATTCTGATAATAAAGCTACGAATATTAAATCAAAAGTCATTTAAAAAGAAGTTTTATAATTTGGTAAATTATACATGTAATTTTTCATTTTGATTCACTTTTATATGTAACAAGTCATTTTAGTATTTAGAACTATATAGAGATTTTAAGATTTATGTTTTTTCATTATTCAACCCGTGTAGTACACGGGTTTCTAAAGCTAGTCTTTTTATATATTAGTAGGTTAGTTCCTATGTATTACACATATTAAATAAATAAAATATTAAATAATTAGTAATAAAATTTTATGCATTATAAAATCATGCTTCAAATAAAAATATGATTATAATTATGTACAAATAGCTATTTTAAGTAAATAAATAATTATGTATTTTTCGTAAACTTTTGTTTATCAAAAAATGTGATTTTTAAATAAAAAGTTATGATTTACAAATATTTTGTTTTAAGAATTTTTTTTTAAAGTTCATTGTATTCAGTATTTTATAAAATTTTTGTTTTTAAAAAGTACTCTTAAAAATAGATTTTTAGCTTATTAAATTATACATTTTTTAAATTTAAAATAGTATGAGTAATATTCTTAGGATTCAATACTATTATTAATAATATAGAGAAATGAGAAAATAAGTATAGTGACGTTTACAATTGTTTCACGCTTATTTTAGTTTTTTATAGATAGATAGACATGCTAAAACCCGTTAATCAAACGGATTATAGTTAGTAATAAACACGAAGATTTAAAGTATAATATTTTAATATAAAATATAATTAAAATTATATATATGTAATAGTTCAACAAATAAAATAATTATACTATTTTTTAACTACCTTATCTAAATAGTTTCATTTTTAAACATATGTTTTAAATATATAAATTTTTATAACAATCTTGTTTTTTAAAACTCTGGTTTGTAATTATTCTTGTTGTTTTAGTAAGACTGTTTATAAAAAATTTCACATGTTTATAGTTTTTTAAAAAAGCAAAACGATTTAAAATATTTTGTTTAAAAAAAGGTTTAGTGTTTTAGAAAATTTTGTATTATATAAAATTTTAGTTTTTTATTATTTAGATTTTAATTAAAAGATATGATTTCTAATTTCTTTATTAAAATGTATTTTTAAAAAAGATAGTTTGATTTTAAAAAATATAGATAAGAGTGAGAAATATAGTAATTAATAAAATTTATTTTAATAAGAAAGAGAAATTTGTATGAGTATTTAATTATTATAATACCCCATTTGAAGGGAAATTAATGTGTAAATGTATAGAAAAATGACAAGTGGTAAAAATAGGTTAAGAGAATGACAAGTGGCAAAAGAAACCTTGCTTTATTAGATACTATAGATTTACTTGTTTGTTTGTTTTTCATACACTTCTTTTTGCCACTGCCATCTTTTGACACTGATATGGTTGTCGAGACTCAATAAAAAACAAATTATTATATCGGTCTTAGCTACATTTATTGTGTAAGGGTAAGTAAAGTCGTCTACACAGTGAATTTATGAAAAGTGTTTAACAAACAAAACTCGATTAAATGAAAGACACAAATTTTGAAAATAAAAATTAGAACTTCGGATGATTTCTATAATACTAATGCAAAATCAACAAACTTTTAAAACAAGTTTACTAATTAATAGAAAGATAATCACTTTCGGGTTTCAATTCCCCAACATCAACAATTAACGTGTTTCATTAGGATTTGCAAAACAATACTTGAAACTCTTAACTTTTGATTAAAGCGATAACAAAGAAATATTTTTTTAAGATTCGTTCGTTCATAATATTACCAATTTACCTATATCAAGTTGTCTACTAGTTTTAGTGAGTTAGCGATGCAAGGAACCCGAAAAACTGATTATCAATCACACAACTTTATTTTAAAGAAAACTGTTTAAATCGACCAAAGTTAATCGCATTCAACAATTCAATGTTCATCACAAAACCCTAATGAAAACATACCAATAGTCTTTCTTAACAAGAATAATTCCCTCGAAAGCGATTACAAAGCGAACTAGCCACACATCGTCATAGTTATGCCTTCGATCTTGAATTGCAGAATGATTTGTGGATTATTTGGGGAGCCTTGGAACATCAAAAATCACTTAAAGTTTCACAATTTTCATCTGGAAGAAGTTCCCCTTCAAAAACCCTATTTAGGTACTTAAATAGACTCAAAATTCTTTAAAATCCAGTGTTGAAACTACCACCGGCGTATCATACGCCCAACCAGCAGATGATACGCCGACTCGTACGCCCAACTTTCTGGAATTTTTATCAAATATGCTGCCAATACGCCGTCCGATGTATTATACACCCATACCCGCGTATGATACAGCGGTTGCTGATTTTTTCCTTTTATTTGTGTCTTTTGTCATTTGCACTTCTAATTCATAAAATTTATCTTTTTTTGCTTCCTTTGACTCTCAAATATGTTCATTTTAGATGCGAAAACATATGAATTAAACACATAAACAAAAGTTAAATTGTTTCACAATAATTACGATGTAAAATCAAGCATTTAAATCAATTAAATACTACAATATTAACACGTGATCAGACACACGATAAACTCATGATTATTTTGTTTGTTTGTTTTTTTTGGTTTCTTTATTAATGCTTTGTTGCTACAACTTGTAGGGTTACTCACTCATTATACATTTATGATTTATTATATACAATTAAACATATTATAGAAGAATATAATTGTTTAAGCTGGTGAACCTAGGGGTGTTCATCGAATCGGATTTCGGATTATTTAGATTATCCGAATCGAATTATTCGGATTTGAAAATTTCATGACGCCATCCGAAATCCAATCCGATCCAATTAAGGATATCTCTATCCGATCCGAATTTAGCTGAATTCAATTCGGATGGAATTCGGATATATCCGAATAATTCGAATTTATCCAAATAATCCGAATATATCAAATAACAATTTTTCTTATTTTTTATTTCTATGTTATTTCTTTGCTAATTTTTTACTCTTAACATTTTATAAGTTTAAAATTAAAATAAAAGATATAAAACCAAAAATACAAATTTGACTTGAACACAAATTCAAAACTTAAAATATAACAGGTAATTATATAAAACCCGAAGTTAGAATCCCTAATTTAGAATAACAATCGATTATTATGTAATTGTTTAGGATTATATTACTAGAACGTGTCAAGATTTTTAAGTATTAAATTGAAAACATAATAGGTACTTGAGTAATAAGTATTAGACTAGAATATAGTTGAATTTTTATTTGGATTAATCGGATATCGCAATAAAAAGATTGTGATATCCGAAATCCGATTCGAATCTGAACTCCTAATTCGGATTCGGATGAGATCGAATCTGAATCTGTAATAATTAAATTAGTTTCAATTTATGTTTTAGGCTTTTATCTTGTTTAAGCTCAAATATATGTCATAAGTGATTCATTTCTTTACACCTCTACACTAGTACAACATTTATTATTTTTATAATTACTTAGTTCACGTATTAACACACCTTAAAGGTTATTTTATAAGACATAAATTAACATATACATCATTTTAATAGGTAAAAGAATATTACACAAATTATGTCACGAGGAGAAAAGTGAAATATGTTTAGGTCCTAAGCTTTAGAGTGTATCTACACCATAATAACCGTACAAGGAAAAATATTATATAATTAAAAGTAAGATGGGGAATATGGGATCAAAAGGTAGTAAAGAGAAACAAAAATGCTTTTGTTAAATTTAGGTGCATGGTATATGGGGAATTATATATATATTAAAGATATAAGGTTTAGCTACAGTAGTACAGTAGCTAAACCTTATATGCAAAATGGGCACCACCGCCACCATCGTCTCCCTCAACACCCAGCATCGTCTCCCTCTTCCTCCTCTTCATCGGCCGACACCCCTTTCCCCCCCCCCCCTGTTCTCTTCGAATCCGGCCAATCCCGGCCACCTGCGCGGGTATCCGGCGAGCCCTCTTCCCCCTCTCGACTCCTCTCATCCCCGGAGAAGACGGTTCCCTAATCCTCACCTTCGAAAACCCTCAATCATGGGCATCGGCATACAAATCATAAGAATCAAGCATCATACAGCAATGCGAGGCCGGAGCTCGAATCGGCTGTTCCGTCAGCGCATCGAGGAAGTGTGCACCGCCGTGGTGGAAAACCCTAGCCGGCGGTGGTTCATCGAAGGATGATCTGATCGATAGGGAGAAGTGCGAGGAACGCGAGATGGCGGAGTGTGTGGAAGCTTCGAGATTGAGCTGTCGGAAATTGGCGGAGGACAAGTGTTGGCCGACGTTTAGAGATGCTAGAGTGGTAATAAGAGGTGGTGGTGGTGGTGATGAAGTTGTGAGGAAGAGTGTGCAGGAGTTGATTGCTAGGGTTTGGTTGGGGGGGAGGAGTGTTGGTGGTGTTGAGTTGTATAAATTTGAAGGTTCTTGGTCTCGGATTAAATCGCGAATTGGATTCACCATACTTAGAGGGAGTGATCTGCTGGATGAACAGTTTTGAAGATGAATTCATATAGAAGAAGTTGCAGAGGGTTTAAGGGCTTTGATGCACTGTAAGTTTTGTTTTGAGTAACTGGTAATTGGTTTACATTAACTTTTGTAATGTCATTAGTTTTCTTGATTGATTTGCTTACATCTATTTAGGCATTCATCTCAGGAGTGTTAGTGTTTATACAAACCTCATACACCCTGCATTTCAATTAACAGATTATGTATTACATTATGCAAGTAAACACCTTATTATATGCTATGATCTTGTAACAACATTACAAAGTATAGAACATGCATATACATAGAAGACAAGTAGACAACGTATCAATATAGCATGAATATATAAATAACTCTTTACATAAACCATTGTTTGTAAACAACGCGTATTCCATTTTGTTAAAAAAAACATGAAATTGTTTTGAGCTCGTCCATCTTGGCATCCTTTATGTTTAAATTTCCCCAATTTCATGTTTTTGTAAGAAAATTATATAAAAATTGCATATCATGTTTTTGAAAATTACTTCTAAAAATTCCAACCATGATTGGAAATGAAATACTCTCAACATGATAATAGTTTTGATGCTTAGACTCATATAGTTTTATTTCATATTTCATAAATTGGGAGTCTTTAGTACCATTTTTGTCAGGAATCACAGCTGTACACAGTGGAATTTGACAACACACACACACAGAAACGATTATCACATACAAACAGAAAATAAACGAACAATATAATGTGGTTTAGTCTCGATGTGACACCTACGTCCACAGATGCAGCTAGGGTTTCTTTATCACAAAGATTACAATAACACATGCTTGGTTTATGTAGAGATAGAACTAGGGTAAAAAACTTAGTCAACAAGAAACAAAATAGGCCCCATATAATTTAAGTGAAAACCGGCCCACATGATCAAACCTGTCGACCAAAAGAAAAGCCTTTACAACCCAACAATTTTGCCATCACTCTATTTCGTTCCACTATAATTGATATCATTTCCTATATCGCAACTTATTATCTTTCATTGATGTCACGTCAAGATTCTGTTTTGTACACTTTTAGACACATAGAAATGAAAGTGTGTAGAACTTTGAAATGCGCTTTAAAGTAGTCATCTGGCTTAAATTAGGTTGTAATTTGCTTATGATGAAGTGTTCAAGAGATAGAAACTCAAATTAATGCATACAAATTTTTTTTAACTGTTTTTTTTTCCCACCAAGGATAACCAAATAAAGAGTGGTTATTTCATATTTTGGATTAAGTTTTGTGGCAGCAGAAAGGAATACTACAGGAAAATATTGTTTTCACACAAAGTGAAAGGAACAGAGTTAATATAAATTTTGTTTTTTTGTGGCTTTTACATGTATCTTGGTCATGTTCTTAGCATTTTTTAAGAGGTTTGAAACAAATTATTTCATGTGTTTGTTTACTGTTGATTGTAAAGTATTGTGTACACAATATTTTAAATGCAAAATTAGAGTTTTGATAAATACAAGAGTTGGTGTTTTATTTTGCGTGAACTGTTTTAGTTACAACTTGCATATGAGCTATTAATGTTTACCATAATGTTTTTATCCTGAAATGTTGTTTATTCTTTGACAGTTAGACTCGAAGATCTTATCAACCGAAAACATGGCGTAAGTTACTTTTATGCATCTTTGTATCAAATAACTTTAAGTTGTAACTTATTTGATATATTATTACTTTCTAATTCGGCCTGTCGCGACCTTCGGCCCGCAGATCCCCTTCGGCAACCGTCGCCACCTTCGGCCCGCAGATCCCCTTCGGCCCTCAGATCCCCTTCAGCCCGCAGATCCCCCTTCAGGTATCGATTTGAATTTTATATATAGGGCTTAGACGTTTGATGTGTTTACTTTATGTGGTCTCTTTAATTTCATATGGACTTTTTACTTGGTTTTGATTTTTAGATACATTTTCATAAATGGATTACAGCTGATATGAATTTGGTCAGTTTTGTTGTGTTCATTCACTTCAGTTCATTGACTGTGTGGAGCATATTAGTTCGACTGTATTTGGATGATTTGGAACATAATCACTTCATTCAGTGGAGGTGCTGATTTATGATTTTTGATGCAGTGTCTCTCTTCTGGCCTTCCCTCTTACTGCTTACATTGTTGAGAAATTGGCATGGAAAAAACACCTATCAGACCCTGTAAGTAAAATTATTATGAGGAAATTATATTTATATTATATTGACAGAAATTATTATAATCTGATCTACTATTGTAGGTTGTAATCACTCTACATGTTATAATAACAACAACTGCGATTCTATATCCAGTTTTCATGATTCTGAGGTCAGTTCGAGTATACCCTCGATCACATGCTCAAGTTTGTTATGTGCTTATTGCCAAGTTTTTTGAAGTGTAGTCCAAGTTTACTTTTTTGTTTTTTTAAAATGAATACCCATTTGAAAAGATTGAATAGAACTATAGCTTGCCTATCTTTAAATATTATTATTCTGTAATATAGTATTCTTTGAACTCTGGTAATATTACCCATGATACTTATGTCAATATTCTTTAGCAGTGCCTTGAGATTTTTGACCTTCCTTTTGGAAATTAATAAGCTTAATGTCTTTTTGGTTACAAACTCTATTGAGACATTTTTCTACCAGATCTCTCCACTATAGAGTCTAAATTAGTAGCCTATCCTTTAGGACTAATGCAAGATTGATTAAGAATGTTGGATACAATTAGCATGAAATTAGATGCTTAATGTTCCATTTCTTGATTTTTGGGGTTGTTTTTCAGATGCCAAAATAAAAATATGATTTAATCTGTAGCAATATGAACTTAGATAGCAAATTTCTTTTTTTTTTCCCGTGTAAGCGCCACGCATATTGGAACTGAGAATGTCACTGATCGTGTTAATTCAACTTTGTAGCAACATGAACTTCAATACCAAAAGTTGAGCAGAGAACGAAGCTGGATACGACCCAATATGTCAAAAGCTCCTCTCCCTGCTCTCAAGGTTAATGTGAGTCACTTAAATTATTTTATCACTTTTACGAATTACGATGAAGTAGCCGTTAAGGTTATCGACGGAGTGAGAGTCGTAGCGACGGGTTTGTTTTACCTACTTGCACAAAATGATGAGACAGGATGCTAACATTTTCTTTATGCAGAGAACGGATGAATTAGAAGATGCAAAGGAAACACCAGAAGAAGTGGCTTCAAGATTTACATGTGCAATGTTTGGAAATCCTCAAGCTGTTCTCAGGGGTGCTAGGCATATGGTATTTGGTTAATATTTCCTTTTTCGTTTTTTTGTAGGTATTTTTTCACATTATTGTAATATGCTTATGCTTATCGTATAGGCGGCAGTTGAGATTAGCTGTGAGCCATGTGTCAGGAGGCATGTTCGAAGCATCTTTATGGATAATGCTGTGGTGTCGACCAATCCCACTGCTGATGGCAATGTGTTGATAGACTCACATCATCAATTTGCAGGGATCAAATGGTTAAAAGACAAACCATTGACTAAATTTGATGATGCCCAATGGCTTCTTATTCAAAAGGCTGAGGAAGAAAAACTTATCCAAGTTTCAGTGAAGCTTCCAACATCTATACATGATCAATTAATTAATGAGGCTCATAATTACTATCTTAGTGATGGTGTGAGTAAATCTGCTTAATTATGGAACGAACAAAGAAAGCAGATAATAAATGATGCTTTTGATGGTTTGCTTTTACTTTCAATGGCAAAAGAGGCAAGAACTTTGTTAACCAGTAGACCAAAGAACTGGTTACTCATGGAATATGGAAAGCATCTATGGGATAAAGTATCTGTGACTCCTTATCAGAAAAAAGATTATGATGCTAATTCATCTGATGATTATGAAGCTGCACCAAGAGTTATGGCATGCTGTTGGGGCCCAGGAAAGCCTGCAACAACATTTGTGATGCAACAACGTGTTGTTAAGTTCATGACAGATCACCAACCTCATGTTGTTGTTTTGGGAGCTGTTAATTTGTCTTGTCTTCGTCTCAAGGAGGATATTTTCGAGGTAAAAGCAAAATTAACTCAACCGTTATTTTTTCAATGGACAAAGAAGCTTATTAGTTCTGTTATTTTGTCATCAGATCATTTTTAAGATGGTAGAAGATAACCCAAGAGACGTTGGACATGAAATGGATGGTATAAATATTGTATATGCTGATGAGACTCTCCCACACCTGTATGAAAACTCGCGTATATCATCAGAACAGCTTCAAGCACAATCAGGTGATTAAATTACTTATATATTTGCTATTGAGTAACATATTTAAATATAAGATCTAATTTTATTTATTATGTGTTTCGGGCATTAGAAACAGTAATATCTGCAAAACGACAAGCATACAAAATAAATTTAGGAAATGATGTAAAACACATAAGAAATGAGTTTGCGAACTAAACTGAGTTTTCAATAACAATGTAACACTAATGTGGGTGTTAGTAGCAGGTAGAAAGTTGAGTTGAATGCTAGTGAGTGTTGACTGGGAAAAAATTGGTGAACTTTTGTTGGCATGCAGCTTATTTGTTCTAATGTAAACTGTTCTGCTAGTGGTAGCTAGAAGGTTAAGTATTGTATAAAGCTATTAAAGTTAGCCGTTAAGGTTATCGACGGAGTGAGAGTCGTAGCGACGGGTTTGTTTTACCTTTCTACACGCTTTAGGATTTTACATTGGAATGGTAACCGTTACATTTTGTTTGACATTTGCGTTTTGATATTTGGGATCATGACGAAAGACCCCGCGCAACGCGCGGGGCAAAAAAAACTAGTCTGATTAAAAGGAATAAGAGTAAAGAAACAAAAATGTTTTTGTTAAATAAGAGTTTTCATAATAGGTGCTCTATTTTAATGTAAGTATGTGTCTTATATTATAGGGATGATTGTGAGTGGTTTTAAGTGAAGGTAATCATAATTATATACTCTTATTATAAAACTACATTAATATATGTTTATAATGTATAAAATTTGGTATGTTATAGTTTACTCTATTTCAAACAATAATAATTAAAAAAATAATTGTTTGTGGGAACCGTTTTGGGTAAATGATTATATGTGTTTTGGATAATCAAAGCGAGTATTAACTACTATCATACATGTCTCGCACCTGTAAAGCATTGTCAAACTAATATTAGACCCGTACCCATCCCCTAATATGAGTTTTGAAAGTTTCAAGTTTCCTGTTCGTTGGATTCGAGATTGTTTGTCATCCTTATATACCATTTTGGGTACAGGTGGTAATCACCTTCTTCATCTATGGTATGTAGTTGTTACAAACATTGTTTTCAAAATTTAGGCTAATAGGTTGAAGGGGGGATTCAATTTATAATTGTTTTTGTTAACTACTTATAAAACGTTTTTATTTGCAATGGTTGAGTTAGGTCAGATATGTTGATTTGACGAGCCAAATTGATAGTTTGATCGGTTTTTTAAAAAACTTTTATTTTATTCTTCCAAAATAATATATTTTACTTATTCATTACTAATTCAATCTTCATTTTTTGTGTGTTACATATAATTATAATTTTTTTAACATTATAAATTAACAACAAAAGATATAGTAGTTTTATATTTACATTAATTAGTTACGTATGTTTGTGTATTTACTTTTTAAAATTAATTGTGTTACAATACGATTTTATTAAGTGGCCTAACGAGCGCCTAAATAACCAGTTAAATAAATTTTGCCCTGTTAAATAACTGATCTAGTTATAAAACGTTGGTTATATTTTGAGATTCTATCTTAATCTTTACCCATTTGTAGGCTTTGTAGCTAGGATTTATAAACATTAACACTCCATTATTAGTTATGATTGTTTTTTATAAAAGAAACATGCCGTTTTTTTATGTGCGCATTATCTAATTCTTCATGTCATATCTACCTCTGTGTTGTATGCTTTGTATTATGATTGTTATTGTTATTGCCTTTGTTAACGAGTCGGGGGTCTCTTCGGAAGCGGTCTCTCTATCTTTCAAGATAGAGGAAAGACTTGCCACCATATACCCCTCCCAGACCCTGCTTTTTAGCGGGATACACTGAGTATGTTTGTTTGTTTGTTTTATTAGTTATGATTGTGTTATCAACAATCATAAAGTCATATAAACTCACAGACATATTTCGACCACTCAACAACGTAAATCATCATGTTTGTAAAATCACAAATTTCCTTATTTCGTGTGCTTATTTATCATTATTATTTTTAAAACTGTAAAATTTTAATTTTATAGGACTTAAACGCAACATCTACATAGGTGTTTCAATTTGCCACTAGGCCACCAACAACGGGCAATTATTTTGTTTATTACAACATTCACAGTGAAACCTATAAAAATATATGAGTGTGTTTATTATATTATAATGAATGATTTTGATTGGTTGCGAGTGAAGAAAAGTGAAAACGATACTGTTCATTTATATATATGAGAAATCACTGTTTAGTTCTTATAAATTTTTTAATATTTATAAAGTGACTGTTAGTGAAGAAGAGGAAGACAAATAATGATAAATGTAAAAAAAATATTATTTAATTAAAAAGGATATAAATAATTATAATTTTAATATAATTATATAAATAAAAAATAATAAATCCACTGTGAATGCTATTAATTGGTTTGCATTTTATAGAAGAAACCTTTGTTATAAGTAACCAAAGAAAAATAGAAATAAACGATTTGTTATTTATTTCGGAAGTTTCCGTAAAGCTACGTGGTTGAATTAATTATTTTATATATTGGCAAGTCAAAATACCATATGCAATTTCATGTCTTCACATGAGAAGAAAGGTAGGCTTCATAAAAGGAATCATATTTAATATTATTAATTATTAATATTATTGTTTTTTCATATTTCTTTATGTATTTGTTACGTAAACAAATGAATCCAACCTCATTTTGCTACCTTTATTACCAACTCCAGCTTTCTAACAATTGTGGAGTATATTGGATTAGTTTAAGTGTTTAACATAACTAGTGGGATATTCCAGTTGCAAGATGCCATTGAAAAATACAAAACAATATGTTTTTATGTAACTTTATAACTTTTTAATTTTATGAATAGTAGTTGAGGTATTATATTTAATACAACATAGTATACCTTGTAAACATGATTTCATATTGGAGTTTGACAACTTTGTTCCACATTATCAACTTTACAAGGAAAATTTGATCTCCTGTATCATATTTGATATCACTTTATGTAATTTTTTTTACATTTATATACTATTGTTTTGAAAATACACATCATTGTGTTATGGCAAAGACTAGATGCACCATCTCAACTTTTTTAAGCAACTCTCCAAAAATGATTTTGTCTTTTAATGTGAAAAGTAAAGGATTTCATCCGATATTGTTCTTTCCCTTTCTCACTCGTACTTTCTTTTTTAATTTTTCTTCCTTTCTCTCTCGTGTATATCTATAATCTATTAGACGAATGAACTTGGGTATTTCACTACAAAGGCTCGAGAGTTAATGCAAAAATAAAAAATAAAACGATACACATATGAGTTAACTGCGTGAACAAAGCTAATGAACACTGAAAACATATATTTCAAACACAATATAACATCACAGGCATATTTTTTAATGATTTACCATTAGTTTCACGTGATTGGATCAAAAGTGAAGGCTTTTAATAGATCGACGAATCTATAAATTTATGAAAATTTTCGGATCTTCTTATTTGTACGGTATATCTTTGTTATTTGCTTAACTTCTCACTCAGTTTAACAATATAGTTCAAACCAAGTAATTGCACAAGAAAACATAACTAGGAAACATAGATTATCATTTTTGTTTGATATATCACAACTAACTTCTATTTTCTACCATTTTTGTTATCCATACATTCATCTAATTTGCCCGCCACAATTTAATCTAATCTCACTTAACACAAGAATTCCATAATCTTGCTCCTAAAACAAACTAGCTAACAAATTCAATATGTCTACATATTTCACAAACCTTAAAAAACACAAAAAAAATACAAATAACACGTTTATAGCTCAAATTCAACTCGTTATACGCCACGTCATCGCTCGATATAACCGTATAACGGTTCAAAGTTATATTTTGTAGTAACAAATGTAGTATAATAAACCTTAGAGGTAGGCAAGTGAAATATTATTTTCTCTTTCATCCCAATAAACACACACATAAAATAATACTAAATCCAGCTAGCTCTGTACTCTGTCACTGGGTTTATATTCACAACTCAAAACCATTATAAATTTATAAATATCATCTTCTCCAATGCACCTCTGATCCATTACAGTGGATGTTCTTCTTGATTTCACCCCCTTTTGACCACCATTTTCACATCTACTTTTTCATTCGATTTGACACTTCAATCTCCTTCAAAGCCCCACAATCTCACCACCACTTCCTCCGATCTCTATAAATCAACACCATCCTTCAATCTCCCTCAACACATTGCTCAGATTCACTTCTTATTCGATCATTTCTCTCGAATAATCGCTTCAGTTGATCGTTTGCATCAATGGCCACAAAGTAATTGCAGAAGAAGTTCGTCGGAAACCACGAATTTGCACTCTGCCGGAGTAGGTTTCCGGTGGTTGAATCGCCGGAGTTATGGAGGAGACGTTTGTTCCGTTTCAAGGGATTAAGAATGACCTCGAAGGACGACTCAAGTGCTACAAGCAGGATTGGACCGGCGGTTTTCGTGCAGGTTTCCGGTAGCGATTTTGCTCATTTTCGTCAATTTAGGTTTAATAATAAGTTTAGGGTTTGTTATATTAATCTTCTGTTATATTGATTTCTGATTTGATGTTGATACTGTAGGATTTTGGCTCCAACGACGTATATCTTCTTCGCTTCAGCGATTCCAGTTATATCATTTGGGGAACAATTGGAACGAAATACTGGTATATGTGAAAGTGTGAAATAGATTTGAAATTGACGCCATTGATTTGTGTGTTTTTGTATTGTTTGTTGAGTTTGTGTGGTTGATTTGGTGTTTGTAGAGGGAGCTTTGACTGCTGTTCAAACATTGGCTTCTACTGCAATCTGTGGAATTATACATTCCATTATTGGAGGTCAACCTTTGTTGATTTTGGGTGTTGCAGAGCCTACTGTTCTTATGTACACCTTCATGTATAACTTTGCTAAACAAAGACCAGAGTTGGGGCATAAGCTGTTTCTTGCATGGACTGGATGGTGAGTTTGTTTCTCTTTTGGGTTCATTTGTTTCATATTGTTAATGGTAATACTGAGGGGGTGTTCGTTTCATAACTAATAATATATTGAGAACCGAGAGAATTGCATAATAAAAGTGTACATGTTGCATTAAAATATGATACAATGGCTACATATATATCTCTCACAACTTCTAATTATCTTTATGCACTATGTACAAGTGTATTATGCAAGTCTCGTTATATATATATATAGGATTTGTTTCTAAGTGTAGATAAATAAATATGAAACTATTATATGGTAGAAGTTTTTTTAAATAATATGGTATGGTTTAACATTAAAACTATTGAAAATTGATAGGATAGTGCTCAATGTTAACAAAATGGTCGATATAACATCCACGTAAAAACCATAATAAATTACCTCCAAATACGTAATGATTGTGCTAACAACCGACGTTTAATGTATGATTCTTTGTTTACTTCAAATCTCAGGGTATGTGTATGGACTGCAGCCTTGTTGTTCTTGCTAGCCATACTAGGAGCATGTTCTATTATTAACCGATTTACACGTGTGGCGGGTGAACTCTTTGGCCTGCTCATTGCAATGCTCTTTATGCAACAAGCCATCAGAGTAAGTATATTTGATTTTCAACTTATAGATTTTTATATAAAAATTATACATGAGATTTGATCCTGATTTAAAATAATTCAGGGGCTAGTGGATGAATTTCGTATACCAGAACGATCAGATGCAAGATTAATTGAGTTTATTCCTTCATGGAGATTTGCGAATGGAATGTTTGCCCTTGTTTTGTCATTCGGCCTTTTACTGACTGGATTGAAAAGCCGGAAAGCTAGATCATGGAGATATGGTTCTGGTATGTATGAGATAGTGTTCGGATTTGCTTCTGCTATTGTTTGAGTGTGGCGAATTATGAAGGTTTAATGATATTCATGTAAAATGAACCTAATATTCAGAATCAATTCTACTTTACCGAAACGTGGGTATTATCTGCAACTTGAAAAAGTAATCATTTCCTTTTCGTTTCCAGGTTGGATTAGAAGCCTTATTGCGGATTATGGGGTGCCCTTAATGGTCCTAGTTTGGACAGCCGTGTCATACGCACCTGCTTCAAGTGTTCCAAAAGGAATTCCAAGGCGTCTTTTTAGCCCGAACCCATGGTCTCCTGGTGCATATGACAACTGGACTGTTATCAAGGTAGGCATGGCGTTTGGATTGATTTTTTGGGAATAAGGGAATGAGAATGGGAATGATCAAAGGTGTTTGAGGGATCCCCATATCTGCCAAACCATCCTGAAATTAAACCTATACTCTTATGATATATCACTACAAACTGAACTAAATGATCTGAAATTATACATGACAGGATATGTTAGATGTGCCAATTCTCTTCATATTTGGCGCTTTTGTTCCTGCAACGATGATTGCTGTACTGTACTACTTTGACCACAGTGTAGCATCTCAACTTGCTCAACAGAAAGAATTCAATTTGAGAAAGCCACCTTCTTTCCACTACGACTTGCTTCTTTTAGGGTTTCTGGTGTGCATCTAACTTCTTGACTTTTTAAAGACTTGTATTCTGCATTTGATGAGTATAAGATTCTTATGAATTGTCAATTGTGCATTCATGGCAGACATTACTTTGTGGTCTACTTGGAATCCCCCCATCTAATGGTGTCATTCCACAATCTCCTATGCATACCAAGAGTCTTGCTACTCTAAAACACCAGGTAAAAATTGTTTATCTGCTTATACCATTACCAAACACCCTTCTTAATTAGGTTGACTCTATGCGGCAGAACCAAAGGGGTCCGCTCTAGTCACTAGAATTCGTTGGATTTTTTTATCATAAACTCAGCTTTTTTTTTTTTCATGAAAACATGATTTTGACCCTTAGGTGTAGTCGGCAAATAATAGAACTTATGATTACCCCTGATCAACAAAGTTTTGAATCTTGGTTGACTTGAGAAAGTCTTCGGCACAATCTCATGTGAATGTGAATATGCAGTTGCTGAGGAATCGACTTGTTGAGACTGCACGCGAAAGTATGAGAATGAACTCAAGCTTAGGACAACTATATGGAAACATGCAAGAGGCATATCATCAGATGCAAACTCCATTAGTCCACCAAGGACCATCTGATCGCGGGTTGAAGGAACTAAAAGAATCAACTGTTCAACTAGCTTCAAGCATGGGGAACATAGATGCACCAGTGGATGAGACTGTATTCGACGTGGAGAAAGAGATCGATGATCTCTTACCTGTTGAAGTCAAAGAACAACGTGTCAGTAACCTCCTTCAATCGTGTATGGTTGGAGGTTGTGTTGCGGCTATGCCAGGTTTAAAACTGATTCCAACTTCAGTTCTTTGGGGTTATTTTGCTTTCATGGCGATTGAAAGCTTACCCGGAAACCAATTTTGGGAACGAATATTACTCCTCTTCACCGCACCAAGCCGACGATTCAAGTAATTACTAATCTATGTTGCATGCTCAAATTTTGTTTCAAATTGTTCTAATTTAACCTAATGTTCACATCTCATGTTGCAGAGTTCTGGAGGATTACCACGCAACATTTGTGGAAACTGTCCCATTTAAGACGATTGCAACATTTACATTATTCCAAACTACATATCTTTTAATCTGCTTTGGAATCACATGGATCCCAATCGCTGGACTTCTGTTCCCGTTGATGATCATGCTCTTAGTTCCCGTACGACAATACATTCTACCCAAATTCTTCAAAGGTGTTCATCTTCAAGATCTAGATGCAGCAGAGTATGAAGAAGCACCCGCGATACCTTTTAACTATCCTCAGGTAAACCACCTTCATCACCGAAAATAAAAGTTCATTTTCATTTTTGATTGAAATTAAGGTTTTTGTTACCAAAGGGCTTGTAGCTCAATGGTATCAAGGTGTTTAGTAAGGTGTCCCTTACCAAGAGGCCGAGAGTTCAGTCCCCATAGTGAACAAGTGTAAAAAAAAGCCGTTTTTCTGAATGAAAAAAGTAATTGTGTGATATGATTGTTGAATCAGGAGGGAGAATTTGGTGCTAGAACTTCCACTGCAGATGCTGGAGAAGTGCTGGATGAAGTAATCACAAGAAGCCGAGGTGAAATCAGGCGAACGTGCAGTTCAAAAGTCACGAGCACCACCGTGACACCATCGAGAGACGGCAGGAGTCCTCGGGTATCCATGAGCGCACGCAGTCCTCGGGTTAATGAACTCCGAGCAGTGCATAGTCCTCGATCTGCTGCAAGAGAACCGTTTAGTCCCATGGCACCATCTTCATTGGGCAAAAGTCCCCGCAAATGAAAACCATAATTTATGTGCTTGTTTTACTAGCCTGCAATTACTTATTGTTCGATTATTAATGTCGTTTGTTGTCGTATCAGGATAACCTGTATTGGTTTGTTGTAATTAGTTATGTATATTTAACGTTTGCAGACGGTTTAGAATAAATCCCCAATTACTTTCAAGTTTCAACCAAGTCAAACTTATTGTCTTTGATAGATGTAATTGTACAATCTTAATCATTTCAGACTCAATTGTTTAATAAGAACTGCAAGAATCAAGAAAAGTACAAGAATCGTTACAACTACATACATAAAGCGCTTATATGTAGCGAAATATAGTAGATAGAAGACAATAGAAGTAGAGAGAGAGAAAAAATGTAGTGATTATGTAACCGTCTTATGTATAATATTAAAACAATACGTATGAGTGAATACGCGACTCCTTTAGTTTTTAATATGTTATTGGTTTTGAAATAGACTCTCTGTCTTCTCTTACAAACCATGGGCGCCCTTCCCTTCTTCATGTGAGAAGGCTTCACGAACGCTACAACGCTACCTCCCTCCCTTTCTCGGTCTCTCCTCCCCTCTCATCATCCCTCTTCTCGGCATGCCAACTCTGCTTATCTCTTTTTCACATTAGACCAATGAGCTCTATGTGCTTTTCAGTCGATGATGGTTTCAAAAAAAAATATTAATGGTAAAAAAAATAAATTTGTCGTAAAAAACACATCTAAAATACAAAATTTACCATCCAAACTATGCTAAAAGATAAGTTCACTGTCATTGATTTTTTGAGAGGTTCTTATTTTTCATCAACCAACAGATATTTTTGATATACAAAACATAAAACTAGATTTGCCAATTAATGTTGGTATATTTATTATCGAACATTCGTATGAAGTATGATTAATTTTTTCATTTAGTATTGGCTTTTTCACATGAATAATATATTATCTGAAAAACTAAATATGTTATCAATTGTTTGACACGTCATATTATGTAAAAGTTGATAAAGAAGACACATGATAGCATTTTGTAAGATAAAAAGTGATAATAGTTGATGGAACCCTTTAGTTGACAATTGATTTTTAGTATTTATGGAGTATGTGTATAAGAGAGATCATAAAACTTCACTAAACAAAATTAATTTTGACACTTCTTCTTTAGTAGACAATTTTGTCAATAAGCTCCTTGAGTGGGTGGTTGTCAACATGGACCACATGTGGAAAATTGATTGTTTTGGAATGTATTTTAGTTCAAAATCAAGAAAACATTACAAATACACGTAAGGATAAGAAAAAAAGACTTTACGTCATGTACTTTTACGTTATATAACACAATGTCTTTTATACGTTCAATTTACTCTCATCTGATAACAACCAAACACAAATACTAAAACAAACGACAAAATAATCATGTAACTGTAGTGTATAAAATTTAAAGTAAAATATGTGGTTCACAACTCTCGTCCCATACTCATAGCTCGTGAGGTATGATGTAATCATGAATGAAGAGACGTGAATACGTGACACATAAAGTTAAAGCAAAAGGCGAGTTCGATTAGAGATCAAGTGAAAGTATGAGGTGAAGATGAATCGGTGGATGTTGTAATGATTTCAAATGAAAGTAGAGGTTGAAATGGATTTGTAGTTAAAGGGAATGAAATGGATCGAACGAGAAGTTATAGCCATTGACTTTGTTGTGGTCATTAGTGGCAAACATATTGATTCATGTCATGATATCGATGATCTTTGTCTTTCATCAAATGACAACACACTCTTCTTTTTGCCAGTAACTTTTTTATATAAAGCAAGTTACATGAACCAATAACATAGATTAAATAATTGAAGATTTGACACTTTAGTTGACTACCAAATGCCTTTTGTTTCTCACATCATTATTAAGTGATTTGCAAGATAAACGTGTGGTAGGAAGGTGTAAAACTTAGGGTAAAACCATATACTAAATCGGTACACATATACCCGATATATACTCAATGTCATTAAAAGGACTTGTTTAGTATATATGAGAGCCCTTCAATAGTGTGATGGAAATAATCCTTCGGATTCGGATAGATCCTCATGAGCATGTTGGATGATTATTCCTTGCTCCGTGCTAAGAATGTAAGACGGGTTCTAGGGCCATAGCCTCGAGGACCACTATTATAGTCAGATCAGTATGCATATGTCAGACGTATTAAGGTCACTATTTTTTTGAAATTTATAAAGTATGGTCTAATAGTCAGATATTAAGAACTCAACCCAAAATACTAGTTAAAGGTGAGGGAACACTTGTTACCCATACAACTGATGAGAAACAAGTCTCATATCCTGCAATGATTTTTGTCTATAACATTCAAACCTTCTAAAGGGTCAAGTTCCCCGTTGGTCACAACCCCGTTGGTCACGTCTAGTCCCCTCCAAGCCACCACTTCGAGTTTGCTCTGATACCACTGTTACAATCTAAACATAAGAACTCAACCTAAAAGATTAATCTGATAGGTGAGACTAGAGGTGGGCAAAACGGGTTTTGGGCCGTACCCAAAACTAGGTACAAACCGGGTTCGACCCAACCGAGTTTTTTGTACCCAGGTGAGGCGAAACCGTACTTGAAAACCCTACCCGCTATACTCGGGTGTGGTAGGGCCGGGTCCGAAACCGGGTCCAATATCGGGTTTAGTTTTTTTTTTCTTCTTTTTATTTTTTATTTTTTTTTGTGTGTGTCCAATACCGAGTTCAACCGGGCAGGGTTCGCTAAAAAACTCAAAATCTAAAACAGGTTCCAACCCTATGGGTTTAAACGGATGCAACCCGTTACACCTCCCATCGGGTACTACCCGTACCCGGGTCCGGGTCGGGTCCAAACCTGGCTTTTATACCCACCTCTAGGTGAGAGACCATGTTTGGTCTTTAAACATCACATTTGTTACTCGTACAAATATACAACTGATACAAGACAAATCTAGTCTTTTAATAGGTTTTAGTCCGAAACATATGGTTTGGGACCAAAGCGGTACTCGTATCGAACTATTCATTTAGTCCAAATTCTGAATATTCATAATTTGATAGCACACCTAAACAGTAGTAGAACCTTGTTGAGTTTGTAGCTACTGGCTATTGGTTAATGGGTACTCAAATTAGCAATTGGATATATTGTTACAGGCCTAGGCCCTAGCATATGAAGTAGAAAAGCCCAGTCTTGAACAATTGATAAAACAAAAAGAGTAAATTACGCTTTTCGTCCATGTGGTTTAGTGGTTATAACCATTTTCATCCAATAGTTTAAAAATATCCGATTTAACCACTATGGTTTGAGATTTTTCACAATCAAGTCCATGACACTAACGTCCATCCATTTTTTCTGTTAAATAGAAGTAAAAAGACAAATATACCCTTGAGCTTATATGGTTACTTTAATAAAAAAAATTATGTATATAAATATATGCCCACTCACACACTCTCTCTCCTTGTCTTCTTCACTCTTTCCCCTTGCCACCACCACCATCCCCCTGCCACCGCCACCATCACCCTGCCACCACCACCATCCACCATCACCACCCTTCTACAATAAGACAAATGAATTATTAGCTTAAGAAATCGGGCATGGTTAAGCTGGTGGGAAGGTTTGGCCGATGGAGCCAAAGAAAATATAAAAAGGCGAAACATGGAACATATGCATTTACAGCAAATTTCATTCTTGGTGGGAAGGTGAGCCAATTTTCAGGGGGCATTTCAGTGCCAAATATCTCAGCAGTCCCGCTAAGTAGCCTGAGACGAAGAGAACTGTTAACATTGACTTCAATTCTAGGTTCACTCTCTTTCTCCAGTTTCACATGCTTCATTGCAGGCAAACTACTCACAGCTGCAGCTGGACCCAAAGTTGCACCTCCGTATGCCATAGAGGACCTTGTGTTCCAACAATCCTTCTGTATGCTATTGCAAAAACCTTTAAATATCTTCAAACTCCTCCACCACCACCTTCACGACCACCTTAGCAACCATCTTCACGATTTTACAGCTTGAAAACCAGAAATTATAGCCTCTTATGTACCAAAAATGTCTGATTAGGGCCGCGATCTAACAGCCTTGGTCAAGATAGGGATGTTTAATCCGATTGTGGGGTCGAGGGAGCATATCTAAATGTGGAGTTCTTAGATCTAGTTCGATTTTGGTGGAATCGGTGGTGGAGGCGGCGATTTTGATGGAATTGGTGGCGGGGGCGGATGGTGGCGGTAGCGGGGGATGGTGACGGTAGCGGGCAGATGGTGGCGGTAGCGGGCGGATGGTGGCGGTAGAAGGGGGATGTGGCCGATGGTGGAGGCGGATGGTGGATGGAAATGCATAGCAGGCGGATGTCTGGGGTTGTGGTGGTGTTGTTGTGGCAGTGGTGGTATGGTGGCGATGGTGGTATGGTGGGAGTGGTGGTGATGGGTTGGTTTTATGGTTAGAGTACATAGAGATATGATATGATATATATATATATATATATATATATATATGTATATATGTGTGTGTGTATTTGTATAAGAGTATCACTTTTAATCCAAGGGTATTATCGTCTTTATTAAAATATTTAATGATAGCGTTGGATGGAGTTAACGATTTGGACTTGATTGTGACAAATCTCAAACCATAGTGGTTAAATCGGACGTTTTTAAACTATTGGATGAAAATGGTTATAACCACCAAACCACATTGACGAAAAGCGTAATTTACTCAAACAAAATATAGGAGGCACCCTCATGGCCCATTAAAAGTCTATCTTTTAGCCAACTCAATTGGGCTAGCAGCCTAGCACTGCCCCCTTAAAATTCTCACACTGATTCAGTTACATTTATACAGTTATACCAATATACACTTTTACTTGTGATACTACAATGATTTGCTACGGTTACATGGATCAATACCTAAAAATAATCATGTTAAAGGCCATATAGATGCACACATATAGAGAGATTGTTCAATAAACAAACAAACAAACATACCCAGTATATCCCACTCAAGAGTAGGGTCTGGGAGGGGTAGTTGATGACGAGTCTTTCCACTATCTTGGGGGATAGAGAGACCGCTTCCAAAGAGACCCCCCGACTCAATAACAAAGCAATAGCAATAGCAATCAAGTCCAATAAAAAATCTAATTTGACTTGGAAATTATGAGAGCAATATAAAAGTTTAAAAACTTATGTGTATTAATTAAATTATCATACATAAGTATGAGTGCCCACCCTCCCATAATATTTACATATATTGTATTACTCCTAACAATAATTCAAGTGGAACCTATGAGCTCTTGAATTCCACTTCTAACATGTTTAATTACATGTTAAAATCTCTTTTTTTAGTTTTGTGCTTGAGCTTAAGTAAAATGGTAAAAACTAAAGTCATTTGATGACTTAGCATAAAATACGTACTATAGTCTATGTATCACTAATAAATTAGTACTTTAGATATCACATTTCAAACCGCTTAGATTCTTTTTTCCTGATTCTTATTAATTTTAATATTATTTATATATTAATTATTTAAAACTTAAGATGTCATTAGCTACTTAATTTTTCCTTTATTTAGCCCGTGTAACACATGATTCCAACCTAATCTATACATACTATCTAATAAAAGAAGCTTTTGAAGGGACACATGTCAACTTCTTATAAAGCTTACATTTTTGTTTCCCGGCTCTCTTCTATCAAATGAACTTTATTTTAAATAAGTAAACTATATAAATAAATATTCAAAATATAAATCTTCTTCTTCTAAAAAATTTATTAAAACATACTAAATTATAACATTTTTATTGTATCATATCTTAAAATACAATTTAATAATTTTTATTTTTATTATTTGTTATTCATATTTTTTTTAAATTTTATTATTTTATTAATTGCTAATAACATGTAACATATAACATATTAAATAAAGCCTAATAATCTTAATATATTAAAAAAAAATTCTATGTAATACATGAGTTTCTAACCTAATAGAATAAGATATAACAAGTGGTTTGCTTCAAATTAATGACCGATTGTTTTTCTCCTCCAAGCTTTTCTTCTATGAGTTCAAGCGTCGTGCGACGCCTACATACACGGAGTATGATACACCGGAAGGAGTTTGAAGGCTTGTCGGTCTTCAATTACGAGAATCAAATGAAAAAGGGGATAAAAGAAAAAACATAACGTCTTATTGTGGTCAAAGTGAAAACCTAAGAAACATATGTGGCCAAAGTATAAACTCAATAAACTTTTCTGTAGCATTTGGTTAATCTTTAATATTGTACATCAATAAACATATGTTGCTGTTAAAGTATAATTCATTATTGTGAATCAATTGATTATCCCACAAGCAAATCTACAAATCTCTTACTAATAAATAAAAATGAATCCGGACACTTATCATCATTATAGGCCATCTAATAATTGGTTTTCCCGCTTCTATATCCTCTTAATTATAATTATTAATTTATTAATGCTATAATAATTATTTATTAATTAATAACTATCCATAATTAAAATTTCAAATATGTTAACTTTAAATTTTCAAATATCAAATACATGAGTTTATTCAATCCGTATAATATATAATATTTAAGACATAACTTTTTATATTATAAAGCATATAACAGTAAATTTATTTGTTCTGTGTATCACACGGAATTATAACCTAGTAATACATATACGATGATATACGTGCAATTGTTTGATCACAATTCACACCTACAGTGATAGTTTTAGGTTCAAGTTATCATCATCTTCTTCGTGTTCTTCGTGTTCTTCGTGTTCTTGATTACGAGTTTTTCTATGATGAGACAGAAAAAGACGATGATGCTGATCACTCGAAAGGGTGACGTTGAAATCTTCGTGTTCAAGTGAAGAAGACGGTGACTGAAAGCGATGCAATTTTCGGGTTTTATTCGTCTTCTCCATCTCTACAAGCTCCTGCTTTCTCCGATCACAAGCTTCTTTAAAACTTCTGATCAATGAAAAGAATATCTCCATCTTCTTCTCATCATCATCATCGTCATCATCATCAACAACAACATGATCGTGATCTCTGAAACTTCTGGTGATGCTTTGATGGTCTTTCATGGAGATTGATATTATTGATGGATGAATTGAAGTTTGAGAAGTTGAAATTTGATGAATTTGGTGTGAATTAGAGTTTAATTTATTCAGCGGTGGGAACATGATTTGGAATTTGTCAATTTGCCATCGATTTTGACTGTGAATCGACATACGTCATGTTGGGGACGACGGCTGACGTCATCAATGGTGATGATTTGATGATTTATAAACAAGCCACCCATGTAAAGCCATCCCCTCTATTATTATATTCAATAAATAATTTGTGTGCAAATATATGAGGGGCTGTGTCATCTTTATTTTTTATATGTGTTTTAATCTCGAATACGTTAATGTTAGCATCGCACACGTGTAATTAGGTTTGCAAACGTCGGTACGCGTGACCACGTTAGAGCATGGGGACTACATCTCTCTTTCTTAGTTATTTTTTTACTTAACTTATATTTTTTTTCCCTTTAAATTACTCTTTTTTAATTATCCAGCCTTAACGTGCGAGACATAATATTGATTTCTTTCTACGGTACATGCTCCAATATGAGATGTCATTATCGTAACGCGTGTAAAAAGATTAGCAAACGTTTCGCTACGTGCAGGTACGTTGTTATGTGTGGGTTATGTTTCGCTTTAAATCTTAATTAGGGAGTAACTATCCGTTGCATCGCTACGGGTAAAAAAAACTCATTTACCCATTTAATAATGTTAAAAATATAATATTAAAACGTGTACACACATTTTAATCAAGGAAAAAGTAGTGTATGATGTAAAACACGTGATTCACAAATCACATCTCATACTTGATGGTTATTAAGTATTAACATCACAATTAAGTCTCCGTTAATTGAATATTATTATTTTAATGGAGACTTAATTTGCGGTGTTAATATTAAGGACATACCCTTCTTATCATTTGGAATTCTTCAAGGATGATGGTCCGTACTAGGTTGTAACACTACAAGACAGAGTATTGTAAGCTTCATCGCAAATAATAAAGTTTTTATCTGACCAAACTTTAACGTAAAAATAAATTGAAAAATGTATATCGAGAGGGATCGAGTTATTAAGTGCAGAGTCATTACCCTTTAAAGATGCATTCTCCATCAGTTTATTCTTTATAGTGTAATCATTAGGACAATTGTGTCGCGTGTCATGTGGTCCTCCTACTATGCCAGTCGTAATGTAAGTTTGCCATATATGTTGTTATGTGATATGTTATATGATGCTTACTCCATCGGCTAGGAAAACTGTTTAGTTAGATTGGTATTATATCATTACCCTAATCTGTTGATTAAAAAAACTAGTTGATTAGGATCAAACCGATGTTATGACGCGATCCGATTTATCGTATATGTTTTCGGGAGTGTTACCCTCATAAAATATGATGTAATCATGAATGAAGAAACGTGTGAAGCATATGGTTGAAGTAAAAGAGAAGTTTGATTAGAATTTAAGTACAAGTATGAGGTGTGAGTTTGATTAGAAATGGATTGGAAGTTAAAGAAGGGGAGTGGAACGAACGAGAAGCTATAGCCATAAATTTTGTTGGGGTCAATAATGGCAAACTTATTTCATTCATGTCAATGATCTATTTCTTTTTTTAATAAATGACAAACAAGTGATCCTTTTCATATAACTGATTTTTTTAAATGGTATGTTTTTTAAAAAAAATGGAAAACGGTAAGGATTCTTAAAAAGAGGAAAATGGTCTTACCGCTGGTAGCAATGGCGGCTCCTTCACTGCCATTTTCTCCTGTCAAAAACCGCGCCTGACAATGGCGGTTCCTGGTTTTCCGGCCATTTCCTCCGACCAAGCTCCTCCCGTCGTTAGTGAACGGTGTTAAATAAAGCTAAAGAAGGAACCGCTGGTGGCAGGGGCGCTTCCTCTTTTGGTGGTGATTGGATGTTTCATCAAAGAGGGAGCAGTCAAGTCAAGTCACGGGAGCATAGGGTCAAAAGAGGAACCGTCATTGTCAGGGGCGGTTCCCTTCACATGACATTACAAGACAAAAAATAAACTGTCATCTTTAATTAAAGTAGGAACCGCCACTGCCACCGGCGGTTCCTTCTTTACCCACTTTTTTAACACCGTTTTTTAACACCGTTAGTGGACGAGTAGCTTGGCCGGAGGAGTTTGGCCGGAAAACAAACAAACGCGCCTGACAATGGCGGTTTCTGATAAAAAATGATTGGGGAGAAAATTGTTGTGAAGGAACCGCCATTGGTAATGGCGGTACGACCACTATCCATTTTCTCTGAATTTCCTTACTGTTTTCCACATTTTCTTTTTAAAACATACTACTTTAAAAAAAAAATTCTCATATAACTACGACGTGAAACACATGTTACATGAACCAACAAACTAGATAGAATAATTGAATATGTGAAACTTTAGTTAGACCACCAAATCTCTTGTGTTTCTCACATGGTTAAGTGATTTGCGTGTGTAAAACCGAGGAAAAAAGTCATAAAAAGAAATATTAAAATCAGCAGCATATAGTATCAATGCGGTTAATTTATTGTTTGGTAGCACAAGAGATGTTAAATGTGATGTTCGCAGGATGAGCTAGAATACGTCATGAATATGAAAATTGTGTCAAATACGTAGATCTCACATGATACGAGTTTTATAGTTGAAACGTATATTTTTGTTTGACTTGATAGAATTTTTCAATATTAATATTTTAAAATAACAAACTACGATAACAAAAATTATGTAAAATAAGTACGTATAAACTAGGGGTGTCATTCGGGTTTTTTAATCGGGTTTCGGGTTGTTTGGGTCGGGTTCCTCGGGTTTTTAGGTGTAGGAAATCAACCCGAAGACCAAACCAAATAAGCAACATTTAATCGGTTTTCGGATTACGATATTCGGGTTTATTCATGTCGGGTTAATCGGTAATCGGGTTAGACTAAACTATTAAGCTTTAAATTATTTGCTATCTCAAATGTTTGTGTAAACAATATATATATGATCAAAATACATGTACGAGATTTAGCATGTGTTATCAATATAGAATTTTATTTATTATCTTGAACGGAAAGTTTTTGCATATTTACATTCACTTTATTATGTATATTTAAATATTAAATGACATTATATATTAATCATCCTCAAAGTTTATATAATAAAATTGAACCACAACAATATAATATAAAGTTTAGAAAATCATGTTTTCAGATCGTGTAAATGGTAGCATAATACAAACATATAAACATATACACACACATATATAAATCTTGAAATTTTTTAAAAAGTAATATTCGGGTTAATCAGGTTGACCCGAATCTTACAAACTCAACCCAAAGACCAAACCATTTATAAAAATCGGGTTCGGGTTAGTGTAATAATCAGGTTGGGTTGCTCGGGTTAGTTCTTAATTGGGTTCGGGTTGATTTTGTTCGGGTTTAATATTCGGGTTCGGGTAAAAAACACACCCCTAGTATAAACTATAGAAACGAAGCTAATATCACTTTATCTTTTAAATTTGATATGAATTAATGACCAAGTTTTGAAATAAAAGATAATTTTTATTTATAATAAACATGTTAACCCGTGTAGAACCGTTGCTTGAATTCGCTAGATTCAATCTAAGATTGACCTAAACATGTTTAGATTAAACCAAAACCTATAAATTTCTTGTTATGTTCATTTGGTGGTAAAAAAATAACACTCCTACTTGGTACCACTATTTTAAAGAAAAAACATGTTTCTCGTATGTGCATAAAGTACTAGTCCTAGTGTGTCTTGTTAGATATCGTAATAGAGGCTCGGTATTGTCCCTATCCGTTTTTTTTCTTTTAGTTTCATTAGGAAAAACTTCATAAGGTAATAACTAAATTTTTCAAATTATCTCATTCAAGAGAAACCCGATAACTAAAACGTAAAGTTACTTCTTATTTAACGATATCAAGTTTATGAAATTTAAGCCTACAGTTTAAGCCTAGTCATGAACTAATGGTTACAATTTAAAACCAAAACTGTAATATATATAACTAATTTTAGTAAACCAGTGTATTACACGGGCAGTGGCGGATCCAGAAAATTTTTTCACGGGGGGCGGAAAATTTTTAAAGGTCGGTCGACTAACGCGGTAACGGGTTGGATCGGGTCGGGTCGGGTTATACGATGAAAGTGGTTTGCGATCAGCAGGGTCCGAATGAAGTGTACCCACGTCAACATATTCGGGAGTTTTAGACGAAGATTCTCCAACTTTACTCTTGAAAAATCGTTCCATAACGTTACTAGTAATTCCTATGTTAACCCAAATTATATCACAATCTTAGAATACAAAATTCAAACCAATATTACAATATATTCCTATATTCAAACCAATCAATCAAACCTTAGTTTCTAACCACAAATAGACAATATAAACATATAATTCTATATTCAAACCAATCAAACCCTAGTTTCTAACCAAAAATTAAGAAATCAAATAATTAAGATACAAAATTGTACCTTAATCGGAGATGCGAGGAGGGTTGATGCAGAGGGG
Source organism: Flaveria linearis (assembly GCA_024085815.1). Taxonomy (NCBI): domain Eukaryota; kingdom Viridiplantae; phylum Streptophyta; class Magnoliopsida; order Asterales; family Asteraceae; genus Flaveria; species Flaveria linearis. The sequence goes on from CM044007.1 coordinate 85,853,360, forward strand.
AGGACCGAGGAGATGCAGAGGCGGTCGCAGCTCGCAGCGCAGGCGCGCAGCTCCGATGTCGGCGGCCGGCGGGGAGGCAGTTGCAGGCGCAGCTCGGCAGGCGGCAGCTCCGATGGGGCGATGGCCCGTGGCCGATGGGCGAGCAGAGGCGGACTGAATTTTTTGAGTGTGGAATGGGGATGGGGCCAATTGGGTTTTTTGTTATTTTTTTTTAAGTAATTGGATTTGATTTTGGGTTGGGTTAATTGTTTAATTTTGGGTTGGGTTAATTGTTTAATTTTGGGTTAAATTTTAATTTGGGCTTGAAAATGGGTTTAAATAGATTGAGTTTTACAAGTCTAGTTTAAATTTCGAAGGGGGGACGATTACAAAATTTTACAGGGGGCGGATACAAAAACGAACGTATAATAACATATAAAAAAAATTTAGGGTGGGCGGCCGCCCCCCCTCCCATGGGGGTAGGTTCGCCCCTGTACACGGGTTAAAAAATAAAATATCAAATAAGAAAATATTTTATTAGTTATAAAACTATATTTTAAGATAAAATATAATTGAAATCATATACAAGTACGAACTATAAATAATAAAACGATGATATCAACTTCTTAGTCTTTTTTTTTAATTTTTTAATTTTTTTTTCCAAAAGAAAAATAAAATAAATTTGTTTTAAGGCAAACATTTTAAAAAATGTAAAATTTTAAAAAATACTATAACTCCCAATTTTATTTATTTTTGTATATAAAAAATTTACTTACAAACATCAATTTTAAAATAATTTATATTTTTTAAAAAGTTTGATGTTTTAGAAGTAAGTTTTATTTTATAAAAATTTATTTACTTAGAGAAATAATTAATAAAAATATACTTTCTTTAATTTATTATTAGTAATTAATTAATAAGGATTCAATAGGAGAGAGAGAAGCGGAAAAATTTTGGTGAGGTGAAATATGGTGATGACACATGTCCAACATTTGGTGATGTGAAATGTGGTGATGACACATGTCCAACCTAGTTACGCTTTTATTAGAGTAGAAAAATAAGATACTAGGTTACAATCTCGTGTGATACACGAGCTAAATAAATTTACTGTTATATAGTTTATAGTATAAAAAATTGTGTCTTTTAAATATTGTGTATTATACGGATTGAATAAACTCTTGTATTACACATTCGAAAATTTGAAGTTAACATATTTAAAATTTTAATTATGGATAGTTATTAATTAATAAATAGCTATTATAACATTCATAATTAAGAGGAGAGAGAAGCGAGAATCGAGAAGTAAGAAAACAAATTATTAGATAACCTAGAATGACGACAAGTATCTGAATTTATTTATTAGTAACGGTACTTTTGCAATAATTCAAACGAATGATGATTTTGTCTTGCATTATTTACTAGATGCCTTAAGTTTTCATTTTAATGCTTAGAAATACATTTTTAACGCTAAAATGCTCATACAAACTTTAAATAAGCTCACATGTGGATGTGACTTCAATCCATAACATATTGGTTTTATTTTAACAACACGTTGATATTGTCACACATTAATATCATTAGACTAGAGACGATGTAATCTCTTCAATTGAGTAGAAAACCATAAATATATTGAGTAATCCTCAAAAGTTTCTATTCATTACCAATACATAGTTTTCTATGATTATTTCAGATATATACACATGGGCGAAGTATTTACCAACTTTTATTTTCGTCAGTATTGTTAATTTTTGGTCCGGTAGTGTAAAAATATTTTTATAAATAACGAGTTCCCCCTAAAAAAATCAATTTCGCCCCACCCCTCATATGAAAGTGTTTATACATATACATACATAAATATATCTATATATGCACTGCACAAATCCATATATATGTGAGTTGGCCTCAAATACCTCAAACACACACACATATCATAGGCGACACAATTTATTTTGCGACCACAAAGTTTTATTATAAATTTGTGTCTTTTTATTAAAAAAGAAAACTCGTGATCAGTTTCTTCTAATAAAATTTGTAAATCATCTTCCCACGATAATGAAAAAAAAATATGTAAACTTGAAAGAATTTTAATAAAGTATTATCTATCTCACATAGTTGAAGTACAAAAGTTTTTCCATAGAAAATATGTATAAAATACACTCACTCATATTCCACATATAAAATTTTCCACATGAATTATTATTGTTGAATTTGTACCGTTAATTTATATTTTTGATTACTTCATAGCTCATGTATGATAATACACATAAAACAGAGTAAGAGACACACTATAACACTAACAAAGTTTGTGAATAAAAATAGGATAAACAAAGTTTTTTGCATGCAAATTCTAGATCATGTTATGAAGGATGTTTATTATATGTTGTGAATCTTGTGATTTTCCCAAATGGATTATGCTCCAAGCACATGTGATGGGTTGATCCAAAATATAATAGTTATGTTATAAGTGAGATTATACTGGATACATTTATTTATTTTGTAACAGGTTGATTGAACCTACAACGATAGCTTCAGGTTCAAGTCATCATCTTTTTCTTCATGTTCTTCGTGTTCTTTTTCACGAGGTATATGATGTTGAGACGGAGGAAGACGATGATGCTGATCACTCGTGAGGGTGACGTTGAAATCACGAGGTTTGAACGAAGAAGAGGGCGACTGAAAACGATGCAATTTTCGGGCTTTTTTCGTCTTCTCCATCTCCGCAAGCTCCTGCTTTCGCCGATCGTGAGCTTCTCTGAATCTTCTGATCAATGAAAAGAATATCTCCATCTTCTTCTCATCATCATCATCATCATCATCATCATCAACATGATCATGATCTCTGATACTTCTGATGATTTTTGATGGTCTTTCATGGAGATTGATATTATTGATGGATGAATCGAAGTTTGAGAAGTTGAAATTTGATGAATTTGGTATGAGATTAGAGTTTAATTTATATAATGAATTTTGGAATTTAACGTTTGCTTTTGACTGTGATCGTCATACGTCATGTTGGGAAGAAGGCTTACGTGATCATCAAAGGTGATGAATTGATGATTCGTTAACAAGCCGCCCATTTATTATTATTTCATTTTTTAATGGCCTAGCTACTTTTATTTAATAAATAATAAACGACTCTGACTCGAGTATAAAAAAAACTATTAATAAAAAGAACACATGATATTAGTCACAAATATCGTTTATATGGTCGTTTACTCTTTTATTTAAATATTGACAATAACATAATATAAAAACGTATGATGACAAAATAATCAAGGAAAAATAGTGTATAATGTAAAAAAAGTGGTGCACAATTCGTATCCCATACTTGAAGAGGCAAGGACATGCTAATGCTGGTCTCAAGCACAGACGTTTATTCTCATTGTTGGTCCTTTAGCATCGTTAGGCTCTTATATGATGATCTTGAATATGATGAAATGAATATGAAACTTGAGAGGATCTTGAAGAAACGTATGAATTGATATGTGTGAATGTTACTGATTATAGACAGTAGACAGATATTTAATACCCTGCATGATAGTTGACAAGTTTGGTTCTTGACACTCTAAACCCCTAGACTCTAAGTTAACTTTTTACTAATTACATAAACGACCCACTAGTTTAACTATACTTAGACACACCTATGTATGGATTAAAATAATTATACTTTCAACACTCGTGAGATTCTTCAAAGATGATGGTTTGTACTTGGTTGTAACACTGCAAGATAAAGTATTGTTAGTCTCGTCACATAGAATGGAGTTTTATATGACCTTAAACTTTAGTGCCAAAACAAGTATAACAAAATGGAGAATAAGAATTAATATTAAGGGAGTTTGTGAGTAGAGACTAGAGAGTCGTTACACTTTAAAGATGCATTCTCCTCAAGTTTGTAGTATTTGATCGTTAGGACATTTGTGTCGCATGTCACGCGGTCATCATATCATGTCAGTGGTGACGTAAGTTTGCCATGTTTGTTATTATATGATACGTCATCCGATGCTTACTCTATCGATTGGGACAAACGTTTAGTCAAATTGGTATTTATTACCCTAACCCGTTGATAAAAATATAATCAATTTAAATCAGACTGGTGTAATGACCCTAATCTGATATATTATAATTGTTTTTAGGGTTTCCTCTCGTGAAATATGATTCAACCATGAATGAAGAGAAGCGTGACACATAAAATTGAAGTAAAAGAGGAGTTTGATTAGAAATTAAATGCAAGTATGAGGTGTGAAATTGATTAGAAATGGATTCGAAGTTAAAAGAAGGGAGAAGCCATAGCCAAATATATTGTTGGGGTCATTAATGGCAAACAAATTTCATTTATGTCGATGATCTATTTCTTTTTTATCAAATGACAAACACGTTTTTTTTCAATGTAACTTCTACATGAAACCCATGTTACATCAACCAACAAAATAGATATAATAATTGAATATGTGAAATTTTAGTTAGACCACCAAATCTCTTTTTGTTTCTCACATAATGGTTAAGTAATTTGTAAGATAAGATGCGTCTAAAAAAGTAAGATAAAACCGTAAGATCAAATATTGAAATCAGCACCATATAGTACCGATACCATATCTATATGCTAAATATAATGGTTGGTAGCACAAGAGGGGGTAAATGGTAGTGTTTGGGGGCTGAACTATAATACCAAACGAACATGAGAATAGTGTCAAACACATAAACCCCAACATCGTTCATAAAAAGAAAAGAAAAAACATGAACTCAAACAAGATACTAATTTTCATAAGTTGAAACAAACACGATAATTTCGACCTATTAATTTTTTTTGTATATCAATACTTTAAATATACAAACTACGACAACAAACATGTAAATAGCATACAATAAGTACCTAAAAACTAAACAAGAAGCTAATTTCTCTTTTATCTTTAAATTTTGTATATTATATACCTAATGAATTTTAGTTATGACATGCTTTTTTATTAAAATAAAATAGAAAATGTGTTAATTACCAATGAACCCGCCCGTGTAGCCCCATAGCTAAATGTTTCCATCGGATATAGCCCAACATTAACCAGAACCCGTTTAGACCAAGCCAAAACCTGTATATTTCATGTTATGTTCGTTTGATGCCAAAAAATAACACTCTTACTTGGTACCACTATTTTAAAGAAAAAACATAAAATCATAAAGTACTAGTCGTAGCATGTCTTGTTTTATATTAGAATAGTGGCTTCAAATAGTCCATATCCGTTTTCTTCTTTTAGTTTTATTAAACGAAACTTTTACAAAATGGTAACTAAGTTTTTGAAGTTATCTCTTTCAAGAGAAACTCGATAACTAATAAGTATAGTTACTTTCTTATTTAACAACACTACATTTATGAAAATTTAGCCCAAAGTTTCTCAGGGTACGGTTTGAGACCAAACCTGTAATATAAAACAATATTAAACTCAATTGACTCATGGGTTCAAGTATTACTCTTAGCAAAATGCTCAGATTTGAGTAGTGGGGTTTTCTCATTAATGGGTTTCCTCCTGAGGAAATTGGGGTGTGGTCCCGGCTGGAAAACGAATAGGTGAGCCCGATTAAGATAACACTTGTACTCCGAAGCAGTGTCGTACATTTGCGGTTAAAAAAACCCAATTGGCTCATATAAGATTGCCTTATAGCCCACGGGTAATCACTTCGAGTTCCCCACCAAAACTCTAACATAGTTTCAATTATACATTTAGATAAAAGCAATTGTATTATTCCGTTATACTTTTCAATAATTCAACAAATGATGCTTTCCTCTTGCATCATTTACTAGATACCTTAAGTTTTCATTATAATACTTGAATTATATATATTTATATATATTTATGGTTGCTGCAAAACGGTTATAATATTTTATCAGATCTTGACCGTTGAAAACTATATAGATTCAATCATGTCCGTGTTAATTGAGCGGTTGAACTTTGTTGCGGCAGTTGACTGAGAGGTTCTGAACCTACCTCCCATGTTCCCACGTTCCTGCGGTTCCAACTGGGTAAGCATATAACTAGGATATATACACAAAAATCATCTTCTCTTCTATTATCTCTTCGAGAACAACACCATCAGTGTATTCAAGGTTCATCTTTAGGAACTCCAACTAGAAGGATGTTGGAAATTGCAAACAATGGTGATTGCTTCTACAATTTTTTTCATATACGTCCACTTGCACATGCTTATATATCTATACAGCTCTTTAATTGCATCCCCCCTCAAATTTAACTATCAATGAGAAGGTTGAAGGTTATAAAACGCTAATTTGACATAGGTTTACTTTAAAGATGATGTGAATCTTCGTTTCTTGAATTGGTTGTTGCAGGTTTTAGTAAGTTGAATATCAAGTTGCTTTGCGACTGTGTTCTGTTGTGAAGTTTCTGTTGCTGCTTTAAATGTCTTCTTCGGATGCCTCACCAATTAGGGCCTCCTTCAATTTGTGCAGAGGATGATGAAGAGAGCATGTATTTTTACAATGGAAGGGGAATAACTGATCGGTTTCTGCAGAGGAATTTCCATGATTTCTTCAACCAAGGTATGTATCCTTTTCCAAGTACGTAAACATTCTCAGGTGCCTCCATTGTTTTTGCTGTTGATTTTCATTTTCATTGGTTATTTAGGGTATTAATTGGAAAATTGATTCGCTTTAATATGATGATTATACACAATTTTAAATAGGCCCATAATGTCATGCTAAAATTACCTGATCTTTATGTTCTACCCATGCGTTGATTAATTGGCACACTTTATTCTTTTTCATCATATTGATATAATGTAAGGATCAATATCTACGGATAAGTTTATTTCTGAAGCCTTACTTTTCAACATGTTCTTGCAGATACGACCTATCCTTATTATTACATATACAAAAGAACTTCTTGGTGTAACATTGGCTTTGCTTGATGGCTGGATGATTCGGTTCAACTGATTGCAGTGTTATGCTTGATTTTGGTATACTAGAAGTAGTTTTTGTTTTTCTCTATGTGAATTGACATTGTGTGGATTTGAATTAAAATTCACAGTACAAATTAATCTTTATAGTGATATATTCTTGATTTAACACCAGATGGTGTAGAGCATGTTATTTTGTCCACTCGGCTTCGCAATCTTTAGGTGAATTTTTTAAATTGACATTTTGAACGTATAAAAAGAATAAAAGTTAAAGTAATCGGATAATGTATATGATCTGAAATTTGTATTTCTTTATTTTATGATAAATTTATGTGGTTTGTAATCAGCTCTCTGTGGACACAAAGATGATAGAAAATGCTCTTAGAACATCTGAGGCATTAAGTCACTATGGTGGACCACATGACTCTTTTATTGAGCATATTTCTTAATTAATTTTAACTATGTGGAATGGTAACTCCAATATTTTAGTAATGTGGCTGGGTTTATATTTAGAAATCTATGTTAGCAGTGACTTCTTTTGCTGTTGAACATAAATGTTAAGCATGTGGCATGGATAATGTTCAAAAATCTACTAGGTGTTTGGTGTTGTTATTCATACAAAAAGTGTAAGGCCCCGTTCCCGGGCACCTCACAGTTGGTCATTCACAGCATAAAACATTCACAACACAATATTAAGCAGCGGAAATTATTTTAACAAAAACCATCCTTTCATTTAGAACGCTGTTGTTAAGCAATACATTTTAGTTTATAAGTTCACAAAATATTTAATTGAATGAATTACAAAACAACAGTGTCGTCAAAACATAAATGGATGTCAGTCTCGCCCGCCAAGTAGCCACCCCCGTGTGCCATCCTCAGCAACCTGTCACCTGCCAACTGGAAAATACATAAAAGTCAGCGTTGCTGAGTGAGTTCTAGTTTTATAGTTAAAATACTTTACTTTTCGTTCAAAAACCGTTCCTCATTTTCACAGGTGATCATTCATCGTACGTACACATAGGTAATACTTTCATTATCTTCATCATCGTTCAATTCGTACTTTTATCATTCCTCTTTAATTAAGCTGTGAGTCTGTTGCGACACCAAGTCGCTCACCTCTAAGTCAATCACAAAGATTGACCTACATACTGTGAGTCTGTTGTGACACCAAGTCACTCACCTCTAAGCCAATCATAAAGATTGACCTACATTCCTGTGAGTCTGTTGTGACACCAAGTCACTCACCTCTATATCAATCTCAAGGATTGATCCTGTGTGCATCCTTCGGGGTAGCGAACCCGCATCACAGTTGAGCTAACACCTGCCAGGGGTGTGCACCTCCATTCATTTGCTTGCAAGACTTTCGTTCATTCGTTCACGTTCCATTCCTCTTTATCATTAATCTTTCACTTTATTAATGATAATAATTAATGATCATTCCACATAGAAACATACAGTATTATTATTAATAAGCATATTAATAATAATAATACTAATAATATTATAAATAATATTATTCATACTCTTAATAATATCCCTAATCATAATATTAATTATAATATTAAGAAGAGGATATTATTACATTCAAACCTCATCATTCACATTCAATAACGTTCTAGTCAACATTCAGGTGAAACCCTACTGCACAAACTCCAAGGGAAATATGTTAAAAAGTCCAAGTATTTTGGGCGTATGAGCCCTGTCGGACTCATCAGCTACACTTAGAAAATTTCAGGCTCTGGGCGTATGAGCACTGCTGGGCGTATGACCCCTGTTGGTCGTTTAGCCCTGTTGGCCGTACCATCCCATACTTAGAAAATATTTTCTGGTCATACGACCAGAATTCAGACTTTTCACCTTTTTACTTAGTTTTCAGACTCATGGGTACTGTGGGACTCATGAGTCCTGTTGGGCTTATAAGTCCCCATACTTAGCAAATTTCCAGACTTATGAGTCTGGTCGTTTTAGAACTATTGGACACATTACCTGCTTAGACTCATGACCATACTTGGAATATTTCTAAGGCATGTCCCTGGGCGTATAAGCACTATTAGACTCATTAGTTTGTACTTAGTTATTCTAAGTCCAAATTTCAGGCACATTACTACTATTTGGCTTGTTAGACGTATTAGTAACCCATTCATGAGTCTAACTCATATTCCAAAACCCAAACATCAGGATGCCTAGTTCTAATCATATACACACGATTCTAGGCATAAACCTATCATAAACATAAACATACATACATTCATATCATACGGGTATTATACCCAAACTTATAAAAACATACTTACATGCATTTCCAGCCCCAAAACATTTAAAAACAGGTAAGAAGGGGTCTAGAACTCACCTTTGTTGTTCTCTTCAAATCTCACACCCTTCACCCGAGCCTCCTCAACTGTTCTAACACCTAAAACACACACACCACACCACCCGAACACACAAGACACATTTATAAGCACATATACGGGTCTAGAATCATCTAAAGCTTCAAAACTCAAGATTTCTTACCAAAAACTTCGAGTTTTTTTCAGGTTCTTCTTCAAAAATCCCGAGAATTCTCTGCTCTTGTGCTTTCTCTCTCTAAAAATCGAAGTCCCTGCTGTTTCTCTCTCTAAAAACCGAATGCAAGGAATTGTGCAGAGTGAAAATGGGCAGCCATGCCACCTTTTCACCAACTTTTGAGATTTTTATTCATTTTACACCTTTGGTCCTCCAACTTGGGGTTGACTTCCCTTTTCCTCCTTTTTCTCTCTCTTTATTCTTTTATTTCTTTTTGGCAAGAATACGGGTGTTACAAAAAGGTATGATAACTGAAGGCCTATGGTCTTGTCTGGGTTTTGTTATTTGGTTTTACATGTTGCTAATACATTTACTTTGCTGAACTCACTGGTGTTGATTTGGTTTTACAGGTTGCTAGATATTAAAATTTACTGAGCTCACTCTAAGTCCTTTAAGCATATAACTACAACATGAGTGTTGTAAGTCTTCACTCTTATTCTTAATGTCACATAAACACGTGTTTTGGTTGGCATTCGCTGACTACTTATGTTAACAAGTTATACTCTAGTCCTAAACAACATGGTTTTTGTTTGGAATACAATTCAATATAGTGATGCCTAAGCGGAAGGCAAAGAAGGATGCTAAAGTTTGCATCATCTTAGTTGAATATTCAAGGCCTAATGTTGATACACATTTGCTGCTGAAAGAAAACACCTTTGTTGATCAAAAAGGTATCTGCTTTTACTATATTTAAAGTTTTAATATAATGTAGTCTTGTGTTATGAAATGTAGAAAAAAGATAAATAATTAATTGATAATGATTTAAGAGGCCTGTGACTAGCTGTGACATGGGTGAGTCAGGTAGAGCGAGTTCGACCACTGATGGTGATGACTCTACTGATTTGCATCTTTTGACAATTTAATTCTTATACTCTGAATACTTTAGTTTGGAATTAGATTATTGAATCTAAGGTAAGAACCATAGAGCTTGAAGGCAAGCTTGTCAAACAACAAATTTTGGTTATAGATTTATGTGTGCATTTATGAAAGTTCTTTTTTTATTAAGTTTTAAGACCTTGATGGATCTGATCGTGTGAAGGATGGATTTATGTGTGAATATATGAAACTTGATGGATCTTATTGTCATGTTACTATATCAGTTACTATGATTCACTTAGTTTTTAATAAGTTGATTCGTGAGGTTTATGCATAGGAAATGCACTTTGACAACTCTCAACCTTTCTTTTATAAACTATTTGTATTTACCTGTTAGAGACAAAACATATTTGGGATTGACTCATTTCACAAGTAAACATGTCAAAACTACCACATATACTAGATTACAGTGTTGATATGTTAAACCACTATATGGACTGGATCCAAGATTTAAGACAGAAAAGAAGCATTATGGCCATGAGAATTATTTTATTTTATGTTTAATGCATATTATTTGCTCATGTTCCATATTAGAGTAGTATGTAATTTATTACTATCTTTTTTTCCTTGAAAGCTTCAGCTTACTACAGAGGAGCCACAGGTGTTTTGTTGTTGTATGTTGTTACAAATGAGTCCTCTCTCAATAGTAAGGTTTTCTTCCCTCGACTTTTATCCCCTGGTTCCTTTAATTTTCTGTTTGTTAATCTGTTAATTTGTTAACAATTTTCTCTTCAATTTTGTGGATAGGTTTGAATACCTTTTATAGTAAACATTTTAGAATCCAGTGCCATTTAGATATAAAACGAAAGTAGTTTTTATTATTTGTTTAAGTATGTTTCGTTTATAATGATTTGTGTAACAATTACTGGGGATTCATGGAACGCATTGGAAGAACGCAAATTAAGATTTAGGAGTAGTATATCTTCATTCAACTCATCAACTTCAGCCACTGGAAAAGGAATAAAGAAAGTGTTATCATCTAATGCATTAGTGGTAAGATAAAGGGAAGTTAAGAGGCATTGTGGTTGTTTTTTGTTCATGATAATTGTTATTGTTCATGATTCTTTTAACCACTATTTTACAAGTATTTTCAGTTTCTTTTCTTTATTTTGATGCTTGCAGGGTTCAAGAACATATGTATATTCTCATGACAAATCCTCAGATGTGAGTTGATGCTTACAGGTGTTGTATGCTGTAATTTTTTGTAGTAGCTATGTAGAAAATTATTAGCATGATGGAAACAAAAGAACAAACATACAAATCCTGAAATCATTATTCTATTGCTTAAATAGTTTGTTCGACATGGACTTTTGTTTTGCAATATTTGAAACATAAAGGGTGTCGTTTAGTTTTTTTGTTTGGTATAGCACATGTTTTTGAGTTCGATATTGATGTTATTTACTGATTTTGAATACTACTTGAACTTTAATATCACTAAGCTAGGGAATTTAACTAACATCACCGTATTTATGGACAATTTAATTAACACCACCGTAAGTGGGAGGATGTAGTGGTACCCCCTGGGGCGCAATGAAGCTTATGCATCCATGATATATACTCATATAGTTTATACCTATTGATGTTTTTGCTTTCGCACTTGAAGTACTAAAGTTATTGCATGTATGTTTTGATGACTCTAAAAATTATTTTATATGTTATATGTTTATTTAATTTATTTAATTATATTAATGATCTTTATTAATGTTTTTTTTCTTCTGTTATAGGATGCAGATTTTGGTAGAAGCACGTTGTTTTGGGTAGGATTTGTTATGAACCTTTTAGATTGAATATCATAATCTTGATGTTATTTTTTGTAGACCATAACTTTGTTGACGTTGTTGATGATGTTTGTCTTGGGATCCTTAACTTGATAAATCATTTTGTCTTTATATGACCTGTTTATTTGAATGTGTTTTTTCAAACTAATATTAATCTTAAGATCATATGACTCATCTTCATATATAAAAGACTTTTTTGTATATGCTTATTTGTCGTTATGCTAACACGTTAATGGTGTTATTGTTTATAATTTAAGAAGAGATAGTTATTACATTACGAAATGAAACCCCCGGTCACCGACGGGTATAAACTAGTTAAAGATAGATACTCGTACACACTTTTAATAAACTAGTATCTAACTCAATCCACAACATACTGATTTTATTTTTACAGCACGTTGATATCACTAGACAACGCATATCGATAGAATCAATTCAGTTTTTATTGTGTAGAAAACTGTAAACTAAGTAAACCTCAAGGTTTGATCTATTCGCTAGTAATACATGTTTTTTATGATTGTTTTAGAAACATCATACATACATATACATACATAAATACACACACCCATATATATAATCATATATACAGTGAGTTGGCCTCAAATAGCTAAAACACAAACACACACCTCATAGGCGACTTATTTTATTTTGCGACCGCGAAATTTAATAAGTTTGCTTTTTTTATTGAAGAAATTAGTGATCAATTTCTTCTAATAAATTTGTAAATTATCTTACCACGCTAATGAAGAAAAAATTTTAAACTTCAAAGAAATTTAATACAGTTTTATCCCTCTAACATAGTTGAAGTACAAAAGTTTTTCCATAGAAAATATGTATAAAACAATATTCCACATGTAAACTTTTCTACGGATGAATTATTATTGTTAAATTTGTACCGTTAATTTAGATTTTTAATTTATTTATAGCTTAGAATATGATAATACACATAGAAGAGAGTAAGAGACACACTAAGGTGGTGTTTTTTTTTAAGAAAAACTCTTTCCCACCTCTTCATCTGCGCGCATGCAGACGCGGGAAGAGGTTTGAGTGCGCAGACTGTTTGTTTTTTGGAAGATGTTTCATCAAAAAAGTCTGCGCGAGGTCTTCTTGATGCAGACATGGACTAGTGTCTTCAGGCGGGAAGATATTTCATCAAACCTCTTCTCCCTAATCACAAAACACAAACCACAACCATCCTCATACTCCAACCCCAACTTCAACATTCACCTGCCACACAACTCCACAACCCACAACACAATTATCTTTCAAAATACACAAATGGAATCAATGAAGATGAATCTCTTCGCCGCCGTGATCGTCATGTTGATGGCCGCCGTCGCCGCCGTCAGCACCGCCGCAGCTCAAGAAGCTCCGGCCGCCGCACCTGGTCCGTCCTCCGGCGCCGCCGTCTTCTTCCCCACCGCCGTCGCTTCTCTCGTCGCAATCTTCGTCGGATTGTTGTTGTAGATCGGTTTATTATGGTGGTTCCGATTGAATCAGAAGAGTAGAAGAGTGAGGTCCGGTGATCGGCATGGTGGTCCCGATTGAATCAGAAGATCATACAGAGGTTGAAGATTGTTGTGTGGTGATTTTGTAATGGCGATTTGTGTATGTGGAGAATATTATTAATATTATGCGGAAGGGGCGTGTGGGAAGGGGAGGTTGTGAAGGTTGCAGAAGCCAAGGAGGAATTGCTGTTGTAGAACAAAGTCAAAACATGCTTTTCAAATGAAATATCAATTTTGAATAATGCATAGATATTATTTTTGCATTTAATAGAAGTTTAAAATGAGATGTGTAAGAAATCAAATTGTACTGTGAGAGCACTCATATTTTAAAAATTGTTTATCTGCAAATTTAAAATTTTATTTTTAAATTTTTTAAACTTTTTAATATTTTTTAAAGTGTTATGACATTTAACATTTTAAATTACAGAATATTTCAGCATTCTGCAGATGTTAAACAAAACAAACATTCTTTTTCTTGTAGACTGCAGACATTTGGTCCACCTCTTCTATTGCAGATATCTGCAGATGTGGTCCGCAGACTGCAGACGTTTTCCTGCATAAAAAACAAACAGCAACCTAACAAAGTTTGTGAATAAAAATAGGATAAACAAAGCTTTTTGCATGCATATGCTTAACCTATAGTTTTATGAAGGATGGTTATTATATATTGTGAATCTCATGATTTTCCCAATTGGATTGTGCTACAATCACAAGCGATGAGTTGATCGAGACTACTAATAGCTCTGTTACAGATAAGATTATACTGAATACGTTTATTTATTTTATAACACGTTAATTGAACCTACAATGATAGTTTCAGGTTTAAGTCATCATCTTTTTCTTCGTGTTCTTGATCACGAGGTATACGATGTTGAGTTAGAGGAAGACGATGATGCTGATCACTCGAGAGGGTGACGTCGAAATCATGAGGTTCGAAGGAAGAAGACGGTGATTGATAACGATGCAATTTTCGGGCTTTTTTCGTCTTCTCCATTTCCGCAAGCTCCTGCTTTCGGCGATCACGAGCTTCTCTGAATCTTCTGATCAATGAAAGAATATCTCCATCTTCTTCTCATCGTCATCATCATCATCTTCAACAACATGATCGTGATCTCTGAAACTTCTGATGACTTTTTGATGGTCTTTCATGGAGATTGATATTATTGGTGGATGAATTGAAGTTTGAGTAGTTATAGTTTGATGAATTGGTGTGAGATTGAAGTTTAATTTATACAATGAATTGATGGTGGGAAATTGATTTGGAATTTAACGTTGCTTTTGACGCAAATAGTCGTCGTCTTACGTCATGTTGGAGACGTAAAGTGGCTTACGTCATCATGAACGATGATGATGATGCATTAGCAAGCCGCCCATGTTAAGCCATCCTTGTCTCATTAATAATTCAAAAAAAAGTAATTTTATATTCTTTTGATAAAATTTTAAGGGTCCGGTTAAATAGACATTTCAAGATTTTAAATCAACACCTTAAAATTTCTATACGTGTCGTATAGCCCCATACGCGTCGTATAGAATGGGGTCGTATAGGGCTACATGCGACGTCGTATAGGGCTATATGTGTCGTATAGGGCTATATGTGTCGTATAGGGCTATATGTATCGTCTAGGGCTATATGTGTCGTATAGCAATCTGATAGCCCCCTGAATTTTTCCTCGTAGTCAGTATCGAAATTCATTAATATACGTGTTGTATAGCCCTATATGTGTCGTATAGGGGGTCGTATAATGCTATATGTGGCGTATAGCAATCTCATAGCCCCCTGAGTTTTTCTCGTTTTCAGTGTTTTCGACCCTATACGATGCATATGGTATCATACGCGGCGTATAGACGGGTGTCAATTTATCTAAGTGGGTGTCTATTTATTAGGACCCATTTTTAATGATCTTTTATTTAAGATCGAGAGCATTAGTAGTTTTTTTAGATGGTGATGATGTTTCTTTTTTGTTTTTATAATAACATGCTTTCTTTTTTTATGAATTATGCACGAGGAGAGAAGTTTAATTCAAGAGAAATAACAGTGGTATAATACAGATATTGTTTTATCCGTCTACTATTTATTAAAAGTTTATTGCAAGTGGATTTTAATATGTTTGTTGTTTGTGAGGTATTTTAACTTAATTGAATTGTTTAAAAGAGTAATTTGATCATGAAAATTATCAAACAAGTGAGCAGGTTGCAGAGTGTACGTTTGTTTGAGTTTTATCTGTTTGTTGTATTCGGATTAAACCACTGAATAGCTTCAATCTGGAAGAGCGCGCAATCATAACTCTCAATTTCATCTAGTGTTTGATCGTCGTAGTACGTATTTCTTACAATGTTTATCATTTAAAAACATGGTATTGGTGATGTTGTGTACAGATCACGTGAATATATGCTACATGCACATATGGACACACTATATTCGCATTTAACCTTTCCTGTTTCGTTCGAATTATCATACGTGTTTTATGTTGTTCTTGTAGTTCTTAACAATATATTGATTTTTAAATGAATACATCAATTTGTATATAATATTATTTTTTTTTCAAACGATCTGCTGGTTAGTGGATCGACCTGCTAAATTAAACAAGTTTACGGGTTGACCATTTTAACTAAACAAAATAAACATGTTAACTTGAACATGACACATTTAATCAGATAGGTCAACCTGAGCAAGTCATGTTTTATAAAAATGCTAAATAAATACTTTATATTATTAGATCGTCTTGTGTTTTAGGTCATGTCGTACTAAAATTAGTTTTTTATTAAATTATTACCATTATTGACTTTAAGGAAAAATGAACGTGACCTTCATCCCGTGACATCATTCTTCTCCACGTGATTCACCATCAACTTTCTCGTATTGTCTTTTGGTGACAATATGAGAGTTTTTTACCAAAAGAGCGGAGATGTAAATTTTATTTACGAAAATGATGTAGATAAAAATATATTTATTAAAATAGTATGCTTTTAAAATTTATTATTTTCCACTTCTTTTTTTATCAGAAACTTTACATAATTTATTTGAAATATTGTTAGATTCTTTCAAAGATAACTTCGTTAAATTTTAGAAAGTTTTTTAAATAGCTTTTTTATAAATATTTTTTAATTTCTTTTAAATGTTATATTATAATGATTTTTTAGAATGTTTAACCATTGTAAAAGACAAACTTTTTTATAATAATGATTCATTTAAGTTGCTTGACTTTTTTTAACCTGAGGTGTTATACATTAATTTACGACCAAAACATGAAATTTCGTTTTGTCATCATGCTAGATATTGAAGTAAAAAACTATTTTTTTATAAAAAGTTTAATACTAAGATACAAATAAAATAAATTTGGGTTTCTTGAAATGAAGACTGGTTTTAAGTTGAATATCTTTTTAAATATTTTTATTGAATATCTAAAATGGTTAGTTAAATATAAATTAAAACGGTGGGGGGACATTAACGTAAATAAAATCCTAAATTATACTATTATAAACGAATACATGTATATATTGGGAGGTAATTGTTTCAATTCTGATTCTGAACAAAATGCTCATACTTGAGATAGAAGGTTTTTCCAGCAATGGATTTCTTTCTGAGTGGGTTGTGGGTGCGTTCTCGGCTGAAAACGAATAAATGAGCCAAATTAAGATAACATATATTATACGAAGCAGGATTGCACATTTACCGTTTAAAAAATATATGATACAATTTATATGAATTATCAGGTACAAAAATTTAAGTATTAAAATTTTGTTTTGTTGCATCTTTTTACCCACGTATATTCGATTAAACCATTTCTTTTGAAAATATTTCACGGATATAAACAACGTTTCTACTTCAACACTATAGTTAAACAATATAAAAAATGATTTTATAAAAAAATTCAAAAGACATTAAAATATATTTCTGGAACATGGTCCATTTAAGAAAACATTTCTTAAAATTCAAAGAAATCATCGAAATATTAAAAAAAAACATTTTAAAAACTATTTTGTAAAGTATCCAATGAGAATAGGAGTGAGAAACAAAAAAGATTAGAAAAACACTATATTGGTAAATATTTTTCAAACTACACCAAATTAGTAAATAAAATTATCACCTACACTTTTTTTGGAAAAAACTCGACAATATGATATGACTCAAAGAGCCGAGTCACGCAATACTTTTTTTTTTCTAATAAAAGACTCTAGATATCATGGTTGTCAAATATGTTATACATGTTATTTGTTTTTGTCCCGTTATACATATTCTTAATTATTTTGATATACCGCTCTGCTATTCTTTTAAGTCGATAGATTTTTCCAAATTAGTTGACGCGAAACACTGTTATAGACTTTTTTTTAAGTCAATGACTATCATATGAAGTTCCTTTTTCTTTTCTCTATATTTCTCCATTAGCCTCCTTATGACGTGCATGCCCTCTATTGTAAAGCGTTCAGGCATAAATCCAAATTAGTTTATCGCTATCTGAGTTTCGCGTCTAATTCTCGTGTCAATAACTCTTTTCCATAGCATGTATAACATGTATAACATAGACTTCTTCCCGATGGAAGTGAGACTCTACCAAGGTTCGGTATTGAGCCCATTACTCTTCACAAAAGTGTTGAATGAGATTACCAAGTCTATGAAAGAATCAGTCCCGTGGTGCATGCTGTTTGCGGATAATATTGTCTTAATATCAAAATCTAAAATGGTGCTTAACGAGAGACTAGAACAATGGACAGTAACACTAGAGCACAGAGGTTTAAGGATAAATCGCTATAAGATGGAATAAATGCATTGTAACTTTAGTGGTGAAGCTGAAGAGGACACCCAAATCAGCATCCAGGGTATGGCGTTTTCACAGACGTCTAAGTTTAAATAACCGGGCTTGTACGTACAGGAAGACAGAGAGATACACAACAATGTAGTCCACCGTGTTCAATCAGGATGGTGCAAATGGAGAGCAGTATCAGTGATTTTATATGATATGAGGTTTCCAGTAAAAATAAAAGGAAAACCATATAGAGCGGCAGTACGTCCAGTCATGTTATACGGAACAGACTGCTGAACTATAAAAAAATCGCACGAGAGACAAATAGATGTCACGGAAATGCGAATGCTGAGGCGGATATGTAGACACACAAGACTGGATTGGATAAGAACAACATCTTTCGACAGAAGTTAGAGGTGACTTGTATCACAAATAAAATACGAGAGGGAAGATTAAGATGATTTGGACACGTGAAGAGGATATCGATTGCAGCACCTGTTAGAGCAGTAGAGAACATCAGCGTAGAGAATAGAAGGGGTAGTGGAAGACATAGGTTGACTTGGGACGAGATAATTAGGCGAGATATGGTAAACTTGCACCGCTCTGAGCACATGATCGATGATATAAGTGAGTGAAGACGTAGAATTAAAAGCAAAGACTTTTAGCGGGATATGTGGGTAGGAAGAATAAATGAAGCACTTTATAGTTGAAACGTGCCGCGTATTTTGTTGTATGTACTTTCTATATCTTTATGTGTTATTTCCCTATGTGTTGTATAATATATAATATGCTTGCTACTATTTGCTATTGATTGCTATTGCTATTGCTTTTGTTATTGAGTCAGTGGTCTCTTTGTAAGTAATCTCTCTATCCCCCAAGATAGAGGAACGACTCGACACCAACTACCTCTCCAAAACCCTACTCTTAAGTGGAATATACTGCGTATGTTTGTTTGTTTGTATGTTGTCTATTTTAACATACATACATTTGATCTTTTTCTAAATGATTTTGATATGATTTTAAAACAATATTTTATTAGTATTAAAGTATATATGAAATTCTAAACATCGTTATCTATTTTATTAATAACCATTAAACATTAATCCTAACATAATTTTTTTATATAATGTTATAACTACTGTAGCGATGACAATCTAATAAACTAAATAAAAAATAGTCAAAATAATTTCTATATTGATAGAAGACTTATAAGCAGAGAGTTAAGAACCCATGTATGTATCAAGTTTAGGATATGCATACGTCTCATATGAAATACATGTCGGTAATAAACAATTAAACACACATATGAGAAAAAGTTATCAAATTACTTCCTAGCGGTACCAAAGCGAGTAGAAAAGATTAGTTGTTTGAAAAAGTATACATATGCAGGGTAAAGTTTGTTTTGTTAATCATTATTTATTGTGATAAATCGTTAGCCCTAATGTAACCTACACTTATACAATAATTATGTAGTGTAACTAATTTTAATATGATGTTATTATATTTAACAAATTACATCACTAAGTAGATAGTTTTAATATCTTTAATTTGAGTAAAGTATTGTTATATTTTTTAAAAAAAAATTTAACGTTCGTTGAATACCAATAGTTTTACCATTGTAACTATAATTTACAGTGATAACGTGACCTGCTATGAACTACTAGTTGAATTAATGAGTTATCACAATAAACAAGGGTTAAAATTTGATTCTTATTCCATAACCAAAAACTATTTTATAATTTCCAAAAGGGAAAATATTACAGAATAGTAACCAAGTTTCAAAAGTGTTCTAATTTAGTCACTCATACATATTTTTCTCAAATTAAACCACCAAACGATCAAAATTGAGTCATCATTAAATTTTCTTATGTCAAGAAGTAACGGTGGAGAAGACGTGGGGGTCAGAATTTTCAATATATAAAATTATATTAAAAAATAAAAAAACACGTTAATTATGAAAAAATAAAAAAGTATCTAAAATTTACGTCAACGTTTCATATCAACATCAAAAGATAGAAAAATATTATCTAATTGAAACCAAAGTATAACATGCTAAAAAACATGTTAAGATATTTAATTTATATAAAATATATAAATTAAATGATCTAAATACAATATTTTTAAAACTTAAGTTGCCTAACTGGAATGCTTTTTGAAAACTAGTTATTATTTTACAAATTTACACTTTGCAACAGTGAGTTATGAGTTCAGTCCTAACCCAATGGGCTTATCAAAATGTTTTGGGCTTTTATCCATAGAATCTAGGTTGAGACTTAGAGAGAATCAGAGGCTGTTTGATTACGTTGACTAGGTAAGATATAACTGAGTCAGAAGCTGACCCAGTTAGAAGTTTTGACTGGGAAAGCATCTGACTGAAACTTAGTTGTTTGATTCAGTATCTGACTAGAACCAAATCGATTTAGTATTTAAGTAATAAAACCCACCGGTCGGAACCACCACACCACCACCACAACCACCACTATCACCGTACATATTCCGACCACCACCGTACACAAAGGTGGTGCCGAAGGCAGGCTGCGGGTCGCGAGGGGGTGGCGGGCTGCGGGTCACGAGGGGGTGGCGTGCTGCGGGTCGCGATGGGGTGGCGGGCTACGGTCGGGAGGGGGTGGCAGGCTGCGGTCGTGAGGGGGCCGAGTCAGCTGGTCAGCAACTTTTTTTTTTAAGGTTTGGGTCAGCAATGGAGACCCGGTCAGCCGAGCCCGAAGCCAAAATCAAACGGGCTGACCCGTTGACCGAGTCAGCCGGTCAGCCGGATCAGCCCGATCATCCGGGTCAACCCAAAAACAAACAACCCCTTAAAGAGTTAGAGGTGCTTCGCTCTATCACATATTTGGCTGTTACTTTTGGATGACGTTTAATATCATTTGTTGGATAATTGTTAAAAAAATTGTTAAAATGATCATGATTTTTTTAGGCCTTGTTAACCTTTAGCGGGCCTAGGTGTGTCAAGGTGAGCCTGGCATAGGGTTGGGCCGAAGTGTAATATCAATTGTTTTGCAGCGACGGTAAAAATTATAATGTGTTGTATACTTCATATTCTCATGTATTATTTACATATTTAACAGTCAAATAACATCAACTCATATAATATTTTTAAAACACACGTGAAAAAGATTTTGAGCCCGTAACAAATCACAATGACAAGTCTTATAAGAATGGCCTCTTTTTATCAACACATTTTTAGTCTGAATATGAATAGATTATCATTTTAAACTTGTTAATGTTTAAACATTAGTGTATAAAGTTCTTCTGTTTATTTTAGATGCTTTTATATTTTTCACGTATTTTTCTATCATGAGAATGTGTAAGCTGAATACAAACCATTTAATTCGCTTATTCAAACTAACAAAAGGGTTCGATAAACCAAATCAGAGTTTGAGTTGTAAAAGGGATGTAACAAGATGTAAACAACTTGACATGCTATAAATATGTTGTTTATAAACAATATGCCACAAACAAATAAATTACATATTTTCAACTTTCTAATCTTAAATTTAAATGGTTTGACATGCTGCCCCATTAATTTCAATACAAATTGAACACGAACGAACTTATTTATCATGTCAGGCATATTAACTAAAATATAATATATTTTTTAATAAGTATAACCTGTTAGAAAAATTGATACAGTCTTTTGTAACAACTCACATGTCCATCTTACCTACTTATGTTTTCACAATCTATATTATATAATAAAATAGTAACTAAGATGTCACATGTCACTCTCATATTACTCTTCAAAAGAATTTTTCTAGCCTAAACTAATATATTATTTTAGTCAAGATTTTTATTTTAAGAAACTCAATTAATAGTAATAATTCATTTTGTTTTAAATTTAATTTTTTATATTATCAACTTAATTGTGTAATCATATTGTTTTGAACAATACATATTTTTATAGCTGAATAAGATTCAATTTAAAAAAATAAAAAAAATATTTATTGATAGATTTATTTATTTTAGAATAGTGTGATTTTAATACAACTTGTTTTAATTTTAAATGAGTCAATTATATATTATATTATTTAAAAAATATTTGAATATTTATAATTTATAAATGTAACTTTTTATTTTCATTGTTATAGTAACACGTAACTTAATCATACGAAATATTTATACATTTATGAATTATATTGGTTTCATATTGTCAACCCGTGTATTACACGGGTTTACTAAAACTAGTACAACAATATATATTGACACGTTATAAATGAGACCGAAAACTTTAAGTTTGATAGAAGCTTCACTACTTCAAATCAAAATACTTTTTTTAACGGTCAATTAATAAAATCTGGCTACCGGGTACTCCAATCACAAAAATACATTTCATATGTTCGCGAACACAGACAACGTTGGGTAGTCTAAACCCACAAACCATCAATTCCCGAGAAAATCCGCACTCGAAGACCCACTATGATAAAACTCGTTCAATCAATAGTATTTTGCTACCGGTAGAACTCGAAGTCACAAATCACAAACTATGCTTACCACTTAACGAAATGGTTCATATGTCTAATTATTACCTAATTGCAAAATTTAAAACCCGACTTAAAATCCCCAAATTGTTCACCATCTGCACTACGAACCCTAGCTACTGCTGATCGTCAATTGTGTTCATCATCAATTTGATTGATTTCAGTGACCTCACGTTGTAATTTACAGAGAGACAAAGAAGATGGACGATACGTGTGCTGTGTGTGCCGAGAGCTTTCAATGGATTGCTTACGGAAGCTGTGGACACAAGGATGTATGTTCCACATGCGTTGCTCGTCTTCGATTCATCTGCAACGATCGACGTTGCTGCATATGCAAATCTGAGTCCCCGATCATCTTCGTTACCAAGGTTTTTCATCTAATTTGTTGTTGATTGATTGTTCTTCAACTTTTGTAGTGTAATAGCGTGGTTACATGCATAATGCATCTGTTTTATCGGTTGATTAATGTGTGAATCGCATTAAGTTGATGTCATTGTTAGAAATTGTTGTTTGTTTATACGATTGATCGTTGCAGGCGTTACTAGGGGACTACACTACCACGATCAGTGATCTCTCGGTGGTGTTGTTGATTGATTGCTATTCAACTATTGTAGTGTAATAGCTTTGTTACGTGAATGATGCATCTGTTTATCGTTGATTGATGTGTAAATAACATCAAGTTGATGTCATTGTCAGAAAGTTTCGTTTATTTATACGATTGATTATTGCAGGCATTAGGGGACTACACTAAGAAGATTAGTGATTTCTCGGTTTTTCCTTCAGAGGACAAGGAGGGTCGATCTGGTTCGTATATGTACCATGAAGATACACAGTCTTACTTTGATGATTTGGATCAGTACAATATGATAAAGGCGATGTGTAGGCTTTCTTGTAGTGTTTGTGATAAGGTGGGGGATAACTCCAGTAGTAAATCCAAGAGGAAAGCTCGGTTTCGTGACATTAATCAGCTTAAAGGTCATCTGTTCCACCAGCATAAGTTGATCATGTGCAGTTTGTGTCTTGATGGAAGAAAGGTTGGTTTTCAATCTTTGAAAATGCTTATTGAAATTGCTTTTCCCTGTTCATTGTGTTATGGGATATGATTGTATGGAAAGTGAGAAACTTAATCTTTGAAAATATGTTAACACACAGGTGAAGTACTATAAATATTCTCGAATTATCTTCCTTGAAAAAGAAGTGATATTTGGATTCTATGTTTGTGTATAAATCCTTTAAGATCAGGATCACAACACATGAGGTAGTAAGATTGGATGTCATTGATCAACTTAGAAGCTCCTGTCATGAACAATGCACAGGATAATTGTGCAATGTAGCTACTATGTGACAGGATATAAGTAAATAATTGTATAATTTGGGAATTATGATGGTCCATTTTGCCATATTTGTTGTTGGAATCAATCAAAGAACTTATATAATAAGGTAAGGTTTAGTATAACTGTAATCAAAGCATTAACGTATAATCAATGGTTGAATAGTGAATTGATGTACTAGATTAGAAACCATTGCTTGTATTATAAGGCATGCAAGAAATAAGATATTATCACCTTATCAAGAAAAATTGCCATTCAAATGCTTATAGGTTTATGTGAATGAGTAGTTCATTGTTTGGATTCTCTATTTAGAGTTATTACTCTACTATGCTCTAGTTTCTTTGATTTAATCTGACATGATTTCATTTCCTACATAACAAATCAGGTATTTATTTGTGAACAAAAGCTTTATTCAAAAGCACAATTAAAGCAGCATATAAACACAGGTGACTCTGAAGTTGATGGAACTGAAAGTGAAAGAGGTGGTTTTCAAGGGCATCCATTATGTGAATTTTGCAGGACGCCTTTCTATGGGGATAATGAGCTTTACACACATATGAATACTGAACACTTTAAGTGTCATATATGCCAAAGGTGAATAGCCCCTTAAATTTTTCTAGAAAACCTCTATGTGCAACTGACACAAGTTACATAAACAATTTCACTTTATGAACTATACAGACAAAATCCCAGTAAATACGAGTATTACAGGAACTATGATGACTTGGAGGCAAGTTGTTTTTTTGAATCATTATTGTCTGTTTGTTCTGGAACTTACTGTATTTCTTGATTTAAGTCCTATTCCTTCCATTTAATTAATTAAATTATCATTCCAGATTCATTTCCGCCAAGAACATTTCTTGTGTGAAGACGAGGCTTGCCTTAATAAAAAGTTCATCGTTTTTCCATCTGAAGCGGAAATGAAGGTAACCAATGGTTATGGATCCAAATCTTGTTGGATGCACTAATGCCACCCCCACCCCTACTTTTCCTCAGTGCACAATGCTCAAGAGCATGGAGGTCGTCTGTCACGATCGAAGCGCAATGCTGTTTTGCAGGTATGCCATGCTGCTATATACTCATATGGGTTGGGTAAGCGGCTATGAATTACAATGGATTTGGGTTGGAACTAGTCAGTTTTGGTATTGGTCGAACCAGCTAGGTTGGGGTTATCAGTAAACACTTTTTTGTCTTTTTGAACAATAACTTAAATCTCTGAACAAAAACGATTTAGGA
Organism: Flaveria linearis; assembly: GCA_024085815.1. NCBI lineage: Eukaryota > Viridiplantae > Streptophyta > Magnoliopsida > Asterales > Asteraceae > Flaveria > Flaveria linearis. The sequence goes on from CM044007.1 coordinate 85,878,768, forward strand.
CATTGTTAACGTCATGCATGCAAGGTTCGATATATTTGACTTGCTTGAGATAAAACACAATCAAAATTGACTCATTATATATTTTTTGTAGTTTTTTGATTCTTGTGACTCTGAACACATTTATTAATCTCCATTTCAAACATTACTTTTGTAATTTTTTTATTTGTTTTTTCCCCAAAAACTTTGGGTACCTAGTTACCAACTAGCTTTACATATAGACGAAGCCACGAACAAGATAATCGACGTGGAAGAAGAAATACATTCCTACGCGATTTATCTGAATCCGAGTTATCTCGAGCCATAGAAGCCAGCCTGCACACGTCCAATTCAAATTCCCGATTTCTAGAAGCTTCATCTTCAAGCAGGCCGAATCTTTCCGGTAATAATAATAGTAACGACATCATCCCATTAGTTCAACCATTTGAAGCACTAGCCATAGATTCTGATCCACCTTCAAGGTATCTTTCAGCAGTGTCACATAGACCTAGAAACACACCACTTGAAGAATCCGCCTTCCCGCCACTATCCACTGTCTCTCCTGCTAGTGCCCAAAACCTCGGTGGGCTACCGAGGAACACCATGGCGGAAAAGATCCGCTGTCAAAACAAGAAAAAAGTCAACGTTCTTAATACAAACAATGCTTGGCCTCTTGAAACCCGTTTGATTAATAATAATCATCAACCCTCATCAAGTTCAGTTCCCAGACCTGTAAATGCCTCAAACACTGCATCAGTGTTTATATCTGGTCAAAGAAAGCCTACCATCAACCCGGTTCTAGCCCCATCGGGAATCAGCCATTCAACATCAGCACCGAATCTTGTTGATACGGGTTCAGTATCCGACTTCCCACCAGTTTCAACATTGAAGACGCCTAACAGGCCTGGAAATGGGCCGTCTACGAAACGTGGGGATGAAGTTTATGCTGCAAACAAGTCCATGGTAGACAAAATACGCGCGGGATTGGATAATGATCAGGAAAAATATGCTAGATTTAAAGATGTATCGGTCCAGTATCGAAAAGGTGTTATTGATGCAGAGACTTATTTGTTTTATGTGTATCAGTTTGGGTTGTCCCATCTTGTTCTTGATTTGGCCCGCCTTTTACCTGATCCTCTTAAGGAGAAAGAGCTTATTGCAGTCTACAATGCGAATCAAACCATGAGTGGTCTGAAAAGAAACGATCGGAAAAACAAAGGGAAATCTGTTGCTAATAACAAAAGTTCAACAAACAAGTTAACAGATGACATTTTGAGCACGGTTCGGGAAATGCAATCCAACCACAGACCACCAGATGATGAGGTGGAGACATTGTCAAAAGACGGGTATCGGGCTGCTAGTAAAGGGAAATCGAAGGTGGAGGTTGATGATCGGGCATCACCTGGTGGTCAAGTTGTCATAAAACCACCAAAGAGCGAATGCAGCAATGGTGGTGGTGGTGATAGAGAAGTGAAAAGTAAACAACGGAAGAAAACGTCTAAGTTTCTGAGGGTGAGGCTCGGGAATGGGTCTGCGGCTTCACTTGATCTTAACGATTTTAATCATGGGTCTGAGGGCTCGTTGACAAAGGGAGAATCAGGTGGGAAGGCGGACCAGGAGGCTACCGATGGGATACCGTGCGTGGCGTGTGGCTTAATGGTGGAGGTCATAAGCTAATTGTGAAAGACCAAAGTGACGCTAGAAGGATACCCAAGTAAGTGAGGTTTGTTCTTTATGTAATTTAGAACCATGGGAGTATGTAAAAACAAATGTTTGGTTCGATGGTTTTTTGAGGATATAAAAGTTTATGTTGTTAACAGCCAACAACTGTTGTTAGACTCTCTGCAATTTCATGTTTGAAGTAATGGAGTATGATGCTTTTCAAAAAGCATATTTCATAATCCAAATCATTTTATAATTTTTAAAAATGTAACGTTTTGTGCAATATTAATGAGTGGTTTTGGATACTTGTAATCAATTCTAGCGAAACTTATGCATTTTTTTTTAAATATATACACACTTTTGTATTTATATCACTTGATTATTTAACTTTACATAAACAGTACTGTAGATTAACATAAGATGCAGGAAGCATTAATACACATTATCATTCATCCATCCATATTCCCAAAGGTTTTCTCACTGCTGTAGCACATGTATAAGAATCCATCTTCATCTTTAAATGATTCATATACAGTCTCCATCAAGTTGGCTGCAAAAATTAAGAAAAAACTTTTTTTTTATTAAATTACGGTTATTAACAGACAGACGAATATAACTGATAACTTACATGTCTGAGGTAATGTGTTGTTCACAAATATGAATAGAGCTTTTCCAGGAGCCAGATGAAGCCGCTTGCTAAGTATATGAATAAATTGTCCAATCGACATGTCTCGGGGTACCAAGTATCTGGTAACAAAGAAAATGAGAATTCATCCATCAGATTTAGAGGGCGTTTGGCATCGCGTCTTGAACATGGTTACCTCATTATTGAGTTTAGAAATGTTGCATAAGCGGCCACCCTACTTTCAACCTCTACTAGAATATTGAAACTACGTTATTGGTCGCATGTTGAAAATAATTACCTGATTATTGAGTTTAGAGATAATATACAAGGAGGCCAACCTACTATTCAACATTTTGACTAAACTATTAGAACTACGTTATAGGTGACTAAAATAGGTATCTGGTTTCATTCATACCAAATCCTGAAAAAACTTCTAGATAACGAATATATGCTTATATTTTTTGAGAGATTAAATATACATATGGACCATATGGTTGCTTTTTCTATTTTTTAGAGTATAAGTTATCACATGGGTTAGAGAAGAAGCAAATTTTGGCAACCTGACATGTATTTTTTTTTTGACTTGGGATAAATAAAACCAAATAAACACGTAAGAGCATTCACAGTAGCTTCTTTATCTTTATCCATATAATTACACTAAAAATCACTACATTTTCTTTCTCATTTTCAATTAAATAATACTTTTTATACATTTATCATTACTTTTCTCTCTCTCCTTCACTCACAACCATTTTAAAAAATATTAAAAAAATTATAAGGATTGAACAGTGATTCTTCAAATATACTAATCCACAATAACATTTTCTCTCTTCTTCACTCACAACCACTCAAAACCATTCCATATAATATACCAAACACACTCACATACTTTTAAGAAATCCACTGTGAGTGCTCTAAGTGTCCTTAATGAAAAAAATTGAATAGTTAAGTATACAATTGCATATGATAAGTTTCTGGTGTTTGAATAGCCCAATAAGACCAAGGGATTTTCATCTCATGGTATCCAAGTGTGTAAAATGAAAGAATAACCCAATAGTTTAATGGTCAAATAATGTGTCTCAGACATTATATAGATGATCGATTTAGAAATTAAATGACTATGATTATCCGATTTGAGTGTAGAAACTAATCCACCTTGACCCTAAAAAATCAAAAGCCAACCCTAATCTTGGGGAGAAAACTTATGCTATAGGCCTATGATAAAGCATTTAATCATGTAAATGAAATACAGTAACTACAGATTTAAGCAAAGAACTCACTTCTTCTTCTCCATCTCAGGAAGATCGGTTTCCGTATACCTTTCAACCACCACCTGCATAACCACAATCTCAGATGTTAAACACACAATGTTTGTTTCCTAATCACAACCTGCAACTCACTTTTTTGCAGCTAAAACAATCTAACTGAGCCTCAAAGTCGAATTAGAATCAAAAGCAGATCAGATAAACAAAATTCGTAAGGTTTTTGTTGAATTATTGAAGATGAACACATCAGAAAACTGAAAAACTGAATGGTGTTGGATGCAAATAAAATATTTGCTAATGGCAACCTACAACTCCTTTTTTTTTCTTTTTTTTGTGCAGCTAAACTAATCAATTTGAGCCTTAAAATTCGAATTATAATCAACAGCAAAGCAGATAAACACAATTCGTAAGGTTTTCGTTAAATGACTGAAGACAAACGCATCAGAAAACTGAATAGTGTCGAATTCAGATCGGATATTCGCTAATCACTACCTGCAACTCACTTTATTGAAGCTAATACTATCAATTTGATCTTCAAAGTCGAATTATAATCAACAGAAAACCAGATAAAAACAATTCGTAAGGTTTTCGAAAAAATTATTGCAGACGAACATCAGAAATCTGAAAAACTGATAGTGTCGGATTCAGATGGAATATTTGCTAATCACAACCTCCAACTCTTAACGAATCTATTTGATTCTCAAAGTCGAATTACAATCATCAGTAAAGCATATAAGCACAACTCGTAAGGATTTTGTTGAATTGTAGGTTTGAACATAATCAGAAAACTGAAAAACTGAATAGTGTCAGATTCAAATCGGATCGAGAGATGATTGATTACCGGAAGACGATCGGGATACTTGGCGATGATGTCTTGTGACTCCTGGCATCGTTCCTCTGCGATTCGTGATGTGAATTCATTATGAATCAATTAATAAAGCGATTGATGAGAAGAACAGAGTGAAGAACAAACCGAATGAGAAAGTATCCTTGAAAGCAGTTGATTTCCCCATCTATTACACTCCGATTATGATTCCGATTACGATTCCGATTACGATTCCGATTACGATTCCGATTACGATTCCGATTACGATTCCGATTACGATTCCGATTCCGATTCCGATTCCGGTAGGTATAAGTAATAAGATAAATCTGGTAATTTGGATAGAGAGATAAGACTACACGGCAACCTCCTCCATCACATGTTTGTTTGCTTATAACTTGCAACGACATATTGATGACAATGACAATTTGGATTGATGAGGAGCCCATTATTGGTGGGCCTGAGCTAGAGCCCATCTATATACCACACCAAACCCAAAAAGTATCCTTTTTAGAGGTGGGCATAAAAACCGGGCTCGGACCCGACCTGGATCCGGGTACGGGTAGTACTCGATGGGAGATATACCCGGTTGAACGTGTTTAAACCCGTATGGAGGTATACCTGGGTTGGACGCGTTTAAACCCGCCCCGGTTAAACCCGCCCCGGTTAAACCCGGCATTAGACACGCATACAGAAGAAAAAAAGCAAGAAAAGAAATAAACCCGGTACTGACCCAACCCGATCCGGGTATAGCGGGCAGGGTTTTCAAGTAAGTGAACCCCACCCGGGTTTATACCCGGTTTCTCCTCAACACGGGTAAAAAAACCCAGTTGGACCGAACCCAGTTTGTACCCGGGTATGACCCAGAACCCATTTTGCCCACCTTTACTTCGTTTGCAAGTTCATATTAGAATTATTATATGTTATCGACGGATGTTGTAACTACTCCTCCATGAATCTCTATCGTTGGATCTTGCTGAGATTATATCTCAGCCATAATAAGTCCTCAAATTTCAAATTTCTTCTAGAAGCGAACATGAACACATAATCAAACATGGTTTTTTGTTCGTGTTTGTACAATTTAACTCTTACCGAACACGTAACCGAACATGATTTTTTGTTCATGTTCGTTCATTAATAAAATAAAAATGTTCGTGTTCTCCATGTTTGTTCGTTAAAAAGCTAAATGAACACTTCACGAACATAAATGAACACAAATAAATAATAATAAACGAACATAAACAAACAATAAGAAGCAAACACAACTGAACAAACATAAACGAACACAAAAAGAAACTTTAAATGATCGTTTGGAACTTTTAAGGGTATTAGAAGTGTTGTTAGGACCGGACCGGACCGGCCGGCCGGACGACCGGTTCGACCGGTGATCGCTAGGTGGCCGGTCCGGTTCAATGTGATTCGTCTTGAACTAGTCGAACCGGCCGGTTCGTCCCGAACAAGTGGTCGGACCAGGAAACCGGACCGGTTCGGACCAGAATTTGATTTTTTTTATTTTTATGGGTAAAACGTGATGTTTAACCATAAATTAGTGTGCTAGATATACAAATATAGTTATGTTTTATATATAACTATAAAATACATATATAAATTATATATAAATTACTTATATTTGATTATATATATAACTATATATATAATATACTATATATATATTATGACGTCATCCAGTTCTTAAATCCGGTCCGACCACCAAACCAGTAAGGCGTCCGGTTCGACGTACTATCCGGTTCTGAAAATGTTGGGTATTAGTAGAAATTGAAATCTTATTAAACTTATAGGTTTTAAGTATAACATAATACGCTCATGCTTCAAATATCAACACATAATATCCTTTTATTGTCACACCCCGACCGACGGCGGAATCATCGGAGCGGACGAGGGAATGATTGATTGTTCATAACACATGGTTGTCTAATAGTGGAAATAATATTAAAATCAGATTACATGATAATATAAGTTTAACATACACAAATACAACAATTGAAACCACAAATAGTAACTGTCTTTTATTTTAACTAAGTCCGGGTCTTAAATGAGCAGGTAGAAGTCCACTATCTTGCTTAACCTGAAATCATGTGAGAAAATAAAGTCAGCTAACGAATTAGCTGGTGAGTAGTCATAGTTTTGAATATACATATAGATTGATTGATTTATTGAGAATAATCCAATTCACAAGGTAACGTTAAGACTTATATTGCAATAGTAAAACACATAGATAAACTGACACAATAACAACCCCTTGACTTGACACTTGCAAATAATAGACTCCACACATACACCATAGTTTAACTCCTGCCTCTGGCACAATCACCACTCGACTATTCATATGGGGTGGGTTATCCAAACCAGTAGATCTACATTGATACCAGGATTGATTGATTGAATTAGGGTTTTATTGTCGTCCAGTTTAGCATAGTATGTTCACGTAATTGCAAGTATAACATAACCTGTCTTGAATTGAATTTAGAATGAAACAACATTAGAATATCATGATTGAACATATCGTATCACATGATTTCCCCCAAATAGGAAATGATATAAAAAAAGGGGATATGAATACTCACTTGATTGATGAGATTTGAATTTGGACGTGATAGTTTAGACACCTACGATTTCCTTATGATTAACCTAAGGAACGGTGCCTTGAATTAGAATAATAATAATATGAGAAATGGGGAATAGGTTGGGTTTCCGTTGAGATTGGGTTTTGAATGGTAGTTTAAATAAACTAATTTTATTTCATTTGTTTGTCTTGAAATATAATAAATTCATTTCAAATAATTATATAGAAATAAATCTACCAATATACTTGATCATTTGATTGATTGTTAAAGTGCAGGAAGAATAAATAATTAATTTTTATTAATTAATCATATGATAATCAATTAAAATTCTAATTATTTAAGTGACTCAAAAGTGATAAAAATAATTTGGAAGGATCTAGGTTGATTTTTAGTGATTTTATAAATTATCAACCTATAATATTAAAGTTTGAAATATTAAAGAATGAAAATGATAATTATTAATAAGTAAATAATTATTGGTCAAATGAATAATTGATCTGAAAAATAAATTTGTTCGTTCTTGAACAATTAATACGTTTTATGTTTTATAAAAGAAATAATAGTTTTAAAATAGATTATATTGTTTATATTGTTTTATGTGTTATTGTTTTATAAAAATTTAAAGAAAATTGCAGAAGATGATTTTGATGTTTTAAAAATAACAAGTTTATAAAAATGATTTTTATAGTTTTTAAGAATTTTTTTGTAATTTATAAAGGCTTAAAACAAAGCAAAAAAAAATGTTTGAGGTTGCCCGGGTTCGAACCCGGGACCTCCAGTACGTAATGTGACTACAGAACCATCAAACCAAGGGCCGTGGCCGCGATAGGATTTTGTTTTAAATTCTTTTAAGCATCGACCACGGAAACCCCCAAATCGGTTTGAGCCCTAGTTTGATCCGAACCCAAATCGACCCCGAATTCGACTTTGATTGCTTCTGCAATCATGGGCTTTTGTTCCCATGATTAAACGAGTGTGTGTGTGTATGTAATTACCCGAATGATGTTCGAATTGAGACTGAACCGGTCGAGAACAGGTCGCGGCACAGGTTGGTGATCGACTGATGATCAAACCTTGGTGGATTTCAAATTAAACTCGAGGGAAGCTTCAGTTGTTGATCTAGATCAAATGCCCCTTATCAATTTTAATTTAGATTGGTTGGAGATGAGGTTTCACACGAGTTGCAGGTCGCGGTTTTTGAAGGAATCAAACGATGTGTTTGTGTTCGTTTTAGGTGAAATTGGAAATGGGGATCGATTAATGGTAGTTATACAATTGTTCCCGCTGATTCGATTAAATTAATTTGAGTGTTTAGTGCGATCTGTGGACTGACAAAAGGTCCGACACGCGTGGCTCGGGTTCTTCATCGCGTGCGTCCGAATTTGGAATTTTTTTAGTTGGCACGCGTTCGAATCTCCCACATGGATGTGTCGGGAGCGTCTGTTTGGTCAGAAGTCGCGTGATTGTGGCTTTTGAAGCTCGCCGGAGACGCCGCCGGAGGAGTTGCCGGAGAAACAGAGGTGCGACGGGAGGGATTTTTGTTTTAAAAGAAAGTTACACTTTTGGTCCCTGTGGTTACACTTGTTAACATTTTATGTACAAAGTTTATTTTAAAGTTTCATAAATTACATGATGCCCCTTGCACTTGATTATATAATAATTGCTCTTTATATATATATATATATATATAACCTATTGTTATTATTATTCTTATTATTATTAATTTTATTATTACCATTAACATTATGATTATTATTATTATTATTATTAGTATTATTATTAACATCAACGTATCGAGAGAAAAAAAAAAAAAATCACTTTATTCAACAAAAATAAGAAATGTTACAGTCTCCCCTGCTTTAGGAAATTTCGTCCCGAAATTTTAATCACGAGGAGGCTGAAACGAAAAGATGCGGGTACTTGGATTTCATTTGGTCCTCACGTTCCCAGGTGAACTCTGGTCCACGTTTAGACTCCCAACGAACTTTGACAATCGGTATTCGGCTACGTTTGAGTTGTTTGACTTCCCGATCCATAATTTCCACAGGTTTCTCAATAAAGTGCATAGATTCATCAATCTGGACTTCGTCGAGTGGAATGTGGAGATTTTCATCGGCAAGACATTTCTTGAGATTTGAAACATGAAACGTTGGATGTATATTGCTGAGTTCTTGGGGTAGTTCAAGCTTGTAGGCCACTTTCCCAATTCGCTCGAGCACTTTGAATGGACCCACGTAACGAGGTGCTAGCTTCCCTTTCTTCCCAAAGCGAATCACTCCCTTCCAAGGTGATACCTTAAGAAGTACGAGATCACCGACATTGTATTCCATGGGCTTACGTCTTTTATCAGCATAATGCTTTTGACGATTCCTAGCAGCCACCAAGTTATCGCGGATCTTATGAATTTTGTCTGTTGTTTCTTGTATCAATTCCGGACCAGTAATCTGTGATTCGCCAACTTCAGACCAGCAGATGGGAGACCGACACTTTCGGCCATACAAGGCCTCAAATGGTGCCATCTGGATGCTGGTATGGTAACTGTTATTGTAAGAGAATTCGATCAACGGGAGATGAGAATCCCACGATCCACTGAAATCAATAACACAAGCCCGGAGCATATCCTCGAGGGTTTGTATCGTTCTTTCAGTCTGACCGTCGGTTTGCGGGTGATAGGCTGTGCTAAGATTTAGTTGAGTCCCAAGGGCTGATTGAAGACTTTTCCAGAAATGAGAGATGAAACGACCATCGCGATCAGAGATAATATCTAAAGGTACACCATGCCGACTGACTATTTCATTGATGTAGATGCGAGCCAATTTCTCGACTCGATAATCTTCCCGAATTGGAATGAAATGAGCCGACTTAGTCAATCGATCAATGATAACCCAGATACTATCGTGACCACTAGCGGTGCGAGGTAGCTTGGTGATGAAATCCATGGATATGCTTTCCCACTTCCATAATGGAACCTCGGGTTGTACGAGTAATCCAGAGGGACGTTGATGCTCGGCTTTGACTTTGGAACATGTGAGGCATTTAGATACATACAAGGCTATATCCTTCTTCATGCCGGGCCACCAATATTGGTTCCGAAGATTCATGAACATCTTATCTGCTCCCGATGAATAGAGTAACGAGCCTTATGAGCCTCATCCATGATGGTTGTTCGAAGATTATCGCGATTCGGAATCCAAAGTCGATTTAGAAAGTACAGTAGTCCGTCCGACTTGATTTCCAATTGGAGTTCAGCACCGCATGACATTTCCTCATACATGTTGCCCTCGGTGACTGATTCGTGTTGAGCTTCGAGTATACGGGTCAAGAGGTCGGTTTGAATGGTAACACTTTGAAGCATAACTTGACCCTTACGACTTAATGCATCGGCTACGACATTAGCCTTACCGGGGTGGTAACGAATCTCACAGTCATAGTCATTGAGTAGTTCGACCCATCGTCGTTGCCTCATGTTAAGCTCCTTCTGATTGAAGATGTACTGGAGACTCTTATGATCGGTGAATACAACACATTTAGTGCCATAGAGATAGTGTCTCCAGATTTTGAGTGCGAATACGACAGCACCCAATTCAAGATCGTGCGTCGTATAATTTTTCTCATGAATCTTCAATTGTCTTGAGGCATAAGCTATAACTTTGCCTCGCTGCATGAGAACGCACCCTAGACCTTGTTTTGAAGCGTCACAATAGACAACAAAGTCGTCGTTTCCATCAGGAAGTGTTAGAATCGGCGCCTCACACAACTTTTGCTTGAGGGTTTGAAATGCTTTTTCTTGATCAGGCCCCCAAGAAAAGGCTTATCCTTGTGGGTCAAAGCAGTGAGTGGCACAGAAATCTTAGAGAAGTTAGGAATAAAACGTCGATAATATCCGGCTAGTCCAAGAAATGAACGAACCTCGGTAGGAGTCTTAGGTTCTCCCCATTTCTTCACTGCCTCGATCTTTGCGGGATCAACATGAATTCCTTTGCTGTTTACTATGTGACCAAGAAATTGAACCTCATTAAGCCAGAATTCACACTTTGAGAATTTGGCGTAGAGTTTCTCTTTCCTCAGAAGTTCGAGTATTAGACGAAGGTGGTTCTCGTGATCGGATTTGGATTTGGAGTATATCAAGATATCGTCGATGAATACGATCACGAATTTGTCTAGGTATGGTCGGCACACGCGATTCATTAAATCCATGAATACTGCCGGTGCGTTGGTTAACCCGAATGGCATCACTGTAAACTCGTAATGGCCATATCTCGTTCGGAAAGCGGTTTTTGGAATGTCATCATCGTGCACACGGAGTTGGTGATAACCAGAACGAAGATCGATCTTTGAGAAATGAGTGGCTCCTTGAAGCTGATCAAACAGATCGTCGATTCTAGGTAATGGGTAACGATTCTTGATTGTGAGTTTGTTGAGTTCTCGATAGTCGATACACATACGAAAAGAACCATCCTTTTTCTTCACGAATAAGACTGGGGCTCCCCACGGTGATGAGCTCGGGCGAATGAATCCTTTGTCTGACAGTTCTTGCAATTGGCTAGCAAGTTCTTGCATTTCGGAAGGCGCGAGACGATAAGGTGATTTTGCCACGGGAGTTGCACCAGGCACAAGGTCGATCCTGAATTCAACTTGACGAACGGAGGAAGACCGGTTAGGTCTTCGGGAAAGACTTCGGGAAATTCTCGAATAACCGGAATGTCTTCAATCTTCTTAGGGTTCTTATCCGTTTTCACGATATGAGCTAAGAAAGCCACGTAACGCTTGCGGAGGTACTTTGGGCTTTAGTGCAAGTCATGAGTTTAAGTCCTTTGGAAGACTTTTCCCCGTAAATATTTAAGACACTTCCAGATGCGCGAGGGATCCGGATGATTTTCTCGAAACAGACGACTTCAGCGTGGTTCTTTGACAACCAATCCATGCCTATAATGACGTCAAAACTTCCAAGTGGCATCGGTATAAGATCGACAGGGAATTCGTGTTCACTAAGTTTAAGGGTACAATTTTGGATGACAGAATCAATTGTGACGGATTTTCCATCAGCTATTTCTACTGTAAACGGTTTCCCTAACTTAGTTCGGGTATTAACAAGCAAAGGTTCAAATTCTAAGGATACAAAACTTTTATCGGCACCGGTATCAAATAAAATTGAAGCGTATTGATGATCGATTAGGAACGTACCATTCACCACATCATTGGCAGCCTGAGCTTGTTGGGCATTGATGTTAAAAGCACGCCCTTGTGCTGCGGGTACGGCATTAACGAGCTGAGGACATCGGTTACGGAAATGAGTTGGATCACCGCATTGATAACATGCACGAACTTGAGCAATTGCAGGAGGGTTTTGTTGGACTGGCGCATTTACCAATACCTTAGCAGCATTCCTGCATATGTTGAATGTATGGCCAAAACGACCATAACTGGTGCACTGACGACACTTAGCACCAGTAGGATGATGATACTTGCAGATGTTGCATTGTGGAAATGGCCCGGTGTATGGTTTCTTTGTTGGGGCTTGATTATTCATGGTTGGTTGATAGGTCGGTGCGACTTGGTTGATTGGAACAGCAGGGGTAACTACAGCAAAGTTTTGAGAGTTAGCCTTCCTCTTCCGGTTCCTGGAAGTTTCAGGCTTGTCTTCCTTGGTTGTTTCAGTAGAAGACTTCTCCATTTTCTTCTTGTCACCCTTCCTGGTCAAGGTACCGGCCTTGACGTGGTTGTCGGTTAACTGAGCTGCTAGACGGATAGCATCTGCCAAGTTAGTAGGGTTCCTACCCCACACGGTATCCTGAATTTGCATAGGGAGACCACCTATGTACTTCTCGATAGCTCGAGATGAGGGAGTAACTAGATGAGGAACCAGAAGACTCAACTCGTGAAAACGGGTGGTGTAAACCAGATTCTCGCCGCTTTCCTGAGCCAAATCCCAGAATTCAGCTTCTAGTCTTTTGATTTCATTTCGTGGGCAGAATTCTCGTGTCATGAGTTCCTTTACTTCAGCCCACGTCAATGCCAGGACAGCATCAGTGCCACGGGTTCGTTTCTCCCCGTTCCACCAAGTGAGTGCGCGTTTCTGGAGGACACTTGTGGCATACCGGACTTTTAGATTTTCAGGGCATTCGCTGTTTAGGAAGGTGTTCTCGATGCTTTCGAACCACTGTAGTAATCCGGTAGCTCCTTCAGTTCCACTGAACTTAGTGGGTTGCAAGAGCTGAAATGTTTGTAGGTACAAGTTTGGGGAGGGTTTGGTGCAGTTGGGTTTTGATCAGTATTGTTGCCTTGGTTCAAGTGGGTAAGCAGAGTTGGGATAACAGCAGCAACTTCACGTGCTACCATAGTAGCAATCTTGCGGCCAGAGTTTCTAGATCGTGAACGTATTTGACGAGAAGCCATTCTGTATAATATGGAAAGAAGAAACCTCTATGAGAAACGGTAATTGGTTTTAAAAACTTTTCAAAATAATAAGATCGTTAATGAGATTGTTTAGAATAACAATGAGAGGTTAGGAGTGTAAACGTTCGGTTCGCAAACCAAAACGAATACGTTGACTTATCAAAGTGTTTGTGCCCAGCACGAGGACATGCGTACCTATAAGCGAATACTCATCTCGAGGGTTCCCAGGTAAGGTAATCAAGTTGTATGAAATACCTTGCCTAGACAGAACACCTTAAGATACAGGTATCCCACTCTTCCAGCATTGCATGTTCTCGGTCATGTGACACGGACTTTGACGAGATTTGAAAACCATGAATAACAATTGAGTTTTGGAGTTTGAAATCACTTGAATTAGGCACACAATGCCTTAGAATATGAGTTAAGATTCGTGTGTATATTGATAGATTCAAAGTATAGGAGGGATCACATAAGGTATATAATCACATAATCAAGTATAAACATGTAAGCACATATAATCCTATATATGCATATAAAATACATGAGAGGACTCATGTGTAAAGGTACCTAGTTATAGTCTAGGTCATTCCATTTCTAATAACCTAATTCCCTATAACCATGGCTCTGATACCAATCTGTCACACCCCGACCGACGGCGGAATCATCGGAGCGGACGAGGGAATGATTGATTGTTCATAACACATGGTTGTCTAATAGTGGAAATAATATTAAATCAGATTACATGATAATATAAGTTCAACATACACAAATACAACAATTGAAACCACAAATAGTAACTGTCTTTTATTTTAACTAAGTCCGGGTCTTAAATGAGCAGGTAGAAGTCCACTATCTTGCTTAACCTGAAATCATGTGAGAAAATAAAGTCAGCTAACGAATTAGCTGGTGAGTAGTCATAGTTTTGAATATACATATAGATTGATTGATTTATTGAGAATAATCCAATTCACAAGGTAACGTTAAGACTTATATTGCAATAGTAAAACACATAGATAAACTGACACAATAACAACCCCTTGACTTGACACTTGCAAATAATAGACTCCACACATACACCATAGTTTAACTCCTGCCTCTGGCACAATCACCACTCGACTATTCATATGGGGTGGGTTATCCAAACCAGTAGATCTACATTGATACCAGGATTGATTGATTGAATTAGGGTTTTATTGTCGTCCAGTTTAGCATAGTATGTTCACGTAATTGCAAGTAATAACATAACCTGTCTTGAATTGAATTTAGAATGAAACAACATTAGAATATCATGATTGACATATCGTATCACATGATTTCCCCCAAATAGGAAATGATATAAAAAAGGGGATATGAATACTCACTTGATTGATGAGATTTGAATTTGGACGTGATAGTTTAGACACCTACGATTTCCTTATGATTAACCTAAGGAACGGTGCCTTGAATTAGAATAATAATATGAGAAATGGGGAATAGGTTGGGTTTCCGTTGAGATTGGGTTTTGAATGGTAGTTTAAATAAACTAATTTTATTTCATTTGTTTGTCTTGAAATATAATAAATTCATTTCAAATAATTATATAGAAATAAATCTACCAATATACTTGATCATTTGATTGATTGTTAAAGTGCAGGAAGAATAAATAATTAATTTTTATTAATTAATCATATGATAATCATTAAATTCTAATTATTTAAGTGACTCAAAAGTGATAAAATAATTTGGAAGGATCTAGGTTGATTTTTAGTGATTTTATAAATTATCAACCTATAATATTAAAGTTTGAAATATTAAGAATGAAAATGATAATTATTAATAAGTAAATAATTATTGGTCAAAGGAATAATTGATCTGAAAAATAAATTTGTTCGTTCTTGAACAATTAATACGTTTTATGTTTTATAAAGAAATAATAGTTTTAAAATAGATTATATTTGTTTATATGTTTTATGTGTTATTGTTTTATAAAAATTTAAAGAAAATTGCAGAAGATGATTTTGATGTTTTAAAAATAAACAAGTTTATAAAAATGATTTTTATAGTTTTTAAGAATTTTTTTTGTAATTTATAAAGGCTTAAAACAAAGCAAAAAAAATGTTTGAGGTTGCCCGGGTTCGAACCCGGGACCTCCAGTACGTAATGTGACTACAGAACCATCAAACCAAGGGCCGTGGCCGCGATAGGATTTTGTTTTAAATTCTTTTAAGCATCGACCACGGAAACCCCCAAATCGGTTTGAGCCCTAGTTTGATCCGAACCCAAATCGACCCCGAATTCGACTTTGATTGCTTCTGCAATCATGGGGCTTTTGTTCCCCATGATTAAACGAGTGTGTGTGTGTATGTAATTACCCGAATGATGTTCGAATTGAGACTGAACCGGTCGAGAACAGGTCGCGGCACAGGTTGGTGATCGACTGATGATCAAACCTTGGTGGATTTCAAATTAAACTCGAGGGAAGCTTCAGTTGTTGATCTAGATCAAATGCCCCTTATCAATTTTAATTTAGATTGGTTGGAGATGAGGTTTCACACGAGTTGCAGGTCGCGGTTTTTGAAGGAATCAAACGATGTGTTTGTGTTCGTTTTAGGTGAAATTGGAAATGGGGATCGATTAATGGTAGTTATACAATTGTTCCCGCTGATTCGATTAAATTAATTTGAGTGTTTAGTGCGATCTGTGGACTGACAAAAGGTCCGACACGCGTGGCTCGGGTTCTTCATCGCGTGCGTCCGAATTTGGAATTTTTTAGTTGGCACGCGTTCGAATCTCCCACATGGATGTGTCGGGAGCGTCTGTTTGGTCAGAAGTCGCGTGATTGTGGCTTTTGAAGCTCGCCGGAGACGCCGCCGGAGGAGTTGCCGGAGAAACAGAGGTGCGACGGGAGGGATTTTTGTTTTAAAAGAAAGTTACACTTTTGGTCCCTGTGGTTACACTTGTTAACATTTTATGTACAAAAGTTTATTTTAAAGTTTCATAAATTACAATGATGCCCCTTGCACTTGATTATATAATAATTGCTCTTTATATATATATATATATATATAACCTATTGTTATTATTATTCTTATTATTATTAATTTTATTATTACCATTAACATTATGATTATTATTATTATTATTATTAGTATTATTATTAACATCAACGTATCGAGAGAAAAAAAAAATCAACTTTATTCAACAAAAATAAGAAATGTTACATTTATTAATATATATTATATAAATAAATGAACATAAATAAATGAACATAAATGAACGAACATAAATGAACACATACGAACGAATATAAATAAATGTAAATGAACGAACATAAATGAACGTTCATGAACGTAAACGAACGAATAAAACATGTGTTCCCTTTTTCTTCATTTAATTAAAAGAAACAAATTTTGTTCATGTTTATTCATTTCCTAAATAAAAACTTCCCGCCAAATAATTAATGAACGTTCGGTTCATTTATATGTCATGACCTCCACCTACAACCTATCTCATGGCTGCATAAACACGTCATAACCTCTCACTTTAAATCCTTTTCACTCTTCGACAAAGACCCTACTCTCGACATCTTTGACGTCGATGTCATAGCTTCCAATGATAGCACTATCTCCGTTGATGACAAGTCACCAAATTAGTTTTCAATCGTAACTCCTCCGACGTATGAATTATTTTTTTCTACGAAGGCTCCTTCAAAATAATCAACGATCTAGAACGCTTGCAAGGACAATTCTTGCGGGGTTTGTCAGACTGGAAAAGAATCAATTGGCTTTCGAGGGGGGGGATGTAATTGCTCCTAAAAAACCGTGGTGGCCTGTGGGTTAGGCTTTAGATCACTTAGAGAAGCTAATTTAGTGATGTTAGCTAAGTGTTGGTGGCGATTCAAATTGGTTATGAATGTGGCCTATGGAGAAAGGTTATATGGTGCTTTCATCACAATTCGATATCTTAGTCCTTCATCCAGCTAAAATCTCACAACCAGGTCCGTGAAAACAAATTTTCAAAATTTAATAGGAGCTTGATGTAGAGGAATTGTAATAAGTTGATCAATAACTTGAAAAAAACATGAGAGTCGTATGTTCGATTTCAGATTAAAACTATTTGGGCTCACACGAAATGTTCAATCGGATAAAACTCAAGTTCAAAAATCAAAGTATGAATTCGTGTGTGTTTCAAGATCATGAACCAGAAGAGAAGAAGAAGAAGAAGAGTGACCAATCTTGTACAAATTCGAAATTTTTCAGGATGGGATAACTGCCGGCAGTTTTTACATGCAAATTTTACTGTTTTTGTCACACCCCAACCTAGACGGCGGAATCGTCGAGGCGTGAGTAATACGATTGTTCACAGCCACATAACGCTATGTTTAAATGTAAATAATCAGATTAATAGTTTCAACAGGAATTACAACATAAGTCTCAATCATGAAATACATTCAAGCAAATATCAAACATAACATAACATTTCATTTATTTAACTAGGTCCACATCCTAGTTTTATTGCAAGCTTCAAAAGATCACTCTAAACTCGGGGGTTACCTGAAACATGATAAAAATAAAAGGTCAACTAAAAATAGTTGGTGAGTTTCCAATGTTTTCATACATAATAAGAAAAGATTATAAGTTGCAATTCATGTCATAGGTTATAAGCTAGTAAGGTTATAGAACACATATCTTCACAATCAAACCTCGACTTGATTACAAGTATATAAGATTGGCTAAGTGTATTTGGTTCCCTAGTGCACAAGCATACGGCTCCTAGGAGTTGGCAATACATCGACTTTAGCACCAAATAGGCTTGTCAGGCCCAAAGATCTAAGACGTCGCCAGGCTAGCAATAGTTAATGATTGTAACAAACTATATATCTCATATAATCACTTACAACACACAAATAACCATGACAAAATATAAAGATGAATTGCAAGTGCTTTATAAGTCTCAAACGTTTATAAGTGTATAATGTATAAGTATCATGTTTCACCCCAAAATAGTGTGAAATAAAGTAAAAAGGGGCAAGGAAAACTCACTTGTCAACTAAGTATACAATAACGACTAATAAGAATAATAGTAGGCGTCGTTCCAACGTGAATCGTTACAAGGCACCTAAATATGTAAATATATATTCACAAGGTTAAAGTCTTAATAATAAGCTTTAATGTTTTAACGTGAACTAGGGTTTCAATTGGAATTGTAAGGTTTTGTCGAGTAATTAAATTTATAAAATGAAATTGTTTATATTTTGATTGAGTGGAAAGAACTATATCATTTAATCATTTTTAATACATAAGAGTAATTATATTAGTTGATAAGGTTTAAATATAACATACAAATAAATCTTGTAAGCTTTAAACAATATCTAATAATGACTAAATAACTTATTGATCAATAACACTTTATTAACCTAAACTACTAGTTGAAATACGTTTATGAGTAAACCTACAATAACTCTTGTAAATAATTTGTGAATTTATAAAATATACATTTTATCATGATTAATTTATAATTAAAGATAATATGTAGTCAAGTAACAATTTAACGATTTTTAACTATTATTTAAAGTCTACTCTATAAAATAACTCAAAGTTTTACCTTTGTAATTAAATTGTGAAATTATAAGATAATTATATATATATATATATATATATATATATAATTACAATTATCATGATTATTATTAAAAAATAAATAGCTATTTATAATGTTTTATATAACAAATAATTTACAGAAATTATTTGTGTAACATTTTAAATATGAAAAGTTTATAAAATTTGTTTTTATAATTTTTAAGGATTTTTCTGATTTTTTTAGAGCTTTAAAAAGCTTTAAAAAAATGTTTGAGGTAGCCCGGGGTCGAACCCGGGACCTCAAGAATAGCATGGGGCGCAGGAACCAGCAAACCAAGGCCTAAGCCGCGGTTGGTACTAGGTTTTAAATCTTAAAACCATTGAGTACAAACCTCCCCCAAATTCAAGAACCAGCAAACCAAGGCCTAAGCCGCGGTTGGTACTAGGTTTTAAATCTTAAAACCATTGAGTACAAACCTCCCCCAAATTCAAGAACCCTAGAATTTGTTCCGATTCAATTGATCATCGAAACCAAAATGATAATGAAATCAACATTGGGGCTTTTGTTCCTCTACTAAAATTGAGCATATTGATGCTTTTAATTACCTGATTGGAGTTAATGTTCATGATGAACGAGTACACGAACAGACCGCGACTTCTTAGCATAGGTTCGATGCTCAAACGACGATGATAATCCAATTACTTGTACAGGTAGCATCTAATGAACTCGGGGATGGAAAGCCCTCTGTTTATTTAAGTGTATACAGCTCCGAAGATGTGTTTTCGTTGAGTTGCAGGTCGACGAGTAAGATGATGATCGATGGAGTGTTTTTGTGTGTTTTAAGATATAATTGAAAGTTGTAATCGATTGGATATGGATATATTGTTGTTTATGTGAAGTTAATTTAATTGTTATCGGGATTTAGTGCGATTTGAGGTCTGAAAAGCGGCCGACAGTCACGTGGGTGGTTAGATCGCACTCCCTGATCAGATTATTCGAATTGTGTTGTGGGTTAGGTTCGAATCTTACACGTGGGTGTGTCGGGTGTTTAATCTGGTTAAATTCGAGTGATTTTGGCTGCTTTTGGCTTCGCCGGAGGGAAGGCCGGTCCGGTGACCGGAAAACGAACGGGAAAGGGAAAGAGGTTTTAAGAAATTACAGAATGGTCCCTGAGGTTTACTAAGTTTATTATTTCATGTTTAAACCTTCCAAAATAGTTTTCAAAAATTACAAACTAGCCCCTGGACTTATCAAATCCCATTTAATAAATTTTATAAATAATTATCATTAATAATAATATTTTCATTATTATTATTATTATCATTATTATTATTATTATTATTAGTACTATTATTGTTATTATTATTATAATTATTATTATTATTATTATTGTCATTTTTTTTAACTATCGTAAAATGACGGATGTTACAGTTTTAACCCCCCCCCCCCCCGAGTTTCACGTGTGAAATTTCTAAAAATCAATTTTTCATGCATTTTAAGTAAAGCAATATTACCAAAATAAAAATTTCTAAGCCAAGGGCTCTGCCCCTTGGACCTTGCCAGGGGCTGTCGTCCCTTGGATTCCGCTACAGGGACGCTGCCCCAGACCCCTGCCAAGAGGGCATTGGCTCCTTGGAACCCCCATTACTTCTGAGATATTCTATATCAGAGATCATAATAAACTCAAACAAACATGCACTCTGTATATCCGGACTTGTTTAATAGATATTATGATCATATTAGTTATTAGATAATCCAATTACACTAAAATATATAAAACTTAATAATTATGGTTTGAATCTGTTTAGCCTCATAAGGCTCTATTGGTTCCATATGGTTGTAAGATCTCACCTATCTAGGATTTTCTTTGTTAAAAGCTTGAGTGTGGGTATATAATCAGCCGAGTAAATTTCGATTTTGGTCCCTGTGGTTTAACCATTTTAACCATTTCAGTCCAAAAAGGAATCTTTGATCATATCATGCCCTGTGGTTTCATTTTTGTATCGATTTTGGTCCCTGACACTAACTCTGTTAGTTTTTACAGTTAAATGTGAGGGTACTTTGGTCATTTTACATTTGGAGGACTAGTTATGCAAATTATATTAGATTAGGATAATTGTTGTAATTTTTTTAAAACAATAAAAACAAAAAAACGAAATTTAAATCTAAAACCCTTCACCACCAACATTACAATCGGAACCCTAACCCCCACCAACCCTTCCTCCCCTTGCACCACCGCCTGCACCATCTCCACCGCCACCGCCACCTCCACCGCCTGCACCACCTCCACCGCCTGCACCACCTCCACCACCAACGCTACCTCCACCGCCTGCACCACCTCCACCTCAAGAAACACACACAAACACACATACATTATACAACAGAATGACAGATCCATCATCCACCTCTTTGCAGCTCAAGAATCACTCTTGAAGATGAAAAGATGTTGACTTTATCACTCAAGATTCAAAACCCTTTTCACTATGACACTTAATTTGAATTTGGGGAATCTTTAGAGCCCTAAATTTGATCTGCTTTCAAGATCTTACCCAGATGAGATGGGTCGAAATTGGGGTCTTTTGCTTCTTAATTTGGTTATCTTATGGTTTGAATGTGAACGTGCAATGAGCGGTGATAAGAAGCACTTTTGGGGCTGAAATCATCAATTGATCCATTAAACTCACTTCAATGGAGTGGAGATGATTACTGCAAATGGGAAGGTGTTAAAGAATGCTTAAATGGCAGAGTATCAAAGCTTGTTCTTTAAGATTTGAAACTCACAGGTACACTAGATTCAAACAACATCAATCAATTAGATTAGATTCGTGTTTTGAGCTTCAAACAAAACTCAATCTCCGGCGAAATCCCCAATCTTTCCGACTTATTAAACCTCAAATCACTCTATCTTTCCCACAACAACTTCTCCGGCGACTTTCCGGCGTCAATCACCACCCTCCATCGCCTCAAAACCATCGTTGGCGGTGGAGATGGTGCAGGTGGTGGTGCAAGGGGAGGAAGGGTTGGTGGGGTTAGGGTTCCGATTGTAATGTTGGTGGTGAAGGGTTTTAGATTTAAATTTTGTTTTTTTATTTTTTATTATTTTAAAAAATTACAACAATTATCTTAATCTAATATAATTTGTATAACTAGTCCTCCAAACGTAAAATGACCAAAGTACCATCACATTTAACTGTAAAAACTAACAGAGATAGTGTTAGAGACCAAAATCGATACAAAATGAAATCACAGGGCATGATATGATCAAAGATTCCTTTTTGGACTGAAATGGTTAAAATGGTTAAACTACAGGGACCAAAATCAAAATTTACTCTAATCAGCCCCATTGTTATTTTTTTTCAATTGCATAACTGAATTTCTATTAAAGTCAACTTTCTTTGTTAGAGGTTATGCTCGAATAGGCTGCCATTATTCCTCTTATTTATACGAAGCCAAATCCATATTGATAACCCATCACGTGTATTATGTGATGAAATAGACAAATCTTTGAGTCGTCACCTATTTGTGTAATGATTTGCATAGTTAGTTTGAGATGCTACTGCCAATCACTTCTAGATTAATTGGTTTAGTAGGAAGCATGCTATGACTTTCTAAAGTGGAGGTCAGGGTTGGAGTCTCACTAGATGCCATATGCTTCAAGTGGGCCAAGAGTTTTACCACAGTGGATTTTTGGGTGGTGGGTTCACTTGGAATAGTGAGCGAGCCGGGTCACCAGCGCCTGTGTTCGCGGGCGTGGGTGACCTTTCGCCGATGGGTTTACCTGGGTGACCGGGCTTAAAAATTATCCGTTGGCCGTTCAAAAAAAAAGATTTGGGATGCTACTTCATCTTAGTGTAGGCTCCCGTCTTTTTACTTATTTGAATCATACTTCAAGAAAGTAACAATGTTAATTACTTTTATTATTAAACCGATAAAAGCATTAACAGATTCCTGAGACCTTGTAAGTTGTAACTCGATGATTATTTAACTATATAATAATAAGAATGTGTATCAACTAGCAAGATAAACATAAATCAGTTTTACAGACGTACATGACGATGTGGATATACAATATTCATATACAAGTTTGACTAGAAGTGCTAATTGTTCCAATTAATAATCAGTTCCCATGAATATATTTACATGCATAGTTTTATACATTTTTGTAATAAATTGAGGCATAAAATTATTAAATTAAATTACATGGAGCGACCTGACAAAAGATGGCGCAGTGTTATCTTCCCAGAATTGCTGATATCAAGCTTGTTGAATTGGTTGCATATTTGCAATATATCTCTCTGTTCAATCTTCCCCATTTCTTTAAGCTTAAATACTATGTATTCTGATTTACTGCATTCAAAACCACAATTTCAAAATTATAAATACATTCAGCAAAACATATTTTAACTTGCTAAAAAGACATTTATTCTATTTTACTAATCTAAACTATAAAATAATACATATTGACAATTCAACTTCATACTTATCATGGGTTCACACTAAATTTACAAGTTACAAGAAACATTTTTGACTTTTCGCTTATTATCATCCTTGTAAGCGGGACTATCATTGATAAAAAAGTTATAATAATAATAAAATAAAAGTTAGAGTCGTCGTTGATCAAATCGATTATTATAGATAATGTAATTATTATTAAAATTCAATTCTACAATATAAAAATTACTACTTTGTGTCTTGATATAATAATAAACTATCTTACGTGTATTTGGCCTTTGGGATGAGTTAACAGAACGGCACATCTAATTATTTGCAAGGAAATGGACTATTCAAGGACAAAGTTTAAAATTTCTTATGCGATCGTTTTCTATACTTAAAAACTGATTCTTTATTGAACACTCACATGAGGAAGACTTTTTCTTATCCACTCATAAATTCATAATAATTAAATAAGGTACTATGCATAAATGTTCACACGCTTCTTCTTGTCTCTAACATAAATCTTCGTACAAGGTTATTCCTACCATCGATCGGATAACAAGTCAAGAACAACCTAAATTTACTCAAACCAAACCCTCTTTCACCAAAATGGCATGAATTAGAACAAAACTGAAAATAGTTAAGTATGGAATTGGTCATAAAACCCGGAGTAAATTACCATTTGCATCCCTAACGTTTTCCCATTTTAACCACTTGTATTCCTGCAGTTTCAAAGTCTCGATTTACCCCCTAACGTTTCCTTTTTATCTCCATTTGAGTCCAAAACACTAACGGCGTTAGATTTTTCTATTAACTTTTGTAAAATGACAAAATTACACTTATTATTAATTCACATACCCCTCATCCTTATCTTCACCCCTTAATCCCTTATCACTTCTTTCTCTCTCTTTCTCTCTATTTATCTTTCTCTCTTTCTATCTTTTCTCCATTTCTCTATTTTTTAGTCTACCATCAAAGCACCATTACCATCGCAACCATTGATGCCACTGTCGCAGCCGTCGCTGCGACCGCCACTGCCGCCGCAACCACCACCTCCATGACCACAACCACCGCCACCCGTATCTCAGATCTAGCTAAAAGATGAGGGCTGCACTGGTGGTGATGGGGGTTGTGCTGGTGGTGATGGGGGGTTGTGCTGGTGGTGTAGGGCTGCAATGATGGTGATGGGGGGCAGCGATGGTATTGATGGGGGCTGCGGTGGTGGTGATGGGGGTCGCGGTGGTGGTGATGAGGTGGTTGCGCTGGTGGTGATGGGGGTCGCGATGGTGGTGATGGGGTCGTGATGGTGGTGATGGGGGCTGCGGTGGTGGTGGTGGGGGGCTGCGGTGGTGGTGATGGGGGCGACAATGGTGGTGATGGGGGGTGGCGACAGTGGTGGTGATGGCGGCCGCGATGGTGGTGAGGGGGGTCGGGGGTCGTGATGGTGGTGATGGGGTTGCGGTGGTGGTGATGGTGTGGCGGTGGTGGTGGTGATGGCGGTCGCGATGGTGGTTATGGGGCCGCGATGGTGGTGATGGGGGTCGTGATGGTGGTGATGGGGGGCTGCGATGGTGGTGATGGGGGCTGTGGTGGTGGTGATGGTGGTCGCGACGGTGGTGATGGTGGTCACGACGGTGGTGATGATTGTCGTGGCGGTGATGATGGGAGTCATGGCGGTGGTGATGGGTGGCTGTAGTAAAGGGAAAAGAGTGTATGTGGGGGGGGGGGGGTTATGAGGGATATGGAGATGGTGACGGGTGGCTGTCGTGGTTGTAATGAGGTTGTGGAGGTGGTGATGAGGGTTTTGGAGGTGGTGATGAGGGTTTTGGAGGTGGTGATGAGGCTATGGAGGTGGTTATGGGTGTGTTGGTAATGAAGAAGAAGATGTTGATGAATGGTCACACAAGTTTTTTTTTATTTATTTAATTTAAGGGGTAGTTTAGTCTTTTCGATAATAATTATAACAGAAAACTAACTGTGTTAATTATCTCGACTCAAATTAAAACAAAAATAAAATGATAGACACTCAAATGAAGATAACATAAAACGTTAGGGGGCAGATGACAATTTGAAACTATAGGGATGCAAACGTTTAAAATGAGAAAACGTTAAAGATCCAAATGGTAATTTACTCTAAAACCCGTATTCAATAACTATAAATCTTTTTTTCCCCTGAAATCTCCTATTTTCATACCTCTTTTATTTTTCTTTCTTTTTGCCAACCTTTTATACGCATTAAAGTGGAATAAGATTATTCATTCTAAGCATTAAATGAACAAACCAAGAATTTTATAATAAAATATTTTTTTGATTTTGTTATGATAAATGTAATAAATTAAGTTCTTAGATGGACATTCTCGTAGTAAGGTGAACCGTTTAATTAAAATAGAGTAAATTACCATTTGCATCCCTGACATTTGCCCATTTTAACCACTTGCGTCCCTGCAGTTTCAAAATTGCCATCCGCCCCCTAACGTTTCATTTTTATTTCCATTTGAGTCCAACACACTAACGTCGTTAGATTTTTCCGTTAGTTTTTGTAAACTGACAAAAATACCCTCGTAATTTCAGGGATGTAAACGGTAATTTACTAACTTAAATAAAAACCCTTATCCCACCCCACCCTACTATCTTCTCTCTCTCTCTATCTATTCTTTCTTCACTATATACCCATAAAATTAACCCAAATCCCCCACTAATTCAATAAAATCAAACCACAAAATCAAACCCAAATCCCCTCACGGTGGCTGACGACGGCGACGGTGAAGCTCCGATGGTGGTGATGGGGTTTGCGATGGTGGTGATGGGGGCTGCGGTGGTGGTGGTGATGGGGGGTTGCGGTGGTGGTGGTGATGGGGGTTGCGGTTGTGGTGGTGATTGGAGGTCGCGATGGTGGTGATGGGGTTCGCGATGGTGGTGATGGGGGGCTGCGGTGGTGGTGGTGATGGGGGTTGCGGTTGTGGTGGTGATTGGAGGTCGCGATGGTGGTGATGGGGTTCGCGATGGTGGTGATGGGGTCCGCGAGTAATTACGATCTAAAAACCGCAACTTTCTCCGTTTCAACCCGTGATCATTCTCTGTTATCGGATTTTAATTCCGATGGTGCGGCGGTGAAGGAATATTCCGTCAACGTCACCGCCGGCGACCTCGAGATCACCTTCACACCCTCCGGTGGTTCGTTTGCGTTCATCAACGGTTTAGAAGTCGTCTCCATTCCCGATCTGTTGATCTCCGACGATGCCGCCTCCGGTGGATCGAGGGTTTCAGTATTTCATTCGTCTTCATTTCTGTGATATTGTGAGTTCATCCCCAGATCAACTGTACTTCAATGTCTACATTCAAGATTCAAGAGTGTTATCAGATTTTGATCTGACTACAAAGCTCAATGGGCATATAGCGACAGCTTATTACTCCGATTTCGTCACGAACTCGATTAACAGTGACCATATTCGTATCAGCATCGGCCCGTCGACTGTAAATGATGCATTACCGAATGCGATTCTAAACGGGGCTGAGATCATGAAGATGAACAACTCTGATAGGAGTCTTTCGGGTAAAGGAATTTGATGGTGGTGGTGGAATCTTGTGTGTTGATTGAGGAAGAAGAAGATGTTGAGTGAAGGGCAATTCCGTCTTTTTAATAATAATTTAACTGGAAAACTAACAGTGTTAAGTCATCTGGACTAAAATGGAGATAAAAATGAAACGTATAGACTCAAATGAAGATAACACGAAACGTTAGGGGGCGGATGGCAATTTTTGAAACTGCAGGGACGCAAGTGGTTAAAATGGGCAAATGTCAGGGATGCAAATGGTAATTTACTCATTAAAATATAGTGGGCTTAGTTTTTCATAATGTGTGCATGATTATTGTACTATTATCGTAGGCGTAAAGTATAGAGTAAGCCTTCGCGGTAAAAAGTATTAAATACTTCGTCTTAGAAAACCCTGTTATCAATAGCGTAGCGAGCATAGCGCTCGCAATTGCGCGCTACGAAGTGAACAACTTACATGCCTCTATTTGGTGTTCTGCGACTACATAGCGACCAAATAACGATTTTACTTAATTTTCTTTCTAAAAATAAGAGCAACCCAGATTTATCTATTCAATGTAAACTATAGTGTATTTCACCTATTTTGATGGTGTGAATGTTTATCGATCATATGTAAAACACTCCTTAAGTTTCCTACTGCTTTATCGCTAAACATGACATTTCATACGCTATTTACCCATGTTCACTCCGTAGCATATAGATGGTTTGTTGCTATTTCCTGCTATTCGCTATCCGAAAAAAGACGAAAACTATGTAGAAACAAACAATGCAGAATGTTACAGGTGCAGAAAACAAACCTGAGGAATCCACTGTTATTGATATCAGCAGCAAGCAAATCTTCAACAGTGATTCGCCTATGCAACACCCAATTCGCAACTCTCCGATGCCTCTTATCGATTCGAGCCTCAGCCAAATACAAGAACGCTCGAGCCACCATCAGCGTCGAAAACAGAAGCCACACAGAAGCAAACAATCGCCCATCAAACGTCCTGAAAGCTCGATCACCATACCCAACAGTAGTCACCGAAAGCACCGATAGATACAACGAATCAACCCAACTCAATCGCTCAACGGAATACAAAACAATCGTACCAATTCCGATGCTTAATAGCACCACAAAAGCGCTAAAAAAACCTTCAAACGGATCCTCATTCTCCCCTTGGTGAAATCGAAGATGTAATCGACCGGAGATAGTTTTGATGTCCTCTGTTGTTGTTCTGATAGATCGATTTTGGTTTTGTTTGAGTTGAGTATCATGTTCTCTTGTAGATCTAGAACGTAATTTAGAACACCTGAAAGCATGATGTCGATGAATCCAAACCCTACGAGCACGAAGAAGCATGAGAAGAGCTTTGCAGAAGGTGTTACAGGTGCGATATCACCGTAGCCGATTGTGCACATGGTGACGATGCAGAAGTATAATCCGTCGACGATTGGATTTGTTTCGAGGCCGGAGAAGTGATCTCTGTTGAAGTAGTAGATCGTTACGCCGATAGAGAGGTAGATCACGAGCAGAAAAGCAGCTTGTTGGAGAAGATGAGTGGAATTAGGTTTCGGATCGCCAGAGTTTTCGATCGGTGCGTCAACGTCGCGCATAACCGTCATCGCCGGTGCGGTTTTGCAGCGGTTTAGCTTGTGTTTGGTTGAATTGGAGCGGTTGAGGACCACGGCGGAGGAACTGGAAGCAGCCGGCGACGGCGAATACGACGGAGACGGCGACAGCGACGGCGATGGTGAAGGGGAATTGAGTTGGGGATCGGAGGGGCTAGGGTTATCGGCGATGAGATTAGGGTTTATGGTGCTACGGCGGAACCCTAGAAGAGGATGTGATTCCATTTTCCGGCGAGAAATGCATACGAAAGTCACGCGCCGCCGCCGCTCCGCCGTGGGCTGGTGGAGTTGCTGATTGGGGGAACTGTGAGGTAGAAGACGAAGAAGAGGCAACTAGAGGCGTCAATGATTGGTGGTTTTAATATTATTTGAAGAGTAATTGGTGGTTTTGATTATTCAAAATAAAAATTTGCAAATAAGTTTTGTACTGGGGCCTACTAAAGAGACGTCCTCGGGGATAAATGGACGCTCTCTTTACGGGCCGTAAGGCCCTTCACGGGCCGTATGGCCTGTCGCTAGTCAAATCAGTCATTCAAAACGTAATTCAAAAACGTAACGGCCCGTGAATATGAAAACGGCCGTATTACTTCACGGCACGTGAAGCTCGTAACGGCCCGTTTGGATTTCCACTTACGGGCCGTGAACTTCTTTACGGATCCTAGTTTCACCTTTAATAATTTGACGAGATATATTATTCCTCGTTTTTCGTGTAATTTTGTATTTATTACGTTATTTGATATGACGTAATATTCCTCGATAGTCGTGTAATTTTGTATTTATTACATTATTTGATATGACGTAATATTCCTCGATATTCGTGTTAATTATGTGACGAGATGCAATATTCCATTTCAACTACTATATAAACGTTAGTTTATAAATTCATTTCATAATTCAAATTTCTACGATATAAATTCATTTCATTTCAACTACTACATAAACGCAATATTCCATTTCATGTACTATATTAACGTTAATATTTAACGTTACGATGTCTTTCTGGGATAGCAACTATTTATTCGGTTCGGAATCTAACTATTACCCTCAGGAGGGTTACGGTTATTACGATGAGGCTGCTTCAAACTATTTAGGACAGTTCGCGTCCAATTACGGCGGGAATGACGGCGACGATGACGGGGGTGATAACGGTGGCGATAGCAGCGGGGATAATGACGGTTCTGGTTCCGATAAAAAGGGTTTATACGACACGAATCAGGTTATAAGATATATCATATTTAATTTTACTTTCATTTTACTATCATTTAGTAATAACTAACTAAAAATATTAAATTGATTAGGTTTTCTCATCTCGTAAAGAATTAGTTGATTGGGCAACTAACGTGGGGCGAGAAAGTGGGTTCGTTATTATCACCAAACGTTCAAAAAGAAATTCGAATGGTTTGGTGGTTAAAATTTGGTTGATATGCGATCGGGGTGGTGTATATAAGGGAGCATCCACTCTAAGAAAAAGTGACACAAAAAAAACAAACTGTCAATTTGAATTGCAGGGTAAGTACCAGATGCAGGGAGATGGGTGGATTATAGTTGTTGTGGATGATACTCATAACCATGAACCTGCTGAACACCTGAAAGGACATGCATACGCAATGAGGCTCACCGAAAATGAGCTTTCTACTGTAAAGAATCTGACCGAGCAAAATATTGACCCTCGAAACATTCTAGGCACGTTGAGGGAACAAAATCCCACTAACGTGTCTGTGTTACGAACCATATACAACGCTCGGGTAAAAATAAAAAAGTCTACCAGAATTGGTGAAACCTCAATGCAGGTTTTTTTCTATACTACAACAACATCAATATATTTACACCCCTCACATTGATGAACCGACAAATACCGTCGACGGGGTTTTTTTTATACATCCCACATCTCACACATTATGGCGTGCATACCCACACGTGCTGATGATTGACACAACATACAAAACTAACTTGTATAAAATGCCTTTTGTTCAAATAGTTGGTGTGACATCCACCCTGAAATCTTTTTCTGTTGCTCACGCATTCATTGATTATGAGCGTGAAGCCAACTTCAGATGGGTGTTAGAGCAACTAAAAGCAACGCTGGAAGATAAGTGTATGGAGCCCCGTGTTATACTAACCGACCGAGACCTCGCTCTGATGAATGCGTCAGAAGAAGTTTTTCCGAGTGCTGTTCGATTACTTTGCAGATGGCATATTTCGGAAAATATTGCTAAACATTGTAAGGCGAGTTTTTCAAATGAAGAGTGGGGTGCTTTTCAGCATGTGTGGTCGGTACTTATTAACTCTGAAACGGAGGACATATACGCTTATAATTACGACCGGCTTTATCGCAGATTGGTGTCCAACCATTCAAGTAAGTTTTCTAGTGTTATTCTTAAAAATATATGTATATTTACATAAGAATAAGTGCATTTTTTTAAATAGGAGTGCTGATGTACCTCAAAAATAACTGGTTGGACCCCTACAAAGAGAGATTTGTGTCGGCGTGGATAAATAGAAGTTATAACTTCGGTCAGCACACAACGAACCGAGTTGAGAGCCAACATTCGTTGTTGAAAAGTTACCTGAAAGCAACCAATAACACCCTTGATAGATTTATTCCTTTCATTAATAATATCTTAGCTACCCAGGAAATTGCTATAAAAGAAAGTTTTACCAAAAGCAAAATCATGCTTATGGTGCAGCATAATCATGAAGTGCTTAAATTGCTGCGAGGTAACGTTTCTATTGCGGCTTTGGATATGTTAGTCGGTGAGATTAACAGGATAAATCATCTAATTATATCCAAAGAATGATGTGGTTGCCATCTTTTTACTAGCTTTGGTCTTCCGTGTGCTTGTAAATTAAACAATTACTTTCAAACAGGTGAATGTTCTTTTACGTTTTTTATTTTTTCATGAAAACTTTTATCATATTTTATTTAATATATTATTTTATAGGTCAATGTATCCCACTCGATGCCATTGATGCTTTTTGGAGGAAGCTAGATTTTTCACCCGCGTATATTGTACGGGAGGTTCAAGTAGATGTACATAAAGAGATGAAGATGGTGACAAAACATTTACTTGTCCAACCCGAAAATGTGAAAAGATCTTTGATTAATATTTTCAAATCTTTCATTAATCCTTCAAAAACGGATAAAAAACCTCCTAAAGTCCAAACACATACACGGGGTCGTCCAAAAAAAGATAAGCAAAAAGAAACAATATTAGACGCCCCAGACATAGTTCACATGCTCAACCGAGAGAAAATTTTGAAGGTCCGCCAACATATTCAAGTTCGGTGGTAAAGTCAAAACAAGGGCCTTTGCAGCGCAGTCAATCCATGTCTTCAAAATCAAGAGGCAAAGATGGATTATCTCAACAGAGTTCCAAGTTTTCATATATCCCGGGCGACGAAGATTAAAACATTTTTTTCCGGTTTAACCGCTGGATTCCATCATTCTTTTTCCCGTATATTTCAGGTGCGGATGATGTTTTAGCGGACGACAATTGTGGTTTTCGTGCTATAGCACTCGCACTGGGATATGGTGAAAATCACTGGCGTTTTATACGTACGGAACTTATATCTGAGTTGGATGAAAACAGACATAGGTACGCTGCGATGTTTCCTGATATAAAAGAAATAAGGGAATCATTAAACTGGAACGGATTAGGTGCGGCTCCACACAAAAATTGGATGACAGTGCCACCTGCTACAATCCTTATTGCTAACAGGTTTCGAATGGTTATAATTTTTATATCGATCGGCAACTCCGCTACTTTTTTCCCGTTCTGGTTATCTCCTCGTGATATCAGTGAACATCATATAATTTCAATTGCTTATGTTCAAGATTGCCATTTCATTAGAATTCGATTAGTGAGTGACTATCCAATGCCTGTTCCGAGCAAATATTGGCATTTGTACAAAACAGAAAACGCCAATGATTGGGAGGCTATATACGGAAGTCGAATTCAAAATATCTTAAACTAAGGCCCGTAGACCCGGTTGAGCATGTAGATTTAGTATAGTTTACACATTTATCAATTCTTTCAATTCTTTATTTATTCAATTCTTTATTGTTGTTGAATTGTAAACATGTAATCTATTATTTATTCAATTCTTTATTGTTGTTGAATTGTAAACATGTAATCAATTCTTTTGTTTTCCAAAGAAAAATGCAATAAGAAGATTATAGAATTTTTCTTCAACCTTTGAATTTTGTTTATATGAGCTGCGCATTTGGTTAGCATAAAAGGTGTGTAGGAATGTTAATGATATGAGATGCATAATATATGTTTATATAATTACAGAGCCTGGCGTCGGATTTTCTGAAGGATTATATATTTCTTTATGTGGGACGAGTAGGTTCAAGTACTGATTTTATTCTCCAAAAGGTTGATTTAATATTATTCGTACAAACCACTTCCTCCACAAGCACAACCAATTGTAAACATATAATTAAACATTTAAACGTCATCCAAAATATCTCATAATATATAAACATAATTTTTCAATTTTTTTACATGAAAGGTAAATAAAACAATAAAATCCTACTATCTATGCGTCATGACCACCACCAGCATCACCACCACCAGCATCCTCCGCATCACCACCACCAGCAGCCTCCTCGTCATCACCCGCAGGTCGTCTGGCAAACGGAGGCAACTCCGGCCGAGGGGGGAGGTCGATACCCTGGCTAGCAGCCAAAATGCTGCACGCATCCGCCGTCCATACTAGCAAGGCCTGGGACTGGCGCAACAAATGTAGTGCCTCCGCCATAAACTCCCCCGTCGGCGGAATCTGCCGAATGATGGTCCTGGGAACAGGCGGTGGGACGGGTGGTCTGGCGTGTGGCTGGGGCTGCGGCTGCTGCCGCGGCGCTAGCTGCTCCTCCTCCTCACCAACGTCTGGCACCGGCTGCCAGATGGTCCGACCACCATCAGTGGACCATCGGAGGTCGTCGCCAAATTTGGCGGCAATCCCCATGGCCATGACGGTCTGTCGACCCAAAATCCGAGGCGGCGTGTCCGTAGTCTGCCTCGCAATTAGGGCGTCCGTAAACAACCCTAAGCGCGAGGCAATGACGGTGATGTACGAGCCGCAAACAATCGGGCTATCCATCTGCAAAACAATCAAACAATAGGCATAATTATGAATCACATAATAGATAATACTTATATATTAACAATTAGTATAAATAATTTTTACCTTGCCCTGAATGACGCTCAAAAAATAGGCGGCCATGCAGTGAGCTAAATTCACCCGTCCAGGTGAAAGCAAGGCCCTCAGAAAAAATAAGTCAAGGAGCGACACCTGCTCCATGCTCTGGTCTCTGCCGGCAATGGTGCCGGCAATGCACCGATGTAGATACCGGTGCAAAGGATCTCTAATGGAGGTCGCCCTAATGGCGCCCTCCCACGGCTAGTCGGAAATGGTCGGCCACCATCCGACCAAAGGAGCCGCCTCTGACTGGACCTCGTCAGAATAAAAACGAGGATCCTGCGTCTCCTCGTGGGTGTAAAACCCAAGAGTCACCGCCCACTGGGCAAGGGTGAACTCGTACCTACCGGTCCCCAGCATAAATCGAACCGCTATGTGCTCGCGGGGGTCCTGATCCTCAGAGGCGGGAGTGAACAGAAACGTACACAAAAACTGCAACGTCAGCTCCCGGTAGCCCCTCCTCGATCCCAAATTAAGCATCCGCCTCCACGGCGTCTCTCCGTCCAGCCCGATGATATCCTGGGCACGTGCCATGTCTCCGACCTCCTCTAGCACGTCCCAGTCGATAGTGCGTGTCCCCTTCAGGGGACGTCCAATCAGCTTCCACAGCTTAAGCCGTGGCTGTGTCTCCCTCGGAAAACGAAGATCAGTGTGTGGGTCCAGAAAGTCACCTGACCCTCGGGCTCAGTCTCCGGACGTGTACGTTTGCGGGGCGGCATAATCTGCAAAAAAAAATTTAAATTCACAAGAACAAAAAGGGTTACGGCCCGTGAAGCAGACTCACGGCCCGTAACCCTCCAAATTTTCAAAGGGTTACGGCCCGTGAAAGGAATTCACGGCCCGTAACCCTTTGAAAATTCAAACGGTTACGGCCCGTGACACATGCTCACGGCCCGTATCCCCCAGTTTTTCAGAAATTTCAGATTTTTGAAATAAAATTTTAATATATTTAAACGATAAATACACAAAAATAAAATACGAATTTGGATGCGTACCGTAGTAAGGAGTCGACGATATGAAAATGATGAAAAAACGGAGGTCGTGACAGAGTAAATCGTATGTGTGTTTAGGGGGCGTAAATGAACAAATGGGCCGTGAGGTCCTATATATTATCCGGCCTCACGGTCGTGACCGTTCTCACGGCCCGTTACATATATTCCTCACGGCCCGTTACAGACCTCACGGCCCGTGAGACTTTGTAATTTTTAAAAATCACCCGTTGACACTACACGGCCCGTAATGTGGACATGAAACGGCTCGTGAATGGCCTCACGGGCCGTATACTAATTTTTTATGTCTATAAATTCAACTACTTTACACAATCAACTCACACAAATTTACTCAATACCCAAACGATGAGTGCTACAAGTGATCAAAATCCGTGGACGGATAAAGAAGAGGTCACTTTAGTAAGATCTTGTATCGAAAATTCAGGGACTATCCCTCCAAATTCAATATTTTGGAACCGTGTTTCAACTCGTTTTCATCAAATTCTCAAACGTGAAGAATATCGCACCACTCGTGAACTTAGCAACAAGTGGTCTGATTTGAGAAGGAAGGTCACGACATTTCACCAGCTCTACAAAGACGTTTACAAAAATCGAAATACGTTATGGAATGATACAGATATTATGACAAGAACTCAAGAAAGATATCGGGAGAATTTTGGAATTTCTTTTAACCATTTTGCGGCTTGGATCTTTTATAAAGATCAAGAAGATTAAAAATTGTGTGTTTTATTATTGTGTGATAATAACGGTTTGTCGTTTTTAATAAAGTGTACTAATAAATGTTTATGTTTTAATAAAATATTTCATTACTGTTCTACATTACACGTCTACCATACAGTTCGTCTGCCATAAATCTTCGGAATCTAAAGCAAGCATCCTGTAAGCTAACCTCTTGCCACTCTAAAGATCTATTTTGAACCAACCTACGTAATAACATACAAATTACAACTCCCGAATCTCGACCAATATGACCGGCGTTAGGAGGCCAAACGGTTTCACCTGATACCATCAGTTCTTCGATTTGTTCTTGTCCGGAGTGCTGCCAATATTGTATACGTGACAGAAAATGTAAAAAACACGATTCGAATTGTACGAAAATCGTTCGGGCATTACGATGAATGCACCATGAATCATCACACGTATTTGGTCGGCATTCGTATGGAGAATATATACGAACTTGTAGTGAGTCCATAGAAATCTTAAAAAGATACCAATTTTCTTCGTCATCAGTCATTGGTACGTAAACCTACAAAACAATTTAATTCACGGTTATAAATTTATGATTTTTATTGTAAAACATGAAAACAGTATTACCGTATCAACTTCCCATAACGCGGGATATAGACAGTCACTCCCGTCTCCATATTCGTTACCATTAACGGACCCCTAGTATATTAAGTTAAACCACTCAAATGGGAGAATCGTCCAACGATCACTACCCGGCAACTCTTCGGTTCTACGTATTTCTTCGTATCTCCATATTGTGAGTCTATTTGTCCACGCCCGAACATGCTATAAAATAACAGCTTTTTTAATTGTTAGAATTTAAAATAAAATAAAATATACAAAAAAAACTTTAAATCATACCTCTGTACCTAAAGACACGTTTCCGAGTAATTCACGCCAAATTGTAAAGGAATATCGGAATGACCCATGTAATACACTCTACATGTTTGGGAATCACCGTTACGTATAAAGTGAATAACATTCTGAGACCAGTTCCTCCCGTTCTGCCAATTATAGTTATCTATTGGATCAGGAATACTTTCCACAATATCTCATGAGTTTGAATAGGACTCATTTTGACGTCTTCTACTACCTCCACGAGAAGACATTTTAACTGTTTCGTTTCTCACTAACCGTATATAACAAGTTATATATATAACGGTTTATATAGAATCTTAAATCGAATCAAGGAATAATACGTCACGTCACATAATTATAAAATTTAAAAGTGCACGCAAATCGAGGAAAGTAAATTCTCAGAAGGACAACTACGGCCCGTGACGGGCTTCACGGGACGTTATGGATTTTGTTCACGGGCCGTGGTTGTGGACATTTATGGGCCGTTTGTTCTTACACGGGCCGTGAGTGGATGTAGTTGTGAAAATTAATTTTCGAACACCTCACGGCCCGTGAGGCCCTTCACGGGCCGTGAGAAAAGTCAACGGACGTCCGGGTATCGCCTGACAGGGTTGTGATTAGCTGGGACCTTTGTATTTTGTAAGAGTTGTCATTTGTCACACACTGTTAAAGAGCATTACATTATATTCTTTAAAATTATTTTTATATTTAAAATATAAAAATAATTAAAAAAAGTTCCATGACATTTTATTTTTTTATAATTTTCATGATACATAAATTATAAAGTTTACGTATACATGGGTACTATAAACTTTAAGAGGGGGCCAACCGTCCACATATTCTTTTTTTCCTGAGTGTTATGTACATGTGAAAATCTCGGTTAAACCTTATAAAATTTTATAATCGCACCATTTTAACTTTTGAAACTGAAGAAAGAGCACTGTTGCTGCAAATATATTGTCGGAAGTTGAGCTACAATGGGGTCACACTCCAACGGATCTTCTCTTTCGATAACTTGTACATTATCACGCACAATTGTTGTAAACGAGGTTTATATCAATGTGTAAATAAAAATAAGTATGTCATAACATTATATTTATATAACTTTTCTGAAAGTTATAAAAAGATTAAAATACATTTGATAATAATTATATTACTAGTTACATAAAATCAAACATAAGGTGAAGTAGTCATTTAGAAAAAAAAAGATGGGCACATGGAGGCTATTAAGAAACTGTTTTTCAAACACATGGTTGGTCCAAGACTACAATACGTAACGAGTTTTTTTTTTAAAAAGATGTAGTTGGAAAAAGTATTTACCATGGTGTTGTTTGAAAACTATTTTCAAGAATGGTGAAATTTCAAGTAAAAAATACAACTTTACCCTTAATATATTGAGAAAAAAAACTCATTAGTTTTTCTTCTTCCCCGTGAAAACTTTTGCCTTCCCAGTGCGACTGAAATCCTTTGCACACGCCCCTCCACCGCTACCACACGAGATAAGGTTTCGAAGCTGAATATCATAGCATGAGCCCATTGCGACAAATCAACCATGAGATTTTAGTCTAAAACTGTAATGTTTACTAGCACTTGAAGTGTCATTAAAAGTTGGGTTTACCTCATATTTTAATAAGATCTGTATGAGTCTTGATAGATCTGGAAGAAAAACCGGAGCTTTCCACATGCGGAGCCGCGAAAAGGGCTGACGAGACCTAGCATCTCTCAGCTCAAATTCGGCATATCTGGTCCGAACTCCTCCAGGATTGCTAACGGGGATTATTGGTGATAGTGTTGATGTTATTGAACTCCTCTTTTTGTTCTTTGAATCATTTAAAATGTTTTCATCAATAGATTTATGTTCTCATATTAGTCTTTGTTATAATTACTTAACAATTTCGAAAAAAGCGATGTATAATCTTTTTGTCATAAAACAAAAAGGAAATAGTTTTACACTACTCTAGTAAATATTTTTATATATTTTTCAACTACACATTTTCAGAATAAAATTCAATACGCAATAGGAAAACTCTTGCATAATAGAGATGTATAATAAGATACGGAAGCAATCAAATAGCTCAAGAACAATAGTTAATCAAAGATGATAAAGCGAACCAAAAGGTTTCAAGAACAAAGATTTTTTAATTTAAAACTTAATTAAAACCTCCCCATAAATGAAAACAACCCTAACATTTATACTAGACCTAATAAGCTTAAGATAATGACAAACTAAATTAATAGATAATAACAAACGTAATAAAAGATAAACTAAATAAATAGTTATTATTCAAATCTTCAAATAATCTTCAATTTGGATCCCATTCCGGATCAGGTTTAAACCTTGAGTCATCAACCGCATCATATATATTAAAATGTATATAAAATGGTTTACCTTTTTATTAATTTATTAGTAAAACTCTTATAACTTTAGTCTTCCCAACATTATAAATAAGTTACGATTCAATAGAGTAAATTAAACAATTGGTCCGTGTATATACAATTTAGTAAGGCGTGAACGTTACTTTGATGTAATTTGTTGTCTTCAACCGGTGGCGGAGCTTGAATATTTTCATAGAGGGGACGGGGGCGAAATTAATTTTTTTAGGGGGACGAATTCGTTATATATAAAAAAGTTAACACTACCAGACTAAAAATTTACACTATCAAATCAAAAATTAACACTCTTAATGAAAAAAAAGAGGTGGGGCGGGGCCCTTCCCGGCCTGTTTAATGCTTCACCCATGTCGTCAACGATGGTGTTATTTGTGAAGGCATGATTGGACCAATTTTTTTTTTTCTCCTCTTGTATCGTTTTTTCAATGTATCACATGTTTTGTTGCACCCAGTTAACAACAAAGTGGTTGTTAGCCATTGATATGAGCGTTGGTTTCGTCACCAGGATAGAGGAAAGACTCGTTATCATCTATTTATTCAGATCCTTCTTTTTAATAAGATATACTAGGTATGATTGTTTTTTTTTATTTCTGTCCCCAAGCCACTTGGGTTCATATCTTTAGGGGTGAGATTTTCCTGATCGTTTTTGCTTATTCTTAATTCTTTTTAAAAGTTTTTTATTTCTTTTTAATTGTTTTTATTCACGTTTTCCCTTTTGCGAGCTTCGTTTTTGTTTTTTTTGGCTTTTTATTTGTTTAACATTTTTTTTAATACGTAAAGCATTTTGGTTTTCTCTTATTATTACGTTACAACTTATAACACTCCCATTGTAAGACATTTTAAAATATACAACCGTAACTAAAAAAATTACGTGCCCTACTGCATAAATAAAACAAATTACAAATTTGGTCTCTTGATTCATATTTTTCACATATCCGGTCCCTTATAACATTGTTTGTTTTCATAAATAATCTAAAATCGATACGATTGTTTTCATTAGTCAAAATAGTGACTTGAGTAGGCCAAGACATGATCACCAAACCAATAGTTTAGGCTTCCAAGCAAAGTGTCTCTATATTTAAGTCCAACTGTTTATGCTTCCAAGCCAAGGGTTCATATATTTTACTCCATATAGAATATAGATGTATTTCACAAAAACTTTGTTTATATATCTATATATTACAAGGGATGAGAATACACTTATCATAACAACATAAACAATGGGATTTTGTGTCACCAAAGCTAATGGAAGTTTGGTTGCACCATGTGAACCAACGCCATCAGTGACGCTTGATCTATCACGAATCGATAGGTTACCAGTCCTTAGATGTAATGCTCGAACACTACATGTGTTCGAGCCAATTGGCCCTCAAGGAACCGTCTCGTCAACCATACGTGAGGCATTGTCGAAGGCGTTGGTCCCTTACTATCCTTTAGCTGGTCGTCTTTCTTCAGATGGTTCCAGTATTGAGTGCACTGGTGATGGCGTTTGGTTTGTGGAGTCATCGGCTAATTGTAGCCTTAGCTCTGTTGATTACTTTAAGGATGTCACAACGATTCCTTTCGACGACCTTCTTCCTCCCCATCCATCCGAAGATCTAGGCGTCGATCCTCTTGTTCTAATGCAGGTATACGACGCATCTTCATACATAGAAAAATTATCATAAAATGTAAATAATCTATACATAAAAGATTAAAGAAGAAAGTTGTAATATTTAAAATATAATCTTGGACATCACAAATAATGAGGTCTTTATACCCTAAAAACTTTTAAAAAAAAACTATTTTCTCGATTACTAATTTTATCAATGTAACATATAAAAAATAATCAAAATTGGTCAAACATAATCTCTCACATAAACTTAAAATAGTCAGAAATCAAATTCAATCACTTATTGTCTTTTCTAACATTTGTGATAGATTTATCACTATCAAAATATCATTTTCGGGATCAACTTCCATCGCAAATGATGCCCTGTGACGCTTTTAACTGTCACCATAATAATGATCGACTTTTTCAGTCGCAATAGAGGGCATTTGCAACGATATTACGATGATCAGGGTTTGAATTTTACTTGGCGCGGGGCGCCCCGACCCACAGTTTTTTTGCTCAGAATTGTAAATTTATTAGATTTATGTGTATTCTATCCGAAAATATTATATGTATTGAGTCCGTCTCGGCCCCTTCTTATTTGAGTCTCCAAACTTTCGGGCCCCCTATATAAACTTTCAAGTTACGCCACCGACCACCATTATAAGTGTTACAAATAACCTTTCTTGTTTTTCGGGCATGTTTGGGATTATATTTAAAAAGTAGCGTATTGGCTTATTGACTTTTTCAATAAGTTAATAAGTTAGTATGTAGTAACTTATTAACTTATTCCCTTATAATAATCATATTGTCAAATACTATAAAATAACTTTTTAAAAATTGATAAAAATAAACACTCTCAAACTCCCACTAACATACATTTATAATTTAATCTTGTACAGATCACAGAGTTCAAAGACAACGGTTTTGTAATGGGCCTAACCTTTTGTCACACTATTTGCGACGGTTTAGGAGCCGCACAATTCCTCAACGCAATCGGCGAATTCGCACGAGCCGTTGACCCATTGACCACCACCCCCGTATGGCACAGGAGCTTTCTACCACCACCTCCGGCCACCGCGCCACCAGCTCCGGCCACCGTACCACCACCCACCTTCACCATCCCCAATTACCACCTAACACAAGCCAACATCGACATCCCATTTGATCACCACATCACTGACCTAAAACACGAATTCACGAAACAATCATCGAACCATTGCTCCACTTTCGAGATTGTAGCAGCTGTTTTATGGAAAAATCGCACACAAGCGATCAATTCATGTTCAGAAAAAGGCCAAAATCGGACGATGAAGCTTGTGTTCTTCGCGAACTGCCGGAATCTGATATCGCCGCCGTTGCCGGAGGGTTTCTACGGCAACTGCTTCTTTCCGGTGACTGTTACGGCATCAAGCGAAACGTTAACACAAGCATCGATCGTTGAGGTGATAAGGATGATACAGGAGGCGAAAGGGCGGCTGCCGGAAGAGTTTTCCGGCTGGGCGGCGGACGACGGTGGCCGAAGGAGGGGGGATCCGTTTGCTCCGCCGGTGGGTATGATACGTTGTTTTTGTCGGAGTGGGGGAGGCTAGGGTTCAACCGGGTGGACTACGGCGGAGGGCCGCCGGTGCAGGTGGTTCCGATGCAGGGGTCGCCGGTGATACCGGTGGCGATCGTCGGTGGGCTGCCGTTGCCGGAGAAAGGGGTCCGGTTGATGACGTGGTGTGTGCAGAAGCATCATCTTCAAGCGTTTGTTGACTCTGTTAAGTCAGTTTTCGTCGTTAATTTGTGTTTGTTTGACGGTTTATTGTGAAGTTTAATTGTATGTGTGGTGGTGTTTCGTTTTAATTACATGAATAAAAGAAATTGTGTGGCATTTTTTTATTCGTATTTTTTAAAATTAACATTTAATATGTTTTTATTAACTAAACTTCAATTTATTTATTTTTTGTATTAGTTGTTTATTCCGTCTAATCCTATTATTTTGTGTTCAAGAAGACAAGGATGCGAAAACTGTATAGATTATTGACAAGCGGTTTTTGAACAATCATATAACGCACTTGAATGTTATGTTTATGCATAATGCATAGCGTTAATATAACTGTCTATCATGTATAATTATCCGTGAGTGTTTATCAATGTAATATAAAGAAGTGTTTTGTATTGTTATCATGTTTTTTTAACTTAATATTATTGGTTCTTAAAAAATTAATCTTTTATGTGAAAGAGGTCGATATTTTGATTTAATTGATCTTTTGCCTTCCTAACTTATATTACTAACTAGTTTTGGTCATTTCATGAAATATTTCTAAAGCAATCAGCTGTTCAAAGTTAGGTGCTAGGCAGCATGTCATTTAATTTATAGGTATCATGTTATTTCCTTTTTGAATTATGTTATATTGTGATTTTTTAACCTATGAGTTTTCTTCCAAAAACATCAGTCCCAATCTAAAAAGCTATGTCTTTTAGTTTTTATGTTGTTTGCAAAAAGAAATAACATATTGTTGGTCAATTAAGCAAGTAATATGTATGGAGATTAAAAAATTATATATGTAAAGTGATTAACATGTATGTAATTGTAAATATAAAAGAGGAAGTATGGCATGTATAGATAATAGATGCGAAAGAAAGCATGAGAAAATGGTAAAGTAGGAAGTAAGGAACCCTTAATAAAGTTATTGGGCTAATGGGCTTTCTAATAAGACCCAAATGGCCCAACATTATGAGACTAGATAGTTAGATGTTAGATACATGATACATGCCATAGAGACATATAACTAAAACCGGTTTGTAACTCAGAAATGGAACTGATGCTGAAACCGGCTAGAGGCTGACCGAAACCATATGGCTGAAACCATTTCATAACCATACTTTAAAACCGGTTTGAAGCGTCAAAACCAAACGAACCGGTTAAAAGGCGATTTTAAACTGATCAAACCCAATCATCTTCATCAAAAACCGGTTTTCAACCGTAACCGGTTCCAACAAAACACTACTTTCGAATTTTATTAACCCAAATCGTATTGGTTTCAATCCAAACTAGCCTGGGCCAAAAATCCAATTTGTACACGTTTAGTTTAAAGAGATTGAAAAAGAAAATGATTTCACAACCTTGATAGAATAATAGAAAGTTAGGCCCAACTATTGGGCCCGTTCATCACCGGCCCATTACGAAGTCCCCGAAATCCCGTATCTTTGGAATATGATATTTTATTATTATTATGATTCGCTCGATTTTCAAGGTCATGCTATTGGTTTGCTCGTATTCTCAAGATTACGTTCGAGATCATGTTACGAGATATTGTAAGAGGAAATAAAAAAAAGGTTCGATTGTCTTTTATCTCTCTTCATGTATTTATATGTATGTATAGAAGGAGATAGAGAGGATAAAAATAAATACGATGTATTTATAACATACCCCATAAAAAATAAGCATACTATTTTTAGTTAGTATCGTGTTCTTTTTTTAATTAAAAATATTACAATCAATGATCTTACTTTAACTGGTTAAGTTGAGATATTTAAAACCTTATAAAAATAGATGTAATTTTTGAATTCAAGTTTCGAATGTGATAAAAAATAAAATGGGTTCAAGGTGGCTCAAGGCGGTTTTCTCATTTAATATGTTTTTTTTTCTTTTCTGAGAATGGTCTCAGATTTTGTACTTGATTAATGGATGTGATTCAGTTATTCATCAAAATGTTATAATTAGTAAACAATAAATTAATATAAAAGTAGTAGTAACAAGCCATATAGATCGAATGATTGAGGATCAAATCGATCAAAACATTAAACTTGGTTTCCTGAGTTACAGTTCTGGTATGAAATGTAAAGATTGATACGAAGTGTATGAATAATGAAATGAAAACATCATATCATAAGTTTATAACTACGTACAAGTATATATAAGAATTCATTACATGAATAGTCCCTGTGATAAAATAACGCACAACTAGGGGCGGAACTATACCCAGGATTACGGGGTCAAGTGACCCCATTGAATTTTGAGCGAGTAGTGTAACGTATAATACCGAAAAATTTTATGAATCCGTTGGTTTTCAGGATGTGAACCCGTTAATATTGTTAAGTTTAGAATATTGCAAATGCTTAGTCCATGGTTCACTGGATTAATCGCGCGCTCCTAAATTCAAGGTCTTAAGTTCCACCCTTACAATGGGCATTTTTTAACTCCTTTTTACATAGGTAAATTACCTTTTTACCCCTAACC
Source organism: Flaveria linearis (assembly GCA_024085815.1). Classification (NCBI taxonomy): domain Eukaryota; kingdom Viridiplantae; phylum Streptophyta; class Magnoliopsida; order Asterales; family Asteraceae; genus Flaveria; species Flaveria linearis. Next base: position 85,923,267 of record CM044007.1, read on the forward strand.
TAAACATTTTAACCTAATTAACCTTCCCACCCACACAATCGAGGCTGCTGCCCTGCGCCCCTTCTCTCAACCCCCGACACCCACAAGATTGAGGATTCTAGCGAGTGACGACTGCTCTCAGCCTCTCGGCTCCCACCCACCACTCGATAACCGATTCCCGACGGTCCATCCTCTGCTCCGGCGACCGCCCTCCAAGGCTCCGAGTCTATCGTAACTGCTCTGCAACAATAGTAAAAACAAGGGTTTTCTTCTTTGTTCAGGTGTTGGTCCCCCCTTCTGACTATCTTTTTAGTTTTATCAATCTCTTCTTCAATGTGTTCTTTTAATGCATATTTTGATTAGCCCTAGATCTGCCATCTATTTTAGTTTGTAGGTTATTTGTGGATGAAATATTCTATTTCATTTTGTATTTTATTTAAAGCCCTAGATCTGCTATTTTAATGTTGTTTTATATTTGGTTTCAAAATTCTAAGCATCTGTTCAAGTTTATTGTTAGGGATGATACCTGTTTAAACCACTTGAAAGTGTACACCACTGTGGTGCTATGTAAACCTGGTAAAGGAAAGCTTCATCTTTTTGTTTATAACTTGAGCTTGAAAGTTAAAAGTTCCAACTAATAAAATTCAATCATAAAATGCTTATGTTCGTATACGTATGCTTGTTATTTCAATTTTAATTTGATGTCATATATATCAACTTAATGTGAGGTCTCAATATCAAACCAACTAATCAGTTGTCTATTATTTGTCCAATATGATTTACTTCCATGGTTGTTGCTATTTTGCTTTATCAATTGCATTTTTATAAGTCTTCTGCACCAACAACTACTGACCTGTTCACTCATTGCAAGTTAATACACTCTGCGTAAGTTAATATACATCGAAAGAAAATGTTCGTTCTGCGTAAGTTAATATACATCCCAAGAACCTAAATTTTAGTTAATTTAATTCTATCATGACCCGACCCGCCCGACCCGACCCGACCGGACAACCCGAAAAACTTTATATGGTTTCGTTACAAATTAAAATCACCAAAAAATAGTGACCCCAAAGAAAAAAATTTCTAGTTCCGCCACTATGATTGTAATTACCTATTTTTGCACTCACAAATATATACTAGTTTCACACGGGTATACACAATATTATACTAAATAAAAGATAATAGTGCATTCTATCTATATACATATGACACATGCTAATATGGGGCTAACTCATTTAATAGATGCTTTGTTTTTTATTTAAGTGATCATTTGTTCAAACTTAGACATGAAGTAATATAATAATAGAAGTAGGATATATTTATTGTAAAAAAAAACATATGCCACGTAAGTATCTTAGTTTCGTGTTAGAAATTTACTGGTGAGTGATGATAATCCGATGAATATGGTAGTGGTTCGGTCTACAATTTGAATTTTAAAACTAAATTAATTATATTTTTAACACAAACATATTTCATCTACATATCAAACCATGATTACAAACAATAAAAACACTGTTAAAATGGCCCGAAAGAAAAATAAAATTCTTCGTCACATGGACGTGATGTAGACCCCGACCGAACAACGAACTTAAGTTTAAATTATATTGATATTTCATTCTTTTCATGTTCATCATGTTTGCCACTAAAAAAAGTGAAAATGATGACAACTCTTATATGCCAACTAGAGCCTCTTTAACGGGTGCAACTTTCCATTCTTTATCACATATAATTATTATGTTTTCTTTGAAAGTGGTGGTACATTATAAGCTTGAAAGAGTTATAAGTTGAGGAGATTCCACTATTTTAGTATAGTATATACTATAAAGAGGTTTGAGCATGAAACTTTTATTACTAATATTGAGGTGATGCCTAACATTTATACATATCAATGATTTGTTTTGAGACAATAAGGTTGGTGGTATGCATGTAAATGAACCTTAGAGCATTCATAGCCCGTTCTCTATAAATATGTGAGTGTGTTCTCTATATTATAGAGAATGATTATTAGTTGTTGTGATTGGATGATTGAGAACATGTTACTGTCCATCTTTATATTTGATAAAACACTGTTCATCTCTATTAATTTTTTTAATATTTGTTGAAAGGGTTGTGAGTGGAGGAGATAGAAAATGTAATGATAAAAGTATAAAAATGTATAATTTTATTAAAAGAAAGAGAGAAAAAATAATGATTTTTAGTGTAATTATAAAGATGAAGATAAAGATAGAGTGTTTTGTTAATGCTCTTATTAGCCATTAGAAAACCATTAGTTGACATATTATTGTTTGAGAACAAACATTGAACTCACATATCATTTGGCAGAGTTCCATTTACACACGATCTATAATCTCGTTAAATAGCCTGGCTTGATTAATGTTTTTTGCGAATTGATCTTGAGTAACTTACGAACGGCTTAAACTGTTTACACACAATCTATAATCTCATTTTTACAAGCTTATTGATTATTATATAGTTTATTTGATTCCACGTCTGTCTATATATTTATCTTAAAAATAAGGATTATTATCCAATTGTCATCATTAGTAAAAATACTTACTTATAAACATAGCACTATTCCTAATGTATTATCATGATAGTATAAAAAGTTAGCACTATTCCTAATGTATTATCATGATAGTAAAAAAAGTTATTTTGTAACAATATTTTTTTACTCTTAAATATTATATATAAACTTACAATTATAAGAATTTGAACTCATATAAGTTTTGTGTAGATGTTTACCAATGTCACAAAACACAAGGCCATGAATGTATGAATAATTACTTAACTATGAATAAATTAGTAGCATACAAGTATTTATCATAGGATACATAGTCAATACAACACTTGAATCTACTACTACAATATGTTAAAAAACCAATATGGATCAATGATTAAACATAACTACCCATTCATAGAACTAATAATCAATCAAATGTAACCATCCATTATTAGGGTTCACATATTAAAACCTCTTAGCCTCAACCATGATGGCAATGAAACCAAAGAAACATCAAACAATAGCGAATAAAATAATAACTAAAGATCGAATAACATGAAATGAATTAGATTTGTCATGTCGTTGTACTATTCTTCACCTTTGATCACATTCAATTGTCCCTCTCAAACATGTGGGACGTCTCTTGTGTGGTCTGAAAAAATAGAAGATATTAAGTAAAATATAATATACAACTAATAATACATCATTGTTTATGAGACTAATTAAAAACCCTCAATATCAAGATGAGTGACATCATTTTACACACTATGATAACGTTAGCCCAAAAACCCTTTTATAGATCAGAGAAATACTCTTAATCCTTAAATCAGTGTTGTACATCAATCGCAAAGGTTCAAACATTGCCCGTGAATATCTAGATGCTCGTTTAAGACCCGAAAAATTTTAAAGATGAAACTCGTTTTTGGAGTACTTTGTACTATATAAAACAACAAGCAAGTACTTTATTGGCGTTTAACCTTTTAGATCACTATGCCATCACGTGAAGACTTTCCTAAAGATGAGGAGATTCACGAAATTCACGAATAACGTTATTTGCACGAGCAAAACAAGATGTCCTTTAATTTGATGTCAGAGGTTATAATCTTAAATGTGATACACTTTTCGATGCATGATGTCTACTTGATTATTGTGCCCGATTGAAACCGTTATTAATTTTCAAATAAAATTTTATCAAAAAGAAATTGAGAAAAAGAAAAAACAATGATGGAGGTCGTGCGATAAGGCAATGACATTCACGATATAAAGTCCGTAAAGAGAATCATATAGAGTTGTTCTGGCTTCAGTTTAAATATCGAAATGCAGATAAAGAAACATGTTGTGATAATAATTTAAAAGAAGCACGTCGAATCGCTAATAAAATAAACATGTATGAAGCCTGGAATTTTACACACCTTCATATTTTATAGGTGCAATAGAAAAACAAATGTAAAAAACGAAACCTTAAAACAACTTTGACGAAAATTGATTTGGAGTGTCATTCAACTATCTAATGATGCGCATGAAGACAGACCCGATTTTCTCGAGATGCTTGGTAGCATTGATTGCAAACGTCATAAGTAATTTCTTTCTTTTTTTCTGATAATGTAGTGTTTTTATGAATTATGTAATACTTTTATTTTTATATTGCATGGTTTTTCATTAATAGTTTTGAGATAACAAAATATTAAATATTAACAATTTCAAGATATGAGTAAATTCTCACTCATCATTTCCACCCTTAAATTGGTGAGTGGGTGAAATCTCAATGTGTTATATAATGTCTACGGGACAGTGAGTAAAATTACACTATCACTCACCATAACACGTTGGAAATCATGTGTCACACTATGATACAATTTATGACTTTGTTACTCTTTGATGAGATATTGATAAGGTGATTTTGCTTCGCGCGGGTTGAAAAAAGTTTCGGCTTGGGGAAATGAGAGAGATGAGCGTGCATGAAGTCAGGGCCAGCTCTACAATGTAATTTATGATATCACATGCTTGAGGCCCCCAAAAAATAAGAGCCTTTATTTTTAAAGGAAATTATAGTAGGTTTTGGTATTATATGGATCAATGGAATTTTAAAATGCGAATAATATTTAATAGTTGAGTCCCGATGAAAGTTTTGATGATTTGATAGGTTATTGAAGAAACACAACCACACAATTCACAAAACAAACGACCCTTCCTAAGTTTTTTTCCTTTTTGATTGATCTAATCGAAATCGACTAGGCCTTTTTTGCCTCTTTTTTTACAAAGAAATCAACTATTAAGTACTCAAGTTTAGTATACCACATTTTCGTTGATTTATAGCTTTTGTTCAAAGAAATTTGATTAGATTGTTTTTTTTAGATTGTATTTTTCAAAAGGTCTCATTTTTTAGTTTGATTGGGACCCCAGAAAACGTTGAGACGGTCCTGCATGAAGTGACCTTGGTTCGAATCATTAAGGCGCGGGGACTAGCGTTTGAAAAAGCAGAGCACGACGGATATGATGTAACAAGAAATCAGGACCCCAAGACCGGTCCAATCTAAAAACAGTACTATGTATAGAAATGCATGATTGTTATTTGTGTTTCATGTAATTGGAAAAAAAACAATAATTTAGTTTGTTTTCTCCATTCTCTCACAACACTTCACTTCTAATACATGAAGTGACAATAATTGAATGAATTTGTATTAATATGGTCTTGACAACCCATTAAACCTTCTTTTAAGTATCGAGTTTAGCAACAAACATTAGGTAACTTATTTAAGCGAATTTTATGGTTGGAGCTTTGAGGACTTTCTTAACGATTAAGTCACTATGAGTAAAATTTAATACGAGTAAACTTAATATTGATATGGAATGAGTGTAGGACAAGTTTCATTTAATATTATCAAAATCAATTAATTGGTCATGAATCCTACGTATAGTTTTGTTCCTATTAATAACATGAAAAGAATACACATATGTCATTTATCAAAAATGACATTTTACTAATCAACATAGTTAAATGAAAAGTCAGCTTGATGATATATGTATAGGAAAGACTAAATCAACTAATAGTAAGTGGTTAACATTTGAATGTGAATATTTTAGTTTTAGTGACATACAACTCATTATGTCATATTCATGTTGTTCCTAGCACAATTTTGTGATTAGGTAATTCATTATATAATCGATTTTTTTGTCAACCTTCAATTATCTCAAGTGTTTCCTCTGTTAAGGTTTACATTTTATATTTAAGTTTACCTCAAAATCATTGCTTACTTCTAAGGAAAGAAATATTGTTCTCAAAATAAAACAAACACATTTATTATTTGTAATTCAAACAGAAAGTAGAGAACAACAATTATGAATATACTATTTTATATCTATACAATTTTCAACTACATCATAAGTAACGTACAACATAGTTTGTATGTCTTACAAATCATTAATGTTTTGTTTAAACTTGGGTCCGGTTAAATAGATACCCCAAGATTTTAAACCAACACCCCAAAATTTCTATACTTGTCGTATAGGCCCATACACGTCGTATAGGGGGGGGGGGGGGGGGCGTATGGGGCTATATTTGTCGTATAGGGCTATATGTGTCGTATAGCAATCTGACAGCCCCCTGAATTTTTCATCGCAGTCAGTGTCGAAATTCGCTATACGCGTCGTATAGGGGGTCGTATAAGGCTATATGTGGCATATATCAATCTGACTGCCCCCCTAAATTTTCCTCGTTTTCAGTTTTTTCGACCCTATACGCCACGTATGGTACCATACGCGGCGTATAAACGGGTGTCGATTTATCTAAATGGATGCCTGTTTATTAAGAACCTTAAACTTACATGTGAGAAGATAGTTTTCAATGGATGGGGTCACTTTCACCATATGCATGGAAGTTAATTTTTATTAATATTTTAATATTACTCTATTATTCTTTAACAACGAAAAATAAATAATTTATTTTGACTTTTTAAATTTGAACCATGTTAGTTTGAAGTAATGCTTTTTTTAAACTTAAACTTTTGATTATTTGATTTTAACTACTAAAGTTTAAGGTTTTATATTTCGACGGTCAAACTATTTAAGGAAAACATTATTTGTCAAGTTTGACCACTAGAGTTTAATATCTTATATTTTGGTCGTCAATTTGTTTTTGGACTTTAACCGCTAAAATTTATGATTTTAGAGTTTGATCACTAACCTATTTATTTATTTAAGTTTATTTTTTTGTTTTTGGCTACTACAATTTAGTCTTTTGACTTTCCCCAAACTTTGATTTTATGGCTTGCGACGAGACAGACAGATAATGTTCAAAGTAACGCGTCATTGCGTGTGAGAAAATTGACTAGACTCCGCCATGTAGCAATGACCTTGGATACTAAAGTTAAGAATATTAAATATTGACAACTAAACTATTTATAGTCAAGTTTTATTTTTTTCAGTTTGGCCACTGGGAAGAAAAGCTAGTTATGATACAATTGTAAATGCATTTGATAGGGAATGTATCCAGCTCTATATAAGAAAGTTTTTGTTTCTCTTCTCAACCGATATGGAAATGTTACATCCTTCTCCACTAGGAGACCAACGTCCTCATTGGGAGGCCAGCGTCCTTGCTAGGCCCTGGTACAACTGCCCAAACCTGACCCTGATACTATTTGTAACAGCCAAGCAACATTTCTGATATTGTACACTTTGACAATTCGCACGGCCTTCGGTGCCCATCTCTCATGGTTTTAAAACGTGTCTGATAGAAAAGTTATCCAACGTCATATAAAGAAGCTTTCATTTCTCTTCCCAACCGATATGAGATGTTACATTATTGTTTGACGGACTTCTTAGATGGGTCAATAGATAGGATTGTCCGACCTGCCCATTCTATGATCATTTTAATTTTCCAAACATTTCTTATTCCAAACGTGTATTGATTGTATATTTGTAAAATATGACTTTTCAAAAGAGGCAACATTAGGCGGTCGGAGATAAAATTAAAATATGTTAATGATTTATACAGAATATATAACAAATGTAAGATTCATTTAGAACTGTATATGAAGAGAATATCTACCTACTTTAATAAAAAGGTATCTTAAGATGACACGTGGCAGCACCACAATCATTCTCATCAAATTTTTCTCGTCTCTCTCTCCTATTAAATAATTACCTTAATTATTAATAATATTCCTTAACAACTTTTTAGATTTAATAAATTAAGAAATAAATCTATTTATTAATATTATTTCTAAATAATATATTTTTCTAAAGCATAAACAAACAAACAAACATACCCCGTGTATCCCGCTGGAGAGCAGGGTCTGGGAGGGGTATGTGGTGGCAAGTCTTTCCTCTATCCTGAGAGATAGAGAGACCGCTTCCGAAGAGACCCCCGACTCGTTTACAAAGGCGAGTATTTTTAAAAAGTCACTTTTTTAAAAACAAAAAATAATCAAATTTGAGAGTTATAATGGGAAAATTATTAAAAATAATATTTTTATATGATTTGTTTTATTTATTTTTAGAAAAAAGTTTAAAAATAAAATTTTAAAAAGTTGATATTATTATTTTTATATGTTAAAATATCATTTTATAATTAATAAATATTATTATATTAATATTTTATTTATTCAACCCGTATAATACACGGGTTTACTAAAGCTAGTATATATATATATATATATAAAACAACAGATAATATTTATGTTTGTCGTTTAACAAAACAAAATTAATTAAAATTAATATAAAGTCGATTCTATAACACAATTAAAAATTAGTAAAATATATCATCGCTCGTTCGATAAAGACTATCGTGTTAACTAAATATTTAATTAAACAAATACTTGGACAAAAGTATCATATTATATGATATGCCTATAGCTTAGTAATCTAATCGGTTAATAATTTACTCATAAAAGTGACGTACCCGTTTAAACTATTAAAAAAATGTAAGCTGTAATGGTCCTAAAAGTAGGTCATTAAAAAATTATGTAATGTTATTGAATCCTCATTTTATTTACTTTTACTTTTCAAAAATAAGAAAAATAATCAAACGAACTTAACTTTTAATCAATGTGGATGATTAAATAAATATCATACTTAATTACACGGATGTTCCTCTAGTTATGTCTGATTTCATTTTTTATTCCTAAATCTTAAAAATTACAAGGTTAGTCCAAAACTTTATATAAACGTATCATTAATGATCCCTGGGTTAGATGAACGTTAAAATTTCTGTTAAGTGTCTGTTAAATGATTAAAATATCATTAATATTAAAAAATAAAATTATATCTCCTACTTCTTTAAGTAAAATAAATATTATTAAATTAATAGTGAGTCCCACTTACCCTAACCAACTCATCCCCTCCGGTTCTTTGTCTCTGTCACCCCCCACAACACCGCGACAACCACCACCGCCCTTTAAGGTCGCCACCACCGCCCTTTAAGGTAGCCATCACCACCATCGCCCTTTAAGGTAGCCACCACCACCACCCCACCTTTCAGGCCACAACTACTAACTTCAAAACCTCAAGGCCGTCTCTAGCTGATTTTTTAGGCGTGGCCGGCGTTTGGGGTTTGGCTGGAACGGGAGGGTGACCGACCAGAGTTTGCGGATAGGTTGGCTTTGGTTAGGTTAGTGGGTCCCACTTAAGTGTTTTTTATTTAATCACCTTTTAAATCTTTGATTTTTAAGGGTAGTTTTGTCATTGAAAGAAATTTTAACAAAGACATTAACGTCCATCTAACCCAGTGATCATTAGTGTTACGTTTGTTTAAAGTTTTGAACCAGTTTTGTAATTTTCTAAAGTTTAGAATCAAAAATAAAATTAGTCTTAACCACATAACCACCCATGTAATTAATTCTAGATATACACTACACATTTTGTTTTGCTGGACCCGCATTCATCTCCTTTGACTTTACTTCTTTCTCTTTTCTTGTTAGTTTCGTTTTCGTTCTGGTCACGTTCGTACACCAATAAAAGGTACATATAAACAAAATTCAAATTTTTATACCTTTAAAAAGTGATTGAATCTAGACAAAGTGACTAAGTACCTTAAAAGTATAACACGAATGCTAAAATAAACTTATCAAACATTGCATTTTAATAGGAGTCCAATTTGACAGTATTCTGTGCGGTAGCAAATATCTTTGTTACTCAGAGCATTCACGGTGGAATCCTTAAAAAGATATGAGTATGTTTGGTATATTATATGGAATGGTTTTGAGTGATTGTGAGTGAAAGAGAAAGAAAATATTGTTATTGATTGATATATTTGAATAATCACTGTTCAGTCCTAATAAAATTTTAATATTCTTAAAAGTACTTGTGAGTGGATGAGAGATAAAAAATGAATGATAAGGGTATAAAATGTATTATTAAATTAAAAAGAAAAGGGAAAAATAATAATTTTTAGTATAATTATATGAATAAAGATAAATAATCCATTGTGATGCTCTCGGTAAGTAATCATGATTGCTTTGCTATGGGTTTTATTTAGTTATATTTATTTTCTTGATTTTAATACATATTTTGCTATGTAGTTTAGTAGATTATATTTAGTAATTTTTAAATATTTATATTCTCAAATTATATATATATTATTAATTTATAATTTGGTTATGTATTATGGTCTGCATCTCATTTTTAGAGGTTGTATTTTACTTTGTTTTTTTTTTAATTTATTTTTAACTTATAACCTTAATAGTTTTTATCTTTTACAGATATTTTTTTCGCTTTTAACTTTTTGATCTCATAAAAAATTTTCTTTTAATGTTTCGGTCTAAAATTTTTGAGTTAACATGCCACAACATGCGTATATGATTCAACGTTTTATCTCTATTTTTTTTGTTTAACAACTACGTTGTGTTTATGTTTTGGTTAATTTTTGCACATTAACGCGCTACAACGGGCATACAAGGTTCAATGTTTTGACGTATACTTTTTATTCGGTTTTACTTTTTTTCTTTTATTTATTTTATTTACGAGTTTTTTTCCATGTTGGTAGTCGATAATGACGGTGTGACAATTGATGCTCCTTAGCATGATTCATGCCCGCGCAACGCGTGAGGCTTGATACTAGTTTGCCACAATTTTCATTTAGTAATTTTTTATTTCTTCTACTTCTAGTATCAACTTTCCTATGCTACGAATGTAAACAAGTCGAGCTTGAGCTCCCATAAGCTCGAGACATACTCATCTAGTTTAAAAGAGAGCTTAAGTTAAGCCCAAATTCGTTTAAATTCGGTCAATTGAAACTTTTAACAAGCAAAATTTGAATAATTCACGAGCTACTCACCTCGTTTATACCAATGTTTTCAGAACCGGATCAGATATCTAACCGGACGCCTTACTGGTTTGGCGGTCGGACCGGTCAGACCGGATTTAAGAACCGGATGACGTCATAATTATATATATAGTATATTATATATATAGTTATATATATAATCAAATATAAGTAATTTATATATGATTTATACATGTATTTTATAGTTATATATAAAATTTAACTATATTTGTATATCTAACACACTAATTTATAGTTTAACACCCCGTTTTTACCCATAAAAATATAATAAAATAAATCAAATTACGGTCCGAACAGGTCCCGTTTCCCGGTTCGGGACGAACCGGCCGGTTTGACCACTTCAAAACGAACCACAGCGGACCGGGACCGGACCGACTAGATGGCCGATTCCTGGTCGGACCAGTTGGAGCGGCCGGTCCTATCCGGTCCTAATAACAATGGTTTATACGCCAGGCTAAGTAATAAGTTTTAGAATTTTATTCAATGGAAAACAAAATAGAGGAAAAGGCATTCCAAGTTCATTTCTTGGCAACCATGCACTCACAAGCACTATTTCTCTATGACTATTAATTTCTTACGTGGCGGCTTATTATATTCAACATAATTTTCAAACGACATAATAATATTATTTAGTAAAGATTACAAAGCATTATATCTGTTTAACTAGAAGTTTGTGAATAATATATTATTAATCACATGCTTTGATATCGGTATCACAAATGAAATAATGAAATAAAATCAAATCTAATCTAATTGTTTTGGTATTGTAAATACTATACCGTGATATATGAATATCCACAACTAGAAACTGATTCTCCTTGTCTGTACTCGAGTTTCGTATGAAGAAAGAAAAAGTTAAAATAATTAAATTTTTAAACGGACTTAAAGTTGTTATATGTAATTAAAGGGTTATGTAACTCTCGTAATTTAATGTTATGAAATTTGGTATATTTTAATATTTTATGGGTATCATTTTGCAACCCGTGACATGGTAGGTTTTTTTAAGTTATACGTTAGGAAATTAGTCTGGATTAAAAAACTTTTTGCAATGTGGATTTCATTTATAAAAAGAAATAGCGTAATGTTTGTATAATATTAATAATAATACAATTTTATAGTATCAATCAACTGGAAGATGTTAAACAAACTTTAATCCTTATTATATCAATATAACTACTATTATTTACTTGTAAACCAAAGAACATTTAGCCTAATGGTATCAAAGCGTTATGATATCTTTAAGTGGTGAGGGTTCAAGTTTTTGTCGTGAACAAATAGTTTAGAGTTTAAAGCCGATAGTGGATGTACGAGTTTGTTGTTAAAAAATTTGAGTTGGCTTTGTAAATACTAAAAGCAATGCCAAACAATCACATATAAGGCTCAAAAAATGGGTGGCCGTCAATACGAGTAACGGTCAAATGGGTGGTTATTTTCAAAACGGGTCGTTTAAAAGAATATCAAGTTGATTCCCATCAATACGAGTTTGAACATGATGGATTGGGTTGAGACTTGTCGTTTAAAAAAAATTAAAAATCAAACAAAAATAAGTTTACATGATATATCCAAATTTTATGGTGGATAACAACATCAAGCAAAAACACTGGCATGCAAAGTTTGAGGCGCCAATGACAATCGTAGTGATGGTGGTGGGGGCAAAAAGTGTTGAGAGCGTGTGGCTAATGGTGATCATGGTGGTGTCGGTAATGACTATGGGTACGACAATAGTTGCGCACTCAACATACAGTAGCAATAGGTGGTTTTGATCTGTTTAGATTTAATTCAAGTTAACAAGTTTTATAAATATTTCATATCAATACTGTTATATAAATCATTCAAGAATGACACATTTATAATTTACTTTAATATTTAAGATGTCCAACACAAATTTGTTGCTATGGTATAAATGCTTTATGAATCGTTATTAATTTGTCTCATTTAATAAACTTGTTCTAATTAATATATTATTTAATACACATGAGATTATTTAATTAATTACTTTTTTAATGGTAGGTTAGATTTTATAAATTAATAACACCAAGTTAGTGGTAATTCGTCAATACCAAGGTATATAATTAGAAGTCAGTATTTAATTCATTAGTTAAATATTATCTTATTTATAATACTTTAAATTAACAGTTAAATTAGTATTACTAATTTGTATTTTTACAATTGAATACTATTTATATTAAGTATATCTTATTTAACCATGTCGGATTAAATACATAGGTATATATTCAGTATTTAAGTCATGTCAGATTAGACTGCGCTTCCAAAAAAGACTTGTGCCTCGCATTGCGTCTCGTGGGTCAACCCATCAGTTAGGGTGGTGGGGCACTCGTGTCACACCTATCATATTACACCATAAACCAATCAATCAAATTTTATCATGTCACATGACGCTACACACTCATATTTGATGGTGGCGATACTGACACACCATACCACACCCACATACACGGTGAGTTTTGGATGAGTCACACTCATATTTGATGGTGGCGATGACTTTGTTGTCATACCATGCCATGAGTCATAATATGGCTAAAGCGAGAATGTCTCGTCCATCCTTATGACTCATTGGATAGAAATCATTTAATTAACAAAAATGATCATCTAAATCATTTGGTTTATAAAATAATACACCATGAGTCCATGATTAACAAATATAATTACCTAATATGAATTTTGCAAATGTAATGAACAGTGGCATATGATGAATAGTTGAACAGTGGCATATGATGAATAGTTGGGTTTTAGTGTTTATATTTTGGCCACAATATTTTGACCATCATAGTTTCTGATATTATGATATTTGCAATATGGTCCTCAGAATACCTTTCTACATATACAGATGTGGGTATCTCTTTACACCCATTTTCATAGAGAGAAGTTGCTGACGGTTTGCTCTTTCCGGCCTCATACGACGGAGAGTGAATGGCCGAGATGGCGCGAGCCGGGTGGGTGCTCACGGTCGCCGGTTGAGCCGGCTTTTTATCGATTTGCCCTCTCATCGAGATGGTAGCGTTCACGCGGCCGCCCGCTGTTCTCCGCCTAGGTTCAGACTACCAGGCGTTGGCCTCTCTTCGACTTTGGTTCTAAGGCTCCAGTGGTGGCTGCCGTTTGTAAGGGGTGATGGTCGGCCGACGGTGGTGTGGGTCATCTGTACTTTTTTTCCAAACCCTAGGCTACTCGCCGCCTCCATTGCTACCGGAGATGCCTACGGTAAGCGATGCTTTTGTTTTCCAAACCCTAGGTAGCGATGGTCGGTCGACGGTGGTGTAGGTGTCGCTGATGCCGCCATTGTTGCCGGAACGGTCATCTCTGCTATGTTTTCTCAAACCCTACCCGATGATAGTTGGCCGGCTAATGCCGTCGATTCTCGATCTCGCTGTCGTTGTTGTACTTGCTATTTCTCCAACCACTCTTGATGCCATGCATGTATAATAGTTATCGCCCTGTAGGTGACAATGTTCTGATTCTTCATGTAGGGTTTTTGTTTTCTGATTCTTGCAGACCTCTGATGTTTGATGTTGATTTGGGTTTTTCATGTGTTTACGAATCTGCCTGATATTGGTGGCTTAGATCCGGTGGATCACACATTGTTGCTTTATTTTAGGTTGTTTGTTGCCTGTGATGATCTAACCAAATACATGTTGTTGTCCTGGTATGGCAACCATTGGTAGATGGTCTGCAGCTAGAGGCGGTGACCAGGTTTGAGCCTATGATATGTTTGTCGCTGTGCTATTTCGTGTTGGCTTCAATTTGTGGGGTTGCGCATTATTGGTTATGTCGAGAGGTTCATTGGCAATGATGATCCAACCAAAAACATGTTGTTGTCCTGGCGTGGCAACCATGTGTAGATGGTTTGCAGCCTGAGACCGTGCGTGGGTCTGAGCCAAAGGAGTATTATATCGTCCGCTTATATGAACCTACATGTTTAAAAAGCTAATGAATAAGTTGTTGGTTTCGTGCCTTAGTCTGATTTTTCTGGTTTGGGGATATAATAAGATGGCTATGATGAATTCGAGGGAAAAAATCGTTGTCTTGGCGTGGCAACCACGTTGGTTTGCAGCCACAACGAGAAGCCGGATCTGAGCCAAGGGTTTGAACTAGGGTTGTACTGGTAATTATCGACTTTAAATTACTCGTGCAACGCGCGAAGTTGAATTCAACTAGTTACTATATGTTAAAAAAGCAACGCGATGAACAGTATCCCCGATGAACAGTATCCGCGATGAACAGTATCGCGGGGTATTTTGGGTATTTCACATCATCTCGGGTTGCGTGTTATGCCCTTTTATCTCCTACCAGGATCATTTCACTCCTTTATGGCGGAGGGCCGGCGACGATGGTGTGGAGGTTGGTGTTGCCGGAGGTTGTGTTACCGAAGGTGGTGGGGTGGCGACGGTGGTGTGGATGTTGGTGTTGCCGGAGGTGGTGTTGCCGGAGGTGGTGTTGCCGGAGGTGGTGTTGCCGGAGGTGGTGGGGTGCGACGATGGTGTGGATGTTGGTGTTGCTGGCGGTGGCTGCTCCAGGTAGGCCGTTGTTGCCTCTCCGCCGATCGTCCTTCTTCCTTACACCACATGTAGAGCGCTCTCCGATGGCGACGGTGGTGGTGCATTTTTCACTGTGCCCCGGTGTTCTTTGCTGGTGATGGGGACGGTGGCGATTCTGTTTTCACCGCCGCCTGGTTGCCATCGCATGTGGTCGCTGTACGCTGGTGGGTCGTAACAAGGTGGGGCCGTCTATCTCCCGTTTGTAGTTGAGGTGGGGCCGTCACTGTTGGCTATGTGGCTGAGGTGCGGTCGTTGACGTTGGCTATGCTGCATCCGTACAGCTTCCCTTTCTCTCTGACGTCCTGCAGATGCCGATGGTGGTAGTTCCGCCGCCTTTGGCAATTGTGGTGATTCCACCACTGTTGCTGCCCCCGCATCTCGGTCTCTCTAATGCCCCTTTAGGATTTTTCAGATCTATGACATTTCTATTTCTATCTGATGCACACTTTATGTGCAATGTCGATGATGATGGGGTTTTGTTCATCTGAGATTTTTCAGATCTATGGCAATTATGGTGATTCCACCACTGTGGGTCTGTTTGGCTGTGATGATTTTCCTTAAACGATCTTGGTTGCTTGGCTTGGCAGCCGTTTCAGGCATGCAGCCGCAACCAAGGATCGAATCTGAGCCAAGATGTAAGTATTTACATCTGAATTGTCTTCTGCTTTGCCTCATGTCGTGGCTTTTGGTGGTCATATGTTGATGATGCGTTGATGTTCAGTCGGTGAAGCTATTGCTGTAACATCTTGTAATTTGAATTAATTTAAAGTTAGTTTTGTTAATAATAAATAATAAAGTAGTAATAATAATAAAAATAATAATAATAACTAATAATAATAATTTATAAAGTTTATTAAATTTTGAAAGGTTTAAAAACTTGAATTTAATAAGTTAAGAGTTTAAATTGAAAATTATGAAACTTAAAATAAAAGTTTCTGGCATGAAATACAAAAGAACCAAATCACAGGGACCATTTGTGTAATTTAAGAAAACCCAACCCCACCCCCTGTTTTCCTTCCCCGCGGTTTTCGGCCACGAATCCAGCCACATCGAGCACTAACTCCGTATATTAAGCAAATTAAATCCACCTAAACACTCATATAACTAGTATCAATCAGTTACAATCCTCAATTGCATCCAAAAACGCACGAAAATACGCATTCGATCACCCACTCGGCCGCGACCTATTCATCGTCTTGTTCAACTTCAACCCATCATCATTTGGGTAACTACAACATGCGTTGTACTCGTTTAAACATGGGGAACAAAAGCCCCATGGTTAATTCGATTAACAACTACGAAATGGTGATCAATTTGGTTCGATTGGGGTTAGGGTTCTTGCGATTGGGATTTTCCTTTACTAGTTATGTTTAAAAGAAATGGAACCCAGTATAAACCGCGGCTGAGGCCTTGGTTCACTGGTTCCATGGTCACTTTCCAACTTAGAGGTCACGGGTTTGAACCCGGTGACCTCCAACTTTTTTTTAAAAAACGTTTTTACAACTTTTAAAATATATAAAAAAATTCTAAAAATTATAAAAGATTATTTTCATAAACTTCGTGTATTTTAAACCATGGAGATATTTTCTGTAAATTTATTTCTACAATTATCCTTATATTTTATTTAAAATTTTAAAGGGAAGGTTATAGTTAATATATATTTATAAATTTAGACTTAAAATACTAATTATTATTTCAACCATTGCTTATTTAGTTGTCGATTAAATCGTGTATATTTTTATTACAAAACCCTAATTAAACTTTATAAATAATAGTAATTTTTTTAAAATGTTATTCTTGTTCCATATTATATAATATAAACAAATCGTTTCCACGAAAATATAATTGGTTTCGTTTGTTAAATATAATTAAAAAGACCCCCAAACCTCAAATAGAACCCTAGCTCATAATAATTCATTGAACTTAATATCAGACTTTAATCTTGTGCTTAAAATATTTAGGTGTTTTGTGACGATACAACTTGGAACAACGTTTATTATTATTATTAATCTTCATTACATACTTATTGATCAGGTGAGTATTTCTATACCCATTTTATTATTTTCACACTTTTGGGTGAAACATGTTACATTATAAACATTGCACTTGTAAACACGTTTGATTCTTGTAAACTTATGGCAATTTACTTGTATGTTGTGGTTAGTTGAACTTTGTGGTTACCATGTTATGGCGTTATATGTACAATCATTAACTATTGCTAGCCTGGCGACGTCATAGATCTATGGGCCTGACAAGCCTGCTTGGTTGATCCAAGTACACTTAGCTAATCGTATATACTTTTAACGTTTGACACTTGTAAAACTTTGTCAAGGTTTGATTGTTGCATTGTTCATAACATCTCTAATCAGTTTATTCTCTAATTTACAACATGAATTGCCATCTTTTATATATACTTATGTATTGAAACTATGAAAATCTCACCAACATTATTGTTGACATTTAATTTTTAACATGTTTTAGGAAATACTCGAGCTTAATTTCTACTCTTCGAGGCTTACACATCTAGGAATGGACCTAGATAAATAAATGACTTGTTATGTTTATTTAATTTCCTTGAGACTTATGATTGTAATGGTACTATTGGAATTTACGATTAATATATATATTTGGGATTATTAATAGCGTTATGTGGCTGTGAACGATCTTAACTCTCACTCCTCGACGTTTCCGCCGTCAAGGTTGGGGTGTGACAATTGCTAGCTTTTTGGTGTTTTTATTAGCTTTTAATGTCTGATGTCGATGATGATGAGAATGTTTGCGTCTGAGACTGTTAATGAATGGTATCTGTCGAAAGGTTTCTATGCCTTTAAAACGCGCAACGCGCGTCGGGGTGTGTGCACTTTTTATGATTATACAAACACCGTGTGTGGTTGTCTGAATCAAGTGTGGTTTTATTTCTATTGCGGCGAGCAGCTTATTGTAACATCCGTCATTTACGATAAATAAAAAAAATAATAATAATAATAATAATAATAATAATAATAATAATAAAAAAATATAATAATAATAATAATAATAATAATAATAATAAACATATAAGTTATATAAAAACCTATAATCAATAACCTTTTTACATAAAATAATAACCTTTCAAATTACAGGGGTTAAGTTGTAATTTATTTTAAAACTAAAACAAACTTTGGAATTCAAGTGGAAATCATTGGAACATCAGGGACCATTGGTGTAAATATCAAAAACACTTTCTTCTCCAACCCCACCCCCCATCCCCATCGCTGTGTTCCCGTAGTGTTTCTACATTTTCGGCCGAAGTGGAGAACAAAAGTGGCCACTATGAATTCAATATGTAAAAGTAAACTCGCATTAACGAATCTTGAACCGTTTAAAACACTCCTTTGAATTCAATTTCGTTCAAAACAAGCTCAAACATCCCTTCAAAACCGTTCGAAGTCGCGGACCTGCAAGCCGATGAAAACCCCATCTACAATCGATTTTATCAAAAATAACAAAGGGCTTTGCATTAATATCATCATTAGAAGCTTCCCTCAAGTTTAATTTGAGTATAATCGTCGTTTGAAGCGTCAATAGAACAAACAGTGGCCGCGATCTATTCTTGTTGGGTTCAACACCAAATCGACATCATATGGGTAATTGTTTACATCATTACACTCGAAAATACATGGGGAATCAAAGCCCCATGATCGTTTCTGTTATTGTTGGTGAATTGGGGTTCGATTTGGATCTAATCGGGTATTAGGGTTCTTGAGTTTGGGGAATGCTCTCGGATTTTGTTTAAAAGGATTAAAAACCGATGGTAACCGCGACCACAGCCCTTTGGTTCACCGGTTCAGTGTACTTATGGCAAACAGGAGGTCCCGGGTTCGACCCCGGGCACCTACACACATTTTTTTTAAAGCCTTTTATGCTTTTAAAAATTACAGAAAATTTCCTAAAAATCATAAAAATCATTTTTATAAACATGTTTATTTTAAATCAACAAATTACCTTCTGTATTATTTTTTAAAATTAAAATAATTATAGAAAATTCTAGAAAAATATAAAAATGGGTTTTGTAAACTTTAAATAATTCTTTTAGACACCATATTATTTTCTGTAAATTATTTAATAAAAATATTTTGATATTTTATTAAATAGTTTAGAAAAATAATATATTTAGTGAATTTCTTATAAAAAAATAAACTTTAAACGATGGTTTAATTTACTAAAATAAAGGTTCTTCTCACACTTTAACAATCTAATTCAAATGTATTAATAGATTTATTTCTATTAATTATCAAATATACTCACTTTAAATAAATTTGTTTTATTCATTCAAACTAAATAAATGGGTTTATTTAAACTATACTTAGACTTTATTACAAATGGTTTCTTTTATATTAAACGATTAAATAGTATATTTATTTCCATTAACGCAAAACAAAATCAAATATATTTTGTTGGACGTAATTATAAAAACCCCACCATTCCATTGAAACCCGAGTTCGCATTAAAACGTTAACGTTGTTAATAAACTTAAACTTGTAAAATGTATATTTAGGTACATTGTGAAGGACTACGTCGAAACGACGCTTAAGATTATTCCTTATTAATCATCCAAAATGTACATATTCAATCAAGTGAGTATTTCTATACCCCTTTTTCATATTTTCGCACTTTGGGGTGAAACATGTTACTTATTAACCATTGCACTTGTAAACGTTGAATCTTGTAAACTTATGGCAATTTACTTGTGTGTTGTGATTAGTTGAATATTGTAGCTACCATGTAATGTCGAATACATGTACAATCATTAACTATTGCTAGCCTGGCGACGTCATAGATCTATGGGCCTGACAAGCCTGCTTGGTTGATCCAAGTACACTTAGCTAATCGTATATACTTATAACTTGGTTGGGCCAAGTACACGTTTGAGACTTGTAAAACTTTGTCAAGGTTTGATTGTGCATTCTGTCTTACATCCCTAGTTACCTTGTTCTCTAATTTACAACATGAAATGCCATCTTTTATATACTTATGTATTCAAACTATAGAATGCTCACCAACATCTTTATGTTGACCTTTATTTTTAACATGTTTCAGGCAATAGCGTTATGTGGCTGTGAACAATCGTATTCCTCACGCCTCGACGTTTCCGCCGTCAAGGTTGGGGTGTGACACTTATGATAATGTTTTGGGATTATTTTCTATTTATCCTTGAATGTGAAACTTATTTGGGTGTCTTTGGCTTTCATAAGTTGGATAGCACTCAGTTTCTTCATTGGCTATGATGATCCAACCATAAAGGCTGTTATCATAGTGTGGCAACCATGTGTTAATGGTTTGTAGCTAGAGGTGGTGGCCGAGTTTGAGCAAGCTTTTGTCCATGGTTGTAATGTTTAATGTTGGCTTCGATTTGGCTATGATGATCCCATAAAAAACATGTTGTTGTTCTGGCGTGGCGACTACGTGTAGATGGTTTGCAGCCTGTGACAATGACCGGGTCTGAGCCAAACCAATGTTACGTAATCTTCTTTTGTTTGGCTTCGATTTGGCTATGATGATCTCATAAAAAACATGTTGTTCTGGCGTGGCAACCACGTGTAGATGGTTTGCAGCCTGTGACGATGATCGGGTCTGAGCCAAACCAATGTTACATCATCTTATTTTGTTACCCTACGATGACCGGGTCTGAGCCAAACCAATGTTACATCATCTTATTTTGTTACCCTGTATGTTTAAAGAAAAGTGAAACTAACAGTGACTTTTATTATGCTTTGATTTTCTTGCTTTGTGGTTGCTAATAGGATGGCTATGATGATTGTGAGGAAAAAATTCGTTGTATTGGCGTGGCAAACATGTTTGGTTTGCAGTCACAACAAGGACGCGAATCTGAGCCACCACATTTTTGTTTTTGATTTTGATTTATAGCGCGAGGATGTATCCTTCTAGTTTCATATTAATAATTAATTAATCGAGAACAAGAATGATGTATGACAAGCAACAGTTCGAATAATATATAGCATGGGTTTATAATTACTTTAAGTGGGGCTCTTAAATGAAAAAAAATTAATAAAGCATGTATTACGTATGCCAATACGTATGCTCCACACCCCGTCGACTTTCGCTCCATATATTCTTGCCGTTATATTAATATCACACCGCAATAATCACACACTACACCTCAACTTTTATTATTTTTTAAGCAAGTGTAGATGTTCGAATCTGTTTATAAATATAGAAACAAACAAAAAATAATAATAACTCAAAAACGTATCATATAAAATATTCTAATTAAGTCAATAACTTATTGTTGAAAGGTAATCATGTATGTGTTATTTTTGGTGTTGGACATTAACAATACATTTTTTTAATATTCTTTTTTTTTGTTATATATATAGAAAATATCTATTGATCAATTTGAAACACAACATGGTTCTTGGACTCCACCCGTCTAGCCCAGGTTCAAACCTACACCTCCCCGGGCTGGTCCTCTGAATTTTGAGGTTTTTTTATTTTTATTTCTTTTGTTATTTAACTATAAATTCAAAATAAGTTTTCAAATATTAAAAGACATGTTATATTTATTATTTCACTTTTAGTTTTCTTTTTATTTCACTAAAATTTGTTTAGCTTAATTTTAGTTTATTAACTCCTTGAGCTTGTGGATCGTTACATGCGTGATGCAATGTAGTGTTTTTGAAAGTCTTTTAGCTCTATGACATGAATGCATCTTGATCGACTAAAATACGAATAATACCTTTTATATGATGAGAACAGTTTTAATTTGACGATTTTACACAATTTTTTGGTAAACATGAGATAAAATTATCTAAAAACTTACTAGACCATGACAGTATGGCACCACCCTATTAGGTAATGAGATAAGATAAGCTAAACGTAGTTTTACACTAATCATATGAGCATAACAGGCTAAAGACAAAATAAATAGAAGCTATTTAAACCTAAAATCTGTCTAGATGTACTCGTGCCCTTACTATTACGCCGCCCATTTGAATGTTCATATTTTACATACTTGATTTACTTGGAATGAAAGTTCGTTAAATTCTTACAAGTTTATATTTTAAAATACAAAATGTCAAAAGAACAAAATTAAATTCAACCATTTGTTCATAATAGTAAGATTAAAGTTATGTGGTGTTTATAGTATTTACCCTCTATATAACTATGCTCTGAAAATAATATATTTATGGCAACATTCTATCTTTAATAACAATCATAGACTCAGAGAGTTTTCAAAATCATAATTAGCCAAACATGCAATAATGAATACGAATTTATCAAATATATATTGCATGCTATAAGTCTTAACAAGTAAAATTAATAATTCGAACGAGTAGGAGCATACTAAGTAAATAATGATATACGACAAATAAAGGCATAAGAAGTCATATTAACGAAAACAAGGTATCGAAATCCGTACTACAAAGTAACGGAAAAGAATAAGATTTATACTAAGATAAAAATAACCAAGAATCCGTACCTTATACACGAATGACAATAACGCCGCGAGAACCTACGATATTGTAATTCAAGTTATAGTTTAGATTTTCTCATTTCAGATTAGAAAAGTTCCAGTTCTGCCCCTGTCTATTCGCACTCGTTAAAAATACTAAACGACGTTTAAAATTTTGAAAATCTCCAGTTTACTAGATTAGTGATTTTTGAATAACTTTCATTTAGAAAAGTTCCTGATTTGGATTACCAAAATATGAGAAAAACGTGGATTTTTACAGCTGCGCAGAACTGCTAGCTGTTACGAAAACGACTGTTTGGATGTCTAAACGAATGAGTTTTTCGTTCGTCATGGACATAAGGTTTAACTGATTTGAATCTGTTATGAACAAGTTATGGCCTCAGTAAGTTGGCTGTAAAATACGGACCTAAGTCAAGTGTATTTTGGTAAACCGTAAAATTATTTCGGGTTAAAATACATCCGTTACAGGTCTGGAAATATTTTTATAAATAAGTATAAATCATGATTTATCCATAATTAAAGATCATACAGTGTTCAATAATAAATTAATAATTTAAACTATTATTTAGAGTCCATTTTTAAAAAAGAATGGCGATTTATAACATTTATAAATAATATTTTATAAAAAATATTAAGGTGTTTTTAATAATTTAATTTATAGAAATTAACTAGGTAACCTTTAAAAATATTTGAAGTTTACAAAATAGTTTGTATATTTATAAAAATATTTTCTGTATTTATTTAAGGCTAAAAGCCTTTTAAAAAAAACATGGGGGTGCCCAGGTTCAAACCCGGGACCTCATGTTAGGGGCAACAGTGACTTAACCAATGAACCAAGGCATCTGCTGCGATATAATTCAGTTTTTAAATCTTAAAAACAAACTTAAACAATTTCCCCCAAATCCTCCAAGAACCCTAATAATCTGTGATCCAAATCGAAGTTCGATTCGACTTTGTTAGAGACTGGAATCATGGGGCTTTTAATCCCCATGTAAAAACGAGTATTTAGGTGTATTCAATTACTCGTATTGTGTTCGAATTGAAGATAATCCCAGCGAAGAACAGATCGCGACAGGGGAAAATGGTTCGAGCTGCAATTGTTGATGGTAATCAAATTCCTTTCGTATGAAGCTTCTATTGATGATGATAATCGAAAGCCCTCTGTTAATTTGGGATTATAACATGCCTAAGCTGGAGTTCAAGTAAGTTGCAGGTCCGCGATGAAGGTGATGATTGAAGGTGTTGTTTTGTTGTGTTTCCAATGAAATTGAGTATGTCAACAGATTAGAAATAGATATCTGATTGATTAGGTCGAATTATCTTGTTTATTATTAACATTTGAGTGGATTATGTTAGGTAAGTTAAAGTGGTCGATTTAGTGCTCCACAAATCGTGAAATCCGGACAACTTTTCTTCAATTAACGCACGTATTATGGTTGGAATCTGACTCATGAACGATTTGGTGCGTTGTGGGGTTTGAAAACCGAATTTTAAGTGTGCTTTGGGGTTCGCCGGAGCCGATCGGCCTTGGCTGGAAGAAAACGGCCGGAAACGCGGGGGTTTAGTGGGCGGGGGGTTGGGTTGAAATTTATAAAATTACACTTTTGGCCCCTGTGTTTTAAACTTTTGTTATTTGATGTACAAAACTTATTAATTAAGTTTTCAAAATGGCAACTAACCCCCTGAACTTTTATTATTATTATTATTATTATTATTATTATTATTATTATTATTATTATTATTATTTATTATTTTTTATGGGTATTATAATTAGTCCTAAATTACTACAAATAAATTTACATTGATCCTAAAAACAAAGCCTTTATCAAATCGACTAATCTCACATTAACAACGAGATATATTAATAATACAATAAAAACAAATCTTACCTCTATCTTATGATATACTAAATACTACTTCCTAACACATCCGAGAGTAACGTGTATGTATGTGTTTCTAATTTTATGCATCTTAACCATAATCAAAATGAAAATGTATATAAAGAAACATAGAAGCTTATTAATTACACCCTTTAAACCACCCATAAATAGATATTTAATTTAATTTAATTAATAATTATAACCCCAACCCAAGGTTGAGTATCATAATTTTCAAGTTCAAGCTTTGACCACATTGAACCATCTAAGCTTGCTCTACAAGGAAACCCACACCCAAACACACACACACACATAATCTCTCTCACACACACACACATTTTGTTGTATAAATAGCTAAAGTTTACATATTCAAAACCCACCCACCATCCCCATTTTCAACAGCTGATACACACCTCTACACCTACATACACACATATAATATTCATTTTCATCACTTTTTGTTTACCGCAATTTTGGGGGCATTGCTCTGCAATCATCCGCCATTGTCAAAGCAATAAAGCTGTAAGTTCTTCATATCTTCATAGTTTTATAGAAATAGCTTTCATTTTGTTCAAATCTTCATACGCTAGTATGTTAATTAGTGTCAGAAGCAACAATCATGACTATTAATTGTGATTGTTGTTCGTTCATTGGAATGGAAACGAAAGCATCGTGTATTGAATTCTTCAAACAGAAGCTTCGTATCTTCGTAATTAGTATCAAATCTTCATACGCTAGTGTATTAATCAGTGTCAGAAGATACAATTATGCGTGCTAATTGCGATTGTTGTTCGTTCGTTGAAATGGAAACGAATGCTTCGTTATTAAATCTTCAAACATGAGCTTCGTATCTTCATAATTAGTATCAACTCTTCATAAGCTAGTATGTTAATTAGTATCAGAAGGAATAATCATGCTGCTAATTGCGATTGTTCTACGTTCGTTGAAAGGGAAACAAATGCTTTGTTCAGATTATCGTTGCGTTTTGTTTCAATTGGTTTCGTGTATGCATCTGTGTGCTAATTATGATTGTTCGGAGATCGTTTCGGATCTGGATCTGGATCTGGACGGTGTCGATACGATGGATTTACCGTTTACGCAACGTATAAACCCTAGGACTATCTAATCTAGTTGATACTCTCTTCATTCATTGCATTTTCATGACTCTGATACTGTTTTATGTATAATAAACGTCAATGATCACACGTTTTTCGTTTGTTTTCTCTTACCAATCAATTTAAGCTAAAAGACAAACAGTATGAATCTGATTACATGATTATTGTTACACAGGCGTGCACCTACGAATTCAGTAGTTTCGCATAAGCCGGTGTATATGATGAATGGCGGTGATAAAGAGAAGCCGGAAGCATCGACCTCCGGCGCCGGTTCCGGCGACGGTGGTCAGGAATCACGGGTGGAGAAAGAGAAGGAAAAAGAGAGCGTCAATACGGTGCCGTTTTACAAGCTATTTGCCTTTGCTGATTTCACTGATTACGTATTGATGATCGTTGGTACCATTGGTGCTATCGGTAATGGAGTATGCATGCCTCTAATGACCATTCTTTTTGGTGACCTCTTAAACTCCTTTGGTGAGAATCAGAATAATGATGATGTGGTTCGTGTTGTTTCGAAGGTACGTAATTCCCAAATTTACAATATTATCTTTTCTTATTATTACTATTATTATTTCTTATCTTTCAATCGTTCATCTAACTTGATGGAAATGGGTTACAGGTATCGCTGAAATTTGTTTATCTGGCTGTTGGGTGTGGGGTAGCGTCATTCCTCCGTAAGTACAAATTTTGCCCACCTAATCTTCTTGTAAGGATTGTTTGACTTTATGGCCTCAACAGGAGAACAGGACAAACAAAATGAAAATATATTGCAACTTTACCAATTATTTTAAGTATTGATATTTGCACTTAACTTTTTTATTTATAGAAACTTCCAGTTATTCTTGCTATTGTATGCATATTTGTAACCTCCTATAATTTGTAAAATGGTTGCTAAAACGAGAAATATTACTGATGTAACCAGTAAAAGTAAAAAAGTAAAAGTGATAGAAAAAGTTTAGGAATAAACTTTGTAAACTGATTACATGGCTCTAGTAATCAAGTTATATGACATGGCATCTTATATGGCTGCCACATGGTAAAAGATCTTACAACTTGAAAAATTACTTTTACCTTATCAAGCATAGTACACCGAATTTTTAAAGTCAATTCATAACATAAAGTAGAAGTCAAATTGCATGCAATTCTCTGCACTATGCTCTTATCAAAATGTTTATCTAATTATTACCGGTTCAAGTATCCGATAATCAGATATTCAGATGTTTAGTGGTTTGGTATAGTGAACTAAATTATGATTGTTATTTGCATTAATTTTGGAAAATCTGCTTACTAGTAGCTGTTATGTGATATTAGAGTTATTTTAATTTTTATGTCTATATCCTCAATTAATCTGAATTTGTTAAACAAAACAGTTGAATTATCTGATTAAAACAACTCCAGTTAACACAATTATATCCAAACATGCTCTAAATGTTCTAAGAATGTGGTGTTTTGTAGAGGTGGCATTGTGGATGATAACGGGGAAAGGCAAGCTGCAAGAATAAGGAATTTGTATCTAAAAACGATATTAAGACAAGATGTTTCCTTTTTTGACAAAGAAACAAACACAGGGGAAGTTGTTGGCAGGATGTCTGGTGATACTGTCCTCATACAAGATGCCATGGGGGAAAAGGTATGTATATCAACTTTTCATGTTCAAACTTTGTACAAATTTGCAGAAAACTAATAGCTATTGTCTACTTTCCAGGTTGGAAAATTCACACAGCTATTCTCAACATTTGTAGGTGGTTTTGTGATAGCATTTGCCAAGGGATGGCTTCTTACACTTGTCATGCTTACATCAATTCCTCCGTTGGTAATCTCTGGTTCAATTATGTCAATAATGGTAGCGAAGATGGCATCACGAGGCCAAACTGCTTATGCTAAAGCAGCCACTGTAGTCGAACAGACAATTGGATCAATCAGAACGGTAATTAAATAGCAGAGTTGTTTCATACATATCCTTTCAAATTTTATAATATCGTATTTTTCCTTCAAAAACTGAAAAAACGCACTTACCCATTCCATAATGAGTTTCACTGAATTAATGAATACGGAAAAGACGTCATCACGCTGAATAATCTCAGCAAATAATATTCGCATATTCAGTGAAACAAGATTGTAAGAAGTACCGACTTATTTCATTTACTCTGAAACTAGCAGATATGATAGTTTTTATTGTTTTAAAGGTAAATATGAAATTATGAAATGTTGAACTTTTAGAATGATTTTTACAAACTTGTCTTTAAACAAAAATGTTGCCTTCTTACACCATTTATCCCTTTCTTTTAGGTTGCTTCTTTCACCGGGGAGAAGAAAGCGGTTGCAGATTACAATAAATCACTTATTGATGCTTATAATTCTAGTGTTCATGAAGGCCTAGTCACTGGCCTTGGTCTTGGATCAATGATGTTTATTGTATTCTGTAGTTATGCTTTGGCTGTTTGGTATGGTGCAAAGATGATACTAGACAGGGGATACGATGGAGGCACTGTGCTTACTGTAATTTTTGCGGTGCTGACTGGATCCATGTGAGCAGACTCTCTCTTTCTACATCTATCGCATTGAAAGGGGCAATTTTTGATCTATTTATTTATAAACAGGTCAATTTGGATCATGTTTTTTCTTTAGTGGGTTAAAAAAATAGTTAGCAAGAAATGGGAACAATTGAAATCGGGCAAACAAGCCAAACATGCTGAAGTCATCCAACATGGATTTTTGAACTATTAAACCTTTTAAATCATTTTATTTGAGGGCAACTGCATGGGCAAATATTCGTAAATCTAACTATTCACATTATACTGTTGTATGGATTACCCTTTTAAAACTTGTTTTTGTATGTAACCAACTTTTAAAACTTTCTGCATGTATATGTATCTAATTTTATGCTTTTTGCGTCAGAAGGTAAGTTTCAGAAGTTGGTTAATCCAAATGATAAGTTTAAAGTCCAATACACACTATAGCAAAAAGTAAATAGTGAGATACATTTCTATGCAGATTCCTTTTTATTTAACAAGTTAGATTATCATTGAATAATTTATGTAATAATATATGATGCACATTAAAAAAGAAGAAAACTTCAACTTTTGGATAAAAAGTGTTTTTAGTATACCCGTTTCAAACTTTCAACCCTTACAAACGATTTACCCATTTTGACGTACTACTCGACCTACCTATTTCGCCACATCATTGAGCTGTATTCACTATATATGGTATTTTCCAGGTCTCTTGGGCAGGCATCTCCCTGTTTAAGTGCATTTGCTGCGGGTCGGGCAGCAGCATACAAGATGTTTGAAACTATAAACAGAAAGCCTGAAATTGATGCATATGACACAAAAGGGAAAGTATTAAACGATATTCGTGGTGATATAGAATTAAGAGATGTGCACTTCACTTATCCAGCAAGACCTGATGAGCAAATATTTAATGGGTTTTCTCTTTGTATCCCAAGTGGGACGACTGCAGCATTGGTTGGTCAAAGTGGGAGTGGAAAGTCCACGGTGATTAGCTTAATAGAGAGATTTTATGATCCTCAAGCAGGGGAAGTTCTTATTGATAATATAAATCTTAAAGAATTTCAACTAAAATGGATTCGCGAGAAAATTGGTCTTGTTAGCCAAGAACCGGTTTTGTTTACTTCCAGCATCAAGGAGAATATTATGTACGGGAAAACTGGTGCTTCAATGGATGAGATTAGAGTTGCAGTAGAGCTTGCAAATGCTGCTAAATTTATTGATAAACTGCCTCAGGTTTGTAATTGCTTGTAAGAATTGTCTATCTGCTTATTATGTTTGGATACAACATTAATTTGTTTTGAGGGTGTTTAAGATAGTTTGATCAAACTTGTCATGAAATTATTTGTGAGTGAAATAAATTCTTTTCAATAAACAATTTGAAATTGATTATTCCAAACTTGAGTATTTCAGAAAACATAAAGCAGTGTTACTAAACAATTCCAAACACCCCTAAGAGATTAAATGCGTTTAATTGTCTTTAGATGACACTAATGAAGAAAGTGTAATAAAGCAGTGTTACTAAACAATTCCAACACCACCGTTTTATCCTTTTTAATATTTTTGCTTTCCATGAAGATTTTAATCGAATTTGGCTGTTATATAAACTTTTTAGGGACTTGACACCATGGTTGGTGAGCATGGAACACAACTCTCCGGTGGACAAAAGCAAAGAATTGCTATTGCCAGAGCAATTCTTAAAGATCCCAGAATCCTCCTTTTGGATGAAGCAACAAGTGCACTTGATGCAGAATCTGAGAGGGTTGTCCAAGAGGCTTTGGACAGGATAATGGTGAATAGAACAACTGTCATTGTTGCACATCGTTTAAGCACAGTCAGAAATGCTGACATGATTGCAGTTATTCATCGGGGAAAGATGGTTGAGAAAGGTAGTTTTATGTTTATTTTACTGCAAATTGCATATATAAAAGTGCTTGTATGCTTAGCCTTGTATTAAGTTGTTATTTGAAAACTGCTTATTTACCTTAAAATAAGCAGATAAGATTTAAAAACCCTTATCAGATTACCAACTTTAATTTCTGATTTGAGTAACCAACTTCAGTTCCACTCACTAGTCAGATTAAAGTGTCAAGCTTTTTAAAAAATTTAGGGTTACTGCCACATCGACTCACAAGTCAGATTTAAGGCTCAAGGTTTTTAAAAAAAGTTGCGCATTTTTGTATGTGGAAATAACCAAAAACACCAACTAAATCAAAGTCTTTTTCTTTTTATGGTATACTTCCTTCTGAAAATCAAATGTATAACAATTAGTAAATTGAAATTTTTATCAGGATCACATACAGAGCTACTCAAGGATCCCGAAGGAGCATACTCTCAACTTATAAAACTACAAGAAGTTAATAAAGATCATAACACAGAGGATCAAGATAACTCAGAATCTGGTAAGGAAATCAGAAGTCTTTCAAATAAAAAAATATCCTACCAACGTTCACTGAGCAGGGGGTCATCAAGCAGCCGCCGCCACTCAATGTCCATGTCATACGGTTTGCCGCCACAACTTGGTGTCATGCCACCAGAATCCATGGACACTGAAGAAGCAGAGGAAACCTCAAAAACACCACCCAAAGTCCCACTCCGCCGCCTTGCATATCTCAACAAACCAGAATTACCAGTAATCATAATCGGTGCAGTAGCAGCTATTATTAACGGTACAATATTCCCAATTTTTAGCATCCTGCTTTCAAGCATGATTAAAACATTCTATGAACCACCACACAAATGAAATCAGACTCAAGATTCTGGGCTCTAATGTTTGTAATCTTGGGAGTTGTATCGTTTCTAGCTTATCCGGGAAGATCTTATCTCTTCTCTGTTGCCGGATCAAAACTTATAAAAAGAATCAGATCATTATGCTTTGAGAAAGTGATCAGCATGGAGGTTGCTTGGTTTGATAAGCCAGAAAACTCAAGTGGTGCGATCGGTGCAAGGTTGTCAACTGATGCCGCCAGTGTCCGTGGGTTGGTTGGTGATGCACTTGCTCAAGTTGTTCAAGACTCATCATCTGCTATCACCGGTTTAGTTATAGCCTTTACAGCTTGCTGGCAGTTAGCTCTGATAATTCTTGCTTTGATCCCGTTAATGAGTGCTAATGGGTATGTTCAGATGCAATTCATGAAAGGGTTTAGTGCTGATGCTAAATTGATGTACGAGGAAGCAAGCCAGGTGGCTACTGATGCTGTTGGAAGTATAAGGACAGTAGCATCTTTTTGTGCAGAAGAGAAAGTTATGCAACTTTATAGAAATAAATGTGAGGGCCCGAAGAAAACAGGGATCAAACAAGGATTGATTAGTGGAATTGGGTTTGGGGTTTCGTTCTTCCTACTGTTTTGTATGTATGCAGCCAGTTTCTATGCTGGAGCCCGGTTTGTTGAGGCGGGAATAACTAACTTCACAGATGTTTTTAGAGTTTTCTTTGCTTTAACAATGGCGGCATTAGCAGTGTCTCAATCAAGCTCGTTTGCACCCGATACAAGTAAGGCAAAAAGCTCTGCGGTCTCGGTTTTTGCGATTCTAGATCGGAAGTCAGAGATTGACCCGACTGATGAGTCGGGTATGACTTTGGAAACGGTCAAAGGGGAGATCGAGCTTCGGCACATTAGTTTTAAATATCCCACCAGACCTGATGTTGAGATATTCCGTGATTTATGCTTGACAATCCATAGTGGCAAGACAGTGGCATTGGTTGGTGAGAGTGGAAGCGGGAAATCAACAGTTATCCAACTGTTACAAAGGTTTTACAATCCAGATTCGGGTAGTATCACATTGGATGGAATTGAGTTACAAAAGTTCCAACTCAAGTGGCTCAGGATGCAGATGGGTCTAGTTAGCCAAGAACCCGTCTTGTTTAATGACACCATTCGGGCAAATATTGCTTATGGAAAGGACGGTGATGCTACCGAGTCTGAAATTACAGCTGCTGCGGAGTTGGCCAATGCCCACAAGTTCATTAGCAGCTTACAACAGGTTCGTTTATTTCACGTTGGATAATGGGTCAAAACGGGTCAAATTTAGTATTGGTTGAAATGGGCTATTTGGGTAACACATATGACACTTCTTTTCATCTTTTTTTATTGTTTTTATAACTAAGTAGAACTTTTATTACAAAAGCCTATAACAATAATTCGAGGTGAAACTGCCATTTATAATACAAGATGACGCTTATGGAGTCAAAATACGTTGATCTAGAGACGCTTTTTTGTAAAAAAATTTATTATCAACTAATGCATGTTTTATGAATACAATAACAACATTGCTACAACATAAGTTTAGAATTTCAGAAAAAAAGCGATTTTAGAAGGTATGCATTAATAATATAAACATCTAGGTCACTTTCAACCTGTTTGACCTGTACACTTTAGCTACAATATTTTGTTTTGACCTTAAAAATTTACGACTTGTGTGGGTTGAGATGACAACCGCTGCTACTAATAAAAGTTAGTACTAATTGATAACGTGTGAATTGCAGGGTTACAATACAATGGTAGGAGAAAGA
This sequence comes from Flaveria linearis, assembly GCA_024085815.1. NCBI lineage: Eukaryota > Viridiplantae > Streptophyta > Magnoliopsida > Asterales > Asteraceae > Flaveria > Flaveria linearis. The sequence goes on from CM044007.1 coordinate 85,956,069, forward strand.
GGAGTCCAAATGTCAGGTGGACAAAAACAAAGAGTAGCTATTGCTAGAGCGATAGTCAAGAGCCCTAAGATACTACTACTAGATGAGGCTACAAGTGCACTCGATGCAGAGTCAGAAAGAGTGGTTCAAGACGCGTTGGATAGGATCATGGTTAACCGCACTACAGTAGTGGTGGCTCATCGGTTGTCTACCATTAAGGGCGCTGATGTCATTGCAGTCGTTAAAAATGGAGTGATCGTTGAGAAAGGAAAGCATGAAAAATTGATCGATATTAAGGACGGATTCTATGCATCATTAGTTGCACTTCACATGAGCTCTTCCAATTAACTACCATTTTTTCTTTTAATTGTTTACTATAAAATAGCAGATAACAAAGGTTCACAAGATTTTTTGTTTGTAATATTAGAATGTGGATGGAGATGAGAGGTTCTTAAAGGCTAGAAAGTTTGTAAACTTGTGAAGAATGTCAATGGCAAATGAATTTTCATATATATGATATGTGTTTATTTCAAATATATGATGTGTGTTTATTTCTTACATATGATATATGATTATAAACCCTAACTTGATTTTGACTTATCTTCATTCAGTAATCAAATCCATCTCAAGTTGTAACCAATTCATGTAGTTGATTATTTCACTGTTAAATATCTTAATTGTCCTTTTTTATTTATAAGTTGGATTGTGACATATGGTTAAAATCTTTTATAAAATCATACTATTTTAACCTTGTAAATTGATATAAAAAATAGATTAAAGTTATTTATTTGCTCTCGCATCACATAGACGCATAACATGATACGCTACAAATTATTATCCTGACTTGTTGTGGTGGGGATAAATTAATAGGTCAATCTTATACTTCTTTTGTAGTTTTCATCTCATTATTAAGTGTTTGAATAAGTCATTCCAATCAACCCAAAGTCATTATACTTTTAGACTATTTTTATCTCTGGGAATAGTGCTGCAAAGGAATGGAACGAAGTCTTGTTAATGTTCGTTCGTTTAGCATTGATTATGTTCACGAACACATCAGTAAACGTAATAGTTATTCATGTTCTTTCTTTAAAGAATTGAACTTGTTTACAAACACATAACCAAAATGAACGCAAACAAATAAGAATGTATGTAAAATATAAAAAATGTATGTAAAGTTTAACAATAATAAAAATATAAAAAATAACCAAAGATAAAACATAATCATCATAAAAATTTATGTAAAGTTAATAGCTTGACGCCACAAACATAAACATAATTATCCCAAGACAATAGCACAACTTAGTCATAATAATCATAAAAATAATTATCCCAAAATAATGTCTCAAAAGATCCAAGTTTTAAATAACTTAGTTTTTAACGTGATATAAGCTTCAAATTACTAGGATTTGTTGTTTAAATGTTAAGGTAATAAACTAATTATCAAAAGTTAAAAAATATATATAAAAAAATCTTTTAGTGAACCAACAAACATGAATGAACGTAAATGAAAGGGCCTCTTGGAACCTTGCACCAGGATGCCTCTTGGAATCATCTTTAGTTATCCATATTAATCACATCTATAATTAGGATTAGTTAAAAGGTAAATCAAAGCAACTTATTTTCTATGATTTGAATAGTAACAACTCCTTATCATCGGTCTACTATCCTCTCTTCCACTAAGTATGATAATCCGGTTTTTCACATCACCATAATTATCGAAATCAACACTCCATTTGAATTGGACTCAAAAAAAACAAAACTTGAACCGATTCGAAGAGGATATTAGACTTAGAATTATGTATATTTGTACTTTTCACAAATAAATACATATTAACATGGATGTTACAAACCATAGTATCAGAAAAGGAGGAATAAATAGTTCATGTGCGTTAACCTGTGAGCCAATGCTTCCTACGATGTTTTTGGGAGAGGGTGTTGCAGATCGGTCAGTGAATCCTGTAATACTCATTTTAGATAGTTAATGTGATGTTTCAATGTGAAATTAAACTCATTTTAGATAGTTAATGTGATGTTTCAATGTGAAATTAAGACCTTCATTATTTCTTCAAAGAGGTCATTTAAAGCCTTTTTGCCATCTAAATTTGTAAACATGATGTTTCAATATGAAACTAATAGCTCCACTATTTTTCAAAGAGGTCATTAAAAGCCTCTTTGCCGTCAAAATTTGTAAACACGATGTTTTCAATGTGAAACTGATAGCTCCACTATTTTCCAAAGAGGTCATTTAAAGCCTCTTTGGCGTCTAAATTTGTAAACATGATGTTTCAATGTGAAACTAAAAGCTCCATTATTTCTTCAAAGAGGTCATTTAAAGCCTCTTTGGCGTCTAAATTTGTAAACATGATGTTTCAATGTGAAACTAAAAGCTCCATTATTCTTCAAAGAGGTCATTTAAAGCCTCTTTGCCGTCTAAATTTGTAAGCATTGTGTTTCAATATGAAACTAATAGCTCCCTTATTTTTTCAAAGAGGTCATTATGTTTCAATGTGAAACTAATAGCTCCATTTTCGTCAAATCAACTATTTATGAAATTTAAAAGAATGGATAAAGAGAAGTATTTGTGAGTCAACCCAATCAACCAAGCCCTTTGTGACCTGAACTAAATTATTTGTTTTTTATCCAAACCAATTTTGAACCGCCCATTTTGCCACTTGTCATAGCCTAAAACTTGGAAACAAACCTGTAGCCGTCGGCAAAAGTTCCTAGCATAATCAGCATCAAAAAACGTATATTATGTACCATAAACATCTTCTGCACCTCTCTCAGCAATATCACTAACATCCATTTGATATTGTGCAGTGTCAAATGCAACTGTTAGTTCCTAACTCATCTTTTGGCGGTTTCCATCCGTTTAATTCCTCGTGTGAAATCATTTATCTAAGTTCCTTCTTCATCACGGATTTCGATAATTTTGCATCCTCTCACAAACTGAAGGTCAAGTTTTTGTGGGACCGACACATTAGAGGACATCATGTTCTTGTAAAGCATTCCATTCAAACTTTGTTTATGTCTGTAACTTGAAATGCTGAAAGTGACCTCTGCTGTTACAGATGATAGCCTTACTTCACCAATATGTGGTTATTTTACTTCAGTAGTTTCAAATTCTTTAATCAGTACAGCCATTCTTGACCAACCACAGAAAGCGGTAAGTTGATCTTTGTTATTAATGTAAGCAAAGGAGATGCAGACCCCTTCTTGAATGTCTTCATGAATTTCATTAGTGAATTCAAGATTAAATAGAATAAGGTTTCTAAGAAGATAATCAGGAAGTGCTAAAACTGTAGATATAATACCATATCATACTTTTGAGTACAGGATTAGATACAAATGTGGTGCATATAGCTCATAATTAATATGATACACGCCAACATGCATTTGTATTCACATTTTGAAGTTGATTATCTGATTATTGTAAATCACAGTTTCAATAATCATATTTCAAAGCTTGGACAAACAGATTATATAATCAGATTATTTAGTGGTCAAATAATCAGTTTCGTATAATCAAAGGGTAGGATAGAATTACATACTTACCCTCTAACCTAATGTTAGAAATTTGTATTACACTTTACCATCTCACAAAGGTATTTCCTTCACAATGTCCCTTTTTGGTCAATTTATGTATTAAAATCTTGAAAGAAACCAGAATTGTTGAACACTCACCAGTTGATTTTCAGTACAGCTTCAAATAGCAAAAGCACACCCAATCACTATTTTGTACAGCTGATTATCTAATTAGGATTACTGAAAATTAAACTATCACTTGCAAAATACACTTATGACACCCGATATAGTTCCTGTACTGACCTTATTGCAGGCCAAGTCCTCAATTCATCAGAAGTACATATAATTTCTTTGAAGGATCAACGCGCTTATGAATCACACCAATGTTTGTAAGTGCAAGTTCTTTCAGCTGAAAGAATAGTTAATAGCATTTTTCAGATAACTGAAAAAATAAGGGCCATGAGCAATTTATTCTTCACACAAATTGGGAGAGAACACACCTTGGGTGTCTTTTTAAATGAAAGTAGCTAGAAAGCCTGAAAACATTCATAATGGGCTTGAAGCACTTCGTCATCTGTCATTTGTCTCCCAAAAATATCATCGATCTCAAAACCTTCCTAATACTGCAAAGAAATAAATACTAGACATATCGTATGCGCGTGCATGTATAACGCAAAACTCGGATTCTTGATTTTAAGTTCATACACACCAAATATAGGGAAATTACTATATGATCATCTGCAAAATATAACTTATTGGGCAGTACAGTAAGGTTCGAAATATCTCTATTGAAAAATTGTAATGCCTGAAAGCATTAATAGGTATATCATACAAATCTATAATAAACAAACAATCAAAAACCTTCAGCAAATCCCACTTAAAAGTAGGGTCGGTGAGGGCGAGATGAGGGCACACCTTCCCAGGCTGCTTCCACAAAGACCCTTGGCTCATGAATCTTCATTCTTTATTAAAATGTACGTACATAAAAAATAAGAAACAAAAACATAGAAGAAAAAAGACATAAATCATAGTGTAGTCTATTAGAAGCAGAAGATAAAGATAAGGGAGGCATACAAATCAGACATATCTATAAAACTAAATACGAGTTAAATAATAACTACCTCAATCAAATATCCTCTCTCCAGTTGCAAATAATAAAAATACAACCGAACTTAAAATGCAAAGGAATCCCGGGATGAAAAACACTGTTCTCCAACTATCTGGGCTGGAAAGATCTGAATCTGTAGCTTTAGAAGCTTCTAGAAGTTGACCTGTCAACCCAACCCCAATAATACCAGCTAAAGTGCCAGCTGTATTAGAGACCCCCATCACAATGCCAGCATAACGAGGAGCAATATCCATATGATTCACTGCAAAACCGGCTCTCCCTAGTGCCAGAAACCCAAGAGCCAAAGAAGAACAAAGCACCACACCATCAGGTGTACTAAAATGAGGAATTGTAATTAATGCAAAAGAAGAAACCAAAAATCCAATGGTATTCAACACCTTTCTTGTTTTTGTCACAGACATTATTCTTTTAGTTATCACATGGTCAGCAATCACCCCACCAATATTTGAGAATATAAACATGTTCAAATAAGGCATCATTTTAGAAGAACCCATTTCTTGAAGGCTGGATTTGAGACCTAATTCAAAGTAGGTTGGTAGCCAATTCATTAGCACGTATAATGCGTAATGAAAAGTGAAATTATTAGCAACAATAGCCCATACGGGTAGGCTAAAAAAGATTCTTCGCCATGGGATTTGACTTTTGTCAGTTTTAGTCCTTTGACTTTGACCATCTTTGACGGGGAGCAACGAATCGCCAAAACCAGATGCAGTGGCTTTTGGATGCTGTGAGCGTGGCGGGTCACTAGCAAATTTAAACCATAGTAGAGACCACATGCCACCTAGAGCTGCCTCGGCCAGAAACACAGATTGAGGGCCCTTAAACTTCACTAAACTGGGAAGTAAAAGCATACCCATGGCTGCCCCCAAGTACATTCCAGAGGTGGTTAATGAAACAGATCTTGATCGTTCATGTGGTGGGACCCATTGAGCTAAAACAGTGTGTATAGAAGGGAAAATGAAGCCTTGTGATATTCCAACAAGTAATCGAGCCGTTATTAAGATAATCACTCTGTTTGGGTCAAGTGGTACTAGAGCACAAGTTAGAGACCATAATACAAAAGACAACAGGAGCACCCGTCTACCGCCTATTTTCTGGGCTGCCCAACCACCAGGGACCTGTGATAAAGCATAACCATAATAGAATGCTGAAAGTATAGTGCCTTTGCTTGATTGACTTACTCCTTCAGCATCTGCAGCAACTGTATACGCAATTGAGAATCCCACACGCTCGATGTAGCATACAGAGGTGCACATGAAGGTTAATATGACAATCAAATATCGTGTTGGAATTCTTGTAATGCCCATTTTTATTGTCCACCTCTTTAATATCAATTCATATATTATTACTATCTGTACTCATTTCACTAACAGAATCATGTCAAGCCATAAGACATACAATGCACCTGCAAGGATATATTAAAAGAGAAAAGGAGAAGAATATATTAGATGATTAAAGTTGCAGGAAGCCACTATATAGAAAAGCAAATGCTCATCAATCAAATATTAGGGCATCTATAATGGTCTAGTGAGTATGACCAAAAGGTGAGTCCATGTAGGCGCTACCTAGGCAGTTAGTGTGAATCTGTGTGATCACACTGATACTCACTAAAGATATGTAATGGGTTAGTGAGTGTGAGTGTGAGTGTGTGACAAGACATGGATAAATGTGATTAGCCTTAAATTACACCTATACGTTTAAATAACCAAAAAGAAGGCAACAGCTGAGTCCATGTAGGCGCTACCTAGGCAGTTAGTGTGATCACACTGATACTCACTAAAGATATGTAATGGGTTAGCGAGTGTGAGTGTGTGACAAGACGTGGATAATTGTGATTAGTAGCCTTAAATTACACCTATACCTTTAAATAACCAAAAAGAAGGCAACAGCCCCGAGACCCTACTCACAATCCTCCACTCGCGGCCACGGCCATGCCCAGGGGGGCACCTGTTCCACGCCCTCACCGGCCTACATGACACTCTCATGCCCTACACCACAGAGACATTACAGATGCCCTTAGTGACTATCATCTTTTTTTTTGAACGGCTGGTTAGTTGTTAGTTGTTAGTATCACCAAGTTAGTAATAATCACCCATGCCAAGGTTTGAACCTTGGACCTCCAAGAGAGGCAAAACCTCCCACCTCCCCCTTAACCACTACGCTAAGAGATCATTGGTTAGTGACTATCATCTAACTATGCACAGTTATGCTACTATCATTTAACAATGGAATTCTACAATTCACAAAATAGAAAAACAATTGCTCATCATCATCAATCGATTGATATTAGCTATTCCTTCAATCATAGAAGTTCAATTTCGCATCTAAAATTGCACAAAAAGCAGGTAAGATGTTGAGATTTAACCTAAATTGTCTCAAACGCATCACATACAACAATAACTACTACACGATTGACAATAAGTTCAATAATATCAATTCAAAGATGAATGTAGCATCGTTATGGCGATTAACAACAAAGTAGAAACTGAAATCGCTGTGGTGAGAAACAACTTACGGATCAAAATCACCTGAAATCGGATGAAGGAATCGTCGTTGTTGCAGGTGTAGATCACAAATTCTTCTTCTGTAGCAAATTTCTAGATAGTGATGAATTCAATCTGAAAGAAGTGGCGATTGGGGGTTGGTTGGGGAGAAATGATATTGACGAAAGTGTGTTCAGAAGTAGATGATAATAGAAGTAGTCAAAGATCGAAAGTCAACTTGTGGATCTAGAGCATGACGCCAAATATCGGTTAATATTGGTTTGTTACTGAAAATTACGTTTTATGAGGGAATATGATCTTTACGTTTCATGAATTTAAACTTAGGGGTTGTTTGATTGTGCTGACTGAGTAAGATCTGACTGAGTCAGAAGCTGACCCAGTAAGAAGTTCTGACTGAGTCTGCATCTGACTGGAACTTGATTGTTTGATATAGTATCTGACTGACTATGCTGAATGATAAAAATCACTGTATTACCCTTGTATTTTAATAAATTATGTAATAACTCCATTAATAAATTATTTTAACACACCAAAGAAACCATAAAAAAAACCCAAGACACCCACCCTTAATAATAATAATAATAATAGTAATAATAATAATAATAATAATAATAATAATAATAATAATAATAATAATAATAATAATAATAATAATAATAATAATAATAATAATAAGAATATAAACCCACACCACAACTCTTCTCTTTCACTCTTCTCTTTCACTCCTCTTTCACTCTTCTCTTTCACATCTTCTTACCACCACCACAGCCACCACCAAGACACCGACCACCGTCACCACCCTTCTCTTCCACTCTTCCGACTTCAAAACCAACATCGCAACAGGCTGCCGAGGGCTGCTCGTCGGTGGGCGCGCCGTTGGGGCGGTGGGCGGTGGTGCTGCGGCTGCTTGCGGGTCGCGAGAGGGCTTGCGGCGGAGGGAGGAGGGCGGCGGAGGGAGGGCGACGAAGGGTGGTCGTCGGTCGCGAGTGATGCTGCGGGTCGCGAGAGGGAGGGCGACGAAGGGGCAGGGTCAGCAGGTCAGCATATTTTTTTTCATGGACCGAGTCAGCACCTGGGTCAGCACCGGAGACCCGGTCAGCCGGGCTCGAAGCCTAATCAAACGGGCTGACCGCTGACCGAGTCAGCGGGTCAGTCCGGTCAGCGAGTCAGCACCAAAACAAACAGCCCCTTACATTTTTTTTACTAGAACTTATGTTTATGTAATTTCATATTGTCTATGTAACTCTTGTTTCTTTATTGATTTTTGATTAAAATTGTCAAATCAGTTTTTTTTACAAAATTCTTTCCGGTTAAAACGATAAATGTTATATTGTATTGTATATAACACATTTAATGTTAAAATAAACTTTCTTAGTTTCTTTCCAAAACTAAAACTAATAAAATATACATATGAATATAAAAACCTTTAAATGAACGCACACAAACAAACATGAACAAACGAACGTGACTTCTGTTTATAACATTGGTTGTTTATGTGCGTTCATCTGTTAAACGAACAAGCATAAAAACTACTCATCGAATGGTTCACAAAATGTCCTTTAAACATCCGGTTAGTTCGCGACCCTACAACACGGCATGGGTCATGTTATGTGAGGCGACTCACGTTCCATCCAAAAACCTCAAACTTCACACAATGTATAGCATGATCATGATTCACACAATTTCCCCTCTTGCATTTTCAACCAAATCCTACCTAGTTACAGTAAATTAAATCATGAGTGTAAATAATTGATACTAAAGTTTCATGACCAAACCCTGCTAAATGCATAAAACATGATAACTAGCTTTTTTAACAACAATGTCTAGATATTTTATGATAAATAAACCACAGTCTCTACCTTGTAGGATTTAAATCTTCAACCCTTTGACTGTGAGATATATCATTTAATCACTATGTTATACCCTTAACTTCTTAAGGACAAGAAAAGCATGACATCTAATTGGAAGAGCTCATGTGTAGTGCAACTAATGATGCATAAAATCCATCCTTAATATCAATTAATTTTTCACGCTTTCCTTTCTTAATGATTACTCCATTCTTGATTACTGCAGTGATATTTGTGCCTTTAATGGTTGACAATCAATGAGCTGCTACCACTGTTATCACGTTTACCATGACCCTGTCTAATGCGCATTTAACCACTCTTTCAAATCCAGCAGCAAGTGCACTTGTAGCCTAGTCTAATAGTGGTATCTTAGGACTCTTAATTATAGCTCTAGCAATAGCTTTTTTTTTTTTTTTTGAACAGTCAGCAGAGAATTTTCATTTAATAAACCAGCGGGAAGCTGGGACAAAAACATAATACATCGAAGATTGGATGATAAGTTCTCATCATAGAGAATTCCAGAATTCTAAGATTTAGACTATCCCTAATATAAGATTGTAATTAAACTAACCCTAGAATGCTAGTTGCCTATTGAGGCAGTAAAAAGAAACAAACCAAGAGGTGAGCACCTAGAGTTGCTTATAACCATTTTCTTTGGAGTAACCATAACTTCTGACCATGAGAATATCCTTGAACCCCATGCTGATGACACAGTTGGGTAAGTTCTTCCTTAATGTGATTGCATTTATTACCCCTTTCAGTTGTTTGTTTCCTCAATCACCTTATGGTATCAAGCTTGCCTTCATCAGTCCAACAGGTGACCTTGTCTTCGAAAAGGAGGGAGTTTCAGCTTTGGTGATCCATTGTGAGAGTATCTTTGATCCCACATCAGCATGTATCCTTTGTTTTGCTCCACACCAGCATACTCATATCTGCATTAAAAAAATCAACCCGCACCATGCCCCCCAAGAAAGAAAAAGGAAACTCACACCACGCGGAAAGATAAACACGAAAGGATGAGGAATCAATACCGATTATCACAACTCTTTTTTCTTTTTTAACACATATTATACATACCCTGTAAGATAAGACTCACACCAAACACACCCAATTCCCCCACCCTCGGTATTGATGTCCTTACACCAAAAACTCACACACACCAAAGATGAAACAATGTAACCGTTTATGTTTTCACCGACCAATTGATGATTACATGCACCATGCACTTAATTGAAGCCCCCCAAGGTGAATAAAGCACTAGAATGAGAAAGAGCGCCATGAATTATCCCAATCCAAATGTTTATGATTACCTCTGTTTTTGATCCACAAAAATGATACCAATTTTATATCAGCCAAGACTTCTGTTGTTTCTTTTATATGACCATTGAAAGTTGTATTGTTTCTAGATTTCCAGATGCACCAGAGAGTGGATAAGAAAATTGCATGAAGAAGATCTTTATGCCCTGTGGTGATTGGCCAATCATGCTGCATTTTTAGCACATCCTTTACAGTGAAAAATAGGTCTTTTGGGCATTTACACCAGCCCAATACCTGGTCCCAGATGGCATTTGCCCTTGGGCACCGAATTAGAGATGATCTGATGATTCTTCATGAGCTTGGCAAGAAGGGCAAGTGGGGTCAACATTTACCCCTCTAGACCGTAAATTTAGTTTAGATGGAATACGATCTAATCCAGCCCTCCAGGCAAAAGCATTTACCTTTAAAGGTACCCATCTCGACCATGGGATTTTAAAGTTTTCTTTTAGTAAGAGGGAGGCTTCTATGTGCTCCCTTACTAATTTGACTGAAAAAGGAATGGGTAGGTTATCTCCCCAACCCCAAGAGTCTGGTTCCGTTGAGGAAGAGGGGGTGTAATTGGAGACGATTGATTCACAGCTTGATATTTGAGAAATTGCAACTGGTAGTGATGGCATTCTACGCCACATCCATGTGAAGCACCTGGAGTTTAACATGACATTTGTTCTGCTTGATACCGTACAATTCTTGACTGATTCTAGCTGAAAGAGGAGCGGAAACATGTCTTTTAGAGGACCCAAACCAGTCCAATTATCAAGCCAGAACATCGCATGCTCCCCATTCCCTAACCTGCATCTTAGCATACTATATAGATCTATATTTAGGCTATATAGATCCTTTTCCACCTTAAAAATATTTTCCATGGCCCTCTAATAGCCTTGTTGCAAGGAAAGGTCTTCCATGATCTGGATGAAGTGTGGATTGCTTGAATCACTTTTACCCACATAGCATCTTTCTTTGATTTAAACCTCCACAACCATTTGATAAGAAGTGCAATGTTTGCAGCTTGAATGGATCCAATACCCATACCTCCTTGAACCTTGGGAGCTAGCATCGTGTGCCAAGACACCCATGAGATCTTTTGGTTGTTCCCAGAGCATCCTCAGCAGAATTTTCTACGGGTGGATTCCAGCAATTTGATGACTTGAGAGGGAGCTCTAAACATGGAAAGATGGTATAGAGGGAGGGCACCAAGGACAGATTTTGCAAGCGTGACTCTCCCACCAAAGGAAAGGGCTTTTTCCTTCCATTTGGATAGTCTATTTGTTAACTTGTCGACTACCTTTTCCCAGCTTTGTGTGAGGTTCATGTTCTGTCCTACAGGGATTCCAAGATACGTAAAGGGGAAGGTGTCCACTTTACAGTGTAGAGAGCTAGCAAGGGATGATAAAGCTGCCTGGTCAATACCGGTGGCGAATAGCCTGCTTTTTTTTAAAATTTATATGGAGCCCAGAAGATAGGGAGAACCAACGAAGAATTCTAGCTAAGTTTGACATATTAGAAACAGTTGGCTCGCCCATGAATATTACGTCATCCGCGTATATAAGGTGTGAGACTACCATGTCGTCCTTTGGGAGCCTAATTCCGTGTAAGATACCCATTTGGATGGCGTTCGAGATTGCAACATTAAGAGATTCCATGACTGTCACACCCCAACCTTGACGGCGGAAACATCGAGGTGTGAGGGTTAAGATTGTTCACAGCCACATAACGCTATGTTAAAGTATAAAATGCCATTAATCAATTGTTTCAAACACCACATACATCAAAGTTTCAAAATAAATCAAACAAAAACAAGAATCCATTGTCTTTATTAAGCCTAGGTCCATGTTCTAGGTTTAAGCACTTCTTCAATCATCGCTAAGCTTGCACATTACCTGAAACATGTTGAAAATAAAGTCAACTAACTATTTGGTGAGTTCTCATGGTTTTAAATACAATAAGTATAAAAATGTGGCAATTCTAGTCAATGGTCACAAGATAGCAAGTATATAGAACATGCATAGTTACAATCAAGCCTCGACTGAATAATATGAATAAGCATGATTAGCTAAGTGTATTTGGTTCCCTAGTGCACAAGCATACGGCTCCTAGGAGTCGGCAATACATCGACTTTAGCACCAAATAGGCTTGTCAGGCCCAAAGATCTAAGACTTCGCTAGGCTAGCAATAGTTAATGATTGCACACGTATGTCACATCTCATATAATACTTAACATATCCAAACAACCACAACTATGTAAAGAATTGCACGTGTGTAATAAGTATCAAACCGTGTATGTGTAAGTTTGTATAAGCAACATGTTTCACCCTGAAAGACGTGAAATAATCATAAAGCGGGGCATAAGAACTCACGTGTTTAATAAAGGAGGCTTGTAGACGTAATAAGAATAACCACGAATAAGATTTCCAACACAAACGTCACAACGATCTAAACGAAATAAAGTAGCGCGTTATAATTTGTTTGATGATTAATTGTAGGTCTAATAGGATTTAATAATCATTCGTATTTATTACATGTTAATAACGTGATCGGTTAAATGGAACGACTGGATTATACTTGGTATAATCAATTGTTAGCGCGTAAGAGAAATAATAAATAAAACTTGATTTAAATTGTACGTTAAACCGGTTTATAAGGATTGTATATAATAGTGATTTAGCTATTATAAGGAACTATATAAATATATATATATTTATAGGTATAAGTAATTAAACAATTTAATTGTTTGAATATACATATAAATATATATACTAAACAATTATAATATTGTGTATAATAATCAATATAAATGATTTAGCTATTAAAAGAACTATGTATAAATATTATATATATATAAGTAACTAAACAATTAAATTGTTTGAATATATATATATATATAAATATATATACTAAATAATTATAACATTGTATAATCATAATAAGTGATTTAATTACTAAAAGAACAATATATAATATATATATAGGTATAAATAACTAAACAATTTAATTATTTAAAAATATATATATACATATACAAGTATTATGTTTACTCATTTCTTTTGTATTTTTAAAACTAAAATAATATATTTATAAATACAAAAGTATTTTATAAAAATTAATTTAGTCCCTAATTAATTAAACAAAAGAAAAAAATAATCTGCATCTTATAAAATTAATTTTAGAAATTTTCAGAATTTAAAAAGGTTTAATAATTAAAAAGAAATGAAGAAAAGAAGAAAAAAATCAGAAAAGAAAAAGAAAAAGGGGAAAAGGGGCTGCCCGGGGTCGAACCCGGGGCTCCCTTGTAAGATGGAGCGCAGAGACCAGTGAACCAGGGCCAAGGCCTTGGTTTCACTTTGGTTTGTATTGATTTTAAGCTCTCTCTCCTGGTTTCCCCCAAATCGTATGAACCCTAGGTTCAACAGGATCAAAATTGACCCTCGATTCGGTGTTAATCACCTAAATCGTCATAGGGCTTTTGATCCTTGAACAAAATCGAGTAGAAAACAGGTTTTAATTACCTGTTTGGATGAGATTAAAGGTGATTTCGAGTGCGGTTTAGGGTTCGGGTGTTCTTGGTTTGGGGTTTTCTGATCGAGTGGTTTTCTTGTGAAATTGAGGTTTAGGGAGTTTAGGAACTTCACAATGAACCGAAAGACCACAATATATAAGCTTGATTTCTTGGTTTCGAGCAATACCCGTTTGAATTTTGAAACCGCGTTCGTGTTTACCAATTTTTGGAGATTCGAGCTGTAATTTTGTAATTATAATTGATTGATTGATTGTTTAAGCCGCGTATTAAGCTTAGGAATGATTAATTTGATTGAATTCGTGTATCTGGACGGGATTTGATTTCGTATTTTTGTTAAGGGGATACGCGTTTTGATTTGGCAAGAGAATGAGCGGGAATCTCGAATTCGGAGTTGGGTTCGGGTTCGAAACCCATAGTCGAAGGTGAGGGGCGGTTTAATTGGGTCAAAAGCATAAAAAAAAACGATGGTTGAAAGCTCGCCGGAGCTCGGCCGGAGCTCCGGCCATGGTCGCCGGATAAGCGGGGAGAGAGAAGGGGGTGGGGGGTTTGGTTTGGGTAATTTACACAAATAGCCCCTGTGCTTTCAAGTTTTATCATTTTATGTATTAAACTTTTATTTAGAGTTTTTAAAATGACAAATTAACCCCTGCACTTTAATACTAGGTTATTATTATTGTTATTATTATTATTATTATTATTTATTATTATTATTATTATTATTATTATTATTTTATTATTATTATTATTATTATTTATTATTATTATTATTATTATTTTATTATTATTATTATTATTATTATTATTATTATTATTATTATTATTATATTATTATTATTGTTATTATTATTATTAAACTTTCAAGTTAAAAGATTAACAGACAAATTAAAGTAAATAGCAAGAATGAACCATAAGTTTCATTTATGACAATAAAGGCCCTTACAAGAATAAACGACATTAACTTTTGATTAACGAAAAATACAGGATGTTACAGTCTCCCCAACTTAAAAAATTTCGTCCCGAAATTAAGAATAAAAAAGGGGTTACAAGAATAAGGAAGGGTACGTCTTCTTCATATGTTCTTCACGCTCCCAAGTGAATTCCGCTCCTCGTTTGTTCTCCCATCGAACCTTTACAATTGGGGTCGTAGAGGTCCTAATCTTCTTCATAATCCGATCCATGATTTCGACGGGTTTCTCAACGAAGTGTAGTGACTCGTCGATCTGAATGTCTTCCAATGGTACATGCAAATTATCGTCGGCCAGACACTTCCTCAGGTTCGAGACGTGGAAGACCGGGTGAATTCCGCTAAGGTCGGAGGGTAGTTCTAGTTTGTAGGCCACTTTCCCGATTCTTTTCAGAACCTTGAAAGGCCCTACAAACCTCGGAGCTAACTTGTCTTTCCTTCCAAAGCGAACCACACCCTTCCACGGTGAGACCTTGAGAAGGACCATCTCCCCAACTTGGAACTCCAGTGGCTTGCGACGTTTGTCCGCGTAGCTCTTCTGTCGACTCCTGGCCACTTCCAGGTTCTTGCGGATGATAGCGACTTTGTCGGTCGTCTCTTGTATGAGCTCGGGACCGGTGATAAGATTCTCGCCAATGTCGGTCCAGCAGATTGGTGAACGACACTTACGACCGTAAAGTGCTTCGAACGGTGCCATTTGGATGCTTGAGTGGTAACTGTTGTTGTAGGAGAATTCTGCGAGCGGTAGGTGCGTATCCCAGTCGCCACCAAAGTCAAGGACACACAGACGCAACAGGTCTTCCAGAGTTTGGATTGTCCGCTCGGTTTGGCCATCGGTTTGGGGATGGTAAGCCGTGCTTAAATCCAATTGTGTGCCCAGAAGTTCTTGCATAGTAGACCAGAAGTGAGAAGTGAATCGAGCGTCTCGGTCGGATATAATATGAAGAGGCACACCATGACGGCTTACGATCTCGTCAATGTAAATCCGGCTAACCTTGATGTCTTATACGTGTCGCGTATGGGTATGAAATGTGCCGACTTGGTCAATCGGTCGACGATTACCCATATGCTATCGTGCCCGCGAGATGTCCGAGGTAACTTGGTTATGAAGTCCATGGATATATGTTCCCACTTCCACATGGGAATTTCGGGTTGTTCGAGTAATCCACTTGGACGTTGATGCTCCGCTTTAACCTTCGTGCACGTAAGGCACTTAGCAACATAGGTTGCTATGTCTCGTTTCATTCCGGGCCACCAATATTGACTCCGTAAGTCCATGTACATCTTATCGGAGCTCGGGTGGATAGAATAACGAGTCCGATGTGCTTCGTTCATGATAGAAGCCCGAAGGTTATTGCGTTTGGGAATCCAGATTCGGTTTGCGAAATACATTAACCCATTGGCTCTTGTTTCCAATTGGGCTAAGAGATTTGGCTCGAGTTCTTCCTTCATACCCCCTTCGGTTTGCACCGCTTGCTGTGCTTCTCGAATACTCGCCTCGATGTCACAATCGATCTTTAAGTTCTGCAATAACACCGTAGCATTGTTGACATCGAGTCGGACTTCAGTGTCAAACTCTCCCAATGTATCGAACCATTGGCGTCGGTCGCGAATCTCTTGAACGGAAACCATCTTTTGATGCGTCTTTCGACTCAATGCATCGACTACGACATTTGCCTTGCCGGGATGGTAGCGGATATCACAATCGTAGTCGCTAATTAGTTCCACCCAACGACGTTGCCTCATATTGAGGTCCTTCTGATTGAAAACGTGTTGGAGGCTCTTGTGGTCCGTGTAGACTATACATTGTGTGCCGTATAGATAGTGTCTCCAGATTTTCAAAGCAAAGACCACCGCTCCGAGCTCGAGATCGTGCGTCGTATAATTTACCTCGTGAACCTTCAATTGTCTCGAGGCATATGCGATGACCTTTCCCCGTTGCATGAGAACACAACCAAGGCCTTGTTTCGACGCGTCGCAGTATACCGTGAAGTCGTCATTCCCATCCGGTAGCGTCAGAATAGGAGCATTGCACAACTTGTGCTTCAATGTCTCAAACGCCTCTTCTTGCTCGGCTTTCCACTCGAAAGGCTTGTTCTTCTGAGTCAAGGACGTGAGTGGCTTTGCGATTTTTAGAAGTTGGCAATAAATCGCCGGTAATACCCGGCTAGTACAAGAAACGATCGAACTTCCGTCGGAGTTGTGGGAGCACTCGAATTCTTTACGGCTTCAACCTTCGCAGGGTCGACGTGAATTCCTTGACTATTCACAACGTGCCCTAAGAACTGTACTTCTTTAAGCCAAAACTCACATTTCGAGAATTTCGCGTACAGTTGTTCCTTCTTCAACAGTTCGAGGATTTGACGGAGATGAAGTTCATGATCGGAGCGAGACTTGGAATAAATAAGAATGTCATCAATGAAAACGATGACGAACTTGTCTAGGTATGGCTTGCACACCCGATTCATAAGATCCATGAAGACCGCTGGAGCATTGGTTAAGCCAAAAGGCATAACCATGAACTCGTAATGCCCATACCGGGTGCGGAATACAGTCTTTGGGATATCATCGTCGTGGACTCGCAGTTGATGATAACCCGAACGCAAGTCGATTTTTGAAAAGATTGCAGCTCCTTGAAGTTGGTCGAAAAGATCGTCAATACGAGGAAGAGGATACCGGTTCTTGATAGTCAACTTGTTGAGCTCCCGGTAATCGATACACATGCGGAAAGACCCATCTTTCTTCTTCATAAATAAGACAGGTGCACCCCAAGGAGAAGAACTAGGGCGGATAAACCCCTTCTCGGATAATTCCTGGAGTTGGCTAGAGAGTTCTTGCATTTCCGATGGTGCGAGTCGGTAAGGTGATTTAGCCGCGGGGCTTGCTCCCGGAATCAAGTCGATTTTAAATTCTACTTCGCGTACGGGAGGTAACCCGCTAAGATCATCGGGAAAGACCTCAGGGAATTCTCGTACAACTGGAACATCTTTGAGTTCCTTCTCCTTGGCCTTGGTGTTGACTACATAGGTCAAGAATGCCGGATAACTCTTACTTAGGCATTTCTGAGCCTTAGTACATGACATAAGCTTGAGACTTTTGGAGGACCGTTCACCGAACACCTTCATCGTGTCACCGGAGGGTAAGGGCATGCGAATACACTTCTCGAAGCAGATGATCTCGGCATGGTTCTTGGATAACCAATCCATGCCAATAATAACGTCGAAGCTTCCAAGCTTCATTGGAATGAGGTCGATATGAAATTTATGGTTGTCGAGGCACAATAGACAATCGCGGATAACCACGTCGACGGTGATGGGTTCTCCATCAGCAACTTTGACGGTGAGAGGTCTCTCTAGATTTGAGCGAGGTTTAGAAAGTGTCGGCTCGAACTCTAAGGAAACGAAACTTCTATCGGCGCCCGAATCAAATAATACGTATGCATAGGTGTCATTAATAAGAAACATACCTGTATAGGTTTTAAAGGCACTTAAGGACACAAGTAAGGAATTTTAAGAGAATTCTATGGAGATAGGATTGCAATTTTTTTTTACGTACCGTTCACCACCTCGTTGTTCGCCTGAGCTTGGTTCGCGTTGATGTTGAAAGCACGTCCACGAGCTTGTGGAACATTGCCCACAAGACGAGGGCACTGGGGTCGGTAGTGACCTGGTTCTCCACAGTTGTAGCAGACCCGGTTTGGTTCCGTCACTGCGTTCCCCAATGCTCGGCGACACGTTGCCACAAGGTGCCCGTACTTGCCACATAGTGTGCAGATGCGACACGGAAGGTTTCCCGGATGATGGTACCTACACGTGTTGCACATAGGTAGAGGGCCTTCATAAGCCCTTGCCACGGGCACTTGTGCGGCCGGTGTAGCCCCAGTAGTACACTGTCTTTGGGGCGGTTTAGGAGCAGCCACGGCGTAGTTCCGTGCCGGTACAAACTTCCGTTTCTTGTTATCAGGCTTGACCTCCTTAACCTCCTCGGAGGTCGTCTTCTCAGTCTTCTTGGCACCCTTTGCGGACATAGTGCCCGCTCGGATGTGGTTCTCCGTCAGCTGTGCCGTGATAGTGATGGCTTCTTCCAAAGTTGCGGGTCGGCTACCCACAACGGCATTCTGAATCTGAGGCGGCACACCCTTAATAAATTTTTCCACATTTCGGGAAACAGTATCCACCATGTGTGGTAGCAGTATACTCAGTTCATGATGACGGGTAGAATAAGCCAGATGGTTCCCGCCATCCTGTTTCAGGTTCCAGAATTCCTCCTCCAGTTTCTGGATTTCACTTCTCGGGCAAAACTTGGCGATGGCTATGTTTTTGAATTCCTCCCAAGTTAAAGCCAAGATTGCATCGGGGCCTCGGTTCCTCTTTTCACTGTTCCACCACGTTAAGGCCCGTTGCTGCAGCATACTGGTGGCATACCTTACTTTGAGTGCTTCAGGGCACTCATAGTTGACGAAGGTGTTCTCCATCCCCTCAAACCATTCTAGCAGACCGGTGGCACCTTGCTTGCCACTATAACTCGGAGGCTTGCATGAACTAAAGTGCTTGAAGGTGCAAGACTGGTTGTTACGCCGTTGGTTCGCACTATTTTCCCCTTGACCATTGCTGTTGTTCGTGACGTTTGCGATCATAGTGCTGCTGAGTTCAGCCACCATGGTCGGGATGACCGCAGCCATTTGCCGGGAAATCATGGCAGCAAGCTTACGGCCGGATCTTCCTCGGTTTCCGTGGTAACGAGACATGCTGGAAAAATACAAATTGGGTTAGGATCGGTTAAAGGATAATAAGGATGGGCAATTAAGGTAAGAATCATGAATTATACGGAATGATTCCATTTAGTGACGCATCACCATTTGGAAACGTTGACACGTCAAGATGAATTGACCCATTCACCTCAGAAACTCGTGTATGTTGGTCATAGTTTATCACTCATCCTGGAAATCCCCAGGTAAGCATAACTGGTCCCGTAGGATTTATGCGAAATGCTTACCTTAGCCCGAGGGCCTTTTGCCAGAAAATCCAGAATACAGGTGTCTATGTACCACACTAGTTCTTTGGTTTATGAAATCAAAAATCTTGATGGGATATTTACAAGATTAGACATAAAGTCTAAAGAATTCCTATCAATAGATTCTACTTGGAGACGAGAATAAGTTTAAGAAATAGTAACTGTCGGGGAGAATTAACGTTTAAGATAAGTCTAGGGGAGACGGGTAACAATATGTAATCATGTAGAAAGGCACCTATGCTAAGGCATCACATTGCACATAATGAGGCATAGCGTTAGGCAGCATGCAAACAATAAGTATGTATTCATAAGAATACTATTCTATAAGGATCATGCATAAACTATAGTCTAGGTCACCATTTCTAATAACCTAAATCCCTATAGTAACCTGGCTCTGATACCAATCTGTCACACCCCAACCTTGACGGCGGAAACGTCGAGGTGTGAGGGTTAAGATTGTTCACAGCCACATAACGCTATGTTAAAGTATAAAATGCCATTAATCAATTGTTTCAAACACCACATACATCAAAGTTTCAAAATAAATCAAACAAAAACAAGAATCCAATTGTCTTTATTAAGCCTAGGTCCATGTTCTAGGTTTAAGCACTTCTTCAATCATCGCTAAGCTTGCACATTACCTGAAACATGTTGAAAATAAAGTCAACTAACTAGTTGGTGAGTTCTCATGGTTTTAAATACAATAAGTATAAAAATGTGGCAATTCTAGTCAATGGTCACAAGATAGCAAGTATATAGAACATGCATAGTTACAATCAAGCCTCGACTGAATAATATGAATAAGCATGATTAGCTAAGTGTATTTGGTTCCCTAGTGCACAAGCATACGGCTCCTAGGAGTCGGCAATACATCGACTTTAGCACCAAATAGGCTTGTCAGGCCCAAAGATCTAAGACTTCGCTAGGCTAGCAATAGTTAATGATTGCACACGTATGTCACATCTCATATAATACTTAACATATCCAAACAACCATAACTATGTAAAGAATTGCACGTGTGTAATAAGTATCAAACCGTGTATGTGTAAGTTTGTATAAGCAACATGTTTCACCCCGAAAGACGTGAAATAACCATAAAGCGGGGCATAAGAACTCACGTGTTTAATAAAGGAGGCTTGTAGACGTAATAAGAATAACCACGAATAAGATTTCCAACACAAACGTCACAACGCACCTAAACGAAATAAAGTAGCGCGTTATAATTTGTTTGATGATTAATTGTAGGTCTAATAGGATTTAATAATCATTCGTATTTATTACATGTTAATAACGTGATCGGTTAAATGGAACGACTGGATTATACTTGGTATAATCAATTGTTAGCGCGTAAGAGAAATAATAAATAAAACTTGATTTAAATTGTACGTTAAACCGGTTTATAAGGATGTATATAATAGTGATTTAGCTATTATAAGGAACTATATAAATATATATATATTATAGGTATAAGTAATTAAACAATTTAATTGTTTGAATATACATATAAATATATATACTAAACAATTATAATATTGTGTATAATAATCAATATAAATGATTTAGCTATTAAAAGAACTATGTATAATATATATATATAAGTAACTAAACAATTAAATTGTTTGAATATATATATATAATATATATACTAAACAATTATAACATTGTATAATCATAATAAGTGATTTAATTACTAAAGAACAATATATAAATATATATATAGGTATAAATAACTAAACAATTTAATTATTTAAAAATATATATACATATACAAGTATTATGTTTACTCATTTCTTTTGTATTTTTAAAACTAAAATAATGTATTTATAAATACAAAAGTATTTTATAAAAATTAATTTAGTCCCTAATTAATTAAACAAAAGAAAAAAATAATCTGCATCTTATAAAATTAATTTTAAAAATTTTCAGAATTTAAAAAGGTTTAATAATTAAAAAGAAATGAAGAAAAGAAGAAAAAATCAGAAAAGAAAAAGAAAAAGGGGAAAAGGGGCTGCCCGGGGTCGAACCCGGGGCTCCCTTGTAAGATGGAGCGCAGAGACCAGTGAACCAGGGCCAAGGCCTTGGTTTCACTTTGGTTTGTATTGATTTTAAGCTCTCTCTCTCTGGTTTCCCCCAAATCGTATGAACCCTAGGTTCAACAGGATCAAAATTGACCCTTGATTCGGTGTTAATCACCTAAATCGTCATAGGGCTTTTGATCCTTGAACAAAATCGAGTAGAAAACAGGTTTTAATTACCTGTTTGGATGAGATTAAAGGTGATTTCGAGTGCGGTTTAGGGTTCGGGTGTTCTTGGTTTGGGGTTTTCTGATCGAGTGGTTTTCTTGTGAAATTGGAGGTTCAGGGAGTTTAGGAACTTCACAATGAACCGAAAGACCACAATATATAAGCTTGATTTCTTGGTTTCGAGCAATACCCGTTTGAATTTTGAAACCGCGTTCGTGTTTACCAATTTTTGGAGATTCGAGCTGTAATTTTGTAATTATAATTGATTGATTGATTGTTTAAGCCGCGTATTAAGTTTAGGAATGATTAATTTGATTGAATTCGTGTATCTGGACGGGATTTGATTTCGTATTTTTGTTAAGGGGATACGCGTTTTGATTTGGCAAGAGAATGAGCGGGAATCTCGAATTCGGAGTTGGGTTCGGGTTCGAAACCCATAGTCGAAGGTGAAGGGCGGTTTAATTGGTCAAAAGCATAAAAAAAACGATGGTTGAAAGCTCGCTGGAGCTCGGCCGGAGCTCCGGCCATGGTCGCCGGATAAGCGGGGAGAGAGAAGGGGTGGGGGGTTTGGTTTGGGTAATTTACACAAATAGCCCCTGTGCTTTCAAGTTTTATCATTTTATGTATTAAACTTTTATTTAGAGTTTTCAAAATGACAAATTAACCCCTGCACTTTAATACTAGGTTATTATTATTGTTGTTATTATTATTATTATTATTATTATTATTATTATTATTATATTATTATTATTATTATTATTATTATTATCATTATTATTATTTTATTATTATTATTATTATTATTTATTATTATTATTATTGTTATTATTATTATTATTATTATTATTATTATTATTATTTTATTATTGTTATTATTATTATTAAACTTTCAAGTTAAAAGATTAACAGACAAATAAAGTAAATAGCAAGAATGAACCATAAGTTTTATTTATGACAATAAAGGCCCTTACAAGAATAAACGACATTAACTTTTGATTAACGAAAAATACAGGATGTGACAATGACTATGATGAATAAAAATGGAGAAAGCGGATCTCCTTGACGAAGTCCTCTGGAAACGTTAAACTCTTGTGTTGGCGAACCATTGACTAGAACAGATGTTCTCCCTGACGATAGACAGCCTCTGATCCAGGACCTCCAAGTAGACGGGAAGTTCATCTGGTGGAGAATGTTATCAAGGTGGCCCCAATTAACGGAGTCAAATGCTTTTGCAAAATCGATTTTTAAGAAACATGCTTCACGTTTTGAGTACTTCAGCCATGCAAGGATTTCATTAACAATCATCGGCCCATCTAATATTAATCTATCTTTAAGAAAAGCAGTCTGTGAATCACTAATAACCGACCCAATAACAGTTTTAAGCCTGTTAGAAAGTACCTTTGCAATAACCTTGTAGATGGAGCCGATAAGACTGATAGGCCTATAATCATCAATGGGAAGGGGGGTCATTTACCTTTGGAACAAGAGCGATAAAAGAGGAGTTACAACCATTATTAATTACGCCAGATGAGTGGAAGGAATCCATTAGAATTTTGAGGTCAGCAGCAATCATATCCCAGAAGTGCTTAAAAAAGAAGAAGTTAAACCCGTCCGGTCCAGGGCCTTTTCGCTCCCACAATCCCAAACCGCCGATTTGATTTCCGCCAGAGTGAACGGGGAAATAATAGAATCTGCTTGATCAACACTTAAAGACTTGAAACCCCTACCAATGAATTTTGGGCGATTGGGTATTGGTTCTTCAAACCTACTGCTGAAGTGTTTAAAAACCTCCTTCTTGATATCTGTTGGATTAGTGTTCCATGCTCCATCTATCACAAGCCCATTAATCCTATTCCTTGTGAGGTTTTGTTTACCATTCCATGAAAGAAACGTGAGTTCTCATCACCTTCGGTTGCCCATTTTATTCGAGCTTTTTGCTTAAGATCCATTGTGATTTTATCCTGAGTTTCATACAGTTCTTTTCAATTTCCCTTCTTCATTTGCCTTTATCTCTTTATCTCTAGCAATAGCTACTCTTTGTTTCAATCCACATGACAATTGCACCCCTCTTTCCCCTACCATTTGTATTATAAACTTGCAATCACACATTAATCATTACTATTAGTTTCTAAATCTCTTCGTATAAGAGCGGGCAATTTCAATCTAATTACATGTTAATAATTCAATGTTTTTTTAATTTCAAACAAGTCAAATCAAAATATTATAGCTAAAGCTGTGGAACAAGTTTAGCGGGTTGAAAGTGTAACACCCTAGGCAGATCCAACGTCGGCCTTGGACATAAGAGATTCCTAGTTCATAAGAAATGCATTGCCTCTAATATCATAAACGTGTTTTGCGTGTATTGGTTGTGGATGAGACGAAAACTCCACAGCTAAGCTTGCTTAGGTGGCAGCAATCCAGGTATGAATAACCTCCTTGGAAAGTTTTTACTCAGGAAATCAAAAGCAAATTTATAAGCTCACGTGAGTAGAACGGATAATATTATTGGTATGAGGGGCCAGATGTTACAAATGGTATCAGTGCCATTTGTGTATCGTGCGGGATGGTGTGGCAAACCTCATAGAGAATGGTGAGTCTGCGGGGGTGTCTAGAGGGACACCTTAGAATATCCCACATCCCTAATGGGGATGGTGGGGCAAACCTCATCGAGGATGATGAGTCCAAATAGGTGGTGATTGTAACACTCTAGGCAAATCACACATCAGCTTTAGACATGAGAGATTATGGCTTATAAGGAATGTCTTGCCTCTAATATCACTAACGCGTGTTGAGCGTATTGACTGTGAATGAAAAAAGAACTCCACAACTAGCATGTTTAGGTGGCAGCAATTTAAGGATGGGTGACCTCCCAGGAAAGTTTTCACCCCAGCAATCAAAAGCAAATCCGTGAACTATTCATGGACAAAGTGAATAATATTAGTGGCATGAGGGATCGGATGTTACAGAAGTTGTTCCATATATATTATTAGCTTTAGTTACCCGTGTATTACACGGGAGGTGGAGAGTTAATTATTAAAATAACACAAAAACATAAATAAAACTAAATATATTATACGGGTTGAAAAAATAAAATTGATTAGTTATTGATTGTTATTTATATAATACTAACTTTAGTAAACCCGTGTATTACACAAGTTAAAAAATAAAATATTAATTATGATAAAAGTTTATGAAGTACATAATAATATTTTAAAATAAGATATGATTAAAATTACATATGAGTAATAATTATAAGTAATTATTTTAATTTTTATTTCTAAAAAAATTTAACCATTTTTTCCAAACAAACCATATTAAAAATATTATTTTTAAAGTTTCTTATTATAACTCCTAATTTTAATTATTTTAGTTTATAAAGAAGTTTACTCTTTAAAATCATCAAGTTTAAGATATTTTATATTTTTAAAAATGTTTGATTTTATAGAAAAACTCTTATTTTATAAAATTTTGTTTTCTAGAAATAACATTAATAAAAAGACAGTTTTTCTTTATTTATTAAGAAAAAGTTTTAATCTTAAAAGAATTAAAATTATTTAATCTTTAATTTAAGTAACTATTTAAGAGGAGAGAGAGGCGGGAAAAATAAAATTAGGGGGCCTAGTAATGTGACAAGTGTCTCCTAAGTTACTCTTTTAGTATTATACTAGCTATAGGTAACCCGTGTGTTACACGGGTTGAATAAATAAAAAATTAATATAACAAAATTTATTAATTATAAATAATATTTTAAGATATAATATCATTGAAATTATGTATTAAAAATGACTGTAAGTTATAAAATAGTGATATCAACTTTTTAAAACTTTATTTTTTTTCAAAAAAAATAAAATAAACGTTTTGTTCTAAAACAAACCATATAAAAATGTCATTTTTAAAAATTTTCTTATTATAACCCTTAAATTTAATTATTTTGGTTTTAAAAAAATAACTTTTTAAAAATACCAATTTTAAATATTTTGTATTTTTTAAAAAATCTTATGCTTTAAATAAATTTATATTTTATAAAAAAATTGTTTATTTAGAAATAATATTAATAAATAGATCTCTTTATTAATTTATTAAATCTAAAAAAGTGTTAAATATTATTATTAGTAATTAAGGTAATTATTTAATAGGAGAGAGAAGCGGGAAAATTTTTGTGAGAATGATTGTGGTGTTGACACGTGTCATCCCAGATAACTTTTTATTAGAGTAGGAAGATATAGATTTATAGATACAAAGGTACAATCTTTCGGAATCAAAATCGATTTTAGTTTAAAAATTCAAATTGTTTTTCCATATATATTATTTATAGATACAAAGGTACAATCTTTCGGAATCAAAATTGATTTAGTTTAAAAATTCAAATTGTTTTTGTAATTCTATTGTTGCAATTTGTAATCATGAAAGTGTATTACTTAACCCTTGTCGACTTCTTTTACCATTTTAACTTAGGTGGTGTTTGTTTTTTAAGAAAACCTCTTCCCCATCTCTTCATCTGCATGCATGCAGACGCGGGAAGAGGTTTTGAGTGCGCAGACTGTTTTTTACTGGAAGACGTTTCATTAAAAAACATCTGCGCGAGGTCTTCTTGGTGCAGACATGGATTAGTGTCTTCAGGCGGGAAGACATATCATAAAACCTCTTCTCCCTCACATCTCCCCTACAAAACCCCCATCTCCACCACCACCAACCACCGATCTTCGATCACCAAATCTCTCATCAAACCTCTTCCATCGTTTTTTCCCGTCAAAACCCCGATCTCATTCTCACATTCACCAAATCTCTCATCAAAACTCTCATCAAAACAATGGATTTCGAATCAAACACCATTGTTGAAGAGATCAACAACAATCACGGATGGCAGAAGGTGACGTACGCGAAGAAGCAGAGGAAGAATCCGGCGAAACAGGCGCCGGTGAAGGTGGTCGCTAACGGATCTTTGATCTCCGGCGGTGATAGTGTGTTCACGGAGATTGAGAAGAAGTCGGAGGAGCGGCGGAGGCTTATTGAGGCCTCCGGCGAGATCGGTGAAGAAGAATAGTTACTCTGATTATGACAATAGCGATGAGGAGGTTGTTGCTAATGGTGTGGTCGGTAATGATGGTGCTGAGGAGAAGAAGACGAAGCCGAGGAAGGTGAAGAAACCTAAGGTTACTGTTCAGGAAGAGGCGGCGAAGATCGATGCGGCTGATTTGGATAGTTTTCTGTCCGATGTGACGGTGAGTGAATTGCTTGGATTTAGCTTCAGAATTTGATCGATCTGATTGAATTTTTATCGA
This sequence comes from Flaveria linearis, assembly GCA_024085815.1. Classification (NCBI taxonomy): domain Eukaryota; kingdom Viridiplantae; phylum Streptophyta; class Magnoliopsida; order Asterales; family Asteraceae; genus Flaveria; species Flaveria linearis. The sequence goes on from CM044007.1 coordinate 85,983,386, forward strand.
GTTTTGTGAGTTTCTTGGATTAGAGTTGGATTTCGATATTATGTTTAAATGGATTTGATGATTTGAGAATTTGATCTTGAATTGTGGTTGTACATCATATGTAGGGCTTCGTGTAGAACACTATTAGCATGTATAGTTGAAAGAGAAATTAGGAGATTTTTTCAGCTTTAGGTTATAGATCGTGTTTGAAAATCGGTTCCTGGTTTGGTTTTAGCGATATAAGCTGAAATTGAATCGAATCAAGCAGTTGGAATAAATCGAAGTTGATTTCGATTGTGATTTGTGTTTGTTTGTGAACACGTTTTGTTGATGTATTTTGTTGATGTGAAATTGTACCTTTGTTCTCTAATGGATTTGGTTTTGTTGATTTTGTAATATCGGTGTTCTGTTTGTATGATTGTGTGGATTTTGAGTGACGATCATGAATGGTTGATGGTAGGTTATCAACTTATGATCAATAATAATTATTAGAAAACATGCAAGAAAGATACGATTAAAGCTACGATGTCAATAGGAATCAATTAAAAAACATTATAATAAAATGAAAATTAATCTAAATGAGTAGTGAATGATTTGTGCATTTGGGGAGAAATTGAATACTGTTAAAAAACAAACTGTCTTTTTCTTGCAGACTGCAGACATTTGGTCCACCTCTTCTGCTGCAGATGTCTGCAGATGTGGTCCGCAGACCGCAGACGTTTTCCTGCAGAAAAAACAAACAGCACCTTACATTCAAGAAAGTTATACAAATAATAAATGGGTTGTTCTGATAATTACACAAATAAAATTTAATAAAAAAATGGATATGAGATAAAAAGTGCCTCATTTCACCTTAGAGCATTTCAAACAAATGTAAAACCATATAAAGTCTACTTTTTAATAAGCATTGCTTTAAAATAATTTTTATTCTAAAATCTTAACTATAGTTAGTATGATATTACTTCTGAAATCAAAATAAAAGTAGTAATTATGTATAATAGAATGTGATATGATTTGTTTTGACCTGTGACACGAAAAGGATTAGACGAATCTCATGTAATCCAGTAATCCACTAATAAATTCATAGGCATCGACTGACTCGAAAGTAACTAGTGTTTCATCCTTAATCGATTTACCATCCTTTCCAAAAGCAATATTGGCCTCAATGGTGTCATTAAACAATACGGGTTCCTGACTAACCAGACATATCTATGACTTGAGCCACTTAAGTTGGAATTTTCGCAACTCAATTCCATCCAACATGATACAACATGAATCTGGTTCATAAAATCTTTGTAACAACGGATAACCGTTGATTTCCCACTTCCACTCTAACTAACCAACGCAACCATCTTGTCACTATGAATTGTTAAGCATAAACCACGTCATATCTCAACATCAAGCCAAGTAGGATATTTAAACTAAATATGATGAACCTTGATTTCCCCATTGACTATATCCAAAGTCAAACCTGATTCATCACTTGGATCTATCTCTGACTTTTGGTCAAGCATTGCAAAAACTGATAGTGTATAGCCTTGGCTTTACTTGTATCGGGTGCAAATGAGCTTGATTGAGGCACTACAAATCCTATCATTTTTAAAGCAAAGAAAACCCTAAAAACATATGTGAAACTAGTTATTCCAGCCTCAACAAATCAGGATCCTGCATAAAAACTAGCGACATACATACAAAAAAGTTAAAATTTTGAACATCCAAACCCGATCCCGCTAATTAACCCTTGTTTTATCCCAAACTTTTTTGAGCCCCCACGTGTATTTGCATATATAGTTGCATAACTTTCTCTTCCGCACAAAAAGACACTATTATCCTTATACCTCTAATAGCATCATTCACCACCTGACTTGCTTGTTCGTACACCAATTTAGCATCAACACTAAACCCTTTCATAAATTGCATCAGTACATATCCATTAACACTCGATAATGGAACCAAGGCAAGAATTGGCCAATTAAAAATTGGTGCATCCATGGAGATCTGATGCTTCCCAAGGGGTTGTGGGGGTGAGAGTGGTCGGCCAATTAAAAATAGGTGGTGCCGGGTGGAATTACAATAACCCCTACATGAAGCAACCCTAGCATCTCCGTGGGACACCACATTACCTTTCACCCAAAAATTTGTGATGACGTCTAAACTAGTTTAGGTGCCTAACATAACAATCAAGAATCAAAACTTGGCACATGATTTTGTCATGGATCTTTCGGGCTAATGGTTTATTTAATATACGAAAGGCATCTAAAAATATGTTATAGCTGTGATCTCGTAAAAATTAAAAGTTTAAACATTTTAGTTTGTTAACTCATTGTTTCTTATTTGCAATTTGGATGTTAGATTACTACTATTTTGTTTTGCTCTTTGTTATTTAAAAAGTTGAAGTTTATATTTGAATTAAAGGTTAGTAGTGTTGAAAATAAAAGTTAATTTTTTTTAGATGAACTCACAAATTCAAATCAAATTTTGAAATTAGAATTCAAATTGAATCTTCAAATGTACCTCGAATTTGAATCCAATTTCAAAAGATCAAGATTAGAATAATTCGATTCGATAAATTCAAAATTTTAAATTCCAAGTCGTTGAACAACCCCACACTAGATAGGACAAGAAAAAAACCTACTGAAACTTAAGTTCAACTTTGTAATAGAGCTTTTTCTCACAGGTTGGGTCAAGTTGGTTTTAATTGTCTTACCGGTACACTAACTATGACAAAACAAATAATGTTATATTATTAATGAATAAAGCATGTTAACATATAGTAGGTTTTATACAATGGTCCACGTGAAGAACGATCAACAATTGCCTAAGGTTCAATATCCCTGGTTTAAGATTGGACAATGTAGTCAAAATTAGCTAGTTAAATGAAATGTGTAATTTGGTAACTTTTTTTAATGACATGAAATAAAGGATATAATTGTAACTTAATTTTATATCAAGATAAAATTTGTGTTCTTGTTTATGGTGGCCGGAGACAAATTGAACAAGTCAAATCTATACTTGGTTTGTAGTTTCATTCTCATCGTTGAGTCTTTGAATAGTTCTTCCGTTTGGCACAAAATCATTATACTTTTGGACTACTTGTTATATCATGTGAAGATGAATTAGTCCATATGAATGTTACAATAATCATTAATCTCATCTTCCTTAGTTACTCATATTAATTACTTCTATAACTATGATTAATTAAATTTTAAATAAAAGCAAATTATACTTCTATGAACAAATAGTCATAACCGGGTTGTTTACAGTTTACATGATTATGCTCATTAAAGTTAATTTTTTATTATTTGAACTTGACTCATTTACAGTTTACATAACTATGCTCATTAAAGTTAATTTTTTATTATTTGAACTTGACTCAAAAAATTAAAAATTAAAACCAATTTAACTCATATATATGTGTGTTGTACGCATAAGGACAACAAACCATTCTTTTCAATATTCAAGAACTAAATAACAAAAGAAGTTAATAGAAATGTAAGTTTTATTGTTTATCACTTTGAAATTGTAAAAATATAAATGAGTATGGTTTTTTGTTTATGTATTAACTTAAACATGTGTAGGTACTATGTATGTGTTATAGTACACACATGTATGTGTAACTGTGTTGGTTATGTGTAACTCATAGAGAGTTCATGTATAGTTAATGTTTTTAGAAAACATATAAAAAAATAGTTTCATGCTCTTTTTATATATGATTTTAGGTATGTATATATAAGAGGCACAACATTAACAAAAAGTAAAACATCGATACAGTTTTAAGTGATTTAATTTTATATTTTTTATTGTAGTAATAAATAAAAAGTAAAACATCGATACAATTTTAAGTGATTTAATTTTATATCTTTTATTGTAGTAATAATTTGGTGTTTTATAATATTCTCATCCTATTATTGTTATATTGTTATATGTATATATAGAGGATGACAATCGTACAAACTACAAAGAGACATGTACATGTGCCAAGTATAGTAAACAACCAAATTATAATACATGTAGGACGGCTGACATAACCGTCCATACATAAATAATAGATTGATAAACACGATAACCGTTTTCGATAAACATGTGAAATCCCTAAATCAGTTATCAACTTATTGGTTCATGACCTCTCTACCTAGTAATATCTCATCTTTATACACAGGACAATGATGCAACCTCAAATCTTACAAAATAATATCGATCTAGAAGTAGATTTTAGGAGACACACTTTCCATTAATAAAACCATGTTCCAATAATAAAACCAACAAATATATAAAGAATGTTAAAATCATTTGAGAACTAATAAATATCTTAAAAACCGTGAAAACTCCTATCAACACACAACCTTTTTATATTTTATATAAAAATATGATTAAAATAATATATTTAGATGTCTCTTTTGAAGTTGAGAAAGAAAACAATGAACGTATTTGTGATCTACACATGTGTAAATCATATGTAGATTGTACTACCTACACATGTTTAGTTAAACAAAAAAAATTCCAAAAACATATTTAAACATCAGTTTGATGAGTTTTTATGGCTTTTGATGTTTATAGTTTAGGGAGATGATATGCTACAAAAGGCTATATTTCCTAAAAAGGGTGCGAAGTAATTCTGGCCATTGGATCAACTCATTAAAATAGATCAATGGTTCAAAAAAACGCGGTGGCAAAAATGTAAATAAGTGGAAAACTGCTAACAGGCGGAGGGGCAAAAAAGTAATTTAACACAATGTTGTTTGACACAATGGTTGTTTGACACAATAGTTATTTGACACAATGGTTGTTTGACACAATAGTTGTTTGACACAATGGTTGTTTGAAACAATGGTTATTTAACACAATCGTAGTTTGACACAATGGTAGTTTGACACAATGATAGTTTGAAACAATAGTAATTTGGTATGTTGGCATGTTTTTTGCTATGTGTTGGCATGCTAATATTTGTTGCTATATGTTGCTTTACATTACACAATAGTATTTTGGTAACTTATTTTTATCGTCAAAATCAAACGTAAACAAAACTCTTCAAACATGATACAATGAGTCTTATGACACAATGAATATAATGACATAATGAATATAATGACACAATGAGTATATGACACAATAAATCTTATGACACAATGAATCATATTCTTGAATAGGCATAGAATCAACTGTTGAGCTGTTTGAAACTTGTTTATCCTTAATGCTTTGAAGATATAAACTGCAATTGCGTATAATATGACCTGGTTGTTTGCAAAACCCACAATTTCTCAACTTTTTTCCTGCTTGTTCGATGGCTAACTCACGAGCTGACTTCATTCTTTTCGGCCTACCTTTTGTCTTTTGCTTAACAGGTACACTGAATTTTGCTTCATTTCGTTCGCTCCCTCCAGGTAATTCTGCAAACCTACTCTCCTGCTTGGAGGTGGGGCGACCATTTGAACTTTATCAGCCTTAGACTTGTAACTATTTAAATAATCAAGATAAAAACACAACTCGTCTTTGTTCGTAACCAATTGATTAACAATAATTGTTTTATTCAGACACAATGACAATACAAAAGACACAATGACGAACAAAAAGACACAATGATGATATCTAAGACACAATGATGATGTCAATCAATAACAAAATTTATATAACAAACACAACAACATAAAAGACATAACATATAGAGACTCACCTGATATTTATAAAATATGTTCAACAACATATTGATAATGTCCAGAGTAATCTAACAGTATAGACACAATAACTGTTTTATTCAGACACAATGACAACACAAAAGACACAATGACGATCAAAAAGACACAATGGTGATACCTATGACATAATGATGATACCGATGACACAATGATGATGTCAATCAATAACAAAATTCCCAGAAATCAGATAGTATAGACACAATGATGATCCAAACGACAAAATTATTAACATACTATTTCAATTACAGTATATAATCGTCTTCATACGTACCAAACTGATGAAATCAAATAGATCAACATAACTCAACGATCTTTAACAGAAACAACATAAAGCAATCTTCAACAGATGAATTCGATCGTTTGAATCTTCAACGATTGAAATTGATGTAAGATGAAACGTCAACCGTTTGAATCGATAAATTGAGAATTTTGTTGAAGGCTTGTGTTCAAATAAATTAGATGTAAGCAATCTTCAACAGAATTGATGTAAGCCAACACCTTCATCTCAATAAATTAAACTTCCTAAAATACCCCTCCTTCTATTTTTAAATATATGTCACATGTCACTCACCGATTGATTCTCACACTTTTTACATAATGTTCATTTTGTATTTGAACCCAAGCCTATAGTTTATACATAACTTTTTATATATAAAAAGAATATAAAGTTTTATTTAAAATTTTAACCTATTAGTATTAGTTCTTGTAATTTTTAAAGATATTTGCTAGTTCTCCATAGAGGTTCATAATATAGAACAGAAAAGACAAAAACATAGCAACGGCTAACGGCAGCGATGAAGATGCATGAACAATGGTCAATGGATGCATTCAGAAAACTGAAGTTCAACATAAACCCTAGCAACGACAACCATATGATTTTGCACCAGAATCAAACAGAGAAGCGGACGGTTGAAGAAGACGATGATGACGTGGCGGTCGTCGGCTCTGTATCGCACATTCGCACAAGAAGAAGACGACGGAAGAAACGCGCAATTAGGGTATGATATATGGTGCAGAAACAAAGCTAGGGTTTCGTTATTCAGGTGCAAATCTACAGTTTCAGTAATTATTGCATTTCATTCATTTTTTCTTACAGCTTGATTGAATTTAGTTCTTACTTTAGTCCTGTTTGGATTCAACCTCGGTCAGTATCAGTATCAATTTGGTGGGAATCAATCAACTTAAGCAAAGAACCTAAACTAGCATCACGGAGATTTAGGTTTTGATTTCCTGATTTTTGTTCTTCAGGTGCAAACCTATAAATTCGGTAATCATTCCATTTTTCAATAGTTTGATAGAATTTTTTCTTGGTTCAGTCCAGTTTGGATTCAACCTCTGGCCTAATTCAGTATTGGTATCTGTATGACTGTATCAGTATAAATTCGTTGGGTTTGATCAACTAATTGAAGCGAAAAAGCCTGAACTGATTACAATCTTAGGTTTTAATTTTCTGATTTTTGTTTTTTCAGGTGCAAGCCTACAAATTCAGTGGTTATCGCATAAGTCGGTATGTTGAATGTCAGTTGTAAAGAAAAGGAGGATGGGTTCACCTGTACCTCCGGTGATCAAGACTTCCGGTTGGGCAAAGAAGAGGAAAAACAGACCAAGGGCACTGTGCTGTTTTATAAGCTATTTGCGTATGCAGATTCCACTGATTATATGCTGATGATTGCTGGTACTGTTGGGGCCATTGGTAATGGATTATGCAAACCCCTAATCAGTGTTCTTTTGGGTGATCTTACTAATTCTTTTGGTGAGAACCAGAATAATAATGATGTGGTTCGTGCTGTTTCCAAGGTACATATACATAAACTAGAACATTTTATCTTCATCAGTTTGATATTGGCTATTGCTATGTAGGGTGTTCAGCGTTCACATTTAGGTTTAAAGCGACCAAATCTGTCATTAGTTTGATTTTGGTGACCTTTTGTTTTAGTACTTCAACCTGGCAGTTTCTTTCTTTGAAACCTGCGTGTTCATTGAATAGGTATTCGTGTTGTTCGGATTATCAACTTGGTTTCTTCTTATTGGGATTTATTAAAATGAAATTGAACTTGAATCAAATTCAAATTAGATTATGAAAAACCTATATGGAATTTAAAATTAGCTCGCATTCGGGTAAATTAAAAAAAAAAACTGAATTAGGAGGAAAGGGAGAAAATATATAAATTGCAGCAAGGTGACTCGAGGGGATTAGAGTTTTTTGATTCAGTTAGACGGTTAAGGACCTAAGGGTCGAGTATATATAAAAAGTAAAAATAACAATTTCTAACTTAATTCAAAAACTGAAATCTAAAATCGAACGGATCTCTAATCTGAACCAAAAACTGCATTGGAATTTGATTTAGTTATAATTTCGGTATATTAGTCTTATTCATACTGAACACCCTTACCATGTGGTGTCTACGTCCACTTAACCCTAGTGATAGAACAAAAGCAATAATATGTTATGAAATCCTAGAAGTTTTTCCTTTTAGTTATGTCCATCTACTCTCTAACTCGATCCTTTTCAATTAAAAATGTTACAATGTCATATAGTCCTAAAAATTTCGGGTCAACCCAAAGTGCCAAAAGTTACATATTTTGAAGAGCCAATAAGTCCAAACCATGTAAGAAAATATAAGAAAAAAGAATTTACCTGGTTCGGTTTCAATTTTTCAATGGTTTGGTTTTGATATGCAAAGGTTAAATAGCATTATCAATGGTTTTGGCTCATGGATTTATCTAAAAACTATCAAAACTGACCACGAACCCCTGCGACACTGTCTTATTGATTGATAACCAATTGGGTTCTGTTATAGGTATCGCTGAAATTTTGTTATGTGGCTATTGGGGCCAGTGTGGTTTCCTTCCTCCGTAAGCATATATGTTACAAACCTAATCCTCTTATGGGGTGTTTGACATCGTGTTATTAATCTACATCCAAAAAGTTACCTTTACTTATCTGATTCAGACTATTATATATAACATGAGTAGTTTCAAAACATAATGCCAAACACCCCCTTAGTTATCACCATGTGAATGTTCTAATAATGTTGTGTTTGTTAGAGGTGGCAATGTGGATGGTCACAGGAGAAAGACAAGCTGCGAGAATAAGAGATCTGTATCTAAAAGCAATATTAAGACAAGATGTTTCCTTCTTTGACAAGGAAACAAATACAGGGGAAGTTGTTGGCAGGATGTCTGGTGATGTCGTCCTCATACAAGATGCCATGGGGGAAAAGGTTTATTAATCTTTTCATTTCAAACTTTATAAAATTATAGCTGAAAACCTAAGAAAATATTACTTACTGCTTTCGCAGGTTGGAAAATTTATACAACTAATATCCACATTTGTGGGTGGTTTTGTTCTAGCATTTTTCAAGGGGTGGCTTCTAACGCTTGTCATCTTAACCTCAATTCCTCCATTGGTGGCTTCTGGTGCAATTATGTCAATAACCGTATCCAAGATGGCATCACGAGAGCAAGATGCTTATGCTAAAGCAGGCATCATAGTTGAACAGACAATCGGCTCAATCAGAACGGTAATTAAATAAACATATATAACGTTTTACACCTTTTTTTCATGAACTGGTCAGCATTTTTGTTTCTGTAGGTTGCTGCTTTTTCCAGGGAGGAAAAAGCTGTTGACAATTACAATAAGTTCCTTGAAGATGCTTATAAGTCTAGTGTTCATCAAGGTCTAGCCACTGGCCTTTGTCTTGGATTGATGATGTTGATTATATTATGCAGTTATGCCTTCGCATTTTGGTATGGCGCAAAGATGATACTAGAGAGAGGGTACACCGGGGGCACCGTGATTGCCATAATGATTGCTATGCTCACTGGATCCATGTGAGAACATTTCTTTCTCCTTGGGTCATGTTTTATATTTTATGGGTCAATATAGAAACTTGGTGTGTTTTTAACATATAAAACCTCATATATCATTTTATTATTGAATCAATATAATTACTATACATCTACAGAAAATATTATAACATAGACAAAAAGCAATTCCAGTCAGTCATTCAAAAAGTTTACTGGTGTTGACCTGTTTTTACCAGGAAGGCGTGAGCTTTGATCACAGATTTCATGTTTACCAGGTCTCTTGGGCAGGTGTCTCCCTGTTTGAGTGCATTTGCTGCTGGCCAGGCAGCAGCATTTAAGATGTTTGAAACTATAAACAGAAAGCCTGACATAGATGCATATGATACAAAAGGGAAAGTATTAAATGATATTCATGGTGATATAGAATTAAGAGATGTATATTTCACTTATCCAGCAAGACCTGATGTGGAAATATTCCGCGGGTTTTCTCTTTGTATCTCAAGTGGGATGACTGCAGCATTGGTTGGACAAAGTGGAAGTGGGAAGTCAACAATAATTAGCTTAATAGAGAGATTTTATGATCCTCAAGCAGGGGAAGTTCTTATTGATAATATTAATCTTAAAAAGTTTCAACTACAATGGATTAGAGAGAAAATTGGACTTGTTAGCCAAGAACCGGTTTTGTTTACCTCCAGCATCAAGGAAAATATTATGTACGGGAAAATTGGTGCTTCGATGGATGAGATTAGAGTTGCAGTCGAGCTTGCAAATGCTGCTAAATTCATTGATGAACTACCACAGGTTTGTATCCTAAAATTTCTTTCTGATAAAATAAACTAGATTTTACATAATATAAAATTGTAGCAACCGCTATAAATAAAGTGACACATGCCATCCAACTTCTATTGCACAGTATATTACACAAAATATGCTTAAGTATCAAAAATTACACAGATGATCATTAGTTACTCAGATTTCTTTTCTCATAAAATAAATCAAACTTTTACATATTTTTTTCAAATTGTAGCAACCACTTTAAATAAAGTGACAAATACAAATAAACTTCTATTTTAGAGTATATTACAGAAAATGTACATAATATTAAGAATTACCCAATGATCCTTACTCTTTACAAACTAGTCACGTCTATAATTCCTAAAATTGATGTACTCTTTACAAACTTGTCACGTCTATAATTCCTAAAATTGATGCCACTTTAATGTAACTGTAAATCTAACAAAACGATCGTTTTACCCCTTCTGCAGTCACGTTTTTAGACTGAAGTTTGTAATAGATTTTCTTATTGTAGTTTCAATTTTTATCATTCTAGTTATATATTTAGTAGCTTTAATATATATATTTAATTGTTCTTTATTAACTTTTTATATACATTTATTATTTTTATTAGTTTTAATCTTATCCCAAGTCATATACCTTTTCTGTTTTGCAATCATTTATATATTTGTACGGATTAATTTTTTATATTTGTTATTTTTAAATCTACTTATATAAATTAACAAAAATATTGAACTATATATAAAAAAATTCTATAGTTATATATTGAAATCATGTATTAGAACTAAAAATAAACACATATACACTTGGTGATATTCTATAAATTATATAGGTCATGTGCACCAAATTGTATCCACATGACGTAAATATTAGGGTTATTAGTATGAGTCCACGGGTCTTGTTAGGTTATTAGGGCTACATTATATAGAGTTCACAATGAAACCGTAAAAACCTAACAGGACCCGTGAAGACTCATACTAATAAACCTAACAATAATAATATAGTCTAATACTTTAAACCTTAGCATCTTTTGCATATGTGGCTTTTAGATTGGTGTCCCGTAAAAAAATTAACTGCAATTTAATTAAAGTGAGGTTAAAAGCTAAAGTTGACAATTTATTAAAAGCTGGTTATTTTGCATCGAATATAATATAAATTGGTTACGAAAAACATATTGTTTGCCCTATTTATATATTTCTTAAATAATTCCATCAAATTTTGAGTGGATTGTAAACATTAGGGACTGGATACCATGGTTGGTGAGCATGGAATTCAACTTTCTGGTGGGCAAAAGCAAAGAATTGCTATTGCCAGAGCAATTCTTAAAGATCCTAGAATCCTACTTCTGGACGAAGCAACAAGCGCTCTGGATGCAGGGTCTGAGAGAGTTGTGCAGGAGGCATTGGACAGGATAATGGTTAATAGAACAACTGTCGTTGTTGCTCACCGTTTAAGCACAGTAAAAAATGCCGACATGATTGCAGTAATTCATAAAGGAAAAATGGTCGAGAAAGGTAATGTTATGCTTATCCATTTATGCCAATATTTAATGTCTGAGTAAATTGCCATTTTCGTCCCTTTGGTTTGGTGAAAATTGTCACTTTAATCCAATAGTTTGTTTTTTCACATCTGAGTCCCTGTGGTTTACAAATTTTGTCATATTCATCCAGTCCGTTAACTCCATCCAAAATTTCCGTTAAATGTAGGGGTATATTGGTCATTTTACATATATGTTTTTATTTTTATTTTTAAACCTGATTTAATATATACTCTTTAAATATATTGCTATTTTAGTCCCTGTGGTTTGAGCGTATTTACTAATTTAGTCCAAAAATAACCACCACACCACTACCCGTCACAAGAACCACCAAACCACCGCCACCACCCCATCACAAAGCCACCAACACCACACCAGAGCGCCCACCACCACCACGCACATCGGATCGTCGCTACCATGTAAACCCTAAAAATCGACAATCAATATTGGACTTGTAACATACCACTTCGAAAATGCATATCAAACCCTACTAATACCTCTACAATACTCGTTTTCAAGGGTTCCATATACGTTTTCGAAGGGGTTTGTTATAAGTTTAAGATTAACGGTTGGTTTCTAGGGTCCACATGGTGGTGGTGATCTAGTATGTGATGGTGGAGATCTAATGTATGGTGGTGGAGATCTAATGTGTGGTGGTGGTGCCCGTCTGGTATGGTGTTGGTGGTTTTATGAAAGGGTGGTGGTGATGATTTGGTGGTTCTGATGGAGTGGTGGTGGTTTTGTGGCGTGGTGGTGGCGTGGTGTGTAAATACGAGGTCCAACTCTGGATGGTTCCGGTCTTGTTGAACTTCGATCCACCGATGCTCTCTGAAACTTCACACCTACGCACAATGAAAACAACACCAGTTAAGGTGGTGGTGCCCGTCTCGTGTGCTGATTTACAGGGATTATTCCCCGGCAAATCCATTACCTTTTGTGTTCTCCGACCGTACTGAATTATCGGTTATGATTGGGGTGATTCTGATGTAATTAAATGCAGGGCACGTGTCCTGCTGGCTTACCCATTCCGCCCGCATGGGCCGGGCTTTCGGTTTCTGGTACTCAGTCTTGTGTGGGTTATTTGTACCCTACGTCTACATGGTGGTTCCATCACGGGTGGTGGTGATATGGTGTTTTATGCCAAGGTGGTGGGATTTTTGGACTGAATTGGCAAACATGTCCAAACCACAGGGACTAAAATAGCAATTTGTTTAAAGGGGATATATTAAATGGGGTTTAAAAAAATAGAAAAATAAAACATATATGTAAAATGACCAATATACCCTTCATTTAACGGAGAATGTTGGATGGAGTTAACGAACTGGATGAATATGACAAGATTTGTAAACCACAGGGACCCAGATGCGAAAAAATACTATTGGATGAAAGTGACAATTTTCACCAAACCACAGGGACGAAAATGGCAATTTACTCTTAATGTTTATATGACCTTACTTTTTTCTAGATGGTCAACTGTATGAAAATATAAATTTGATGTTTGTTTCTGTTTCAATTTTGTTTTCACTCATAATAAAGGCTCAAAGTTTTAAATAGAATTCATTCAGTGTAATCTATAAAGAAGCATTACACAAGAAAAAGTTTAACATGTTCAAGTCACATCACTAGTCACATCATCATGTTAAAGTTTGAGCTTTTTTGTCTGTGAAAGTAAACTTTGTAACACAATACAGAAATCATATCAAAGTCTTCACCCTTTGATGCAATACTTCCTCAACTTCTTTTGTGAATGATTAAGTTCTCCTAAGCAAAATCAAAGATTTAGGACTGGTAATCACAAAAAACTTCGGGGATCTGAATCATACATTATATGAAAATGTAAGTTCTCCTAAGCAAAATCAAAGATTTAGGACTGGTAATCACAAAAAACTTCGGGAATCTGAATCATACATTATATGAAAATGTAATATACCTTGTGGAGATTTCTATTTTGAGTTGCTAAAGTAGAAACAAAAAGAGTCAGCATGGTCAAGTGGTCAACAAGTCAAATACCAGATCATTGTTTATGATCACCCTAATTTAAAGTTTTTGTAAGTTCCGAGTCTTTTTATACGTAAAAGTAATCTTGGTAACTCAAAACAGAAATCAGATCAATGTGTCTAAACTGTTAGTCAGTACTTTCTTTTCAGATGCAACAGTTTAACAATTTGTAAGCTGAAAATTTTATCAGGATCACATTCAGGGCTACTCCAAGATCCCGAAGGTGTGTACTCTCAGCTTATAGAAATACAGGTATATAATTATGATTCCAAACATCATAAATCTGTGGACCAAGATAAATTAGATACCAGTAAAGAACTCAGTAGTCTATCAAGTAAAAAATTACTCTACCAACGCACATTGAGCCGAGTGTCATCCAGCAGCTTCTGCCGCTCATTGTCAATCTCATCTGGTTTGCCGCCACAAATTGGTGTCCTGCCGCCCGAATCCATAGACATTGAATCACCACCAGATTCAGAAAAACAACCCAAAGTCCCACTAAGACGCCTTGCATATCTCAACAAACCAGAAGCACCACTTCTCATAATCGGTTTGATATCCGCTATTATTAATGGAATAATATTCCCAATTTGCAGCATATTGTTTTCAAGCATGATTAAATCGTTCTACGAACCACCACATAAAATGAAATCAGACTCAAATTCATGGGCTCTAATGTTTGTAATCTTGGGAGTGGTGTCTTTTGTTGCTTATCCTGGTAGATCATATTTATTTGCTGTTGCTGGGTCTAAACTAATAAAAAGAATCAGATCATTATGCTTTCAGAAAGTGATTAACATGGAGATTGGTTGGTTCGATAAGCCAGAAAACTCTAGCGGTGCAATAGGTGCACGGTTGTTGGTGGATGCCGCTAGCGTCCGTGGTCTGGTCGGTGATGCACTTGCTCAAATTGTTCAAGACTTGTCAACCGCTGCCACTGGTTTATTCATCGCTTTTGCAGCTTGCTGGCAGTTAGCTCTTGTAATTCTTGCTTTGATTCCATTAGTGAGTGGTAATGGATATGTTCAGATGCAACTTATGAAAGGGATCAGTGTTGATGCTAAATTGATGTTCGAGGAAGCAAGTCAGGTGGCGAAAGATGCTGTCGGGAGTATAAGGACAGTAGCATCTTTTTGCGCCGAAGAGAAAGTTGTGCAACTATATAGAAATAAATGCGAGATCATGAAAAAAACAGGGATAAAGCAAGGGTTACTTAGCGGGATTGGGTTTGGGGTTTCGGTTTTTTTAACCTTTTGTATGTATGGTGCCAGTTTTTATGCGGGAGCACGGTTTGTTGAGGCAGGAATAACTAATTTCACGGATGTTTATAGGGTTTTCTTTGCATTGACAATGGCGGCATTGGTAGTGTCTCAATCAAGCTCGTTTGCACCCGACACAGTTAAAGCCAAAAGCTCTGCGGTCTCGATTTTTACAATTCTGGACCGTAAGTCTGCGATTGACCCTAGTGATGAATCGGGTTTGACTTTGGAAACCATCAAAGGGGAAATAAAGCTTCGTCATATTAGTTTTAGATATCCTACCCGACCTGATGTTGAGATACTCCGTGATTTATGCTTAACAATCCATAGTGGCAAGAAGGTGGCGTTGGTTGGTGAGAGTGGAAGCGGGAAATCAACGGTTATCCAACTTTTACAAAGATTTTACAATCCAGATTCTGGCTGTATCACATTGGATGGAATTGAGTTGCAGAAGTTTCAACTTAAGTGGCTCAGGTCGCAGATGGGTCTGGTTAGTCAAGAACCCGTCTTGTTTAATGACACCATTCGCACCAATATTGCTTATGGAAATGATTGTGATGCCAGTGAGGATGAAATATTAGCTGCTTCCGAGTTGGCCAATGCTCACAAGTTCATTAGTGGCTTGCACCAGGTTTGTCTAGTTCACATTAGATAACGAGTCAAACAATTCGTTTTTAGTATTGATTGAAACGGGTCGGGTATGGTTGGGTTGACCCGGATGCACTTTTTGTTAAATCTTTAATGCTATTATAAATATTAATGCTTTTATTACAATTATAAAAGCAAAAGCATCCTAATAATACTTTAATTTTTTTGAAAAAACAATTCAAGATTAGATGTTTATTTAAAGTAGCCTTTGAGTGACTTTGAATCTGTTTTACATGTTCTCCTTTTTGTAATATTTTTTTGATTTCAAAGTAGGCATTTTAATATTATTTTATCCATTTTTTAATTAATAAATTAATAAACACACAACCCAAATTGATTATTTAGCAAGTAACATGAAAATTAAAATATATGTTGTAAGGAATGATGTGTGAATTGCAGGGTTACAATACTGTAGTTGGGGAAAGAGGGGTGCAGATGTCAGGTGGACAGAAACAAAGAATAGCGATTGCTAGAGCCATAGTCAAGAGTCCCAAGATACTACTACTAGATGAGGCTACAAGTGCACTTGATGTTGAGTCAGAAAGAGTTGTTCAAGACGCGTTGGATAGGGTCATGCTTAACCGGACCACATTGGTGGTGGCTCATCGGTTGTCAACCATTAAGGACGCTGATGTCATTGCAGTCGTCAAGAATGGAGTAATTGTTGAGAAAGGGAAGCATGCAAAACTAATCGATATTAAGGACGGGTTCTATGCATCATTAGTTGCATTTCACACAAGTTCTTCCAATTAGCAACCAATTTTTTTATTTGTTTGTTGTAAAATAGCAAGCTCCACAATTCTTTTCATTTGTAACAATAAATATGGATGGGAAAAAACACAGGTTATTTGGACAGGCCTGACTACATAGTCGGGTTGCATAAACGGTCTGGTTGAGCTCATTTGAATCACCTCTATTTGAACGGTCTGATTATATGTAGGGCCGGTTAAATCCGTGAGCCGGACAAGATGGTTTAACCGGATTTCAAAATGTTTCTATCTTTTTTTCATTTATTTTTTACTTGTAAAATCTTATTTACTATCATGATTCATATGTTATTTATTTCAGACTTCATATTTTTTGTAAGATTCATGTCAAAAGAGAAATAAAAGTGTTCCATACTTTGTTTTAACTTATCTTTGGTGTCATTTGTTTTTAAATTGTTTGATTAGTTGGTATTGTTTCCAGTCCGGTTAGGAAATCTGCTAGAAACTTTGTAACCTTGTGAAGAATGACAATGACAAAATTAGTACATATTATTTTATGATGTGTGTTTATAGTATATAAAAGGGAATAATGAAAAGGTCACAATACGTCAATAATGGTATATGTTTCCATATCCATTTTATCTCCATCCTATCATTTCTTACCTATGTCTTTGTTCTTTTTCACATTTTACATGTGTTAATCTAATTATTTATTTATAGGTCGTTGAATCAATGTGAGACCGTCTCCGATAATCATTGAAAATTTTTAGGCTCTGGACGAGTAGAAAAATGGGTCCGCCCAAATAATATAAACTAATAATCCATATGTAAAAGTAATATAATACGATAACAATTGTTATATCAATAAACAAAACAAAAATATTGTTGCAAATAATCTAAGTTACTTATGTAAACGAGTCCTGAGGCTCTCCGAGTAGAGGAGTCAATCAATCTTTTGCCCCTAGGTACCTTGTTGCTTTTTTTTAAATTTGGGTTTAGATTGAGTAAATTAGTCGTAGACTAAATTATTTAAAGTGTTAATGGGTTTTAAGATTTGATAGGCTAAAATAATTATTATGATTGGGTTTATTAATGGGCTAATGGCCTACAGTTTTTTTATATAAATTATACATACATATATAATTAGAGGTGCACATCGAAACCGGTTTGAAGACCCGACCCGAAGACCCGAACCGGAACCGACCCGGTTTGAACCCGGAAATCCCCCAAACCGGTTCCAACCCGGAAAAAACCGCCGGTTCGGGACCGGTTCTGAAATTTTTAACCCAAACCGGTTTGGAACCGGTTTTGATCCAACCCGGTTTGGAAACCGGTTCAAAAAACCCGGTTCCAACCCGGTTCCGACCGTTTTTTTTTTTGAACGTTTTAAAACGGCTATATAGCCGTTATAACCTCGTTTTTGACCGTTTTTTTCAACATATTTTGGACCATTTTGCCCTTATATGATAGTATAAATAGGTAGTGGGTGTAATGGTTTAGTCACAACACTCAAAACTTCAAAAACGCTCGAAAACGTGCTTAAAAACGCAAAAACGCTCCTCACTCTCAACTTTCTACTCTCTCAATATCTTGAATTATGGCTTCTGAATCTTCGGTTCCAACCGGTGGATCCTCAAGTGCCGCTACCGTTGTTAGAATTCTTTCAACAACGAGAAACCAAGAGATTTGGTGTAATTTCGACTTATGCGAAATGTCGAATGGTCAACATAAAGCTCGATGTAAGGCTTGTGGTTCGTTTTTCAAGTCGGATTCAAACTCGACTTTGAGAAATCATATGACCAAATGGTGCAAGTCTTTGAAAAGTACACCGAGTCAAGGGCAAACATCAATCGGAAACGATGGTGGTTTATGGAACTTCAACGTCGATATGGTTCGAGATAGAATGGCAAAGTTTGTAATTCAAGAAGGATTACCGTTCGATCCCGACTAGATGGAATTCGACTTGGAAAATGTTTAATAGTGCTTTACGTCAAAAAGAAACGCTTCATGTTTTCCACGATGGTCTTGCGATGCGGGGTCGGGTTGTTCCGTTTCCGTTAGAGGGTTGGGAATATATTCAAGAAATAACTCAATTTTTAGAGCTTTTTAAAAACGCAACTACAAAATTATCGGGGGTTTATTATCCGACAAGTTGTCTAACGCTTCATCAAATTTATTTAATGACCCATAAATTAAGTGAATATGAAGAAAGAAACGAAATGTTTTCGGCAATGGTAGCGCCGATGAAAGAAAAATTTAAAAAATATTTCATTGAACTACCCCAGGTTTTTACGTGTTCCGCCGCACTCGACCCTTGTTTAAATGTTTCGGGGGTAGAAACTTTAATAGATGAGATAACTTATGATTTAGATTTACATGATTATGATCCATTTTTTAATGTTAATACAAAACAAATATTTAATGAAACTTTTAAAAAATTGTTTAATGTTTATGTTGAAAAATATGATGCAACATCAAACATCCACCGACAATCGAACGTGGAATCGAGTTCGTCGAGCTCAAGTAGAGACCCGATGATTAGTTTATACAACACTTTGAGAAATGAAAACAGTAAACGTCAAAGGGGTAACACCCCAAGTAGCGAACTCGGGAGATATATGGGAACCGAATTTTTAGCCACTATGTCTCCCGATGAATTTTTGAAATTTGATATTCTGACATGGTGGAAAGGAAAGGAATCACAATTTCCGGTCCTATCCGCCATGGCACGTGATTTACTAACCGTCCAAGCTTCCACGGTAGCTTCGGAGTCTGCATTTTCTGTTAGTGGCAGGGTTTTATCGATTAGAAGAACAAGGTTAACTCCAACATCGCTAGAGATGTGTATTTGTTTAAAGGACCACTTAGATGCGGCCGAACGAAGACAACACATATCAAACCTTGAAGAAGAAACACCGATTGAAGAAGAAATACACGAGCACGAGGTACAAACCGGACGATCCTCATCGCTATTCGACGAAGAACTCGCTTATGATTTGTCTCAACGCATTGGCACACAAACCGACGAAGACGATTAGATTAGACAAACTTGTATTCGTAATATGTATATTTTGTTTTCTTTGGTTTAATTTTAATGTAATTTTTATTGTTTATTTTCGTAATGAATTAATTATTTACTTTTATAAATTAATGTAATTTTTATTGTTTTCTTTAGAAAAACTCGAGTATGATTTTTAATTGTTTACTTATTAAAATGAAAATAAAAACGTTGAGACAATCGTATATAATTAATCTACTCTAATAAAATAAAACGAAAATAAAACGCGTACAATCGTATATAATTGTTTGTATAAAACTCGTATTAATTGTTTACTTATTAAAATGAAAATAAAAACGCGTCCAATCGTATATAATTAATCTACTCTAATAATTTTTAATTAATCAAAATTTGTTTACTTATTAAAATGAAAATAAAAACGCGTCCAATCGTATATAATTAATCTACTCTAATAATTTTTAATTAATCAAAATTTGTAATTAATTTGTATATAATTTAATTAGAAGGTAAAAAAAAAAAAAAAAAAAAAAAAAAAAACCGGGTTTTCCAAACCGGGTCTTAGACCCGACCCGGTTCGGTTCCAACCCGAACCGGTTCCAACCGGGTTGGGTTTGATGGGTTGAAAACCGGTTCCGACCCGAACCGGTTCTTGGTCAAAAACCGGGCTCCAAATCGTTGACCGAACCCGAACCGGGTCCAACCCGACCCGGGTTCAAAAAAAAAACCGGTTTGTGCACCTCTATATATAATACAAAGCTTTCATAAAATTCCGCGCCCCAAAGAGATCAGGTGTTGGACGGTCAGTCTTGCCCCCCTCATGGCAGCCCCTTTATCAACGTTTGTCACTAGGTTCTATGCGTTAACACATGACTACAATACTCCCTGTAAGAACACAACACTTTAAACTTAGAATTTGACGTGAGTTAGTAAATTGAACGACATGTTTTAAGCGATGTAGTTGATTGGACCACATGTGTATACCCTACTATAGCAGTTGAATATGAACAAGGTGATTTACTTATTAGGATTGCTACTATCTATTTCCCTAGTTTGTGGTCCTGCTTCGTATGAAGGATACGACATCGTCGTATTTTTTTTGTTTCTGTAGTAGTTGCGCGTAACATTTTTCATAAGATCAAAGCCTGTTTTGGCATCATGGGCTACTAGGTGAGCCCAAACATTCATTAGGTCAATCTTAGCCCAGGATGTGTTCGGTGTGGGCTAGATTAGGATTAGGAGTGTAAATAATCAAGCAATCTCATGATCGGCTCTACAAAAGCTTGAATTGAGCATAGCTTAAACGAGCTCTAGCTCATATTGTAGCTCATGTGACAGACGAGCTCAACCCTGAGCTTCACATATCAAGCTGAAGCCGCTAGTAAGCCTAAATGAGCCATATATTTATACAACTTTATATATACATAAAATATTTAAATAATAAACAAACTAATCTAGCTCGGCTCGTTTGGAAACTAGGTCTGGACGTGCTACGTCAGCCCCTACAAGTGAAATGCATGATTTTAATAATATGTTGATAGATGTTTATGTTAAAAATAATTATTTCGCTGTGCAATATGATTTTAAAAATTCAAACCAATAAGAATATTTAAATTAATATTTTGAAAACCACAGTTTAGAGATATCCCCTATCCGATCTCTGATCTAATTTCATGGAACATATATTTTTTTTTTTATTTTCCACTTTTGTATAAAATCTAAATCAAATCAATAACCAAAAATAGCATCACCAAGATTTAGGTTTTCTTTTCTTGAGTTTCATTAATCTAAGTGCAAACCTACAAAAAAATTGTAATTTTTGCATTAGCCAGTGATGAATGTGTCGTTTTATAAGTTGTTTGCATACGCAGATTCGACTGATTACATGTTGATGATCGTTGGTACCATTGGGGTGATTGGTAATGGATTATGCACAACAATCATGAGTATTCTTTTGGGCAACCTTACTAAGGGGCTGTTTGATAAAACTGATTGGGTAAGATCTGACTGAGTCAGAAGCTGACCCAGTTAGAAGTTCTGACTGGGTATACGTCTGACTGAAACTTTGTTGTTTGATTCGGTATGCGTCTGACCAAATCGATTCACACCACCACCACAGCCCCGTCACCACCACCACAGCCCCGTCACCACCACCACAGCCCCATCACCACCACCACAACCCCATCACCACCATGGAAACCGCCCATCCCCTACATTTAAGCCCTAATTTAGTTATCAATTTCACATATTTCTTCAATCTTTACAACAATCAATGATCAAGACTTCATTAACAACAAAACAAAGATTCACCAAACGAATTTACTAACCTCAGGGCATTGAAACTCACAGCAGAACGAAGACCAACACTCTTCCGAGGCTCATCTCTTCGTCTCCGTCTCCAATCGCCTCCAAATCTGAACTCATTTAAGATGAATCACCGATTTTAGATCCTGCAGAAGAATCCAAGGGCGGCGGCGGTGGCGGTGTTGCAATTGAATGATTGGGCACGGTGAGTCATCGGACCAGAGTGGGTATTGGCGGTGGTGGGAGACGGGTCCTTGCAAATAATTAAAACCCAAAGAAAGCTTCTCCAAGGCGTGGAGTTGGCATATGGAGTCGAAGGGAACGGAACCCCTGAGATTCTGATGGGAGAGAGCTTTATTTCCTTCACCACCGATCCCGTCTCGTCAGATTCATCGGAGGTGACGCTGGATCCGATGATCAGGAGAAGAAGAAGCAAAAACAAGGGGTAAAGAAGCACAAGCATGGGTCAGAAGAGAAGAATGAATGGGTCAGAAGGGGAAAAAAAGGACTCGGTCAGTCCTTCCTTCCGGGTCAGCTCTACCAGTCAGACGAATCAAACGCACTGACTGGCTGACCGGGTCAGCCAGTCAGTGGTCAGATGTTGGGTCAGACCAATCAAACAGGACCTAATTCTTTTGGTGAGAATCAGAATAATGATGAGGTTGTTCATGATGTTTCGAAGGTACGTAAACAACATTTAGAATATTTTGCTTTTATTATTTTAACAAGGGTGTTTGTTGTTCGGTTTAAACCAGTTGATACGTTATAGTTTGGTTTTACAAAAGTTATAGAATCAAGTATTAAATCTTACTTAAAAGTAGTGATATAAGAACCTCAACAATCACCTCTTCATTTAAATGACCCAGGTTCAAATCTCACTCTCCCCACGTAATTTCGGTAGGTTTGGCTCGGGGTTTCATCCCGGGTTCGATCCTGATGGGGGGGCGAGGGTTTACGAATTCAATCCGGTTCCCGAGCATCTAGGAGGTATGACTTGCGACTCGCGACTAGGTCCAGGGTAACCAGTCCCGATAGATCGTCAGGTTCGGAGTCCTCTGTTAAAAAAACATCGATTGCAGTATCATAAAGATGTTGACGCCGTCTGCATAAGCTTCTGGAGATTTAAGTGTGCATATGTAGGAACCATATATGTCATTTGGATTTTAGAAAGAATTAGTACTTAGCATGTACATGTAGGGAGAAGTTTTACGAACAATTCTTAATCAACCAAAGAAAGATATTTGTGTTTCAGCTTAAACAAATTATATTATACAATTTGATGTACATATGGGCATGTTTTTATATATAATCAAATTTAAGTAGATAATCACAAGAACCACATAAACATATATACATAGTATTGAAGTATTGAGTACTTACCAGAGAGTGGACTTTATGGTTACGTATGTATCACACTTAAAGCGGTATCTACACATGTTTACATGGTTACCGTAAATCTATCTATAGACGTCAGTTTTAAAGGGCGCCTCATGCAAACGCCTCCATGTGCTTCATGCACATATTGGTCAAAAATAGGGAAGCAACTAAAGAAATGAAGCAGTTATGAATGTCCGATATGTAAGAGACGAGATGCAGCTTTTGGTTGCACATAATGCTTATTTGGTTGTACCTAGAGCTCCTGCCTTGCGCCTTGGTTTCGGGACCTAAACGCCTCAGAGCACCTTGTGCTTTTTAAACCCAAGCTACATACATCAGTAGAAGTGTAGATCATCCACACCATGTGACTTTCATTCACATAAAAAGAAATGACCACATTCAACATTTCATTCTATCAATATCTAGTACTAATTACTAAAATGGTCTCTCAATTCAAACACTGAAAGCAAAAAACAGCAACCTCACCTTCTAGCATTTGGGTATAATGATTCTGATCATTTGATTGCTTAAGGTCAAATTATCAATATTGGATAATCAGTGTTGAATGATTATCTACTTATCAGTTTATCACAACTTCAAACAATATTAGCCCACCCAAAACTCTCTCCTGAAACACACCAACCCGTTACTCGTTTTGTTAAAGCTGATTATCTTGATCTAACTTATTCAATATCACATAATCACTTCCAAATGCAACATCAAGCGTCCCCTAATCCTATACAAACAACTTGGTGCAAAGCACAAATTCTACACAAGATATCACAAATTTATGCCTTTTGTTCTTTCTTCTGAAAACAAATAACAGGAAAAAAGAAGGAAGTGTGGTAACATACCAATTTTATTATTATTCTCTGGAAACCAGCATTTTGCAACTAAAACCATCCTGCAACAGCTGGTTGACCGCGTCCTTGAGTTTCAAATAATCATCAACGGTGTTGTAAACCTGACGAGAAATCCTAGTATACCCTGTTATAAACCCACCACATTCATCCCTCGGTCCGACCTCAGCATCTTTTAACGGCTGATAATGTATAGGAACTTCAACCCTAAATCGGTCTCTAAGATGATTTCTCAAATTTGTAGCATCATCATCACTCAAAACCCCTAAACGTGCAGGCAGCCCGACCATAGCCATGCTAGGACACATTTCAGGAGGCGAGCCCAAACTCGTCCCCCATGATTCTGCAAGCATCTTTCCCATCTCAATTACAGCATCATGATTCCTTTTCATAATCCCATTAATCCCACCTTCAAATCTGTTAACAAAATCTATAACTTCAGGAACAAGCAGCTGAGCACTATAATCGCGTGTACCAATCCAAGAACTCTCAATCGCTAACCCGTTTCCATATTCATGCGACACAACAGGGTGGTGTAGATCCGACGATAGAGATGACTTCCGACAGTAAAGAAGCGCGACAGACGGAGGACAAAAGAACCATTTGTGCAGATTACTCACATAGAAATCAGCCCCAATCTCCTTCACATCAACAGGAATACTACCAACAGCATGAGCAGCATCAACAAACACCTGATTAACACCTTCTTCCCTACAAATCGCTACCAATTCACGCACCGGAATCACAACAGACGGCATCGAGGTTATATGATCAATTATCGCTAACCTAACTTTCCTACCGTTAGATTTCCCCTTCGCTAACCCTAACCTAAACTCAGATATAATTTCCTCATTCGAATCAACAGGAAAAGGAAGATGTACCACAATAACCGATCCACCAGCACGAGTAACATACGCCTCTATCGACTTCTTCACCGCTTGAAACGCACAATGAAGCATCACAACAGCGTCTCCTTTGTTAAACCGACCTTCAGCGAACGCCCATCCAACGTGTTGGAGCACAATGGCAGCAGCTGTGGTGGCGTTATCAACGATCGACACTTCGGAAACATCATCAGCGTTGATGAGATCCTTAATTAGGGTTCGTGAACGGAGGATTTGAGCAGGTAACTTGTTGAAGAAGAAATCATCCGGCTGTTGGAGGAACTTCAGCTGCCACCGTCTCTGGGCGGCGATGATGGACGCCGGACAGCTGCCGAAGCTGCCGTTGTTGATACGGGCGACGTCGGGGTGGTGGTGGGCGAATTCTTGGTGGATTTGGGGCTGTGTGATGAAGGATTGTATCTTGAGTTTCTTTGGGAGGTGGTTATGGTGGTTGTCGTCTTCATTGGTGTCTCCATGTGTACTGATTTCACCCATTTTTGGTGGTGATGGTGCTAGGGTTTGGTTGCAGGTTTCTGTTGTTTGTGAGATTGTGTTGTGCACCCGTTAGCCCCGTTGCATTGAACCGGATTGGGTGTGTTTTTCTCTTTCTTTTCATTCAAGTTGTGATAATCCTATGTCACACTATGCTATTTTTTTTATGGTTTTCGCTTTCATCTGCTAAATTAATCAATTTATGTATCTTTTTGTCAAGAATGATAAGAATATTTTCGGAAAATAATCATCACACCCAACATCTAAAATTAGAACCCACTTAAAGCATTTATCGTAAAATTCTTAAAAGTATGTAAGTTGTTTCTTATATTATATGAATGGTTTGAGTGGTTGTGAGCGAAAAAAAGAGAAAGTGTTATTTTTTATCTGTATATTTGGAGAATCAATATTCAAATATTATAAATTTTTTAATATTTTTAAAAGTGGTTGTGTGACTGGTGAGAGAGAAAAAATGATAATAAATGTATAAAAAGTATGATTTTAGTGATTTTTAGTGTAATTATATGGATAAATATGAGGAGTTCACTGTTAATGCTCTTATCGGCGTGATGTTTCTTAGAAAGATCATTTCATCTACTATCTTTGACTCGCCTTAGAGTATGTTTAGCATGGGTTGATACGTTTTATCTGTTTCATCTCTTTTATGGCGAATGTCATGTGAAATAATGATTTTAGTATGCTAGATAGTAAATATACTTAATAATGTCTAAATTAATTTTAGTGTTGGTAAATAAGCTAATGTAGTAATGTGGTGTTTTCATAACCGGTTAAAGTAAAGGTGGTCGGGGTTAGGGTGATTGTAACATGTTAGAAATCGATTGAGCATCGAGATCAAAAGTTGATTGGTATGATATCTATATGATTTGGTTTATGGTTTACGATTTAATATATCATGTTGAATAGTCAATTCCTGTTTAAAACTAAAACTTAAAAGCTGATTTGTAAATTGAACTCTTCACTATCTTTAGTGTTTATTTTTGTTTCTATATTTGTAATATGTGATTACTTGATGTATAATATTCATGATTGGTTTTAACTATTTTTGAAACTTAATGCAAATGGACTTTTTTTTAAGTTAAAAACTGTTTAGCACCTCCAAATCAAACTATTCTGGTTAGTTTCTCAATCCAACCGACAAAACAAACATGGTATGTTTGGTTTGCGTTTTTTGAAATTTTATTTGGTAAGACATTTCCATCCTTTAGAAATTTATTAATATTTTTTTTAAAAAATGGTTGAAAGCAGAGGAGGTAGAGAAAATAATGATAAATGTAAAAATATATATCATTTAATTAAAATATAAATAAATAATATTAATAATTTTTAATATGATCATATAGGGCTGCAAACGAACCGAACAAACACAAGCAAGAGCCTTGTTCTTTATAGTTCCTCTATCAGATGTCATGATCTTCACTCTCCCCAAATGTGTTAACATCATCATTAGAATCCTCATAACTACTATATGCCTCTAAATGTGAACCACTTGCATCAAACAAATTACCATGTGGACCAACAGTTTCTTTTAAACATTCCTCAAGCAAATTCTTCTTTGATTCGTTATCTTCCTTGCTTTTTTAATTGCAGCTCCTGACTCTCTCCATTAATCATCATCTTCGTCTGACCTTGAACTAATTACTTCATCCCCATCCGCCACACGATAAACCTCTTCATCTGAACCATCCTCATCTGCCCCACCACTAACTATTAAATCACCCACCTTATTAACAGTTTCTGTTGTTACTACTGGGGCTGCTATTAACATTCTAGTTGTCAACTTGACGTGCCTCCTATCATACGAAGTAGGGCTCAATGAAGCTTGTAGTTGACTATGATGATACTGGATTGGACTTGAGGTGACATGGGCTGGTTACTTGACTAGGCTTGATGATTAATAGGCTGGGTACTAGTTTTGCTTATTGGTCCATCTTGAATGTATACATCAATAATCTTAGTGGGATTCGTACTAACATTCATCGTCATCTCAATAACATCTTTATCACTAAGTAAGCGCTTCAACCATTCATCACCAGCATTCAAGCAATACATGTGAAAATCTTTAAGCTGATAAGAACCAACTTCAACCCTCCATCACGATGAATTCAAACAATACACGTGAGTACCAATGTCTAACTTAAGCAAGTTCGATTCACCACCAACATACCTAAGTTTGGGATAATCAACTTCCAATATCCCACCATGCCAAAGCTTCACGGAGATGATTTATTCCATTCGATTCAGCACAAGAAAACCATAGGCTAAATCGAGGCGCACCTGCTAACCCATCAGCATGCCACGTCATCAACAAAGTAGCAATGTTTCCGTTAGCGATTGGTTTTTGTAGGAAAATAAATTTAACGTCGAAAATAACTAAATATTTTCAGTGTTTGAGTCAATTAACGAATCCAATACCCTTTACTATTATCGGTTGAAAAAGCAAAATTCACACTGCTAGTTGGTATTCACTGAGTTACGAGCCTTCTCTCTCTATAGGGGCACTGCTTGCTTAGCTGACCACCGTTGCTCAACTTCCATCGTCGATTTTCAGACACATAAACTCGCGTCACGATTCAATTTACACAGATTACAACCAAAGATTGTGTTATTCCATCAAGATTTCATCATCCGCAGGTGAATCGGCCATGGATTCTTTCACAATTTACGCTTGAAGAGGTACGTGTAAACATCTATCTTCATTTTCCTCCAAATTCAGCTTTAAGTTCTTCTCTGCGCTCAAAATTAGTTTCTAGGTTACAAGTTTGAAAGCTGGAAAGTGTATAGGCGATTAAGCCCTCGTTTTCATCCATCACAAGGGTTTTTGGGTGTAATTCGTGAAGGAATCGGCATACAGTGATTACTAAATTGTTGATTCTGTTCATTGGTGATTGTCCTGTAGGAATTAGGAAAGAGGAAAAGCGATGACGGATTTGGATCAATTATTAGCAAAGAAAGTAGCTGATCGATACCTGAAACGTGAAGTTCTTGGAGAAGGTACCTATGGAGTCGTGTACAAAGCCATTGATACGAAGGTATTCTTATACTGCATCGTATACTAGTGTTATGTTTATGATTTGTTGTGGCTATTATGTTGGTTATGTTGTGTACAATTAGGGTTTATGTGACTGCTGTGTCCCAGGGTTTTTTTATTATTAGATGTATGAGTTGGACTTTGGGATTTCTTATTTAAACAGATTATGCTTATAGGCACATTAAGTTGATGAGCTTGCAAAGTTTAGTTTACCTTAACGGTGAATTTGTAATTTTGAATCCACCAAGAATAATTAGTTTGAATAAGCAATCTCAAAATGCATATTGAAAATAACTTATTTTACCTTACAGTAAGCAGGTAAAAATGAACACTTTTTGTCATCAAAACACGCAAAAATGTATGTTTGATTTTTGAAAACACTATAAGCAGATAAGCCGTTGTATTAGCATTCTCTTATCATATGATGTGAATTAATTATGTCTAATATATTTGAAATATAAGAGAGTAAAGTAACTTCAATGCTGATATGTTTTCATACAATCTTCAATCTTTGTATGTACAGTGGTGATGTTTGGAGATTCATGATATATGTATAAATTTTGCCATAATGATGCTAATTTTGGTCTCACCTATCATTTTACTGATACACGGGTCTTTGAAATTCAGATTGTTTGACAAAAACATATTTTTGAGGCTTAAAGTTTGTTAAAAAGAGAGTGCAGTTTACTAGAGCGTGTTGTAATAGTACCTATGCAGTATTATTTTAACTATTGACTTCTGGGACAGACAGGACAAACTGTTGCAATAAAGAAAATTCGACTTGGGAAGCAGAAGGAAGGGGTGAATTTTACTGCTCTCAGAGAAATAAAGTTACTGAAAGAGCTCAAAGATCCAAATATAATAGAGCTGATTGACGCCTTTCCTCATAAAGGGAATTTGCATCTTGTTTTTGAGTTTATGGAGACTGATCTTGAAGCTGTTATTCGGGATAGAAACATTGTTCTTTCACCCACTGATATAAAGTCATACCTTCAAATGACATTGAAAGGACTTGCTTTTTGTCATAAAAAATGGGTTTTGCATAGGTAATATGGCACGAGGACTTCACCTTATTTGTGGATGTTAAATTGTTAATGTAAATTTGAAAGAAAAAAACAACCATCCGGTGAAAAAAACTAGAAAAATATACTTGCAAAAGCAAAACATTAACATCTGTAACCATTTGTACGTGATTTCATGATTTCATCTTGAAAGCAAGGATTTCATATATATCCTTCTAAATTTCATGATATCATATTTACCCTTTAAAACACTGAAGATATCACATTTACTCATTTCCTTATAGATAATATAATATCAGTTACTTATGCCAGCCTGTATAAAAAAGTAGTAATCCAATGTTCTCACTACAAATCATCTTGGCGCGTAGTGTGCTTTTCATTTATTCATTTAGTAAAGTCTTATAAGTGATTTCTATGTACATACTACGATGGATAAACATGATAATTTTTTGTTATTATGAATAGGCATATATGAAATTACAAAATGTAGAATGATATATATAAATTTATGAACTTTCAGAAGGATGTATGTATGAAATAGTCCCTTAAACCCAAACTATTGTACTTGGCAATATTTGGGAATTTCCCCCTTGTTGTCCCAGATGATTGTGCTTTATATAAAGGGTGAAGTGCTATGTTACACAAGTAATTTGCTTCTTTCTGCTGCTTACATTATTTCGGGGTTTTCTTAAGTGCTTGAAAATTTTACTGGCAGGGATATGAAACCAAATAATCTTTTGATAGGACCTCGTGGACAGCTAAAACTTGCAGATTTTGGGCTGGCACGCATATTTGGTAGTCCTGACAGAAGGTTTACTCACCAGGTATATATTTTTTTTTGCTGCTTCAAATTACTGGATGTTATAAGCATTCTTTTTGACACAATTTCCGATTACCATCTGACAAATGGTAAGTAAATTCAATATTTAAGTTACCTAGGTGTACCATATTATCATATATTGATTGCTAAACGTTTTGTGGGTATTGGAGTTTTATGGTAGCTAGTGTTATTTATAAATAATCGAGATCAATTCATATTTTCATTGCATGCACTAAATGATTAGTTTGCTTTACCAAAATTCTGGTAATGTTTGTCAGGTTATTGCTATGAAATGTACTTGATATGCTAGGCAACTTAGTCCTGAAATCACTTATTTCGGAAATTTTTTGAATAACGTTTGTTGAGTGTGGCAATTTTGAACACCATTTGTTGATAATTTTCTGTGATTAGGTTTTTGCTCGATGGTATAGAGCACCCGAGCTATTATTTGGTGCAAAACAGTATGGTCCAGGGGTTGATGTTTGGGCTGCAGCTTGTATATTTGCCGAACTCCTTTTGCGCCGCCCTTTTCTGCAGGTAAGTTCATGTTTTCTGCGATATACCTTCACTTAAACTTGCATCAATTTTGGAAAGGATTATTAACATCAGAGATATCCTTCTAAAGTTCAACATTTCATGTATAGATTCTAAAATATTTCCTTATATCATTATCATCACATGTACACAGTACACAAAACATTAAAAATATCATATCAATCCATTTCCATAGTAAATAAAATATAATCACTTACTTATACTAGCTTATAATAGATAGAATAGTCTGTTCCCTTAATACATGAATAGAAATACAATGTTATGACTGTAAATCACCTCAGTGCATATGTTCTCTTCATTTCTTCAGTGAAACCTTGTAAATAGCCAATCCAATTTTATTTACTTTTAAACAGGTAAATGTCGTAGTTTTAGTGTGTTAAATAGGTAAGTATGATATTATGAAATTTAAAGGATATGTATGGAAGTTTGAACTTCTACAAGGATATATATGATAATTTCTCTATCTTTTATGCATTTGCAAAAAGACCGTCCCTTACTCTCACAGTACTTCTATGATTATAATTTATTAATCATCATGACATCAGTTCAAATAAGATTTATATAGCTTATTTCTGTTATTGAAAACATAGGGTAGCAGTGACATTGATCAATTGGGGAAAATTTTTGCTGCATTTGGGACTCCAAAAGCTTCTCAATGGGCAGATATGATTTATCTCCCTGATTATGTTGAGTACCAGTTTGTTCCTGGGCAGCCACTTAAAACATTGTTTCCAATGGCTAGCGATGATGCATTGGATTTGTTATCCAAGATGTTTGCATATGATCCAAAGGCTAGAATTTCAGCACAACAGGCATTAGAGCACAGGTAATCGTCGTTGCTATTTTATATATTGTATACTTTGAGTGATTAAACATGTAAATTTGACACTGTGGCAGGTACTTCACTTCTGGACCTCCGCCTACTGAACCAGCTTTGCTTCCAAGACCACCACCCAAAAGGGAGTCTATAGATTCAAAGCCCTCAGACTATGGTCCAACTGTCCTATCACCTTCAAGGAAGTCAAAAAGAGTGATCTCACACCCTGAAGGATACGTTGACAAGGTTGATGACCATGGCATTGGGAATGAAAGAAGTGGGCCTGTACCAATGTCACTAGATTTTTCGGTCTTTGAAGCAAGGCCTCCAGCTAGACCAACAATCAACAGGTAAATAGCATCTAAGTTATTAAGTTCAATTTATTTTACGCATTTTTTTATTTTGCATAGTATTTGACCAAGTCAATTGGAAAATTTTTAATGGCTTGCACCAAGTTTAAGTGAATGATTGATTTCAGCTCTGAGATCATATCATATGAATATATGATGTATCTATAATCTAGTTGCACCATAAAAATGGACTGAGAGTTATTGTTTGTTATATGCTGGAATCATATGAATATATGATGTATCTATAATCTAGTTGGACCATAAAAATGGACTAAGAGTTATTGTTTGTTATATGCTGGATTTGAGATTAGATACCCTATTTAAACCAAAATCAAATTGCTAAATTGTAGGACTTACCGACTTGGGGCGTTTATTTTGGAATTACGACCGACAATGATGTTCTTACTTACAGTTTTCCTATTACCTCATGACCAAGGAGGTTGGTCATTAATGAGGTTGCTCTAAGGAGAGAATATTACAGATGTTAATGGAACCATGGGCACATGTTTTAAGCCATGATATCTCGGGACATAATTGAATTACAAATATTGCAAGTATAATGATATACATAAGCCTAAATTTGACATTTAATTCTTGAAGGGGGCTGTGCATTGGTAAGTACTTGAGTCCCCTAGCAGAGGCCTCAGTTTCGAATCCAACTTCCGCTTCTTTTTTTGCTTTTATCCCCCACCTCAAGGCCACTTGCCCAGCGTAAGCTGTGTAAGTTATGATTTACATGATCCTATTGGTTAGCATGTAATGATGGATTCCCTTGAGTTTCGGGTAACATGTATTCATGTTTACCAAAAGAAAGGGAACGAAAATCTGACATTCAGATGAGAGTATTAGATCGAAATGGACTAACATTATGGTATGTTTTAAAGTAGTAAATCTGCCATACATGTGCATTACAATCTACCACCACTTTAGCTTCTGCAAACCGAACCTGATAGATTACATGTTAATGAACTGTCTAGGGTCCACAATAAGGTTAATGATAACAAGTATCTTTGTTCGTTTAGATGTTATTTTAGTAATTATATGCAAGTATATTATCTGCCATGAATATTATTTATTTACATTCCTTTTTTTGCACTTTTACCATGCAGTGCTGACAGAACTCATCTGAAGAGAAAACTAGACCTTGAATTCCAAATTCCTGAAGAGGAAGATTGATGAAATCTTTGACATGAAGATCATTTAATCTTAACATATAGTCTTGTCATACGATCCCTTTTTTGTGATTGAGTTGTGTGAGTCGGTTTATGTTGTAGAAGAGAGAGAGGCTTGGATTTTGGTAAGAACGCAGCAGTAGAACAATGTGGTTGAGATACATTTACATTATTATTTTGCACTCGACAGCGATTTGAGTATGATTGATTATGTTGCGGGATTGTAAAAACTTCAAAGATGAGGTCCATCCAAATATATGCATTTTGGTTTATCTGCAGTATGTTCTAAACCAGTTTTGATCTAACATGGCTTGCACAAAACTGCTTATTTTTATTTTTCATATGTAATCATTGTAATTTTAAAATATACTGATATCATAAAAATAAAATCATATTATTGTTGCAAATATAATGTCAAACAGGAATTTGAAAAAATCTGGTACTGACATAGATTTTAAAATAACACAATCATATCTATTTCATTTCAAGTTATAGTTAATTCACTTGCATAGAAGATTTGGATTGTATAACAAAATATAAAGTGCAATGCAATAGAGACATGATAAAAGTTGAGATACGTGAGGCGGGACATAGACATGGGTGGATCTACATGGTGGGTGCTAGAATTTATTTGTGTTATATATGTGTCTGGTATTAAATAGAAAAACTGATAATCATTTGTGTATTTTCCAAAGTGTATGTTTTTATTTCAAGTCAACTCTATTTTAGTTATTTTGATTAGAAGAAATTCATTAGAAATCTAAAAAATCAAAACATGATTATAATGGCGAAGGAAATTATTTGGATCATTCATTAATATATATATATATATATATATATATATATATATATATATAGGGATCCATTCAAATAAAAACTAGATTTCTGGAAAAAACTAAAAGAACTACAACCAGCCAATCAGAAATTTCTTTTAAAATAGTATTCATTTTTTATTGTAATTACATAAAAGGGCAAAAAGGTAATTTAAAACATTGCAAATTGAATTCATGGGTGCAACCGTTCCCTCCACCAGAAAATACTTTCCATGGTCATCTGGTTTCTAAACCTGCCTTTGTTTGGTTAGAACACAAAATTTTGAAGAGGTTAATCAATCGATTGAATATTGGTGGTCGATTAAACTAATTTCGAGAATATTATCTATTTCAAAATGGATAAGAATTATGGATTAGTATGAACCTGCGAACCTTGGGGATATGATATGTATCGGTTGATTAAGATTAACGAAACTTGGTTTCTCATTATTTATTGCAAATTAGAAGGTCTGATGATACAAATCGGTCGATTAATTTCAAATTTTGTGATGTTGCAGGTATAGATGGAGAGCAGAGGAAAGGCCAACCAAAAGAACAATTGACGGAATCCCGAGACCAATATACATGGGATAGATCAGAAGAAATGTCTTTAAAGAGCCCGATAGTGATGGCAACTGATGTAAACTGTGCGCAATCATGAATAATGATGATCAGATGCATAACAAAGAAGACGAGATGAGGAGCAACATATCCTATAAAGAGTTGTTGATATTGAATTCTCCATCAAGTAATAAAGGAAAGGAATTACAAACATGCCCAGACCATGCTGCTTATTGCAATTATGATATGGAAGAAACTTTTGATACGATAAAAATTTGGGATGAAGCAGGTATGTTACTTCATTGGAATATGTTAACCCGTTATTGGCAAATTATATTATGATTAATAAGAAGTTCATATCATTATGAATGCATCTAGTTATTTAATGATGTCCAGAATTAATAATATGCGGATAATTATTTATGGAATTGCTTATATGTTGATCAAAGTTCTAATCGTATATGAATGACATTAGGGAGATTTAGCAAAAATATGCTTCTATGCATACAAGTAGTGAAAAAATTGGAATATATGAAAATTACTTTGTTAGAATGGCAAAGCTATTACATTATGGTTAAAATATATATGGGTTCATATATTTTATACAACTTATATTTAGAGGATGATGAAAGTTTAAGAACTGGATGTTATAAGGATATTAAATTGGATAATGATTCATATTGAAATTTGGAAAACTTGATTCAACTGTTTAATGAAAATGGATGTTAAAAACATGGTTCGCAATCTGATATCATTATGTATACGCTTTTATGTTATCACAGGTGATGAGGAGGCTTCCAAAGCTAGTGACCCAAATGTTATTTACTCCCCAAATGCTTCAACGTATTGGCTTCCTGTAGTACCAGCAAACTTAAAGCCTGTAGTTGGTGAATTTTATTCAACATTCAGCGTATTGGATTTTAGAAATGTTTGATGAAATTTCTTCGTACAATGGAACCTTTTATTAGCAATTTTAATTGGGAATTTAATGTTTTGTATTCATGCAACCTTTGAATATGAATGATTACATTAGACGTATGCAAAAGATGAAAAGTATGGTTTGCGGGGATGTATTTTAGTATAATTTGCAAGATTGGATTAATGATGATATTGAATTAATGCATCAATGCATAAATGCCTTAATACATAAAAGAAAGACAAATAGTTAAAAGGAATAAAATTTACTCAATTATCCTCTGTTAAAAGGAATAAAATTTACTCAATTATCCTCTGTTATCTTGATTATCTTTTTACACTACTAGATTAACCATTCAATAAAATAGGTCATGAATGATTAAAGATATCAAAGGCATATGAAGGTACACAACCCACACTCAAGGACATGTAAATGTTGAATACATATGAATAAATTTAACGATACCAGGTGATTGATAACATATTGGTATGAAAAAACACATCATATATACATGAGACAAGGGTTTAACGTAAAGGGTTGAAACTAAACCTAAATCAATAAAAAACCAAGTGTAGTGAGCAATATACAATACAATTGGGTTAAAAAGCAAGAAAGCATGTATAAATCTTTTTTTTGGGTAAAACGTCAATAGTATAATCATTTCATAAAGATAACCAAAAAGTAAGTAATAGACCTATTTTCTTTGTTGTTGCATATGCAACATATCCATCTTGATAAAATTTTGCAAGTACATAACAAATAAAGAAGACATGTCATCATAACCGATCTAGATAAGAAATAATATGAGTATGAGATTTTGTACGAAATTTGATTGGATGAAGTAGATAAAACAGTGGATGTGCATAATTGCTTGGTTGCATATATATGCACCGATGCATAAATGTGTTAATGCATAATTGATAAAACCTAATATCACCAAGTATAAGTAGGATAAAACATTGAAACAAACATAACCATCCAACTAACAGACAGGGGAACCAACTATATATAAATATAAACATCAGGGACACGTGATGACTTAAATTAACAAAACCTAGTTTAAACATTAACCGCCCAAAATACGTGGCCTAAATAAGCAATAGTAAAAACATTACGACAGATGTGAATTTAGTATCAGTACACTAAAAGCTTGATTCACTTAGCCTTGCGCTGCTTTGGTTTTGACGCCCTTCCAACAACAGAAGAGGTCCTCGTTTCTTTTTTAGCCCCAGATGCAGCTAATTTTTTAACTCTTGCATTTTCCTTAAGTACCAGCATTTCCTCCCAAATTCGCTCGGCCGCGCTAATCACCTCCTCCCTGTGGATATTGATTTCCAACAGGAGATCTTCGCAACATACTTACACTCAGACGTTTAAGCTGTGTTTATTGTCTCCTTCCTTCATCATCTAACACATTGTCCCAGTTCTTTGTAATTCCTTTAAAAATTCCATGTGCCTCATTAGAAAAATTCCACAATCATTCATGTGTTGTTTGTGCACCAAGAGAGTTCTGGCTGAGAAATCTTTGCATTTCTGATGTTTTGCTCGAAGGATGACCAACCGACTCCAGATAGCTTTCTAATATTTCACGCTTGAAAACAAAAAAGACATAATCATAAAATTATATAGTAAGACATAAATATAATACACAATTTTTATATAGGAGAATGAATGCTTACATATTTGATTGGAATATGAGTCTTATCTTTAATAGAGCACATATGCTTCCATCCCGATTCTCGACAACAACTGCAATTAAAAACAAATCAGGAAGAAATTTATCAGGTAATTCAACAGTTAAAACGATTTGAACAATTTCTAAGAAAAAAAACCAATGCCAATACCCAACACATCCTGATATATATTAAATCATTTATTGAATCAAGTGGAAGATTTAAAGAAAATCATAAAAGATGGAAATTTATCAGAAAACAAGCAACATGTATTCGGGAGTAGACTTGAATAAATTTGGGTTTATTGACTCACAATGAAGTCGACATAACAATACACAAATTTAAGTGAAAAATATGATAGTAGGTTGCATCAGCCTCTTTATTAATCTCTACAGAGGCCTAGAATTTGATATCAGCAACTTATACACAAACATTTAACCTATAAAATTCGACATACCGGTTAGATTGGAGGGTTTATGAATCAAACCCAACTCGAAATCACAAAATCAGGGCTTCAATCTTGGTCTACAATGTGGCGGATGGGGGAACTTTTATAAATACTTACAGTGATTGATGATTTCGGAAACCTCTAATGATGAAGATTTGAGAATGAATTTGAAGTATTGTTGCGAAATCGAGCGAAAATTTGGGGAACTATGGAACTGACATAGTTCGTGAGAAAGATAATTTGGGGGTGCTCATAATTTAGATTCCGATTATACCCCTGCATCACCAATTCTGCCTTTTTTGAATGTGCTTGAAATTGCAAATTTGCCCTGATTAATATGGACCATTGATCAATAAAATCTATGGCCTATAATGGTTCTTTTGGTTTTTTCTTAAATTTTGGCTTTCATTTGAATGCCACATATATATATATATATCAAAACATGATTATATATATATATATCATCAGGTGTTATAACTAATAAATAACTATCTCATTTGACATGTCATCAGGTGTTATAATTTAGTATTTTAAGATTTATTTCCTACTTATTTACATTTTACTTTCAAGTATTACAATTCTAGTTTTCTAATATTCTTTTGTCCGCTTATTTTCATTTTACTATTAAGTGTCATGACTTCAACTATCAATATTCTTTTCCCGCTTATTTTCTTTTTCAATACTATAATATTACTTAATTTAAAATATCATTTAATACTTTTTAAATTTTCATCACTAACTATCTTATTTTTTTGTATTTAACCTGTATAATACATATATTTTAACACACTCAAAGTATTAAAATACATGTTAACACATTTAATTATCTTTATAACAAACAACTTATATTGTGATGGTATATAATTGAAAAACTATATTTGTAAAATATTTACCATAAATATATCGTTGAACTCAATTTGAAGGTTTATTCCCCTTAAATTCTTTTTTTAACGGTCAACAAATAATTTTTAAGTCCGGTCACCCGGGTTAACCCATTGACGAAAGACCAAATATATCGTTGAACTCAATTTGGAGGTTTATTCCCCTTAAATTCTTTTTTTTAACGGTCAACAAATAATTTTTAAGTCCGGTCACCCGGCTCGTCCACTATTTCAATGAAAACTCACCACCCAAAGACCCATGGTGAAACCTTAACCCACTTAAAGCATATTACACATAAAGAAACTCCAGCCCATAACTTCCATTTAAAAAAATCATAAATTACCACCTCATAAACCAGTTAATCTGAAACTGTTTGTATTACCATATTGACACCTTATCCAAAATCCAAATCACTTTAACTCCTTCATTTTCTCCCCCACTCATCATCATCTTCTCCTCAAGCAAACAAATTGCAGGTTTTCCTTCTTCTTTAATGGCGAACAAAACTGCAATCACACAACCACAATATCATTGATTATTCATTACTGTAATGGCGCTCGCATCTCTATCGCACGTTAACACCTTTTCCTCTTCATCTTCTTCAATATTCACTTCCAATTCTCATCATTTTCTCAACCCTAATTGCACTCGAAATCCTCCACTATTAAGAGAATGTAACAATAGCAGTAGCTCCGGTTTCCGCAGTGGAAACAAGCACCGATTCTATCATTCTGATGGTTCTCGTGTTGTTAGAGATCGGAAGACGATAACGGTGCCGTCGGCTTCATTAGGAGGTCTTCTCGGTGGAATTTTCAAGGGAGGGGCTGACACCGGTGAGTCCACTAGACAGCAGTACGCTGCCACCGTCGCGCTCATCAATTCGCTTGAATCGGAGCTGAGTTCTGTTTCGGATACTGTGTTGAGGGAGAGGACTGATGAACTGAAGCAACGAGCTCGTCAGTCTCCTCAAGCGTTGGATTCTCTATTACCTGTGAGTACATCTTATACTTTAGTGGTTACAAGTATTGTGCTCTATGGCTTATTAATCTGTATATGGTTGCAGGAAGCGTTTGCTGTAGTGAGAGAAGCTTCAAAACGGGTTCTAGGTCTTCGTCCTTTTGATGTTCAACTAATA
Organism: Flaveria linearis; assembly: GCA_024085815.1. Taxonomy (NCBI): domain Eukaryota; kingdom Viridiplantae; phylum Streptophyta; class Magnoliopsida; order Asterales; family Asteraceae; genus Flaveria; species Flaveria linearis. The sequence goes on from CM044007.1 coordinate 86,022,957, forward strand.
GGTAAATAAATGATTTGAGTTGTTATGCTGCAGCGTTAAATTTGAATTGAGAAATGAATTTGGCAATGAAAATTTGACGTTTTAGGTGTTCAGTTTTTATTTGATGTTTTAGTGTGTTTGATTTGAGGCTTTGGGAATGAAGGCATGGGTTCCAAAATTAGGAATCATATAAACAGAACCAGAAGGTTGGGCTTAGGAATTGATTATCATTCCCATTCACCTGCTATCAAACAAAACTGCTCATCTGTAATAATTCCTGAACCCTGACTGCAAATGAAACACCTCCATATGAAACCAATACTTATATCTAGAAAAGGGCTGCTTTACTATATGGTCATATGGCGTGATATGCTTTATGGTAGTGAATTGAAATTTGGTTTGATGAGAATGATTGATGTTAGGTACAAGCATCGCTATGTCTGATATATAGTGGCTACTTTGGGTCTGCAAAGGAAGCTGCAATAATGCAAGTGATAAAATTTTCATATTGTTTTTTTGTGGTGATGTAGGTGGTATGGTGCTTCATAAAGGAGAAATAGCTGAAATGAGGACCGGAGAGGGAAAAACTCTTGTGGCTATTTTACCAGCTTATTTAAATGCATTAAGTGGTAAAGGAGTTCACATTGTTACAGTCAATGATTATCTTGCAAGGAGAGATTGTGAATGGGTTGGTCAAGTTGCTCGTTTTCTGGGACTCACTGTTGGCCTAATTCAGCGTATGCCCTTCCTTTTGTTACTATTTTTGAAAGTATTGTTATTTTAGCGTTATTGGTATGATAACATGATATAGATTGACAAAGCAATGTGGGCAGTGACAATTTATTAAGATATGTTCTTGATAACTAGTTCAAATGTTCAATTACAGAAACCAGGGTACGCGGGGACTACCTTGTTGAGGTGTGAAGGCCTTTGGGCTTTCGGATGGAGTTATGGGCCAAGCCCATTGAAGCTTCTTAAAACCTTAATTATTCTTATATATAGAGCATGTCATTGTATTGTAATCTTGTCCTTTGAGCTTAATAAAATGCCTAGTTGTAGAGAGTGGACGTAGGTCATCTTGACCGAACCACTATAAATTCTCGTGTTCTTATTGCTTTCATGAGCGTGCATATAATAATCTGTTTATTTCCGTTGCGTAAAGATACCTAACAACTGGTATCAGAGCATCAGGCTCTTGAAGATTTCCGCCGCCGCCACTGTCTAGGGTTTCTGCCGTCGCCGCCACCTAGGGTTCCTCCGCCGCAGCCGCCACAGTACCGCGCGTGAACATTGTTTTCCGGCGTGAACAATGTTTTTCGGCGTGAACAGTGTTTCCGCGTGAACAGGGTTTCCGACGTGAACAGTGTTTTCCGGCCGTGAACAGTGTCCCCACCCCCCACCCCCCCCCCCCCCCCCCCCGCCGTGAACAATTTTGCCAGAATTTTCTGTTTTTTCAGCTGTTGTTTGGTTCCGTTTTGCTATTGCTGTTTTGGGGCTGTTTTTTGAGTGATTTTGCGATTAGAGTTCCCGCTGGGATCTCTTGGAGTTGCTGGTTTCGCTCAGGTTTTGCAGGTGAAGCGTCGGGTCGGGTGTTTCGGGTTCTAGGGTTTTTTGGTTAGAAGTACCGGATCTGGTTTGTCTATCCTTTGTTGACTGGTTATCAATTGTTCAGCTTGCCTTTTTTCGTTTGTTCTATTTTGTCTCTGGTTTGCTATTATGGCTGAAGACGGGAAGACTGTGATCGAAAAGTTCAATGACACTGATTTGGTTGGTGGAAAATGCAAATAGAGTCTTTACTTTGTCAAAAGGATTTAGATATGGTACTGGAAAAGAAACCGGAGAGTATGGAGAAAGCTATAGAAGCAGTTTGGAATTCCAAGGACAAGAAAGCTAGAGCGGCTATTACGTTATCTTTGACGAAGAGCGTTGCTTTTAACATCATGAAAGAAACCACTGCAAGTGGTATGATGTTGGCTCTGTCAAATATGTATGAAAAGCCATCTGCAGCTAACAAAGTGTTCTTGATGAGAGAACTGTTCATGACGAGAATGAAAGAGGGAAGCTCAGTCACCTCCCACATTAATGATCTGATGTCTATTCTTACTGATTAGAATCAGTGGGAATAAAATTCGATAATGAGACTCGAGCCTTGGTGTTGCTATCTTCACTGCCTGATAGTTGGTCCGGGACTGTAACTGCTGTTACAAATTCTATGGGGGCTAACGACATGACATTTGAAAAGATCCGAGATATTGTGATAGGTGAAGACACACGCCTGAAAATTGTAAATGTTGGATCATCTTCTGAGATGTTACATGTTGGCAGGGGAAGGGAAAATAGCTGAGCCAGTAGAAGTCGGGGAAAGAGTTCAACTCGAACTCGGAAAATGTGAGGTGCTGGATCTGCAACGAGGATGGACATGTTAAGAGTCAATGTCTAAAAAAAAGTCTGAACACTGCTGCTGAGGATGTCACTGATGGTGACGTGTTAACTCTTGAGGCTGAAAACAGTGTGGGCTCTTGGATCATGGATTCTGGTTCTTCGTTTCACGACGTACGCAGCGGTGAAATGATGGTGAATCTGAAAACAGACGATTTTGGGAAGGTACGTCTCGTTGATAGCAGAATGCTTGATGTAATGGGCATGGGTGATATTGATTTGGTGACTCCATTAGGAACTACATGAAACTTGAAGAATGTCAAAGTGATTCCAAGTTTGAAGAAGAAATTAATTTCTGTTAGTAAATTGGATGAACAAGGACTGGAAGTCAAGTTTGGTGGTGGTAAATAGAGGGTAATCAATGGGAATCGGGTGATTGCTCATGGTGATAAGCATGGGTCATTGTACATGGTGAAGGTACCTGTTGAGGGACTGATCAACCCGGTTAAGCAAGTCAAAGTCGGGTTCACTAAATCTGCTGCTAAGAGAGTTCATTTTGCAAACATGAAGTCTGGAGCAAAGATTGTAGCTGAATGGGGTCATAAGTCTAAAACAGTCAGAGGATTTTGTGACATTGGGAGCATGTGGCATGTTCCGGGTACAGTCAAGAAAATCGTTGGGTTTTGAAGACTACAACTAGAAAAATCTCTCCTGGTGATTGTTTGCTGAATTTGGAGAGTGTTAGTGGTTCTCGGTGTATCTCTGAATCTGGTAGATCGTGTAAACCAGTTGAGACAGAGGATGGGTCGTTGGTGGAATTTACCACGACTGGGTTGGAGCTCGGGGGAGCTTTAACGGGCTCTTTCAAGTAATTGATGAGAAGGGGACTTTGCAACTAGGGGATTTGGATTGAAATCTTAGCTTGTTCTTTGGAATTAAAGGCTTGAAGGATTTCTGTTACTTGAAGATTACTGATGACAGGGTTGTTTTGTACTTAAATGGCTAGCTGGAGTATTCGCAAGGCCTTCAAGTGCTTTGGGCTTTCGGATGGAGTTATGGGCCTGGCCATTGAAGCTTCTTAAAACCCTAATTATTCTTATATATAGAGCATGTCATTGTATTGTAATCTTGTCACTTGAGCTTAATAAAATACCTAGTTGCAAAGAGTGAACGTAGGTCATCTTGACCGAATCACTATAAATTCTCGTGTTCTTATTGCTTTCGTGCACGTGCGTATAATAATCTGTTTATTTCCGCTGCGTAAAGATACCTAACATACCTCTATACTATTTTCATAATTCTTAGAGGCTAAATTCCATATAATAGCAACATATTTTTGAAAGGGTCCAGTCTGTGATTATACAACTTTTTATGTTTGGACTCCCTACCTAGTAGTTAGAGTTATGGCAATGGTCTAGTTTGGATATCAAAATATTATCGCCCTTATCTTGTATTTATAGCTGGTAATAGAGTTATGGCAATGGTCTAGTTTGGTTATCAAAATATTTTCACCCTTATCTTGTATTTACAGCTGGTAATAGAGTTCTTTTTGTCCCTAATTGGTAAGTATATTATACAATACAGTTAGGATATTAGCCTATCTCAAAAACTTTACTTACTAGGTTGGGACATAACAAACAAACAAACAAACATACTCTGTATATCCCACTAGAAAGCAAGGTCTGGGAGGGGTAGGTGGTGGTGAGTCTTTCCTCTATCTAGAGAGATAGGGAGACCGCTTACAAAAGTTTGGGACATAAAAAGGTATAATTACTAAAGTGGACCTTTTTGAAAAAAATGTAATCTTTCATTGGTAATCTGTTGGGCGAAATGGGTGGATGAGATGATATCTGTTAAGCATAGATCTAATTTTTGTTAGATTAGATTTTGCTAGGGGTTTAATTTGCTAAGGTAATACTAATTGATGACCTTTTGGGCTTGCATGCTGATGCTATTGCATCTAGGATTTTTTTTGTTGCAATAATACCAATACTTTCATTGCTGTCCTGTTTTAGTCATTGTTGTATATTGGAGTCATTAAAAGATGGTTTTCCTATTGGGTCATCTTTTAATTACTAAATTGTACAGAAAGTACAACGAATAAAACCGCGACAAAAGTGAAAGTACATTGGCACTTTTTTGCCAAAAAAAAACTTGTATTTAGCTAGTTATTATTGCCCTAACAATTATTATTGGGCAGAGAATATGACAAGTGAAGAAAGGAGGCAGAATTACTTGTGTGATATCACATATGTGACCAACAGTGAGCTTGGTTTTGATTACCTGAGAGACAATCTTGCCATGGAAAGTAATTTTAATGCTAAGCAGATTTCAATAATAAATATACTTTTTAGATCACCCATTTTTACTTTTAAATTATAATATATTTTTTTGGTCTACAGAGTGTTGATGAGCTTGTGATAAGGGGTTTTAATTACTGTGTAATCGACGAGGTTGATTCTATTCTTATAGACGAAGCAAGAACCCCTCTTATTATATCAGGACCTGCTGAAAAGCCAAGTGAACAGTACTATAAAGCTGCTAAAATAGCTACTGCTTTTGAACGAGATATACATTACACAGTAAGGAAAGATGGTTACAAATACTTTATTTGTTTATTTTTTGTTTCACAGAATTTAACATTAAATAATCATAAGAAAATTGCAGGTTGATGAGAAGCAGAAGAATGTTTTACTTACAGAACAGGGTTACGCAGATGCTGAAGAAATTCTTGAAGTAAAAGATTTGTACGATCCTAGAGAACAATGGGCATCATTTATTATAAATGCTATAAAAGCTAAAGAGTTATTTCTTAGAGATGTGAATTATATTATTCGTGGAAAAGAGGTTCTCATAGTGGATGAATTTAGTGGTCGAGTTATGCAGGTAATCTGTAACCTAAGTTTTGTACGATTCTATAATTTACTTTAATTGTTAATTGTTTATATATTTTTGCTTTTCTCTGTCATGCATATGTTATTTAATTATGTAATAATAGGTAATGGGCTAAGTTATATATTAGTTTTCTGGATTGGGCATTTTCTCTCATCTAAAACTTCCAAATTTGGAGATGATTTCTCGCAACCATTGATTTTTTTTCTCTTTTCCTTTGCCAAAAGAGTGAGCATTTGCAATTTAATGAGATATCTAATATGGAAATAACTATAATTTTCAATGGATTTTAAAATCTAGTTGCTTTTATCACAGGGTAGGCGTTGGAGTGATGGGCTTCATCAAGCAGTGGAAGCTAAAGAAGGATTGCCCATTCAAAATGAGACCGTGACTCTGGCCTCAATCAGTTACCAAACTTCTTTCTTCAGGTTCTTTTAATTCTTCTGTAATTGAAGGATTGGAAACTTATAAGTTAAAGGTGGCACAATGGATGGGTCACTGATTATGTACTAGTTCGGGTTAAAAACATTTAATTTTTCTAGTACTGGTCAAAGCGTGTTGGGTCAGTTGACCCAAAAACACTCTTTTGCCCGTATTTTAAAAAAATATTAAAATTGTTAACACATTCAATATCAGACAAGTTCCATATAATCGCAATGTATTTTTCATTAATTTTGGCAATTATACTTTTTTTACGTCCTAAGCTTGTAATTAATTTTTTTTTGGTAAAGAGGCTAATATGGTAACTATAGTGTAAAATTAAATTACCAAACAGGAGGAAAATAGAATTTCTATGAAACTAGGCCGTTGCCATCATTTTAATTACCAGGCTAGGACATAAAACAAAAAACAAACAAACAAACCCAGTATATCCTACTCAAGAGCAGGGTCTGGGGGGGTAGGTGGTGGCAAGTCTTTCCTCTAGCCAGATAGTTAGAGAGACCGCTTCCAGAGAGACCCCCGGCTCGATAACAAAAGCAATAAAGCTAGCAAATCAACATATAATCAAACATATGATATAAGCTATATGATACCTGGTACCGCACCCATCATACAACAAACATTAAATATCATCAAAAAGAATATAAAATGAACAAGCATGCATCAGGGAAGCAGTAAGTTTTTCCTAAAAATGTCGAAGCGTACTACATACACATCAGGCCCCGTAACAAGTAATCAAAGTCCCTTCCTAGCTACAGAAACCACTAAAAGTCCTTAATTTTAATTCTACGTCTCCACTCGCTCCTATCCTCGATCATGTGCTCAGAGAGGTGCAAGTGTACCATATCTCGCCTAATTATCTCTTCCCAAGTCAACCTAGGTCTTCCTCTACTCTTCCTACCCTCTATGACGATGTTCTCCACTTCTCTGACCGGTGCTGTCATTGGTCTCCTCTTGACATGTCCGTACCACCTTAATCTTCCCTCTCGTATTTTATCTGCAATACAAGCCACTTCTAACTTCTGTCGAAACACTTCGTTTCTTATCCGATCCAGTCTTGTATGGCCACACATCCACCTTAGCATTCGCATTTCCGCAACCTCTATTTGTTTCTCGTGCGATTTCTTTATGGCCCAGCAGTCTGTTCCATATAGCATAGCTGGGCGTACCGCGACTCTGTATAATTTTCCCTTAAGTTTTGCTGGAAACCTCTTATCACATAGGATCCCTGATGCTGCTCTCCACTTGCACCATCCTGCTTGGACACGGTGAGCTACATCGCTGTGTATCTCTCCGTCCTCCTGCAGGTACAAGCCCAGGTATTTGAACCTAGATGTCCGTGGGACCGGCATACCCTGGATACTGATTTGGGTGTCCTCTTCCTCGTCGCCACCAAAGTTACAATGCATGTATTCCGTCTTAGAGCGACTTATCGTTAATCCTCTGTTCTCCAGCGTTGCTCTCCACTGCTCTAGCTTGTCGTTAAGCATCATTTTAGATTCTGATATTAAGACAATATCATCCGCAAAGAGCATGCACCACGGGACTGACTGTTGTATAAACTTAGGCTGTGTTTGATATGCTCTGACCGGGCTGACCCTGACCCGGCTGACTCGGTCAGCCCGGTCAGCCCGTTTGTTTTCCGTTAAAAATGTTGCTGACCCGGTCATATTTGCTGACCCGGACCATAAAATTTCCTTGTCTGACCGACTGACCCAGCTTCTTCATCAGCTCTCATCCCTTCCCTCGCCTCCGTCCCTCGCCTCCGCCCCTCCCCTCCGCCCCTCCCCTCGCTGTTGTTGTGGTCGGTGGTGTTCGAAGATGATAATGGTCGAGGATGTTGTTGCGGTCGGTCGGTGGTAATCGATTGAAGATGATATTGGTCGAGGATGTTGTTGCGGTCGGTCGGTGGTGATCGATTGAAGATGATAATGGTCGACCGAGGATGGTGTTCGAAGATGATAACAGGTGATTGGGGTTATTTTGCGGTGTTTGAAGATGATAATGATCATGAACCAGTTTCAGGATCTTTGATTCTGCTTCAATTTCGTGTGTTTTGGAGTGGATTATGTGGTTGCTTCGGTGATGATGATGATGATGATGAGGTCGCGGATTTGGGGGTGGTGATGGTTGCTTCGGTGATGATGATGATGATGATGAAGGTCGCGGATTTGGGGGTGGTGATGGTTGCTTCGGTGTGGTCGACAGAGATGATTAGATGAAGATGATGATGGTTTGATTTGGGGGTGGTGATGGTTGCTCAGATATGTATATGTATATGGGTATGTATATGTGTATGGGTATGTATATGTATATGGGTATGTAGATGTGTATGTATATGTGTATGTATATGGGTATAGATGTGTATGTATATGGGTATGTAGATGTGTATGTATATGGGTATGTAGATGTGTATGTATATGGGTATGTAGATGTGTATGTATATGGGTATGTATATGTATATGTATATGGGTATGTAGATGTGTATGTAGATGGGTATGTATATGTGTATGTATATTCAGCAGAGTCAGTCAGCTACTAAATCAAACAGCCAAGTTTCAGTCAGATGCAGACTCAGTCAGAACCTCTTACTGAGTCAGCTTCTTACTCAGTCAGATCTTACTCAGTCAGCGCAATCAAACAACCCCTTAGTCATCTCATCCAACACTAGTGCGAAGAGAAATGGGCTCAATGCCGATCCTTGGTGGAGTCCCACTTCCACTGAGAATGAGTCTGTGTCTCCTACCGGTGCTCGCACACGCGTTTTTGCCCCGTCATACATATCCTTAATTAATTTGATATACCTCTCTGGTACCCCTCTAAGTCGTAGAGTTTCCCAAATTAGTTGTCGCGGTACACTGTCATAGGCCTTTTCTAGGTCGATGAATACCATATGGAGGTCCCTTTTCTTTTCTCTGTATTTCTCCATTATCCTTCTTATGACGTGTATGGCTTCTGTCGTAGAGCGTCCTGGAATAAACCCAAATTGGTTTATTGCTATCTGGGTTTCCTGTCTAATTCTAGTGTCAATAACTCTTTCCCATAGTTTCATCGTGTGACTCAATAGCTTTATTCCCCTGTAGTTTTCGCAACCTTGGATATCTCCTTTTTTTCTTATATATGGGGACTATGACACTGGTTCTCCACTGGTCTGGCATCTTCACTGTCTTAAAGATAGTGTTGAATAGATCTGTTAGCCATTTGAGACCCTCATCACCCAGGCATTTCCACGCTTCAATCGGTATGTTGTCTGGCCCCACCGCTTTAGCCCTTCCCATTTTCTTCATAGCTCTTGTAACTTCGTCAACTGTGATGCTTCTACAATAGCATTGGTTTTGTTGTGTTGTTTGAGTTGTTCTATGTACCTCAGTTTGTTGATTTTGATTCCTATTGTTAAATAGGTTATCGAAGTAAGTTTTCCATCTCACGTTGATATCTTTCTCTTTCACCAAACCTTTCCATTGGCAGCCTTTATGAACTTGACCATTCTCAGGTCCTGTCTTCTTCTTTCTCTTGCCTTGGCTATCTTAAACATGTCATGCTCTCCTTCTTTCGTCTCTAGTCGCTTATACATCGTTTCATACGCCGTGTTCTTTGCCTCTGACACCGATTTTTTCGCTTGTCTCTTAGCCTCCTTGTACTTTTGTTTTAGCTCCGCGTGTTCTTCGTCATTGTTACAGCGTATGAGCTCTCTAAAACTTTGTTGTTTGATACGTATCTTCTCCTGTACATTTTCGTTCCACCACCATGATTCCTTATGACCAACTGTCCTTTTTGTTGTGACTCCAAGCGTTTCTTTAGCTGCTTGGATGAGTCTATTTGCCATAACCTCCCACTTTTGGTTTGCATCTTCCTGTGGCCCATTTTGGTTCATTTGTATGACTTTATCTCTAAAAATGGTAATCTTTTCGTCTTTGAGCTGGCCCCATCTGATCTTGGGTGTAACTCTCTTGTTCCGTTGGGCAATTGGCCTCTTGACGCGTATATCCGCCACCAACATATGGTGTTGCGTCACAACTGTCTCTCCCGGGATTGCTTTACAGTCTTTCCACGAGCTATGATCTTCTCTCCTCGTCAATAAATAGTCTATCTGCGTGTGTCTCCCGCCGCTGCTAAACGTGATTAGATGCGATTCTCTTTTCTTAAAGAACGAATTTATGATGCCTAAGTCATGCGCTACTGCGAATTCAAGAAGCTCCCTACCGCCGTCATTCCTAAGACCATACCCGTAGCCTCCGTGCACCAGTTGGAAATGCTCATTATCCTTTCCGATATGTCCATTAAAATCTCCTCCTATGTATAACTTTTCTTCTCTAGGTATGTCGCCCATAACGTGGTCTAAACTCTCCCAGAACGTTTTTCTTTCCGTTTCCCCTAGTCCAACATGTGGTGCATACGCACTAACTACCGTCACTACCTTATCTCTTATTACTATTCTTAACAACATAATTCTATCATTGTATCTTCTCACCTCCACTACATTATCTTGGAGTTCCTTAGCAACTAGAAAACCTACTTCGTTTTTAGCTCCATCAGACCCTGAATACCATAGTTTATAACTATTGCACTCTTTTGCTCTCCCACCTCGCCATCTAGTCTCCTGCAGGCATGCTATGTGGACCCTACGTTTCTTCAGCACATCAATTAACTCTAGTAACTTACTAGTTAGGGTTCCTACATTCCACGATGCCACTCTTAATCTACAAACCTTATTCCCTGTTTTGGCACCTCTCCTCACCGAACATGATCTCGGGGCAGCATATTGGGTCGTACTATCTATTATACCGGACAGAGTCTACTAAACCACCAAACAATAAAAACACGGACAACACACTAGAAAGAAACCAAGCACAAATAAAGCACAATCAACAGGAACTGTCACACGTGGTCAACAATACGCTAGGGGCATACGCTAGGGGCACACGTAGTAATCAAGACCTTACAGTAAGCCAATGAAGCCTATCTTGAGAACAGTCTAAGGTTGACCATACATGAAGACAACAAGCCACAAATGATCAACACACAAACTCAACCAACAATATACAACTTACTCAGCAATTAATAGCAAAACACTAACCCTTATACAACTAATCAGCAAGATATAACAAGTAATCAATTATGCACAAACCACAGAACTAAACGGTCAGCAGAGAAATAGACAAGAATTATATCTGACTCAAGATGGAGGGATCTAGTTAAAGAACGTTAAAAGAAACAGGTAAGAAGACACAAGATGGAGGGATCTCACCAATGTGTGCAAGAGCCCCGGCAGGCGATGGGGGTCGGTCCGGCAGGGTGATGGCGGTATGTGTTCCGGCAGTGGCAGTCCGGCCAAAGGGGGTGCTCCGGCAGGTATGGGGGAGCGAGGTGGAGGTCCGGTAGGTATGGATTAGGGTTTGCTCCGGCAGGTATGGGGCGGTCCGGCAGGGTTAGGGTTTGTTCCGGGTGAGGGTTTGTGGTTTGGGTGGTGGTCGCGGTGGAAGGTGGTGGTCGCGGTGGAAGATGGTGGTCCGGTGAAGGTCGGGGTGGAAGGTGGTGGTCCGGTGAAGGTGAAGGTCCGGTGAAGGTGAAGGTCCGGTGAAGGTCGGTGTGGTTGCGGGAGTGTGTGTTTGGGTGGTGGTCGCGGGGGAAGGTTTGCGGTTTGGGTGATGGTGTGGTGGTTCTCCGGGTGGTCACCGTTGTTGTATGTTACCGTTGGCGGTGGTGGCGGTGGTGACGGTGGTACTAAGGTAGTACCGTTGGAGGTGTTGGCGGTGAGCACAGTAGAGAGAAGGAGAGCACATAAAAATCTATAATTACCATATTGGACCACTTTTGAAGGATACATTGTTATGGAAATTACCTTAGACATTATTCCCAAGACAATATTAGTATAGCAGTTATCAAACTTTTTAATGATTTATGTACCTTATATTTGTATGCATTAAAACACACTTGAGGTTTTTTCAACCCTTTTGACCCATACAGCTCAATTGACCTGTTCCTAGTATAGATTTTTTTATATTAGACCCATTTGAATTTGAATATGACTCTAATTGACCCAAGTAAATGGGTCAAGATTTCCACCTCTACTTATCATACTTCTTGAAACACATGAATTTACCTTGGGACCTTTTGCAGTTCCCAAAACTTTGTGGCATGACTGGTACAGCTGCAACTGAAAGTTCAGAATTTGAGAGTATTTACAAACTCAAAGTTACAATTGTCCCAACAAACAGACCTATGATACGAAAGGTTTAATAATCTGAAATATTCTACATATTCTCTTTGCCTCTTGTAATTATAAATATCTTAATAAAAGAATAATATGGGCAACCACAGGATGAGTCAGATGTGGTGTTTAGGGCAACCACTGGAAAATGGCAGGCGGTTGTTGTAGAAATTTCGAGAATGAACAAAACGGGCCGCCCTGTACTTGTTGGCACAACTAGTGTTGAGCAGAGTGATTTGTTATCAACACAACTTCGTGAAGCTGGAATCCCTCATGAGGTAATAATTTCTATTTTCTTGATTTTTAGACCCAAAGTTTGAGCATCAAGATTAGGGTTAATTGCATAAAAGGTAACGAACTTTGGCTTGATTTCTGCTTTGGGTAAAACACTTTATGTGCTCTCTCAAATCTCAATAAGGCTCAGACTTTTGAAAACTTTTCATTTAGGGTAATCTTCTACTATGTTAATCATTTTAGGCTCAATGTCATGAAATAAATCAACATGGTCAAAGTCACTAACATTATCATTTTGACCAGTTAGCCGGATTAGATTGCCTCAAATCGGTTTTCTTTTGAAATTTTGATTTGTTATTGAACAATTTGAAAGTTGGTTACCTTTTTTTGGGTGAAAAAAGATGGTTACCCCAAACAGAAATAAGACCAAGTTCGATACCTTTTTATGCAATTTGCCATCAAAATAACCTCAGTTCTTTTCCTCCACAAGAAATTGCACTCACATTTGGGCTGAATGTATTCATTATGTAGGTTTTAAATGCAAAACCAGAAAATGTGGAGCGAGAAGCTGAGATTGTGGCACAAAGTGGTCGGCTTGGGGCAGTTACTATTGCTACTAATATGCTGGTCGGGGAACAGATATAATTCTTGGTGGTAATGCTGAATTTATGGCTAGGTTGAAGTTACGTGAGTTGCTCATGCCAAGGTATTATTATTGCTTCATCAATAAAAATAGATGCTTTTTAAGAAATTATGTAAATTATATATATATTTATTTATTTATTACTATGTTGCTATTCCATATGTATCAGCACTTAAGTCATAAAAAATGCTGCAGCGTTGTTAAGCCGGCTGAGGGAGTTTTTGTTTCTGTGAAGAAAGCTCCCCCAAAGAAGACATGGAAGGTTTGTGTATGTTGTTTCTTTGTATCAGATACACTGAAGAGGTGGCAATTTCGACCCATTTACTTATGAATGGGTCGATTTGGGTCTGCTTTATCTTACATGGGTCAAATTAAAGTGTTAAGCTAAACTAGAAACATGTCAAATGGATCAAACAAATCAAATGGGCTGGAAGTTATTGTTTTATTCAAAGAGTTACATTATTATTGTAATAACATTAATTTTTCATTATAATGTAATATCTTTTCCTTGGCTCCTTGCAATCATAATTAACACATTATTTATTTATAAACTTTTTATCGATAATTCTATCTTTTTAACATAATTATTCAGTTTCAATCAACCTACCAATAAATCATCTCATCTCTTACATGTACATGTGTTTCAGGTAAGTGAAAGCTTGTTCCCTTGTGCGCTATCTCAAGAAACTACCAAGGTTGTTGAGGAAGCTGTACAGTTAGCTGCCACCTCATGGGGGCGGAGATCTCTACCTGAGCTGGAAGCAGAAGAGCGGCTCTCTTATGCTTGTGAAAAGGTAATACCTGTTGGAATAGATGATGAAAATATATCATGGATCACTTGACTGAAGGTTATTACAAATTTTATAAAACAACTAATGTTGTGTAGTGTTTTGTAGGGTCCAACTCAAGATGACGTAATTGCTAAATTGCGCCATTCTTTTTTAGAAATTGCAAAAGAATATAAAGCCTACACAGAGGAAGAAAAAAAGAAGGTTGTAGCTGCTGGAGGACTTCATGTTGTTGGTACAGAACGCCATGAATCACGACGAATTGACAATCAGGTGCAGTTTTTACTTTTAATTTGATTTAATATCATGAACTCGTACACGGAGAGCCTCAAGATCACAAAAGAATCTTAAATATGTTGAGAGCGTGAGAAGTAACATTCAATGAACGGTAGAACACATAATATGCACACATATGGCAAAAACAGGTGTTATTTTTGGTATGTATTGCAATTGTACAATATTTCTAGAAATTCCGCCATGTTTTTTTACAATACGTATGCATCTTGTGTGTTTTATTGTGCATTTCTATCTTTGCTCACCATATTTATGGTTTTCATGTGATCTTGACTCTGCATGTAGTTATGTATGTGTGTGCATTAATTGCAAGGGGGAGAGGGGGGGGGGTAAGAACTATAATAACACATCTAAATTTTTGAATCTGAATCATATAAGTTGATAAATTTACCACATATGTATCCAATTTTCCATTGAAGTGTTTGATAAACTTTTGAAGCACTAAGTTGACAATCTTCTTCAATGGAAAATCCTTCAAGATTTTATCAAACGCTTCAATAGATAGATAAATTGTGATTTCTTTAGATTTTGTGTTATATAATTCGAATTCATAAATCTGACATGTTCTTACAGTTTTTATCAATATTTGAGTTCTTAGTTGATCATCATTCTATATACCTATAAGTGTGTGTGCATGAATCATATTTGAACTTCCAATTTATACAGCTGCGTGGGCGAAGCGGGAGGCAAGGGGATCCTGGAAGTACCCGTTTCTTTCTTAGTCTTGAAGATAATATCTTTCGCATATTTGGTGGGGATCGGATTCAGGTTTAAACTTTGTCTTAATACTTTCCTTTCTAAATGTATAATTATAGTTCTTTTAATTGTTAATTAACATTAAAACTTTTAGGGCATGATGAGAGCTTTTAGAGTTGAGGATCTACCAATTGAATCAAAATGTTGACAAAAGCACTGGATGAAGCACAAAGAAAAGTAGAAAATTACTTTTTTGACATCCGAAAGCAATTATTCGAGTATGATGAGGTTTTAAACAGCCAAAGAGATCGTGTGTATACAGAGAGAAGAAGAGCTTTAGAATCTGAAGATCTTCAATCCCTACTAATTGAATATTCTGAACTCACGATGGATGACATATTAGAGGTTTTAATATAATATCACATTGATTTTTTCCCCTAGTTGATTAAAGGTTTAGCAGAATTGCTAATTTTTGTTTTAAATACTTTTATCTTTTTGGAATCTTAACAGGCAAATATTGGTTCTGATGCTCCTAAAGAAAACTGGGATTTTGAAAAGCTTATTGCCAAACTCCAGCAGTAAGTTTAAATTTCAACGTCTTTTGATTTACCTCTTAGTGTAAATGTACAAATCAAAATAAATTGTTTTACTGCAGGTATTGCTATCTGTTGAATGATTTGACTCCAGATTTACTGGCGAGCAAGTCTTCAACTTATGAAGATTTGAGGAATTATCTTCGTCTTCGTGGACGTGAAGCATATTTACAGAAAAGGGTAACTATTTCTCTAGCAAATAAGCAATTGATCTATTTGATTTTCTTTTTAAATAAAAACATTAAGAACCAGAAAACAAAATTTGCTAAAACTAGTTAAAACCTGATTATGATTTTTTATTTGAATTATTTGTGAAGTGGTTTTCATGAAACAAAATCTATTTGACTAGATAAGGTTGCTATCTCAAATCTATTTGACTAGATAAGGTTGCTATCTCAAACTCAGTAAAACAACTTATAGATCTTTCTTTTTATTTTTATTTCTCATACCTCATTTTTCGGGAGCGGAATTCTTTCCATAAGCATTTTGGTTTTGCAATTGAATGCTCCCTTTGTCCAAAATTAATGCAGCTTTTTTTTGGGTTAGTTTTTAAATCATACATTGATTTTTTTACATATTTCTTCAATTTATTCTTTTAAGGGGCCCTTAAAATATTTGACTAGCAATCAACCACTTCTATAAATCTATAGGTAAAGTCTAAAGGTTGACTTTATTAATTACACCTTCATTTACACTAAAGAAAATATATATTATTTTCAGGATATTGTGGAGAAAGAAGCACCAGGGTTAATGAAAGAAGCCGAAAGATTCTTAATATTGAGCAACATAGATCGGTTATGGAAAGAACACTTGCAAGCCCTTAAATTTGTTCAACAAGCTGTAGGCTTACGTGGATATGCACAACGGGACCCACTTATTGAGTACAAACTTGAAGGATACAATCTCTTCATTGAAATGATGGCGCAAATAAGAAGAAATGTTATCTATTCTATATACCAGGTTAGTGATGACTTATACTTGTTATTTGTTCCATCATATATTATATTTATTTGGTATAAAAAAGTGGGAAATTGCAGATGGTAGAAACGAAACTTTGTTGTCTGATCTCTATTTTTCTTCCAGTTTAAACCCGTGATGGTAAAGGATCCTGCAAAAACCCGCAAAGATGGTCCAAATGGGTCAGTGCCCCCACCGTCATCTGTCAGCTCTGAGGCCAAAGTATGACACGGAGTTTGCAAATATTATGTCATAATGCTCAAACGACATGAATTATAAGTTGAACCCGTAATGTGTACATGTATCTTTGAATTCATCAAGCTCTAAAGATGCTCCTGTATGTGATGAAGACCGTGTAGATAGGAATAAGGTACCGATTTACAAATTCATTTCCTATTGACATACACAGTTTAATTACCTAGTAGTAAAGAAATTGCCTTTGATTATCATTATTCCGTTTTTCGGTTTCTCATTTTGTCTTTTGACACTAAGTTTGAGTGAGTCTATACACTGAAATACAGAGCTCAAGAATGTCTTTCACTATATAGTTCTTGAAAATCTGTTTTTGACACGTTTGACCAAATCCTTGGAATTCAAAATGATTACGTGTTTCTGCATTAATAAATTTAAAGATTTATGTGTTTTACTATAAAATCGATGTAGTTTGAAATTATGAAATTTGAGGAAAAAGCGTTGATGCTTAAATCAAAACTTTATGATGGAATTTGGGTCCTACTATTGCGACAAACCATACATCTTCCTTATTGCGACAAAGTTGTTCCTAAGGACCGAAGGTCTCAGGTTCGATCCGTGGAAACGGCCTCCCCACAAAATGTGGGGGAAAGACCGCGTACATCTTCCCTTAAATGGGACGGACCCTCCCTGGACCCTGCGAAAACGCGGGAGCTCTTTGCAGCACCAGGTACACCCTTATTGCGACAAACCATAGATGGTTGTTTGCTGCATCGGCCGTCAAGACGTTTTTGTCAATAGGTCTCGTAACCTCAAGCTATGTCCTTAAGTTGTGTCCTTTTCTGTCATATTTGATTGTGTGGATTTTTTTTTATCATAGAACACATATATCCCTTCAAAATCTATCCATCTTTTTTTTTAACGGCAAATGTGCAACCCTGTTTTGGGGGATAGGTGTTATTTTAATCGGGTCCACCTATCCATTTCCCCAACCGAACTGCACCCCCAACATTCTCAGAAGGAAACACATTGTTGAGAAAACCGGCTCAACTTTAAGTATTTTGCTCAGAGTGAAACTTGAACCCGTGACCTCCCAATATTTACATATCATGGGTAACTCGTCTTAATCAGTTAGGCTAAGGATCATCGGTTCTTAAAATCCATCTATTGTTCATTGAGGGACTTAAACCTACACGGTTCTAGTAAAGATAAACACCATATGACACTAGGTCAAGAGACCATCGGCTTAACTCTATCTAGTTAAGTACGAGTCAAGTGGATTAGCTTTGTATCAATTTAATACTCATCTCTAGTATAGAGATGGTAGACAATCTACTCTCGGACTTTAGAGATAGAAATAGTGGTATATATAACGATATAGTAAATATGTCTAAAAAATCTAGATGCTAGTGAATAGTTTTATTTTAGTTTTTCAAAAGTCTGTATTTTTTTCAAATATATTAGTTTGAAAAACTTGTAGGTCGGAGGACAAATATAAAGAAACTAGAGTAACAAAGGTATCATCATGAACATATTAGAGTGGTTCAGTTAGATGTTAACTAAGTTCTTTAACATCTATTTCTCGATTATGTAATCAACAGTTTTCTTGAGTGTCGTTTTTCTAAATCGACTTGTCAACTTCTCTACAATCCTGTAACAATCACCACTTTTCTCTTCAAGCTTAAATCACTTTTGTATATACTCCCTACGGGCAAGATTATGAGAACGGAAAGAGTTCACCAATAAACATAATCTTTAGCACACCATAAGTATGCCATAATAGATTCATCATGCCAATGTCATGTTTGAGCAGATTGGTTTTGAGAGTAGGTTCATGTGAGGGAGTAGTAAGTTCATAGGTTCAATATAGGGCATCCCCGATCTAATGGGACATTTTGTTCCCATAAAAGACACCGAATAGATGAAAGAAGTACGATAAAGTTTAAAGACTTAACCACTTACGCAATACTTTGTATATATGTTTGAATAAAACTAAGATAACTTCACATCTTCCTAATAGAAATGCAAATCTACAATGACAGAAATAACATTACATACACTTTTCTCTGTGAATGAATATATGCATCTAAAATCCACAAAAATAATAAATATTCAGGTACATGTTGAGAAGATCAAACTATCTTGCAGATGATGATGATTCATTTTCACTCGTGTTCATAACAGAACACAAGACCAGCCTTGAATATATGTCTCAAGTTCCCTAGAAACCTCAGTTAACTCGAGATCAAACCGTCGTTATCTATGTTTGATGGCGAAACTGAAACCGTCGTCTTGGACTAGAAAGCATCCTCGTTACAACAAGTGGAGTGACAACAATATAGTTGTTGTTATCTATGTTTGATGTCGTTAACGATGGCCTACTTTTTGTCTCCAATATTAGTGGCTTGAGTAAATCATCATCTGCATTTACTGGTTTTTGTCTCGTGAACCTTTCGCGGGCTTTTTTCACAGCTCATTTAATAAGCTTCCATGGATTTATACTTGCACGAAAACCTTTGCCCGCAGGTTTCTTAACTGATTGAGGTTCTATATCGATTCTTACAGAAAGTGCTTGTTGGGTCTGAAAATGTTCAATGATAACCACTTATTATTTTGTGATATGTTTCTCACACGCAAATGATGGCAGATTGTCACTAAATAGTAATCAAGTTACATTGATTTTCCACCAAGGTTGTTCAGACTTCTTTCAAATGGTTACATATGTTGAAGCAACGAGCCAATTGTGTGAAATCGACATGCCACATCATCAGTTATAAAAAAATGGGGCATCACGTCACCATAGGTAGCAGGTTTCCGGTCAACTTTTTTAATTAAAGTTTTTTTTTTTAAAACGGTCAACTGATAATTTTTAAGCCCGTCACCCGGGTAACCCATGGGGAGAAGGTCATCCATGCCCGCAAACACAGACGGCGCTGGTGACCTGGCTCGCGCACCATTCTAAGGGAAACTCATCACCCAAAAGCCCACTATGGTAAAACCCTTGGCCCACTTGGAGCATATTGCACCTAGCGAGACTCCAACCCATGATCTCCACTTTGGAAAGTCATAGGGTGACTCATTCTAAACCAGTTGATCTAGTACTCATTGGCTAAAGTGTGTTTTTAATTAAAGTTAAATAGTTCATTCCCTTTAAACAATTTTAGAGACCCGAGTTGTTTTTGAAATTATAATTGATGTTTGCTAAAGTGTTGCATCATTAGCTTTGCACAGCTCCCGATTCAAGCTGCAAGTTATAAACGGAATATACTAATCTATGAGTCATGGGCAAGGCTTGAATAAATGTACTTTATATTTACAACGAGTAGTCCTCAAGTTGGAGCATAGATGCTGGTAATGCACAACTTGTTACGTATAAATTTATTTGAGATTTTTAAAGGAGTTTGTGAAGATATCAGCGAGTTGGGATTTTGTCTTGAAATTGGTTGAATTGGTGCCCACCACACACTACTTGATGAGATGACAGTCGACTTCAATATGTTTCGGTCTCTCATGAAATATTTGGTTCTTGGCTATGTGTATGGCCGCTTGGCTATCACAATATGATCTCATCAAGTCATGGAAACAACCCCACGTTCTTAGAGAAGTCAACGAACCCAAATCTTGAAGAATTCATCGCTTGATCTTGATAGCGTGTGTTGTTTCTTGCTCGCTCAAGACATCAGATTTCCTCCGACAAACACACAATACCCGGTTGTAGATCATCTTGAAATAGGACAACCTGCCTAATCAACATCGGAAAACCCTTATCTGACCGTCTACCTTCTCTGTAAAGGCACCCACATGAAATGACCTTATCAGAATATAAGATCCCCAGACCTCGTGTGCTTTTAAGGTATCTCAGTACGCGGGAGCATCATCCCAGTGCCCGGTGTGCAAAGCGGCCATGAAATGACTTAGAACATTAACACCAATTGAGATATTTTGAGAATACGAGATCTTGATCCGTTCAATGTATTCACCTGTGAACAACATGGACCCATTATGTTGATTGCTTCATCCCCTTTGAGTTTCTAAAGCCTTGAGTTTATCCATTTTTATTTATAAAAAAGCTTATGTCCTTATGTTTATGCATGTGTCGATGAAATTTGAGTTCGTCAACATTTTAATGAACATTTTGTTCGGACACAACCCGTGTCAAATGTAATACGTTTTCATGCTATATACATTTTGAGTTGGTATACGTTTCGATGTAGATTTTGTTGAAAACGAGTGAGGTCAATTATACTATGTCTTCGTTTGACGATATGAATTCAAGTAACTCTACATTTCGATATAAATTTACTTTAGAAACATGTCGGGGCAATTATATTTATATTTTATCACGTTGCGTACACAACCCCACAACATGCAGATATATTTAATAGTTTCAAATTCAAATTACATCTTGCCTCATAAATAGTGTATCCTACAAAAAAATACATTATTGTACCCCAAAGATTGGCATGTTATTTTTACATGCCTTGTGACAAAAAAAAATTAAATACTAACCTAAGAAGAAAGTATCCCGAAGGCATAATAGTATCACTTATACGCGCCTCGTGACAAAAATTGCTTACATCGGCTGCAACATCATAAGCGCACTCCACGCAGCGACCTAAAGCCACACCAGATACATAGTTGCCACCAAGAAACATACCTCTGTATCCACCATTACTAAGAGCAAATTTTGCAGCTTCCAAAATGTCAAAATGACCAATTAGAAACTGTGGGATTGCTCGAGGCCACACTTTGACCCCCAAGTCAACGGATCTCCTGCTTTTGGGTTTGAGCATCTTCCTTAAGTCACGGTCAACTGCTTCGACAAGTTGACCCTCGGTCTGATAAAATATCAATCGTTATCAATGAATCAGTAACAATAACAGTAAACCTTTTAAACTGAAATGAAAAAAAAAAAAAGACTAATGTCCTATCCACTTTTGTCCATTTTGGTAGTTATATTCTTTTGTCCTGTTTTTAGTAATTATAGTTTCAGAGTTTCAGTTATTGGATACTTTCGTGATTTTCTCCCTAAATAACCTTTCACTATGTTTCTCTCTAAATCACCAAATCAACAATAAGTTGGAAAGTATAATTATTAAAAGGACAAAAAACGTACTAATACAGACTAAAGTGAAAAGCAGGTTGTTATTTGAAGATGTTAACCCAAAATTACCTCTAATGAGAGATAACTAAGATTCAAGTGTAAAAGTTGAACCAAATTTCTTTCATATAACCAGGAGAATCAAATATGTTCACAATAAGTAGACTTTTTAATATTTAATAATTATGAGTAGACTAAGGGGCTGTTTGGTAGCCTTTTAATGGTTCCATTAAGAGGTTATCTCTGAATCGGTCAGAGGTTTGGGTGTTGGTTCATAAGATATAACCTCTTAATGGTTCCATCCAGCTCTTAATGGTTAAGTAGTGGAGAGATGCTGAATGAAATACTTTACAAGATTAGCTCTCAAAACAAATAACCCTCAATTCTCACCATCACCATCAACCTCTCTTCCAAGTTCCATCCATCAACATCTCTCACACCACCCATTGCCCGACCGCCGCCGCCTCTCAACATCATTTGTCTTTTTACTTGTGTTTATGTTAATATCATCACCGATGAATTTGTTTGTATGATTATCCATTCCTATAGTAGAATATAGTTTCATGCACTTTTGGTTTGTGGTTGAAAATGTCCAATACACTCAATTGAGATCGTAAGATGGTGAGTCATCGATTATGGAGAGAGGTAAAACGGTGGATGCTTTTGTTGTAGCCTTTAATTTTTTAATTTAAATCTCTTAATTTTCATGTTGATTGTGAATTTGATTTCTACTGAAATATGATTGGAATTTGTATTATATTCTACTAGTAGAATAATTTTCATGCTTTTGTTCAAATACCTTGGCTCGTACGTACAGGAAGACGGAGAGATACACAGCGATGTAGCCCACCGTGTGCAATCAGGATGGTGCAAGTGGAGAGCAGCATCAGGGATTCTGTGTGATAAGAGGTTCCCAGCAAAACTAAAGGGAAAATTATACACAGTGGCAGTACGACCGGCGATGTTATACGGCACAGACTGTTGGGCCATAAAGAAAACGCACGAGAGACAAATGGAGGTCGCAGAAATGCAAATGCTGAGGTGGATGTGTAGGCACACAAGATTGGATCGGATAAGAAACGACGTCTTTCGCCAAAAGCTAGAGGTGGCTTGTATCACAGATAAAATAAGAGAGGGAAGATTAAGATGGTTTGGGCACGCGAAGAGGAGGACGATGTCAGCGCCTGTTCGAGCAGTAGAGAACATCAGCTTAGAGGGTAGGAGGTGTAGAGGTAGACCTAGGTTGACTTGGGACGAGATTATTAGGCGAGATATGATAGACCTGCATCTCTCTGAGCACATGATCGAGGATAGGAGTGAGTGGAGGCGTAGAATTAAAATTAAGGACTTTTAGTGGGTTTTGTGGGGTGAGAAGGGTTTTCGGTGACATGTATCACCTACCCTTTGGGGTGTTACTTGCCGTTTTTTATGTTGTGCGCGCTAGATAATTCTTCTTGTGATACCTATCTATGTGTGTATGCTATGCTATGCTATTGTATGCTATGTATTATCATCTCTATTGCTATTGCCTTTGTTAACGAGTCGGGGGTCTCTTCGGAAGCGGTCTCTCTATCTTTCTAGATAGAGGAATGACTTGCCGCCACTTACCCCCTCCCAGACCCTGCTTTCAGAGGGATACACTGCGTATGTTGTTTGTTTGTTGTTTGTTTGTTTGTTTAGAATAAGTTTATTGTTAAATTTATGACATATCATGTAATTTAGAAATTTGATCAAATATATATATGTTATTTGGTACAAAATAGTTTAGAGGGGTAAGTAGTCATACTTACTGGTTCAGAGTCTCTTACCTATTTAGACCCCTTACTAGTTCGAAACTTACTAGTTCAGAACTTACTAGTTTAGAACTTACTGGTTCAGAACTTACTGGTTCAGATTTTGCCAAACAGCCCCTAATTTACATTTTATGTATTAAAATTGCACTTAGGCAACCTTGGAATTGTTAAACCCGTTTCTAGAAAAGCTAATTTTTCCTATTTCACTTGTTTGATAGTTTGATCTGTTATAGATTAAAGATAACTCAATTTGACCCATTTGTGGCCAGAAGTAAAACCCAGAGTGGGCTTACCTTTGATAAAATACTAGGATTTGTAGCCCCTCCAATGTAGTTGAGGAGAAGAACCCTTCCAGGTGGAGCCCTATTAGGGAAAAGGGATGAACTATATAGTACCTGTACAATCCAAATGAAAAATCACATTGATATATAACAAAAGTAAAAAAACTTCAAAAATCATGATGATGTTGAGATTTTAAAAGAAAGGCTACCTAAAGTCTCAACGCCTTGACTTCGTGGATGTAATTGACCAAAACCCTTTAGTTGACCATCGATTAAACGGTCAGCACGAATTGCCTCTTTTGGAAAGGAAACAGATACAGCTGCAACTGGAGGATAATAAAATTTGGACAAAGCCTCTGCTGCTTCCAACTGAAAAACAATAGTTAAAAAAGGAATGGAAAAAAGTCTTGTGTGTATATTACAAAGATCTTCTATCATACAGTTATTGTGATACTTTCTACAAACAAGAATATTTGACACTTAAAATAAGGAGCAGTTCTTCCGCAGCCAAGTATGAGCTTGAAACCGCTATTTTTCTTGTGAATAGATTCTACAGATTATAATGTTACATTTTTGTTATTTAAAGAAATTGGCAATTAGCATATTAGAATGATATCCAGTTTTTATTTCCAGGCTTTTCATCTAAGTTTGACATACCGAAAGAGGACGCAACAAGTCACTCGCCACATAGGACGGAACAGTCATGACAACAGTTTTTGTTTGCAGACTTGCAATTCCATTTGGTGTTTCATAAGTCAAGCTATAACCTCTATTCTCCAACTTTGAGATACGTATTAGCTTCCATGACAACTTCACTTTACTACCCAACCTACAAACATGCATATGATTCATTGGTTATTATAAAATCGGAAATGCCAAACTGCAAAACACAGAAACAAACTTTATAATTATTTTTTCCTGATTTAAGCAACCAACTCTATATTATAGGCAATAAGGCAAATAAAAAAGTAACAGTTTGTTACCAATATTAGTGACCAGGTTCTTTTAGCAGATTTTACTGTAAATTGCCCCACATACGGAAGCAAATGTTTATCTGGAAAAAAGTATCAAATTTATTTGTAGTTTAAAAAACAAATTGAACTTCTTTTAAAATCTATATTTAAAAAAAAAGTGTAAATGATGTGTGGCATCATATACAACAAAGTGAAATTATATGCCATGTTAGCAACTTCGAAAAAATAGCAAAAGGATGACCTGCTAGAATCAGAAATAAAACGAAAGCTGATTTCTATATTGCGCCTATTTAAAGTTGGTTGCGAGAAATTGGGAAAAAGCGTAGAGTTAATTCCTATTTCGTGCAGTTTGCCCAATCTGGATAATAACAGGTTAAACTAATGTGTACAACAGATTTAATTATTGTTCACCACAACGATTTTATTACCTATCCAATGATGTAATAAAATGTATAATATTACCTTTTTGAGATGGCATTAGGCAACATTGTTTGTCCCTTCCTAAAAGATCCAACAGTTTGGCCCTTTGGTTTTGGTAATCTCCTGTCAGGTTCCACATATGATATTCAAACACAGAATAAAATTTTCTAAGTTTTAGACTATCATAGAATATTACGGATCCCGGGGAGGCTTGGTACTATTATTTTTCTCCTGAATTGCTTTGATTGCTCCACCAATAATGCTACCACCATTCTTCTCTAGCTTCCAAACTTTTCCAAATGCTGCTTTCATACTAAGTTTTGATGGATCACCAGCATAAACACCTGAAATATCAGAATTTCAAGCTGGTTACATTTGAGCACCCTTACTTAACCAAGGTCAAAACATGAGGTCGTTCTTAAAATAGCTAATTTGCATAAGGTAGCAAACTTTGGTCCTCTATTTCTGAAAAACCAACCTTTTTTGTGGCAGAAAAAAAACCGATCAAACTTTAAAAAATTTAGATTAAATGTGACCAACTTCCATATAAATTTCAATTAGGGTAATCTGGTTCTGTAACCGTCAAAATGCTGACGTGTCAGTAACTTGTGACAATGCTGACATTTTTTCTGACATCAGACTAATATGGTGGCATGGTGCTGACATGACGCCTGAAAAAATACATGAAGCTTTGTAAATTCTATATAATCGTAAAAAGTTTGTTACATTTCTGTGTAATTAGCCCTTTTGAAAGCTACAACAAAACCTTTCAAGGAAGGTAGAACAATGTGGGTCCAGATATACAAGCATATTAAATAAACCTTATTATAAACAAGCATTGTATTAATCTACATACATAAAATTATTAATGAAGGTGCCTTACAAGAACTTATGACCTTGAAAAGCCAACTAAACATGTGAAGTTATAAACAACACAAATTATCACCAATTCAGGTGACGTATGAGCCTTCACATACTGTTAGCTAGAGTGTGATCTGGAGTGTATTTTAGTAAGAAGAATATACTTTAACACAAACGCTACTGTGAACTACTAGAAAGGTAGCTAATTGAATAATTTTGCCAACTCTCTTCTTTTAAAACTGATCAAATAATATTACCTGAACAAAATGGTTCTATCAAGCGTTCAAAACTTCGTCACCAAGATTACGCCGGACAAATTCTTCAACAGATTCCTCGCGGTCCTGTAACTTTGTCAGAATGTAGATAAACATGGTGATGTAGAATGTAAAGAGAAATGAATAATGGAAGTACAAACAGGCGGTGGAGGGCGGAGCCCTAGAGCTCCAAAACAGCTCTGAGTTTTCCAGGAAGCTCATTAGATCAAAGAAGGCAAATCAGCTGGACTGGAAGGCACTGGCTTCAAACCGCCACCCCACAACAACAAACCGTGGTGCGGTGGGGTCACCTAAAACCAAATCATCCTTCAACCCACTATCCACCTGAAACATCATGCAAATATGATATGAGTACAGCTATAAGTACAGCTATAAGTAAATAATGAAGATCATAAGATTCATAAGGACAATAATCATGATTGCTGCTAGCACATTGTAGTGTTTCTCTTTTATATCATTATCTTTAGGACCATTAAGATAATTATTATTAACCATATCCATATTCAGAGATGCAATTTTCAAGATTAATGAGGTGACTTAGAGAATCCTCTTTAATTGCATGAAGCAATCACCTCATGGACGTTGATACATATACGTAATCAAACAAATACCCTGTGCAATAATTTGACCAAAAGTTGTGTGTAAAATCCTTCAATTCATGCATAAGAAAACTTAAAGAGTCGGTCCATTCATGTAAAAATCAAACAAGAGAGAATAAATCCCACCACTGTTAAGACAATTAGCACGCTAATACCCAAGAAGATCCTTAGTAAGACTCCAAACGGATAGTAAGTTAATAGAAAATCCAATATTCGCTAAGCATGTTAATAGCTTATGTACATTTGTTGATTTGTGATAATGTACCTATATACAATCTTAATCATCAACCATTCCTGATTAACAAATATTATAATTTATGTACATTATCATATCTGACACTCTGACAGTGAAAAAGATGGAGAGCGACTAAAAGGGCACATTCACAGATGATAAACAACAGATCAATAACCTAATTCCACTTCTTCCTACTAGAACCCTAACAATTAACAAATAACCTCTCATGCTTTCATTTGAAAGTTTTCTCCAAATTATGTGATCCACACAATAAAATGATCAGTCTAGCTGATAATCCATACAAACATATACGAATACACTAATTATAACACGTATCAGATGTTACAAAGATTAACCCTAACAATATAAGACCTCGAAAACAAAAAAAAACGATGAAACATCTCAAAATTAAAAGCAAAACAGAATAATATCGTCAAGATTCGCAACATACCACCATAGTGAGCATCGGATCAGAAGGCTGAAAGCTGTTAGGCCCTTCTTCCCACAGATATCCATCTCGTTCAACCGTCGATATATTCCCCCAACCCTATCCGCGCTTCTGTCACAATCACGTCGGGAGAAACATCAGCGTGTTTGGTCGCTAACGCTTGCGCAATGCAGAGGCCGCTGATTCCGGCGCCGACGATCACGCAGTCCAGCAACGGCGGAGAAGTGGAGTCGCCGGAGATTGAGAGTGATTGCGGAATCGTTGGCTATGGAGCATCGGAATCTCCGCTTATTGAATTTGCGATTTGGTGGAGTGTAGGTGGTGGTTAGGTGGTTAGGGTTTTTTGACGCCGGTGACCGTCGTGAGATCGGTGCCGGAGGAGATGATAAACTCCCGGCAGAAGTTGAGAGAAGTGAGGTCGGTGAGAGATGTCATCCTATTGGGGGAAACTCTTATCTCTTCGATCTTCTAGAAAAGGATTCGTTAAATCAATCCTAAAAATAAATGTATTTTCGATATCGTATCTCTTTAAAAACATAAACTAACACTTTCATTACTGGGATGTATGTAATTCTCACGGATATAATAACACCTGCGTATTTAATATTAAACATTATTTTTAGTTTTGATAGTTAAGATGAGATACATAACATTATTAAAAAGTAAAATATTTAAAGTTCTCAATCTGAGTAAATATATTATGTATTGATACGGTGGTTTTCAGGCTATGGGTTTCCTCCCGGGAAAGTTCGAGGTGTGTCCTGATTTGGACACGAATAGATGGTCCGATTGAGATACACGTGTCTTCAGAATGAGGGTTGTGTATTTTTCGTTCAGAAACGAAAGGGATGATCCAAGATAAATTGTTGTCTCCAATATGCGAACCCGTAACTTTTGGTTAGGTTGAGAGGCCATGTACCCAATGTTGTTAGGACCGGATCGGACCGGCCGGTCCGACCGGTTCGACCGGGATTCGGAGGCCTGTCCGGTCCGTCGAGGGTGGTTCGTTTTTGGAGAGTTGAACCGGCCGGTTCGAACCGAGTCGGCGGTTGGACCGGCCAACCGGTTCGGGTCCGACCGGATTTTGATTTTTTTTTTTTTTTTTTGATTTTAGTGGGTAAAAACGGGGTGTTAAACCATAAATTAGTACTTTGTATATACAAATATAGTTAAGTTTTATATATAACTATAAAATATATGTATAAATCATATATAAATTACTTATATTTAATTACATATATAAATATAATTAAAATATAGTTAAATCCGGTCCATCCGGTCCGACCGGTCCGACCACCAAACCAGTAAGCCGTCCGGTTCGACGTCCGATCCGGTTCTGAGAACATTGCATGTACCACTACATCCAACTCTACTCTATTTTTCGATGTAGTCAATAAGAAAAAGTTTACTAACAATAAATATTTTAAGTTACATCTAGTGCTTTAATATTTAGATTCACACTTCTGTTTACAAGAAAGAATATGGTGAACAATAGTGGATCTTTAAACTTTTACGCAGTTTATCACTCTTAGCCATAATGTTTATGGTTGATGCTAGTTCGACTGTGCCATCTACCATGAAGCTTATGTTCATTTTTGTGCATGTCTTCTCTCCATTTAAGTAACTTAAAGAAGACATGTCAATAAATGATTACCCGTAGGTATAACTTATATGTTATACTTTTTTATCGTTGTAGATATATAAATTAGTATCTAGGCATGTATGTACTAACTACGAGATTTCTCTCATTCTCTGGTTGGAAAAAAATTCTGGGATTCTCTTCTCATCCACAATTAATATGAACAAAATCTGATTTGGGTATTTGAGACGAAACATTCCTTATGAGTCAATACATCTCACACAAAAAAAATTGTGTCGTTCGCCTAATGTGTCACGAACAACACCCTCTCCCCCCCAATTGAGACTCCCAATCAATGAAGTTTGTCCATCGATTTAAACCAACCATAATATGAGTGGCTCTCTTACTGTTTTTAACATTTGGCTCCCCCGCACCAACCAATATGTTATTCTTGTCAAATAGAAGCTCACATGTCTACTTCGTGTTACCCATGTATCCACCTTCCAAAAGATGGATTTGTACTATGATTTCTCCCACCAAAAAACAATTAATTATGAAGTCCCCGTCTAATCCACAAACAGTGTGTCAAAACAAGTTGGTTTGTATTTGAAGTGAAATGTTGCTTATGACCTAATATCCTTCCCGTTGACAAAATAAAATGCCTTAAGTTTCATCAAAATCGGACATACATATTATAATATTGGTGATACAAGGTACGTAAAATAATTACTACAAGACAAGGTGTTAGCATATTGATATGTTTAGAATTAGAATGTTCGTGGTGTTAACTCGTAATTTCACGTGATATTTACTCTCAAAGTAAATGCTTTATGCCATTATTGTTTCAATTTAGGGTAACATATTTGGGATTTTCTAAGAAGCATGGGTGTGTTTTGGCAATTATGCGCTATTTATTTGTGTTTATTTTTAAATAAAATGATTTCTTTCGCTTACAATGAGGGTTTATTTTTTAACGGCGAGCCATGCACGCATCACTGGCATTATATCAACACATTGTTGACATGTCATATGCGTTGTATAATACATTGAAAGAGCCATATAAAGGCATGCATACCATATAGTGCAGACCAAAAAATGCATTATATTGCTAATATTGAGGAGCATATTGCGACCAGCAAAGGTCATATGATTCATGTGACGTTATACTGGACGTATGATGTGACGAAGTTGGTGGTGTGTAGAAGTAGGGTTGGCGTGTACGCATAATACGACTAGTCTTTTAATGTTGTGATTATTTTAGCCGCTTTTCCTATGAAATAAACTAGAAAACATGCACAATTATAGAAAATCATATTAAAAAAACATATGTTCGATTTAAACAATTGCACATAAAATGGATTATAAGAGACAAACATGGTTAACCGGTTTAAGTCCGCTTAATTGGTTACTATAAAACGACTCAACGATAAATGAACCACATTTCTGGGATAAATGACTAAACCATGTAACCAATGTTTTTTATTTTTGGTTTGATTTATTAGTTAATTTGGTTATAGTTCAACCGGTTAAGTTTCTGCTTCACACATGATGTGGATAGCTTGTGTTGCTCTTTAGAGTTAGCGAACCAATACAATAACTACCTACGTTAGTGTAACATTATGTAACACGCGTTATTATACATCATATGTAGTGTTTTTATCTTTTATATGGAAAGATGCTAGAAGTAACATGTTTATGACTAGAATTTTTGCAACAATTAATACCGATGATAAATCTTTTTTGTTTTTTTTAGTTTGTAAAATTTTATGTGTTCTGACCAATCAAATGTTGATACGTGACCCAAATGGGAGCAAACACGCGACCTAGCTAGGATTTAATACTATATTAACTGACATACAGTTTTAATATATATTATAAAGACCTGACGACATATTATTTTTCCCTCGTGTTGCAAAATGTGATTGACAAAACCTACAAATTAAGATTGACAAAACAATTAATATAAGTGTTTCCTCTTTTCATCTTCAGCCGAAGTTGTTAAACGAGGTATTCAATATTTTATTAAAATAAAAAGTCTAAGGTTCAAGTCCCTCTTAAGACAAATAAAATAAAGGCTTATAGGTTGGGCTAAAGAGTTTTATCATCTAAATGGTTTCCTTCTGACGATGGTTTTAAATTTAAGATTTACGAGGTTGGACTAATATACGAGCTTTCTTTGAGAATGTGCCAACCTAATGTCCTAAAATTCAATACTCGAGTAATTAAGATGATCAAGTAAACCAGTAAGGCAGTAACCCATTAGGAATCAAATTAATTGTTTAAAAATACAAATAAAGTCGACTTTAACAAACAAACAAACAAACAAACCCAGTATATCCCACTCAAGAGCAGGGTCTGGGGAGGGTAGGTGTAGGCAAGTCTTTCCTCTATGTTGTTAGGTAGAGAGACCGCTTTCAATGAAAGTCTACTTTAACAATTAAGAGAAAAAGTTGCAAACATATAAATCTGAATATAATATTACAAACAAATAATTCCGAATTAAATAATTATAGGAAAACTGTTTCTCTTTTTGTGTCTGTGTAACAACTTTAAAACGTCATTGTCACATCTATGCATCAACCCGAAAGAAACTTTTGCGCCATTTGAAAACTCAGTCGCTCATGTTCCCGCGTGTGCTCTCGATCATCAAATTCTCACTGCATTCCTGAATTCATCGTTGAATTTCAATCAGTTTGTATGCAATCATCATCAAATTTTTCAATCAATCAAGCAATCGGATCAACGGGTTCAAATAGGGGTCGTGATTAAGTAGGTGAGCTTCTTCACTTGCTCATCCGTTGATTCTAATCGTTCGGAGTTGATCGGTAAGCTATTCTAAGTTTCAGCATTCAAATCGTATTACATTCTTAATTTCATTATTCTGGTTCGATTCATAGCGGGATACGATTGTTAGCAATGCGATCATGAACCCTAAGCTGTTAATTCGCATTTTGTTTACTACATTCATAATTGGGAGCATATTACAGTAGATCTGAGAGTTTCATTCGTTAATCGTTTTATAATTTGATGAATTTTCTTCTTAATTCTGGTTCTGTAAACTAGCTACGTGTTTCTCCGAGACCTGGGATAATCGAGCTGAAGTAAGGACGATGGAGATGGGAAACGACGTTTAGAAGATGTAAGCATCTGCTGATACATTCAATCATGTTCTATCCAACTTTTACATCTCGTTATTTTGATCTGAACTTAGCGTTTGCTTATGAATTCCGTGTATCTCTTAATATCAATGGACGGGATTTTGTTTAATCATCTTCCAAATCATGCATAAAAGCTTTAAGTTACTCACCAGCACTTTTAATTGGATATTATCCTCTTTTGCTTTTTTCCCCTGATTTCATTTTGTCTGTGTGTTCTACTGTGTTTTCAGTTCACTGATAACAAATTGTCTATGCAATGATGCTTAATAGATTTATATGTTGTGTGATAGGACCATATGAGTGGGAATTGGAGTTTTGGTAGCAATAATCGTCTATGCAGCCAGACGAGGAAGATATCAATAGGAGTCATGGTTGATTCTTCAGCCAAAGCGAAAAGCCAAAATGGGAAAGGAGTTGTGGCTGATTTCAAAACCTCAGAAAATGTAAATTTGGCAAAAGATCATCCTTCAGAAAGTAAACATAAAGGGAATGAAAGCATATCTCCAGATTTGGGAACACAAAGCAAGGCTGCATGTCAGGAATTACCTCCACAGGTTCATACAAAAACTTCATATCAAAGCAAATCACATTCAGAAGCAAGTGGTCATCAACAAAAGGTCTCAAGTTTTCCTTCCACAACCAATGTAACCTTGCAACCAAGTGGTAGCAAGACAGGTGGTGAAATGGAGCCTGGTTCATATTTTGCAAACCAGATGCTAAACCTACAAGCCATGAAATCAAAGAATAATACCTACAAAAAGGAGAAAGAATCTTCATATGCAACCCCGCAGAAAGAACAAGAGGCGATGAAAGGAATCACAGGGCAGGGAACAAGTGAAAGAGGAAACAGTGGGCCAGTAACATTACGAATGAAAATCCAGGAATTACTTGAAACTGTCAGTTCACCTAATAAAAAACAAGCCAGCTCTGAGAAGTTTGAAATGGATGCAACTAATTCAAAGCCAAAGTCCACAACCAATGGAAATGATAATTTGCATACAAGAAAAACCAACTCTGGAAGTGTGGATAAAATCAGGAGACCACTGACTCGGTCTTTGACCGGAAAGAAACCTCAAGCTCAAAAGTCAACATTAAATAAACAAACTCCATTACGTCAATCTGAACAAGCTCAGTTTGAAGAGAATGCTTTCTCTTTTCTAGAGACTTGGTCAAAGAGACAGACCCCAGATGTTAATCATGGTTTTAAAGTTTTAAGAGAAAGGAAAGGGAGATATTTGGAACCAGAGTTCAAGCTACTGAAGGGAAGAAAACAAAAGCTGCTGCTATAAATGTATCATTGTTTGAAGACAGAACACAAGACAGTGAGAAAGATAAGCCAAATATTGAAAAGAAAGAGAAAAAGCACGACCAATTTGGAGGTAATAATGGGTCAGGGTCATACAACAATGTGGACATAGATTCCTTTGCCAAAGATTCCTTAAAGGACAATGTAGACCCAACATTTGAGTTAAAAAGAACTATTAATACCTCTTCCCCTATATCTTTGTTCCAAATTAACAAGGAAGACGTTGATGTTGATAGCCCGATTGAGAACTCCTTTAGAACAAAACGAACTTGTAGCTCAAATAGTAAAGGATCTAACACAAAGGTACACAACCTGTGTCCTATTCTGATCTTAGTATTTAAGTTGGTAGGAGATTAGCGTTTTTGTTATCATAATCTATATGTTCTTTGACTTTCTTATTTTTAGAATATTTCCATGGACCTTCAAGACTCTCCTGTTTTAAAATTAGACCATGAAGAAAATAAGCATTTTGGATCTCCAAGTAAAGTGATAGAATCTGAGAGCTCTGAATCTGAAGATGATTCACCCATCACAGGTACCAGTTCTTAAGGTGGTTTTTGGTTGTTATTGGGAATGACTATGAGTATAGGATTTGGTTTGAGGATGAATGGGCTTCTAAAACCCCATCCCCCTAAAACAAAAACCATATATAACTCTCATTCCCATTCCTCCATTCCTAAACCCCCAAACCAAACACACACTTATGTATATATGCGGCTTTGTACTAAAGTGCCATCTACTTCAGGCATAATTGAAAACTTAAGACTGAAGAAAAACACTTAGTTCTGCTTTGTTGAATTATCTTCTTTTTTGTAATTTTAGTGCCAGTTATATCTAAGAAATTTGAAGGAAATAAATGGTGCACATCACCAAGTCAAGAGGAGGATTCTGAAAGCTCCGAAGATGATTCACCCATCAAAGGTAAAATTGGTCAATTTCATTACTAAAACTCTGTACTATGTATATTCTAATCTGTAAACTTCCAGTGTAAAACACATATCTAAGTACCTAATATGATAGTGAATACTGTGAACCATGCTTTGTGAGATACTGCATGCTTGATTAGTAGTGTGTGTTTTAGATTTCAAGTGACCAGTTTCTGATAAGTGCATCTTGTTAAGATTTAAGATTAATGATCCCATACAAGGAGAATACAATTGAGATATAAGTTTTCAAATATACTCGTGCCACGTTGTAAAGAGTATATTTTTCAATACTAGAAATGCTTATTTGGCTTCTTTGTAGTTTGATCTTAATAATATCTTCAGATCTGCATTATAACTTATGTAATAAGAACAATTATTATTTTACAGGGGATGGACATTGTGAAAAATCTGATGATTCCTCAGAACAGGATGGGTTTGCAGGGTAATTCATTTGGGTTTGATAAATTAAAACCATCTGTTCCTCTTATTTGGTTACACTATACTATTCTAACACTCATTTTCTACATATGTTTTTCAGTGCTGTCAAGCTGTTTGCCTTGGCCCTTGAAAGAGTTCAAAGCAAAATACATTCAACCACTAGTAAACAATCTGCTGCAATACTGTTGTCTGTCTCGAAGAACATACAGTCCCAGTTGCAAGTTGCTGAAACCAAGATCCAAAATGAAGTGTAGGTACTCTTTATATTTTTTTTCATACTTAATGATTGGAACTTAGTACTCAAGATTTTTGTGATTCTGTTTCAGTGGAAAGCTAATAAGCCTTGGTAAATCCAAAAGAATGCATCCTGAAAACCAATACCAAGGTAATAATATAACATAACACCAAGAATTGATGATTGTAAAAGCTTGAGTCTTTCCATCACTATCATGAGTGATGGATAAACAGATGATACGGTGTAGAGACGGCAATATAAGTAATCATATTTGTCACATTAGTTATACAAAAGATATGAAGCTTTTGAACAAAAGAGTTTTAGCTTAACCGAGTTTGTTTTGACCCATATAAAAATGATCCACTTTGGCATTCATTTAGACCCATTACTTGGCCCACCCGTATTCTACTTTCTAAGTTTCTTTCTGAACTAATACAGAGCAACAAGAGCAGCTGAAACACATATATGAGAAATTTAAAGAAGAAGTGGACCAGCACCTTGAGAAGTGCAAAAACACACTTGAAGGACTAGAAGCACATCAAATCCAAGTTAGCAAATTGGTAGAGAAACAAAGTACGATCTTCTTTTTCTAAGAATTTATTATATGGCAACTAGTCGATGAAATCTATTGCTTTAATATTTTCGGTAGAGTTGGCTGTTTGACTTGTTTGAGAATGATTTTTGTGTTATATCCAAAAAGGTTCAAACAGGTTGAAAGTAGTTCAACATCCATTTTCAAGGCATATAACTTTCTGAATCGTGTTTGTGGGTCAAACTCAGCTAGACATGGGACCCACCTGACCCGTGCACCTTGCCACCTCTAATTTTAGGGTGTAGACCGATAAAACTTAGTTGTTTAATAGGTAGAATAGCAATTCAACCCATTTACCTAAAACAAAACATGCTTCGTTTATTCAGATATACAAACATAAAGATTGAAAGCTTCACTGAATGTTTGATTTGCTTACAAACCTAAATGAAATCATGCAAATTACTAATTATTGGGTATTTGTGTTGACAGGGCTGTCACACAAAAAGTTTCTCATGCAAACTGAAGAATTGATAGAGGAACAACTTAATGATGCCCAGAAAAGACTTGCAGATGTTCACAGGGTAAGATTTTTAATAAATGGTTGACCAATCCTATATCTTTCCCCTACTATGTGTTTAATTTTTTAATAAAGGTTGACCAATCATATTCCTGCCCTTATTGTGTGCTTGACTTGTTTTCTTCCATTCTTCCTTTCTTTTTTATTTTTTATTTTTTATTTTTTTTTGGCAGATGGCAAAGGAGAAAATGTTTAAACTCAAATGTGGAATAGCCGAATGCCTAAAAGAAGGTTTACTTGCTTGAATTACATTATCCATCTATTAAGCTACTACCATTTTAGATATATTACATCTAGATAGTTTCTAACTGAATATAATGCAAATATCTCTATGTTATAGGTAGTTAGGAGTACAATAAGTCATCTATATCCCTTCATTTCTAAGGTTCATGATACTCTACCTCATTTTTCAAGTATATGTTTTAAAGACTCAGTTTGTTTCTTAAGTTTTCAATACATATAGTTGAGTTTATACCAATATCATTTTATGGTAGTATTGGTGTCTTTGGCTGCGTCGGTGGAGGGAGTATGGTGTGTGGTGGCACTTGGTGGTGGATGCT
Source organism: Flaveria linearis (assembly GCA_024085815.1). NCBI lineage: Eukaryota > Viridiplantae > Streptophyta > Magnoliopsida > Asterales > Asteraceae > Flaveria > Flaveria linearis. Next base: position 86,059,554 of record CM044007.1, read on the forward strand.
AACATTAACCGAAGAAAAAGAATATTTAAAAATAGACTAGTAAAATTTATATATACCTCGAAAGTTTGTATAATATCATATTTACCGAAGAAAAAGAATTAATATGAAACATACACATTCGAAATGTTCTTATTCTGTTAAGTGCAAATATGCAATTTATAATATGTTCATTATATCATTCTTTTTCTCCTTACGCTTCAAACTTTCATAAAAAGGGTATAGATATGATATATTTAAAATGTATATTTGTTTGGTATTTTGTGCGGTGAATACGATGTTATGTCAAGTTTTGAGGGGCATTTATAAAATTATTCTATTAATGTCTAAATGGGTTGACCCAAATTGTTGATTTGCTAAATGGGTTGACCTATTGTCCTATTGGATTGGTGAAATTGTGAAGGCAGAGGTGCGTGCCTGGGTGGTATGAACTTCATCCTATGAAGTGCAAAGAGTTGCAACTTATTCCTGTGATTATGTGTATAATATAGTAAGTGAACAAACATTGGATTATTAAAACATCGCATCTAAAAGGCTATTTATGTGCTTTATTGACTAATATATGTGCTTTATTGAATAATGATCATTTGTTTATTAAGTGTAACCGGAAGGTTATTATGGAATGCATACGTGTGATATTTGAACTTTGAAGTAATGTAAATATGCTATTGTCAAAATTATAAGCATGTCTATACGTAGTTTGAAGTTTTAAGAATGTATATAAGATACTAATCTAGAATAAGTTATTTATACACCACTAAACGGGCAAAATACAATGGGCAAATAACATATTACTTATACAAAGCAATAACAATATATTTGACAGAATCTATAAAAGATGATTTTAGTTTTGTTGATTTTTTTAAGTACGGTGAAATGCATACACTCGTACACATATTTATACACACACATATATATATACACACATACAAGTACATACACATATACATACATATGCCGACACATATAAATACATAACACACACACTAATGTACATACACACACTTATACATATATAAACATTAAACATTAAAACATATAAAACATTAAAACATATATAAACATTAAAACATATACATAACACATACATATATAAGCATATATGATATATATACACACACTTATACATATATAAACATTAAAACATATACATAACACATACATATATAAGCATATATGATATACAACCACAACGGATGCAGTAAAAGGTTACGGATTGCACCAAGATCCTCCATAAAAATACATAACTGATCATGAACCAATGAACATTGTTTTCAGAACCAAGTCAACGAACTGAATGTCTTATCGATCAACTACTAAAAATTGTTCAAACCCAATTTAAGAACTGGAAGACATTATAAACAAGACAAAATCGATTTCAATAATCTAAATTATAACGCATTGGCTGATAATAATTCATAATATTAATTTGATCGATGATAATCCCAACTTTTACCTTTATTACTAGTTTGCATTTATCTTGATTTCGCTTACATGTTATTTCTTTTCGTTTATAATAATTATTGTGAGTGAAATTAAGTGCAAATCAAATATAAATATTTGATGATTATGTTACGAGGACTGTTATTGATAACAAAAGTAGTTGTGATTGCTGTCGGTCAAAGTAATAGTATGAATTATTAAAACTCATTTTACCTATAAACAATAGAAATATTTAAAAGTATTCTGATATAATTCGTAATTTCATAAAATATTAAAAAAAATATTAAGTAAATTATGGATCGATTTTACGGGACTAAAATAAAAAAAAGTAAAAATAATTAAAATCCGGCCCAACCATACACTCCCATTTCAATGGGTCCAATCGACCGCTTTGAAAAACAAATACAGGGTAGGGATGAAGTAGATATGATTCAAACCGAGTACAAATACAGGGTAAGGTATGAAGTAGATATGATTCAAACCGAGTAACGGTTCAGATACGAGTTTAAACCTGAGTATAATTTTATACTCTGTTTAAACCTGAGTATAATTTTATACTGTTTTTTGTCCACCTTCGGCAAAAGATTAAATAAAATCCTTAACTTGTTATACTAGGGGTGAAATACGAGATATTCATAAAATAAAATCCTTAAAAATGCCACTCGATCATTCACAGCCATATGAACCCCGTAGGGATGACAAAATCGATCCACTATCGGCGCCAATGGCGACACAGAGGCTACCAATGAACATCATCGATGCTGCAATCACTCTTTCCGACAACATCCACCACAATTTCACCACCACCACCACCACCACCACCATCACTTATCCCCCAATACACATACACAAATCACCACCATCACCACTAACCTTTGTTGCAACGTTTGCACCTCCAACACCTCAGTTTCAAGCATTCGCTGCATCATCTTCAACAGGAGATTGTGAGGAATCGTTGAACGATAGCAGCGATGTTGAATTGCAACAATCGCCGGAGCCGGAGCCGGAGCCGGAGCCGGAGACGGAGACGAATTCCGGTGATGTTGATGGAATTGAAGTTGTGATTGAGAAGGTGAGCAGTAACCGACGGAGGATACGGTCGAAGGTCGCCATTGACGCTAGTTTGCAAACGGTTTGGGGGATTTTGACGGATTATGAGAGGCTTGCTGATGTTATCCCTGGGCTTGTTGTGAGTCAGGTGCTTGATAAGAGGAAAAACTTTGCTCGTCTTCTTCAGGTATTGATTCTCGTTGTGATCTGGATCTTATTTGCGCATGGTGCCCTAGCTTTGATCTTCAGTTTTTTTTGTTAGCTTAAGACTTTAAGTATGAGATTATTGGATTTATTTCGACATTGAAACTGTAGATGCAGATGTTAGCTACTTTTTACTTTGTTTTTTTAGTCTTAGTTGTGTTTTTAGTTAAAAGCGAGCCTTAGTTATAGGTGCCACTATCGTTTATACCTGTACTTTAGTTGTAGTTTATATGTGTACCTTAAGTTATAGGTGTGACAGTGGTTTATATGTGTCCCTTTAGTTATAGGTGCGACAATAGTTTGTATGTGTATCTTTAGTTATAGGTGTCTTTCTTTAGGGGTGCCTTCAGCTTTAGGTGCACCCTGTGAAGTGTGTGAGATACTTTAGTTTTAGATTATATTTGATGTGTATGTCTCTTATCTCCAACTCACTCTGTTATACTCCAGTAATTGTATGCGTTATATGTGTTGTTTATCTTGTATTTTCTCTTTGCTCTTTGAGTTGGGGTCTTTGAGATAGAATCCTTTTTGATCTTATGGGATACGGGTAAAGTTTGCCTCCATCTCAACCGCCAGACCCTATTCTATGCATGAGATTTTTGTTGGGAATGTTTCTTTGTTTTTTATATGTTGGGAGAAATGGTGGAATTAGGGTTTTTCACTCGAGTTCGAACATGAAACCCTTTAAATTTTGAGAACCTAAACTCTTATTTCATGTGTGTATTTGAATTCTCTAAGATTACAATTATGCATTTATTCTGGTTTGTACCCCAATTTGGCTTCACAGATTGGCCAGCAGAATCTGGCATTTGGATTGAAATTCAGTGCTAAAGGCGTTGTTGATTGTTATGAACAAGATTTTGAAATTCTTCCATATGGTCAAAGGCGTGATATAGATTTTAAGATGATTGAAGGTGATTTCGAAGTCTTTGAAGGAAAGTGGTCTATTGAGCAGGTTATCCCTTTTCTTTTATCTAGTCATTCTTGTTCTTTTCACACACACATTTCATACAACTATGAGTCGTTTTGAGTAGGGTGTACATGATCTGTTTTGGCCGGTTTCAGATGAAAATTGTGGCCGAACCGCCAAATATGGTTTCAGGAAACAACAAACCAAACTGGTTGGATTGGGTGGGTGGTTGGACCGGCTGGTTTTGGCTGTTTGACAGTTGAACTTTTTATGGTTATAACCAGTTTTTTTTTAAAAAAATGTTAGTTTTTGTATTGAAAAACTTCTGTAATGACAAATGATGGTTGTGAATATCATATACATGCCCTTCATACTTCTAACATGCAAAAAATAAAATAAATATAAAAGGTTAAACGGGTCAGTTTGGTTACACGCCCCGGTTGAAGTTCCAAACCGTAGGCTGGATCTTTAAACTACCAGACCGACAAAATTAAATCATGAACCGATCTGTATAATCTCAAACCAGCCCACTTGCTTTGGTTTGGATAGTTTAATCGGTTTCAAATGTTTATAAACACCCTTGGTTTTGTGGGAAGCAAGTTTGCTTATCCAAACTACTTATCTAACTATTTGTGAGTGAAATATCTTGTTTTAGATGATCAGTTTAACTGTGTTTTTCCCGATATGATTATTTCAAAAGGCGATAAGCGGATAAACACTCTTAATAATCAATACCAAACACCCCCTGTATATCATCAACGGTGATTTTTTTCATTTACTTGCAATGGTGTTATAAACATGCTGCAGTATGAACAAAGTGGTTTTGTATCTGGTCAACAATACGATACGACTCTCCTTTACACAGTTGAAGTCGAGCCGAAAATGTGGTTGCCCGTTCAACTTGTTGAAGGCCGGATTTCCCGAGAGATTCAATTAAACCTTTTCAGCATTCGAGAAGAAGCCCGAAGAATATCTGATGGTATTTCTTCTGGTTAGTGATTTTTTGTACTTAAAGTTCTTCTCATGTATGCTAACATACAATTAGATGTGTAGTTTAATAAAAATTGTTCTACTGTTGGTGAAATGATTTTGACACTGATAAATCGAGGTTTTTTTAACAAAATGATACGTATGCTTGCTTTGCAACACTCACAATGACAGATTATTTTTAGCTTTAAAATAGCGTCTTTATGTAAAAGACTAAAATTATTGGATATATTTGTTTGATTGTTGCCATAAGATCAAGACGAGATTTTATAATTTGTCATTACGCAAAGTGAAGTGCCAGGTGACAGAAGTCCAATGGAGGTGGTGCTATCTACCATAACATTTTATTTTTTTTTTAAATCTATTCATTTCTATGTATTTTTATCGATCTATTATATAACTTTACAAAATACATTTTATGTACTGTAATTTGCAACCTTTAAAGCTAGGTTTACAACTCATATCATCATTACTTTAATTTATTAGCCAAACACCTTTTTAGTATTATTTTGCAAATGATAATTATTATTTTAATTTAGCTATTATATGACTTATAAAATACAACTACATTAACAAGGTTTTTCTCTTTATATATTAATCATTTGGTCTTATTTCTTTTTTATTTATTTTGGTCTTATTTCTTTTTATTTATTTTGTTTTATTTTCTTTTTTATTTAATTCAATTTAAATTCATATGACAAATTATACAAATACGGTTTATAACTATAAGTAAAAGAAAAAGAGAGTTATCCCCGTTAATTAACGTAAATATTTTTAATGTTTTATCCCCGTTAATTAACGTGAATATTTTTAATGTTTTTTTTATTTCCTTTTATTTAAGTTTAGACTTTATATTAATCAGCACACTAACTGGTTATATTAGGTTTTACAAATTTTAAAACCACACCATATCAGTGATACCGTTCAAGATACACCTTTACGGATGATGACACCGCCGCGAAGCGCGGGCGTCATACTAGTTAAATACAAAAATTGTGTTGGTATAAAAGTGCTATGAAATAATGTGACTGAAAAGATTGATATAATATGTTTAACGAACTCAAATTTTAGAAGCTAGTGGTTTGCGTCATGTTTAATTCTCCTATTATGAAAGATGGAATCTCATGAATAGTAACCACCGGATTTTTTTCATTTGGCAACAGAAGTTTAGGTATTTACAATTTACTCCTCTGAGTGTACATATATATAAGATCATGTGTTTTGTGTAGAAGGAAAGAAAGGGTTTCCTGCGAAGGGAAAGGCCGTCGATTTTGTTTTATTTAGGTATTTCTACACCTGACCATTGTCAGCGGTGGTGGCTCACTACCTCCATGAGGTTAATGGTGGGGTGGCGATATTACTGATCGTGATCTGGTCGGAGTCGATGACGACGAGTTCTTACTTATCCGGGACTGAGTATGCCTGGGTATGTTTTTTCAGCTTTTTTGCATTCGTGGCTATGATCACAATGCAACCATGTTGGTTGTAATGGCTAAGCGACAGTTTACGGGACGCAGCCACAAGCCCACAACCAAATGGTGTTTCTGAGCCTGATTTCGGTCGCTTTATAACTGTTGAAAATAACTTTTTGTATAAACATTAGTTGTGGGCGATGACGATTAGCGAATGGCCTTTGACATTGTTGTTTTGGCGTGGTAAACAGTTAGTTTGCAGCCACAACAAACTGGCATTTCCGAGCCTTCTTTTAGGTTATTTAAATGTCGATTCAACCCCGCCGCGAAGCGCGGGGGAAAATTAACTAGTTTACATATAAATGATAAATCTTTGCAATTAATTTGCATAGGCACCCCTTACATCATGCAATAATAGAAACACCTATGCCTTACGCCTATATCTTTTTAAACGGTTAGAAGCACCTATTAACAATCGGATACCATTTGACCCGAAGTCCTAAATGTCATTTGGTATATCTATTAGTAATTAACATTTAAAATCTTTATTATTATTCCTCTGATATATGAAAATGAAGCATTTCGATGTAAAAAAGATTCAATAGTGTAGCCGATCATCCATACTAGATATTCCTTCTAACACAATGCGTTGAGAATTCTATCATGATCTCAAATATCAAAATGTGAACATCAAAACATATAGCAACGACGATCATTTTAACCATTGTGACGACATCAAGAGAATTGATTACAAACTCAGATCACAATAATGTTTACACTCTTAAAAAAATCCAAAACAACAAAACAAAAAAAAAAACACAAAATTTTGGGTTGGGTACAACTTTGAACCCAAGCCATTAATGACGACATGATCATGAGTATCAAAACACAAATTTTAAAAATGTATCACAACAATCTTCACCACACCATGCAGTCAGAAGGGGGTTTAGTTTTGGCTGATACACGCGAAAGAGTTGTACAAAGAAATATGATCAAAGTGAAAAATAAACAAAGATTGCTATTTATTAAAGTTTTCCTTTCATACAGATATAATTTGAGCATGTTCTTTGGCTAAATTTTATCTATTAAAAGGAGAAGGGCCCTCATCTCCCTATCATCCATCTGCTAACGTATAAGTTTTGTTGTATAATACACAAGGCCTTTTCATATTCTTGTTAATTTTTCTATGCTTTTTCCAAACTATAAAAATACCTATCTCCCCCAGCCATTCTCTTATAATATATAAGTTTTGTAACACAATTTATAAATTTATTGGATAGTTTAAGGGTAACCCTGAACGACACCATCCACCTTTCTTTGTCGTCCCTAAATAAGTAGGACAATGCTCCTAGAATTTACTTAATTTCCACCTATGTATTCTTGTACCGTAATTAACCCACTTCTTACTTTGCAATTATTTAGTAGTTTTGTATTTGAAATATAGTGATTTTAGTTATAAATTTAAGATCAATAAACAAATAGATATAGATGACTAGAAAGACGACATCAGCATACCACGCCTTTTAAGTGGGAGTGGCAACGAACCATATATAAGAGACATATTAGTAATTTCAGTCTCATATTTATTCTAAAATCATGTTTTATATTCTCATACTCGTTGGGTATCCACTTATTCATTGTCTATGGGTATACAATGGGTATCTAGTACAACCGTTAGTTGTTAGAATTATTGTTTGGGACTCCCAGATGCATTTCTTTGAATTTTTTTTTATCTTGAAAAATAGTAAACAATTAGTTAAGTCTTTTATCACCCAAATACAAACCATCATATTAATAAATAGAAAGAGAAAATGCTTTACGAGTACGGTTCTATTGAACACACATGTATACTTCTGGTAATCATACAGTTATCACCTAACATCACACCCGTCTCAAGCCGATTAAAACTTTAAAACCATTTCCATATCCGCATACCTGTCCAATTACCCATCATAAATGTTTTGGTTTCAGATTTTCTGTCATGTTCGGGTCTGTTTTGTCATTTCTCGAAACCAAGGGGCAGTATAAGCAATTAAACAAAGTTGGAGGCTAAAAATTGCAACTTCTTCACACAGCACTATCATTACTTAGAACTAGAATAAATACAGTGAAGCAGATGTGAATCTGTGATGGTAGGGGATGAAGGGTGGTGCGATTTCTTTACACAACACCATGCCGATGAAGAAACGATGGCGTTGGCTCGTAATCGCAGTGTTAGGGCTCGTTTGCTCTCGATGCTTGTTCCTCTTGCGTTCTTACTAGGTCTTCATAGCGGATTTTACTCCGGTGCGCACACAGGTATGATCTTCATTCCTCAATTTGCCCTAGATCAGCTGCAGGATTGATTAGATCTGCTTCGTCATGTGGATGTTAGCGAATTTGATGTTTGTTCAACTGTTGTTCATCAGTTCATACGGTAATTTAGTCTGATTAGTAAAAGTGACTGCGATTTGGATCGAGTGTAGTGATTAATGCAATTGTAATTGCTAACGGCTGTGTATGTACTTCGTTTCGATCTGAATGTTGTTAGTGGTTTAAGTATGGATGCATTAGAGAGTATAGGTTATGGTTCTACATTAGTACACCTTTGCTACTCAGATCTATACCTTTTCCTTTGTTCTTTTTGCATTTGATTAGCTCAGTTTTTACTTTTGGTATGAGATTCAGAGGAGTGTGTAGGTTTTGTCAGATTTTTTTCACTTCAGTATGAAATGAAGTTTCAGAATCTAGATCTGAGTTATTTCATCGTGAATGCTGTATTGATCTTACTTGTGAATCTTAGTGGAAAGTGATTATGAACTTATTACACATTTGGATATGCTTTTCACAGGGTTTACTGAGCGAAGGAGCCCCACTTCGTCAAGAAAGGATGCGACTTTAGACTCACAGTTGATTGAAGTAAGACCTTATACTCTTGTTTGTTAATGTAACATTTTACAAACTAACTTATTACAATGATCTTATGCTTATTGTTTAAACATCCACTTAAAGATGGATAGTAGCCTACGATCGAACAAAGCACCAGCCCCTTTGAATATTGCATGAGTTTTGATATTAGTTGGATATGTGATTCTCCTTACACTGATATTGGTTGTTTTCAGGGAGGGCTATCAACACGTGTAAATGGGCTTTTGAAAAATCTTGGACCAACTCTTCCAAAGGTTCATTGCATACTGCTTTGATGGTTAAGACTCAACTTTTGTACTATTAGTATTAATCTGTTGGCAATACACCAATGTCTATCCCCTTGTAGATCTTAAATACAAGTAGTTATGTTAAAACCTAGTTATGCTCTACATTGCGAATAATAAGTAATGCTAAATAAAACTGAGCCATTAGACGTGTCAAATTATTTGCTCAACGACTTTTATATATTTCGAAGCATGGTATTTAAGATATCACACCGAGAGTTGGTGTTTAGCATGTGAACTACTCTACCTTGTATCTTTTGCTCAGTTATAATTTGCTAGCTTAAGCACTAACAGCTCATCTGAACTCCACACTTCCATTTGAGAGCTGAAACATATCATAGGAGCCATTTTCATTAACAGTAATATTTATAATATTTTAATATTAAAATGTAGGTGACCATATATATCTTATATTGTACTTGATTTACTGCTGTTCAGGCGTAAAAGGGAAAAATGTTTTACATCTATGTCAGTCACATAATTATTGGCAGCTTCTTGACCCACTTCCTTTATGGAATTTGCCAAACAAACAACAAACGAAAAAAAATTGTGTACTAGAAAAGACCCTTAATTCTTCAGCCAACTATTTAGGCAGGCATAATTGTGGGCTACCTGATATTCTGCAAAATGTGAACCAGAAATGTGAAAGGAAAAGTGACATCTTTCCTCCTCAAAATGGAGATCTCAATCTCTTCTACTTGTCTAGTTGTATGTATGGGCGGAGGATAGAGGAGACCGGGGGGGGGGGGGGGGGCGCCCCCCCTCTTTTTTTCGTCGGTAGTGTAATTTTTTGGCCCGGTAGTGTAATTTTTTGGTCCGGTAGTGTAAATTTTTATATAAATATTGAGTTCGCCCCCCCAAAAAAAAAATTTCGCGCCCGCCCCCCCTAGGGGGATGTTCAAGCTCCGCCGCTGGTTGTATGTTTGACATACTGAAAATTCTTGCATGACTTGATCTTTAAATCTTAACTATTTAAATAATTATATATGTTTGCTAGTTATGTTTGCTCCTCCTTTCAAGATCGGTTTCTAAATTAAATGATCATGTTGCATAACTCAACTTTTAAGCTTTAAAATAATTATATTTATATGTGCTACTTATGTACACTCCTTTCCTGGATTGACTTCTAAACTAAATGATAATGCATACATGTTGAAACTTCTTGCATTTAATTTTTACCATTCTAGCAGTTATATTTATTTGCTATTTAAGTACTTATAGATTCTCACCCTCTTTTCAGGACTGGTTTTTAAATTCTAAAGTAAATGATAATGCATTAGGTCAAACCCTTAGGTGCCTGACTCCACTTGATGATCATTTTTGAACCTCAGGCCTTTAGATTTCCATGTGATTTATTTGTAAGCTTAAGAAAGTTTTTTATGCTGGCAATATATGCTTTAGTTCAGAAATAGGACCATGGAGATGTTAAGCTGTTTATCTCACTGTGATGCATTTTTTATCAGGATTTTGGAAGGAACTCTGTCAAGGAAGCTGAGAACAAAACCACTGGTAGATTATTGTTCTTAGAGTGTGTTCATTTTGCACTTATAAACACATTTGGTTTTTCATTACCTTTCAGCCTGTCACCATAGACAAAACTGTTTATGAATTTTGAAATAACTGCAGGTTTTGCTGTACCTACACAAGTTTCAAAGCCACCTCCAAAAGGACATGTATGCATATTTTTTAATGATTTTTAGGGGACTAACTTCATATAACCCTTCCAAAACTCATAATATCATATTTACCCTTTTGAAGCACTAAGTATATCATATTAATTCATTGCATAGCAAATAAAATGAAATTGGTTACCATGCCAGTCTGTTCTGAATTTAGGATTATAAAAACAACATTATTACGCTGAACAATCTCAGCAAATAGTCTCCTTTATATTTTATTATTTTGTGAAGGAGGCTGTAATGACCTGTAAGCATCTATTATTATTTTATTTACTGGGAATGGGTTATGTGATATGTTAGTGTTGTAAAGGGTAAATATGATATTATGAAGTTTAAAAGGATATACATGAGATTATGAATTTTTGAAGGATAAATTGTCATAGCCCTAGTTGAGTTTATTCTAATTTTATGTTTTAATTTATCCTATCATCTAGAATGTTGGAGTTGGTTCATCAGCTGAAGGCACTAAAGCAATTCAAGGGAATGGTGAGAGTGAAAAGACATGTGAATTAAAATTTGGGAGCTATTGCTTATGGCGTCAACAACATAGAGAAAAAATGAAAGATTTTATAGTGAAAAAAATGAAAGACCAGCTCTATGTGGCTCGAGCTTATTATCCCAGTATTGCAAAGCTTCCAAAACTTGACCAATTTTCACAAGAAATGAAGCAAAATATTCAAGAATTTGAACGTATTCTTAGTGAAAGTACTTCAGATTCAGATCTTCCACCACAGTAAGTTCTTAAGAATGTATATATTTTGTTCCTTTTGTTATAAGGGACAGATCTTCCACCACAGTAAGTTCTTAAGAATGTATATATTTTGTTCCTTTTGTATAAGGGACACTGCCTGAAATTTAAAAGACCTACTGTCAACGTTAAATTAGACAGTAGGCACAAATAGAAACTATCATTTACTATCGATTTTACCTACCGACTTTATTTTAACTGGTTGTACTTGCAAAATGCTTATGTGCACTGATTGATGTCATGCCAGCTGCCTCATCATATGCCACATAAGCAATGCAAAAAGTAATTAGGTACATAGTATGTGGAGGTCACCCAAAGTATTCAACTTTTTCATTAAAGTCTCCCATATATTTAACCTATTACCTACTTTATAGGCCACCCAAGTATGCATTGAGAATTCGAGATTCGTTTTACTAAATCCAGTTAAGAACATGATGGAATATTGAAAAATGACCAAAACCCTAGTTTTTCATTAAATTGAATTATTGTTTATTGATAGCTTGATACCACTTGATACAATGGTATCATTGTCTTCTCAAAATCTTAAACGCATTTTTGTCGTCAAGCATGTTTTTGGCCTGATTCGACATTCCAGTATAAATGAAAGTGGGTACATACTTGGGTAGCCTAAATTCAGGAAAATTTCTATTTTCTGTATTTTCCCCCTTTCATCCTGTCTAGTAATACCATGTTTATGTACTTTTAATTTCTGTAGAAACTAAAAACAAATTTTGTGGTGTTGTCAGGGTTGAAAAGAAGCTGCAAAAAATGGAAACTACAATTACCAAAGCAAAATCAGCCACTGTTGACTGTAACAATGTTGACAAAAAATTAAGACAGTTAGTTGACTTAACAGAAGATGAAGCCAACTTTCATATGAAACAGAGTGCTTTTCTTTACCAACTAGCAGTCCATACAACACCAAAAAGTCTCCATTGTTTGTCAATGAGACTAGCCGTTGAGTATTTCAAAACTTCACCTGCTGATGTTGATACTGATGTGTCAGAGAGTTTATTGAACCCGGAACTGCATCACTATGTTATGTTTTCCAACAACGTGCTTGCATCATCCGTAGTAATTAATTCGACTGTTATGCATGCAAAAGTATGTTCTCATTGCTCTTTTTTAATCTACTTATTAGAGGTGGCAAAATTGGCAAATCGGGTAGGTTGGGACGTTGGGTAAAATGGGTAGATTGTTGTACTAGTCAAAACAGGTGGGGTGGGGTTGGGTTGACTGATTTTTGTCCGAAGCAATAATCATTTTTGTAAATAATGTTTACAAAAACTAAAGGAGCAATTTCTTATGTCCTTCAAATAGTATTCATATATATACTTCTAATTTTCAAAAGATGATATTTACCCTTTCAAAACACTAGAAATATTTTTTATTTACACAGTTGATAATAAATCTCACAAATCAGTTACTTACACCAACTTGTTTCACTGAATATGCACTGACATGATTAACAGTAATAACATTGTTTTTCTATTTGTTTATTCAGTGAAGTGAACGAATTTTATTTATATTTACTATGACATAAGTAAATATGATATTTTTTAGTGAGTAAATGGTAGATGTAATATCGTGAAATTCAGAAGTTTGTATATATGTAATATGTGAAAGGTTGAAGTTTTAAATGATATAATTGACATTAATCCAAAATTATGATATAGCAATAATAATCTACTTTTTTTAAGAGTAATGATTTTGGAAGTTTTGCACATTAGAAGTACACTGTGGGTGACTTTTTGACATGCTGGCTTGACTTTTCAAAGTTTACCTGTTAGAGATAAACACTACACAAATCAACCCATTCAAAAGTAGATGAGTCACAATCGTCACCTCACCACCTCTACTACTTATCATCTCTTCCTCACTTTCTATGTCAGAGACTCATCACTATTATTTTCAGGCCAGCAGGAAACAGGTGTTCCATGTGTTAACAGATAAACAAAGCTTCTTCTCCATGAAAATGTGGTTCTTGACTAATACTTACAAGGATGCAACAGTTCAAGTGTTGAATGTCGAAGATCTTGACCTTCTAGAAGGTCAAACGTCTTCTCCTTTGTCAATGCGCCAAGAATTACGTGTCTCTTTCCTATCTACTTCTGAAAGCAGAACTGAATACATATCTGTGTTTTCTCATTGGCATTATGCCCTACCAAAAATATTTTCAACTTTGAAGAAAATCGTTGTTCTTGATGATGATATCATTGTCCAGCGTGATCTGTCAGCCTTGTGGAATCTTGACATGAATGAAAAAGTTATTGGTGCAGTGAATTTTTGCGCTGTGAAATTCGGTGCAATAAAAAATTATCTGGGGAAAGAAAATTATGATGGCAATTCTTGTACATGGATGTCCGGGTTAAATATTATTGATTTGGTTCAGTGGAGGGAACGTGATGTTACTAGAATGTATCAACATTTGGTGCAGCAGGTACGTTATCTTTTTATTAAACTTTTTCATTTCGCTTGCTTGTTATTAGAGGTGGAAATTTCGACCATTAACTTCCAATTCAGGGTTATTGGATTATCTCTAAAGGGTCAAACAAAAAATATCCAAAGATGAAATGGTCTAGCAGGTTGAAAGTCGACTGAAATGTATCTTTTAATGCATAACAAGTAATTTTATTTGAAAAGGTTTAGATTATTGTTGGAATGGAATAGTATAGTCATTGTCATAATATTTGACACCAAACATTTGTTAAAAACTATTTGTTTTTTAATAAAATGATTTAGGAGGTTTTAAGCTTAATGATTAAATTTGGGTAAATTTCTATTCGTTTGGCACATTTGACCCGTTTCCTTTTTAACTGAAATCTTGGGTTATACCATTAGAGATAAAAGATAACCTAAATTGACCCATTCAAAACCGAACGGTAAAACACATGACCCCAACAAATATTACGTACCAAGGACATGTGTTGACCATCACTGTTTCCTTTGTGAACAGCATTTAACTGAAACAACACTAGGAGCAACCATGTTGACTTTTCAAGATTTACTTTTTGCTCTTGAAGACACATGGGTATTATCCGGATTGGGTCATAATTACGGTATCACTAATGAAGCTATTAACAAAGCAGCTGTATTACACTTCAATGGCAACATGAAACCCTGGCTTGAACTTGGCATCCCGAACTATAAAATTCACTGGAGAAAATTTTTAAACCCTGATAACCGTTTCTTGACTGATTGCAATGTCAACCCGTGACCACGGTTGACCGTCTAATGCAAATTCTTTAACCGAAAGAGAAAAAGAATACGATACCGGGTTCAGACTTCCAGAAATCGACTATCTGCAAATGCTGATCTGGCGATCTGTATGTATTTTTAGTTATCTGGACAAAAATTGTCCAGGTGAAGAGGAGATTGCAGTTATTATTGATGGTAATGTGAAGAACTGCCTTCTAGTTTTTTGTTTGATGTTAAAGTCAGGTAGGAATGTGATTACCGTTAATTCGTTTTTATTTTTATTATATCGTTTTTTCATGATTGTTATAATATATTTATTTGGTTACGGTTGTTTGTATCCATGTTATTAGGGGTATAATGCCCTTATGGTGATCAAGAGATAACAGTTAATTCAGTTACTCTAGTTTTCTTTTATTATGTTTTGATATAAGAATAAGTTATTTTGACTTTTGAGATCAAACTTTATTTGATTATTTGTGAATGTAACAAGTTTTTGTATGAGTTTAAATATATGTTTTTGTAGTAAAATATATGACTAGATGGCATACAGGTGTAATTGAGTTTAGTAGTGTGTGACCGTAAACCTTGAGCCGGGGTTGATCTTAAACTCAAAGCTTGAGACTTAGTGTAGCTCTACCCAATATTATTGAGACTTAAATGAAAACAAGGCCCGCCAAACTCTATGCATCCTTAATTGTTATTCGTCTTGCAACACATGTAAGTAGTAGCAATAGTATTTCATGTGGAGGTGCTAAAATGAGTGAAGTCAAATGGTAAGGTGAAAATAAGGTTTACCTTTTTATCTCAAATCATTTGTAAATACTATTAACGAACCTAAAAAAATCTAAAATTTGGTTACTTAACATACATAAATTTAGATATTCTTTTACTACTTTTTCTATACATTACAACAATCCAAATTAATAATCCAAAGCGTGATTTATTGACCCACTATTATCCGTAGACTAAACTCTGAATTGAGTCAATTTCACTTAAAACAATAAACATACCCAATTCTTAGTCGATTTCACTTACATGGCAGATATGTTTAGAATTTCGCTTATGATCATCCATGTAAACAAACTCAAATGGAAATCAAATGTAAATATACAAGTCATGGTTTATATAAGTTCCATGAAGTTTTGGATAAACAACCCATTAAAAACAAAACGAACAATAACTTAATACGATATACATTAGCATTATAATTAATAATTATTAAAACATAACCAATAAAAAACCGTTTTGAGCATATTCAAACGAGGAATAGAATATGAAAAGAAAAAGAAAAGGAATAAAAAGAAAAACCAAACCACACACAAAGCAATTTAGAGCATAAAGGGGGGCAAAACGAACCCATTTGACACAAATCCCTCAAACAACAATAACCATCAGCCATGGGTTCAGATGTAGGTCTAGAAGGCTCCAAGAGGGTTCTAGCCACATGGTTGATCGGAGGTCTGGTTGCAGGCCTTTCGGTGTTGGCGTTAACCACCGCGTTGCCGGAGTTCTCGCCGATAAACATCGTCAGAAAGAAGAAGAAGAAGAAGAAGAATAAGAAGAAGAAACCTATTCGTGTGTACATGGACGGATGTTTTGACATGATGCATTACGGCCACTGTAACGCTCTCCGGCAAGCACGTGCGTTAGGAGATCAGTTGATTGTTGGCGTTGTTAGCGATGCTGAAATTACTGCTAATAAAGGACCTCCGGTTACACCGCTTCATGAAAGGTTCAGTTTCATATCTCATTCTACGTATGAGATCGGGATGAGCATGATTAGGTGTAATGTTGTGTGTTGATGTTTGATTGGAGATTGATGCAGACATTGTGTGGTTCTAGATTAGGTTATAACTTTCATAGTTACAAGCTAGTTGTTGTGATGTAATGAGATAGTTGATGCATTTGGTTTGATTGTTGTAGGATCATGTTAGGGACTTAGGAGTTAGGTCTAGTGTTTATTCTGCATGGAGTTTTTTCATGGAGTTGCAGGTTTATGGTGGGCGTACTGATGTCAAATGACGTGTTGCATTTTGGTGATTTGGATACTATTAGTAGAGTGGAAAATAGTGGGTTAAAGTCTTGAACTTGAATTTAAGTTGGTGAGTGGTTTTCAGTTTGGGCAATGGTAGATAGGGGTTTCACTGGTCTAAACTATGGTTGGAATTTGTTTGACATCAATGTTTTCAACTTTGGGACTTTATGATTTGGAGAGTACATTACTCCATAGCTATTCTGTTGAGATTTTTTAAAAAGGGTGAGATTATTACAGCGGACCTCATAATCTCATTGTGTGGCCATAATGACAACAATGAGAAGGGAGTTCTAAATTACAATTTTTTCTTGCTTAGCCTATCTGATTGCATTTTCTCCCACATACATCCTTTTTGTGCAAAATCAATCATGGTAGCCAAACATTGTATAGTGCCTGTTTAAGTTGTTTCTTTGCCTGTTGTCTTTACATTCCCTTGTGAAATTTTCTTTCCTCTAGTGATTCTTGAACCAATGTGATGCATATATTACAATCATAAGTATTTGACCCAAAAGGATGAATGCCTCTAAGTTTAAGTGGCATCAACATTACTCAACACAAAAACTAAGTATGAACATGGATATTCTGACATGCATGGAAAGCATTTGAGCTTTTCATTATGCTCTATATGTAATGTTTACAGTTACAACTTACAAGTGCAAAGGATGAAGAAGTAGAACCCTGCATGAACTTTTTGCGTTTAGCATTGCAGCAATGTTAGGTTCCATGACCTCTTAGAGAGTGTGTTGAGCTATTGAGTCATATCGTTCTATTTTTATTTCATAATTGTTTTAGAAAGAGGATTTACTCATAATCATATTGAGATATAAAGATCGGGTGCTCTCGACAAAATGTGACCATTTGATCTCTGTTTCTTTATAGGTTTAGACATAAGATTATATTCAGTTGTGTGTTTCTATTAAGGTTCTGTTTAATATCTCGTTTTGCTTCAAATTTTGAATGCCATTGTTGTAACACCCCCGCCCCAACGTGGAACAAGAGGTCACTTCAAATGTTAACAGAACATTCTAAGTCCAAAAGAATACTTAAATTGCGAATGTCAAATCAAAACATCAACTTATAAAGTCTAAAACATCCACCAAAAATAATACTAATTTAAAAATTAAAGTCTTATGAAATAAAAGAAATAAGTCTCCAAGCATGTGTCCCAAACTTCTACTAGCTCTCATCACACAGCCCCGATCAACCTTGATTACCTGCCGCGAAAAACAAGAAAGCGGCTGAGCTACAAGCTCAGTGCGCGGATGTAGATCACAAAAGATAAATAATATATATATCGAAGCATGATGTTAGAGAATTAGAAAATAAACCAGAATCTTTAGTTTAAAACATCTCCATCGAATACCATCCTTTACACCAGAATAAACAAAAGAATAAAGGCTGAAGCAACGAAGGGCTAGGGTTATTGATACCGAGTAGCCTACAAACAAATATTCAAAAATGCACATCCATAGCACCAACATATCATATCTCATATCATATATCATAATCACAATGGCACACTGGTCGCGACTCCAATGCACCCCCTAATCGGAAGGTATGTATGGCACTACACAACTCAACCGCGAACTAATCATATCATCAAAATCCTAGGATGCATCCATACGCCTCCCAAAATAATCCAAAAGCTCTTCCCCGAGCATAATCATATAAACAAACTGGAGACGCCGTGAACTAATCACACCGTCACGGATAGTGTCAAGTCGTCGGTAGCCACAACGACAAGCCTATGGTACCTCCATAGGTAGTTGACTCGGTATCCCTATCTCCTGTCTACAAATCTAGGGTTCTATGGCCGCATGAGTGAACAATAATCCAACCTCCATCAAATATATTAATCATGCGTAAAGATCCTAATTTGAATGAACTCTAGCAATGGCACACAAACGAACGTTCACAAGCATATCATAAAAAAATATATTTTTCTCAATGGTCAAAATAATAGCTCAACAACACATTCAGAGTAGCTCAAAGGAAGGAAGCGGATCATATGAGAAAGTCATAGATCAACCAGAGTGATTTCAAACGTTACATAATTTTAGTAGATCTAGCATATAAAAATAATAAAGAACATCCGTACCTCAATAAGTGTCTAATTCTCTCAATGTCTCAAAGTTCCACCGACGTGTTCAACGAACCTACAACGAGTGAATCAACCTTTAAATCAGAATTATTTTCATACTAATCCAATTCATCATCCCCTAACATCTTGACCCTGAATAAAATTTTATTCTTTGACGTCATTATTCTTATTAATAGTAGCAAGCTTACTATTATTATTCTTACTAGAGTTTGTCTGCTATCTAATAAAGAGTTACCGACAATATATGTTCTTAAACTAAAAGATCATAACTAACATAAGACTTTATAGGTTGAAAGATTTAATTTAAAACATTATGAGCTACTGCCCAAAAAGAGCTACATATTCCATATTTGAGTGGCTGGGAATGTTGTACCAGAGGGGAAAAGAAAAATCTGCTGGAGGCCACAAAACTAAAGATTCATACAGGGAACAAGATGAACGCAGCAGAAACATGACACGAAAACTCTCGTGAACTCCCAACGGAGAAAGTAAGAAACCGAAACAGAACATTACCCAATTGGTTTCATTTGTTTATTTAAATCCTTGACCCAACAGGGAATATTAAGAAAAGTCAGAACCAACTAGATCTTGACCCAACGGGTGAACGAGCAAGCTAACCCGATTAAATATCATTAAAATCATTGACCCAATTGCTAATATTTATCTAACTAAGTCTGATCAGATCACTTTTAGTGGAATAAAAATTAATTCATGATCTAAAAGTTGGCTTATGCTTTGTGAGGTAGAAGAAAAGAAATTGGTCGAGGATAAATATAAAAGAACAGAAGCATCGTAAAGGAAATATTTAAATTGTTTACAGTTAATAATGGTAATTAGAATTATAGTTTAGTTCCAATTTGATGAAGGGAACAGAACCTCACATGCATATTATTTATTATTGCTTCATGATGTTTATACAATTGATTAAAAATAACCTCTCTATTTAGATTACTTGTATAGAATCCTTCATGTTGAGTTTTCAGAGGATTGTGCAGATTAAGAACATAACAACAGGGAGTTTCTAGTGATCACCTTAAGTGCAAATTAACAACTTTTAGGGCAGATTGCTATCTCGATGTCAGGTTCTTCAAAACAGGGGCTGGAACGCCAGTGCCATAACCCTATTTGTGAGAAGACTTAGGGTTTAAAAGAATGGAACCTGTTTAGAAAACATAACAGGAAGAACAATACCTTAATTTACCTTAATTGCGAGTTCAAAAGCTAGCTCTAGACGAGTTCAAACGAGGATCAACAGCCTGCGATATAGTGGTGCTCGGCAGCAACTTCTGACCCAAAAAGAGAGATCGAATGGGAGGTGAGATGGAATTGTTGATGAGGGTTTTCGTGAGAATAATTGAGAGTTGAAGATCTGTTTAATACCACCATAGTTGTGTGGGGATGAGGCTTGACTTCCATTATTATCGGTGTTGTTTGTTGTTGAAGATAAGGAAGAAGAAGAATGTTTTGATTTGAAGATTAGGTTCATGCTTTTCTCTTTTTTATCTATTTATTTACTTTAAAACATAGAGTTTTCTATTTATCTATTTATTTTTCCATATCCGTATGGTTTATTTATCTATTTATTTACTTTAAAACATAAAATTGTATGACTATTATTATTGTTATTTTTGTTCTTATTATTATCATTGTTATCATTATTATTTTCTAAGTATTATTTATTTAAATTTCTTCTTTCACTTAGGTTATTTCATCTCTATCCCATTAATTTAATTTCGTCCCCGAAATTCTAAGAACACGATCGAGCGGTGGAACTCAAGGATTTTATTCTAAGCATCTAAGTTTCTAACAAAAATGGTTATGAAACACTAGTATTCTAGCATATTATTTTAACTAAAATGACGGGTTATTATAACACATACCACTAAAAATGATTTCGTCCCCGAAATCAACAAAATATAAAGCGTACCTTTACTTATAAAGATGTGGGTACCGCTCCCGAATAGAGTCCTCAAGTTCCCATGTTGCTTCTCTTTCTGAGTGATTCTTCCACAAGACTTTCACAAACGGTATGGTTTTCTTTCGCATGATCCTTTCCTCACGCCCTAAGATTGCCTCTGCTTCTTCACATGAAAGGTCTTCTTGAATTTTATGGAACGGGTATTGCACGACATGAATCGGGTGATAATTGTAACCTCGTAGCGTAGACACATGGAACACATTATGCACATGAGCTAGTGCTGGAGGTAAAGCTATGCGGTACGCCACTTCTCCTACTCTTTCCAACACCTCAAAAGGACCGATAAATCTAGGATCAAGCTTCCCTTTAAGACCAAAGCGACGAACACCCTTCCATGGAGAGACTTTAATAAAAACATGTCCGCCTGGTTCAAATTCTACTTTTCTTCGATGCTGATCAGCATAGCTTTTCTGACGAGAGCGGGCCTCCTTCAATTTCTGCTTTGCTATTTCCACCTTCTCATTAGTAATTCTAACCAACTCGGGTCCTTCAATAACTTTCTCGCCTGCCTCATTCCAACAAATCGGAGCTCGACATTTTCTCCCATATAACAACTCAAATGGTGCCATATCAATACTTGCATGCCAGCTATTGTTGTATGCAAACTCAACCAAGCAAATATAATCATCCCAATTCCCATTCCATTCCAAGGCACAAGCCCTCAACATGTCTTCTAACGTTTGGATGGTCCTTTCAGACTGACCGTCCGTCTGAGGGTGAAAGGCCGTACTATACTTTAACTTTGTACCAAAAGCTCTCTGGAATCCCTTCCAAAATTGTGATGTAAATCGTGGGTCACGATCTGAAACAATTGACATAGGTGTGCCATGAAGTCTAACAATCTCCTTCTGAAATATTTCTGCCAATCGAATAGCGGAGAACTTCTCTTGAATAGGCAGAAAATGAGCTGATTTTGTAAGTCGATCAACTACTACCCATACTGCATCATTCTTCCTCAACGTCTTAGGGAGTCCAGTAACTAGATCCATAGTGATATCATCCCACTTCCAAACAGGAATTTCAAGTTGTTGTAAAAGACCACTGGCCCTTTGATGTTCTATTTTTACCTGTTGACAAGTAAGACATTTTGCAACAAATTCAGCGATATCTTTCTTCATTCCACCCCACCAGAAGTTTTTCTTCAAATCGTTATACATCTTCGTTGAACCCGGGTGAACAGAGAATTGGGAGCTATGAGCCTCTTTCATTAATGTTTCTCGAATATTAGGATCTGCTGGAACACACAATCTATCACCTTGCCACACCACATCGTCGTCATCGAGTCGAAATTCTTGTTGTTTGCCTTCTGTCATATTTTGTATAATAGCTCATAATTCACCATCTTCCTGTTGAGCTTCTTTAATACGTGTTATCAAGGTAGGTTCAACTCTTAGGTGAGCTATGCTACCATCTGCTTCTTTGGTGTGAACTTCCACCTCAAGACGAGCCAAATCTGAAATAATTTCAGGTTGAGTAGTGAGACATGATAGACTACCCGAACTTTTTCTACTAAGAGCATCTGCAACCACGTTTGCTTTCCCAGGATGGTATTGAATCTTAGCATCATAATCTTTTAGAAGCTCTAACCATCTTCTTTGTCTCATGTTGAGTTCTTTTTGCGTGAAAATATATTTTAGGCTCTTGTGATCCGTAAAGATATCACGAGTCTCACCATACAAATAATGACGCCATATTTTTAAAGCGAACACAACTGCTGCAAGTTCTAAGTCGTGTGTGGGATAATTTACTTCATAAGGTTTAAGCTGTCGAGATGCATACGCGATCACCTTCCCATGTTGCATAAGGACGCAGCCTAAACCCATTTTTGAAGCATCACTGTAAATCTGAAATCCCCCAGTTCCTTCTGGTACAGCAAGAATAGGAGCCGTCACCAATCGTTTCTTTAACTCCTCAAAGCACTTTTCACGTTCATCGTTCCATTCAAATTTAACACCTTTCCTTACCAATTGGGTTAAGGGTAATGCCAAAGACGAGAAACCTTCCACGAAACGCCTGTAATACCCGGCCAAACCCAAGAAACTTCTTACTTCAGAAACCGTGTTAGGTCTTGGCCAATTAGTGACAGCCTCGACCTTAGCTGGGTCTACTTCAATTCCTTTCGCCGACACCACATGACCAAGGAATGTGACTCGTTCCAACCAAAACTCACATTTAGAAAGTTTAGCGAATAACTTCTTTTCACGCAAGATTTCCAAGACAACTCGTGGATCCTCTTCATGTTGTTCTTTGGATTTAGAGTATACCAAAATATCATCTATGAAGACCACCACACATTTATCAAGGTAATCATGGAAAACACGATTCATTAAATCCATAAAGACTGCCGGAGCATTCGTTAACCCAAATGGCATAACGAGGAATTCGTAGTGGCCATATCGAGTGCGAAATGCAGTCTTAGGAATGTCTTCAGATCTCACACGCAACTGATGGTATCCGGACCGTAAGTCAATCTTTGAGAAATATTTTGCTCCATGGAGCTGGTCGAATAGGTCGTCGATTCGGGGCAAAGGATATTTATTTCTGATGGTGACACGGTTGAGCTCCCTATAGTCGATGCATAGCCTCATGGATCCATCCTTCTTTTTCATGAATAATACTGGCGCACCCCATGGAGATACGCTTGGTCTAATAAATCCACGATCAATTAACTCTTGCAATTGCTCCTTTAGTTCTTGTAATTCTAACGGTGCCATTCGGTATGGTGCTTTAGAAATGGGTTCTGCACCCGGAACAAGTTCAATAGCAAATTCCA
Source organism: Flaveria linearis (assembly GCA_024085815.1). Classification (NCBI taxonomy): domain Eukaryota; kingdom Viridiplantae; phylum Streptophyta; class Magnoliopsida; order Asterales; family Asteraceae; genus Flaveria; species Flaveria linearis. Next base: position 86,083,260 of record CM044007.1, read on the forward strand.
CTTCTCTTTCGGGTGGTAAACCTGGAAGTTCTTCTGGAAAAACATCTGGAAAGTCTTTCACAATTGAAATTTCCCCAAGATGATGCTCTTCCTTTGAGGTATCCCGTATAGCTGCCAAATATCCCTCGTACCCACTGCTGATTAATTTTCTAGCCTTCAACGCTGAAATCACTTTAACTAGCCCGTTAGGAGAAGATCCTTGATACACGCACTTTGGTTTTTCAGCATCTCCAAAAGTAACTCGTCTAGCTTGGCAATCAATGGTGGCTTGGTGTGAGATCAGCCAGTCCATTCCCAAAATAATATCAAAGTCGTGCATGGTCATAGGAAGTAGGTCGGCCATAAAAACATCATCTCCGATCGATATTGGGCATTCGCAAAACACATCATTAATAGTTATTGAGTTCCCCATTGGTGTAGCAATAAACATAGGCGGGTGTAGTAAGGAAGGGGATAGGCCGATACGTCGTGCAAAAGATAGAGAAATAATAGAATGCGTAGAGCCCGTATCAAATAACACAGACGCTTTAGTACCATTTAAAATAAGAGTTCCTGATACAGTACCTAAAATATGTAACAAAATAATTGAATGCTAGGGCACATAGGAAATAAAAAAAAATCGATTGAAATCACTGAATTTTATATTACTATTTAAATTAAGAGTTTCTTATACGCTACCTGGAGCCTCAGCCGCCTGATGAGCAGTCATCGCAAACACCCTACCTCCTGTTGTACGCTGATTATTGCCACCATTATGTTGATTCGTATTACCCTTCACAGTGCAATCCTTAGCTTTATGACCTGTCTGACCACAAGTGAAACATGCTCCAGTCTCTCGATAACATGGCCTACCCGGATGATTACCTCCACATTTAGTGCATGGTGTGATAGGAATTCTGTTTGGATTACCTCCTCCATTCCTTCCTTGATTCCCATAATTGTTGCCTCTATTCTGGTACGTTCTTTGACCCTGCCACTGACCGTGACCATTATTGCCCCCATTACGATATGACCCTTGACCTTGCCATCCTCTCGATTGAGTGCCACGAGAACGATCGCCAAAACCATGTTGATTGCCAGAATGAAATTTTCCCCGACGATCTGAGTTTGCCCTATCTTCATCATCTCTGCCTCTTTTCCTGCTACCATCAGACCTGAAAGAGTTAAAGTCAGCTCTTTCCAATTCCAGATTTCTAGCTGCATTTGCGACCTCAGCTACAGTGGAAAATTTATCATTAATGAGAGGTCGTCTGTACTCGAATAACAATCCCCACTTGAATCGTTCGGCCTGATCAGCTGCTGACCCTACCACAGCACCAGCAATTCCAGCTACTCGAATAAAACGAATCATGTAGGCAGTGATAGTCTCATTAGGCTTCTGTCGCATACTAAAATACTCCCGACGATATGCATCTCTTTCAGACTCAGGAAAATACTGCTCATAAAACACATCCAGAAAGTCACGCCATGCGAGAGCCTCCACATAACCCTCTCCTTGAGCATTTTTCAGAGCCTTCCACCACCTTTGAGCATCTCCTTCCATTTTATAAGCTGCTAAACGTACCTTCTGATTATCAGTAGTCTCCAGAACATCAAAGATTTTCTCCAGATGTGCAATCCAATTTTCTGCCTCTATAGGTGTTGGAGCATCACGAAAAGAATCTGGTTTCTGCTTTTGGAATCTTTCAAGTAATACCGGAGTAAGAGCAGCATTAGCATTGGCACCACCATCCCCATCGCCATCAGCATTACCATTACCATTATTCTGAGCCGGATTATTCTGGAGGGCAGTAGCAACAGCTTGAGGAACACTTTGAGCAACAGCGTTTGCAACGGCCTGATTAAGTGCTGCTAGGAGAACTGGATCGATATTTCCCGCATTTTCATTGTTGTTAGTCGTACGTCTGCCTCGGGTGCCCCTAGTCGAAAGTCGTGCCATCTAAATAAAGTGGATACGGACAAATAATTGAATGTTAGAATAGAAAAAAAATACGGAAGAGTACAAAATAAAAGATGAAGAATCCTATCGGATGTTCTACCCAATCCTATTTATGTTCTACCCAAACTCACAGGTCAAGCCTATGCTTACTACAGAATCGAGCCTAAGCTCTGATACCATTCTCTGTAACACCCCCGCCCCAACGTGGAACAAGAGGTCACTTCAAATGTTAACAGAACATTCTAAGTCCAAAAGAATACTTAAATTGCGAATGTCAAATCAAAACATCAACTTATAAAGTCTAAAACATCCACCAAAAATAAATACTAATTTAAAAATTAAAGTCTTATGAAATAAAAGAAATAAGTCTCCAAGCATGTGTCCCAAACTTCTACTAGCTCTCATCACACAGCCCCGATCAACCTTGATTACCTGCCGCGAAAAACAAGAAAGCGGCTGAGCTACAAGCTCAGTGCGCGGATGTAGATCACAAAAGATAAATAATATATATATCGAAGCATGATGTTAGAGAATTAGAAAATAAACCAGAATCTTTAGTTTAAAACATCTCCATCGAATACCATCCTTTACACCAGAATAAACAAAAGAATAAAGGCTGAAGCAACGAAGGGCTAGGGTTATTGATACCGAGTAGCCTACAAACAAATATTCAAAAATGCACATCCATAGCACCAACATATCATATCTCATATCATATATCATAATCACAATGGCACACTGGTCGCGACTCCAATGCACCCCCTAATCGGAAGGTATGTATGGCACTACACAACTCAACCGCGAACTAATCATATCATCAAAATCCTAGGATGCATCCATACGCCTCCCAAAATAATCCAAAAGCTCTTCCCCGAGCATAATCATATAAACAAACTGGAGACGCCGTGAACTAATCACACCGTCACGGATAGTGTCAAGTCGTCGGTAGCCACAACGACAAGCCTATGGTACCTCCATAGGTAGTTGACTCGGTATCCCTATCTCCTGTCTACAAATCTAGGGTTCTATGGCCGCATGAGTGAACAATAATCCAACCTCCATCAAATATATTAATCATGCGTAAAGATCCTAATTTGAATGAACTCTAGCAATGGCACACAAACGAACGTTCACAAGCATATCATAAAAAAATATATTTTTCTCAATGGTCAAAATAATAGCTCAACAACACATTCAGAGTAGCTCAAAGGAAGGAAGCGGATCATATGAGAAAGTCATAGATCAACCAGAGTGATTTCAAACGTTACATAATTTTAGTAGATCTAGCATATAAAAATAATAAAGAACATCCGTACCTCAATAAGTGTCTAATTCTCTCAATGTCTCAAAGTTCCACCGACGTGTTCAACGAACCTACAACGAGTGAATCAACCTTTAAATCAGAATTATTTTCATACTAATCCAATTCATCATCCCCTAACATCTTGACCCTGAATAAAATTTTATTCTTTGACGTCATTATTCTTATTAATAGTAGCAAGCTTACTATTATTATTCTTACTAGAGTTTGTCTGCTATCTAATAAAGAGTTACCGACAATATATGTTCTTAAACTAAAAGATCATAACTAACATAAGACTTTATAGGTTGAAAGATTTAATTTAAAACATTATGAGCTACTGCCCAAAAAGAGCTACATATTCCATATTTGAGTGGCTGGGAATGTTGTACCAGAGGGGAAAAGAAAAATCTGCTGGAGGCCACAAAACTAAAGATTCATACAGGGAACAAGATGAACGCAGCAGAAACATGACACGAAAACTCTCGTGAACTCCCAACGGAGAAAGTAAGAAACCGAAACAGAACATTACCCAATTGGTTTCATTTGTTTATTTAAATCCTTGACCCAACAGGGAATATTAAGAAAAGTCAGAACCAACTAGATCTTGACCCAACGGGTGAACGAGCAAGCTAACCCGATTAAATATCATTAAAATCATTGACCCAATTGCTAATATTTATCTAACTAAGTCTGATCAGATCACTTTTAGTGGAATAAAAATTAATTCATGATCTAAAAGTTGGCTTATGCTTTGTGAGGTAGAAGAAAAGAAATTGGTCGAGGATAAATATAAAAGAACAGAAGCATCGTAAAGGAAATATTTAAATTGTTTACAGTTAATAATGGTAATTAGAATTATAGTTTAGTTCCAATTTGATGAAGGGAACAGAACCTCACATGCATAATTATTTATTATTGCTTCATGATGTTTATACAATTGATTAAAAATAACCTCTCTATTTAGATTACTTGTATAGAATCCTTCATGTTGAGTTTTCAGAGGATTGTGCAGATTAAGAACATAACAACAGGGAGTTTCTAGTGATTACCTTAAGTGCAAATTAACAACTTTTAGGGCAGATTGCTATCTCGATGTCAGGTTCTTCAAAACAGGGGCTGGAACGCCAGTGCCATAACCCTATTTGTGAGAAGACTTAGGGTTTAAAAGAATGGAACCTGTTTAGAAAACATAACAGGAAGAACAATACCTTAATTTACCTTAATTGCGAGTTCAAAAGCTAGCTCTAGACGAGTTCAAACGAGGATCAACAGCCTGCGATATAGTGGTGCTCGGCAGCAACTTCTGACCCAAAAGAGAGATCGAATGGGAGGTGAGATGGAATTGTTGATGAGGGTTTTCGTGAGAATAATTGAGAGTTGAAGATCTGTTTAATACCACCATAGTTGTGTGGGGATGAGGCTTGACTTCCATTATTATCGGTGTTGTTTGTTGTTGAAGATAAGGAAGAAGAAGAATGTTTTGATTTGAAGATTAGGTTCATGCTTTTCTCTTTTTTATCTATTTATTTACTTTAAAACATAGAGTTTTCTATTTATCTATTTATTTTTCCATATCCGTATGGTTTATTTATCTATTTATTTACTTTAAAACATAAAATTGTATGACTATTATTATTGTTATTTTTGTTCTTATTATTATCATTGTTATCATTATTATTTTCTAAGTATTATTTATTTAAATTTCTTCTTTCACTTAGGTTATTTCATCTCTATCCCATTAATTTAATTTCGTCCCCGAAATTCTAAGAACACGATCGAGCGGTGGAACTCAAGGATTTTATTCTAAGCATCTAAGTTTCTAACAAAAATGGTTATGAAACACTAGTATTCTAGCATATTATTTTAACTAAAATGACGGGTTATTATAATTGTACCTTATTTACCAAAAATAAAATGAATATCGCGCACATCATTACTTAATAAGATAAACATCAAATCTTTTGTTCAGTACACTAAGAATGTGGTTTTCATGTCATTTTGTTTGATATTAGGATGCTTATGGTTAGTGCTGTGAAGTGGGTTGATGAAGTCATTCCTGATGCACCTTATGCTATAACTGAAGAATTTATGAGGAAATTGTTTGATGAGTACAACATAGATTATATCATTCATGGGGATGATCCATGCATTCTCCCTGATGGAAGTGATGCATATGCCCTTGCAAAGAAAGCTGGTCGCTATAAACAGATAAAGCGAACTGAAGGAGTATCAAGCACAGACATTGTTGGTATGCATAATGCTTAGTTCTCCCTCCATTTCTCATCATCTTCACATCATGAAAATGGGTCCTACTAAAGTCTGTAATTTTGAATTGTTTGGGAATGTGATAACTATAGGGCGGATGCTTCTTTGTGTAAGGGAGAGGACTAGCAGTGAGAGCCCTAGTCATGCTTCCTTGCAAAGACAATTTAGTCATGGTCACAAACAGAAATATGATGATAGTGAATCTGGTAGTGGGACCCGTGTTTCTCATTTTCTCCCTACATCTCGCAGGATTGTTCAGTTTTCTAATGGAAAGGTGCTTATGATTGTTTCTGGGATAATGTATGCAGAGGACACCCGTATATTGAAATTACTTTGTAGGCCATCCAAGTATCTTCCATCTTCCTTTATACCAGTTCTAGACAGAAATATGGCTAAGGACGAAAATGCCTCTTAAGAATTTGAAAAAAAAAAAAATAATACCTTCTGCCATGTTGTGGCTAGATTTGATGATACTTACTTCAGTGGCCTACAAAGCAGTATTGATATGTGGTGGTCTTAAATGAAAAAAGCTGAATACATTGTTGTTTGATATGTACATCATCCGTCTGTTCAGTTCTAATTGCTTCAAGTGGATGCTTATAGGTTTATTTATGCTTTCTACAGTTAAACAATTTAAGACGCATATACGGAGTTATATATTATGCAAACTGCATTTAACATTTATTCAATAACTAAGGGGAGATTTAACTGGGATGGAGGGATGATGTAAGTTGATACTTTTGTCAACATTGCACAAACCTAGCCTTTATTTTCACCATTCTGGATATTTTATATGTAAACAGCTAAAATAGCTCAGGTTTCTTGGTCATACTGCTGTATTTGCAGGCAGCCGGACCTAATGCTCGCATAGTTTATATAGATGGTGCATTTGATCTGTTCCATGCTGGACATGTGGAGGTAGGCTCATATAACCTTATCTAAATTAGTGTTCTAAGTCTTGAAATCATATGTGTTTTGTTCTCACAGATTTTAAGATTGGCTCGTGGGCTTGGAGATTTTCTACTTGTTGGGATTCACACAGATCAAACTGTGACGTATGACACCTTGACCTCTCTCTATGTGTGTATGTGTTTTGGGTTGTGTGTGTAGTATGTCGATCAAATGAGAAGCTAAATATTCCTGAGAAGCACGAGGAGACTCACTAAATTTGTAAGTTTAATTTACAAATTTTATACATGAAGATCTTTTTCAATTGATTCTAATCCAATATAAAACTCAAAATTGTCAATCGCAAGTTACAAAGTTAGTGAGTCAAAGTCATCTCCTTCTACTCATGGATATTTATCTTTTCACAGGATCCAAACGCTATTTAACTTCTATGTTCTATTAAGTTATAACTTTTGACTGGGTTCGCCGTATCATTATGCCTCTTGACATGTGAGAAACTCATACGACAGTAAACAATATGCTCTGTTAAGTTGTGGAAGGTATACAAAAATCACCATAATCCATTTAACTTTTAACTTCCAAGTTGAGGTTTCTAATTTAAAAGAAATTTAGTTATAAAACTTATAATGGTTAGTTTGAGGTAGAAGATTATGGAGACATGGTTCTTACAAGCTCACATTGAAATTAGTTTTATTTGTACTCTTATCAATATGGGACCCATTTGTATCCAACGAGAATTTAAAAAGTTAGATTTACATGGTTGTACTATAATATCCAAATATTTTTTATAACCCTAGTGGGATCAAATGATCAACGCAGTTGATTTAAGAGTTGGTCCATTGGGCACTTAATTTCTTTATTCTTATACAAATCAGTCAGTATGGGGGTGATTGCCTAGCTGAAACAACAAAACAAGTCTTAGAACCTATTTAGAGCAGCTCATGCGAGATATTATTAATTATTTTGAGTGTAACAAAAATTACTAATTGGTGTGTGTAAGGGTGTGGCTATAATGAGGAAACATGAGATGGTCGAGGACTCGAAGGAGGCTATTGTGATTTAATGTAAAGTATTGGTTAATTTTCTTGTTTTTTAATTTTGTTTAATTTTTATGCTTGTAAGTAAAAAGTCAATGGCTTTTATTCAGTCATAAACCAACTTGAAGAAAGTACACTTGTATTTATGTATACCGGGTAAAATTAATTTGAAAACTACTGATTATCGGAAGAGACGTGGTGAACTAAATAATAATGTTTACAATTTGAAGAGAAACTTTAAACAGATTAGTAAAAATTTGTTTGAATGTAGAAAGTTAAAGGTCTATCTTTGATAATATATTTTTTTAAATTATATTCGACATATTAATTATTTATAATTTTCTTATAATAAAACAAACCTGAGCTTGTTTCTAGGTCAATCCAGTTCAACTAGCCCCATTTTGACCCGTACTAACAATGGCCTGTTTCAACTTTTAACCTCAACTCATTTGGATGTGTTACCCATCCCACCCATATCCCACCTTTAGTATCTTGTATGATTTTTAGACTTACAGAATTGTTTCATAACTTATTGATACTTTTTTCTTCATATATTGTTTTGTTATATTTATTCTTTCATTCAGTGCCAATAGGGGAGCACACCGTCCAATTATGAATCTCCATGAACGAAGCCTAAGTGTTTTGGCTTGTCGGTATGTTGATGAGGTTATTATTGGTGCTCCATGGATGATTTCAAAAGATATGGTGAGTTACAAGATCATAATTCAAAAGTTTACTTGCTTTTAATTGCCAACACCTTTCAGTAAAAATGTTGTCCTGAAATTAACACTTTTTCAATAAAATTGTTGTCTTGAGTTATTAAATTTGCAAGTATAAAGTGTTCTTAATCACATAATGCAGATCACAACTTTCAATATCTCTTTGGTTGTCCATGGGACAGTGGCGGAAGATGATGATTTTGAAAAGGTATGCTATATTTTATTGCTTATGAATTCTTTTTTAAATATGCTCATAGATGTTCCAATGTAAACATATTATGTGATGACCTCACAGGATGATCGGGATCCATATGAGATTCCGAAAAGTATGGGGATATTTAAAGTGTTAGAAAGTCCTCTGGATATCACTACAAGCACAATCATAAAAAGGATTGTATCAAATCATGAGGCTTATCAGGTTCCATTACTTCCCTTGAGATGCTTCATTCTTATAAGCATTTGATTCTAACTCAACTATTTCTTTAAAGTAAAACTGATTTCACTAACCTTTCTTTTTACCAAATTTTAAATATTTTCATGGTCTAATATTAAAGATAATTCTTGAAATTAAGTAGAATTATATAATATTAATATGCTAGTAACATAACATATGAATAAAATATTTTAGCTAACATAAATTTAATTCTAAACTTAGATATAACATATGTTTTACAAGGGTTACAAAGAAGTCCCACTCAACCAAATTTTAGTACACTAAAGTCTATGAACTTATTTAAAACAGACACACATGACATGTCGATTATAAAATCAGTTATAAACGTCGGTACTAACACAATCATCACATATATGGAGGCCATGTAAGTGATGTTTTGTTGACGCGTATGTCATGTATACATTTTTGGTGACATGGATGTCATATATACGTTTCTGGTGACGCGTAACACTACCTGATAAAAATTGTTTCAATTTATCCAAATTTTAGAACATCTCATGGGATAAAAATATATGTCCATGTCAGCATTTTCACTCATGACTGTCACTTGATAAAAATGTTGGCCTATCTTACAGATAACAAGTCATGTTTCTAAAGAAATCAAACTAGCAACACGCTCAAACACCTAATACAACTAGTCATCTGATACTGATTAGCGAGTATTAAAACACACATCTAATATGATATAAAACTTCTTATATATTTGCACTAACTACGGACTTTTTATATTTTATTCTTTGTTCTGGTTTAGAAACGCAACGAACGGAAGGGAGAAAGTGAGAGAAGGTATTATGAGAGTAAGAGTTACATTTCTGGTGATTAATATATACATACACATGGAATCATATCTTAAACGGTATGTATGTAGCTGAGTAGCAAAAACCTCATCTTCGCCGATACAATTTGTATTCTTGGTAGTTGATCATAGACTTTGACCACCTGTAGATTTGTGGGGCTTAAAATTCGTTTTTTTAGTACCAAATTATTGTGTTGTCTTTATAATAATGCTAAAAGAATGAAGTTATATCTTGTTGTTTTATTTATCTATTTTCCTTACTAAGTACCGATAAGATAGGGTTGTTCATGGTCCGGTTCAAACCGGGATGAATCAATCATCTATGCGGTTATATGTTTTTGAACAGGTAGTTTTTTGCTTTCACACAAATGGTTTGGTATGTGGATTAGTGACGTAACATTTTACAAGTAAAACGTTATGTATTGAGATTTTGGGTTGCTGAACCATTGATTTGGCAAATTCATTTTTCTAATTAATCAAACGTTAAACTTAACTTGAACCTGAAATCGCTTAACATATGAACTGGAACAGAACACGAATAAACATTAGTTACGAACATGATGGGTTCAACCTGATTTTTTTTTTTTTTAATTTTTGAAACTTGAAAGTTTAAATTTACAATTTTACAAGAAAAAATACTAATGCATATAAAACATTGCATTTTACCTTATAGAAATCTTATGTTAATTTCTCTTTAAAAAAATAGAAATCTTATGTTAATTTCTCTTTAAAAAAATACCCTCCTGCGTCTTCGATCCTTGGTTTTCCCATCTTTGGTTTTGGTCTTGGTTTTGACTCATGATACTTTTATAGAATGGAATTTTATCAAAATGATCAAAGTTAACCAGTTTTTTTTAATCAAAATTGTCATAATTTTTCAGCCTACGGTCTTATGGTCATTTATGATCCACTCAATCTCTTTCACACATTTTCAGTGTAATCTTTTTCACACATTATCAGACTACAGGTTAAACCGACACGTTGGGTACTAAAATAAAAAAAATTCTACACGTGTCGCATTTTGGGACATGCCACGTGTAAAGTTATAGGCTTAGATAGCTCGTAGGCTTAAGCCTGTGCGCTCTAGCCAATAAATTATGGATTAAGCCTGTAGGTTTTAACCCATAACTTGTGGATTAAGCCTGTAGATTAAACCATAATTTGTGGATTAAGCCTTCGGGCTAGTTCAACCTATAATTTTACACGTGTCATGTCCTAGAATCTACCACGTGTGAGATTTCCTTTATATTAGTGTTCAACGCGCTGGCTTAACATGTAGCTTGTAGGTTGAAAATCTACAAAATAAATAACTGAGATTAACTGGATCATATATGACCATCGTACTTGTAGGCTGAAAAATCATAAATATTTTGATAAAAAGAAAGTCAACTTTGACTATTTTGATAAAAAGAGAGTCAACTTTGACTATTTTGGTAAAATTACCTGTATAAAATAGAGTAAATATTAACATTTTTTAATATCTTATCTAAAATAGAAATAGTAAAAAATATGGTATTATCTATCTATTACTATTGAGCCTTTCTCATGACGAATACAATGATTATGACCTTCAGGTATTAGTGCCAGTCGACTCAATATATTTTTATAAAAATGAGAAGAATATATTTTTATAAAAATGAGAAGAAAAGTTAGTAACCACTTAGAGCTGACTCTTTAATTTATCAATTTACTTTTTATATTTAATTTAGTTTGGTGGGAAGAGCACTCGGAGTAGACTTTTTATTTATTTATTGTTTTTTTACAGGTCAAGCGGTTTACTTTTAATAATATGCATATATATATGTTAAATTATAAGTAAGTCAATTTTATTTCTTTTAAATTCTATAAAAACTATTCACGTATAAAGTCAAATTCTATTGTCAATTCTCGAACTTACAAGTTTGTAATACTTTGCACTCTAAAAGTTGAGATCATTTGAAATTTTGATGAAAAAAAGAAAGATAACATAAATAAAAATGATCCATGTAATCTGATTAATTATCAACTTCCGAAGAGAAGTCAGCTAAATCTTGAAAATAAAATGAATACGTGAAATACATTCATGATTTTCATGATCGTAAAGGTATAATTTATTAGACATGAATGCCAACAAACGTATAAAATATATCAAATAAATTAATACATTTGTGCTTTTTATATGAGTTATGTTAATTATTTCATTCTCAAAAAATTTACGAGATGCTAAGCTTATGAGGTACATAGAAAAATATTTATTTTAATAAATTTATGCCTATCATCATAAAAGTTTATCTACTTAATATGCCTTCATCGCTTTTTAGACAATATACAATGTAAATATGTACTGAAATCTTGTGAATTTCCAACATTTTCTTTTGTAATATCCAGTAGGACCAATATGTATTGTTCCTTTTGACATTAATTCCAACTTCAAGTACATACCAAAAGCCTATGGCTTATGATCTAGCGGTGACTTATGATCTACCGGTGTCAAGGTCTGTTAAAAACATATTTTTTAAGTGCTTTTAAGATTCAAATACCATAGTAAAAAACATAGATTTAGAAGTAACGTTAAAGATCATGTGAGTTTATCTATTACGCATTTTTATATACTTGATAAAAAAAAGTTGGGTTCAAATTAATCAAATGAATTGATTAGCAAAATTAAAGTTTTGTTTTTGTTTTTCTTAAACTATCTATATCTATATCTATTCTATCTATGCCTGTAAATGAACCGAACGAACACGAACATCAGCATGTTCGTGTTTGTTCATTTAACTTTTACCGAACACGAACACGAACACGAACACATAATAGAACATGATTTTTTGTTCATGTTCGTTTATTAAGAAAATAAAAATATTCGTGTTCGTTCATGTTTGTTCATTAAAAAGCTAAATTGAACACTTCACGAACATAAACGAACACAAATGAACAATAATAAACGAACTTCGTGTTTGTTCATTTAACTTTTACCGAACACGAACACGAACACGAACACATAATAGAACATGATTTTTTGTTCATATTCGTTTATTAAGAAAATAAAAATATTCGTGTTCGTTCATGTTTGTTCATTAAAAAGCTAAATTGAACACTTCACGAACATAAACGAACACAAATGAACAATAATAAACGAACATAAATGAACAATAACAAACGAACATAAATGAACAATAATAAACATACATACTGAACATAAAAAACAACGTTAAATGACTATTTTGGAACTTTTAAGTGTACTATTGGAGATTGAAATTTCACTAAACCTATATATTTCTAGTATAACTTAATACACTTAAGTTTCAAATATTAACACATAATATCTTTTATTAATATATTAATATATATATAAATAAACGAACGTAAATGAACAAATATAAACGAACATATATGAACGAACATAAATAAACGTTCATAAATGTAAACGGACGAACAAAACATGTGTTCTGTTTGTTCATTTAACTAAATGAACACAAAATTTTTGTTCATGTTCATTCATTTACTAAATAAACGAACATAAACGAACTTCCCGTCAAACAGTTCATGAACGTTCGGTTCATTTACAGAACTAAATTTCTACCGCAATCCAACTTAAATTTACTTCATGGTTGAACCTACCACGACTTGAGACAGTACTCTTCCCGCAAGTGGTTATAGCAAAACTAAAGTTTTTTAGGGTCCTCCAATAAAACTAAACAATAAAACTAAACAATAAAACAAATAATAACTCTTTTAAAAATTAGTTTTTTTACTGCCAAGCAAAGATGAGTTCACCATACACGCTTCCCCACCCACCCCTCTCACTTGACCCACCCTTGAGTAAAATAAACAACCCTAATGCGTATACATTTTCATAAAGTAAAGGTAATTTGCTAATATACAATATATATATATATATATATATATATATATATATATATATCAACATTTTATCCAAAACAATTTTAGGTATAGAAATATAAGAAATATAATTTATAGTTATTGTTTTATGAATATAATATATAAGATGGTATAATTGTCTTCTCTCTCACACACTACAAGTGATTAGCACTACGTAGAGGTGCTTTTAATATTAGCTCTCACGATTCTTTAATTCAAATTGTTTCCGTAGTGAATGCACTTGCACACACATACGTACGTGCTTACATAATGCATATATGAGGGTAGGATTTTATAAATTCAAATATATTAGGAGAACAAAGAGAATCAATCAAATTATACGTTCATTTGTGTATTTATCTTAGATTATAACATAATTATTAAAATATAAAATTGTTATGCAAATATATTTGAACTGATATGCGTAGATTAATGTGTATTAATATATTATAAGTATACATACACTCGTTGTTTACTATAATTATCTGATCTACACATGAATGCAAAAGTAACTAGGAGGGAGAGATATAGATGAGAGAGAATATAATAAATAAGAGAGAAAATTCATTTAACCATTTACGATTATACATTCTTTATTTATTTTTAAAAAATAAATGAATTGTTCAGATTGTTTCTTGTGATAATTCTAACAATATTTATAATTCTGTAAAAAACGGTCGATCTTTTTTTACATATCACAAATATTACAAGAACCGACCAATTTCATTCTTATATATATTTTCGTATATATCTAAGATTCTAATTGACTATCAAAATACAATATACTTATGTGATTATCTTTGATAGATACACGTAATTTATATGCCCTCAAATATGCATTGTTTGAGTTCATTAGATTCATGCACATACGATATTCGTCTCTCTATTTAGACGCAGAAAACCAAAAAAAAAAAAGAAAAAAAAAGTTGAAGAATGGATTCTTGTGTAATAAGAGGTTGAAATTAGAGAAACATCCTTTCCAATAAGTGATTCTTTTGCTTTTGGTGGGCAATATGTGTTTGTCTATCATATCATTCACACCGAAAGCCAGTGAATATATCCTTTGCTTGTTTTCTCATTAATATATCATACACTAAATTAAATATCAGTTTCAATCAATGGCTTTCACAACTATCATTTAGTAGTTTTGTCAAAGGAAGTAAGTAAAAAGGTTTAGATTGAAATAATAAGATCGTAATATGCATACATCATTAATTTTAATATTTTATTCAAAAGATAAGAACCAATTTAAATTAAATCATATATAATTGGATAAGTAAATTAACATGACACTTAATTATAACTATTAGACTCAAAGACTCAGGCTGCGTTTGGTTAGAAGAATGGAATGGAATGAAATGGAATTGAGAAACTAGTATAATTTTCAAGTAAAATTAAGTTTGAGTGAGTAATGAAATGTAAAACCCAAGGGAATGTTTCACCTCAAATTCCCTTGGTTGTGAGATTTCAAATTCTCTCTCTAGGTGGAAGGATTTTGAAATTCCACAACCAATGGAATTTGAGGTGAAACATTCTTTTGGGTTTTACATTTCATTACCCACTCAAACATAATTTTACTTGAAAAGTATACTAATTTCTTAATTCCATTCCATTCAATTCCATTCTTCCAACCAAACGCAGCCTCATGGAATGCTATAAAAGTTTATGTCAGGACTTTAACACCCCATCCCTCGTATCACAAATATTGTTTGTTAATATTGTCAATTAGAAGCTCATGGATTTACTTTTTGTTGTACGGGTGAAAACTTTTCAGGGAGATCATCTATCCCTGGATTGTTATTACCAGAGCACGTTTAACTATAAATTTTCCTCTCATCCACAACCAATATGCCCAAAACGTATTAGTGATATTAGATGCGTACTACCACTTATGAACCAAGTATCTATCATGTTCACGTTCGATGTAGGATTTGTCTAGAAATGACTAGGATGTTACAATAACTGTAAAAAATGTGTCTATCACGTGAGCATGTGGAAACAGGCAATGTCTTCCTCAATGTAAATATCATCTTAACCAACGGGTTAAACATGTGATGCTGAAATTTTTACCGTAAACCTAATTTGTGTTTCTTACCAGTTGCCATAAGGCCCGCCACATGTCCAATAACCTAAGCATGTCCAAGGATATTTATTCTAAATTCCGTTCATACTTTAATCGTAACACAATTATGTATGAAAAGTAAGGAATATTATCATCAATTTGTTTTACGGCATTTAGGTGTGCAAAACCGTCATAATCTGTAAACGATATATTTATATTTTCGATCATTTAACATACAAAAAGAAGCTTTAAAAAACGATACCTACATATCATGAATTGAGTGATTCAATGGGTAATTATTATAAAAGCAAAATAAACAAAAGTCGTTGGTTAATGATGTTGGCTAATTAATGAAGATAGAGATGCAATAATAATGTATATATACTGTGGTAAGTGGATATCAACATCGTCAATGGAATAACCTTAAATAATAAATATATATCAACACTTATCGCCAACTTGTGGGTAATCTACTCAAAAGTAACTTGACCTCTGATTGATTAGATTTAATAATAAACCAACTAAATAACTATAATATTTTTCAAATTATTTAACTATTATGTAGCTTTACGTACACCATTTTATATGATAATATTAACAAGTATCAACAGCTAAACTTATCTTAAAATTAGTAACAAACTTGTGACGGATAAAAGGGTCACAAAATTATCCCTGGAAATTAAATTTATTGTTAATTACTCCACGTAGTAACCACTCTTTGTGCTGATGATAAGATGCCACGTGTTGTGATACATTTGGTCAGTACTATGTAAAAACAATTTTCTAGGCGATACTTTTTTTAACGACAAATCTATACTACTCCTAAATTACACAAAGTTACAGTATGTCTGGGTCGTTATAGGGATTGTGCACTCCATAAAATAGTGCATGGTGAAGGCTAAAAAATTAGTCAACCACAATATTTAGGGATAAAATGTTAGAAAGATATATTAATGAAGAATACATGTCTAATCATGATTATTTAGGCTAACCTAAGTTTGAATTATACAATATAAGTAGACCAAACCTAATATAACTCAGGTTAACCAATTAAACCAAATAAACGTATAATAATAAGTAAGTCGAATCATATATAGCAATGTTATGTAGGTTAACCCAAGTATAAGTTAATTAGCTAACCCAGTCCAAAAGAGATTACAACCAACTAGAGTGATAATATACATTGCATCCATATCTATATGAGATGTAAGTGTTCAAATAGAACAAATGACCGGCAGTAAAGTAGATTAGAAGTCGTTACAAGAAAAATAAATTAAACCAAATAAATACGTCAAGATTTGAATAAACGAACCGATTAACCTAAACCGTTTCTAGTTTAAAGATTTATAGAAGTTAAAGATATTTTCTAACAAACTTGTTAAATAATATGAAAAAAATAGGTCAAACAAATGTATAATTTAGCCGCCCATGAAATGTCATTCTCTTTGGACCCACTTCTTCACCGCAAACTCACCCTCAGCCACAAATTTTCATAGTTTATTAATATTCCGTTACAATATAAAACAACAAATAAAACAAATTAGAAATAAAAATATGTTATCATCTCTTAAATGTTAAAATATCACTATTGTTATTTGTTTTATGGGAAATCTCCAACGTTTTGTCCTTGGGGCTTTTTTGGGGTCTATCATTGCACACGAGTGGGTCTTACGAATGGGTGGGCCGGGTTGGGTTTTATATTATTTTTAACTTTTACTTTTTTAACATATATATTATTATACATGTATACGATCATTTTATTTATAAAATTTCAAAATGTGTTATGTTTATCTTTGTTTTGTTTATTTAGAACCCTTATTATCAGCCAAGAGTTGTTTATTATTTGTCATTTTATCTTTAAACAAAACAAATAATAAGGTAAATTGGATTTTATTAATTAAAACTATGATAAGTTATCTGATAATAATTCAATTTGATAATTTTATTTAATAATAGTCCTGGCTTTTGTTTTCATCATCAATAACAAACCCATTAGCATAATATCTGGATTACAACTCGATTTGCCTTTTCGATCATGATCATTCTTGTAAGCGAAATCGAGTTAACATCAAGAATAAATATTTTATAAGTATATTTCTGTATTGCCATTGTCAACAAAAGTGATAACTGAAAGTGTTACTGACCAAATTATTAGTATACATTATTAAAATTCAATTTGTCTATAAATAAAAACTGCAGTTGAAAAAAACACGTAACAAAAACACATATAATGATTTTGTTCGAATAAGTAAAAGATGGCCTTTCGGATACTCCCGTTTCTAAAATGGATTCATTCTCATTACTCAAATGGTCGAAATTTGTTTGAAGTGGTATATCATATGTGTGGCTCATAGATACGAACATTATATATGCATATCAGATGCTTTTAAGTTATTAAAAACAAATATTGTATGGTTATATTGTACTACAATCAACTTAGAAGAATATTATGTTTATTTTTAAAACAAAAAATGGAAAAAAGAATCATTAATTGTATATTTATTTTAGATGGTTGTCTAAATGAGATTATACATGAAAAAGTAAACAACTATGTATATGATATCATTAGCGCTATTCTAAACATATTACCAAAATATTAGCATCGGCTTATTAGTGATGGATCAACGACATATGTTTCATCGATGAAAGTCAGTTTTTTTGTAGTGTTTGTATGTGACTGGACATATTTTAATTCAAACTAGTAAAATAAAATCTAATAATTATTTGAATCATATTATTTGATATAATATATCTGTAGACATTTTTTTTCAGAAACATAATTATGTTAATTCTGTAACAACTTAAATCATTTATATCCTTTGTTTAATTGTGATACATAAAAAGATTATATAATCTCCCGCCCCACAAACCTTCTCTGTCTCATTGAATCAATGCACTAAGTCAAAGTGATTTATACGATATGGGTATGTTATAGATACACCCTATTTATTTTCATTATCTTTATCTCTCTCTATACGTACATATAGATACATGAAGAGAGATAGAGACAATATAGTTTTTAAATAAAAAAGAGATATTTGAATAATACGATATCCGAGTTCTCAACATAAACCTAATCATGAAAAGAACTTCTATCAGAGACGTATTCTTTTCAAAACCAATTATATATTGAAAACAGAAGATATAAACGAATTTCTCACATTTTTCAAACCTATTCTTATTTTTAAATGAAGAATTGTATTATAAGAAGCTAGAATACTTCAAATCTTCAACGGTTTATAGGTCTACACCTATATTACTATTCTTATTATTAGCTTTGGGTTTTTCTATTGTTTGCTTTTTTTGGGACTTTGATTTTCGTCGGTTTTTTATTTTTGACTGTCGCCTTCTTGCGGCTTTGATTTTCGTCTGTTTTGTGTATGGTGTTGTGTTTTGATTTAGTTTTGGGTTCTAAATATTCTTGTGTGTTATAAATTTAGGGTTTTGATGTGTTTTACTTTATGTGTTTTGCTGGTTTAGAGTTACGTTAAAACTCGCATAGCCGCGACAACGCACGACAGAAAAAACTAGTTAATAATTAAAAGCATTTAACAATTAATATCTTTTATAATTATACTGCAGATCGATGACTTTATTGTCCCCACTTTTCCACTCCATCACCCCACCAGAAATTTTCAACTGTCTCTACAACCAGGGGCATTTTCGTCCTCTCAAAAACATCTCAAATATACTATAAAACCCCCCTCTTCACCACCCCATACACTAATTATCAACAAGCTAAAGTTACACACACATAACTCAATTTCAATTCTCTCATCTTCTACTTCAATTCACACACACAATACTCAATTTCAGTGATGACTAAAGTATACCCTAAAGCTGTTATTCCTGCTATTGCTTCTTCCGATAACCGGAGATTCTTCGCGGAATCTTCCACCAACGGGCGGAATCTTAACCCGGTAGTCCTCACAGTTTGGAAGAAATCGCTTCTTTTCAATTGCGATGGATTCACCGTCTTCGATAACAAAGGAAATCTCGTCTTCAGAGTCGATAACTATGCCGCTAGCAGCAAGGCGGAGATCGTTCTCATGGATGCCTCTGGTCGATCTCTCCTCACCATCCGTCGTAAGGTATGTAACTGTGTATCTTTATCTTTATCTTTATACCTAATAAAAGAAATAACGAATAAAACCACATGTCACTCTGACACTCTGATTATGTATTCTTACTATTGTTCTCTCATATATCTTCATTAGTTTTAGAAAACCCGTGTATTACACGGGTTGAATAAATAAAATATTAATATAATAAGACTTATGAAAAATAAAATGATATTTTAAAATATGATATGACTGAAATTACATATAAGTAAGTACTATAAGTAATAAAACAGTGATATCAATACTTTATAATTTTGTTTTTAATTTTTTTAAAAATTATATTTTGTTCTAAAACAAACCGTATAAAAATATCATTTTTTAAAATATTTTATTATCATAACTCCTAACTAAATTATTTTTGATTTTTAAATAATTTACTTTTTAAAAATAGTAATTTTATAATATATCATATTTTTAACAAAGTTTGATATTTTAGAAAAAATATTACTTATAAAAAATTATTTATTTTGAAATAACATTAATAACAAATATTTGTCTTAATTTATAAAAAAATATTTTAATCTAAAAAGATATTAAATAATATTATTAGTAATTAAGGTAATTATTTAATAGGAGAGAGAGGCGGAAAAATTTTGGTGAGGAGAATTGTGGTGATGACACGTGTCATACAAGTTACTCTTTTATTATAATAGATTAATGATAATATTAATAGTAATGATATTAAATAACAATGAAATTAAAAAGATATATCATTTTGGATGTTTAATAGCAAATATAATATTAATTGTAAAGATTTTGTTTAGACTAATTAAACATTTTGTGATCATTTTGTAAATATTATTCTACTAATGTAATACTTGAGTTTCTAACGTAGTTTTTATATAGTAGTTTATTTTATGGTTTTGAATTTTTTATTGGATTGAGTTTTGATTAGATGTGTGATATGTTGATTGAACAGAGGTTAAGCCTGACGGATAGTTGGCTAGTGTACGATGGTGAAACGACCGTGAATCCTCGATTCTCTGTGACGAAAAATGTGAATTTTCTGAACGCGAAATCGCTAGCGTATGTGAGTACCATGGGATCACCCAAGAACCGAAGCAAAAAGAACGTTGTGTACGAGATCGAAGGCTCGTACTCGCAGAGGTGTTGCGTAGTGTACGACGACAAACGGCATCGCGTTGCGGAGCTCAAGCGTAAGGAGGCCGTCAGAGGCGTTGCTTTCGGTGGAGACGTTTTCCGGCTGGTTGTACAGCCAGAAATCGACTCCACCATCGCGATGGCTCTTGTCGTCCTCCTGGATCAATGTTTGGTGGTTCTTCCAAAAGGTTATCTCCATGAACTCGATTGATCGAATCAATGTTCGATTTGGGATCCGACCGCATGCATTATTGCGATTTGATCATGATATTTCGATTGTGATCGTCATCGAATAAACGATGATTGATGATCATGAGGTTCAATATGAGATATTGCTTACAAATGGGGAAATTGGGGTTGAATATGTTGGTATTTGATACGTAAGTGTGAGGTTAATTCAGTCCCTCAGTTTTTCCAATGATCATTCATTGTACGAATGATATGTGTGTACAACTATTCATCTATGTAATATGGAGGGATTGGTATTTTTGATGTATATGAAGGATTAAGCTTATGATTATTTCTTTATAATCATACAAGTACGATGTTTTTCCAATATTGTAATAATCGATATATCCTTAAGGAGTGAGTAGTGTAAAGTATATGATTTATTATAGTTGAAGTTTAAAGTTTGAATCTTATTTTTGTCAGTTTTCTGCCATGATTTCTAAATGTGACATGTCCATCGCAAGCTTAATTTGCATGGTCCATTGTTACTGGATTAAAGTTCTTTTGGTAATAATTTGATTGATGATTTTAAGTTTTAGTGACTAAATTCTTATAATTAACCTGGTTGTATTTACATGCATTTAACCATTTCTCTTAAGATAGAGGAAAGACTCGCCACTATCTACCCCTCTCAGATCCTACTCTTGAGTGGGATATACTGGATATGTTTGTTTGTTTGTTTTAAAGCTCTCAAGAATAACTTCTTCCAACTAGTACTTGGGCACAACTCTACTTAGTGTTAGAGCATCCACAATACTATATCTTTATATTTGTCTTTTCCATTGTCATGTTAATATGTTATGATAGATGAGCTTTTAAATATTATGACAAACTTAAATAATTTATCTTCTTACATTTTATTCTAATTATATTAAATAAAATTTGTGAGTGGATGGGCTCACTCTAGCCATCCTTGGTGGAGGACAAAACCCCTCCGTAAGGCCTCACGGAGTTGAGGCGAGAGATGTCGGGAATACCCTGAAAAACCAGGGCCCACGCCATGCCCTGGTTCCATTGTTCATAATCCCTCATAGATTGAAACTAGATTGCGGAAAATAGAAACGAGAAAAACTGGGACAACATCATGTAAAACCGAGGAAAACTAAGAAAATTAGAAAATGGGAAAATCTGATGTGACGTTGATACGTTAAATGAAAAAAAACGGTGAAAGCAGGACGGTTGCCAAGGGCCTTAGATGTGAGAAAACATGTGATATATTGAAATAACTGAAGGTCTAGTTGGAGGGAAAGGAATAACTGATGATCTGATTTCAATTTTGATTAGGTATAATGTAATCGAAAGAATAACAAACTTGAACCGACAAGTGTTCATATCCGATGAGGTTGAACCAGATTTGTAAGACCATTTCTCTTGTTGAACTAGGAATTGTGAGCTTGGGAGCTTGACCATTTTCAGGTGGTTGGATGTCCATGTGATTTAGCATGATGAAATAGCTTTATAAATGGGTCTATAGTAGCACTTGACCATAAGTGGCAATAGATCATCAGTTATTGACCCCTAACTGAAGCCAATATCATATACAAACAGATTAACCAAAAACTCATTGCTTAATACAAACCTATCATTGAAAAATCGGTTCCAGTAAAATAACAATATATTATTTTAAGATTTCATTTTTAAGATTGTGTTTTTTTAATTGTTTTCTAAACATTCTGTCTTTTTTTAATTTTATTTTTAAAAAAATAATTATGTTATGAAACTTAGAAAAAATGGTATTAAACTACTTCGTATTTGAAAAAATAATTTGTGTCATATTTTTAATGTGTATTTTCATTATAATATCAGTTTTTTAAAATTTTACAATATCTATTTATTATTTAAAAATGTTTTAAATAATATATATAATTACTATGTATACTTTTACCATTTATTAGGGAGATAGGCGGAAAATAAAAATAAGAACGCTTAATATGTTAACATGTGACATCTCAAAAACATTCTTTTATTATAGGTAATAGTTTTGTGCGCCGATTCTTTTATTTATACAATATGATATATTTGTATAATTTTTTTGAAACCGTTCATTTTGATTATTCTCTTAATCTAATTGGAATTTAGAATATTTCAACGTATTCTAGTAAATGATAGAAAGTTGTATGTTTCGCCATCAACCTTCAAATAATGATAGATGCTAACTGTGATAAAACGTATATAACTTTAATACCTCTGAAAATATTTGAGGTGTTTGTTGCTCATCATGGACAAACGAAGTCGACCCTGCAGATGAAGACGGTTTACGCCCATTGCCTCAAGTCTGCTCTTATTCTGATTAACATTTAAAAGTATTCATATAAATAAATACTTGTATACAATACACATACAAATAGTTAAAGCTTTACCTTCTTGTAACAATAACTAACTATACGAGGCAGTCCCCCACGATTAGTGTATTGTTGTGGTTGTCGGTTTGCTTTGTTTGATGATGAGACTTTTCTGTGTCCGTCCTTAAAAAAATCAATTGTTTTACTCTAATTTCATGATCTATTCCCTTTGGAGGTTTAGTCTTGCTTGTTCCACATCTTCATATCCTCCAATACGCTCAAAGTGTCTTTTTGCAATGTTTTTTCGATCTCTGAATCGCTTAAGATACACAGAACGAATGCCACCCTAAACGACTGTTTCTTGTCATGTCCTTTGGTTTGACCAATGCGCCAGCTGCTTTTATGGACCTGATGAAACGGTGTGTCGGCCGATGTTGGATAATTCAGTGATTGTGTTTATTGATGATATCCTGATTTATTCAAAGAGCGAGATAGAGCATGTCGGTCACATTCGTGAGGTGTGGAGACGTTGAGAAGGGAGAAGTTGTATGCCAAGTTCTCCGAATGCGTGTTTTGGTTGCGCGAGTTTCAATTCTTGGGTCACGTGATGAATCCGGAGGGGATTATGGTAGATCCGGCAAAGGTGGAAGCTGTGATGCAATGGAAGTCTCCAAAGACGCCATCGAGATCCGTAGTTTCTTGGGTTTGGCGGGCTATTACAGAAGATTTAATTCAAGACTTTTCCAAGATCGCTTCTCCACTAACCAAGTTGACCCGAAGGATGTGAAATTTGTATGGGTTAAGCTCAAGAGAAGGCGTTCGAAGAATTGAAGGCGAGGTTGACTCAAGCTCCTGTATTGTCATTACCTGATGGAAGTGAAGATCTGATGGTTTATTCTGATGCTTCCTACTCTGGATTAGGGTGCGTGTTATGCAGAGAGGGAAAGTTATAGCCTATGCATCCCGACAGTTGAGGTTCATGAGGTTACTATCCTACTCATGACATTGAGCTAGTGGCAGTGGTCTTTGCGTTAAAGATATGGAGGCACTACCTGTATGGGATGAAGTGCACCATATTCACTGACCACAAGAGCTTGAAGTATTTCTTCGGATGATTCGTACACCAATGATGTGACACCCTCTGCAAACGGTCGTTTAGGGACCTGTAAACGGTCGTTTGTTTTATAGTAAACGGTCGTTTACTTTACTGCAAATGGTCGTTTGCTTTTATGTAAACGGTCGTTTACTTTTCATTGATTGACAACTCGCAATTCGTTTTCTACCATTCAACCGACCCACAACCCACTCCATCAATTTATACTACCATTTTCATCATTTTCATCTATCTTCACCCACCATTATCATCTTCATTCTTCATCTTCATTCAACCCTTCTTCTTCATCTTCTTTACCTCATCCAAGAAATTTACCGTCATTATTGTTTATCAACTATTCACCATCCAAGGTTAGTTTTATATTATATAATATTAGTTTTAATATATATTTATTTTGTTACTAATTGTAATTATTTTAGGTAATGGCTTCAAGTTCACGTCAAGATACAGCGTCGGTTCGTGCTTCGAATCATCCGTGGCTTCAGTTTCGTCGAGGATCAGATGAATATAAAAAGCTTCAAAAACTTTTAGATAAAGAATTTGAGCCTTCACGTTTGATATCTTGAGCTTGTTACGGGACGTGGGTGAATTTACTCGTGCTCTAACATGATGGACGAGCCATGATCAGATTTTTTGCAATTAGTGGCCCGCAATAAAGGAGCTTTGTTTGGAGTTTTTCTCCATATTTAATTTCGACTCGAACAACCATAACTATAGGTATACCATTTAGTTGGATATATATAATTTCGACTCTCCATTTATTGAACTTATTTTTTTACTGATCACAATGCTATCAGTTTCGTCTCGGGAGAGTGTCACGTAATTATTTTGTGGCAGAGTTTGGTGTTTTGATGGGTTTATATACAGTTCAAGAGACCCATCAATCTGATTTTTTGAACGGTCTTACGCAATTTCCAGAAGATTATAATGATGAAATATTTGGCAAGAAATTTGATGGCCAATATATGCCTACAATAAAACGAAAGCTACAAGAATGAACGATCCGTTGTATAGATCTTCATCAGCACGCGTTATGGTCATACAATAGCTGGACGTAGAAGGACCAGTGGTGGGGTGACTAAAAAGGATCTGTTCTTTTTATTTTGTTTGATTAAAAGGAGGCCTTGTAATTTGGCGTGTATTGTTTACTGATTATTTTACTACTTGCACGAGTAAAGAAAAGCGGCATATTTGTGGTGGTACATATGTTACTCGACTGGCCGAGTCTTTACACATTCTCACCCCTGAGACGTGGCAAGGTTGAACGGGCCGGTTCTTATGTCCGGATTTGTTGATCGTGAACATCTTATACGAATGGATATGATTGCAGATTATCCACAAGTTAGGTGGAGTTTTAAACATAATAATCAAATGTGGATACCTCCATGTGAAGACCCTCTTGATGACCCGTATCAATAGATTAATTGAATTTATAATGTAATTTCATTTTTATTTGTAATGGTTAAAAACAAAATTATTTTATTCTCCAAAAGCCTACAATCTGGATAAGAGAATAATGTAAACATTTTATGGGAATATGTCAGATAACAATGATGTTTTGTTTTTTGATGCCTATAAATTCATTCACAATACACATTCACAATTGACAATTCAAAATTCACAATTATTCAAATTCAATCATTCACACATCATCGTAATTGAAGTTAATAATGTCTTAATTTTATAATGATTGGGTGTACCAAACAGAGAGGAGTTAATGGATTGGGTCAAAACACTGCACGGATGGAATTTTCATAACGCCGTTATGGAATTTTCACAAAAGTAATATGCGGTTGCGTGGGAAAGAATGTACGAGAAGAGACTTCAAAGATATAGTCATATATATTTTGAAATAAATGTTACTCGTTTCAAATATAGAATTAGATTAGTTAATACATGTACACAAAACTTAATATTATAAATTTGTATAATATAAAATATAGAAAATTTTAATAAATAAAAACTTAACATTTGTATAATATAGATATAAATAGAAATTTTAATATAATACATGTACATGAAACTTAATAATTATATAATTTGTATAATATAAATATAAATAGAAAATTTTAATATAATAAAAACTTAACAATTTGTATAATATAAATATAAATAGAAATTTTATATAATAAAACTTAACAATTTAGTGCAATATAACTATAAATAGAAAAGCTAAAAAATAAAAAAAAATGTAAACGGCCGTTTATCTCCATGCAACGACCGTTTGTTAAGCTGTAAACGGCCGTTACTGTTCTGCAACGGTAGTTTTCTTCCATGCAACGACCGTTTATGTATTGACAAACGACCGTTTTCTTCTTGACAAACGGCCGTTTGTGTTGTCTGGTGTAAATACTCAATTGATGTGTAAAACCAATTTCCCCTAATCGAATAACCTTTAGGATGACTACAAGAAATATGTGAGGATCAATGTTTATTGTATATTTTTAAATTTAAGTATATAATACTTGTTTGGCTGTTTATGTCGACCAAAACCATCTAAAATTACATATATAAATTATAATATTTAATAGTATGCCAAATTTGAAAAAGAACTGTCTGCTTTTGATTTTTCACTTAGAAGACGAAAACCAATCATTTTGAATATCAAACAAACAAAATCTGTGAATAATAACATTTCTGAATTGGAATTTTGCTAAACCATATACAAACTAGCATTCATAATATTCGTATTTTTCTAAGCACATAAGAAGGAATATCAAGTACAAAAAGCATTTTGATACGTCTTTTAAAAATTAAGACTTTTTCTCTTATATTTTTCTTTCTCACATGCATTATACGTTTGTACTATATGATATAATATACACACATGTGGACCTTACAATACAAGTAAGACACATATTATACCTTTTATACATCACAAATTAAACAGTATTTGAATTCTTAGTTAGAAGAAAGACGAGCTTTACGTAAATAAAATCACATTCTGATCAAAGTAGTCCATCGCGTTTTGATCAAAAACTCATATTTCAGTTGTTCGATGTATTAAGTAAGCTCAACTGCTCAAGACCATTTGTTAAGTGGCATTTAATGGTTTGTGATTAATTACATGAAAACATACCCATATAATCGATGACTTGGTGTTTCTCACACAAAAAAACAAACTGTGTAAAAGTTTGAATCCGCACAATAGCCGATTTTGAAACCAGTATAACAGAACCAATTAGGAACCAATCCTAACCATAGGGTTGAATCCGTTTGTAATCCTGTAGTTTGAAACGGTTTTGAACCAATCAGCCCGAACCGAACAAAACAGGTAAAAACCCGGTTACCGAACCAGTAAACCCCACCTTAAGATCCAATTCCAAACCCAAGCCAGTTGATAAAAGGTTTTGAATATTATTGACCAAACCCAAATCGGGTTTGGGCCCAAACACGATTTGGGCTTCATTTAACATTCGCAGATGCTCGTGTATAAGTGGGCCTATATTTGAGTTTGGGCTAATGTGGGCCCGGTTAAGTGAAAAGAATTAGGGTGTTTTGTTTGATTTTGACTTCTTATGCAAGAATCATGATTCATGAATATATAAGGTCGTGCCTTTGGTAAAAAGTCAGAGCCCGTGACGCACAAGTCAACACCTGCTCACAATAGCGTGACTTTCTTTCTTACTAGATGCTGGAATATTCTCATCTTGTTCTTTTTATGTTCAAAATCCAACCCTCCAATTTTGAAGTTTGAATAAA